>OY740784.1:26861194-28152985 GCA_963514005.1 Raja brachyura | reverse complement strand
CTGGTGGGACAGGCCCTTTAGGAAGTAAATTTTATAACCCGAAACCCGAATACTGGAAACCTTTTTGAGTAACAGAACCAAACTAATTTACCTTCAACACAATTCAAGACTCGGGAAAATTGTTAGTTTTAATCATATATGCAGATTTAAATAACTCACAGTCATACAAAATGGAAGCAGGCCCTTCAGCCCAACTTGCTCATGCTGACCAAGATGCTCCTTCTACACTGGTCCCACCTGCCCACTTTTGCCCCATATCCCTCTAAACCTTTCCAAATATATTTCAAATGTTGTGATTGAACCTGCCTCAACTACCACCTCTGGCAGCTCGTTCCATATACCCACCCTCGGTGTGAAAGCATTGCTCGTCAGGTTCCTATTAAATCTGACACCCCCACCTTAAACCTATGTCCTCTGGTTCCTGATTCACCTCTGTGCGTAAAAGTCTCTGTCCATTCACCCTTTCCTACAACATGATGACCAAACGCGAACACAATACTTCATACATGGCCCCAACCAACATCACGCCAAATGAACTGCTGAAACCCACCTAATAGCTGGATATGATCTTAAACGTAATTACAATTGGCTTAATAAACAATATTGCACTAAGATCTCCATAATCTGCAACAAAGGAAATAAAATTTTTCACCATTTCACCATTTTTACAGGTTTTCTTTACTCAGGATAATCGATAATGGGCATTTTCTTTTAAATGAAAAATTGAGAATAAACTCAATATTAAGAAAACATCTACAACAGTAACATTTCCTCCATCAATATTTTCCATTTAAAATCTTTGCATTTCTCCCAACAAAACTATACAGCACATTCTCTCAGGCCATTTCTATTCGGCTTTCCATAGATGCTGCTGCGCCCGCTGAGTTTCTCCAGCACGTTTGTCCACCTTCCATTCTCTCAGCACAGTAAACCTCATCTCTAGTTTCCCTCTCCCCTGACTCTCAGTCTGAAGAAGGGCATCGTCCCAAAACATCACCCATTTCTTTTCTCCAGAGATGCTGCCTGTCCTGCAGAGTTACTCCAGCATCTTGTGTCTATCTTCAGCGTAAACCAGCATCTGCAGTTCCTTCCGACATTAAAGTAAAGGACATTGGCAAAAACCTAGCACCTGTAGTTCTTTGTTTCTACCATAGTAATGGACTGCTGTAAGCTCTTACACAACATCGGGATAAGCTTGTAAATTTACAAACAGGGAGCTAAACACTTCCTAACAACCATCTCAATTGCACCATAAGAATAAAAAAACCGACAGGCCATTTCTATTCAGCTTTGTGGCATCTCTGATGCAAGCTGTGCTGAGGATTAATAATCGAGGCATTAATGCAGTGGAGCAACTTTGCAGCAATGCTGCATCATAACTGATACTGGAATAGTATTGCAATCGGCTGGTTCGATGGGTGGCAAACACCATTTGCCGCATCCTACAAGAGAGGGAGGGATGGTAGTACAGTGAACAGGCTTTTGCCTGTTGTCAAGTTTTTTTCTAATCAGTATAATCAGGAGCTGCACATGATCACAGCAGCTTACTGTGCAACAGAATGAAGCGTGCAATCAACCATGATACAGTTTTGCATGCTGCCTTCACTGACACTATGACCAACTTTAGAAAAGTTTCCTTGTTCAACAGCAAACAGCGCCGGTCAGGAATGGACTTCAAGGACCATCTGACAGACCATCTTTCAGCCCCTTTTAACATTTCCTGGTACCGTATTTTCATTAGTATTTCTTCTGCCCAGTCGTTATCAGTCAACGGAGCCGTCCAACCACATCTAGAGAGCGGTCCTTAACTACAATCCACCTCATTTGGAGACCCCCGGATTTTCTTTGATTGGACTTTGCTGACTTTATCTTGCACTAACCATTACTCCTTTATCAAGTATCTATACACTGTGAATGGCTGGATTGTAATCATGTGTTGTTTTTCTGCTGACTGACTGGATCGCACGCAACAAAAGCTTTTCACGGTACCTCGATGCACGTGACAATAAACTAAACTGTAACTTTGAAGAAGAGTCTCGACCTGAAACGTCATCCATTCCTTCTATCCAGAGATGCTGCCTGTCCCGCTGAGTTACTGCAGCATTTTGTGTCTATCTTCAAACTAAACTTCTATTCTCTGGGACTATGGAATTAGCCAAAAGAAGGCAAGAGAGATTGCCAAACACACTGGAACAACATCTGAAAGAGAAAATCCAACAACCGAACTGTGAGAGGTAAACGGTTCTTACCTGTGTGTATTCAAAGTCGGAAAGAAGGGCAATGCTCTTAATATAATCCAATCGAACCTGGTGCTCAGGGTTGGCTAACTGGACCGGAGGTATTAAAGTGCTCATTGCTGAGACTATCGTCTGAAATGGGATAGGAAACAGTTACGGACATTAATTGGAGATTGTTTATTTCAGTGACAAAGCTGGATTTGTGCTGCTCAGTCACATCAATGTGTAATTGTCGATAGAATGAGCAAAACCGTCAGAACACTTACCACGATGGCATCTTTAATATTTTTCCTAATGTCTTGCACTTTCATCTTCTTTTCTCTGTGTTAAAAACAAAAATGGCTTGAGTTATTCAAGTTAAATTTTGATTTGGAGGTGCAGCGTGGACGCGGGCCCTTCGGCCCAACAAGTCCATGCTGACCATCGATCTTCTGTAACACTGTGTCCAGTGTAGACTAGGGACAATTTACAGAAGCCAATTAACCTGCAAACACGCACATCTTTGGAGTGTGGGAGGAAACCGGAGCTCCCGGTGGAAACCGACAGGGAGAACGTACAAATTCCGTACAGACAGCACCCAGGGTCAGGATCAAACCTGGGTCTCTGGCGCTGTGAGGCAGCAGCTCCTCTGCTGTGCCACCCCCACCTACTCTGTACATGTTCCTTTGTATTCAGCAATAAGGGATCTATCATGGTTGTAGAAACAAAGCATGTTGATATTTAGCTACCTAGAGAGAGCGAGATGTCACTTTGTTGCTGCCACTCTCAAGATATCCTAAATGTTGCAACTGTTTTTGTGGAATTCTCTGCCTCAGGCCGGTCCTCTGGATGCTTTCAAGAGAGAGCTAGATAGGGCTCTTAAAAATAGCGGAGTCAGGGGATACGGGGAGAAGGCAGGAACGGGGTACTGATTGGGGATGATCAGCCATGATCACATTGAATGGCGGTGCAAATGGCCTACTCCTGCACCTATTGTCTATTGTATGAGGGGGGGTCTGAAGAAAGGTCCCAGCCCAAAACTTCACTGTCTCCAGAGATGCCGCCTGACCCGCTGAGTTACTCCAGCACTTTGTGTCCATCTTTGGCACATACCAACAAACATCCTCTCAGGATACACAAGAAACTGCAAGCACTGGAACCTTGAGGTCTAAAGTGGGGTCCCGACACAAAATGTCTGGAGCGTGGTCCTGATCTACCATCCACTTAACTGGAGACCCTCAGACTAACTTTAATCAGACTTTATTGGACTTAACCTTGCACTAAACATTATCTTGTATCTGTACACTGTGGATGGCTTGAATGGAGTCATGATTGGATAGCAAGCAACGAAGAAGCTTTCCACTGCACCTCGGTACACGTGACAATAATAAACTAAACCTATCCATTTCCTCCAGAGATGCTGCCTGACCCGCTGAGTTCCTCCAGCATTTTGTGTTTTACTAAACATTCCTCTCATCCCACCTCCTCCCCCCAATCCTCATCCAACTGACCCACCATAGCCCCTCCATGCAGGTCGTCGACCTGAAATGTCAACCATTCCTCTCCCCCTCCAAAGATACTTCATGTTCGGCCCGTCAAGTCTACTCTGCCATTTAATCGTGGCTGATCAATCTTTTCCTCACAACCCCATTCGCCTGCCTTCTGCCCATAGCCCCCTGACACCCGCACAAACCAAGAAGAGTTATTTTGAGGTCATTTGATATCAGTGATATCCTAAGTTGATATCCTGACCCGAAATGTCACCCATCCATTTTCTCCAGAGATGGTGCCTGATGCATTGAGTTACTCCAAGATTTTGTGTCTATCTTTCACACTGCTCAGCCCATTGAGTTCTTCCAACTTTTATTTTATCTCCTTCCCCATGCAACTGTGCCTTCAACCCTAAACGCAGCAAGCAGCAAAAAAAAACCCAACTTACTCAGCATTAAATCCATTGACGTGCAAGATTCGCATTTGCTTGACAATTGTACTTTTTCCGGATTCACCAGCCCCTGAAAAAGAAGCAGATACACGCAAATTAAAAAAAAAATAGAATCATTAACACAAAACCATCTTACTACTCTGCGTATGTGAGAGAGAGAGAAAAAGAAACAGAACATACATGCGTATGACCATATGGATGTGTATATAAACATACACACAGACTTTTCAACGTACATTGTCTGTATTTTTACATTCCTTACTGGAGTTAACACCATCATATCTCCATTTTGGAGGTGGTGAATCTGTGGAATTCATTGCCACAGACGGATGTGGAGGCCAAATCAATGGATATTTTTAATGTGGAGATTGAAAGATTCTTGATTAGTATGGGTGGCGGGGCTTACAGGGAGAAGGAAGGGAGAATGCCAAATGGGGATGAGAGGGAAAGATAAATCGTCCATGATTGAATGGTGGAGTAGACTTGATGGGCAAATGGACTAATTCTGCTCCTATAATGTATGAACATCTTGTATTATTTTAAGGATTGACAAAGAGGAGGGCTCCTGTCACAGTTTAAGACAATGGAGCATGGGCCATACCAATAGAATCAGGTTGTGCGTAGGAAGGAACTGCAGTTGCTGGTTTACACAGAAGATAAACACAAAGTGCTGGGTTAGCTCAGCGGGTCAGGCAGCACCACTGGAGGAAAGGAATATGTGACGTTTTGGGTCTAGACTCTTCTTCAGACTGAGAGTCAGGGGAGAGGGAAATTAGAGGTATGAAAAGGCTCAGAACAAACCACAGCCAGCACCGATGACCCAGGGAAGGTAGAGCCCACATTGGTCCATTGTTGGCTGTGGACGAGGTGATAAGGAAGGGACATGAACAGTGAAACTGGTAGTGTGACTCGGGGGGAGCGGGGGGGGGGGGGGGGGGGGGGGGGGCGCGCGGAAGCATCAAGTTACTATATTTTGATACACAGCCTTCTTGGCACAATATTGCAACCCAAGACAATATGGTGAGGAGAGGCACGTTGACAACATTGCAACACGGATGCATCAAGCTGCACTCCATTGACATGCTGTTGCAAGATCAAAAACGCATGGAGCACAGCACTGACATATTGCAATATTATGACAACGTGCTAATTCACACTCACATAAGGTTGCGATTTAAAGGAAGGTAAATCAATCCTATTCACGTTGTGTTGCAATACATATGTACATCAAGGAGTCCTGCATTGGCACTACGTTGCAATATAGGTTGCAAGGAGCAAGGAGCAAGCCATTCGCATTACCTTGCAGTACAAGCATATATCAAAGTGCATTCATTCCACTGATATTGTATTGCAATACAACAGTACAGCACAGGAACAGTAACCAACCCTGGATGACATATTTAGGTAGACTCCATTGAAATATCGTGGTGTTAAGACACAGCCAGCATTGATGCAAGGATACATATATTGCAGAACAGATGCAAGGAGGAGCGTTTCACTGATATTCTGTTACAACTTAGGATGACCGAGCACTCCGCTGGCACAATGTTGCAATATAAAGATACATTGTGGAGCGTGTCACTGACATATACAACAAGGCGCATTCTTGCAATATAAAGATGATGTTGCAGTATATTTTCGAAGAGCACTCCGCCGACACTGCTTGCAACAAAACGCTACATCAGGATGCACTCCGTTGACATCATATTGCAATAAATTAAAAAAAAAACACCAAGCCTTCCTGAAACATGATTCTGAAATACAAAGCGGCAATCGCAGGGGCACACACTCCGTGGCGATATTGAGGAGCCCTCCCTCCACTAGCACGGCCGCAGTGCACACACACACACACACACATCAAAGTGCAGCACATTGATATTATATTGCAATACGAAGATACGCCGGTCGCTGCACCGGTGTTGCCACTGAAGGCGACAGATACGCGGAGAGGGGCTCCATTGTAACGTGATGTTGCAAGAGCGGTCGCTCGCTCGCTCGCTCGGCGCTTACCCAGCAGAAGCAGCCGGTGTGTCGCTTTGTACGCCTGCCTGTCTTTCTGCAATTGCTTCTCGATTTTCTTGTTGGCTTCTCGCTGGGCTTTCTCATCGTGCCGCTGATCCTCCGTCTTGCTGTTGCCCAAACAACCCATGGCTGGCTCTGGACTCGTCGCCCTGCCTTTCACCTCACCCCCCCTCCCCTCCCCACCCCACCCCACCCCACTCCACTCTCTCTTTCTCTCTTTCTCTCTCCCTCCCCTCCTCTCTCTCTCCCCCCTCCTCCTCCTCGCCCTATCTCCTCCTCCCCTATTCCCCCCTCTCTCCCTACCCCCTCGCCTCACCTCTCTCCCACCGCCCTCCCTCTCTCCTCTTACCTCCTCTCTCTCTCCTCCTCCTCCCTCTCTTCCTCTCTCCCCACCCTTTCCTCCCTCTCTCTTAGATGGTTTCAGAGACAAAATAGCCACTGATGCACAAGCAGGGAGCGCGCCCTGTGGGTTGCTGCCTCTCTCTCCTTCCTTCCTTCCCTCCCTCCCTCTCTCTCTCTCTCTCTCTGTGCAACGGCAGGGAGGGAAGAGAGAACCAGTTGCCCGTCACAAACGCCTCCACCGCCCCCCCCCCCCCCCTCCCTCCCTCCCCTTTGGATATTTTACCAAAAAAAACCCTTCAAAATAACACTTTAAACAAATGCACCATCGTCCTCCGTTAAACCACAAACACGCAATAGCTGGAATAAAAGCAGAAATGCAATCATCAAACAATCCAGCCAGAAGTCGCCGTAGATAATGGGCAAATGTGTTTTTTTTAAACATGCTATAAATAACCCAGCGCGGGAGCGCGCACGGGCTGCAAGGGAGCCGAGCCGGGGGCGAGCACAGAGGCTCCGCCTGCGCGGCCACGGGCGCGTCCCCGCGGCTCAGCTCGGCTCCCGCACAGGGCGGTGCGAGGCGAGGCGAGGCGGTGCTGGTGCTGGTGCGGCTCCTCTCCTCTCCTGCACCATCCCCGGCCGCACGGCACACAACGCCGGCCCGGCCCGGCCCGGCACACATCACACAGACCCTCACAGCCCCGCCGCGCTGCGCCGCGCATCCACCACCGCTAATGCAAAGGAGGTTAGAGGAGAAAAACAACACTGGCCTGGTGACACTTCGAAGCAAAAACTGTTGTGATGTTGATACCTCTGAGTGCCCCTTCCCACCCCGCACCCGGTAACTTGCCAAATTAAACTATTGGGAAAATGGTGTGCCTTCACACTGTAAGCAAGCACACACACACACATTTCATTTATATATTCATATCTTGCATAATAAAACCTATACATAAAATATATACATGCATGCACACACATGTACGGTATAAATACATTTTATACAATACAATATGTACATATATCTGCGCACTAAATAGATATAGCATGTCCATATAGTGCATATATGTATACAATGCCTCTGTGTGTGTATATACTCATACGCAGGCATATACACACTATATAGCTACATGCAATATATCTATACTGGATATACACACATACACACACATATGCATGCACATATGTATGGTGCAAATGCATGTATATAGTATATTGCATACATATACAATACATATATATGTTATACAATGCCTATATGTGTGTGTGTACCGGCACATATATGCACGTAAATACACATGCACACACATATATATTTATACATAGGTAGACAAAAAAGGTGGGAAAAGCTCAACGGGTGAGGCAGCATCTATGGAGAGAAGGAATTGGCGACGTTTTGGGTCGAGACCCTTCTTCATAATGTCACCTACAGCAGGTACCTCAGGAACTGGAAAGATACCACCATTGGCATCCCCACATAAGTTCTAGGAACAGAATGAGGCCCATCAAGTCTTTTCCATTATTCAATTAGGACTGATCTGTCTTTCCGTCTAAACCCCATCCCCCCGCCTTTGCCCCAAAACCCCTGACACCTGTACTAATCAAGAATCTGTCAATCTCTGCCTTAAAAATACCCAATGATTTGGCCTCCACAGCCATCTGTGGCAATGAATTTCACAGATTCACCACCCTCTGGCTAAATAAATTCTTCCTCATCTTCTTTCTAAGGTACGTCCTTTTATTCTGAGGCTGTGCCCTCTGGTCCTAGACTCTCCCACTTCTGTAAAGATCCAGATTTGCTCCAGGTTATCGCAGCTGCAGTCCCATGTGACATAGGGAATAATGCATTTAATCAGGGGGCATCACAGCATTCAGCATCACAATCAGTTTGGGACCAGCTCCATCCAAAACTGCAAGAAATGGCAGTGAACTGTGGATGCAGCCCAGACCATCACACTAAAGGGCCTGTCCCACCAGCATGCGACTGCATGCGGCAAGTTCGACCAAACGTGGTGGCTTGAGGCATCCGACCTCACAGGGCCGGTCCCACCTCCAAACGCAGAGCCGTATGGAGCTGGTCCCGACATCATGCTCACCAATCAGCTGGGCAGGAGGCGGGCTGACTGAATTTGGACGTCGCACGGCTTCGGGCGGTGACGTCATCACGCAACGGCACGCGCTAGACGTACACCGTCAAGACGCTGTGTACAACGTCGAGACGCTGCGTACAACGTTGAGACGCTGCACGCGGCCTCAATGCGACTGCGGGCCGACAGGCCGTTGCCGCGTGGGATTTTTGAACAGTGTCAGTTTTCGGAGGCCCGCGCGATGTCGGGACCAGCCCTGCACAACTCCGGCGATCGAAGTGGGACCGGCCCCGCGAGGCCGTACGGCTCAAGCGACCACGTTAGGTTGGCTCACCGCATGCAGTCGCATGCTGGTGGGCCAGGCCCTTAACCAACCTCCCTTCCATTGCCTCGACAATGCCAGCAGCTTAATGAAGGACGAGTCGCACTCTGGCCACTCCCACTTCTCCCCTCTCCCATCGGGCAAAAGATATAGAAGTGTGAAATCGCACACCTCCAGTTTCAGGGACAGTTTCTTCCCAGCTGTTATCAGGCAATTGAACCATCTTACCGCAACCAGAGAGCGGTCCTGATCTACTATCTACCTCATTGGAGACCCTCGGACCATCTTCGATCGGTCTTCACTGGCTTTATCTTGCACTAAACGTTATTCCCTTTATCGTATCTGTACGTTGTGGATGGCTCAATTGTAATCATGTGTAGTCTTTCCGCCGACTGGATTGCACGCAATAATGGCTATTCACCGCACCTCGGTACGCGTGACAATAAACTAAACTCAAACTCAACGAAACATGTTCACAATATTCCAGGGATCAACTTGGTGAACGTTCCTGAACAGGGAGATGGGCCTGTACAAAACTTTCCAGATGCATTCTCAATATAATTGGAGCACCAGTACTGTTGTACAGAGATTCTCTTATAATAATAAACAACAGACCATTTGCTTTCCTAATTCATTGCTGCTGTACTCGAGGGCCTGAGCTACAGGGAGAGGTTGGGCAGGCTAGGCCTTTACTCCTTGGAGCGTAGGAAGATGTAAGGTGATCTTATAGAGGTGGACAACATCACGAGGAATAGGTAGGGTAAATGCACAGTCTTTAACCAGAGTAGGGGAAGCCCACTATTCAAAACATTAAATTAGACTTTAGAGATACAGCACAGAAAAAGGCCCTTCGGCCCACCGGGTCTACACCAACCAGCACTCATCCCGTACACTAACAATTTTATACACCAGGGGCAATTTTCCATGTTACAATAGCCAATTATTCTACAAACCTGCACGTCTTTGGGATGTGGGAGGAAACCAGAGCACCCGGAGAAAACTTGTGCAGTCACAGGGAGAACGTACAAACTCTGTACAGACAGCGCCCGTAGTCGGGATCGAACCCGGGTCCCTGGCGCTGTAAGGCAGCAACTCTACCGCAGCGCCACCGTGCCACTCTTCTTCCACTGAATCCCTCCGTTTTATCTGCCGAGTTCTCCCTGTACATGACCCTGCAGTTTGATAGATTGAATTTGCCCTATGAATGACCCCTACTAATTTAATAACTGTATTCTCCCCTAACCAATGGACAATGGGCTAACATAGAACTAGTGTGAACTAGTGTGCGTTTAAGGTGAGAGGAGAAAGATTTAAAAGAGGGGCAAGTTTTTCACATGCAGGATGGAGGGTGTATGGAACGATATCAACTCTTCCTGTTTTGTTAGTTTTGAGATACAGCATGGGAACAGGCTCTTCGGCTCATCGAGACTGAACCAACTATCGATCACTCATTCACACTAGTTCTACGTTAGTCCACTTTCTCACCCACTCTCTACATGCTGGGGACAAATGACAGAGAACCAATTAACCTACAAACCCCAACTATTTTAATAACTCAATTCTCTCGGTAACCATCTCCCACTGACTTAATATGGAATCTCCACATGGTAGGGCGTACGTTTAAGGTGAGAGGATAAAGATTTAAAAGAGATCGCAGGGGCATGTTTTTCACACAGAGGGTGGCGTGTATGTGGAGTGAGCTGCCAGAGGAGGTGGTAGACGCAGGTACAATTACAACATCTTGGATTGGTACACAGATGGGAAAGGTTGAAAGAGATGTGCCTCAAACACAAGCAAATGGAACTAGATAGATAACTTGAGATGGACTGAAGGGCCCGTTTCCATGCTGTAACTAACAAAACCCCACAGATCTAACCAGTCAATTCTCCTAATAACTGACCCTCATTATTTTAAGAACTAAATTCAGCCAGTAACAGTATATAATAGTTTTAATAACAATATTCTGTGTGCAGCACAGTGGTGCAGCGGTAGAGTTGTTCCCAGAGACCCGGGTTCGATCCTGAGTACGGGTGCTGTCTGTACAGAGTTTTGTACATTCTCTCCACGACTGCGTAGGTTTTGCCCGGGCGCTCCGGTTTCCTCCTACATTCCAAACCGACAGGTTTGTAGGTTAATTGGCTTCGGTAAAGTTTGTAAATTGTCCCTAGCGTGTGTAGGGCAATGCTAGTGTGTGGGGATCGCCAGTCGGCGTGGACCGGTGGGCTGAAGGGCCTGCTTCCGTGCTGTATCTTTAAACTAAACTGTTTAAATGACAGAATTCTCCCAGAAACAACCTCCCGCCACTTTGATAATTGAGGTTGCTCAGTTACTGTCTAACATTTACTACAATAATAGACTCCTGTCACTGTTTGAATGATTGAGTAATCCCGCAAATTGTCTCTGCAGTTTTAATTAGAGACCTCTCCCACCTACTATCTCCCATTTTTTTAAATAACAATTTATTAGTCTCCCACTTTTTTTTTTAAACAAGGATTCCTTCCAATAATTGTCTCCTGTTAATTTAATGTAGGGCACAAATTGCTGGAGTAATTCAGCGGGTTAGACAGCATCTCTGGAGAACGTGGATAGGCAATGTTTCGGGTCGAGACCTTTCTGTACCCGTAGGGATAAAGCTGCAAAAGACATGTGGCTGCAGGACAAAGCCTGACAAGTGATAGGTGGGTACAGGTGAGGGGCATGGGAAAGGGGGCATGATGGGTAGATGGGTGGACATAGGATAGAGACGTAAAGATCATCAAAGGATGAAAGGAGGCAAAATGGAGACACAATGTCAGATGAGAAGAGGAGTGAAAGAGGAGTTAAATGTAAAACTAGAGGGAGGGATGTGAGTGGAAGGGGGCGTGGGGGTGGGGGTGGTGAAAGAGGGGGATAGTTGGGGAAATGGGTGGAAGGAGGCACAGGAAAGAGGAGGGGGGGGGGAAGGGGAGGAAGAAAGGGAATATAAAAAAGGACATACAGACACTCACAGACTTATGGGATAGGCGACACGTAAACCTACGGAAACCCGCACTTACATAAACAATTCTGTACTCAGTCCCTAGTGTTAACACGGCAGTTTGTAAACTCCACAACACTGAACGATTGATTACACAAGATTTTATTGAAAAGAAGCCGGCAATGGCGGCAATGCTTACCCAGAAGGCTGTGCACCGCAGTAAGTGCCCCCAAACGGCGAGAGTCGGCGATTCAGACTTGCGTGACATTTAATTTATTTAGTTTATTGTCACGGGTTCCCAGGACCAGTGAAAAGCTTTTGTTGCGTGCTAACCAGTCAGCGGAAAGACAATACATGATTACAATCGAGCCATCCACAGTGTACAGATACATGATATTGGGAATAACGTTTGGTGCCAGATAAAGCCAGTAAAGTCTAATGTAGATAGTCCGAGGGTCTCCATTGAGGTGGATGGTAGTTTAGGGCTGCTCTCTAGTTGTGGTAGAGTGGTTCAGTTGCCTGATAACAGTGTGAAGAGACTACAGATGGACACAAAGTGCTGGAGTAACTCAGCGGGACCGGAAGCATCTCCCTGAATCTGGAGGTGTGCGATTTCACACTTCTATACCCTTTGCCCGATGGGAGAGGGGAGAAGAGAGAGTGGCTAGTCATCGATTAAGCTGCTGGCATTCTTGAGGCAATGGAAGGGAGGTTGGTTAGTGTGATGGTCTGGGCTGTGTTCACACTTCAATTCAGTTCAGTTTATTGTCACGTGTACCAAGTTACAGTGAAAAACTTTCGTTGAGTGCTAACCAGTCAGCAGGAAAACAATACATGATTATAATCAAACCATTGACAGTGTACCGATACATGATAAGTGAATAACGTTAAGTGCCAGGTAAAGGCAGCATAGTCCCATCGAGGATAGTCCTATGTTGATGGAATGTAATCCTTACGTAAGTCAGGGAGTGACAGCACAACAATTCTCCTATAGATCGTCTCCCATTATTTTAGTAACTGAATCCTAGCAGGAACTCTCTACCATGGGTTTTTTTAAAAACAAAATTCTTCCAGTAACCGTCTCCCACTGTTTTAATTAGTGAATTCTCCCAGAGACAGTCTCTGTTGTTTTAATAATTTAATTCTCTCAGTAACTTCGCCTGCTAGTTCAATAACAGAATTCTTCCAGTAAATCTCTCTCGGTTCTAATGAATGTTTTTAGTCCCGGTGAGTGTTTCCCACTGTTTTAACAAGTGAACCTAGCCAGTAACACTCTTCATCCTTTTTAATAACTGAATTCTCCCAGAAACTGTTTCCTTTTGTTGAATTGAGTTCTCCCAGTAGCTGTCTCCTGCTGTATAATAATTGAATTCCCACAGTAACTGTGTCCTACTGTTTATTAAATAAATCCCCCAGTAATTGCCTCCGCTATGTTGATAACTGGAGTCTCTCATTTACTAAGAGATGATCTTACAGTGGTGGTGGGGGTACTAATAGGGTGAATGTACCGTCTTTTCCCCCCATGGTAGACTAGAGGGCATAGATTTAAGGTGAGAGGGGAAATATTTAATGGGAACATGTGGGGCAACTTTTTCACACTAAATTAAACTAAAGGGTACAACATATAGTGCAACATATCACATTGAGCTACCAGAAGAACTTAGTTTAGTTTAGTTTAGTTTATTATTGTCACGGGTACCGAGGTCCAGTGAAAAGCTTTAGTTTGCGTGCTATCCAGTCAGCATCAAGCCGTCAGCATACAATCAAGCCGTCCACAGTGTACAGATACAGGATGAGGGGAATAACATTTAATGCAAGGTAAAGTCTGATGATTGATAGTCTGAGGGTCTCCAGTGAGGTGGATGGGAGGTCAGGACCGCACTGGACATTTTGGGGCAGGACCCTTTAAAGGGTGGCACAGTGGTAGAGTTGCCACCTTACAGCACCAGAGACCCAGGTTCGATCCTGACTACAGTTGCTTTTCTGTACGAAGTTTGTACATTCTCCCCGTGTCCTGCGCGTGTTTTTCCTGGGAGCTCCGGTTTCCTCCCACACAACAAAGACGTACAGGTTTGTAAGTTAATTGGCAGCAGTATAAATGTAAAATTATCCCTAGTGTCTAGGTTAAGTGTTGATCGCTGGTCGACATGGACTCAGTGGGCCGAAGGGCCTGTTTCTGCGCTCTATCTCCAAAATGAACTAAATTAAACTAAAGGGTACAACATGTAGTGCAACATATCACATTGAGCTACCAGAAGAAGTATTTGAGACATGCACAAAAACAGCACTTAAAAAACATTTGGAGAGGTGCATGGATAGGAAAGTATGGAAGGATATGGGCCAAATGTGGGCAAATAGAGGGGCCATCCTGGTCGTCTTGGATGAGTTGGGCCGAAGGGCCTGTTTCAGTGCTGTATGATTCCATCATTACTGCTTTCCACTTTTTCAGTAACTGGATTCTCCCAGTGACTGCCTCTTCCAGTTTACATCCGTGCAGGGATCCAGAGCACAGCTGAAGGACTTAAAGCTCCTGCCGATCAGAGGCCATCCCTCGACAGGACACCTGGCTCGCCTGCTGCGGAACCGGCAACCAGACATTGTGGGCCAAAGGGCCTGTTGCTGTGCTGTACTTTTCTATGTTCTATGTAACACTGTCTAATTTTTTTTTAAAAATTGTCCACTCTGTAAATTAATGGTTAGCCCAAATAAATGTTCCTACAATGTAAATAATTCATTTCTCCCACTATTTTAATACGATTTCTACCTGTCTCACACTTATGAGTTCTCCAGGAACTGTGTTCTGTTTAAATAACCAAACTCTCACAGTCGCTGTCTCTGACTGTCTTAATAAAGGGTTTCTCCCAATGACTGCTCCTACAATCTGTCCTCGGAACTGTCTACTTCTTTTCAAATAACTGAATTTTCCCAGTAACTACCTTCCACAGTCTAATTGCCTTTTTCCCCCCAGAGCCTGTGCTGCAGTTGGAAAGAGGGATTTCTCCAGTAATTGTCTCCCACCATTTAAATAAATGAAGTCTCTCTGTATCTGACCTCCACCCTTGCAATATATTAATTCTGCCTGAAACTGCCTCCAAGGCTTTAATTACTGAATGCTCCCAGTGACCGTTTCATTAACTAAATTCTGCCAATTACAACCTTCCACTTTTTTGATGAGGAATTTCTCCCACTTACTAATCCCAATTCCTCAGAGAAACTGCCTCCTTCTGCTTTAATAATGGAAATTTCCTGGTTACCTTCTCTCATTTACGGGTTTAGTTCAGTTTATTGTCATGTGAACCATCCTAGCAACAACCTGGCAACAACTAGAGAGCGGTCCTGAGCGACTATCTACCTCATTGAAGACCCTTGGACTATCTTTAATCGGACTTTACTGGACTTTAAAGGGCATGTCCCACTTAGGCAATTTATTATGTGACTGCCGGAGACTAGACGAGACACGGTCACCGGGGTGTCGCCTGTATGGCCGTGAGTACTCTTCAGTCGTCAAAGAGTCGTAGCGTTTTTCTGATCGCCGCTGGATTTTGAAATGTTCAAAACCTTTCGGTGACCATGGGCTTGTCGTAGCTTGTCTTCTCCTGATGTAGGTGCTGTCGTAGCTTGTCGTAGGTTGTCGCCAGGATGACCAAGTTTGTCGCCGGCGCTGACTACGGTGAATTCCATTGGCGTTGTCGCCGGCAATAAAAATCCTTCTAAAATCGCCTAAGTGGGACAGGCCCATTTGTCCAGTCGCCGTTTTTCGGCAACCTGCTACGACTATGACAGTCGCCGGCAGTCGCCTAAAAAAACGCCTAATGGGACAGGCCCTTAACTTGCACTAAATGTTATTCCCTTTATCCTGTATCTGTATACTATGGAAGCATAATTATAATCATGTATAGTCTTTCAGTTGACTGGTTAGCATGTAATTAAAAGCTTTTCACTGTAACTCGATACACGTGACAATAAACAAAACTAAACTATCCAAATAGATCAGATATACCATGGCTATATACAACGAGTTCAAACTCAGATGGAGCAAATGGGAAGGTACAGAGTGCAGAATCTAGTTCTCAGCATTGTAGCGCATCAGTTCCATAGACAAAGTACAATGTGCACAATGGGGTGGACGTGAATCGGTCTGTACTCAAGCTTGTGGAAGGACCGTTCAGAAGCCTGACAACAGAGGAGAAGAAGCTGGCCCACCAAGCCCTTGCCGACCAGCGATCCCCGCACACTAACACTATCCAACACACAATAGGGACAATTTATAATTATACCAAGCCAATTAACCTGCAAGCCTGAACGTCTTTGGAGTGTGGGAGGAAACCGGAGATCCCGGAGAAAACATACGCAGGTCACGGGAAGAACGTACAAACTCCGTACAGACAGCACCCATGATCAGGATCAAACTCTGTAAAGCAGTAACTCTACCGCTGCACCACTGTGCCTCCCTAAGAACATCAGACTGTTCTTGATTCTGATGATGATACTTCTTTAACATACAAGATCTTTCCTCCATCAGTTTTAATAAAGGATTCACCTAGTTACAATGGTCTGCTGTTAATATTGTATAATCTCCCACTGTTTTAATAAATGTATTATCTCAGGTACTATCTCCACTAATTTTAGTAACTGAAATCTCCTAGTTCTGTCTTTGTTTCTTTAGTAATTGAATTCTCCCAGTGATTTCTCCTAATATATTTATATCTGAAATTCTCAGTGACCATTTCCAAATAGTCTAATACGGAATCTGATTTTGCCACAAAATCTCGTGACCTGTAAGGTGCGCTGCTCCTTTTAATAATTGATTTCTCATAATAATTGCTTCCCATTGTTTGAATTAATCTCTCTCTCTCTCCCTCTCCCATGTTCCTTTAACTGAATTTTCCCCCAAAAATGATTTCTGTAATCGTCATCTAAATTCCCAGTTTCTTTGTAGAAATAAATTCTCCCTGTAATCTCCCCACATACATTAAATTACAGATTCTCTCCAGGTGATTTAAGAAATTAATTCTCCCAGTAATTTAATTCCACTGTCCTTATAAATACATTCTCACTGTGCCTTTCTCCAGCACTTTGAATAATTTTATTCCCCCAGAAAACCTTTCCAACCATTTCAGTTAATTATCCCAGTGACTCTCTATAGCAACTAAATTCTCTCAATAGCTGCCTCCTACTTATTAACATAGAAAATAGAACAAGTCATAAGGAATATGGAGTTTCCTCTAAACTCCAGAGAGTACAGGCCCAGTGCCGACAAACGCTCATCATAGGTTAACCTACTCATTTCCTGGGATCATTCTTGTAAAATCTCCTCTGGACCCTCTCCAGAGCCAGCACATCCTTCCTCAGACATGGTGCCCAAAATGGCTCACAATATTCCAAATGAGGCCTTACCAGCGCCTCATAGAGCCTCAACATTACATCCCTGTTTTTGTATACAAGTCCTCTTGAAATAAATGCGAGCGTTGAGTTTGCTTTCTTTACTACCTATTCGACTTGCAGATTAATTTTTTGGGAATCCTGCACAGGCACTCCCAAGTCCCTTTGCACCTCCGATTTCTGCATTCGCCCCATTTTGAAAATAGTCTACATGTTACACCAGTGGAGCACAAAAACAAGCCCTTCGGCCCACAATGTCTGTGCCAAACGTGATGCCAAGACCATCACTTATCTACCTGAACATAACCCATATCCCTGCATATCCAAGTGCCTGTCCAAAAGCTTTTTAAGTGGCACTATTATATCTGCTTTAACAAATGATAACTCCAGTATTTTGTGTTTTGCTCAAGATTTCAGCATCTGCAGTTTCCTCTGCCTCCATTTTACTGCATTCATAATAGCAACTAAATTCATCCATGTTTCATTGCATGAATTCTTCCAGCATCTGTCTCCTGCTGTTTCAATAAATGAATTCACTCTACTTCTGCTTTCATGACTGAAGTCTCCCACTAATTGTCTCCTAGTTTTAATAATTGAATTCCCACAAGAGCTGCCTTTCTCTATTTTAATAACTGAATTCTTCCAATGACTGGGCCCCGATGTTCTAATAAATCAGATGTCCCTGCACTATCTCCTGATATTATAATACATAAATTCTTGCAAAAGCTGTCTTCCTCTGTTATAATAAATGAATTATCCCCATAACTGTCCCTGGCTATTTTTATGAATTATTTCTCCAGAAAATGCCTCTTGCTATTTTAATAATTGCAATTCTCCCAACAGTTTTAATAAAATTGCTGCAATAACTGACTTCCAAACTGATATATAACTGAATTCTCCCATTAACTGTTACCACTATTTTATTAAAGAAATTCTTCCAGTAATGATGCCACGGTGGTGCTGCAGTAGAGCTGCTGCCTTACAGCGCCAGAGACCCGAGTTCGATCCTGACCATGAGTGCTTTCTGTTTGGAGTTTGTACGTTCTCCCCGTGACCACCTGGGTGTTCTCCGGGGCTCCGGTTTCCTCCCACACTCCAAAGACGTACAGATATGTAGGTTAATTGGCTTTAGTACAATTGTAAATTGTCCCTAGTGTGTAGGATAGTGTTAGTGTGTGGGGATCGCGGGGGGGCGAAGGGCCTGTTTCCGCTCTGTATCTCTAAACTAAACTATCTGTTGTTTTAATATACTAATTGTTTAAACAACATTGGCGTTTTGATAAACAAATTCTTCCAGCAACTGTCTTCCACAATTTTACAGCTGAATTTTCCCATAACTGTCTCCTGCCTGTTGTAAAAATGAAATCTCCCAGTAACTCTATTCCATAACTTTAACAAGTGTATTATCCCAAAAACAATATCCATGTTGAGATAAAGTAATTCTGGCAGTAACAAATGAATACGTAACTGTTTCCATCTGTTTTATATATGAATCATCCCAATTAAAGTCTTCCAATGGTTTAATATAGGAATTCTGCAAATAATCATCCCCTGTACTTTTAATAACCCAATACTCCGAGCAACTCCCTACCATTTTTTAAATAATTGAATTCCCAAATTAGCCGAATCCTGCCGAGTTAATAACTGAATTCTCCCAATCACTGTCTCCGCTAGATTAATTCTCCACATCACTGCCTCTTGCTGATTAAAAGATGAATTTTCCCAAACACCGTCTCTGCTGATTTAATAGATGAATTCTCTGAACCACTTTATCTCAACATGGATATTGTTTTTGGGATAATGCACTTGTTAAAGTCATTGAATAGAGTTACTGGGAGATTTCATTTTTACAACAGGCAGGAGACAGCTATGGGAAAATTCAGCTGTAAAATTGTGGAAGAATTTGTTTATCAAAACGCCAATGTTGTTTAAAGAATTACTATATTAAAACAACAGATAGTTTGGTTTGGAGACACAGTGCGGAAACAGGCCCTTCGGTCCCCGGGTCCGCGCCGACCAGCGATCCACATACACTAGCATTATCCCCGTACACTAGCAGTCTCTTGCTGATTTAATAGATAAATTCTCCCAGTCAGTATCTTGCCGATTAATAGATGAATTCTCCCATTCACTGTCCCTGCTGATTTAATAGCTGAAATATCCCGAATCACCCCCTCTTGCTTATTTAATAAATGAATTCACCCAGTGATGAATATTCCCAGTCAGTATCTTGCTGATTTAGAGGTGAATTTTCCCTGTCACTGTCTGCCTCCTAACTGTCTCTCTATGTCACTACTTCACCACCTTATAATTAAATTCTCCTCGAGTCTTCTATTTTCCCAGTAGCCGTCTTTCACAGGTTTAGTAACTGAATTCTCTCAGCAGCTTTCTACTGCTGATTTAATAAAATAATGTTCCCTCCAACCATCTCCTATTGTTTTAACAAATGATTTCTCCCTGTAGTTTGTTCCACTGTTATTACAACTGAATTCTCCCAGTAAATCTCTTTCTGAGCTTAGAACTGAATTCTCCCAGTAACTGTTTTCCCGCTGATTTAATAACCAAATTCTCCCTGTACCTAGATCCCACTGACTCTATACTTGAATTCTACCGGTAATTATCTTCCACTATCACTGAATTCTTCCAGAAACTGTTTCCCACTATAGCAGATAGTTTTAAACTGCAACACCAGTGTTACCACATCCTTCCTTTATGTTGGTGGCTGAAACTGTATATTGTAGTCTGACCGAGGCTTTGTAAAATTGGAGATATCCTTTCTGCTACTGTACTGAAAGGGTTGACTAACAAAGGCTTTGTATGCCTGTATGCTTTTCCAACCACATTGTCCACCTGCGTTCAATGATCTCCGGACTTCTACTCTGAGGTCCTTCTGTTCCTCAAGACAACCTCTGCCCTTGCACTCACACTACATAGTCTAGCTTCCTTACTACTCGCAAACCACGTCATCTCAATTTTGCCTGGATTAACCGGCATCTGCCATTTTTCAGCCCATTTCATCAAAACATCAATGAGTTTAGTTTGTTATTGTCACGTGCACAGAGGAACAGTGAAAAACGTTTTTGTTTACATGCTATCCAGTCAGCAGAAAGATTACAATGAGGCCATCCACAGTGTACAGATACAGGATAAAGGGTATAATGTTTAGTGCAAGATAAAGTCCAGTAAAGTCCAATTAAAGATAGTTTGAAGGTCTCCAATGAGGTAGATGGGAGGTCAGGACTGTTCTCTAGTTGGTGAGATGATGGTTCAGTTGCCTGATAACAACTGGGAAGAAACTGTCCCTGAATCTGTTGGTGTGTGTTTTCAAACTTCTGCACCTCTTCCCTGATGGGAGAGACTGGTCCTGTATTATGTTGCTGGCCTTGGTTTAGTAGGAGTCAATGGAAGGGAGATTGGTTTGTGTGATGGTCTGGGCTACGCCCACATGATCTTCCACCTTCCACACCATCACTAATCTTCCTGCCATCCATGAACCTATTGATCTTGCCTCCACGTCCATGCTTTTCACATATATTACAAACAACAAGGGCCCCACCACCGATCTTTGGGGGACACCACTAATCACAGGACTCCAATCCCAAAATTAAACCTTTAACTTTCTAACTGATAATCCTCTCCCTCAAAATTATCCTCCACGTTGGGCAGCACAGTGGCACCTGATATATGTCTCCTGTTAATTTATTTCCCCACTAACTCATTACTACTATTTTAAATTCAATTCCTCCAGTTTTTCTTCAAAGGTGTCAAAGGCATTTTATTGTCACATGTACCAATTAAGGTACAGTGATATGCAATCTTCTGTTGTTTACTCCGGGTCCCCCAGTAACTTTCCCATATTGTTTTAAACTGAATTATTCCAGAAAATGTCTACTGTTGTTTAATTGATTCACTCTCTGGGTTTCAACTTGAACCCTTGGATTCATCCGTTTTCCCCAACTATTTTGATAATTGAATTCTACCAAGGAACCAACCATTATACTCTGTAACTAACTGAATTCTCCCAGTTTGATTTGATTTGAGTTTAGTTTATTGTCACGTGTACCAAGGTTCAGTGAAAAGTTTTTGTTGCGTGCTATTGCAATGATAACAATCGAGCCGTACCGTGTATAGATACTGTACAAGATAAAGGGAATAACTTGAATTACTTTCAGTGCAAGATAAAGGCAGTAAAGTCTTATCAAAGATAGTCCGAGGGTCTCAAATGAGGAAGATAGTATCTCCAGCTAGTGATATGATGGTTCAGTTGCTGATAACAGCTGGGACGAAACTGTCCCTGAATCAGGAGGTGTGCGTTATCGGGAGGTGTGCGTTTTCACACTTCTGTGCCTCTTGGCTGACAGGAGAGGGGAGAAGTGGGAATGGCCGGAGTGTGACTTGTCCTTGATTATGCTGCTGGCCTCGCCGAGGCAGCGTGAGGTGTAAATTGAGTCAGTTTAATGAAGGTTGGTTTGTGTGATGGTCTGTGCCATGTCCATAGTGACCGTCTTCCACTGCTAAATAATAGGATATAGAGTCATAGAGTGATACAGTGTGGAAACAGGCCCTTCGGCACAACTTGCCCACACCGTCCAACAATGTCCCGGCTACACCTGCCTCCATTTGTTCCATATCACTCCAAACCTGTCCTATCCATGTACCTGTCTAACTGTTTCTTAAACGTTGGGATAGTCACAGCCTCAACTACCTCCTCTGGCAGCTTGTTCCATACACCCACCACCCTTTGTGTAAAAATGTTACCCCTCAGATTCCTATTAAATATTTTTCCCTTTACCATAAACCTATGTCCTCTGGTCTTCGATTCATCTATTCTGGGCAAGAGACTGTACATCTACCCGATCTATTCCTCTCATGATTTTATACATCTCAATAAGATCACCCCTCATCCTCCTGCGCTCCAGAGACGAGAGTCCCAGCTAATTCAACCTCTCCCTGTAGCTCAGACCCTTTTGCCCTGGCAACGTCCTCATAAATATATTCTCTGAACCCTTTCAGCGTGACAATATCTTTCCTATAACATGATGTCCAGAACTGAACGCAATACTCTAAATGCGGTCTCACCAATGTCTTATACAACTGTAACATGACCTCCCAACTGCTATACTCAATACTCTGACAGACAAAGGCCATTGTGCCAAACGCCTTTTTGACCACCTGATCTACCTGCGACTTGACCTTCAAGGAACCATGCACCTGTACTCCTAGATCCCTCTGCTCTACAAAACTCCCCAGAGGCCCACCATTCACTGTGTAGGTCCTGCCCATGTTAGCTTTCCCAAAATGCAACACCTCACATTTCTTAGTATTAAATTCCATCAACCATTCTTCAGCCCACCTGGCCAATCGATCCAGATGCTGCTGCAATCTTTTACAACCATCTTCACTATCTGTAAAACCACTCACTTTCGTATCATCAGCTAATCTTGCCATTTATGTTCTCATCCAAATCATCGATGTAGATGACAAACAGTAGGTATGTTACAAAACTTACCTTGAGCAGCGCTGCAGTTCTGCCACTCCCCGTGTGCGTGACTTTGGCGCCTTTCAGAGGGGGGCGGGCTTAAAGTGCCGTTTTTCTGCAGATTGGGCAAATCGATCCATGTCGGGCGATTTCGTTGCGGAAGAAAAATCGCTCCGACATTTCATTCATGAAGGTATTTTTAAATTACGCTAGATTATTTATTATCTAGAGTAATTTAAAAATCACCTTCAAAAGCCGTGAGCGCCGACAACGGGAAGGATTTTGCGTAGGGGAGAAAAAAAGGTACACAGTTTATTTTTATATTAAAAGTTGGTTTTTATGGAGGCTTTAATAATATTTTCATTATGCGAAATGGGGTCCAAAAAAAATGTATGAACCAACAGTATTTTCCCTCCCAACTTCACCGCAAACCGCAACATTCCAATCCACCGCATTCCACTAAAACTCACTCGCTAGTTGATTTAAATGGCCATTAATTTACAGGCATTAAACACTAAATTCCTTCCATTGGGCCCAGAAATTCATGAAAATGAGATTTAAAAATTATGTTATATTGTGGATTATTGTGTGAATGTTATTTGGACACTTAGGCAATTTTAAAAAAGTTAATCTTTTCTTAAGAAATGGATAGATGTTTAGATCTACTCATTGAATTTTGTAATTAGCTACAATTAGATAACTAACTAATTATATGCTTTAATTTCAGGTCATTCAAGTAAGGTTGTTTCATATTTGTTTCAGAATGCTTCAATCTATAATAACTGAAAATGTCATTGAGTTCTCTTAATTTTTAAGAAAGTTATGGGCTTTTAACGGTTCTAGATCACAGCTTTTGAGTTAACTCAATTGAAAGGCAATGGGGAACAAGATGCTAATTTCCGAGTATGAAAATGGCCATAGCTTTCTTAATACTGAAGATATGAAAGTGAATTAGGTGTCAAATTAAACTTCTGTTTATGCTTTATCTGATGGGATAAATTGCAGACTTGATTTTTAAAATCTCAAAATTTTGTAACATTGCTACAAACAGTAACGGGCCCAGCACCAAATGCTGAGGCACAGCACTGGTCACATGACCACCATAATACAGTATAGCACAAGAACAGCCCCTAGGGCCCTCAATGTCGTTGCCGAACATGATTACTTGCACCTCCTTACCTATTGTATCCGGTGCTCCCGGAGTGGGCTCCTATATATCAGCGCGACCAAGCCAAGACTTGGTGATCATTTCGCTGAACTCAGTCCGCCTTGGCCTACGCGATCTCCCGCTTGCCAAACATTTTAACTCCCTTACCCATTCCCACACTGACCTTTCTGTACTGGACCCCTCCACTGTCAGAGTGAGGTCACACGCAAATTGGAGGAATAGCACCTCATATTTCACTTGGGCAGCTTACACCCCAGCGGTATGAACACTGATCTCTCTAATTTCAAGTAACTCCTGCATTCCCTCTTATACCCCCACCCTGGACATCCTACTAGTTCCACTGTTCACATCCTTGTATCCCTCTCATTAGCACATCTTCCCCGGCCAACAATGCAACATTATGGACTCCACCCTTCTTGAGGTCATCTGTTGCCAGCCCTGATTTGTTCTGGCCTTTTCTCACTTCCCCCCCTCACCCCCCCCCCCCCGCCTCACTATCTTTCAGTCTGAAGAAGAGTCCCCATCCGAAACATCACCTATTCCTTTTCTCCACAGATTCTGCCTGACCCGCTGAGTTACTCCAGCATTTTGTGTCTATCTATGATACAAAAACTAGCATTAACCACATAAGACATTTTTGTCCATTCCCTGCATATCCATATGTCTTTTAAATGCCACTAACATATGCCTCCAGCAGTGTGTTCCAGGCAGTGTGTAAAATATTTGTCCCGCACATCCCCTTTAAACGTTGCCCTTAAAAGTATGCCCTCTAGTGTTTGATGTTTTCATCCTGGATGTTTTCATCCTGGAATAGTTTCCCCCCCCCCCCCCCCCAAGATCTCTTGCTTGTTTTAAAATAAGGATATTCCTAATCTATATACGATTTCTCCCACTAACTCGGTGTTTTGGTAAATGGAATATCCTAATTGCTGCTATCTAAATGTGTTGCAATAGATGAATACATCTGCTGTTTTAATAAGAGGATTTCGCCCAATAACCGGGCCGCACTGTTTTAATAATTATATTTTCCTGCAATTGTCATCTGCTCTGTTCAGAATTGTATTTTCTCTTCAAGATTCATATACTTAAAAAAAAAAACTATTTTATATCTAGTATTTAATATTAAAGGGTTAATTAGTTAATAATCTGTTAGCTAGTATGCCTTTATGGTGGGATGATCATAGTATAATAGAAAAAAGCACAATGTGTCAAAGGCAACATTTGGGCAGTACAGTGGTAGAGTTGCTGCCTTACAGCGCCATAGACCCGGGTTCATCCCTGACTACAGATGCTGGTTGTATGGAGTTTGTACGTTCTCCCTGTGACCGCGTGGGTTTTCTCCGGGTGCTCCGGTTTCCTCCCACATTCCAAAGACGTGCAGGTTTGTAGGTTAATTGGCTTCAAATTGACAATTTGTTAGGGTAAATTGTCCCTAGTGTGTAGGATAGAACTATTGTACAGGTGATCGCTGGTCAGCGCGGACTCGGTGGGTCGAAAGGGATGTTTCCACGCCGTACCTATAAACTGAACTAAACACGGTGCTGGTGTAACTCAGCAGATTAGGCAGCATCTCCGGAGAACATGGGTTCAGAAGAAAAAGCCAGAAGAAGGGTCCCGGCATGAAGCTTCACTCGTCTGTGATCTCCAGAGATGCTGCCTAACCGGCTAAGTTCCTCCAGTACTTTGTGACTTAGTTTAATCTGAGACCTACATTACAACTTTAAAGAAATATTAAGAGGCATGAGTAGATGGGAAGAAAATATATTAAGAGATATGCCAGTAAACAATGTCTATGTTTTAAATAAAAATACACATGGTTTATAACCAAAATATCTTTCTTGAAAGCATAAAATCTAATAGCAAAAGTGGTTCAGCTGAGATTAGCAAGAGGATTTAAGGATTATATTACATCAAAGGAGAAAGACTTATAAAGCTGTCAAAATAGCAAGCTTGAGCATCAGGAAAGTTTCAGAATTCACCGTTGAGAAATGGGAAAATACGAAAGAAGTCGAGCCAGATTCTGTACATATGTAAAAAGCAAAGAAATAACAGATATTTCAGAGGAGCCCTTACATTCTGAGGCAGTGGAAATCAATTTGAGGCATAAGGGAACGGCAGAATTGTTTTTGTGGAATCTCGGTGTCATACAGCATGGAAACAGGCCATTCAGCCCAATACATCCATGCCGACCAGTGGGCATCCTTCCGTATTAATCCCATGGCCCCACACTCCATCCATGGCGCACTCTCCCAAAGTCTGTACAGACAGCACCCTTGGCCTGGATCGAACCCGGGTCGCAGGGGCTGTAAGGCAGCAACTCTACTGCTGCACCACCATGCCACTTCAGACATTCTCTGCATCTATCCATGAATTCGTTTCATATTCAATAGTGTTCGCAACTATCCTTATACCGTGCACTTGCGACCTCCTGAGGTGATGTCCCTTCCCTTGTTCGATGGGTGTCCTCTCTGTACATGTCCCTCAATGTCCAGCTGCAGAAGGACCAAAGACTGTGGTCCATCCATCTCTGGAATGGGGAAAGGTTTTGTGCACACTATCCTTCATGATTTTATATATCGCAATCTTTGTCCCCTCTTAACCTCCTCCGCTCCAGGGAGAAAAGAACCAGTTTCTCCAATCTCTCCCCGAAAAATTGTATTCTCACAATAACTATCTCCATTGTTTTAACAAATGAATTCTCCAGGTTATTATCTCCCAATGTTTTCATACATAAATTCTTCCACTAGGTGTCTCCATGGTCTTAAAAATGAATTCAGGCAGGAACTTGCTGCCACTATTTTAATAAACTGATTCTCTCCGTAACGTTCCCTTGCTGGTTTAATAGGCAAATCTCCACAGTTCTCTGGGTAATGTAGTTGGGGAAATACAGAAACAAGGAACTGCACATGCTGGTTTACAAAAAAAAGACACAAAGTACTGGCAACTTCAGGTCAAGCCTGGCAAGTGTTTGGTGGATACATGTGATTGACACAACGTACTGGAGTAACTCAGCGAGTCAGGCAGCATCTCTGGTGAACATGGAAAGGTGATGTTTCGGGTCAAGACCCAAGAAGGTTAGTTAGCAGTCTTGTTGTGCGTGGCCGGGTTAGTTAGCAGTCTTGTTGTGCGTGGCCCCTTGGGCAAGAGTGACCATAATATGGTGGAGTTCTTCATTAAGATGGAGAGTGACAAAATTAAGTCAGAAACAAGGGTTCTGAACTTGAACAAAGGTAACTTTGAAGGTATGAGATGTGAATTGGCCAAGATAGACTGGCAGGTGATTCTTAAAGGGTTGACAGTGGATGTGCAATGGAAGGTATTTAAAGACAGCATGAAGTACAAAAATTTTTCATACCAGTTTGGCAAAAGAATAAATCGGGGAAGGCGGTGCATCCATGGATAACAAGGGAAATCAGGGATAGTATAAAAACAAAAGATGAGGTATACAAATTTGCCAGAAAAGCAGCCTACCGGAGGACTGGGAGAAATTCAGAATCCAGCAGAGGAGGACAAAGGGCTTAATTAGGAAAGGGAAAATAGATTATGAAAGGAAACTGGCAGGGAACATAAAAACTGACTGCAAAAGTTTTTATAGATATGTGAAGAGAAAGAGACTAGTTAAAACAAATGTTGGTCCTTGCAGTCAGAAACAGGTGAATTGATCATGGGGAACAAGGACATGGCAGACCAATTGAATAACTACTTTGGTTCTGTCTTCACTAAGGAAGACATAAATAATCTGCCGGAAATAGCAGTGGAACGGGGGTCAAATAAGATGGAGGAACTGAGTGAAATCCAGGTTAGCCGGGAGGTGGTGTTGGGTAAATTGAACGGATTGAAGGCCGATAAATCCCCAGGGCCAGATAGTCTGCATTCCAGAGTACTCAAGGAGGTAGCCACAGAAATAGTGGATGCATTAGTGATAATTTTTCAAAATTTCTTAGATTCTGGAGTAGTTCCTGAGGATTGGAGGATAGCTAATGTAACCCCACTTTTTAAAAAAGGAGGGAGAGAGAAAGCGGGGAATTACAGACCAGTTAGTCTAACATCGGTAGTGGGGAAACTGCTAGAGTCAGTTATTAAAGATGGGATAGCAGCGCATTTGGAAAGTGGTGAAATCATTGGACAAAGTCAGCATGGATTTACGAAAGGTAAATCATGTCTGACAAATCTGATAGAATTTTTCGAGGATGTAACTAGAGTGGATAAGGGAGAACCAGTGGATGTGTTATATCTAGACTTTCAGAAGGCTTTCGACAAGGTCCCGCATAAGAGATTAGCATACAAACTTAAAGCACACGGTATTGGGTGTTCAGTATTGATGTGGATAGAGAACTGGCTAGCAGACAGGAGGCAAAGGGTAGGAGTAAACGGGTCCTTTTCAGAATGGCAGGCAGTAACTAGTGGTGTACCGCAAGGCTCAGTGCTGGGACCCCAGCTATTTACAATATATATTAATGATTTGGACGAGGGAATTCAATGCAACATCTCCAAGTTTGCAGATGACACCAAGCTGGGGGGTATAGTTAGGTGTGAGGAGGATGCTTGGAGGCTGCAGGGTGATTTGGATAGGCTGAGTGAATGGGCAGATGCATGGCAGATGCAGTATAATGTGGATAAATGTGAGGTTATCCACTTTGGTGGCAAAAACATGAGGGTAGACTATTATCTGAATGGTGGCAGGTTAGGAAAAGGGGAGATGCAACGAGACCTGGGTGTCATGGTACACCAGTCATTGAAAGTAGGCATGCAGGTGCAGCAGGCAGTGAAGAAAGCAAATGGTATGTTAGCATTCATAGCGAAAGGATTTTAGTATAGGAGCAGGGAGGTTCTACTGCAGTTGTACAGGGTTTTGGTGAGGCCACACCTGGAGTATTGCGTACAGTTTTGGTCTCCAAATCTGAGGAAAGACATCCTTGCCATAGAGGGGGTACAGAGAAGAATCACCAGACTGATTCCTGGGATGTCAGGACTTTCATATGAGGAAAGATTGGATAGACTCGGCTTGTACTCGCTGGAATTTAGAAGATTGAGGGGGGATCTTATAGAAACATACAAAATTCTTAAGGGGTTGGACAAGCTAGATGCTGGAAGATTGTTCCCGATGTTGGGGGAATCCAGAACAAGGGGTCACAGTCTAAGGATAAGGGGGAATTCCTTTAGGACCGAGATGAGGAAACCATTCTTTACACAGAGAGTGGTGAGTCTCTGGAATTCTCTGCCACAGAAGGTAGTTGAGGCCAGTTCATTGGCTATATTTAAGAGGGCGTTAGATGTGGCACTTGTGGCTAAAGGGATCAGGGGGTATGGAGAGAAGGCAGGTACGGGATACTGAGTTGGATGATCAGACATGATCATATTGAATGGCGGTGCAGGCTCGAAGGGCCGAATGGCCTACTCCTGCACCTATTTTTCTATGTTCTATGTTTCTATGTTTGTGTCTTGAATTATAAAGGGCAGCGGGTATAAACTGGTTATCGATAAGGAAAGCATTGGACTAGACTATCTTTCGTAATGCTTATTAATGCTTAATACTGATCCGGTTTAATGAGCTGGTTCACCAGCAGGGGAGATAAGCTGTCATCCTTACATGCTCTCTTCTGGATGTGAATCGGGACTTCACCTTAATTGGCCTCTGAAAGGGTCATTTGGTTGCTGGTTAATTAAATAAAGGCAGCAACTACCTGGTTACTTACACTTCCTAACAACGTACATATGAAAACCGTGGCTCCTTAAGTTTGGGGTTCTGCCCTGAGATTTCTGTCTGTGCAGACCCCAACTGCACAACTTGTGGACGCTGTACAACACACACCTCCAGTGTAGGCAGGAGCTGCAGATGCTGGTTTATATCGAAGATAGGCACAAGGTGCTGTAGTAACGCAGCGGGTCACGCAGCATCCCATGAGAAAAAAGGATAGATGGCCTTTTCGGATCGGAAATCTTCTTCAGACTGGGATATCTTTTGCCTCCTTTTCATCTCTAGCCTTTGTCGCTATCTCCACCCATCACCTGTACCCACCTATCGGTTGGCAGGCTTTTTGTCCCACCCCACCTCTCTGTTCCAGCTTACTCCCCCCTACTCCATCAGTATGAAGAGTCCTGACCCAAAACGCCATCTGCCCATTTTGTTCCACAGATATTGCCTGACCTGCTGAGTTCCATACAAAGGTGCATCTTAATCTGCAGATCAAATCATCCGTTGAATCACATGTGAGCATCCGTGCATCTTAACATACGTTGTACAAAATCTGAAGAAGGGTCCCAACCCGAAATGTTCCCTGACCCCATTCCCTCCACAGAGGCTGCCTGACCCGCTGAGTTATTCAGCACTTTGTACTTTGTACAACTTCCGGTAAGTAGCATTAACCACCCAACTGAACTTAAGGTGTTGCCACTAAAACTTTACTAAATTTCTCAGGGCATTTATAGGGATAGGTCGTGTCATAGAGGCAAAGAGTCACATAGCATGGAGGCTGGACACACAGCCCAACTGGCCCATGTTCTGTAACAGAGTCACCAGCAATAAATGGTGATATTTTGACGTTTTATCCATGGATTGGATGTCACCTGCAGCTTGTGTTAAAAAGGTCAGAGCACTTCACTCTGCACCATCGAAGGGATCTAAAGGAGGCGCTGCCTGAAAAAGGCAGCCAGCATCATCAAGGACCCACACCACTCTGACCACACTCTCCTTTCTTTCCTGCCTATTCCTGGGCATGCATATCTCTGAAGATCCGTCCTAGACCCAGCACATTGATGCAATCATAAAGAAAGCCCGTCAATGCATCTACTTCCCGAGAAGATCAAGGAGATTCGGTATGTAAACAAATACTAACTTAAACTTCTCCAGGTGTACAGTAGGGAGCATATTGACTGGTTGCATCACGGCCTGGTTCGGCAACTCAAGCGCCCAGGAACGAAGAAGACTGCAAAACGTGGTGAAACATGGCCCAGTCCATCAGAGGTACTGATCTCTCCACCATCGAAGGGATCTACAACAGTCGCTGATTAAAAAAGGCAGCCAACATTATCGGAGATCCACACCATCCTGGCCATGCTCTTATTTCACTCCTGTCAGTGATACAGTGCGGAAACATGCTTCAACTTGCCCACACCGGCCAACATGTCCCAGCTACACTAATCCCACCTGCCAGCATTTGGTCCATATCCCCCAAACCTGTACTATCTATGTACCTGTCTAGCTGCTTCTTAAATGTTGGGATAGTCCCCGTCTCAAATACCTCATCCGGTAGATTGTTACATCCATCCACCACCCTTTGTGTGAAAAAGACATCAGGAGTCTGAAAATTGTAATGTCCAGGTTCAGGAACAGCTTCTTCCCAACAACCATCGGGCTATTGAACACTACCAAGATCAATTAAACTTGGAACTACCAACTGTCTTGGTTGCACTAGGGACTTCAGACTTTTGTTTTGTATTAGGATTATTTTAATTATTTTTTTGTTTTCCATTGAATAATGTGTTTACAGACCTGTTACGCTGTTGCAAGTAAGAATTTCATTGTTCCATTTACGTACATATGACAATTAAATACTTTGGGCCTGACCTCTTCCCAATAACTATCAGGCTATTAAACACTAGTCTGATGATTGTTGGGAAGAAGCTGCTTCTGAACCTGTATGTCCCAGTTTTCAGCCTCCTATACTTTTTCCCCTATGGGAGTAAAATGAGAGCGTGGCCAGGGCTGCTTTCTGTGTAACAAGTCCAATATTAGAGAGTAGAGAGTTGGCCATTTGCATTAACTTGTCATAGTATTTATACACCTCACAAGTCCGTTCCCATTCCATCTATCCCCTCTCAGCATTACTCTTTCCCTTTCTCGCACGCACCAGGCTAATTCCTGCATAATATTGCAAAAAACTACAGCTAAATTATGTGTAGGAAGCAGCTGCAGATTCTGGTTTAAACCAAAGATAGACACAGAAAGCTGGAGTAACTCAGTGGGACAGGCACCATCTCTGGAGAAAAGGAATGGGTGACGTTTCGAGTCGAGACCCTTCTTCAGCCTAATTATCCTCAGAGACACAAACGATTAAATGGAGGGGAAAGGTATGGCTCAAAATGAGTGTGGAATCTACGGCGAGGATAATTCACAACACACAAAGGAATCATTTACTGATCAAAGCAAAACCTTTCACACCAGAGACAAACAGCCGAGGCTGATGTTAGAGAGAACAATGAAGGAACATGGTATTGATGGTACATCCAGTTCCTAAAGAGTTTACACTAAGTGGCCCTTCAGGAGCTAATCACGCAGCTGAGAACCAGAGGGCACAGCCTCAGAATTAAAGGACGCATCTTTAGAATGGAGATGAGGAGGAATTTCAAGATGGGTAACTTCATTTGTGTAACCCAGTGACATTGCTGAGAGAGTGATGTTGAGGAGGAAGACATCACCCATTCCTTTTCTCCGGAGATGCTGCCTGTCCCGCTCAGTTACTCCAGCTTTTTGTGTCCATCTTCTGTGACGTTGGGGATGGTGGCCGCGGTACCAATGCAGTGGGCTGGATGGTATCAAGCTTCTTGAATACTGTTGAGGATGGGGAATTGGTTGAGTGTGCTGCATGGTGCTGCAATAAACTCAGCCAGACCCAGCAAGTGCCAACGGCTGTTTGGAACAGTCGGCACATCATACACAGGCGTTGGGATGGAGAGAGGGGCCATCACAAAGCAGATAAGGTAGGGACCATCAGTTTCCAAAATTCTAGATACTGTGGACCACTATCTTCATCCATCTGCCAAAACACACTACTCTGCTGATACCAAAAATCTGTATGCAGAATGATGTCGAGTGGTAGACTGATAGAGCGTGGAAACAGGCCCTTCAGCTGAACTTGCCCAAACCGGCCAACAATGTCCCAGCAATACTAGTCCCACCTACCTGCGTTAGGCCCATTTCCTACCAAACCTGTTCTATCCATGTACCTGTCTAACTGTTTCTTAAACATTGGGACAGTCCCTGCCATAACTACTCCTCTGACAGCTTGTTCCATACACCCACCACCCTTTGTGTGAAAAAGTTACCCCTCAGATTCCTGTTAAATCTTTTCCCTTTTCACCTTAAACCTATGTCCTCTGGTCCTCGATTCATCTATCCCGGGTTAGAGACTCTGTGCATCTACCCGATCTATTCCTCTCATGATTTTATACACCTCAATAAGATCACCTCTCACCCTCCTGTGCTCCAGAGAATAGAGTCCCAGCCTACTCAACCTCTCCTTTTAGCTCAGACCCTCTAGCTCTGCCAACGTAAACCTCCTCTGTACCCTTTCCAGCTTGACACCATCTTTCTTATAATATGGTGCCTAGAAATGACCATGGCATGTTGATGCCTAACGTGCCATTGAGGTTTCACAGACTATGAGGAGGAATTTCTTTAGTCAGAAGGTGGTGAATCTGTGGAATTCATTGCCACAGATGGCTGTGTTGGCTGTCATTGGGAATGTTTAAAGTGGAGATTAATAGATTCTTGATTAGTAAGGGTGGCAAAGGATTCGAGGAGAAGAGAGGAGAATGGGATTGAGAGGGAAAGATAGAACAGCCATGATTGAATGGTGGAGTAGACTCAATGTGTGGAATGGTCTAATTCTGCTCCTATGACTTATGAACCTTTCACTGTGATCATTGGTAAATTTGCTAAAACATCAGTAATTTATCTGATGGAATCCCAGGCCCCATTGTGGACAGGAAATGGCTCTGCATTGTCAATGATGCTCGTTGCTTCTGGTCCAATAACTGTTCTGCAAGCATCTTCTCAACATGGTCTTTTCAGTAAGGCATGATATTAAAGCAGGCTGCGCTGTCTCAGTCCAATATGTAATTATATCAGTGTAGCCCGGCTCGTCAAAAAGTGTAGAGAATTCACACAGGAATTTTCACCATAATCACATTTCCTTGACCCATTGCCAAAGGCGCCATCAGCAATTAATTCTTCGAGCCTGATCCCAGATGGCTTCCTGGCTCCTTGGCTTTGTGGTTTTTTTCTGCCTGTTGTCAAACAAGGCATCGTGAAGCAAAGGTGTGATACTATTCTACAACACAGGGCGGCATGGTGATGCAGCGGTAGAGTTGGTGCCCACAGACCCGACTACGGGTGCTGTCTGCACAGAGTTTGTACGCTCTCCCTGTGACCTGCGTGGGTTTTCTCCGGGATCTCAGGTTTCCTCCCACACTCTGATGACGTACAGGTTTGTAGGTTAATTGGCTTGGTATAATTGTAAATTGTTCCCAGTCGGTGCAGGATAGTGAATGTTAGTATGTGGAGATCGCAGGTCAGTGTGGACTCGGTGGGCCGAAGGGCCTGTATCTTTAAATTAAACTAAATTGTGCATCTATTCATGTTTGCTTTGACTGAAAGAGCACAAAGTGCCAGAGTTAAACCAGCGGGTCAGGCAGCACCCTTGGAGAGCATGGTATATTTTACCACTCACCTATAGTTTTCAGTGGTAATTTATCCTACCAATCCCCCAATGATCCATCCCAATCACTGACCAATTGGTTTATCAAATTGAGATTGAGAGATACAGCATGGAAATAGGCCTTTAGGCCCACCGAGTCCACGTCGACCATCGATCACCCGTTGACACTAGTTCATGTTATCCCGCTTTCTCATCCACTTCCTATATAGTAGGGGGAATTTTACAGAGGCCAATGAACCTACAAACCCACATGTCTTTGGAATGCGGGAGAAAATTAACACAGGTGTCAGAGGTTTATGGGGAGAAGGCAGGAGAATGGGGTCAAGAGGGAAAGATAGATCAGCCATGATTGAATGCCAGAGTAGACGTGATGGGCCGAATGGCTTAATTCTGCTCCAACAACTCATGAAGTCATGAAAACCGGAGCACTTGGAGGAAACCCATGCAGTCATGGTGAGAACATGCAAACTCCATACAAGCAGCACGTGAGGTTAATTTAGTTTAGATATACAGCGGGGAAACAGGCCCTTTGGCCCACTGAATCTGCGCCAACCAGTGGTCCCCGCATCTTAACACCATCTTACACACACTAGGGACAATTTAAAATTATACCCATTTAATGAACCTACAAACATGTATGTCTTTGGAATGTGAGAGGAAACCAGAGATCACGGAGAAAACCCACGCAGGTCACGGGGAGAGCGTACAAACTCTGTACAGACAGCACCTGTAGTCAGGATTGAACCTGGGTCTCTGGTGCTGTAAGGCAGCAACTCTACTGCTGTGCCACCGTGCTATTCCTATGGCCATTAGATCGAACCTCAACTAGCTCTGCCTCCATGCCACCTCTTGGTGGTTAGGTTTCAATACAAAATGAAGATTAGTATTAGTAGTGTGTAGGAAGGAACTGCAAGTGCTGCTTTACACTGAAGATAGACCCTAAATGCTGGAATAATCATAACTTTCACCCAAACAAAGATCTACAAGTAAACTTGATTCCCAAGTTCAAAAGTTCTAGGAGCAGAACCAGGCCATCGAGTCTACTCCGCCATTCAATCACGACTGATCTATCCTTCCCTCTCAACCGCATTCTCTGCCTTTGCCCCATAATTTCTGACACCCATCACTGGGTAACAATCAAAGTTCACATCAAAGTTCAAATGGACGTTGGGATGAAACCATACACAGACTGAAGATCGGTCCTGGACCCAGCACATTGATACTTCCTCAGATGTTTAAGGAGATTTAGGATGTCAACAAATACTCTTGAACTTCTGCAGGTGTACAGTAGAGAGCAGGTTGACAAGTTTCATCACGGCCTGGTTCAAAAACCCAAATGCCCAGGAATGAAGGAATGCCCAGTTTACAAAATGTGGTGAACACTGCCCAGTCCATCATGGGTACTGATCTCCCCACCATCAGAGGGATCTACAGGAGTCGTTGCCTTAAAAAACACAGGCAGCATCATCAAGGCCCCACACCACCATGGCCACATTCTCATTTCACTCCTGCCATTGGGAAGAAGGTATGGGAGTCTTAAAACTTTAGCATTCAGGGTCAGGAGCAGCTTCTTCCCTACAACCATCAGGCTATTGAACAGTACAAACTCCAACTAAACTCTGAACTACAAACTGCTTGGGTTGCACAAGGGACTCTGGGCTTTGTTTTGTTTTGCACTATATTGTATTTTTTATTTATTAAACAATTTGTTTAAGTTCATTATGTTATCTATTGAGTACTGTGTTTTACAAACCCGTTGTGATTCTGCAAGTAAGAATTCCATTGTTCCGTTTCGTTACAGATGCAAATAAAACACTCTTGACTCTCTATCACGATCACAGTGAATGGCGGTGCTGGCCGAATTGCCTACTCCTGCACCTTTTGTCTATCTCTTCCCCGTACTCCAACTCATTATTGTTTGAGTTACAGAGCGTGTAAATGCAGTTACAGCAGAATTTGGCTGCACAGTCTTTAGACTTTAGAGATACAACGCAGAAACAGGCCCGTCAGCTCTCCGAGTCAACACCGACAGGCCCATGACTAGAGCTGCTGCCTCACAGCGCCAGAGAACCTGGCACGAACCTAACTATGGGTGCTGTGTGTACAGAGTTTGTACGTTCTTCCTGTGAACGCGTGGGTTTTCTCCAGGTGCTCGGGTTTCCTCCCACATTCAGGTTAATTGGCTTCTGTAAATTGTCCCCAGTGTATGTTGGTTCAACTAGTGTATAAGGTGATCGCTGGTTGGCATGGTCTCGGCTTCCACACTGCATGGCCAAATGCTGAACCAAACTGATTCGGCAGACAGCAACTCTGGCGAACAAGGATAAGTCACGTTTCCGGTCAGGACCCTTCTTCAGACTTGCAGAAGTGCCTACATTTATCATCAACACCATTGATCAGTTGCCTAAAAAAAAAGCTGATTTGTGCACAGGGATCTTAACAGCAAATGGGCATCACCTAAAAATCTGCAAAGCATTTCACGATGTTAGAATAGCAAGACTAGGGAGGATCGGCTCCGGAAAAGGCCTCTGGCATGTTCAAAGTGATTTACAGTAGGCTACACCACGGATGTTCTGCACAGCTAAAAACACATTCAAACCGTCTGCTCAACACACTCAGCAAAGGTCTTACATAGTCACGTGAGACATTGTTATGCGGGAAGCTACTTGGTGAGGGTGTCGGTGGAACCAGATAGACGTGTTTAATGGCAGCTGCACCAGGCATACAAATACAACCTTCCACAGCCAACAATGGACCATTGTGGGCTCCTTTGCCATCGGTGCCGGCTCAGATTTGTTCATATCCCTAGTTTCCCTCTCCCCTGACTCAGTCTGAAGAAGGCTCTTGATCCAAAATGCACCTATTCCTTCTCCCCAGAGATGCTGCCTGACCCGCTGAGTGTCTGAGAATTTTGTGTCTCTTCTTCGACATACAAATTAATTTCTTTATCACCTTCACTGTGGTGCTGGGTTCTAGGGGCCACTAATAAGGGCCTCTCAGGAGTATTCTTATTAAATAGTTAATCCCCTGCAGTGGAGCACATGGGAGGCAAAATTAGTGCACAGTTGGATGCTACATGCTGGAGTAACTCGGCGTGGTGGCGCAGGGAAGGTTCGGAGGGATATGGGCCGGACACAGGCCAGTGGGACTAGTGTAGATGAGTAATCTTGGTCAGCATGGGCAAGTGAGCAGAAGGGCCTGTTGCCAAGCTGGATGACCCATAATGTAAGACGGAGAGCAGGAATGCACGCTGCTGTTAGAATCTGTAGAGAAGGTCACAGGGGAAAGATGAGATTAAGGTTTATTATTATGTCACATACGGCAAAAAGCTTCAGTTCACATAATACTCTGCATAAATACAATCAAATGAAACTCAAGTACAATAGGTAGAGCAAAGGGGAAGATACAGAGCACTGTAGCGCATTAGTTCCATAGACAAAGTCCAATGTCTGCAGTGGGGTAAAGATGAATAGGACTGTGCCCTTGCTCGTGTACTGTTAATGGCAGGAGCCTCATCAGCATTGATGTGCAGAGGGATCTTGGTCCAAGTTCACAGCTCACTGAAGGTGGCAGCACAGATAGAAATGATGGTTAAGGCGGTGTATGGTATGCTTGTCTTAGGGGCATTGAATATGAGAGTCAAGAACTGTACACTGCTAGGGCCAGGAAGCGAGCGGGCAAGATCATCTCTGACCCCCTCTCACCCTGGCCACAAACTCTTTGAATCACTTCCCTCTGGAAGGCGACTCAGGATTGTCAAAGCTTCCACAGCCAGATATAAAAACAGTTTTTATCCACAAGTAGTTGCTCTACTCAACAGCCAAAAACCTGTAGCCTCCCTTTGATCTGGTATTTTGTTGGTTCACATGCTAGATCAATGGTGTTTTATCATGAATGTTTTATTATTATTAATGTTTAGTGTTTTCTGAGTCATTCGTAAAACTGTCACTGTATTACTTGTGGGCGGAGCACCAAGGCAAATTCCCTGTATGTGAATACTTGGCCAATAAACGTACTTACTGAAGTCAACTCAGTTGTACAGGACTGTGGTCAGGCCACTTTTGGCGTATTGCATGTATTTCTGGTCACCCTACTACGGGAAGGAATTGGAGGCTTTGGAGAAGGTGCGTTTGCACAATGCTGCCTGGATTAGCTTTCAGCTACAGGGAGAGATTTTCAGACTCAGATTGTTTTCTCTGGAACGTCAAAGGTGGAGGGGAGGTGATAGAAGTATTAAAAAAATTATGAGAGGCGTAGATAGGATAGACAGTCAAAACCTTTAGCCCCAGGGTGGAAATGTCCAACATTAGAGGGCAGAGCTATAGGGTGAGAGGGAGAAATTTTAATGGAAATGTGCAGGGCACTTAAAAAATATATATATAGTGGTGTGGGGGACTGGGACGCACCACCAGGGGAGGTGGTGGAGACAGATACGATAGGGGTGTTTAAGGGGCTTTTGGATAGGCACATGGAAGTGCAGGGAAGAGAGGGATATGGATCCTGTACAGGCAGGGAACGATCAGTTTAACTTGGCATCATGGGCACAAACATTGTGGGCCGAAGGGCCCATTCTTGTTCCTGTACATGTGCTGTTCCATGTACTTATGGTAGTAGCATGCAGGAGCCTGATAACAGAGGGGAAGAAGCTGTGCGCGAGTCTGGTGGTGCACGCCTGCTTTCAGGCTTCTGCACCGTCTGCCCGACGGGAATGGCGAGACTGAGGAAGGGAGAATGGGTTAAAATTAGGACCCAAGGGCCTGAAACAAGTTGGGGCAGCAGGGAACTGTGGTGAAGTGCACACGCAGTGTGAAGCTGTGGAGGGTGGAGTCTAGTTTAGTTTATTGTCACGTGCACCGAGGTAGAGTGAAAAGCCTTTGTTGTAAGTCTTTGCAGTCAGTGGGACAGTGAGAGCTGACCAGTGATCACAGTGGCACAATGCAGCCTTACAGCACACTTCCACTCTGGAGCAAATATTCATTCTGACAAGCTATCCTATTGATATCTTTCACAATTTTATACAGTCCCAGCAGGTTTCCCCTCAACCTCTGGCATTCCAGACAAATTAATCCTCTTCTGCACCCTTTCCAAAACAGCGGTGGAATTGCTGCCTTTCAGCGCCAGACACCCGGGTTCCATCCCGACTATGGTTGGCATCTGTATGGGAGGGGAGTTTGTACGTTCTCCCCGCGACCACGTGGGTTTTCTCCGCATGCTCTGGTTTCCTCCCACTCTCCAAAGACGTACAGATTTGTGGGTTGATTGGCTTTTGGTAAGTTGTAAAATTGTGCCAGGCGTGTGGAGGATAGCACACAAGGTGAATGCTGGTCGGTGCGGACGCGGTGGGCGAAGGGCCTGTCGCCACGCTGTATCTCTAAAGTCTAAAGCAAGTGTGGATGCAGCTGGTTGAAAACAAGGCGAACTGTTGGGAGGGTGAGCATAGCAGGACCTTCAGGTGGAAACAAAACATCGGCAGGGAGCTTCCCAAGCACTGATCAGAGAACCACTTTCTGCAGAAATGGAGCTGCAAAGGCCTATTAAAAATGTATGTGTTCTTTTCCATTTCAAGCTTGGGTGTCTGATGCCTTGCTCTCAGTTGAGTACTGGCGGTTCACAATCTCCTTTCACTTGCTGCAGCCATCTCAGGAGACAGACTAGGGCACAGGCCCGAATCTGAACCCACACATCCTCGCTGGCAATAACTCCAGGCGCAACTATAATAGTTCCACTGCTCTCTCCCATGTAGCCATCAAGTGAATGATTTTTGAACTGGGCTTTCCAAACCGGAGAGACGGGTGTGATGTTGAATAGCCTCTCAGTCGTTAGAGAAACAGGCCCTTCAGCCCACCGAGGGCGCGCTGACCAGCGATCCCCGTACACCAGCACTATCCTACACACTAGGGGCAATTGCCATTTTTTTTACTGAAGTCAATTAACCTACAAACCTGTACTCCTTGGAGCGTGAGAGGAAACCGGAGAAAATTCACACGGTCACAGGGAGAACGTACAAACTGCGTACAGACAGCACCCGTAGTCAGGATCGAACTCGGGTCTCTGGCGCCGTAAGGCAGCAACTCTACCGCTGTGCCACTTTTGGAGTTTCACCTTTGCAGAAGCGGACAGCACAAGCGTTCGTACGGTGGCGCAGCAGTAGAGTTGCTGCCTTACAGCACCAGAGACCCAGGTTCGATCCTGACTATGGGTGCTGTCTGTGCGGAGTTTGTACCTTCTCCCTGTGTCCGCGTGGGCTTTCTCTGGGTGCTCTGTTTTCCCCCACACTCCAAAGATGTACAGGTTTGTAGGTTAATTGGCTTTGGTAAGATTGGAAGTTGACCCTAGTGTGTGGGATAGTGCTAGTGTACGGGGTGATAACTGGTCCGTGAGAACTCGGTGGGCTGAAGGGCTTGTTTCTGCCCCGTATCTCTAAAGTCTGAAATATTGTAAAAAAAGCCGAACGGAGCGGTGGACGAGTGGCAGATGGAAAAGCTGGCTGGGCACGAGGTTAGATGTGGGGCCTGGCCTACTGCCCGGCTTCAAGCCAGCTGGGTGGGGCTGACCTTGTGGATGTGGCCCAAGGCGCTGGGAAACCTCTGGGTTGGACAAGCGGAGAACTACCAACACCAGCCTCGGTGGGGGAAGCGTTCCAAACCGCTTACACTAAAGAAAGGTGGCAGGGATTTTCTTTTCATTTCCTAATTGGTCAGAGGCGAGTGTTGCGGAAAAGCTAGCAGGCACAGAGCATCGATGGAATGATTTGCTGGCACAAAGTCAACAATACTATGGTTCAGGAGTTACTCACGGGTCAGACCAGATAGATTAGTTATAGTTTAACCCGACTCAAAATAGAGCTCTAGGGGCTAGTGGAGTCAAGGGATATGGGGAGAAGGCAGGCACGGGTTACTGATAGGGGACAATCCGCCATGATCACAATGAATGGTGGTGCTGGCTCGAAGGGCCAAATGGCCTCCTCCTGCACCTATTTTCTATGTTTCTAAAGCATCACCTGTTCCTTTTTTTCAGAGATGCTGCCTGACCGGCTGAGTTACTCCAGCATTTTGTGTCTATTTTTAGTTTTAGTTTAGAGATACAGCGTGGAAACAGCCCCCTTGGCCCAGCGAGCGCGTTGACCAGCGATCACCCCATCCACTAGCTCTATCCCACACACTAGGGACAATATATAATTTTTACTGAAGCCAATTAAGCTGCAAAGCCGCATGTCCATGGAGTGTGGGAGGAAACCGGAGCACCCGGGGAAAACACCAACACGGTCACTGGGAGAATGTGCAAACTCCGTACCGACAACACCTGTAGTCTGGATCGAATCCTGGCTCTGGCACTGTAAGCCGCAGCTCTACCGCTGCGCCACCGTGCTGCCCTTGTCAGAGGCAAGCATTGCAGGCAAGTCCAGCAGGCACTGAATATCGATGGAATGATTAACTGGGACTAAGCCAACCTTAGTACCTTGCGTCTGGAGTTACACACAGGTCAGGCCAGGCATTTTTAGCTTAGTTTAGAGATACAACGTGGAACCAGGCCCTTCGGCGCAACGAGTCCCGCCAACCAGCGATCACCGTTCACACTAGTTCTAGCCTACTCACTAGGAAGAATTTCCAGAGTCCTATTAACCTACAACCCTGCACATCTTTGCAGTGTGGGACGTAATGCGAATAGGAGTGGGGCATTTTGTTTTAAGAGAGGAGGAAAAAGCCTGGTAACTAGGTTTGTGAGTCCAACATCAGTGATAGGTTAGATGCAGTTTCCTTTCCAGATGCAGCATGGAATCAGGCCCTTCAGCCCATCAAATCCATGCTGACCATCGATTACCCATTCACACCAGTTTAACGTAATTACACTTTCCCATCCACTCCCCACATACTCGGGGACATTTTACAGAGGGCAATTAACCTACAAAACCGCATTTTGGATGTGGGTGGAAACCAGAGCACCTGAAGAAATCCCACAGGGGGAACGTGCAAGCTCCACTCAGCCAACACCAGAGGTCAGGATGGGTCCGAGGTGTCGGGCGTTGTGAGGCTGCAGTTCTATCACAGTGCTGCTCTTAGTTTTTCTCTGTTTTGTGATGTATTGTCACAAACATCACACCCATCATACTAACCCATGGGACCTCCAGCACCATACATCTCAGCTATATCTTTTAGCTTAGTTTAGAGATACAGTGCGGAAATAAACACGTTGGCCCACCGAGTCCATGCCAACCAACAATCCCCACCCTTTATTTCCATCTATTTACAACACTGGGTATCATTGCTCCTGTATTAAAATGTATGTCACTGCACCACCAAGTGGCTGCTGAAATTAGGTACATTTGACCACCCGAAGATATTGATTAAAGCAACCAATTCTGAAAAAGGGTCGCATTCCTTCTCTCCAGAGACGCTGCCTGTCCCGCTGAATTACCCCAACCTTTTGTGTCTATCTTTAAGGTAATACTGATATACTCCTTCACCAACATGAAGTCTGCCTCAACAAAGAGGACATTTCTTTGGCCATGCTTAGGTTAAAATTTGGCCTCCGTCTAACAATTTATATTCAGACGGAGAGAAAACCCACGCGGTCACAGGGAGAATGTATAAACACCGTACAGACAGCACCCACAGACAGGATTGAACCCAGGTCTCTGGAGCGGTGATGCAGCAACTCTACCGCTGCGCCATTGTGCCGTGATAGGTAGATGCAGGTGGATTGGTTGATTGACATAAAAGGAAAATGAACCCCACCAGATGTGGATCCACCAATATCTGCAATTCCTTGTCTCTCCATTTCACTGCTCCACTGCAAAATCGCAAGGTATGCCAACTTTGTAGAAGGTCTCCTCTCTCTGAAGGAAGTTCTATAAGACCCTCTCTCACTGCTCGCCCTCTGCGAGTCTGAAGGGTCCCGACCCAAAACGTCACCTAACCATGTCCTCCAGAGATGCTGCCTGAGCTGACGAGTTGCTCCAGCACTTTGTGTCTTTTGTTTTGTAAACCCGCATCTGCAGAACCCGGGCCTCTGGCGCTGTATGGCAGCAGTACCGCTGCACCACTATGTGGCCCTACTTGGCTCTTGAATTCATAAGGTCATAAGTTGTAGAAGCACAGTTAGGGCATTCGGCCCCATCAAGTCTACTCCGACATTCAATCATGTCTGATCTATCTCTCCTTCCCAGCCCCATTCTCCTGCCTTCTCACCATAACCCCTGACACCCTTACCAATTAAGAATCTATCAATCTCCACCTTAAAAATATCTCTATAGATAGAAAAAGTCTCTAAAGCAGGCGTCTCCAAACTATGGCCCACGGGCCACATCCGGCCCACCACGAGATTTTATCCGGCCTGCAGAAAGCTCTTAACACATTCCATGCGGCGGGTTATTTAGCGGGTTCTGTGGTAGCGCAGCTTTAGAGATACAGCACGGAAACAGGCCCTTCGGCCCATCGAAGCGATGCCCGTACACACTAGTAGTATCCCACACACACTCGGGGCAAATTAAATTAACCTGCAAACGTGAAGTGTGGGAGAAAGCCAGAGCACCTGGAGAAAACCCACGCAGGTACAAACTCCGTACAGACAGCACCCGTAGTTAGGATGGAACCCGGGTGTGTATGTGTGTGAGACAGTTCTTTATTTTTTCCCACGGCCTGCAAAAATGTGCCAAACATATAATGTGGCCCTCATTCTGAAAAGTTTGGAGGCCCCTGCTCTAAAGTATTATAGGTTCAGTTCAGCTTTAAGCTGGAGATATTCTTTGACAAGCACATTTGGAATGAAAAAAACCCATGTAGAATAAAACAGTTTACTGTTCAACAGCCTTGAGTAACTAGACATGGTCCCAATGGAGAATCCTCTGTGTCTCGAGACCCTTGTTAGCTGACCTGCTGAATACTGCAAGGATTTTCTAGGTTTTCTTTCAGATTTCCAGCACCCACAGCATTTAGCTTTTGCATAATTTAGCTGTAGCTGGATGATTTGTGCTGATGAATACTATTTCAACAGCTACAACTGCCAGGGATATTGGAGACTGCAGGGAAAAGCTGACGGGCACACTTCATGCAGCATCAAAGTTTGCATCCCCAACACATGCAAAAGTGGCTCAACTGTTTAATACGAGCCATGCTTAACTCTCCTGGGCCCACAACATCTTGTCTGGATCTGATGAAGGGTCTCGACCAAAAACTTTACCTTTTCCTTTATAATCCTACTACTAATCAAGAATTGATCAATCTCCACCTTAAAAATATGCATTGATGGCCTCCACAGCCTTCTGTGGCAATGCATTCCATAGATTCACCACCCTCTGATAAAATAAATTCCTCCTCATCTCCTTTCTAAAGGTAAGCTCTTTTATCCCGAGGTTGTGTCTTTTGCTCCTAGACTCTCCAACTAGTGGCACCTTCTCTCCAGAGATGCCTGCCCAAGATTTATAGATAGGAATGGAATGGCGGTCTGTGGATAATGTGCATGTAGATGAGATCAGTTTATCTTGGTATCATGTTCAGCACAGATATTGAGCTGAAGCAGTCTCAGTTACTCCGGCATTTTGTGTCTATCTTCGGTGTAAACCAGCATCGGCAGTTCCTTCCTACGCCTTTTCCGGGCTGGTCCCTACAGTAGTAACCAGAGCGTATAAGGGAAGGCGAAGGCGGGAGGACGGCAACATCCTGGGGCTTGCGTGGAACGGGCACCGCTCATAATACCCAGAGCGTGGACTGGACTCTGAAAACATTGGACGGTTGTAAGAAAAATAATTTCACTGCGCTTTGCACATGTAACAATAAAAAGCATCATTAAAGGGGCGGCGTGGTAGCACATCGGTAGAGTTGCTGCCTTACAGCGCTTGCAGCGCCGAGGACCCGGGTTCCATACCAACTACGGGTGCTGTCTGTACGGAGTTTGTATGTTCTCCCAGTGACCGCGTGGGTTTTCTCCGAGATCTTCGGTTTCCTCCCACACTCCAAAGACGTACAACGTTTGTAGTTTCATTGGCTTGCTATCAAAAATGTAATTGTCCTTGGTATTAGTGTTAGTGTGTGGGGATCACTGGTCGGCGCGGACCCGGTGGGCCGAACGGCCTGTTTCCGCACGATATCTCTAAACTAAACAAAAATTAAAACCATCAAAAGACCTCAATTCCCCAAACTTGTCTACCTTCTCTTTTAAGTTTATAAATCATTGGAACAGAATTAGACTATTCGATCCATCGAGTCTACTCCACTATTCAATCATGGCTGATCGACCCTTCCCTCTCGACCCCATTCTCCTGCATTCTCCCCCATAACCTATATATGAAATTATGAGAGGTAGATATGAAATTATGAGAGGTATAAATAGGATAGACAGCCAGAGCCTATGGTGGAAATGTCGAAGACTAGAGAGCATAGCCCTAAGGAGAGAGGGGCAAAGTTAATAGGAGTTGTGCAGGGCATGTTTTTTTTTAAATAGAGTTTGATATACAGAGTTTTGGCCTGGAGTGTTCTGCCAAGGGTAGTGATGGTGGCAGACATGATAGTGAGAGGCTTTTAGGTAGGCATGGAACGGAGTGGAGGGATATGGACCACGTGCAGGTAGATGAGATTAGTCTATCTTGGCACCATGTTCGCCACAGACATTGTGCTGAAGCAGTCTGAGCCAGAGTGGATGATCCATCCCAGTTTCTTTAGTTTAGTATACTTTACAGATACAGCATGGAAGCAGGCGCTTTGGCCCACCGAGTCCGCGCTGACTACCGATCACCCCGTACACTAGTTCTATCCTACACACTGGGAACAATTTACTGAAGCCAGTTAACACACTACAAGCGTGCACATCTCTGGAATGTGCGAGGAAACTCATGCGCTCACGGGGAGAGCATGCAAACTCCATGCAGACAGCACCCGTAGTCAGGATCGAATCCGAGTCTCTGGCGGCGCAAGGCAGAACCTTTACCGCTGCGCCACCGTGCCGCCCCGGGATTCACCCGAGATCTCACCCACCCCAGAAACTAGTCCTTAGCCAAATTCACAACAACCAAATAAATGTCCGAGAAGACTGGTTGCAATGTTGACGACAGGACCCGACAACCTTTGACTGTAATGCCGTGGACCCCAGAACTAGCCACACCAAGAGAGGAATACATCGGGTAGCCGCACAGAGTCACTTGCCCAGAATCAGGGGACATGGGTTTAAAGTGGGGGGGAAAGATTTAAAAGGAATGCAAGGGGTAACCTTTTCATACAAAGGATGGCAGGGACAATCACAACGTTTAAGAACCATTTAGACAGGCACATGGATTGGATAAGTCTAGAGGGATATGGGCCAAATGCAGGCAAGTGGGACCACTGTAGATGGGCCATGTTGGCCAGTGTGGGCAATGCCACACAATGTGTGCACTGTATTTCACTTTGACATCTAGCCAAGATGTTCCAGTACAGTTGCAACATTGGCATCTAGCCAACCACGTGGATAATTGCCCAGGCACATCCTGTTCACGAAAAGCAGGACAAATCCAATGCAACTAATTACAGCCCGATCATTCACTTTGGGAAGTCAACCCATGGTGTCATTCACAATGAATGAAAGGGCCCCCGGGGGGTGGTGTGGAGCAGAGGCATCTAGGAATACAGGTGCATGATTCCCTTAAAGTGGTGGCACAGGTAGATAGGGTAGTCAAGATGGCTTTCGTTACATTAGCCTTCATCGACCAGGGTGTTGAGTACAGAAGTTGGGACATCATATTACAGTTATACACAACGTTGGAGGCCGCATTTGGAGAATTGTGTTGTTTAGGTTACTCTGCTACAGGAAGGATATTGATAAGCTGGAAAGAGTGCAGAGAAGATTTGCAAGGATGTTGCCAGGACTCGAGGGCCTGCCCTAAAGGGAGAGGTTGAGTAGAGTAGGACTTTATTCCTTAGAGTGCAGGAGGATGAGGGGTGATTTTATAGAGGCGTATGAAATCATGAGAGGAATTGATAGGGTGAATGCACAGAGTCTCTTGCCCAGAATAGGGGTATCAAGAGCCAAGAGGACATAGGTTTAAGGTGAGAGGGGAAAGGCTTAATAGGAACCTGAGGGGCAACATTTTCATTCAAAGGGTGGTGGGTATGTGCAATGAAATTCCAGAGGAGGTAGTTGAGATAGGTACAGTTACACCATTTAACTGGGACAGGTCCATGGACCGGAAGGGTTTAACAGGGATATGGACCAAATGCAGGCAAATGGGACTTGCATAGATGGGGTATCTTGGCTGGCATGGATGAGTTGGGCCAAAAGGCCCGTTCCCATGCTGTATGTCTCGGCGTCTCCTCTCAATCAAGTGGTGGAAGGTACTTTCCAGTGACACTTGCTGAACAATACTACTTTTCACCAAAGCCCAGTTTGAGTTCTGCAAAGACTGCTCTGTTCCAGATCTCTTTGCACTCTTGGTTTTAACGTAGATGAAAGAGAGGACTTTCAGAGCGAAGGAGAGTGTGACTGTCCTCGATATTAAGACAGCGTTTCACCAAGTAGTGGCATCAAGTTGTCAATGACTATCCGGGTGACAAAACTCCAGTAAACGGAGTCATACATACCATGCAATAAAGTAGATGTCAAGGGCAGCATCATCGTCCAAAGGCCCAAGTGGAACGATCATGCAAGAAGGGTCTCCACCCAAAACGTTACCCATTCCTTCTCTCCAAGGATGCTGCCTGTCCCGCTGAGTTACAACAGCATTTTGTGTCTAACCATGTAAATACGTTGGCCGCAAGAGCTGCTCAGAGGATAGGCATCCTGCAACATGCAACTCCCACTGAACCAGCTCCAAAGCATAAACCAGGAGTGTGAAGGTATACAGGCTGTCCCTGGGTAATGAGCAAATTCTGTTTTGAGTCCATTTTATCCACAAGCCAGAATATAAACAAAAAAATACTTGATAAGAGAGTCACAGTTCCACAGTATTTTAAAGAATGCCATCAAAACGACATGAAGCAGATAAGAAAGAAGAATTACTGAGGTGGGAGGGGAGAAGGGCAGGCTGACATGGATGGGGGGGACGAAAGGCAGGCCAAGGTTGTGGTCGGGGGGGGGGGGGGGGGGAGGGGGAGGTGTTTGAAGGCAGGCCGTGTGGGGAGGGGGTGGGGGGGGGGATATTATAGGCCAAGGGGGCAGGGAGGGAGGACGGTGGAAGGCAGGCCGGAGGGGGGGGGGGGGGGGGGGGGGGGGGAGAGGATGCGAGCACTTTGTGTGCTAGTTCTATTCCAAAGCACCTTCCAGACATGGAAATAGAAAATATACGGGGAACTGCAGATGCTAGTTTATGAAAAAGACACAAAGTGCTGGAGTACCTCAGCTGGTCAGGCAGCATCTCAGCCAGAATCATTCTGAAGGACCTAAAAGCCACCTATCGATGTTCTCCAGAGGTTGGCTGCCCCTCGGAGTTACTCCAGCAATGTGTGTTTTTTTCCCCAATATGAAAGTGGATTGCTGTCGCTCAATTGGTGTTCGATCTCTCTACCCAACAGCACTGTGGAACTAACTTTATACTACATTTTTAGACAGCGACACGGCAGTAAAGTGCCCAAGACCCGGGTTCGTTCCTGACAACGGGTGCTGTAAATGGGTACGGCATTTATACCTTCTCCCTGTGACCTGCGTGGGTTTTCTCCGGGTGATCCAGTATCCTCCCACATCCCAAATGTGTGCAGGTTTGTAGGCTAATCGGCTTAAAGGATAGAACTAGTGTATGGATTATTGTGGTAGGTGTGGATCCGGTGGGCCGAACGGCCTGTTTCCACACTGTATCTCCACGCTAAACTTGTACTCAAGGGACTACCTCAAGAAGCTCCTCTAACCATGGCAACCTTCTCATGGGTGCTCCTTACAGCAATGCCGCAGAATTCCGGGGATAAAATGAACCATTTATCAGTAACTTTAACCATCATTCACTTCCCTTTCAAGTTGCCAGGCAACCAAGGCAGAGCTCAAGTGGAGTCTGGTCATCCACTCAACACTAGGCAGATATTTTTCATACAAGGCAAACATTTTCTATTAATCTATCGGTGACATTTCAATGCCACCTCTCCTGAATTGTCATTCTCCGAGCCAGAAACTCAAGCCCCCGCCATTGCTGGAAGATAATATTAGCGACAAGTGTAATAATGAGACGAGAATGGAATAAGTACGTAACACCTCCCACACAGGTTTTGGGAAGTAGTGATGCACACCCTCGGCATCAATTAAACTGGACGCCAGCATCTGTGTTCAAGATACTAAACGCTCGGGGCTGCTAAATGCTAATCATGGCAATAAGACAAATAGACTGAAAGTCAGGTATGTACAATTATAACAGGCATAGATAGGGTAGACAGGCACAGTCTGCAGAAGGATTTGGATCGGTTAGGAGAGTGGGCAAAGTGGTTGCAGATAGAATACAGTGTGGCAAAGTGTGCAGTCATGCCCTCTGGTAGTAGGAATAAAGGCGCGGACTCATTTCTAAATGGGGAGAGGATTCGGAAATGGGAGGTGCAAAAGGACTAAGACTTGGTAGAGGATAGAACTATAAAATACTAGAGGGCACAGCTTTAAGGTGACAGGGCCAAATATTAAAGGAGATGTGCGGGACAATTTTCTCTATTTACACAGAGAGTGGCGAGTGCCTGGAACATGCTGCCAGGGGCAGATACGACTGTGACACCGAGCCTTTTGAATAGGTACATGAATATGCAGGGAAGGTGGCCACAAAGTGCTGGGGTAACTCAGCGGGTCAGGAAGCGTCTCCGGAGAAAAGCAACAGGTGAGGTTTTGTGTCGAGACTCTTCTTCAGAGGATGCATTACGTGCAGGCAGATACTGCAAGAGTTGGTCTCGGCATCATGTTCAGCTCAGACGTTGCCAAAGAGCCTGTTCTTGTGATGGGTCTGCGTTATGTGTTCAATAAGTTCTCAAGCAATGAGCCAGTGTCCCCGAGTTTGGGGAAACAAAAGTCTGCTGTTAACAATATAGGTGCAGTCTCTGTCTGTCTGATATAAAAGTGCAGCTAATTGTTGCTATATTACAGTAAGGTTTGCAATCTCTGTGATGCTAGATTCCTCAGAACTGAAGGATAAATCACAGCCCTGACTACCTTCAAAAGGTTGTACAGACATTCTAAAGCACTTAAAGTGAGGTCCTTATTGATTTGTAAATGGAGCATGGAGATGTTACGGAAGCCAAGTTAAGCCAACAAGTTCATAAGTTCTAGGAGAAGAAAGATGCCATTCGGCCCATCAAGTCTACTCCGCCATTCAATCATTACAACCCCATTTTCCAGCCTTCCCCCCACCCCCATAACCCCTGACACCCGTACTAATCAAGAATCTGCCAATCCCCACCTTAAAACATCTGTTGATTTGCCCTCCACAGCCGTCTGTGGCAATTAATTCCACAGATTCACCACCCTCTAACTGAAGAAATTCCTCTTCATCTCCTTTCCAAAGGTACGTCCTTTTATTCTGAGGCTGTGGCCTCTTGTCCTAGAATCTCCCATGAGTGGAGCCATCCTCTCCACATTCACTCTATCCAGGCCTTTCACTGTTCTGTATGCTTCAATGAGGTCCCCCTCATCCTTCTAAACTCCAGCGAGTACAGGCCCAGTGTCTTCAAGCGCTCATCATATGTTAACCCAAGCATTCCTGGAAGCATTCTCGTTCCAGAACATCCTTTCTCAGATATGGGGTGAAAAATTGCTCACAATATTCCAAATGCGTGTTGACCAGAGCATGTAAAGCCTCAGCATAGCATGCCAGTTTTTGTGTTCTAGACCTCTTGAAATAAAGTCTAGTGTTGTATTTGTCTTCCTTACTACCGATTCAACTTGCAGTGACTGAAGAGACATAAGCCACTGGTTTATCAAAAAAAGCTGGAGTAATTCAACGGGTCAGGCAGCATCTCTGGAGGACGTGGATGGGTGACGCTATCGGGTCAGGATCCTGCTTCAAACAATTGTGGCTGTGGGAGAGAGTCTGGGTCAGAACCAATATGTTAAACCAACATGTAGCGGAACCAACAAGAGAGCAGGCTATTCTAGAAAAGGAGGTGGGGTAGCGTTGCTGGTTAGAGAGGAGATTAACGCAATAGAAACAAGGACATTAGCTTGGAGGATGTGGAATCGATATGGGTAGAGCTGCGAAACACTAAGGGGCAGAAACCGCTAGTGGGAGTTGTGTACAGGTCACCTAACAGTAGTAGTGGAGTTGGAGATGGCATCAAACAGGGAATTAGAAATGCGTGCAACAAAGGTAAAACAGTTATAATGGGTGACTTCAATCTACATATAGATTGGGTGAATCAAATTGGCAGGAGTGTTGAGGAAGAGGATTTCTTGGAATGGATGTGGGATAGTTATCTAAACCAACATGTAGAGGAACCAACGAGAGAGCAGGCTATTCTAGACTGGGTATTAAGTAATGAGGAAGGGTTAGTTAGAAGTCTTGTTGTGCGTGGCCCCTTGGGCAAGAGTGACCATAATATGATTGAGTTCTTCATTAGGATGGAGAGTGACATTGTTAATTCAGAAACACGGGTTCTGAACTTAAAGAAAGGTAAATTTGAGGGTATGAGACGTGAATTGGCCAAGATAGACTGGCAACTGATTCTTAAAGGGTTGACGGTGGATAGGCAATGGAAGGCATTTAAAGACTGCATGGATGAACAACAACAATTGTTGATCCCAGTTTGGCAAAATAATAAATCTGGGAAGGTAGTGCATCCGTGGATAACAAGGGAAATCAGGGATAGTATCAAAACAAAAGATGATCAATACAAATTAGCCAGAAAAAGCAGCCTACCAGAGGACTGGGAGAAATTCAGAGTCCAGCAGAAGAGGACAAAGGGCTTAATTAGGAAAGGGAAAATGGATTATGAAAGAAAACTGGCAGGGAACATAAAAACGGACTGCAAAACTGTTTATAGATATGTGAAGAGAAAAAGATTAGTTAAAACAAATGGAGGTCATTTGCAGTCAGAAACAGGTGAATTGATCATGGGGAACAAGAATATGGCAGTCCAATTGAATAACTACTTTGGTTCTGCCTTCACTAAGGAAAACATAAATAATCTGCTGGAAATAGCAGGGGACCAGGGGTCAAATGAGATGAGTGAAATCTAGGTTAGTCGAGAAGTGGTGTTACGTAAATTGAATGGATTAATGGCCGATAGATCCGCAGGGCCAGATAGGCTGCATCCCACAGTGCTTAAGGAAGTAGCCACAGAAATAGTGGATGCATTAGTGATAATTTTTCAAAACTCTTTAGATTCTGGAGTAGTTCCTGTGGATTGGAGGGTAGCTAATGTAACCCCACTTTTTAAAAAGGGAGGGAGAGAGAAAACGGGGAATTACAGACCAGTTGCTCCAACATCGGTAGTGGGGAAAATGCTAGAGTCAGTTATTAAAGATGGGATAGCAGCATATTTGGAAAGTGGTGAAATCATTGGACAAAGTCAGCATGGATTTATGAAAGGTAAATCATGTCTGACGAATCTTGTGGAATTATTCGAGGATGTAACTAGTAGAGTGGATAAGGGAGAACCAGTGGATGTGTTATATCTGGACTTTCAGAAGGCTTTCGACAAGGTCCCACATAAGAGATTAGTATGCAAACGTAAAGCACACGGTATTGGGGGTTCAGTATTGATGTGGATAGCGAACTGGTTGGCAGACAGGAAGCAAAGGGTAGGAGTAAATGGGTCCTTTTCAGAATGGCAGGCAGTGACTAGTGGGGTACCGCAAGGCTCAGTGCTGGGACCCCAGCTATTTACAATATATATTAATGATTTGGACGAGGGAATTGAATGCAACATCTCTAAGTTTGCTGATGACACGAAGCTGGGGGGCAGTGTTAGGGGTGAGGAGGATGCTAGGAGGCTGCAAGATGACTTGGATTGGTTGGGTGAGTGGGCAAATGCATGGCAGATCAAGTATAATGTGGATAAATGTGAGGTTATCCACTTTGGTGGCAAGAACAGGAAAGTAGACTATTATCTGAATGGTGGCCGATTAGGAAAAGGGGAGATGCAACGAGACCTGGGTGTCATGGTACACCAGTCATTGAAAGTAGGCGTGCAGGTGCAGCAGGCAGTGAAGAAAGCGAATGGTATGTTAGCATTCATAGCAAAAGGATTTGAGTATAGGAGCAGGGAGGTTCTACTACAGTTGTACAGTGCCTTGGTGAGACCACACCTGGAGTATTGTGTACAGTTTTGGTCTCCTAATCTGAGGAAAGACACTCTTGCCATAGAGGGAGTACAGAGAAGGTTCACCAGACTGATTCCTGGGATGGCAGGACTTTCATGTGAAGAATTTAGAAGATTGAGGGGGGATCTTAATGAAACTTACAAAATTCTAAAGGGGTTAGACAGGCTAGATGGCAGAACATTGTTCCCGATGTTGGGGAAGTCCAGAACAAGGGGTCACAGTTTAAGGATAAGGGGGAAGTCTTTTAGGACCGAGATGAGAAAAACATTTTTCACACAGAGAGTGGTGAATCTGTGGAATTCTCTGCCACAGAGGGTAGTTGAGGCCAGTTCATTGGCTATGTTTAAGAGGGAGTTAGATGTGACCCTTGTGGCTAAAGGGATCAGGGGGTATGGAGAGAAGGCAGGTATGGGATACTGAGGTGAATGATCAGCCATGATCATATTGAATGGTGGTGCAGGCTCGAATGCACCTATTTTCTATGTTTCTATGTAGAACATGGTCGAAGAGCAAGAGGGCCGCCTGAATCACAGAGGGGAGGCAGTGAGAGAGGGTCTCACAGACTCCCCTCAGAGAAAGGAGGAAAACTTCCTTAAGAAGCAGGCATACCTTGTGGAGATTTTGCAGTGTGGCAGTAAAATGTGGGCACATGGAATTGCAGATTTTAGATTACAAAAGACACTAAATGCTGGCTCTGGCAAAGGGTTCTCCAGAGACACTGACTGACCCACTGAGTTACTCCAGCACTAGATGAGTGGACAGATACTGACCATTTTAAAAAAACACCCCGAGTCAATGGAGTAGACACTTGACCTTTAAAAAATATCCCCGAAGCATACACAGCCCTATCTTCCATCCACTGTCACCTCCTCAAAAAAACTCGATCACAACTTGTGACACATAACCTCTTCTGGAGTCAGAGTCGTACGGCGCGGAACAAGATCCTTCAGCCCAGCTTGCCCACGCCAACCAACATGCCCCATCTACACTAGTCCCACCTGCCTGCGTTTATCCAAGATCCGTCTAAACCTGTCGTATCCGTGTCCTGTCTTAATGTTTCTTAAACATTGCGATAATACCTGCCTTAACTATCTCTTCAAGCAGCTCATTCCATACACCCTCCACCCCATGAGTGAAGAAGTTGCCTCTCAGGTTCCTATTACATCTTTCCCCCCTCACCTTAAACCAATGTCTTCTGTTTTTTGATTCCTCTATTTAAAGTAAATGGACAGAGTCTTTTAGCTTGAGTCCGGCAACATCCTCATAAAACTTGCCCACACGAAGCAACGCTGACTATCCCTAATAACCGCACACTTTTCCAAGTAACAGTAAATCCTCTCCATTAATTTCTCTGCCACTTTCGCTGGAAGGCTGGAAATTCAGTTATTAAGAGAGCAGGAAAGAGTTTCTGGCAGAATTCAGAATCACCTTGAACCCATGCCCCTCTATTATGGACAGCACCACTAATGGAATAAGTCTCTGCAAACTCTGCAAGTTATTCCTGTTTATGTTATCTACTCCCATCATAATTCTTTACTCAATGTAGTACACTGACAAAGTAGCTTCCACCACAGTGGCACAGAAGTAGAGTCACTGCCTTACAGCACCAGAGACACAGGGTTCGATCCCGACTATGGAGTTTGTACGTTCTCCCCATGACCGCATGGGTTTTCTCCGGGATCTCCGGTTTCCTCCCACATTCCACAGACCTGCAGGTTTCAGCTTAATTGGCTTCTGTAGAAATGACCCCTAGTGTGTGTAGGATAGTACTAGTGTACAGGTGACCGTTGGTCAGTATGGACCCGGTGGGCCAAAGGGCCCGTTTCCACACTGTATTTCTATGAACTAAATCCTAAAACAGGAGAAACCCAATATGCCTGCAACATTTAATAAGCCTCTAGGTGAATACTCGAATTGCCAAGGTTGTGAAAGACTACGCACTTAATACAGGTCAATAGGATTAGTCAGCATAGTACAGTGAACATGGTGGGCCGAATGGCCTATTCCTGTGATGCAGGTCTGTGACTCCATGACAACAGCATACTGAATGACCAAAAACATCTGCATTTAGTCGCCAAGGGTGATCAAGTTTCCAGATATCTCTCACTTTAACTCTCCGCCCCACTCTGACCTCTTTCTTTGACCTGCTGGGCATGTCTGATGAAAATCCAGGAACAGCGCCTCATCTCCGCAAGAGTACAAAATGCAGCAGGACAAACAAAAGGGGAACTGGTGCCAGGTGTTTACATGCAGGGACCAGACTGATTGCAGGAAGCGCAGTGAGGAAGTTACAAGAAAAAGGAAATAAGGCAGGCAAAGAAAGTGAAAAATATCCCAAAATACAAAGGAATCCAAAAATACTCACAGAGCTCAAAGAGTGTGGAAACAGGCCCTGCAGCCTGAAGAGTCTGTGCCGACCATTCATACTAATCTTACACTAATCTCAATTTATAATCTCACACTCCCGCAAGACAAACAGTCACCTACACAGGTGGCGCGGCAGTACAGGTGCTGCCTTGCATGAGTTCATAGTTATAGGAGCACTATTAGGTCATTCGGCCCATCAAGTCTACTCCGCCATTCAATCATGGCTGATCTATCTTTCCCTCTCAACCCCATTCTCCTGCCTTCTCCCCATAACCCCTGACACCCGTTCTAATTAAGAATCTGTCAATCTCCACCTTAAAACTATCCATCACCTTGGCCTCCACAGTAGTTTGGGACATACAGAGCCAGAGACCAGAGTTCCATCCTGACTACGGGTGCTGGCTGGACGGAGTTTGTACGGTCTCCCTGTGACCATGTGGGTTTTCTCCAGGTGCTCCGGTTTCATCCCATGCTCCAAAGACATACAGGTTTGCAGTTAATTGGCCTTGGATCCTGGGGTGTAGAAGTGCAAGAAGCCAAGAGATAGTGTACGGGTGATTGTTGGTTGGCGTGGCCTTGGTGGTCCAAGGGGCTTGGTTCCATGCTGTATCTTGAACCCAAACTAGACCGGGGCAATTAACAATGGCCAATTTACCTACTGACCCCTACATTTAGGGATGTGCAAGGGAACTATAGCACCCGGTGGAAACACATGCAGTCACAGGGAGCACAGGCAAACTCCACAAAGACAGCATGGGTAGCTTACAACCCAGTAGTATGAAAACCAAATTATCTAAGTTTAAGTGACCTAATAACACTCCTGTTCACTCTTGCTCCCTTCCTCCCCCCTAATCGTTTTACCAGTTTCACAGTTCATCACATTGTATCCCTCTTGAGATCACACCTTCCTTAGGCCAACAATTGACCTACCAGGGAACTACCCTGCCAGAGGTAATTTGTCTCTGGCCCAGGTATTTTCTCGCCTCCAGCTCTCCCCGCTCCACTTCCAGCTCTCCGCGCTCCACCTCCAGCTCTTCCCGCACCCACCCTCCAATTTCTGAAGAAGGGTCCCGACCCGAAACGTCACCTTGTCCTTTTTCTCCAGAGTTGCTGCCTGAACCGCCGAGTTGCTCCAGCATTTTGTGTCTGTCTAAGGAACAGCAGATGCTGATTCACAACAAAAAGAAAGACACAAAGTGCTGGAGTAGCTCAGCGTGTCAGGCAGCATCTCTGGGAAACAAGGATAGGTGATGTTTCGGATCGATGCCCACCTCAGACCCTTGTTCAGGGGGAAGAAAGCTTAGTTTAGAGATACAGTGCGAAAACAGGACCTACGGCCCACCGAGTCTGCACCGGCCAGTGATCAGCCCAGCACACTGACACTGCCCTACACACTGGGGACAATTTCCAACCTTTACCAGGCCAATTAACCTACAAACCTGTACGCCTTTGGAGTGTGGGCGGAACTGCCAGGGAAATCCCGCGCAGGTCACGGGGAGAACGTGCAAACTCCGTACAGACAGCACCTGTAGTTGGGATCGAACCCTGTGCCTCTGGCGCTATAAGGCAGTGACTCTACTTCTGCGCCACTGTGTAGTCAGGATTGAACCCGGGTCTCTGGTGTTGTAAGGCAGCAACTCTACCGCTGTGTCACCGTGCTGCCCCTGAAAGCTGGCAGAGAGGATGGGCAGGCAATAGGTGTTCCGTTGTGATTCTGGAGGGATTAACACTCAGTGCTGAAAAGGCCAGTGCTCTTAAAGAGCAGATAACCCCTAGTCTAGATGGGATGCAGGATTCAGCCACAATCTTCCAAACATCTACAAAGCGGGGGAGAGGGGGGGTCCCGGGAGTCTGGAAGCCACTAGGTGTTGTATCCTTGTTCATAAAAGGGTGCAGGAATAAACCCAGTAACTACGCTATCGTTTCAGCACAGTAGTGGGGAAAGTTCCAGAAACAATAATCAGGGCCAGAATGAGCTGTTAATGGAACAAGTGTGGAGAATTTGGAAAAAGCCAGCATGAATTTGTGAAAGGCAAATCACGTGGCTGACTTGATAGAGGGTGCTGATGAAATAACAGCGAGTGTGGATGGGAAAAGGGAATGATGTGGAATATATGTATAAGCTGGAGTAACTCAAAATAATAAAGTAACAAAGTGCTGGAGTAACACAGAGGGCCAGGCAGCGTTTCGAGTCGGGACCTTTCTTCAGATCAGGTTTGAAGAGAGGGTCCCCCACCTGAAACCTCACCTATCCAGGTTATCCAGAGATGCTGCCTGAGTTAGTCCAACACTTTGTGTCCATTTTGTAAAGCAAAATCAGCAGGTCCTTGTTTCTAGACGTGGATAGGCTTATCATTGTTTTCTCCTGAATGCCGGAGGTTGAAGTGAGATCTGATAGAAACATATAAAACTATGGGAGACAAGGAGAGGATACAGTCAGAACCATTTTCCCCAGGGTGGCAATGTAAAAGACTACAGGGCATATCTTTAAGGTGATAGGGGAGCATTTAAAGGAGATGCGCAGGACAAATTTTGTTTTGCACAAAAAACAATATCCTTCGAGGGTGCCAGTGGTGGACACAGATATTGTATGTTGTGGGGCCCGTTTCTGTGCTGTACTTTTGTATAAGCGACGTTTCGGATCAAGACCCATCTTCAGACCTTGACCCGAAACGTCACTTATTGCTTTTCTCCAGAGATGCTGCCTGACCCGCTGAGCTACTCCAGCTTTTTGTGTCTATCTTCGGTGTGAACCGACCAGCATCTGCAGTTCCTTCCTACGCTGGAATGGAATAAAAGGGATTGCAGGGAGAAAGAGGTAGAACATCAGGAACAAATAATCAGAAACAGAGTATTGGCGAAATATGTATTTTCAGTTTGGAGAAAGGAGGAGTTTACTGAGGATTGGTATCAGCTTGTTGCTTTTCTTAACGTACACTGATGATCTGAACTTGGCTTTATAGGATGATTTACAAATCTGCAAATGACAAAACCTTGAAGTGTAGGAGTCTGTGAGATGTGTACGCCGAGTCCGTGCTGACCAAACATTACCTGCACACTAATTCTATTGTACACCCCAGAGACAATTTACAGAAACCAATTAACCTGCAAATTTGCACGCCTTTGGAATGTGGGTGGAATTTGTAGCACTTGGAGAAAACCCACTCACGGGGAGAACGTACAAACTCCGTACAGACAGCACCCATAGTCAGGATGGAACCCGGGATACCACTGGCAGATATAGCCATAACGTGCTGGAGTAAATCAGCAGGTCAGGCAGCATATCTGGAAAAAAAGGATGAAAAATTATCCATTTCAGCTTGTACTCACTGGAATTTAGAAGATTGAGGGGGGATCTTATAGAAACTTACAAAATTCTTAAGGGGTTGGACAAGCTAGATGCAGGAAGATTGTTCCCGATGTTGGGGGAGTCCAGAACAAGGGGTCACAGTCTAAGGATAAGGGGGATTTCCTTTAGGACTGAGATGGGGAAAACATTATTTACACAGAGAGTGGTGAGTCTCTGGAATTCTCTGCCGCAGAAGGTCGTTGAGGCCAGTTCATTGGCTATATTCAAGAGGGAGTTGAATGTGGCCCTTGTGGCTAAAGGGATCAGGGGGCATGGAGAGAAGGCAGGTACGGGATACTGAGTTGGATGATCAGCCATGATCATATTGAATGGCGGTGCAGGCTCAAAGGGCCGAATGGCCTACTATTTTTCTGTTTCTAAGTTTTGAGACTCTTCCCATAGTGTTCCTCCATGGATGCTGCCTGACCCGCCGAGTTACTCCAGCACTGTGTGCCTATCTTTGGTATACACCAGCATCTGCAGTTCTTTGTTTCTGCAATGAGACACATAGATCAGGAGTGGGTGGATAAGTGGTGTATGAAATTAAACTGAGAAATGTGAAGTGTTATACCTTGGTACGAAGAAGGTGAAAAACCTGAAATGGCCCACTCTTGCACCTATTTTCTATGTTTCTAAATAAGAGGGTTCCATTTTTAAAGAAACAGAATACAGGAAGGTCGGCAGATCAGTTTGAAGAAAGGTATTCTTTGTAAACCAGCATCTGCAGTTCCTTGTTTCTACATTCTATGTACATAGATACTTAGTTTGATTTTAGAGACACAATAGGGGAACAGGCTCTCCAGCCCACCAATTAAGCCAATTAACCTACAAACCCACACCTTGGAGTGCGGGAGGAAACCGGAGCGCCCAGAGAAAACCAATGCGGTCACGGGGAGAACGTACAACATCCGCACAGGCAAGCACCCGTAGACAGGATCAAAAGGGGTCTCTGGCTCTGTGAGGCAGCAACTCTACCACTGCGCCACAGTGCCTTGATGAAGAGAAAGTGCTTAATAAAAGTATATGGGTTTTATAAATGAAGGCGTAGAGGATGGTGTCCAGTTCGGCACGCCCAGCTTTCGGGAAACCATGCAGGTTTTGGGGAGGGTGGACGAGAGTTTTCGCAAATTGATTTGAGGCGAGAGCCTTTCGTTACATTGATTGCCTGGATAAAGTGGAGCGGTTCTCCTTGGAACACAGGAGCTTGCAGAGGTTAAACACCTCTGCCTGTGTACACACGGATAAAGGAGTTCAAAATCACGATTGTTTCTCGACAGAGTCAACGGAAACATCAGCCGAGTATTCAAAAACTCGATGATGCACAATGGAGGTGATGGGGAACACAAAACTAGTTTTTGTGTTTTGCACGGTGGGTTCTTTAGGTGTGGAATACACTGTCAGTGGACGATTCAACTGCAGTCCTTTGTTTTTATAACCTTGGAGATACAACGTGGAAACAGGCCCTTCGTCCCCTCGAGTCTGTGCCGATCAGCGATCACCCTGTACACGAGTAATAACCTACACATTAGGGGACGATTTCTAAAAGCCAGGTAACCAGCAAACCTGCACGTCTTTGGAATGTGGGACGAAACCCACGCGGTCACAGGGAGTACATTGTGTACAAACTCCGTACAGACAGCGCCCGTAGTGAGAATCGAACCCGGTCTCTGCTGCAGTAAGACAGCAGCTCTACCACTGCGCCAACATAAGACACAGTAGCAGACTGAGACTATTCAGCCCATCAGGTCTGCTCCGCCATTCAATCGTGGCTGATCTATTTCCTCCAGAATAAATACGTCCTCCAGAGTTGCTGCCTGACTCACTGAGCAATTATTTCGTCTCTCCCACTCTCACAATCCTCCTCTCCCTCACAATGTCTCTCCCCCGTCTCCCCCTCACCTCCTCCCTCTACCACTCTCCCTGCCTCTCTCTGTAACCCTCTCCCTCCCTCAAACCCTCTCCCTTCTTCTCTGTAACCCCGCTCCCTTCCACTCACCAATCCCGTCTCTCTCTCTCTGACACACACACACACACACCCCACCCCCCCCCGTAAAGGGCATTTACAACAATTCTCATGTTAATTTACTCAAGGAGTTTTTTTTTTCCGCGTCATCATGTGGTGGATTTTTTCAGTGCACAGAATCGGAAGTATCAATATTACTCAGCCAAAGAAAATAACAGGAGCTAGCCCCACATTGACTCTACCGCACCGAATACAGACTGCACACTTTTAGCCCAGCACTTTCATGCAGCATTTGCAAAGGTCACAGGGAGTGTGCAGGCCTGTTGTTTTCAAACTGAGGCAACGTCCTTTATAAGGACATTGGTGGTGAGGCAGTAGCACAGAAATAGAACATTAATATTGAAACAAACATAGTCATATTGATTAAACCAGCCTCCCTCCATCTCCTCTTCATTACCTTCAGCACAGACTACTGTTTGCTTGCTCACTGCTCTCTGCTGCGCATTAGAAATTCATAGCTCTGCATAAAAAATGCAACACTAGTGTTTATGAGCACATATACATATCCACAAACATCACCGGGCCGTAGCTCAAAGTTATAGGAGGATAATTAGGCCATTCGGCCCATCAAGTCTACACCATTCAATCATGGCTGATCTATCTTTCCCTCTCAACTCCATTCTCCTGCCTTCTCCTCCATAGCTCCCCCGACACCCATACTAATCAAGAATCTATCAAACTCTACTTTAAAAATATCCATAGACTTGGCCTCCACAGCTGCCTGTGGCAATTTACTACCATCTGACTGAAGAAATTCCTCCTCATCTCCTTTCTAAAGGTACATCCTTTTATTCTGAGGCTGTGCTCTCTGGTCCTAGACACTCCCACTAGTGGGAACATCATTCGTAGCGAGTCATAGTCAGTAAGCTGACTGCACTGTGAACAAGGCCTCGCTCTCTTCTCCTCCCACGCATCCTGAACCATTTAAACAATTAAGTTTAAAGACGCATCTAATTCATCACACAAATCGTTCCAACGATTCGTTGAAAGGGAATAATGAGCTTTGAGCTGCAATCTGTGGCCAGCGATTCCCCTAACAAATATGCCCCACGCAACAAGGGGGCGGTATGTTGGCGCAGCAGGTGGAACTGCTGCCTCTCAGCACCAGAGCCTCGGGTTCAATCCCTACCTATCCGATCGAATAGTGAAAGGCCTGATTAGAGTGGATGTGGAGAGGATGTTTCCACAAATGGGAGAGTCTATGACCAGAGGCTACTGCCTTAGAATAAAAGGACATATCGTTAGAAAGGAGATGAGGAGGAATTTCTTTAGTCAGGGGGTGGTGAATCTGTGGAATTAATTGCCACAGGCGGCTGTGGAGGCGGTCAATTGATATTTTTAAGGTGGAGATTGATAGATTCTTGTTTAGTACGGGTGTCAGGGTTTATGAGGAGAAGGCAGGAGAATGGAGTTGAGAGGAAGATATATAATGCCCTCCATAATGTTTGGGGCAAAGACCCATCATTTATTTATTTGCCTCTGTACTCCACAATTTGAGATTTGTAATAGAAAAAAAAAAATCACATGTGGTTCAAGTGCACATTGTCAGATTTTAATAAAGGCAATTTTTATACATTTTGGTTTCACCGAGTAGAAATTACAGCAGTGTTTATACATAGTCCCCCCCATTTCAGGGCACCATAATGTTTGGGACACAGCAATGTCATGTAAATGAAAGTAGTTATGTTTAGTATTTTGTTGTATATCCTTTGCATGCAATGACTGCTTGAAGTCTGCGATTCATGGACATCACCAGTTGCTGGGTGTCTTCTCTGGTGATGCTCTGCCAGGCCTGTATTGCAGCCATCTTCAGCTTATGCTTGTCTTGGGGGCTAGTCCCCTTCAGTTTTCTCTTCAGCATATAAAGGCATGTTCAATTGGCTTCAGATGGGCGATTGACTTGGCCACTCAAGAATTGACCATTTTTTAGCTTTGAAAAACTCCTTTGTTGCTTTGGCAGTATGTTTGGGATCATTGTCTTGCTGTAGAATGAACTGCCGGCCAATGAGTTTTGAGGCATTTGTTTGAACTTGAGCAGATAGGATGAGCCCATACACTTCAGAATTCATTATGCTGCTACCATCAGCAGTTGTATCATCAATGAAGAAAAGTGAGCCAGTACCTTCAGCAGCCATACATGCCCAGGGCATAACACCCCCACCGCCGTGTTTCACAGATGAGGTGTGTGCTTTGGATCTTGGTTAGTTCCTTCTCTCCATACTTTGCTCTTGCCATCACTCTGATATAAGTTAATCTTCGTTTCATCTGCCCACAAGACCTTTTTCCAGAACTGTGGTTGCTCTTTTAAGTACTTCTTGGCAAACTAACCTGGCCATCCTATTTTTGCAGCTAACCAGTGGTTTGCATCTTGCAGTGTGACCTCTGTATTTCTGTTCATGAAGTCTTCTGCGGACAGTGGTCATTGACAAATCCACACCCGACTCCTGAAGAGTGTTTCTGATCTGTTGGACAGGTGTTTGGGGATCTTTCTTTATTATAGAGAGAATTCTTCTGTCATCAGCTGTGGAGGTCTTCCTTGGCCTGCCAGTCCCTTTACGATTAGTAAGCTCACCAGTGCTCTCTTTCTTCTTAATGATGTTCCAAACAGTTGATTTTGGTCAGCCTAAGGTTTGGCTGATGTCTCTAACAGTTTTATTCTTGTTTCTCAGTCTCATAATGGCTTCTTTGACTTTCATTGGCACAACTTTGGTCCTCATGTTGATAAACAGCAATAAATGTTTCCATAGGTGATGGAAAGACTAGGTGCTCATAGCTCTCTTGTACCTGTATGAAGAAGGCAATTAAATGCATCTGAGCAATAAGCGAGTTCGGTATTCCGAAGAACGCAAAGAATCATGGGATTTGTCAAAGGTCACTCGCGATAAAGAAAAAGCGAACAAAGCGTTGGCTGCATAAACTGTATGTAAATTCTTATCTTTATTCATGATTTGTGTGTAAAAATGTGTAAAATGTATTTATGTGTAAAAATATATTTAATCTGAGGAACGTGGATGCTAGGTAGCGGGATAGTGGGGCCAGATGCGAGAGGGTGACAGGGGGAGAGACTGGAGCAACGGCTGCCCACTGCCAGCTCTGAGAAGTAGTGCCGCCCAGCCCGGCCAACCCAGAGCCTCAGACCGACAGGACAGCGGAACTCTCCAGCCACTGGAAAAGGTGCGAGGCGGAGCCGATGGTCACCGGCCCGCCGAGGTCGTTCTGTGACCTGTGATGATGCCGAGGAATTTGAGTCCCATTCACTGTGTGGGGGGGGGGGGGGGGGGGCAGGTGCGATTCTCGCCAGACATGGAGCTCCGGCCTCGGTGCATTGACGGGAATTGCTGAGCAGATCAAAGGGATAGATGGCAGGAGAGAGGGGGCAGGGACTGGGGAACGGGAGAGGGGCTCCCCCCCCCCCCCACCCCCCACCCCACCATCCCGGCTGCAGGTCCGGGGCCACCACCGGACAGGGACGGGCACGTCTGGCCGCCTTTCTGCATGGACCATTGGAGAAGGGAGAACTAGTGTTGTTAACTCCAGTAGCAATATAACGGCGTTTGCAGCGCGGGAGACCCGGTTCGATCCAATGTTAATCTACAGTGACCTATAACCTGAGCATGCGCACTCGGAATACCGAACTCGCTTGTAACAAACGCCTGTGAAGCCTTGTGCCCCAAACGATATGGTGCCCTGAAATGAGGGGTCTATGTATAAACACTGCTGTAATTTCTACATGGTGAAACCAAAATGTATAAAAATACCCTTTAATAAAATTTGACAATGTGCACTTTAACCACGTGTGATTTTTTTTCTATTACAAATCTCAAATTGTGGAGTACAGAGGCAAATAAATAAATGATGGGTCTTCGTCCCAAACATCATGTCTATCAGCCATGGTTGAATGGTGGAGTAGACTTGATGGGCTGATTGGCCTTATTCACCTCTGAAAACCTATAAACCCAAGTATTACCTGCTCAGACTGGAAGTAGAGAATTTGATTAGATTTCTCACTAGGGAACATTCACAAAATTTTATTTGGTTTGAATGAAGACAAGAGCAGCATCGTGGTGTAGTGGGAAAGTTGCTGCCTTACAGCGCCAGAGGCCCGGGTTTCATCCAGGCTATGGGTATTCAGGGCTCTCGCTTAATTTTTTTTCCCCGTTGCCAGGCGGGCAACCTCGGCAGCTTTTTAGGTTGCCAAATGACAGTTTAGGTGGTCATTTAAGACAGCTTGCATGACGCGTGCGATAATATGCACGGACGAAGTGCATAGTTACCAGTCGGAATTATGGTCAGTGAAGCATTCACATATTATTTCTGCTTCAAATAAAGTCACAAACTAAACATATTCACCAATCAAGACATGATATATACCACAATGACATGCAGCAAAGTTATAATACAGTATCTCATCTCTTTTTACACGTTGCAATGAATGCAATTTTTATTATCTCTTTCCACTTCCAAACAAAAATATGGTTATTCAGCGTATGATCAACCTCAGCGAGACCAAGCACAGGCTTGGCGATCGCTTCGCACAACCCCTCCACTCAGTTTCCAATAACCAACCTGATCTCCCGGTGGCTCAGCACTTCAACTCCCCCTCCCATTCCGAATCCGACCTTTCTGTCCTGGGCCTCCTCCATGGCCAGAGTGAGACCCACCGTAAATTGGATGAACAGCACCTCATATTTCGCCTGGGTAATTTACATCCCAGCGTTATGAACATTGGCTTCTCCAATTTCAGGTAGTCCTTGCTTTCTCCCTTATTCCCCTCCCATTCCCAGCTCTCCCACAGCTTACTGTCTCCGCCTCTTCCTTTCTTTTTCCCACCCCCCACCCATCCCGACATCAGTCTGAAGAAGGATCTCGACCTGAAACGTCGCCCATTTCCTTTGCTCCATAGATGCTGCCTCACCCACTGAGTTTCTCCAGCATTTTTGTCTACCCATTCACACAAGTTCTGTTATCCCACTTTCCTCACCCACTCCCTGCACATTAGGGGCAATTTTACAGAGACAATTAACCTACAAAGCCAATGCGTCTTTGGGATGTGGGAGGAAACCCACATGCTTGCAGGGAGAATGTGCAAATTCAACACAGACAGTGCCCGAGAACAGGATCGAACACAGATCTCTGGCGTGTGAGGCAGCAAGTTCACCAGCTGTGCCACTATATTTTATTTTCCAACACACAAAAAATTATAAGTTGATAACTTTGGTTACTAAAAAAACAACCCATTTTCAGTCTTAAATCTCTAAGTGACGCTATGTCCCCCTTCACAGCTACTGTATATTTTAATTCAGTTCAAGGCTATTAGGGCAGTACATTGGCCATAAAGTTGCTGCCTAAAATGCCAGCGACCCGGAATTGATCCTGAATATGGGTGCTGTCTGTATGGAGTTTTGTTTTCTCGTTTATAACATTGTTAACAGAGTATTATGTTTACATATTGTGTTGTGCTGCTGCAAGTAAGGATTTCATTGTTCTAACTGGGACGTGAGAGAATAAAACACTCTTGGCTTACGTCGCTGATGTGTGGGATAGTACGGGTGATCGGTGGTCGGCGTGGACTTGGTGGGCCGAAGGGCCTGTTTCCACGCTGTATCTTTAAATTAAACTAAAAACATTAAAACCAGAGGAAATGTAAAGAAGGGTTTCTACCCGAATCGTCACCCAATGTTTTCTATCCAGAGATGCTGGCTGCTCTATGGAGTTCCGCTGCACAATTAAAGCATGGAATAGTCTTCACCCTACCATAGGTACCAACCAGACGCAACTAAATTTAAGGTAGCTTTATTTTTCCCAAGAACCCTTTTTTGCTTAAGTCCAAGTCAAGAGTCGAGAGAGGTTTATTGTCATGTGTCCCAGATAGGACAACAAAATTCTTGCTTGCTGCAGCTCAACAGAATATGTAAACATAATACAGAACAGGAGATCAGTGTGTCTATATACTATAGACCATATATATACACAATAAATAAACAGATAAAATGCATTAGGCTGTTATTTTTCCAGAGTTTGGTGGTGGTGTTTAAATTCCATTTCGAATATTTTTGGAGGACCAGGAAACCAAGAAGCAAGAATTACTCCAGGGTGTTACTCCAGTTCCGTTGTTTTTCAGTGGTCACGGTGAGGCAGCGACCACACAGCAATGGCGGCCAGAACTCCCACAATGCAAAGGGAGGGAGAAAGTGGCCGACGTCGACCAGTTGCCGTGGCAGTGCGTATGTGCAGGGCCGCACATGCACACAACCACGGCCGATGATGTGCTCGGCGGCCGGCCATGCCGAGCTGAGACCCTAGAGCAGAGACCCTAGCGCCGAGAGCAGAGAGCTAGCGCCGAGAGCAGAGAGCTAGCGCCGAGAGCAGAGAGCTAGCGCCGAGCTGAGACCCGGACACAGATGGTGGGCGGGTGTCCCGGTTGCTTGCCAAGCCGGGCAAAATGGCATGGCTTTTAGGTTGCCTGGCGGGACTGTAGGTTGCCATTGGCACCCGGGCAACCGCTAATTTCGAGCCCCGGTATTTGTCGGTTCAGAGTTTGTACGTTCTCCCTGTGACCACATGGGTTCCTCTCACACTCCAAAGACGTGCAAGTAATAGGTTAGTTGGGTTGGTAGAAGTGTAAATTGTCTCTAGAATGTGTAGGATAGTGTTAGTATCAGGGGTCGCTAGTCGGGGTGGACTCGGTGGACCGGAGGGCCTGTTTCCATGCTATATCTCTAAACTAAACTAAATAAATGCGAATTGATCCAATACATTGGGGAGGGGTTTGGGGACAAGGACAAAAGGTTGCCTCCCTAATTGGCAAGCTGTGTGGGAAGTGGTCTTCTCCGAGGGCTGCCCACTTAGGCGAGGTGAAGGCAGGAGAATGGGGTTAGGAGGGAGTGATAGATCGGTCATGATTGAAGGACGGAGTAGACTTGATAGGCCATATGACCAAATTCTACTCCTATCGCTTACGATCTTATGGAGCAGTACGCGGACAAAGTGTTGCAAACGTTCAGGTCAGGCAGCGTCTGTACAGAGAAGCATGATGTTTTTTCTCTCCACTGGTGTTTCCTGACCCGTTGACTATTTGCACAATTGCATATCAGCACCTTCATTCATAGTGCCATATATAAAATCATAGAGTCACACATTTAGTATAGTTTCGAGGTACACCCATTCGGCCCACCGTGTCTGCGCCAACCGCCAACCACCCCATAACACTAACACTATCCTACACACTGGGGACAATTTGCAATTTGCTGAAGCGAATTAACCTACAAACCTGTACGTCTTTGGAATGTGCTTAGACCTTCTGGGGAAAACACAGGCGGTCACGGGGAGAACGTACAAACTCTGCACAGACAGCACCCATAGTCAGGATCAAATCTGGGTCTCTGGCGCTGTAAGGCAGCAACTCTACCGCTGCGCCACTCATAGAGTCATACAGCACAGAAACAGGCCCTTCCACCCAACTCACCCATGCTGACTAGGATGCTCCATCTAAGCTAGTCCCCTTTCTTGCGTTTGACCCACATTCTTCTAAACTACCGGGCGGCAGTAGCACAGCAGTAGAGTTGCTGCCTTGCAGCACCAGAGACCGGGGTTCAATCCAGACTACAGATGCTCTCCGTACAGAGTTTGCATGTTTTCCCTGTGCGGGTTTTCTCCGGGTGCTCCAATTTCCTCCCATATTCCCAAAGACGTGCAGGTTTGTAGGTTGATTGGTTTCTGTAAATTGTGCCGAGAGTGTAGGATAGAACTGGTGTACAGATGATCGCTGGTCAGGGCGGTCTCGGTGGGCCGAGGGGCCCGTTTCCACACTGTATTTCTAAACTAAACCTTTCCCATCCATGTTCTTGTTCAAGTTTCTTTTAAATGTGATTGTAGTACTTCCCTCACCAACCTCCTCTGGCAGCTCGTTCCATCTACTCACTATCCTCTGAGAAACAGTCGCCCCCTCGGGTTCCTATTAATTCTTTCCCCTCTCACCTTAAATCTATGGTTCTTGATTCCCCTACTCTGGAAAAAAGACAGTATGTTTTCATCCTATCTATTCCCTTCATGATAAGATCATCCATCAGCCTCCTGTGCTACAAAGAATAAAGTCACAGCCTCTCCCTATCGCTCAGTCCCTCAAGTGCTGGCAACATCATCGAAAATCTTTGCTGCACCATTTACAGCTCGGTCTCTCTCTTCTCTCCAATATGAATCCATAGCCTTTCACCATGTTTGTGGAACTCAGAGCACGACATCCAAGTTTTTGGTAGGAGCTAGTTTAGGTAGCATGACACATTGTATAGTCTACAGCAGAGACCCAGCAGTATGAATATTACATAACCAGAAATCCTACGGTATGAATATTACATAACCAGCAACCCAGCGATATGAATATTGATTTCTCCAATATCAAGTAACCCTTGCTTTCCCTCACTCTCCGCCCCTCCCCCATCCTAGCCATCTTGCTGGTTTCACGGTTCGTATCCCTTCAGTATCACCTCTTCCACAGCCAAAAATGGACCATTGTGGGCTCCGCCTTTCGTTGGGCATCGGTGCCGGCTCCGATTTGTTCTGTACCTTTTCATACCTCTAGTTTCCCTCTCCCCCCAGGCTCAGTCTGAAGATGGGTCTGGACCCAAAACGTCACCTATTCCTTCGCTCCAGAGATGCTGCCTGACCCGCTGGGTTACTGCAACATTTTGTGTCCATCCTCAGCAGAGGCTACAGACACTTTAACGGAGCGTTAAATAAACCTTGGACCAAATCTAGCAAAATCGCGATATTCCGATTCAATAGTGAGAGGCAGGCAGCTGTGGTTTGTGACACAGATATGATCCAAGTGAGCAGAAGCCACTAAATGCCTGAGCAAAGTTACAAACGACACAAAGATACAGTAATCAAAGGACCATCAGAAAGCCAGCCTTTTTTTCATATAAAGGCCAGGAATTGAGAAACAAAACGCAAAGCGCTGGAGTAACAGCATGTCAGGCAGCATCTCTGAAGGACAGCATCTCTGGAGGACATAGAAACAAGGAATTGTCAATGCTGGATAATACACAATACACAAACTGATGGAGTAACTCAACAGGCCAGGCAGCATCTCTGGAAGACATGGATCGTTGATGATTCGAGTCAGGAACCTTCTTTTGATTGATTGGGTGTGGTGGGCGGAAGGCGGGGTGGAGTAGGGAGAAAAAAAACTGGAAAGAGGGCAGGGCAAGGTCTCTCACATAATAGGTGACGTTTCAGGTCTGGAATCTTCTTGAAGAGTCATCTTTCCATGTCCTCTTGGAAAGGGAACATAAAAAACTCAAGATAAATCCTGTCCTTGGAGTGCAGATTCACTAATAATCAAAATAAATATGAAAGCACTAAATCCTGCTGAAACTAGTAATGTCTCCAACAGATGAAATGCAAACTGAATCATGGTATTGTAAATAAATAATACTTTGATTCCAGGGAAGCTTAGTGTAAAGGTATCACATTGAACCACGCCCCTCGGGCAACTGTACCCATGCCGACCAACGACCACCCATAGACAAGAGTTTCACTGTACGTCGATAGGCGCGACAATAATATCTACACTAGCGCTAGTTCTGTTACCCCAGTTTCGCATCTTACATACTGGGGGCAATTTACAAAAACAGGAGGTAGTTGAGGCAGGTACTACCATTGAGGAACCATTTAGACAGGTACTGTACATAGATAGGATAGGTTGAGAGGGATATGGGCTAAACACAGGCAGGTGGGACTAGTGTAGATGGGACGTTTGTCGATATGGGTAATTTGGGCCGAAGGGCCCGTTTCCACAGACTCTATAACCAACTTTAGAGATACAGCGTGCAATTGGGCTCTTCGGCTAACCGAGTCCGCGCTGACCAACAAACCCAGCAAACTAACACCGTCCTACGCACCAGGGACAATTTACAATTTTACTGAAGCCAATTAACCTACAAACCCGTACGTCTTTGGGATGTGAGAGGACCCAGAGAAAACTCACACGGTCACAGGGAGAACGCACAAACTCCTCACAGACAGCACATGTGGTCAGGAATGAACCCAGGTGCTGTAAAGCAGCAACCTTGCACGAATAGCGAAGTAACTGCCGTATATATTTTGCCATGATGTTTAAAAGCAGGGGGGGGGGGGGGGGGGGGGGGGGTGTAATCACCAAACCAGAAGCAAGTCACTTAGAAATTAAATCAGGAAGCACTATACTTTCCAGAACAAGGTTGCAGGAAATCTATAACGTCCTTCCTCAAAAGACTGGGCTCTGAGACAGTGGGAATATTCACAACAGCCACACAGTATTGACAAGGTTACAGACCTGAACTCAAACAATCCAAAACCTGTCTTCCCACTAACTGCCTACACAGCTTGCATGGCAAGTAACGTGACTAACACACACAGGTGTCAAAGTTCTCCCTTGGTGTGTTTAGCCCCTGTCCCACTGTACACGGTAATTCAAGAGTTATCCCAAGTTTTCCCTCGATTCGAACTTGGAGAATGTCCGTAGCGGGACATAGGAATTCGTGGATGCTAACTGTAGGTATAAAAAGTTTAAATTATTTTCATCACGAGTATGATTTTACTCGTGGACATTTTTTGCAGGGATGAAAAAACGTCACGAGTTACCGGATGTCCCGAAAACCTACCGTTAGCATTACGAGCCGCTACGAGATATCCACAAACTCCTACGGACCCGCGACGGACATTCTCCGAGTTCGAATCAGGGGAAAACTCGGGAGAACTCTTGAATTACCTTGTACAGTGGGACAGGAGCTTCACAATGCACCTGCCCTGCTTAGTTCCTACAGCACTTTATTTCTTTATGTAGTAATCTGCATCTGCAGTTCCTTATTTCTACTATAGAATTCTGTTTGCACAGAATTTCAGTTTAAAACAGCATTTTAGGGCAGCACGGTGGCGCAGTGGTAGAGTGGCTGCCCGACAAAGCCAGAGAGCTGGGTTCAAGCCTGGCCACGGGTGTTGTCTGTTCAGAGTTTGTACATTCTCCCTGCGTGGGACCTGCGTGGGTTTTCTCCAGGTACTCCGGTTTCCTCCCACGCTCCAAAGACATGCAAGTTTGTTGAGGTTAATTGGCATGGGTAATGTGTAAGATTGTGTTAGTGTGCGGGAATCGCTGATCGGCACCGACTCGGAGGAGGGCCTGTTTCTGCACGCTATATCTAAACTAAACGCAAGTCCATTTCCAATTCACACCAATGTCACTGATAACATAAGAAAAAGTTTGAGTGCTTTCTATTAAATACTGCCTTCTGGTCAACAGGTATTAGATCTTTTTTTTCCACATGGGTTTGGTTTATTTGTGTAACCTGGAACACAGGTTACATCGTCCTTCCAAAACCCACAAACTTTCTAAATCACCTCAGCATCCTTCCTTCAGGGATCTGCTTTGTGCCCTCGCTCTGCAATCTATACTAAAAATACATTTCTTCTGTGACACAATATTCACAGTCCTCTGGTATTCTGGGTGCAATTAACCATATGTGCCATGTCCCAACCCTAAATATTGCACATCAGACAAGATATAGAGCTTTTAAAGTTTTAGTTTTTAGATTTTTATAGATACATTGCGGAAACAGGCCATTCGGCCCACCGTGACCGCGCCGACCAGTGACCCTCGTGCACTAGCATTTATCCTACACACTGGGGACAATTTACAATTTACAGAAACCAAATTAACCTACAAACTGTACGTCTTTGGAGTGTGGGAGGAAACCGGAGAAAACCCATGCGGTCACAGGGAGAAGGTACAACTTTCGTACAGACAGGAACCTGTAGTCGGGATTGAAGCTGGGTCACTGCCGCTGTAAGGCAGCAACTCCACCGCTTTAATAGCTATTAAATATTAACGCTATTGGTTAACATCAGCAAGAATCTCTCTCTCAACCCCATTCTTGGGCCTTCTCCCCATAACCCCTGGCACCCGTACTAATCAAGAACCTATCAATCTCCGCACTCAAAACATTCATTGACTTGGCTTTCACAGCCATCTGCGGCAATGAATTCCACAGATTCACCTGCCTATGACTAAAGAAATTACGCAACACGAGTCCTCACAGTGTGTGCTCGTAATGGTCTCCACAAACTCCTCAGCATTTGAAGATTTTAATGGCAAGCTGATATAAATTCTTAGGAATGAACTGAAGCTACCACAAGCAGCTAGAGTTAATATAGGAAATAGGATCAGAATTAGGTCACACAGTCCCCTGGGACATTCAATAAGAACACGGCTCATCTGATCTTAGCCTGAGCTCCATTTTCCTGATCCTCATAACGCTCGGCCTCCCCGCAGCCAAAAGATTGTCGCAATATTACAACCTCTGTGGCTCTCTAGTATACACAATTCTAGACTCATGGCCCTACCAGAGAACAATTCCACCTCATCCCGACCTTAATGGGTCATTTAGTTACGAGATACAGCATAGACAACAGACCCTCGTCCCACCGAGTCCACACCAACCATCAATTGCCCATTTACACTAATTCCATGGCATCCCACTTTCTCATCCACTCCCTGCATACTCAGGGCAATTTTGCAGAGGGCAAATTAGTATACAAACTAGCACATCTTTGGGATGTGGGAGGAAACCAGAGCACCTGGAGGAAACCCTCCCAATCACAGATAGAATGTTCAAACACCACCGGGAATGAGAAATGTACAGTGTTCACCCACTAAACTTCAGCATCCCCTCTGTCCCCCACCCACCTCTCACTCTTCCAATGAGTATTGGCCACATTTGTCTCACACGCCAACCTCTCTATAGCAGAGACAATCTAGTGTCTGCAGCGTGAAAACAGGCCTTTCTGCCCAAGCCAACCAAGATGCCCCATCTACACTAGTCCCACCTGCCCACATTTAGCCTCTGAACCTTTCCTATCCATGTACCTGTCAAAATGCCTTTTAAATTTAGTTTAGTTTCTTGTCATGTGTACCAAGGCAAGTGAAAGACTTTGGTTGTGTGTTGTTATGGTAGCTTCCTCGTCTACCTCCTCCAGCAGCTCATTCCATATACCTACCACCAACAGAGTGAAAACGTTTCCCCTCAGGTTCCTATTAAATCTTTTCCCCTCTCATCTTAAACCTGCGTCCTCTGATCCTTGATAAAAGACTCTTGAACCGATCATGACCACCCCTCATGATTTTAGACACCTCTATAAGTTCATATTTTGGACCGCAGGAGGATGAGGGGCGATAGTGGAGAGATGCACAAGATCAAGGGAAATTAATAGGGTAAATACCGCTTTAAAAAAAAAAACCAGAGTAAGGGAATCGAGAACCAGAGGACATAGGTTTAAGATGGGGGGAGGGGGAATTTAACAGGAACCCGAGTGCTAACTTATTTCTTATACACAAAGGGTGGTGGGCGTATGGAACAAGCTGCCAGAGATAGCTGAGGCAGGTACTATATTAAGAAACATTTGGACAGGTACATGGAAAGTACAGGTTTAGAGAAATACGGGCCAAATGCAGGCAGGTGGGACTAGTGTAGATGGAGCATGTTGGTCAGCGTGGACAAATTGGGCTGAAGGGACAGTTATCACACTGTAAGACTAATATAAAATCACCCCGCCGTGCAATCCAATGAATAAAGTCCTAGCCTGTCCAACCTCTGCCGACATATAGCTCATCCCTTCAAGTCCTGGCAACATCCTAGTAAATCGCTGCACTCTTTTCAGCTTAGCAGAGCACAGGAATAACGGTGAACAAAACTGAAAGACAAGGAGACCAACAGCAGTAGTTGGAAACTGCATAAAGAACTGGAAGGTACAATTTGCACAAATTTGGGGAGTACATACAAGATGGGGTCTTCCACCCACATCTTTGCCCGAGAGACAGGTGACTATAGAAACCTTACCTAAGAGCAGCAGGCGATGTGTTTGCTTGTACTCGCGTTTCTGTTGCTTCAACATCTTGTCGATGCATTTGCTGACCCGTTTGGCCTCTCTGTCCGCTTCAGCGTCCTGCGGCTGGGGTTTGTCGACCTTGTCCCTGTCCGGCCCTTTGCTGCCCTGCGGCGGAGGCGCCCGCTCTCCCTCGGCACCGTTCTGTTGCGGCTGCGAGTCGTCCGTCTCCCTGCGGCGGAGCTGCAGCCCCAGGCCGTCGGCGCTCCGCAGCCTGGCCGCCGTGTCCCCCTGGTGCGGCTGCTCGGCCCCGACCCCAGGGCGCAGCTCCGCGTCTGGGCCGCTGCAGCCGCCGCTGCCCGAGGGATCACTGAAGAGCCGCGGTCGCAGGCTGTAACACATCCCCATGTCGCAAGTAGCAGCAGGTAAACCCCCTCCCTGCCGCACCCCCCTTCCATCAGCGCCTCATCCTCACGTTTGCAAACTCACGACTGCAGCCGGGGACGTCTTTTGATATATTAAAACATTACACATGGGGAAAACCAAAAAAAAACTGCAATTGAAAATGATTTAAAATCGCCAGTTTTCCATCGTGCAACCAGCAGGGCCGACGTTGGAGACACAAATCAGCTGATCCCAGCCGCCAGTGGTCTACCTTACCGTAAATACTGCAAGCTTTTGAGCTCTCTCTACAAACCACCTTCTCTCTGGAGCCTAACAATGGTGTGCACCACCTCTTCTCGCTCCTGCAAACCTCCCAGCGAGGGGGAGTTACACACCACCTCTCTTTAACATATATGTACAACCTGCCTTTAACAAAAATCATCTTGCAATTGCAATTGCTTTTCTGGTACAAGGTCAGCCAGTGCTACAAGTAAGGGCGAGATCTATTGGCCTGAGCTATAGGGAGAAGCTATAGGACTTTATTCCTTGGAGTACACGACTATGAGGGGTGATCTTGTAGAGGTGTATAAGATCATTAGGAGGAGTGTATTAGGTGTATAAGATCATTAGGATGAGTTTAATTTGAGTTCAGTTTATTGTCGCGTGTACCGAGGAGCAGTGAAGAGCTTTTTGTTGCGTGCTAACCAGTCAGTGGAAAGACAAAACATGATATGACCTAAACACAGGTAGATGGGACGAGTGAAGATGGGGCACATATAGGTCGGCATGGGAAAGTTGTGCTGAAAGGCCTATTTTCACACTGTATGACTTCATGAGTCATAGGAGCAGAATTGGGCTATTCAGCCCACCGAGTCTACTCGAGTCTTATATGTCACAGATAGAACAATGAAATTCTTACTTGCACTATTCCACTACTCCAATATTCAATCATGGCTGATTATTTTTCCCTCTCAATCCCATTCTCCTGCCTTCTGACTTTGACACCCTGATTAATCCAGAACCCATTCCTTCTCTCCAGAGATGCTGCCTGTCCCGCTGAGTTACTCCAGCATTTTGTGTCCAGCCAAGAACCTATCAATCTCTGCTTTAAAAATACCCGAAGATGGCCTCCACATTCATTTGTGTCAATGAATTCCACAGATTCACTATCCTCTGGCTAAAGAAATTCCACTTTATTTCCTCTCAAAAGGTTTGCTCTGCTAATCACCTGGATCACCGACTACCTGACTGGACGACCACAATATGTCAGGCTACAGAACTGTGTCTCGGACATGGTGGTGAGCATCACAGGGGCCCCACAGAGAACGGTCCTCCCTTCCTGTTCACCATTTACACCATGGACTTGGACATCTTGGACTCCTGCCATCTGCAGAAATTTTCAGATGACTCTGCAGTTGTGGGCTGCATCAGTGAGGGGAGGGAAGCTGAAATCAGAGATGTAGTCAATGACCTTGTTGAGTGGTGTGGGCTGAATCACCTGCAGCTCAACACCGACAAGACTAAAGGGCCTGTCCCACTGTACGAGTTAATTCAAGAGCTCTCCCGAGTTTTAAAAAAAAATCAAACTCGTGGTAAGCACGTAGAATATACGTAGCGGGTATGTCGGACCTCGGGACGTCTCTTAGCGGCTCGTAACGCTAACGGCAGGTACTCGGGAAACGCGATAAGCTCGGGAAGACTCGTCAAGATTTTTCAACATGTTGAAAAATGTCCACAAGAGCCCTGAGTACCTTGGAGCGGCCATTACCGTAATCAGGGGAAACTCTGGAGAACTCTTGAATTAGCTCGTACAGTGGGACAGCCCCATTAGGAGTTAGTGGTGGACTTTAAGAGGAGAGGAGCACACTTGTCTCCATCAATGGTGTGGATGTACAGTTTACCAGGGAGTACAAATACCTGGGAGTGTACCTGGACAGTAAACTGGACTGGTCCAGGAACGCTGAGGCCCTGTACAAGAAGGGACAGAGCCGGCTGTACTTTTTGAGAAGGCTCCGCTCCTTCAAAGTCTGCAGTGAGATGCTGCAGATGTTCCACCAATCAGTGGTAGCCAGTGCCATCTTCTTGGCTGCCATGTGCTGGGGCAGTTGGGCGCAGGCTGCAGGCGCCAATAGGATCAACAAACTCATCAGGAAGGCTGGCTCCATCCTGGGGGCAGAGTTGGATTCATAATCATAATAATGGTTTATTAGCCAAGTGTGTTTTGCATCATACGAGGAGTTTGATTCGCCATACAGTCATACCAATAAAAAGCAACAAGACACACAAAATACATTTTAATATGAACATCCATCACAGTGAATCCCCCACATTCCTCACTGTGATAGAAGGTGAAAAAAATTCAATCTCTTCCCTTCTTTGTTCTCCTTGGCTCGCGTAGCCGGCGGTCAGGCCCTCCGCATCGGGGCGATCAAGCTCCCGCATCAGGGGGATCTCAGCTTCCGACGACGTGGCGATCGGACCCCGGATTGGGGCTGGTCGAATCTCCTGAGACTTTGGAGCTTCCCGACATCAGTCTCCACAGGCTGCGGTTGGAGCGTCGATCGCAGGCTCCGATGGTAAGTCCGTGGCCCCGCGGCGGGGCTCAAAGTCCATCTCGAGCAAGCCCTCCAGCTCCATAATGTTGGGCCACAGAGCGACCGGAGATACGATCCGGAAATCAATCGCATCTCTGGCAAGGTAAGAGATTGAAAAAAGTTTCCCTCGACCCCCTCTCCCATCCTCACATAAAACAAACCAGAGAGCATTAACACATTTTAAAACACAGTGAAAATAACAAAAAAGACGAAAAGACAGGCAGACCGTTGGCGAGACTGCCACCGCTGACGGCGCCACCTGGTGGAATGGGAGGTGGTCTTGGAGGGGAGGATGCTCCTCAATTGCGCAGCATCTTGGACAATATAGCTCACCTCCCCTATGACACACTGGTCAACCTGAGGAGTACTTTCAGCAACAGACTGGTTCCACCACAATGCAGGACAGAACGCCACAGGAGATCCTTCTTCCCTGTGGCTATCTTCAGCCTGAGAATCAGGGGAGTGGGAAAATTAGAGATATGGAAGGGTAAGGTGTGAAAACGACCGATCAAACTATCTTGTGTTAAAGAAGGAACTGCAGATGCTGGAGAATCGGGGGTTACACAAAAAGCTGGAGAAACTCAGCGGGTGCAGCAGCATCTAAGGAGCGAAGGAGATAGGCGACGTTTCGGGTCGAGACCCTTCGATCAAACTCTTTTGCTGTGTTCTCCTTTCTCCGACGAGAGTTCTGCAACACCCTCTCTTGCTATTTTGATCTGTCATTTTCACACCTTGCCTTTCCATATCTCTAGTTTCTCCCTCCCCACATCTCTGAAAAAAGGTCTGGACCTGAAGCATCACCCATTCCTTCTCTCCAGAGATGCTGCCTGAGTTAGAGTCGGAGAGTTACTCCAGCATTTTGTGTCTCTCTTTGGTCTTGGTATTGATTTATTACTGCCACATGTAGCGAGATAATAGAGAAAAATTTGAGTATCATCATCATCAGCAGTGAGTATGAAAGTTGAGGGTTACACAAAAAGCTGGAGAAACTCAGCAGGTGCAGCAGCATCTAAGGAGCGAAGGAGGTAGGCGACGTTTCGGGTCGAGACCCTTCTTCAATTGTCTCCTGCGGGGTCCTTTCTATGGGTTTTTAGATGGGTGAAGAGGTCGGTCCTGGATCTTTCTGGATGCCCGTGCGTGGCATCCTTTAAGGTGGGGAGACTGGTGGGCCGTGAGCCACAATGGTTGTGAGTCTCAGGCTTCTTCCGCCTTCTTCGCTGTTGTGGAGCGCCACCTACTGGCCAGTGGCCATCCTCCACCCTGTTCCACTGTTGGCAGCTTCTTCTTGGGCCTTGCATCGTCAGGAACCTCCCCCTTGACCCTCCCGCCCTGGGTGACCCAGACTGTTCAGCTCTCAGGATCCTAGGCACATGCAACATTCTCCACCACATATGGAGTATTGTGTACAGTTTTGGCCATCATGTTATAAGAAAGATATTCCAGTCAAGTCACTTTTATTTCTATAGCACATTTAAAAAACAACTCTCATTGACCAAAGTGCTTTACATTGGTGAAGGTACTAACGTTAGACAACATTTGTTCATAATTAAGTGCACACATAAATACACACATATAGCCCTCCCTCAGAGAGCTTGAGAGATGAGTTTTAAGTCTCGACTTAAAAGAGTTGATGGAGGGGGCAATTCTGCTGGGAATAGGGATGCTGTTCCACCGTATCATGTTGTCAAACTGGAAAGGGCACAGAGAAGATTTACAAAGGTGTTGCCAGGATGTTGCTCCTGGTGGGTGCAGATGAGGAGTAGAATTAGGGGAGGGATGGGGGAGGGTAGAATAAAATGGGTGACGGTAGGATTGGTGCAAGCGACTGTTCAATGGGTGTAGACTCGATGGCCTGAAGGCTCTCTCTCTTTCACTCTCTTTTTTCTCTCTCTTTCTCTGACTTTATTCACCAGCTCACCCCAGTTCAATCTGAAGTCACCAATGTTCCCACCATAAAGAATCACATTGTATTCGGAACCTTGCATGTTGATGTAAAACCATTTATTTTTTATCTTCACATTGAGGAAGTGGCCAGCGGAATGGAAATCCCCTGAGTGGGTGGTGCTCTGGGGAGCTGTGTAACCCGACAATCTCGTGTAGGAAAGAACAGCAGATGCTGGTTTAAATCGAAGGTAGGCACAAAAGCTGAGTCAGGGGATATGGGGAGCAGGAACGGGGTACTGATTATGGATGATCAGCCACGATCACATTGAATGGCGGTGCTGGCTCGAAGGGCCGAATGGCCTACTCCTGCACCTATTGTCTATTGTCTATTGTCTAAAATGGTGGAGTAACTCAGCGGGACAGGCAGCATCTCTGGAGAGAAGGAATGGGTGATGCTTGCCTGTCCCGCTGAGTTACTCCAGCGTTTTGTGCCTACCTGACAATCTTGGTTTGAAAGCCTCTTTCATTGATGCTCTCCTACATTAAAAAAAAACAGCTAGAAATATCTCAAAGGTTGGAACACCTCCACAAGGGTGAACCATGCAGAAAGTGTTCTTCATGGACCTGGGCTGGATATTAGCATGCTCCCCCTGTGACTGTCTGTGACTGTGTGGTCTTCCCCCAATGGTCCACATCGCATGTTGGCTGATAGGTTCATTAGAGTTATAGAGCCATTCAATGTGGAAACAGTCCCTCTGGCCCAACTTGCCTACGACGACCAACATGTCCCATCTACACTAGTCCTACCTGCCGGCATTTGGCCCATATCCCTCTAACCTATCCTATCCATGTACCTGTCTACATGTTTCCTAAATGTTGCGATAGTCCCTGCCTCAACTACCTCTTCCGGCAGCTCGTTCCATACACCCACCACCCTTTGTGTGAAAAATATACCCCTCTGGTCTCTGTTTAATCTTACTCTGTGCTTTAATCCGATCTATTCCTCTCATGATTTTATACAACTCCATAAGATCACCCTCATCCTCCTGCTCTCCAAGGAACAGTAGCCTGCTTAACTTCTCCCCATAGCAGTCCTGGCAACATCCTGAAAATCTTCTCTGCACACTCTCCAACTTGTTAGCTGGTTGGGAGGCAAGTTGCCCTTGATCCAGGCAGATGGAAGGAGAATTAGGGCAGAATTGATGGACTCATGATACAATGGTACACATGGCTTTGTGGCGCAGCTGGTAGAACTGCTGCCTCACAGCGCCTGAGATCTGGGTTGAATCCTGACCTCGGGTGCTGTCTGTGTGGCGTTTGCACGCTCTCCCTGTGGGTTTCCTCCAGGTGTTCCAGTTTCCAGTTTGTATGCTAATTGGCCTCTGTAAATTTCCCCGAGTGTGTAGGATGTGAAAGTGCGATAACATAGAACCAGTGTGAAACGGGTGATCGATGGTTGGCGTGGGCCGAAGAGCCTGTTTCCATGCTGCATCTCTTAACTAAACTAAAATTTTGAAAATAAATAGACGGGTGGGACTAATGGGCATGAAAATCATAAACCTGTTCACACAGTAGTTGACAGATAGAACCTGATCATAATAAATTGAAGATAGGCACAAAGTGCTGGAGTAACTCAGCGAGTCAGGCAGCATCTCTGGAGAAAAAGGAACATACCAACTCCTGTAGAATCTGAGGAAGGGTCTCGACCTGAAGCGTCACCCGTTCCTTCTCTCCAGAGATGCTGCCTGTTTTGTTGCTGCCTAAGATACTCCAGCATTTTGTGTCTACCGTCGATTTAAACCAGCATCTGCAGTTCTTTCCTGCTCAAATTCCGTACAGCCAGCACCCGTAGTCAGGATTGAACCGGGGTCTCTGGCGCTGTAAGGCAGCGACTCTTCCGCTGCGCCACCGTGCCACCCTCGCACCGCCACTGGTCGCACGAAGGACTTTGTTTTTTTCCGCCAATATTGCAGTTGTTAATTTACTGAACCTTTGTTTGTTATATATCATGTATATGCATTGTGTTTACAGACCTGTTATGCTGCTGCAAGGAAGAATTTCATTGTTCAGTTACGGTACACATGACAATTAAAGTAATGTCTTTCAAGGGGAAGAATGGATAACGTGGAAAGTTGCCAAATTGCTTATGAAGAGCAATCAACAATTTTCCTTTCATGTGAAGGAGCAGATAAATTAAGGCTGGATGCTGGTATAATTGTGGTACTTGTGGACTGAGCATCACAGGAGGACTTTCCCTCTTTCATATTCCACATTTTCTTATGTTAACAATGCAAATAAACTTCAAAATGTGTGTGTAGTTCTACAGACATACTTGGTGAGAAGTGGTTTAAAATGCAAATCGTTGCCTGATATTGAGGTCACAGAAGCAACGCACCTCGGAGATGGAAAAACCACAATCAAAATTGAGCACGTCCTAAGGACCTTTCTATGCCATTTGTTTAAGAAAGAACTGCAGATGCTGTAAAAATCAAAGGTAGACAAAAATGCTGGAGAAACTCAGCGGGTGAGGCAGCATCTATGGAGAGAAGGAATAGGCGACGTTTCGGGCTAAGACCCTTCTTCAGACTGATGTCAGAGGGTTAGGGGGGGGAGTGACATTTCGGGTCCCAGCGCAAATCGGAGGAACAGAACCTCATATTTTGCTTGGGTAGTTTACACCCCAGCGGTATGAACATTGTCTTCTCCAGTCTTCTTCTGTCTTCTCCAGTCTTTTTTCAGGCTTTCTCCCTCCTTCCCTTCTCCTTCCCAGCTTTTCCACAAGCCTACTGTCTCCGCCACTTCCTTTCTTTTTCCTGCCCCCACCCGACATTAGTCTGAAGAAGTGTCTCGACCCGAAACACCGCCTATTCTTTCGCTCCATAGATGCTGCCTCACCCGCTGAGTTACTCAAGCATTTCAGTCTACCTCTCTTTGACATTTAATCTCTTCTGCCTTTATCCCATCATGGACCTTTTCTTCTCGTCTTAAAACTTAGTTAAGCTCTAGTTTTTTCTTGTGGAGTGACAAATGCTGGAGAAACTCAGCGGGTCAGGCAGCATCTGTGGAAAACATGAATAGGTGACGTTTTGGGTGGGAACCTTACTTCAGACTGAATGTAGGGGCGGGGGGTGGTGGAAGGGAAATAAACTGGGGGGAGGCGAGAAAAGGGCCAGGCAAATCAGGGTCGGCAACAGATGACCTCAGAAAGTGTGGAGCCCACAATGGCCCATTGTTGGCTGGGGAAAGTGTGATAACAGGAGGGATCGATGGATTTGTCGCCAGGCCTGATTTGTTTTAGCCTTTTCTTGCCTCATTGGTCATTTTGATTTAACTGTTTGTGATTCCAGCATTGGTTTTGTTTCACATTGCATTTTTTATTATTTATTTTTTCTCATTGCTTTAATCATAATCACCGAAATATGCAAGAATCCAGTCTTTAGACTTTAAGAGGGATATGGCCACATATTTATAAGTTCTAGGAGCAGAATTAGGCCATTCGGTCCATCGAGTCTATTCCACCATTTAATCATGGCTGATCTATCTTTCCCTCTCAACCCCATTCCCCTGCTTTCTCCTCGTAACCCCTGACACCCTCACTGACCAAGATCGTGGATAAATGGGACTGATCAAAATGTAGAAACAAAGAATTATAGATGCTGGTTTACATAAAAGGTCACCAAGTGCCGGAGTAACTCAGCGGGTCAGGCAACATCTCTGGAGAACTTGGATAGATGATGGAAAGGTCACCAACAGTCTCTTCAATTAGCATTTACTCATTGATAACCTGTTGCCGACCCATAACGTCATCTATCCATGTTCTCCTGAGGTGCTGCCTGACCTGTTGAGTTACTCCAGCACTTTGTGTCCTTTTTAAAATAAATGGGACTTGCTAAGATGGGCATCTTGAGCATCACAGGCACGTTGGCGATGGAAATCAAAGAGCCTGTTTCTGTTCTGTACGAGGCTATGACCTTAGAATATTAGTTTGGTAAATAAGAAAGATGGTTAAGTATTAGCTAAATCACTGGTAAGAATTCAACAATGATTAAAAAAAACATGTCTTAAATATTTGTCCTGAAGATTTGCAGCTCGTTCTACATCTATGATTAACCAGTGGATTAATGATATAAAGTGGCCGTAAATGCTGCCAGGGAACTGCATAAAACACAACTTAAAACAATTGGTCAAATGCTGTGCATAATTGGATGTAAACTGATGAAATAGAATCTCTGCATTGGATGTAACTTTACCAAAGAGGTCTTTCCCACCTCACATTGGCTTGTTTTAAAACTAATTTGACTAATTAGATCATTCATTTGACTTTCACTGTCCTTGGATGCTTTTCCCATAAGTTAGCACTTGAAAGGTCTGCTTTTTAAAATATTTGGTTTAATTTATTAGGATTTAGCAAAATATATATTTTTGGTTATTGAAATAAACTTCAGTGAAAAGACACATTAACTTTCAGTCTTAATACAGAGAAGGTTTATTACGCTAAGCTTTATTATGTTCAGCACGCAACAAAAAGCTTTTCACTGTACCTCAATTCACGCGACAATAAACTAAACTAAAATAATAAAGTTCAAATTAATTGAATTTGGCAATGACAATGATGCAAGCACATTCATTTTTAGTTTTGTTTATTATTGTCACTGAGGTACAGTAAAAACCTTTTGTTGCGTGCTATCCAGTCAGCGAAAAGACTATGTACATGATTACAATCAAGCCGTCCGCAGTGTACAGATACAGGATAAAGGGTATAACATTTAGTGCAAGATAAAGTCCAGTAAAGTCTAATTTAAGATTGTTCAAAGTCTCCAATGAGGTAGATGGGATGTCATGACCTCTCTCTAGTTGGTTGACGGTTTAATTATTAAAATAATTATCATCATCTATTTCACGCTATCTTGTGTATTGCAGCATCAAATGGAATTAGTCAGGAGCCTAGATGCAAATTCTGAAACCCCTGTGAGATATTCTTTTAGTAATATATGAATTAAAATGCAAACCCTTCCATGATTACCAGCACAGGATTAGACAATAGACAATAGACAATAGGTGCAGGAGTAGGCCATTTGACTCTTCGAGCCAGCACCGCCATTCAATGTGATCATGGTTGATCATTCCAAATCAGTACCCCGTTCCTGACTTCTCTCCATATCCCCTGACTCAGCTATCTTTAAGAGCTTCATCGAACTCTCTCTTGAAAGTATCCAGATAACCTGCCTCCACCGCCCTCTGAGGCAGAGGATTCCACAGACTCACAACTCTTTGTGTGAAAAAGTGTTTCCTCATCTCTGTTCTAAATGGCTTATCCCTTATTCTTAAACCGCAGCCCCTGGTTCTGGACTCCGTCAACATCGGGAACATAATTGTATCAGTGAAAATAAATCACGTAATATTTCTAAGTGGCCGTTTGGGTTGATTCTTTGATTTCAGTTACCAAATTTAAATATAAAATGAAAATAGTTTGAACTGTATTGTGTGCAGTTCTGGTCACCCTGTTACTGGAAGAATGTGGATTATTTTGACAGGGTGCAGAGGGGTTCACCACAATGTTGCCAGGATTAGTGGGAGATTGGACAAACTTGGTTTGTTTTCTCTGGAGGTTGAAGAGGCCTGATGGAATTATATATAATATGAGAGACATTGGTAAAGTAATCAGTCAGAACAGTTAGGGTGGCACAGTGGCGCAGCAGTAGAGTTGTTGCCTTATAGTGCCAGAGACCCGGGTCCGATCATGACTACAGAGTTTGCCCATTCCCCCTGTGACCCCATGGGTTTTCCAAGGTGGGCTGAATGAAGGCCTACACGATCTCCCAGTTGCCTAACACTTTAACTCCCAGGGTTACACAAAAGGCTGGAGAAACTCAGCGGGTGCAGCAGCATCTAAGGAGCGAAGGAGATAGGCGACGTTTCGGGTCGAGACCCTTCTTCAGACTGACCAGTCTGAAGAAGGGTCTCGACCCGAAACGTCGCCTATCTCCTTCGCTCCTTAGATGCTGCTGCACCCGCTGAGTTTCTCCAGCCTTTTGTGTAACCCTCGATTCTCCAGCATCTGCAGTTCCTTCTTTAACACTTTAACTCCCAGAATTGACGTTTCTGCCCCCCCCCCCCCCCCCCCCCCCGTCAGTGTGAGGCCCAACAATAAGAGGAACAGCACCTCATGTTTCGCTTGAGCAGCTTACAACCCAGTGGTGTGATTGTGGATTTCTCTACCTTCAAGTAACCCTTGCATCCCCTCTCTGTCCGTCCCTCCCCCACCCTAGTCATCGTACTAGTTTCACTGTCGTCCTGTTGAGTTCCACTGTCCGTATAACTCGTTAACACCTAGCCCACAGCCAACAATGGACAATTGTGGGCTCCACCTTTCCTTGATCATCATTGCTTTTTGCATATCTTCATTCATTTTTTCTTTTTACCTTCTATATCTCTCTTTTCCCTTTCCCTTGCCTCTCAGTCTGAAGAATGGTCTCGACCCAAAATGTCACCTATTCGATTTCTCCAGAGATACTGCCTGACTTGCTGAGTTATTCCAGCTTTTTGTGTCTCTCATCGTAGTAAACCAGCATCTGCAATTCCTTCCTACACATGTTATCTATGAGTACTGTGTTTACAGACACCTGTGAAGCTGCTGAAAGTAAGAATTTCAATTGTTCCATTTTAGTATATATGACAATTAAACAGTGATGTCAAAGAGTCTACATGAATCTGTACCTGTTCTGCATCAAGGGACATCCTTAGATTCTGGAGTAGTTCCTGAGGATTGGAGGGTAGCTAATGTAACCCCACTTTTTAAAAAAGGAGGGAGAGAGAAAAACAGGGAATTACAGACCAGTTAGTCTAACATCGGTAGTGGGGAAACTGCTAGAGTCAGTTATTAAAGATGGGATAGCAGTACATTTGGAAAGTGGTGAAATCATTAGACAAAGTCAGCATGGATGTATGGAAGGTAAATCATGCCTGACGAATCTTATTGAATTTTTCGAGGATGTAACTAGCAGAGTTGATAAGGGAGAACCAGTGGATGTGTTATATCTAGACTTTCAGAAGGTTTCGACAAGGTCCCACATAAGAGATTAGTATACAAACATAAAGCACACAGTATTGGGGGTTCAGTATTGATGTGTTTAGAGAACTGGCTGGCAGACAGGAAGCAAAGGGTAGGAGTAAACGGGTCCTTTTCAGAATGGCAGGCAGTGACTAGCGGGGTACCGCAAGGCTCAGTGCTGGGGCACCAGCTATTTGCAATATATATTAATGATTTGGACGACGGAATTGAATGCAACATCTCCAAGTTTGCGGATGACACTAAGCAGGGGGGTAGTGTTAGGTGTGAGGAGGATGCTAGGAGGCTGCAAGGTGACTTGGATAGGCTGGGTGAGTGGGAAAATGCATGGCAGATGCAGTATAATGTGGATAAATGTGAGGTTATCCACTTTGGTGGCAAAAACAGGAGGGTAGACTATTATCTTAATGGTGGCAAATTAGGAAAAGGGGAGATGCAACGACACCTGGGTGTCATGGTACACCAATCATTGAAAGTAGGCATGCAGGTGCAGCAGGCAGTGAAGAAAGCAGATGGTATGTTAGCATTCATAGCAAAAGGATTTGAGTATAGGAGCAGGGAGGTTCTACTGCAATTGTACAGGGTTTTGGTGAGACCACACCTGGAGTATTGCATACAGTTTTTGTCTCCAAATCTGGGAAAAGGCATTCTTGCCATAGAGGGGGTACAGAGAAGATTCACCAGACTGATTCCTGGGATGTCAGGACTTTCATATGAGGAAAGACTGGATAGACTTGGCTTGTACTCGCTAGAATTTAGAAGACTGAGGGGGGATCTTATAGAAACTTACAAAATTCTTAAGGGGTTGGATAGGCTATATGCAGGAAGATTGTTCCCGATGTTGGGGAGGTCCAGAACAAGGGGTCACAGTCTAAGGATAAGGGGGAATTCCTTTAGGACCGAGATAAGGAAAACATTTTTCACTCAGAGAGTGGTAAGTCTCTGGAATTATCTGCCACAGAAGGTAGTTGAGGCCAGTTCATTGGCTATATTTAAGAGGGAGTTAGATGTGGCCCTTGTGGCTAAAGGGATCAGGGGGTATGGAGAGAAGGCAGTACAGGATACTGAGTTGGATGATCAGCCATGATCATATTGAATGGCGGTGCAGGCTCGAAGGGCCGAATGGCCTACTCCTGCACCTATTTTCTATGTTTCTATGTTTCTATGTTTGAGGTTTGGGGTTGTAAGCAGTTTTCAGCTCCACACTCCAGGTGGCATCATAGAGCACATCTTCACTCAGACTCTCCCCGATCAGTCTGCAGAAGGGTTTCGGCCCGAAAAGTTCCATAGATGCTGCTGCACCCGCTGAGTTTCTCCAGCATTTTGTGTACCCTCGATTTTCCAGCATCAGCAGTTCCTTCTTTAACATTTTTTCACTCTGACTCCCCTCACTGTTGCATTTCAGCCCCAGAGAGGAATTTTAGTTGTTTAGTCCAGTTGCATTTATTGTCAAATGCCCAAGTACAGGGAGACTACAGGTGCAATGAAATGACTTGCTTGCTGCAGCATCAAAGGCACATACACACTATTCTACATAAAGTCCTAGAGAGTCATAGAAACATAGAAACATAGAAAAATAGGTGCAGGAGTAGGCCATTCGGCCCTTCGAGCCTGCACCGCCATTCAATATGATCATGGCTGATCATCCAACTCAGTATCCCGTACCTGCCTTCTCTCCATACCCCCTGATCCCTTTAGCCACAAGAGCCACAATAGAAAAATAGAAACATAGAGTCATAGTCATACTGCACGGAAAAAGGTCCTTCGGCCCAACTCGTCCATGCTGACCAAGATGCCCCATCTAAGTTAGTCCCATTTGCCCGTGTTTGGACCATATCCTTCAAAACAATTCCTATCCATTTGCTTGTCCCAATATCCCCCTGACCAAAGCTGGTGGATATATGGCACAAAGTGCCAGGGAAGGTAGCTGAGGCAGGTATCATCACAACGTTTAAAAATAATTTGGACAGCTAATGGATCAAGTAGGTTTGGAGAGATATGGGCCAAACACAGGCACAGGGAGACACAAAGTGCTGCAGTAACTCAACGGGTCAGGCAGCTTGTCAGGGGAACATGGATAGGTGACGTTTTGGGTTTGAGAGCCATCTTCAGATTCAGTTCTCAATATCGCTTTCACAAGTGTATTGTCTGAGATGAATCAATGCAAACTAACAGGAGTCCACCAGAGAATGGTGCGAATGGGAAGAGTCAGTGGGGAGAGTACTTTGTGACAGTGCTCCACAGGTGGCTGGTGTAATGCAGATCTCATCTTATGAAGAGAGACCACAGTTGTGGCAATCCCCATCAAAGCCAGCAGATGGCGCTGTGTGCTTTTAGAATGAAATGTGTTTTTAATTTTTAGCATAAAATAAAAGCATTGTGTTTTATTTCACAAAGCTTACGTGAATAATTATGTGAATAAGCTTTGCAGCACGGTTCGGAGTGAAATGCTGCTCTCTGGATATCTTGCAATAACAAAATGTATAAGACATAAAACAACATTTAAAAGACACCTGAACAGGTGCATGGATAGGAAAGGTTTAGAGGGATATGGGCCAAATGCAGGCAGTTGGGGCTAGTGTAGATGGGACATCTTGGTCAGCATGTGCAAGTTGGGCTGAAGGGCCACTTTCCGTGCTATATGACTCTATAACTCACCCATAAATGGCACACTAAGCAGACGCTGTGGGTCACTCAGATACCCAAATAGAAGACGTCAAACAGATCATGAAGATGGTGAAACTTACCTTCAAAACACTATAAGGTTGAATACAACCTGTGTTAGTGCAATGAAATGTGAGCTGTGTGACTCTCAATGGCAGTAACCTGTGTCCCCTGTCTATCTGCTCCCTTTTAGACAAGGGACATGCTGTTTACAACATGGAAACAGGCCTCACGGTCCACCGAGTCGACGCCGACCATCGATCACCCGTTCACACTAGTCCTATGTTGTTTCCACTTTCCCATCCGGTCCCTACACACTAGAGGGCAATTTACAGAGAGCCAATTAACCTACAAACGCGCACGTCTTTGGGATGTTGGGGGAAACTGGAGCAACCGGAGAAAACCCACGTGGTCACAGAGAGAGCGTACAAACTCCTCACGGACAGCACCCGAGGTTAGGATAGAACCTGGGTTTGTGGTGATGTAAGGCATCTTTCCATCTCAGCCCCATTCTCCTCCCTTCTCCCTATAACCCCTGACACCCGTACTAACCAGGAATCTGTTAATCTCCGTAAACCAATAACCAATGACTTGGCTTGCACAGCCGTTTGTGACAATGAATTCCACAGATAAACAAAATGAAAACAAAAATAAATTCCACCCTCTGACTAAAGATATTCCACCTCGTCACCTTTCTAAAGGTACGTCTTTTATTCTGAGGCTGTGGCCTCTAGTCCTAGACTCTCCCACTAGTGAAAACATCCTCCCCAGATAAATCTGTACATAAATACAATCAAGTCAAACCTCAAGTACAATAGATAGAATAAAGTGGAAGAGGCAGATTGCAGAGTATGGTTCTTGGCATTGTAGTGCATCAGTTCCATGACTAAAGTCCAAATTTTAATTCAGAAATCGGAGGTGAAAAGGGACTTGGGAGTGCTGGTGCAGGATTCCCAAAAAGTTAATTTGTAAGTCCAATTGGTAATAGGGAAGGCAAACACAATGCTCGCATTTATTTCGAGACGACTAGAATATAAAAACAGGGATGTGATGCTGAGGCTTTATAAGGCACTGATCAGGCTGCATTAGGAATATTGTGAGCATTTCGGGCCCCATATCTGAGAAAAATGTGCTGGACATGCTGGCGTTGGAGAGGGTCCAGCGGAGGTATTTGAGAATGATTCCATTAATGATTGGGTTAACATATGATTAGCATTTGAAGGCACTGGGCCTGTACTTGCTGATTTAGATCAGCTATCATTGAATGGCAGAGTAGACATGATGGGCCGAATGGCCTAATTTTGCTCCTAGCACATAACCTTATGTCTAAAATAGGGTAGAGGTGATGTTGTAAGCGGGAACTGCAGATGCTAGATTAAACCGAAGATAGACACAAAATGCTGGAGTAACTCAGCGGGCCAGGCGACATCTCTGGAGAGAAGGAATGGCTGACGTTTCGGGTCATGACCCAGGAAGCAAAGAGTAGGAATTAATGGATTGATTGCATTAGTCGAAATAGGATGGACCACGTGAAGGTTGCAATCTCCGACCTTCTTAAGGGATTGGTCAGGCGAGGTACAGGAAAAATGTTCCAAATGTTGGGAGAGTCCAGAACCAGGGGTCATAGTTTAAGAATAAGGGGTAAGCCATTTAGGACTGAGATGAGGAATTTTTTTTTCACCCAGGGAGTTGTGAATCTGTGGAATTCTCTGCCACAGAAGGCAGTGGAGGTCAATTCACTAGATGTTTTCAAAAGAGAGTTAGATTTAGCTCTTAAGGCTAAAGGAATCGAGGGATATGGGGAAAACGCAGAAACAGGGTGCTGATTTTGATGAACAACCATGATCACATTGAGTGGCGGTGCTAACTTGAAGGGCCGAATGGACCACTCCTGCACCTATTTCCTATGTCTGCTTCTATGTTTCGGACTGAATCAGGGGAGAAGAGATTACAGAGATAAGGAAATGTAAGGTGTGAAAATGAGACAAGGAAAATGTAGAAATGTAGATCATTGTTAGTTACGAGAAGTAAACAACAAATCAAACAGAGATAAAATTTAAACGAGGATAGTCAGACTAGTTGGAGAACTGGAAAGGGGGGAAGGAAGGCAAAAGTCACTTGCAGTTAAATAAGTCAATATTGATCCTGCTGGGGTGTAAGCTGCCCAAGTGAAATATGGAGTGTTATTCCTCCAATTTGCACTGGGCTTCACTCTGACAATGGAGGAGGGCCAGAACAGAAAGGTCAGATTGGGGGTACACAAAAGGCTGGAGAAACTCAGCGGGTGCAGCAGCATCTAAGGAGTGTAGGAGATAGGCAACGTTTCGGGCCGAAACCCTTCTTCAGACTGATGGGAGGTGGGGGAGGGGGGGGGGGGGGCGGGGAGAAAAAAGGAAAAAGGAGGTGGAGGGGGAGAGGTGGGAAGGGGAGGTGACAGCAATGGTTAACAGAATTGAGGACATTCAATGTTCAAGCCCAGAGAATGCAGACTCCCCATTGGTCAGGTTGGGAATGGGAGGGGGAGTTAAAATGTTTAGCAACCGGGAGATCAGGTAGGTTTAGGCAGACTGAGCGGAGGTGCTCAGCGAAACGATCACCGAGCCTGCGCTTGGTCTCACCTGAAAATACTTTCTGGGCCCTTGGACGGAGCCAAGAGGGAGGTAAAGGGACAGGTGTTGCATCTCCTGCGGTTGCAGGGGAAGGTACCTGGGGAGGGGGTGGTTTGGGTAGGAAGGGACTAGTTAACCAGGGAGTTGCAGAAGGAATGGTTTCTGCTGAAAGCGGAAAGGGGTGGAGATGGGAAGATGTGGCTAGTGGTGGGATCCCGTTGGAGGTGGCTAAGATGCCGAAGGATTAGGTGTTGTATACGACAGCTGATGGGGTGGAAGGTGAGGATTATGGAATCTCGGTCCCAGTTGCGACCGGCAGGAGGGGGAGCAAGAGCGGAGTTGCGGGATATTGAGGAGACCTTAGTGAGAGCCTCATCTATGATGGAAGAGGGAAACCCCTGTTCCCTAAAGAATTAGGACATCTCCGATGAAATCTCACATCTCAGTAGAAGCAGGGCCGGCCTTAAGCCGATTGGACCAATTTCTCCCAATTAGACCCCGCGCCTAAGGGGGCCCCACGCTAGAGTAATGTACTCTCGGCTCGGCTATATCTACCCCGGGTGGAGGGGGGAGAGAGGGGTGGAGAGAGTAGAGGGGTGGAGGGGGAAGAAAGGGGTAGACGGGGCGGGGGTGTGAGGGGGAATGGAGAAAGGGGAGAGGGGGAGGTGGGTTGTTCCCTCATGGTCCCGGGGCAGCGCTCCCGCCCCTCCAGTCACCATGCTTCACACACACAGTCCTGGCTCCACCCCTCTCTCTCCCTGGGGAGACGCGGTGAACAGTACAGGGAAGGCCGGGCCGGAAAACAAATCTCGGACGCTGGCCGACAGCTTACGCTGCCGGCCCTCTCTCTCCCTTCTCTCCTTCCCTTCCTTCCCTCCCTTCCCTTCTTCCCTCTCTCCCTCCTTCCTCTCTCTCTTTTCCCTACTCTTCTTCCCTCCCTCCCTTCTTTCTCTCCTTCCCTCCCTCCCTCTTTCTCTACTTCCCTCCCTCCCTTCTCTCCTTCCCTCCCACACACACACACATAATGCACAGACAACTAACACACACACAACTAAGTTAGGATGGGGTAGAAGCCCAAAGGGTAGGATGGGGCTGAAAACCAAAATGTAATGCCTTGACTGGTTTTTCGCCAATAGTTATTGGTTTTCCAGGATCTAGTTAATTAAGTTACTTTTTTTCATTTCACTGTCACTAAAACAAGTGGTATTGTAACTATGTACTTTTCAGAGGTGATCTACACATTTTGTTTGTTACTTGTAGGCCTACATGTACGCAATTTTATATTAAAATGTAGCTTAGATCTGTTTGGTCCATTAACTCCCAGGCGCTTTTTAAGCGTGCATTTTGATTACTTTCCATTCTACCTTAGAGATATAACGTCTATAATAGACTTTAATAGTAAGATTAAATGACAACTTACCAATTCGAAGTTGATCTGTATTTTATGAGGAGTTACGATGAGGGAGTACGTGAAGACTCCGTCCAGCACGCATGCGCGACATTCTTCAAAGCAGCGGTGTGGATTCACAGAAAAAACGCAACGATTGAAATAAATATAGTAAAGAAAAAATAAGAACTTAATTACCAGTTGATCTGTATAATAGAGGGTGGGAGCGGAGGGCACGTAGTCCCTCATCGTAACTCCTCATAAAATACAGATCAAACTTCGAACGGGTAAGTTCTCATTTAATCTTACTATTTTATTTCGGAGTCACGTGAGTGACTACGTGAAGACTTCAAACCTCTGTGATTCCAAACCGTGTACCAGCTCATGCTTCACTCACTGTCTGAAGACCTTTGAGGGAGGAAGTATGTTATCACAATCAACAATAACCTGTTTGTGAACAAAAAAGGTTTATTAATAACAACAAAAAACAGAGAGCTCCCCTAGGCTTAAATTAAATATTATCTGCAGACTCTAAAATTCTGTCTGCAAACGTAGCAGGTTCCGCCAGCGGCTTATTATAAAACCTTTGGGAAGTTCTTTCCGAGGACCATCCTGCTCTGGCCAGAATGTGGTCCATAGGCACGTCCATTCGCCTAGCCGCCGACGTGGATGCAGCCCTGGTGGAGTGAGATTTGTAAACATTAGTGTTGACTCCTGCGGACTTAAGCACCTGCTTGAGCCACCTTGAAATGGTTTGGCTCATCACCTGACCATGGGGCTGCTTGTGGCTTATCCATAAGGCTTTTTCTCTCCCTCTTAAGTTGTATGTTGTGTCTATGTATATGGCGAGATGGGTCTTGGCGCACAGCCGTGGGTCAGATGAATATGTCCGGAACTCCATGACTGGAGGCGTGGTTCCTGGTCTAGTTTGTTTGACCAGACCCTGAATATGGAATGTGATACAGTCCAATTACTCTGTCATGCTGTCCAGCCTCAGAAGGTGGAGAGACTGTACCCTTTGTGCTGACACTAGTGCCATGAGCATGACTGATTTCAGGGTAAGTTGTTCCAGCGTGAGTGACCTGGGTGGTGGCCATCCCCTAAGGTGCGTCAGTACAATGCTGACATCCCAGATCTGAGTGTACCTTGGTCTGGGGGAATTAGTGTTAAAAATACCCCTCATGAGTTTGACCACCAGTGGATGGGACCCCAAAGCCTGTTGTCCTGCTGCTGGAACCAGATAAGCTGACAACACACTCCTGGCTATATTGATGGTGCTGTAGCTGAGTCCATCCCGTTGTAATCCAACCAAGAACTCCACAACACTGGTAGCTGTTGCTGTTGTGTAGGTAGTTCCTGTTTTGGAGCAATACCATTCCCACTTCTTTATGTTGGTCAGGTACTGTCTCCTGGTGGACTCTCGGTGGGATGCGGTCATCATGTTGATAGCGTCCTCAGACAGTCCCAGGCCCAGTAGAGGTCTTTTTAGAATCTGCAAGCCAGGAGATTAACTCTGTCATGGCACGGGTGACTAATGCCTGACACTGGGTGGATTAATAATTCTGGACTGCTGGGGAATTCCAACGGTATTTCGACAGCCATGCCGAGAGCCACTGGGAACCATGGTTTGTAGGCCAGTCGGGTATTATCAAGATTCCTGAAGCGGAATCCAATTGAATCTTGCGTAATACCCGACTGATGAGGCAGAAAATCATAGAAGAACATTTTCCCCCAATGCAGCGTGAATGCATCAACTGCTGCTGCCTCAGGGTCTGGTTCCCAAGCGACATACGTTGGTACCTGGTGATTCAGCCTAAATGCAAATAGATCGATATCTGGTGTGCCATATTGCTTTGTAATTTCAGTAAATACTTTGTGATTTAACATCCATTCAATGTTATCGTTAAATTTGCGTGACCTGGTGTCTGCCACTGTATTTTACTTGCCTGGTAGGTAAGTTGCTGATAACCAAATATGTCTTTCGACACACCATTGCCAGATTAGGTTGACCAAATTGTCACATGATATCGACTTTACACCACCCATGTGGTTGATATAAGCCACTACCGTGGTATTATCTAATTGCAACCGGACATGTGCATAATGCATATTAGATGAATATGCTATTAAACCATAAAACACACCCAACATTTCTAAGTAGTTAATACCCCGTGTCTGTAGGCAAGATGATTCAAAATTAGTCCATCTGCCCCCTGTGCTGGATTGCATGTTAGTTGCTCCCCAGCTCAAAGCACTGGCATCCGTTTGAATGGTTAATACTGGGTTGGTGATTATTATGGGACTGGAACTAAGCCTAATGTTCCTTGTCCACCATTGTAACTCTGGAATTGAATCAGCAGTTAAATTCATAGCTCGGTCAAAGTGACCTGAGTTTTTCTTTAGTGCGTGCACTTTTGCTCTTTGTAAATTTTGATAGTGCAAAGGCCCAAATTGTACAGCTGGAAAGGCTGCTACCATTTCCCCAATGACACTAGCTACCTGCTGTATGGTTGACTGATGATTAACCATTAGTTTGTTGCATGATTGTGCCAACTCTGATGCTTTCCCCTTCGGCAGAGTTACAATCATGCGAATAGTATCAATCGTAAATCCAAGATAGTCCATGGTGGTGGACGGTGTCAAATTGGATTTATCTGGATGTATGCCAAACCCCAAAGTTTCAAACAAACGTTTGGTGGCTGCTACTGCCAAAATGGCTGTCTCCAAGGTTTTCCCTACTATTAAAATGTCGTCTAAGTATGCCTTGACTATGTGCTTTTGTTTCCTCAATAATGCCAAAGCAGGTTTTAAGATTTTTGTGAACAACCTTGGGGCTGAGGTCAGCCCATTTGGTAAGGCTTTAAATTGCCATAGCTGTTTCATCCAGATAAACTTTAGGTATTTACGATGCTCCTTGTGTATGGGTACTGAGTAGTAGGCGCCTTTTAAATTAACTCCTTCCAGAAATCCTACCCTCTAGAAATCAATTGTCTGGCTGTTTCAAAAGTTTCCATCTTGAAATGTATGTACTTAACAGTTTCGTTTAAAGAAGTTAAGTCAATGATGATGCGACATCCACCATCTTTTTTAGTTTTAGTGAAAATATTAGACACAAATTCCAAAGGTTCATGTTTTGTTATTTCAATGACACCTTTTGCTAGTAGCCTCATCAGTTCAGCTTGACCCTCTTGTTTCTCTTTGACTGAGAGGGTGAATACCCTTTGGGGTATATGCTGAACTGGCGGCATGTTTTCATGATCGAAGTCAATTTTATAGCCATGAATGCTGCTGAGTATATATTTGTCATTAGTGATAGACTCCCATGTATCCATAAACAAGTGCAATCTCCCCCCTGTTAGTAAAGAGCCCCTACTACTCATATGCTGAGAGGAACCAGACCCACCTACCTCCATGGTTACTGGTGCTTCTTCTGCCTCTTTGCTGGACGATGAGGTGCCTGCTGGGCTGTAGAGGGCTGCTGTTGATGTTGCTGTTGATGTTGATGTTGGGGGTGGCGCATTTTCCATGGGGTCCGCTTTGGGCCCTGGCCTAAAAAAGGCTTACGGGGAATGGTTGCAGACCCTGAGCTTTCACCAGTCCCATATGGTAGTCGATGACTGGTAGACGCTGTGGGGTACTGCCGCCTGGGTTTGTTTGGTCTGCTCGGTCCCGAACCTGCCTCATGAGACCAAAGGTCTTGGACTCTTCCTCCAGGTCTTTCACCTTTTTTGGAAGGTCCTTTCCAAAGAGCAGAATTGGAGGTTCTGAACCCGGTGTTTTGCAAAGTCCTGCAAACTTAGGGTTGAGGGCAGGCTTGATGATTTCCTTCTGTAAATTGTTAATCTCATATTGAGTGGTGCACAGCAGAGCTAATGTGGTGATTTGTGGTGATGTCCACACCATCTATGGACCGAGCATATGATGTTATTCCTGCTGTCAGGAGTTTAAGGGTTTTCTGGAGCTTCAACTCCAGATTCCTGATGTTCTGCCCCAAATGTCCCCAAATTTGGCTGTTTACAGCTGGTACATTCAATGATGTACAATTTTCTGGGGCTGTATATAATTCATGAGCCTCATTGACCACCCGTTCTTGTAGGGGTTTTGAGGACAGGTGGTCAATGCTGGCTGCAAGTTTTGGCTCTAAAGGCCGACCCGCTCGTGGAATGGCCACGTAGCGGTTGACCACACCCAGCAGCTCTTCCTGATCCTGTACACCCTGCGTACTCCGGACATCTTCAGCCAACGACCCCTCTTCTTGACCAGCCCAGACCTGGTCGCCAATGCTGCCTTCAATAGAAGGTGAAGCAATGGTCAGTGCCATATAGGACACTACGGGAGTGTCCTACCTGAGCTCCCTTGGCGAGTCTGCTGCTGCTCTCTCAGCATATCTCGCTGGAGCAATTGCTCCATAAGCCGTTCCATTCGGCTTAGGCGGCTGCCTTTGCCGCTCTCGAGCGGTGAGGCATCTTCATCCGAATCGTCGGATACTACCGCCCGGTTCTGGCTGCAGGTACCTCCAGCCTGCTGCTCAGGCTGCACTAGCGGTGCTGGGCTCGGCTCGGTAGTTAATCCTGCCGCCTCTTGCCCTCCCTCCAAAGAACGCTCCTCAACGGGAGATGAATGGGGCGAGCTACACATTTCTTTCCTCTGGTCTTGCTCATTCTCCTGGAACACAAAGCAGACCACAGAGAAAATACTCACGGCCACGGTAAAAACACTTACCTGTCGGCCCGAGTTTCAAATTATAGCGGGAGCGCCTTGAACTCCCGTTTGTCGTGGGTGCACTGCATGAACGCTAATGTCGCGCATGCGTGCTGGACGGGGTCTTCACGTAGTCACTCACGTGACTCCGAAATAAAATTATATTTCTATGATTTTATAGACCTTGGGTGGGAACCTGGGGCTCACCAAAATTGTTCCCAATTGGGCCCCGCACCTCCTAAGGCCGGCCCTGAGTAGAAGTGAATTGGACAGTACCCTTGCTTATGGAAGGACCGTTCAAAAGCCTAATAACAAAGGGGAAGAAGCTGTTCCTGAGTCTGGTGGTGTGCACTTTTAAGCTTCTGTACCTTCTGCCTAATGGAAGCAGGAAGAAGAAGGAATGACCAAGATGGGACAAGTCTTTATTTATGTTGGCTGCTTAGCCGAGACAGCGTGAAGTAGATGGAATCAACAGTGGGGTATCTGGTCTGTGTGATGGACTCGGCTACATATATGTATCTCTACACTAATAGTTCAGCAATAGGATATAAGGAGTTATTTATCCATTATTTTCAGGTAACTTTTGAAATCAAGAAGCTTGTTGGCTTCTGATGTTAACACAGGCACAGTGACACCAGTCATTCAATGAACATAGAAACATAATTGATAAATGATTGAAACGATAGTAAGAAGTTATAATGTTCATTGGTTCATATGTTGTAGACACAGAATTAGACCATTCGGCCCTTCGACCATTTAGCCCATCAATTCTACTCCATCATACAATTGTGGCTGATCTATCTTTCCCTCTCAACCTCATTCTCCTGCCATCTCCCCATAACCCCTGACACCCTTACTAATCAAATTATTGGCCCTGTTCCTCAATGAAATCTCGTTCCCCGCGCCCACTCCGTACATTCAGGTAACTGAACCATTCCATCTCCAACTAGAGAGCAGTCCTGACCTACCATCTACCTTGCTGGAGACCCTCGGAATATCTTTAATCGGACTTTACTGGGTTTAATCTTGTACTAAGCGTTATACTCTTTATCCTGTTTCTGTACGCTGCGGGTGGCCTGATTGTAATCAGGTATCGTATAGCCTTTCTGCTGACTGGATAGCACGCAACAAAAAGTTTTTACTGTAGATGAGTACAGGTGACAATAAACAGACTAGGGGCTTGTGGCCAATCGTACCTGTCCCACTTTTCCTTCAGGTACAATATAAAAGCAACTCGTTCAAAAATGTCCTGCCACTTCTCTTTCAGTTTACAAGGAGCCAGATGTCCTGTTAATTCTTTATTAAGATTATAACCAGGGTGTAAATGTTATGGTTTTGGTCTATTAAAAATTAAATATAAAATTGCCACCAAAGGACGACATATCATGGAAACTTTATTGTCATTCGGACCTTTCGGTCTGAATGAAATTTTGTTGCCTTGCAGTCATACATATAGTAAATACCAAAACACACAATAAACACAAATTTAACATCCACCACAGTGAGTTCACCAGACACCTCCTCACTGTGATGGAAGACAAAAATTTTAAGTCTTTGTCTCTTCCCTTCTTGTTCTTCCTCTTCCTATGCGCTGAGGCGATCCAGGCCTCCGATGTTGTGACCCCACCCGGTGTTGGTAAGTGAGTCAGTCCCGTGGCTGAACCGTGCTCCGCGAATGGGCCGGTTCAACTCAGGCCCAGGGCGGTCGAAGCTGCTGAAGCTGCCGCCCTCCAGTCCAGCGGGCGCAGCTGTTGCCGCGGGAGCTCCGGAAAAACAGGTCACCAACCTGTGACCTGCGAGCTCCCGATGATGTCGTCCACTGGGCCTGCGGCCGAACCTCCGAAGTCGCTGCCGCCACCACCGCCACCGGAAAGCCGCCACAGCTCCGAGTCAGGCCACAGGAACCCGCCACAGCCCCGAAGTTGGCCAGCCTCGCGCTGGTAAGTCCTGGCTGGCTCTGCCTCCGGAGCCTCGAGGTCGGTCGCAGTTGGAGGCTGTCAGCTCCGCCATTAGGCCTCAGAGCAGACGGAGATGGATACGGGGGATACGACAAAAAAAGTTGTGTCCCCTGAAGGAAGAGACTAAAACGTTTCTCCCACCCCCCCCTTCCACACACATACACAACATAATAACTCAAATTAACACGCTAAAACAGGACAAGAAAACAAAAAAAAAGGAAAAAAACAGACGGACTGCAGGCGAGCCACAGCTGCCAAGGCAGCGCCGCCACTTCAAATCTGTCTTTGTTTTATTTCAGCATAGAAACTCCATGTTGGGAATAAATGTCTAATGTCGCAATGCCAATTTGCTTTGTGGAAACTGATGTGGTTTTCAATATGCTGACCAACATCGTATGATTGTTGAGAGTCAAAAGTCAGGAATGTTTTACTGTCATATGCACCACAACAAAACATTGACATTCTCAAAAGAGATGCAAAGTGCCAAAGTAACTCAGCGGGTCAGGCAGCATCACTGGAGAAAATGGATAGGTGGTATTTTGGGTCAATGACAATAGACAATAGGTGCAGTAGTTGGCCTTATCTAGCTCTCTCTTGAAATTATCCAGAGGACCGGCCTCCACCGCCCTCTGAGGCAGAGAATTCCACAGACTCACAACCCTCTGTGTGAAAAAGTGTTTCTTCGTCTCTGTTCTAAATGGCTTACTCCTTATTCTTAAACAGTGGCCCCTGGTTCTGGACTCCTCAACATCAAGAACATTCGTCAGACGAAACGTCACCCATCCATTTTCTCGAGAGCTGCCTGAACCAGCTGTTACTGCAGCGTTTTGTGTCTCTCTTTGATATAAACTAGCATCTGCAGTTCCTTTTTACAACAATCAAGAGCATGATAGTTGTTGGGAAGAAGCTATTCTTAAACCTGGTGAACATGGTTTTTTGATTCCTGTACCTCCTTCCCAGAGCAGCACATGGGGGAAGCCGTAGCGTTGCTGCCTTAAGGGCCTGTCCCACGTAGGCGATTTTTTAGGCAACTACAGGCAACTAGGTGTTGCCTGTATGGTCGTGAGTAGTCTCCTCAGTCGCCCAAAGAGTCGTAGCGCCTTTCTGGTCGCCGCTGGATTTTCAACATGTTGAACATTTTGCGGAGACAGTCGGAGACAGTGGTTTGACGCCAATGAACGTAGCTTGACTTCTCCTGACGTAGGTGTTGTTGTAGTTGTCGCCAGGTTAACGTAGGTTGTCGCCGGTGCTGACTTCGGTTTTTATTTGGTGTTAAAGTAATGATTCTATTTCAAATTTTATGTTGAAGGGGCGTCCAGTCGCCGGATGTTGCCCTTTAGTGCGCTAGAGACTCGGGTTCAATCCCGACTACATGTGCTGTCTGTACGGAGTTTGCACGTTCTCCCTGTGACAGTGTGGGTTTTCTACAGGTGTTACGATTCCTACCAAACTCCAAAGATGCACAGGTTTGTAGATTAATTGGCTTTGTAAATTGTCCCCAGTGTGGAGGATAGAACTAGTGTACGGGGTGATCGCTGGTCTGTGCCTACTCGGTGGGCGAAGGGCCTGTTTCCGCGCTGTATATCTAATGTCTACAGTCGAGAGTTTACAGAAAAGGGAGGAGTGATATGAGAGCGTTGCCTGGGTGCTGCGGGTCTATGATGATGCCGGCTGTCCTTATAAGGCAGCGCTTCCAATACATCCTGTCTTTGGTGGGATGGCCAGTACCCGTGATGAACAGGGCAGTGGCCATTTTTATTCTCCCCACATTCTTATCTTCCTTCTCTTAAGTTTGAAGAAGGGTCCTGACCCGAAAAGTCACCTATCTACGTTCTCCAGTCATGCTGCCTGTCCCGCTGTGTAACTCCAGCACTTTGTGTCCTTTTGTGTATTAACCAGTTACTTGCCTCTACTTGTCAATTCATCCAGAATCTTCCAATCACCACGCACTGAGGGGAACTTACAGCGGCCAATTAACCAACATGCACGTTTTGTTGGGATGTGCGAGGAAACAAAGCGCTAAGGAGAAATCCATGCGGTCACAGGGAGAACGTGCGAACTCCACACAGACAACACTGGAGGGTTGGGATCGAACCCGGATCTCTGGCACTGTGAGGAAGAAGGAACCATACCCCAGTGGTGCGATGGGATGAAAGAAGTGCGAAGGATAAATTCACAATGCTGTAAAACAAAAGGTGCTCTTGATGACACAGAGGCAAGTGATCATTTTATTGGAGAAATAATTAAGGCAAAGCTTGAATCAGTCTGTAATTTTGCATCGATTTTCTTGTGATTTATAAGGAACGAACATTGATGCAAGTCTTGATTCATTATTATTGACCTAAAGTTGACAGTGTTGATGAATAACAATAAAAAAGATGAAGTAACCCCTCCGTCGATCCAAAAAAAAACCGGAACATTTTAACCTCCTAGCTTCAATGACCTGGGCTTTGATCCTAACCTCAGATGCTGCTGGTGTGGATATTGCACATTCCCTGGATCTCTAGTCACCCCACACATCTAACCCATACCCAGCGATATGAATATTGATTTCTCTAATTTCAAGTAACCTTTGCATTCTCTCTCTGTCTGTCCCTTCCCCAGCTTAGTCCTTTTGCTAGTTTCACTGTTTATATCCTGTCATTATCATCACCTCCACAACCAACAATGGACCATTGTGGGCTCCACCACTCCTGAGTCATCGGTGCCAGTTCTGATTTGTTCTTTACCTTTTCATATCTCTCCTCTCCTTCCCTCCCCTTTTCTAAGACTATTTCTAAGTTATCCCACTACTTGAGTCATTCTAACTCAAGTTTAGGGTAGCATAGCAGAGCAGCTGGTAGAGCTGCTGCCTCACAGCACCAGAGACCCGGGTTCGATATTGACCTCGGGTGCTGCCCATGTGGAGTTTGCATGCTCTCCCGGCTGCTCCAGTTTCATCCCACGTCCCAAAGACCTGCGGGTTTGTAGGTTAATTGGTCCTCTGTATATTGCCTGGAGTGGGATCGGTGAGATAAAGGATCTGTGTCAATGTTGTATCTTTCGATCACTTCAACCAAACAACTAGTCAATACCATCACCCACCTACCCAAATTATAGTGGCAAACACATCTACAAACCCACACCTTGAGGATGCAGGAGAAAACAAAGCACCAGGGGGAACGTGCAAACTCCACTCAGACAGCACCAGAGGTCTGGATTGAACCTGGGTTGTCAGAGCCATAATGAAAGAGATCTACTACCAGCAAAAACTATTCTCCTTGGTAATAATGTAATAGAAATGAAACCTTGAGTGGAGCAAACGGAAGTTAAAACAGTTATTTAACTACCTAATGTTCCTTAGAGTATTGATCAAGCAGAGAGACTGGGCAGATGAAGGTATTTCTATTTAGTATTTATGAATATGCATCTCACTGAATATTTCTCTGAAAAACACACTGAACATATAAAGTGATGTTCCTCCTCTTCTAATTGCAGTTTGGTGCCCTTCCAATTTTTATGTGCACTCCACAGTTAATTATCTGTGTATCTATCTTCCCAGTAGCAAGGTTAGATCGTTCTGTCATCATTATGATTCAGTGGCACAGGTCCTAGGTAAAGCAAATACAGGCAAACTGACTCGTTACATTGCCACCACAGAGAAGATCTACGGGGATGTTGCTAGGACTCGGGGGCCTGGGATATAAGGAGAGGTCGTTGTATTTACTGCTGGGTTGTGCGGGGTGTTCTAGTTGCAGCCACATGGGCAGGATCACGTTAGCATGGCTGTGTTATTGAGGGAAAACAGCACTTTATAAGGATGAGGGGAAGGACCTCATTGAAAATTATCGAATCGTGAAAGGCCTAGATAGAGTGGATGTGGAGAGGATGTTTCCACCAGTGGGAGAGTCTAGGATCAGAGGGCACAACCTTAGAATAAAAGGAAGTACTTTTAGAAAGGAGATGAGGGTTTCTTTAGCCGGAGGATGTGAATCTGTGGCCGCAGACGGCTGTGGAGGCCAAGTCATTGGGTAATTTTAAGGCGGAGATTGAAAGATTCTTGATTAGTAAGGGTGTCAAGGGTTATGGGCCAAATGGTGTCAGGGGTTATGGGGAGAAGGCAGGACAATGGGTTAGGAGGGAGAGATACATCAGCCACGATTGAATGGTAAAGTATGGGCCGATGGGCCGAATGGCTTAATTCTGTTCCTATCATTTATGACCTTATGACCTAAATGGACTGCTACAGTGCTGTATTGTTCTATATTGTAAAGATTTCCAGGAGGTGAAAATAGACACAAAATGCTGGAGTAACTCAGTGGGGAAGCCAACATCTCTATAGAAACATAGAAGCATAGAAAATAAGTGCAGGAGTAGGCCATTTGGCCCTTCGAGCCACCACTGTCATTTGATATGATCATGACTGATCATCCAGAATCAGTACCCTGTTCCTGCTTTTTCCCCATATCCCTTGATTCCATTAGCCCTAAGAGCTAAATCTAGCTCTCTCTTGAAAACATCTTGAGAATTGGTCTCCACTGCCTTCCGTGGTAGAGAATTCCACAGATTCACAACTATCTGGGGAAAAGCGTTTTTCCTCATCTCAGTCCTAAATGGCCTACCCCTTATTCTTAAACTGCGACCCTTGATTCTGGACTCCCCCAACATTGGGAACATTCTTCCTGCATCTAGCCTGTCCAATCCTGTAAGAATGTTATATGTTTCTATAAGATAACCTCTCATCCTTCTAAATTCATGAATGTAAGCCCAGTCGATTCATTCTTTCATCAAATGTCAGTCCTGCCATCCAGGGAATTAACCTGGTGAACCTAATAGCAAGAATGTCCTTCCTCAAATTAGGAGAACAAAAGTGCATATAATACTCCAGGTGTGTTCTCACCAGGGCCCTGTACAACTGCAGTAGGACCTCCTTGCTCCTATACTCAAATCCTCTCGCTATGAAGGAATGGATGACGTGTGATCATGTCTGATCATCCAGAATCAGTACCCTGTTCCTGCTTTCTGTCCATATCCCTTGATTCCGTTAGCCCTCAGAGCTATATCTAACGCTCTCTTGAATACATCGGCACAAAGGCTGTGGGTTTATGTTTTGTACTAATATTGTTTTTTTATAACTTATTCCACTATTTTTTGTTTATTATGTTATCTACTATGAGAACATTGTTTACAAACCTGTTGCACTGCTGTAAGTAAGAATTTCATTGTTCCATTTTCAGTACATATGACAGTTAAGAACTAGACTTTTGACCTGGCTCTCGACTTTGTTGCTGGGGTCCCCGGATGAATGCGAAGGAGTAGAGGCTAATTTTAAGATATATTTTGCATTTAGACAATTTTAATCAAAGATATTACTCTAGATATTCAAAGGAAATTTTGACAATTAAATCATGCTGTTTATAGCTACCTACTTAACCTGATCTCACTATCTAGTCACCAAATTGACTTGGGCTTAGATCATGTTAAGTGATAATCCAGTCGCAAATGTGGGCATGCTAGGTTCCGCTTGTGAAACATTTTAATCTGCTGCAGTTTCTTTCTTCACTGTGCACTTTTGTGGTGTTATGTTAATCTTTCTGGGTCTGAAAACCTGGAAAAGAGCTGCTGTCTGATATGCATCGAGCAGCAAGGAAGCATGCAAGTTTTGTTTAGAGATATAGTGCGGAAACAGGCCCTTCGGCCCACTGAGTCTACTCCGACCAGCGATCCTCACACAATAATGCTATCATACACCAAGGACAGTGTTTACATTTATACCAATCCAATTAACCTAAAAACTATGTACGTCTTTGCAGTGTGGGAGGAAACCGAAGTTCTCAGAGAAAACCCCCATGGTCGCGGGGAGAATGCACAAACTCCGTACAATCAGCACCCGTAGCCAGGATCGAACCCTGGTTGCTTGCATGGTAAGGCAGCAACTCTACCGCTGCACCACTGTGCTGCCCCATGCAAGTTTACCAGTCTTGCAAGAAGGGTCCCGATCCAAGACGTCACCTATCCATGTCCTCTAGAGATGCTGCCTGACCCGCTGAGTTCCTCCAGCACTCTGAAATGTTACCTATCCATTAGCGATGTTACAAAACCTACCATCAGCGGCACTGCAGATCTGCCACTGGCTGTGTGTGCGACTCCGGAGCCTTTGTGTGTGGTGGGGGGGGGGGATTAAAATGCAGGTTTGTATTGCTTGTCGGAGAGGGATTTCCTCGGGCTGCTAGCTGATGAAGAAAAATCGATTTTTTTTTTTTTAATCGCTGGCTTTAAGTAAAAAGCGACTTCCAATGCCCTCAACGCCTTCAACGTGATGGATCGCAATATTAGGACAAAGCAAAAGTCGTCTATTTCGCATATAATCTTGCTTCTTGGGGTGGCTATAGTCTAATCTTAGGATGCGAAGTTGTTATCTAGGCTCCATATGAATTGGTCGTGTCTTGCCTGCCAATATGGGCTTAGAATTAACGGCAACGTCCCAAGATCACATTCCAGAAACACCCACTCGCAAGATGATTTAAATCCTCATTTTTTTTGGACAAATCATCTATATTTTGTGTCATTGTCTATCCATGATAAATATTTTTATACCAAATATCCACAACAGTTTTACCCAGATGTATTGTGCAAAAAATAATAATTTTGATTATATTGAGAGTGGATATTTCTGGATTAATTTATGGGAATTAAACATTAAATTCCTTCCATTTGGCATATAAGTTCATGACAGTGAGATTTAAAAATCATGTTATATTGTGAATTCTTGTGTGAATGGGATTAGCTTGTTATTTGTTATTTGGATACTTAGGCTATTTAAAAATGTTATCCTTTTCTTAAGAAATGGATAGATGTTTAGATCTAGTAATTGAATTTAGATTGATTAGATGAATTGATTTGATGAAACTGATGAATATTACATTTTTGTTGGGTATTTGCTATTTGTTTTAGCGTTTAACTTTATCATTTCTACCTTTTTTTCTAAAACTGCAAATAATAACTTGTTTCTGTTAATGCTGCTCAGTGTTATTTTTCCTTTACATTTTAAACAGATGTCTCCGAAGAAGAAAAGCAAAATTGTCAATCCAAATGCCCAGCAAAAGTGACTGATTTAGACAGCATTCGCAGAGTATCCGAATTTGGACTCCAAATGTGATGATCTACAGGACATTCTTAATGGGATGTAGGTGGGAGAAAGGCATGTCATGCGAGGTTTGAAGAGCAAAAACCTGTAGTTAACAATGCCAAAATTGAAAAGTTGAGGAAAAACAAGGTGTACAGAGTTGCTTATTGGTTACAATCTGAGGAGTATGATGATGCTTCTGATTATGATATGCCAATGTACCAGCTAGCAACTGATCTTTTCCATAAAGTCAAGTCAAGTCAAACACACTTTATTGTCATTTAGAAATACATTGATATATGCAGTTCCAAATGAAATTACGTTGCATTTGGCTCCCTGTGCAACACGATAAATTAACAGAAGGATAGGCATGGATAAAAAGGATAAAAGGATAAATAGACAATGGTGGCAACCCATTACATGGCATTCAGGAGTCTGATGGCTCGTGGGAAGAAGCTGTTGTAGAACCTTGATGTTCTGCTCCTTATGCTGCGATATCTTTTTCCCGAGGGCAGCAGAGTGAACAGACCATGATGGAGATGTGTGGGGTCTTTTATAATACTGCTGGCCTTAGACACACAACGTTTGGTCGCAATATCCCCGATTGAGGGGAGAGAGGTCCCGATGATTTTTTCCGCTGTCCTCACCACTCTCTGCACAGACTTCCAGTCGGAGGCTCTACAGTCCCCAAACCAGACAGAGATACAGCTGGTCAGAATACTCTCTATGGTGCCCCTGTAGAAAGTACTGAGGATGGGATGGGGGAGATGAGCTCTTCTCATCCGGCGCAGAAAGTGCAACCGCTGCTGCGCTCTCTTAACAGTTGATGAGATGTTATTCGACCAGGTCAGACTGTTAGTGATCTGCACCCCCAGGAACTTTGTGCTACTGACCACCTCCACATCGCTGTCATTGATGTGAAGTGGTGTGGGACTGTGCCGGGTTTTCCTGAAGTCGACGATAACCTCCTTTGTTTTTTCGACATTCAGGATCAGGTTGTTCGTATTGCACCAGTCCACCAGTTGTTTCACCTCCTCCCTGTAGTTGTTTCACCTCCTCCCATGAAGACTTGGTCTATTGCTAGAAATTATAATTTATTTATCCGTTATGGACATACAGCATATAATACAATAATATTAAAGTTCTGAACTTGAGAATATCACATTTTTAAATTTTCAAGGCAGTCTGGGTGTTTATTACTATTTCCGTCACAACGGTCAATTTTGTAATTAGCTACAATTAGGTAACTAACTAATTATATGCTTTAATTTCAGGTCATCCAAGTAAGATGTTTTAATTTAATGTAATAAAATTTAATTAATTCTGTTAATTTTTAAGAAAGTTATGGGCTTTTGACTGTCCTCAATCACAGCTTTTGTGTTAAGTCTATGGAAAAGCAATAGGGAACAAGATGCTAATTTCCGAGTATGAAAATGACCATAACTGTTTTAATACTGAAGATATGAAAGTGAATTAGGTTTCAAATGAAAGTTCTTTTTATGCTTTACCTGATGGGATCAATTGCAGACTTGATTTTTAAAATCTCCAAATTTTGTAAATTTTGACTTCCGGTGGAGCCATGAACTAACAAAGGTGCAGCATCGAGCTCTGCTCCCACTAAATCTCGAAAAAAGCCGGTCTGGAGGACGGGACCGATCTAAAAATACTCACCGGAGCCGTTTGACGCCGCGTAAGTGACGTTATAAATCATTACTCAATGCAAACTATATGCCTTTATTAACTAAATTAAATGGGTTGATTAAATTTTGGAAAACACTGCCGATGTCCTTAATAGGCAGAATAAATGCGATAAAAATGATCTTTTTACCACAAATACTGTACCTATTTCAATCAATACCAATATACTTACCAAAAATATTATTTTAAAAACTAGATTCTGATATTACAAACTTCATATGGGACTATAAATCACACAGAATTCAAAGAAAACACCTGTGTAAATCTAAAGAATCAGGGGGACTGACACTCCCTAACTTATTGTATTACTATTGGGCTGTGAATATTAAAAATATAATCTTCTTGTTGGACAGTTCTGCCCAACAGGTAGATTGGATAAGAATGGAGAAAGAGGAGTTCCCCTTACAATATAGGAGCGATCCTTCTTTCCTCGATGAAACTGAACAATATAATATATAAGAAGAATTCAATTATTCACAGTATAATACGAATTTGGAAACAAATAAAATTAACTTTAAAATCAAGAAATCTATCGCTTCTTTCTCCAATAGCTAATAACCCCTCATTTAAACCATTATTGATAAAACGTTTATCCATTGGGAAAGAATAGGAATTAAAATGATGGGAGATATGTATGAAATGGGAAAACTTTTATCATTCCAACAATTACAATTAAAATATAATTTGAAAAGTAATAAATATTTTAAAAATCTTCAAATTCAAGATTATTTGAAAAAATATATACAAGGATATCAAACTGTAATCCCAGATTTATTAGAGGAAGGAATGAATAGAAAGGCAGAATCAAGCAATTTAATATCATATCTATATAATATAATTCTAAATTTAGAAACACCAACGACAATTAGAAGGAACTGGGAACAAGAGTTATTGATAAAAATTCCAAACGGCAGATGGGAAAAAAATCTATTATATGTACATAAATGTTCGATTAATGTAAGATATAACCTAATTCAATTTAAAATTTTACACAGATTATATTACTCGAAAACTAGACTGAATAAAATATTTCCAAATGTTTCCCCCATCTGTGATAAATGTCTAACTCAAAATGCCACGATAGCACATTCCTTTGTCTCTTGTACAAAACTGCATACATTTTGTAACAAAATTATTGGAACTTCTACAAAACTATTTAACACAAAATTAAACCCCAATACAGAACTGATTATCTTTGGATCAATGGAAGAGGGAAGTAAATTAACTATATTCCAAGAAGCTCTTCTTAATTACGATTAATAACAGCAAAAAAACATATACTCAAATTCTGGAAAAACGCAACCACGCCAACGTTCAAAATGTGGATTTCAAATATGTCGGAAATGCTACATCTTGAAGAAATGAGATTCCTCCTACTAGGCAAAGTAGACAAATTCTTAAAGACTTGGTCTCCTTTTATCAACTTTTTACAAGCATATGGTGCAACATAACACAACCTTAGAAATTAAATGGTTCAGAACCGGGTGACGGATGGGCAAAAATACGAAATAGGTAGATCTCTCCTAATTTCTCTTTTCTCTATTTTTTCTTTCTCTCTCTCAATCTTTTTAGCTTTTCATCTCTGCTCTTTATTTCTTTTGCTATCTATTTCTACTCGCTTGTCTATCTATCTCGACACTCTTTATTTCTTTTTTCTTTCACTGTTCTTTTATTATTAAATTTAAAATACGAAGTTGTACAAGAATGGCAATGTGTATGTATGTATTAGGTAATCAAGTATCCCACTATTTCATTCATCCTGTACTGAACCCCTCATTCTTCCTATACTGTACCCCTCATTCATCCTGTAGCGAATCATCCCATTCATCCTGTAGTGAACCACCCATTCATCCTGTAATGATCACCCCCATTCGTCCTGTAGTGATCCTTCTATTCGTCCTGTAGTGATCCCCTCATTCATCCTGCACAGACACTCCGATCCACACTGTACTGACCCTCCCATTCATCCTGTACTGATCCCATCCATTCATCCTGCGCTGATCCCCCCCCCCCCCATCCATCCTGTACTGATCCGCCCATTCAAGAAGAATAGGGGAACAGTCTGAAGAAGGGTCTCGACCCGAAACGTTGCCTATTTCCTTCGCTCCATAGATGCTGCCTCGCCTGCTGAGTTTCTCCAGCATTTTTGTCTATGCCCATTCATCCTGCACTGATACTCCCATTCATTCTGTACTGATCCTTCCCATCCATCCCGTACTGACACCTCCATTCAACACCACTGACATCCCTCATGCTCTCTCCTCAAATTCTTACCTATTCCAACCAACACGTACTAATTTACCTGCCTCAATCCATCCATTCCGCACAAATTGCCTTCTCAACCCACCCCCCCCCCCCCACCCCCCCTCCATCATCCACCCTGCACTGATTCACACACCCCCCCTCCCTGACCCTATTGTGCTGGAAATGTCTTCAGAGCGAACATTGACTATGTTTGATAATGGAATACAATCAAATGTGTTTTAATTCCCAATGTTATTATTTGTTTTAGTTAAAGATGGATTAATTAAATTGTGAACACGTGAAACATTAAAACCGCAGTGTTCGATTGTCACTGCTGTCGTTCACACATTATTACAGAATTCATTTTAACGGCAAATCAATGCTCTTAATATGGAGTATCAGTACTGTAGTTATTTAATGAGCAACATTCACAACCATTCGTTGGATTTATCCAGGTTTTACTTCTACAGTCGGTCATATACATCACAAATTTGGTCAGGAGATATTTCAGTTGAAAATTTAACGTTAATTCTGGTGGGAATGATGGAAACAGCATTTATCAATAATTTTTTTTTAAAATCTTGTGCTTACAAACTGGGTATCTTCATTATGGTTCATAACACATACATCTAATTTGAATGTCCTGTAATGTGGCGTTTTGACACCTTTAAACATATTACCAAAAGAACATTTGCTGTAGTTATGTCCTTTGGCCATCTCTTGTCAGTTAGTGTAATGTTTAACCTGTCCGGTGGGTATAGTCGGGTGTGGAGGGGAGGGGGGAAAGGGGTTTAGGGAAGGGGAGGTAGGGGAGAGGAAGGGGAGAGAGAGAGGGAGGGGGGAGAGGGGGGGGGAAGAGAGAAGAGAGAGAGGGGGAGAGACAGAGCGGGGGGAGAGAGAGAGAGAGAGAGGGGATGAGGGAGAGACAGAAGGGGGAGGGAGAGGGAGAGAGGGGGGAGGGAGAGAGGGGGAGGGAGAGAGAGAGAGAGAGGGGGAGGGAGAGAGAGAGAGAGAGGGAGAGAGAGAGGAGGGGATAGAGAGAGAGAGGGGAGGGGAAGTCGCAAGGTTTATTTCAAAGCTCACTTGCCTGCTCGATAGATTTTTTCAAAGGACTTGCGAGCAGCGCGTCTGGCAGTGAGTTCGGGTTGCAGCTCTGAGCGAGTGGGGGGGCTCTGAGCAAATGGCGGCTGTGAGCGCATGGGCGGCTGTGAGCGAGCGGCGGCTGTGAGCGCTTGGGCGGCTCTGGGCGAGCGGCGGCTCTGAGCACATGGGTGGCTCTGAGCGAGTGGCGGCTGTGAACGGTCTCCTCCGGATCTGCAGAACGCTCGTTCTTTCCAAAGATCCTATAGCCGGGCGTGGGAGTCCAGCTGCGGGAGGCGTGGCGCAAGCGTACTTAGAGCTGGGGGGGGGGGAGTGGTGGAGAACCAGGCTGCCAGCTGAAGAGTGAGAGAGAGAAGCGGCTTGGGTTGGTCGGCATGTGGGCATTGTGACATCAGCAGCTGGTGAGAGCCGTTTAGGTTTAAAAAATTGAGTTTTCTTTGAGTTTTGTGATCAATTTTACTCAAAATCTGGGGAAATAATTGACCAAGGAGTAGATATACGAATGTAAAAGTAAAATCGCTAACGAAATGGTAAAAATGTCGGCGTTTTTGCGTCTGGTTTTCGCGGAGTAACGAGTCAAAGACAAAATGCCGTACACCCACACACACACACACACACACACACACACACAGTTGTAAAAGTATATAGATTATCATAAAACGCCTTTAGAAATTTCCTTGCAACCTGTATATTTTGTTATGGATAAATTATGTGGGAAGCGAGAGTGTTTATGTGCCAATAGCAATAACGACCCATGCTACGGCCATGTCATGATAATTTTCGGTCTTTCACAGAAAACATGCTTGCATCAATAGAAAATAGACAATAGACAATAGACAATAGGTGCAGGAGTAGGCCATTTGGCCCTACGATCCAGCACCGCCATTCAATGTGATCATGGCTGATCATCCCCAATCAGTACCCTGTTCCTGCCTTCTCCCCATATCCCCTGACTCCGCTATTTTTAAGAGCCCTATCTAGCTCTCTCTTGAAAACATCCAGAGAACCTGCCTCCACCGCCCTCTGAAGCAGAGAATTCCACAGACTCACCACTTGTCTCCTTGTCTCCGTTCTAAATGGCTTACTCCTTATTCTTACACTGTGGCCCCTGGTTCTGGACTCCCCCAACATCGGGAACATGTTTCCTGCCTCTAGCGTGTCCAAGCCCTTAATAATCTTAGTGTGCATGGTTAAGCATATATGTTACCCTGGTCCAGGATTTATTGACACAGGTTGATCATACGCTGAATAATCCAACCACATTTTTGGAAGTGGAAAGAACTAATATAAATTGCATTGTTTGCAATGTGTAAAAAGATTTGAGATACTGTATTATAATTTTGCTGCATGTCATTGTGCTATATATCATGTCTTGATTGGTGATTATGTTTAGTTTGTGACTTTATATGAAGCAGAAATAACATGTGAATGCTTCATTGAGCAAAATTCCGACTGATAACTATGCACTACGTCCGAGCACATTATCACACGCGTCATGCAAACCATCTTAAATTACCACCTAAACTGTCATTTGGCAACCTAAAATGCTGCCTAGGTTGCCCGGCTTGTAACAGGGATAGAAAGTTAAGTGAGAGCCCTGTTTTACAAAAACTAGATCTATGTGAAAAAAATATCCAAATGACTTACCTCGTTTACAAATTAAAAACATTTCAAAACGAAAATGACTACACTCAATCCAATTAAGGTAATGAAATATCCTATTTAAAACAATACTAAAATGTGTTAGATTGTTGAAAATAGCTGCACTTTGGCAAACAAATATCAACCACTAGAGGGCACAGCTTTAAGGTGAGAGGGGCAAAGTTTAAAGGGGTTGTGTGGGCCAAATCTTTATTACACAGAGGGTCGCGAGTGCCTGGAATATACTGCCTGGGGTGGTGGTGGTGGCAGATACGATAGTGTAGTTTACGAGACTTTTGGATAGGCACATGCATGTGCAGGGAATGGAGGGATGTGGATTACATTCAGCTAGATAACAGTTGGACCCTTTCATATTCAGCACATATGCTGTGGGCTGAAAGGCCTGTTTCTGCGTTGTACTGTCCTGTGTATTCTCTATGGGTAGCCTGGTGATTCTTTAAGTAATTTTGCCAGACTCCTGGAACAGAAACCGAGGCGCTGGCTGCAGGACAGTCACAACCCGAACCTGACCAATTTTCCAATGCAGGCTATTTTTAGCCTATAACATATAAATAGCCTATAACATATAAACTTTAGCCTATAACATATAAACATTTAACATATAAATGTTGGATATTCCTGAATGACCTGCTCGTGTAATCAAGGAGACAACACAAATGATTCCTAGTAGGACTTACAGAATAAATTAATAGCTGTTCAAAGGGGCAAAATATTATTTAGAGCTGTTATTAAAAGATTGATCCAGCCATGATAATCCATGGTTTAATGATAATGTTCTTCATCTATTCCATCTTCAACTTCTGTCCTAACAATGTTTATAGTGTATTTCAGGCACACTGCAACATTACCTTTGCTTTTTATTCCTTTACATAGTTACTTTACATCAACTATCTCTGTAGTGGGAATTTACAAACGTATGTTCATGTATGTTCATGTGGCCCATACACCTGTCGCACAGGGCAATGTCACCCAAAGGCAAAGATAATATGTTATGATTCTTTGGTTACATGTTGTTAATACTTTGGTTCCTGAGACTGACAACTTGAGAGAAAACACGGCAGCAAAGGAAATCCATCTGCTTGCTATGTGTCAGATGTAGAATGACCAAAGACCACAGAGTCTCGGGAACGCTGCAGCCTCAGGAACGCTGTAGGTGGGTGATTGTCCTGATGAGGTAACAAGACACAGTGTGGCGCCATCTTGTGGCCGAGCCACTTTGGTCTCGAACCGTCGTTCGGCGAGTTCGAGCTATCTCGTGAACTGGCAGGATCTGGACCGACCAATCAATGCCGATCCAGGTGGTCAGCTGACGAGGTGCAGCAGACGACAGAGCTAGTCTTCACTCGGCAGTCAACGCATTAACACACCTTGCCCTTTTGTACTAATATTAAACTGAGTGCTTGCACAACACGTGGACCTCTTCAACAGCAAGATAATCTGAGAAAAATACCACAGCATTCTTTTCGATAAATGGGTGAATATTTGACCTACTTAATAACCATGTAATGATAACATTTTCCTCTAACCATGTAATGATAACATTTTCCATTCTCTGTCCTAGCTCTGGTAATTATTGAGCACTGGCTCCATCTCTTCATTGCACAGTTAGCATCAGCCAAGTGTCCATACTGTTACAAATCTAAGAGGCATTATTGATGGTGACCACCCGTTGGCATGGCTTCCATGTTATCCCACTTTCTCATCCACTCCCTACACACAAGGGGCTATTTACAGAGGCCAGTGAACCCACAAACGCGCACGTCTCTGGGATGCAGGAGGAAATCCACGTGGTCACAGGGAGAACGTGCACACTCCACATAAACAGCACCCGTGGTCAGGATCGAACCGGGGTCTCTGGTGCTGTGAGGCACCAGCTCTACCAACTGTGCTAATGTCATATGAAGAGGTTAAACATCTGGTTCCTATTTTCCATTCTCTGTGAATCCCCCCTCTTGAGAGACAGGGAAATGTGAGAGAGGTGAATGAAACCTGTACTTGTACAGGCTGCTGGTAGGACGATGGGTTGTGATTGGGCTGGGTGATTACTGCCGCATGAGTGTGCACTGCAGTACAAGGGTCCAGCCCGATGTGTAAAAATGATTTGGGTACCGCACCTGGAGTATTGTGTGCCGTTATGGTCTCCTAAATTGAGGAAGGACATTCTTGCTATTGAGAAAGTGCAGCGTAGGTTCACCAGCTTCATTCCCGGGATGGCAGGACTGACATATGATGAAAGACTGGGTTGACTGGGTTTGTATTCACCGGATGAGAGGGAATCCAATAGAAACATATAAAATTCTTAAGGGATTGGACAGGCTAGATGTAGGAAAAATGTTCCCAATGTCGGGGGAGTCCAGAACCAGGGGTCACAGTTTAAGAATAAGGGGTAGCCCATTTAGGACTGAGATGAGGAAATACGTTTTCACCCAGAAAGTTGTGAATCTGTGGAATTCTCTGCCACAGAAGGCAGTGGAAGTCAATTCACTGGATGCATTCAAGAGAGAGTTAGATTTAGCGCTTAGGGCTAATGGAATCAAGGATGTGGTGAGAAAGTAGGATTGGGATACTGATTTTGGATGATCAGCTATGATCATATTGAATGGCGGTGCTGGCTCGAAGGGCCTAATGGCCTATTTTCTATGTTTCTATGTTTCTAAGAGACCATTCTTCAGACTGGAGGTGTAAACTGGCTAAACACTGATATCAGCCACAAACTGAAGCCAGCGCTTTGAAGGGGTGAGTGTGGAATCCAGGTCTAAAATACGAATCCTTCTCAAGTCTCCAAGTGAAGGTGTGACACGTGAGGAAATAGGCAGAGGTTGGCACTTCCATCCGCTGGTGCCTTGACCTGCGAGGTGGTAGAGTCATGGCTTTGGGAGGTGCTGTCGGAGTATCCTGGGGAAGTAAATGCACTGTATTCTGTAGATGACACAGACTGCACCCACTGTGTGCCACTGACAGAGGGATTGAATATTTAGGTTAGTGGATAGGGATTTTGTCGTTACACACCACAGTGTTTGCTGGTTTTCCCTGTGACCGTGTGGGTTTTCTCCGGGTGCTCCGGTTTCCCCCCCATATTCCAAAGGCATGCAGGTTTTCAGTCAATTGGCTTCGGTAAGTTGGTAAATTCGATAAATTCTGTAAATTGTCGCGAGTGTGTAGGATAGAACTCGTGTACTGTTGAGTAGTGATTATTGGCCGGCACTGACTCAGCGGGCAGAATGGCATGTTTGCTGGCTGTATCGCAAAAACTAAAACTAAGACAACAAAACACTTTAAAATGTGATGGCAATATATCACGGAAAATTATTTTGGACGGCACAACATTTACATGCTAGTCGTGATTGCATATGAAGTGATGTGTTTCACATTGCAATTTACTCTGTTGCCTAGATGGATGAAAATATATCCCGATAAGAGCAATTACTGCAATCGCATTAGAGAGTGCAACCTTGAAATGCTTTTAGATTGAAACTTCCTCCCACTCAGTCAATGCACTGTTACACCAGTCCACACCATTGACACTTTAGACTTAAGACTAGAGCAACAACATGGAAACAGAACCTTTGGCCCACCGAGTCCTTGCCGACCAGTGATCACTCTGTACACTAGCACTATCCTACACACAAGGGACAATTTCCAATTTCCAGAGGCCAATTAACCTACAAATCTTTGGAAAGTGGGAGGAAACTGGAGCACCAGGGGAAAACTCACTCGGTCACCGGGAGAACGTACAAACTCCGTACAGACAGCACCCATTGTCAGGATCGAATCCGCGTCCCTGGTGCTGTAAGGCAGCAACTCTACCACTGTAACACTTCTAAAAGGCATATCCTTCCCTTAGAGTCATATACAGCGTAAAAAACGGCCCTATGGCCCAATCTGCCCCTGCAGATCGAAAGGCCCCATCTACACTAGACCCACCTACCTGCCCACATCCCTCTAAACCTATCTTATCCGTGTACCTGTCAAAAAAAAATTGTGATACTACGTGCCTCAACAACCTCCTTTAGCAGCTCTGTCTAAAAAATTACCCCTCAAGTTCCTATTAAATACGTCCCCCCTCACCTTAAACCTATGTCCTCTGGTCCTCGATTCCCCTACTCTGGGAAAAAGATTCTGTGCGTCTATTCCTCTCATGATTTTCTGCACCTACATAAGATCACCCCTCATCCTCCAGCACTCCAAGGAATAAAGTTCCAGCATACTCAGCATCTCCCTCCAGGCCCTCCAGTCGTCAATGACGGCTTGTTAATGTGTGCATTCAGTGAAGCAGACTGTTCCAGGATCATTTGCTTAATGTCAGGTATGGAAACTTAGGCCCCACTCTGATGATCAGAGATATTTGTTAAAAATTAAAATAGATTTAAATAACAATAAAATAAAAAAAGAAAATAACTTTAACTGCACATTCATCTGATGCTAATTCATTAAGAACATGAATATGTGTCATACAATCAAAGAGTTATACAGCATTGGGGACAGGCCAACTTGCCCAGGGCATCCACCAAGCCCTATCTATTCTAGTCTCACCTGCCTGCATTTGGCCCATATCCTTATGTATGAACGAATAAAGGTAAATGGAGAATTTATTTTAGCAAAGTTCATCTTTTTAACAAAGATCAGTGAGCCCAACCCAATGAATGGTCTAGATGTGGAGAGCCACAAGGAGCTGCAGATGCTGGTTTGGAAAAAAAAGGCGCAAAGTGCTGAACTAACTCAGCGGGTCAGGTAGCATCTCTGGAGAAGATGGATGGGTGACATTTTGGGTCAGGCACCTTCTTCAGACTAATTGCGGAGGGTGTGGGGGGGGGGAAGAGTGCTGGAAGAGAGGTGCTGGCATGACAAGGCCAGGCTAGTGATAGGTGGATACGTACACTGGAACCACCCTAACTCTTTCCTTGCTATACCGACGACTGCATCGCTTCTGCCTCCTGCACCCCTGCAGAACTCCTGCATCCCTGCAGAACTTGATTTCATTCGCTTTACGACTAACGTTCACCACTTGGACTATCTGATACCTCTCTCCCCTCTCATGATCTCTCTGTCTCCATCACAGGGGACCATCTCTTGACTGACATCTACTACAAATCCACCTACTCCCATAGTTATTTGGACGACACCTCCTCCCACTCTGCCTCTTTCAAAGACGCTATTCCCTACTCTCAATTTCTCCATCTCCGCTGCATCTGCTCCAAAGATGAGGCTTTCCATTCTAGGACATCCGAGATGCCATTGTTCTTTAGCAAACATGGTTTCCCCGCTGTCATGGATGGATCCGTCACCAGTGTCTCGTCTGTCCTGCTGCTCTTGTTCTCCTTGCCCAGACGGAACAAGGATATCCCCCTGGTCCTTATCTTTCATCCGATCAGCCGCCGCAGCCACACACCATCCTCCAACATTTCCGCTACCACCAATGTGAACCCACCACCTGTCATATCTTTCCTTCCCCACATTTTTCCGCCTTCAGCAGAGACCGCTCCCTCCACAACGCCTTGTTTCACTCATCCCTTGCCACCCAAACTACCCTCTTCCCAGGTACTTTCCCTTGCAACTGCAGGAGCTGTCACATATGTCCCTACAGCTCCTCCCTCACATCCATCCAGGGGCCCCAGGAGTCCTTCCAGGTGAGACAAAGGTCCACGGGTACTGCCTCTAATCTCATCCACTGCATACAGTGCTCCTAATGTGGCCTCCTTTATGTCAGCAAGGCCAAGCGTAGACCAAGGGCCTTTTTCTACGCTGTATCTCTAAACTTTAAACTAAATATGGTCCTCCAGCCCTTCTCTTTCACCATTCTGCCAAGCAACTGTTCTGCATTGAATGCTCCCAGGGTTCTTCATTGAATTTGGGAGGGAGAATGCAGGTAGTTCTGCTGCAACGTGACCATAGCATGCTGAAGAAATCAAGTGTTATAGAAAATTGTATTATCAAAACAATTTAACATACAGCCAATGCCAATGGAAAAATAGGGGATCAGTGCTAGAGAGTTTCAATAGACAATCTATACTATAACTAAAACTCTGATCTTGACCACTTCCGGTCTGCGTTGTAATTAAATTTGTGCAGAAATGCTACCCTATATCACTAGGATTTTTTCGCCACTATACTCACCATTCTCCTCTGCTCCAAGCACATCAAGCTTTGTTCCTATCGGTGCAATAATAGAAAAGTTATGAAGGTTTAAAAAATTGTGTGATTTGTTACTACAACTTGAAAATACTAAAGGCTGTATGTTAAATTGTTCAGTAGCTTATCCTTGCACAAGTATCAATGGGAGAGCGTGCTTGTTAATTACAATGGCACCCCGTGGTGAAACTGGCAGACTGTGAACATAAGACAGAATGGTGTCAGATTATTGTGGGGGGGTTACGTAGAGACATAGCGACAGTGAGTGATACAGCATGGAACCTTTGGGCCAACTTGCCCACACTGCCCAACATGTCCCATCTACACTAGTTCCACCTGCATGCATTTGGCCCATATCCCTCTAACTCTCTATCCCTCTATCCCTCTATCCCTCTATCTCTCTAAACCACATGTACCTTCCGATCATACCTTCCTCAACTACCTCCTCCGGCAGCTTGTTCCATACACCCACAACTTCTTGTGTAAAAAAAATTGCGCCTCAGGTTCCTATTTCTCTCATGATCTTGTACACCTCTAAACAATCTCCCCTCATCTTTCTGTGTTCCAGGAATAGAGACCCAGCCTGCTCAACCTCTCCCTGTAGCTCAGGCCTTCGAGCCATGGAAATAACCGCGTAAATCTTCCAGCTTGACATCTTTCCTATGACATGGTGCCCAAAAGTGAACACGATTCTCTAAATGCGGCCGCACCAACGTCTTATATCACTGCAACATGACGTCTCAACTTCTGTACTCAATACTCTGATTGTTGATGGCCAATATGCCAAAAGCCTTTTTGACCTCTCTATCTACCTGTGATGCCATTTTCAATGAACTACATACCTGCATACCAACATCAAGTTACCTGGAAACATTTTTTCCTCGAGGCAGCTTTTTTTCTGCTTGTCAATTTCCAAAGCAACTGTTAAGTGGTTTTCTAATTTCCGATCAAAATCGTGTTGTGACCAATTTGGCCGCCAGCATCGGCAGTCTCTTGTGTCCTTGTCAAATGTTTTATGCGCCACTGTACTGCCCAAGGCGAAATATTCTCCTTCAAGTGTTAATCCAAATAAGCATTCTGCATGTCAATAACATTGACTGGTTTGAGTTTGAACTGGCCGGCACTCTCAAGGGGACAATCCAAATAGTTAGCCAGTGTGTCATTTTATTTTAAGATGGGGAACCATCAATGAGAAACATATTCCGCACAGGCTGGTGGTTGCTTTTTACAGCTACTTAAACATAAGTCTGTGCACTTCGCTGAACACTTGTGCCCAATCCGCCAAGGCCTACTTGATCTCCCGGTTACTAACCATTCTAACACCCTTCCCATTCCTACACTGACCTTTCTGTCCTGGGCCTCCTCCATTGCCAGAGTGAGGGCACACGTAAACTGGACTGGAACAGCACGTCATATTCTGCTTACAGCCCAACGGTGATGACCAACAGTAATTAGTTTGCAATTTCAGGTAACTAACCTGCCCTGCCTTCCTATTGACATTTTTCTTCCCATTCGCAGAGATTCATTGAATATTGCAAAACAGCAGGCCATTTGGCCCATTGCCTCTGCTCCAGCCCTTTGAAAGAGCTATCCACCAAGTGCTGCTCTCACACTCTTTCCTCATGTTAACTCTTTTCAAATCAATATCCGTGTTCCACTTGAATTTTAAAAGATAGACCTGACGTAGTTGGTGACAAAGGGATAAAGGGATTGAATAAAGAAGGGGTAATTTAGGAGCCCATAAACAACCAACCTGTGGTCTACACCAGATGTAAACATGGAGAGCATGTTTAGACTTTACTTTAGACTTTAGAGATGCAGCATGGAAACAGGTCCCTTCGCGCTGACCAGCGATCACCTCGTACACTAGCACTATGCTACACACTAGGGACAATTTACAATCTTTACTGAAGCCAATTAACCTAAGAACCTGTATGTCTTTGGAATGTGGGAGGGCTCTTGAAGATAGCGGAATCAGGGGATATGCGGAGAAGGCAGGAACGGGGAACTGATTGTGGATGATCAGCCATGATCACATTGAATGGCAGTGCTCGTTTGAAGGGCCGAATGGCCTACTCCTGCACCTATTATCTATTGAAACAGGAGCACCTGGAAAAATCCCTCGTAGTCACAGGGAGAACGTACAAACTCCGTACAGATAGCACCCGTGGTCAGGATCGAACCTGAGTCTCTGGCGCTGTAAGTCAGCAACTTTACCGCTGCACCACCATGGAATCGGTGTTGAGTAGACCAGACTGTAACGTATCTAGTCAGAAGAAGAGGTGTTGTTCCTTGAGCTACATTCCAGCACTTGCAGTTCTATAGCTCCAAAGTCCACAGCACCCTGAAAGTAGTAACGCATGTAGATAAAGTGGTAAAGAAAGTGTGTAGTATGCTTGTCTTCATCGGTCGGGGTATTGAGTATGAGAGTCAGGAGGTCATATTGGAGCTGTATCGCACTTTGGTTAGGCTGCGGTAAAAGTACTGCATGCAGTTCTAGCTTCCCCAATACTGGAAGGATGCGGGGTGGGAGATTGCAACCTTCATGTGGTCCACCCTGTTTCAACAAATGCAATCCACCTGGCACGCACAAACAGAAGATCAAACAGAAAACTAGATAAGGCTGTGCACGTCATATGCAAGAAGAAGAAGGAAGGATGTAGAGACGTTAGAGTGGGTGCAGAGGAGATTTACCAGAATGCTGCCTGGGTTAAGGGGTATTAGATACAGGGAGAGGTTAGACAGACTTGGATTAGTTTCCCTAGAAAGATGAAGGCTGAGGGCCGACCCTGGAAAAGATAAAATGATGAGAGGCATAGATAGTGTAGACAGACAGTCGGAATCTTTCTCCCAGGGTGGAAATGTCAAAGACTGCAGCAGCAACTTTAAGGTGAAAGGGACAAAGTTTAAAGGAGATGTTCGGGGAAAGTTTTTTACACGGAGAATGGTGGGTGCCTGGAACGTGCTGCCAGGGAGGGTTGTGTAGTCAGATACGATAATGACGTTTGAGGCAAATGGATATGCAAGGAATGGAAAGATATGTATTATGTGTAGGCAGTTAAGAGTTTGTCTTGGCATCATATTTGCCACAGGAATTATCAGCCAAAGACCTGTTCCTGTGCTGTACTGTTCTATGTTCTATGCCGTTCCTTGTCTCTCATATAGTATTCTATGTTCTAGGTTCAATAAAATGGATTTAAGAAGGAACTGCAGATGCTGGAAAATCGAAGGTAGACAAAAATGCTGGAGAAACTCAGTGGGTGCTGCAGCATCAATGGAGCGAAGGAAATAGGCAACATTTCGGGCTGAAATCCTTCTTCAGACTGATGTAGGGTGGGGGGGGGGGAGAAGAAAGGAGAAAGGAAGGGGAGGAGCCAGAAGGCTGAGGGAGAGCTGGGAAGGGGAGGAGACAGCAAGAGCTACCGGAAATTGGAGAAGTCAATGTTCAAGCCGCTGGGGTGCAAACTGTCCAAGTGGAATATTAGGTGCTGCTCCTCCAATTTCCGGTGGTGCTCACTCTGGCCATGGAGGAGGCCCAGGACAGGAAGGTTGGATTCAGAATGGGGGGGCAGTTGAAGTGCTGAGCCACCGGGAGATCAGGTTCGTTAATGCGTTAATGCGTTAATACGGAATGAAGCTCCGCTGTCGCTGCTCAAAGTGCAGCCGCTCTTCACCCTCCCCACCCAGAAGGAAAGGTTGATCACGGTGCACATGTTCAACCCACATGTGCCGGTAGTCGATGTCCTCACGTTCCTTGCTCGCTACGTTGAGGGAACAGGGAACTGTGTGGACGTGAAGGATATGCATGGGATTTGGACAAGCAAGCGGCAGATTAAGGTGAAGCTGAGGGTGGACAAGGACGGAGAAATTGTCCACCCCCCCTCGGTTTTCGCGATTGGGGGAAACCGAGGCTACCTGAGCTACGTAGGGCAACCCAGGCTGTGCAGGAAATGCAACAAGCCTGGCATGTGATGGCCCAATGCACAGCAGTTGTATGCAAAAACTGCAAGACGGAGGGCCACGAGACAAAGGACTGTCAGGCCAGCAAGAACTGCAACCTGTGTAGGGAGGCAGGCCACCTTTACAGGGCTTGCCCTAAAAGAGCCTGCACCTATGCACAGGCGACAAGAGGGGCTGCTGCCAGCACCCCCAAGGTGGGTGAAGCACCCCCCACCACTACCAAGACCCCAGCAGAGAAAGGGAACGCAGATGAGGACAGCCCAACCACCTTGAAGCCCCAAGTGCCAGAAGGAGACGCCCAACATCTTGCCCAGGAGGGAGAGTCAATGGAGGAGGAAGAACCGAAGGAGAAGTGGACAACAGTGTCGTATAAGAAGCAGAGGGTTCAGCCCAAAGAGCCGAGGCCTCAAAGGACTGGTAAGTCAAAAAGCAAACAACAAAAAAGATGTCTTTCTATTACAGAAGGCAGCAATCTCTCCTTTTCGTCGGAGGATGAGGCGACCGGGAAGTCTCAACGAGGGAGACAGAGGATGAAAACGGGGGAAGAGAAGAGAGAGGCCACGACGATCACCTCCCAGCCCCAGGAGACCGAGAACAGAGAAGCGGCGGAAGGGCTCCAGCCCCAGGACACCAGGAGCAGTGCAGCAGTCGAGGGGCTCCAGGCCCAGGACATCGGGAGCAGTGCAGCGGTCGAGGGGCTCCAGCCCCTGGAGACAGGGATCATCACAGCGGCCAATGGGCCCCAGCTCCGGGCAACCGGGAGCAGCGCAACGGCCGATGGGCCCCAGCTCCGGGCGACCGGGAGCATTGCAGCGACCAATGGGCCCCAGCTCCGGGTGACCGGGAGCAGCACAAAGGCCGTTGGGCCCCAGCTCCGGGCGACCGGGAGCAGTGAACCAGCCACCGCGACCCAGCTACAGGAGACGGAGGAAGCCGTGTGCCCGAAAGGGGGTGGAACGGGAAGGCCCCCCCCAACGACACCATTGGTTGCGCCACCAGAAACCCACCTCATCGCTGGATTCCTGAGCCCAGGAAAGCTGAGGCAATTCACCGAAACGGTGGGAATGAGGGGACACGAAAACGGTCAGTGACTCTAAAGACAATGGAGCTCAAACTGGCATCTTTAAACGTGCGCAGTATAAAGAGCACTGCGCGATGTGTGAACGCCTTACAGTACCTGGCCAAGGTCAAGGCAGATGTGACTTTTCTTCAGGAGTGCGGGCTGCCACACCTCCGCTGCTATCGGAGGTGGTCGCGATGGTGGCCCCACGGACTGTCGGTGTGGTCGGGGGGCAATGACTGTCGTGCTTCCGGCCTGGGGATTTTGCTGCGGGGAGGGAACTTCGCCATCAATGAGGTCAGGGAGGTAGTTTGGGGGGCGGCTCCTTGTGGTGGATGTTATGTACCGTGGCTCTCCGCTCCGGCTGATTAATGTGTATGCCTCACCCACGCAGAGCGAGCAGCTGGCCGTTCTCCAGCAGCTCCCAGTGCTGCTGGCCACGTCCCGGCAGCTCGTTCTGGTTGGTGACTTCAACTGCATCATTGATGCGGCTGGACGATCCGGCAGCGCCGACAGCAGACTGGACAGCACGTCCAAGTTCCTGATGGATATGGTAAAAGATGCAAAGCTGCGCGATGCCTTCAGCGACCCTGCAGGCGGGTCCCAGCCACGGTTCACCTGGTCGAGATCGGACGGTTTAGCCCGATCTCGGATAGACTTTGTCTTCACGACGAAGGCCGTCACGGTGAGACACACTGACCTCACGCCGGTGTTCTTCTCTGACCACTGCCTCCTTCAGGCTTCCTGTCACCTACAGGAGGACCGGAAGGCAGGCAGGGGGACGTGGAAGTTAAACATGAAGCTGTTGACCACAGAGAACATCGAGGAGCTAAAGAGGGACTACGCATGTTGGAGAACGGTGAAGCCCCTCTTTGACTCCCCCACACTCTGGTGGGAAGCAACCAAGGAGAACATTAAGAGGTTCTTCATAAGTAAAGGGGTTCAGAGAGCAAGACAGAGTCAGAGGGAATTGTGCCAACTCCAGACAGATTTGCAACAACTGCTCCTTCTGTAGTTGAGAGGGGTGGATGTGAAGGAGGAACTTAGAGATGTGAAGGACCGGCAAGCTCGGCTCTTTACCTCTGAATCCTCCAAGATCATCTTCCGATCCAGGGTCCGCCATGTGGAGCAGGATGAGACGTGCTCACGTTTCTTCTTCCATAAGGTTCACAGGGGGAGCTCTGTGATGAACAGCCTTAGGGAGGAGGACGGCTCGGTAGCATCCTCATACACAGACATGCTGCGGATCTGCAAATCCTTTTACACAATTTATACAAATCTGTATGACCAAAAGGCCATAGACAGTACCTCCTCCCAGAACTTCCTGTCCTCGATCACGGAGGTCTTGGAGGACAGCAAGCGGGAGAGTCTGGACCAAGCACTGACCCTAGAGGAGCTGACTGGCTCCATCCGTTCCTGTGACTCGAGTAAAACTCCCGGAAGCGATGGCTTACCGGCCGAGTTGTATTCGGCTCTGTGGGACTTGATGGGCCCGGACCTGCTAGAAGGGTACAACGACATGCTTCTAGCTGGTAGCATGTCAGACTCCATGAGGAAGGGCAACATCACCCTAATCTACAAGCAGAAGGGGGAGATGAAGGACATAAAGAATTGGAGACCCATAACGCTCTTGAATGTAGACTACAAGATCCTGTCTAAGGCCATCGCCAACCGGGTCAAGTCTGCTCTGGGACAGGTGATCCACCCGGACCAAACTTGTGCTGTACCTGGCAGGAAAATCTCAGACAGCCTAGCGCTGCTGAGAGATACCATCGCCTACGTGCAGGACAGATGGGTGGATGCCTGCCTAGTCAGCTTGGACCAGGAGAAGGCCTTTGACAGGATTTCGCACACGTACATGAGGGACGTGCTCTCCAAAATGGGTTTTGGGGAGGGAATCAGGAATTGGATCAATCTGCTCTACACCGACATCCGTAGTGCAGTCCAAATCAATGGGTGGGAATCAGACAGTTTCCCTGTAAGGTCTGGAGGGTTGTCAGGCAGGGTTGCCCCCTCTCTACTGTCTTGTTTGTCTGCTGTATTGAACCCTTTGCCGTATCCATCAGGAAGGATGCGAGCATTAGAGGAGTGACACTGCCCGGCAGTGGGGGCATTCAAGTAAAGACCTCCCTGTACATGGACGATGTCGCTGTCTTCTGCTCGGATCCAGGGTCGGTCCGCAGATTGATTAGTATCTGCGACCAGTTTGAGTCGGCCACGGGAGCCAGGGTGAACTGCAGGAAGAGCGAGGCCATGCTCTTTGGCAACTGGCCCGACAGATCTTCCGTCCCCTTCACCATCAAGCCTGACTTCTTGAAGGTGCTGGGGATCTGGTTCGGGGGGGCTGAGGCGTGTAACAGGAATTGGCTAGAGCGGATAGCCAGGGTGGGGAAGAAGCTGGAGCTGTGGAGGCAACGCTCCCTCTCCATAACGGGAAAGAATTTGGTCATCAGGTGTGAGGTGCTCTCGGGCCTGCTGTACTTGGCACAGGTGTGGCCTGTCCCTCCTTCCTACGCCACAGGGATCACCCGGGCCGTCTTCCAGTTCATCTGGGGGTCGAGGATGGACCGGGTGCGACGGGCCACAATGTACAAGTCAGCAGACAACGGGGGTAAAAGCGTGCCCAACGTCGCCCTCATCCTGATGACCACCTTCGTGTGTGGCTGCATCAGGCGGAGTGTAGAGCCAAGGCACATGGGCACCAAGTGTCACTACCTGGTGAGGTTCTACCTGTCCCCGGTGTTGCGAAGGATGGGCCTGGCGCAGATGCCACGCAAGGTGCCAGTCAGCTGGACACTGCCGCCCCATCTGTCGTCTGTGGAAAGGTTCTTCCGGACCAACACCTTTGACCACATGTCCATTGGGCAGTGGTCAGCACAGAATGTCCTGCAGGCACTGCAGGGAAAGGACTCGATGGACCCGGTGGCGTGGTTCCCTGAGCAGACGGCCCGGCTTGTCTGGCAAAATACTTCATCGCCAGAACTCACCAACAAGCACCAAGACCTGGCTTGGCTGGCGGTGAGGGGAGCCCTCCCAATCAGATCCTTCCTGCACCGTCGGAACCTCACTACCAGCGCACGCTGCCCTCGGGATGGCTGCTATGGAGTGGAGACGGTTGCCCACCTCTTTGCAGAGTGTGGATTTGCCCAAAGAGTCTGGAGGAAAATGCAAGGGTCCCTGGTACGCTTTATTCCAAACAGCTCCGTCACAGAGGACTCTGTGATTTACGGACTGTTCCCAGGGACACATTCAGAGACTGACATCAAGTGCTGCTGGAGGGTTATCAACTCGGTGAAAGATGCTCTCTGGTCTGCCCGAGCGTTGTTCACCACCCAGCAGAGCGAGATGTCCGTCGGGGAATGTTGCCGACTGGCCCACTGCAGACTGCAGGAGTACGTGCTGAACGATGCACTGAAGCTCGGTGCAGCCAGCGCCAAGGCTCAGTGGGGGAGGGCCACAGTCTAACGTCCTTCCGCTGCTGGACATGGGGGGCACAGTATGGTGGAGACGCCCCTCAAAATAAGGGAAGGTATCCCACGCCAGTGGGCCACATGAGTGGCACGGGTGGGGGATCGATTCACGAAATTTGAAAAATGTGTATGGACTGCATGGAACAATTTGTATAGCCTCCGAAAATGTCGGATGGATTTTTCGCACAGTTGATGTATTGTAAATATTTATCACGAATAAAGTCTATTTTGAAATATTTAAAAAAAAAAAAAAAAGTTAATGCGTTAATACTGGACATTGACTTTTCCAATTTCCGGTAGCCCTTGCTGTCTCCTCCCCTTCTCAGCTCTCCCTCAGCCCTCTGGCTCCTCCTCCTTTCTCCTTCCTTCTCGCCCCCCCCCCCCACCACGCTACACCCCAGTTGTTGATAGGATGGTTCAGATGCCTGATTACAGCTGGGAAGAAACTCCATGAATCTAGAGGTGTGCGTTTACATACTTCTGCACTTCTTCCCTGATGGGAGAGTGGAGAAGAGGGAGTGGCTGGTCCATGATTATGCTGCTGGCCTTGCTGAGGCAGTGAAGCATAACCAAGGATGAGTCTCACCCGGGTCACTCCCCTATGTTCCGTTCTATCTTCTATATTCAATAAAGTGGAGCCCGAGTTTTCATTTGTCCTTACAAGGTAAAGGTCATAATATTGCGTTGTGACTGATTTCCTTCCATTTCCTACTTTGACCATGTCTTGTAACATCAATATTAATTGTTGTCAAATTTTGATGAAAAGTCATCAACCTAGAACGTTATCTCTTGTTTCTCTCCATCTGCTGCCTTATCTGCCGAGAAGTTACAGCATTTTCTAGACGCAAATTTTATTTTGATATTTCCTAAATTGACTTGGTGGGTAATGACTTGGATAGGAAAGGTTTAGAGGGATAATGGTCAAAGGTGGGCAAATGGGACTGGCTTCGACGGGGCAACTTGGATGGCATGGGCAGGTTGGGCTGAAGAGGCTGTTACTGAGCAGTATGACTACGACATGAATAATGTGCAGTTGATGATATAGTACAGACGCATCTCAACTTATGTGATGGGCCTGTCCCACTTACATGACTTTTTCGGTGCGTTGCCGGCACCCGTCATAGGTCGTTGCAGGTCGCCGAAAATTTTCAACACATTGAGAATCCAGTGGCAACAAGTATGACACTATGACGCTTTGTGCTTCGGAGTAGACTACTCGCGACCATACAGGTGACACCCTGGCGACATGTCACGGGGTGAAGCCTGTATGGTCATGAGTAGTCGCCCAAAGAGTCGTACCTTGTTCTGGTCGCCGCTGGATTTTCAACATGTTGAAAATTTTCGGCAACCTGCACCGACCTATGACGGGTGCCGGCAGTCGCCAAAAAACTCACGGAAGTAGGACGATAAGGGTTAAGTCCTGTGGACCACGGGGAACTCTGATGTGGACACCAAGGGAGACCACGGAGGGAGCATCCATGATAAGTACTGACTGGCTTGTGAAAACAGCCCAGACGTGCACCTTGGAATTAAAGCAGTTGGTTAAACAATTGCTTAAGTATGTGCGAGTTTACATAAGTCGTCTATTATGTAAGTCGGGTGTGCTTGTATTAGCTACAGGATGAGGTTGGACAGACTTGGATTCTAGGCAGTGTGTGGGTGAATTTCTTGCACACTGATCTGTCCTGAGTATGTAGCCAGTGTCCCAAGTATCGCTGCTCCACCCAATCCCCTGGGTTGTGGCCAAAAGTATTTACTGTGTGTTCAGTAGGCTTTACAATGTGTCGTTGTTAAAATAGTAAATACTTCAGATTGACTATGCAGGGAGAGCTGGTTCTCAGACACAAGTGGACTTCAAAGTTTGGTAACTTACCTGCATTGTCACCTGTGACAATTAGCGATCTGATCGGTCTCCATAGAGCATAGGACATGAAACAGTACAGCACAGGAACAGGCCCTTCGGCCCACAATGATTGTATGAAACTAAACAAAACTCCTCTGCTGTTAGATAGGCATGTGGCAGGCAAGTGCCGTGAGTAATTACTCAGGGTAGGCACTCAATCCGCTTTAAAAAAAAATTAAACCGCGCATGCGCAGATTGTTCTCCCCGTTAAATAAATAAATAAATAAATAGTGACATTTCAATTTGCCCAAGGCTTCCTAGTCCTAGACCAATTGGGGGGACAGTTCCTTTCACAGCGTGTGGAGAGTCTGTGCCAGGGGTAAAGTTGTGGGGAGGGCACGAGTGTTGAGAAGGAGTGTGTCAGGGATACTGCCAGCGCTGGAAAGGACACAGAGAACATTTACGAGGAAGGTGCCAGGACTAGAGGGTCTGAGCGATATATAGAGGTTGTAGGCTGGACATGTGAGGAGCAATGGTGAAAATCGCAAGAAAGTACTTATCACAAAGTACTGGAATCTTCACTCCCTCACCGCTGCTGCAGCTCTCCGGGCGCGAAGCCACGCACTGTAGCTGGGGATAGAAGCAGCTCGGGGAGCGGCCACCGGGACCTGACAGCTGAACTGGACGCCACTTCAGCGCCTTCTGCCGGCCCGCTCACCTTTGGCAGTACTCTCCGTCTGAACACCTGTCACCTGCCGTTCGCCGACTTCGCTCATGTCAGCGACTTCCTGCAAATCCTTAAATTCCCACAGCCGGGTAATCTCAATCGCGCTGTCGGAATTTAAGGACATGAGTGAGGCCAGCGAGCGGCAGGAGAGAGGTTTTTAGATGGAGAGCTGCCAGAGGTGGGCGGGTACCGGGAGAAGGAGCTAAGGTGGCGGCTGGTTCCGCTGTCCGGCCCGGCGGCCACTCAGCCACCCGAGCTACTTCTCTCTCTCTCCCCCCCCCCCGGCCTCAGAGCGGTGTCATTGCACGCCCCCTTGCAAGGAGCGTCGCAAGTGGATGCCCCCGACCCCTCATTCATAATATTTGTGCCCTCCCCGCAACTTTACCCCGGACCAGACTCCCCAAACACTGTGAAAGGAGCTCCCCCACACCCCACACCCCGGGAAATACAGTATTAAAAAAAAATCACAAAATGTACATACCACATTATTGGTACACGACAAACCATGGTTGAAAACCCCGCCAAGAAACTTGCGCTGCGCATGTGCAGTAGACTGATGCGCATGCGCAGTGCTGCAAAGGCAGAATTTCTGCTGCCTTCAGCCCCGATTGAAATTGACGGCTTCAGGCAGTGCTGATGGCACGTGGGCTGCACAGAGCTTCCCGTGTCACAAGCGCTGTGGATGAAAGGCACAGAGAATTATGCCTACCTAAGAGATCGGTCTCTTACATAGGAATAATTCTCCCATGCCTTTACAATTTATATTTAATAATTGCCATTTCATAATTTTAGTCTAGGGTAGGCAGTGCCTACCTTGCCTACCCTGACGGCACGTGCCTGGCATGTGGATATGCAGGGAATAGATTATGTGCAAGCAGATAAGAGTTGATTTTGGCATCATGTTCGGCACAGATATTGTGTGCCAAAGGGCCTGTTCCTGTGCTGTACTGTTCTATGTTCTATGCAGTTTGTTTCTCTTTCAGCTCCGCATACCCATGTGCCCAACTAAAAGTCTCTTACATGCAGTTATTGTATCTGCTTCCAGCACCACCCTTGGCAGCGCATTCAAGGCATCTGCCACTGTGTAACAAATAAACTTGCTTTCCACATCCCCTTTAAACTTTTCCACTCTGAACTTACTGCCCTCTTGCCCTTGACATTTCCACCCTGGGGAAAAAGGTTCTGAGTTGTTTTACCCCATCTGTGCATCTCTTAATTTGGTAAACGTTCATCAGGTCTCCCCTCCACCACCAGCGATCGTGAAAATACAGCAGGAGGGTGTAAACGATCAGGCACGATCTTACTGACAAGCAGAGCAGAGACGTGTAGGTGAATGGTTGGGTTTGGCTTGGTTTGGTTAATGTATTACCATAGGTAAGGTGGCGCAACGGTAGAGTTGCTGCCTAACAGCGCCAGAGACCCGGCTTCATCCTGACTACGGGTGCTGTCTGTATGGAGTACCTACGTTCTCCCCGTGACCTGCATGTGTTTTCCCCGAGTGTTCCGGTTTCCTCCCACACTCCAAAAACGTGCAGGTTAGTAGATTAATCGGCTCGGTATAATTGTAAATTGTCCCTAGTGTGCAGGATGTTGTTGGAGTGCGGTCGGTTAGATCGCTGGTTTGTGTGGACTCGGCGGACTGATGGGCCTGTTTCCACGTTGTATCTCGAAAGTAAACAAAACTAAAAAGGTACAGAGACACAGCAGAGGGGTGCAGGGGTGGGTGGAAAGAAAACTAGAAGGGTCCCAACCTGAAACGTCACCTATCCATGTTCTCCAGGGATGCTGGAGTGAACTAAATAAGTTCCGTTTCTTCTGCTCATATAGAAATATGACAAAACTATCCATCATTTCTGGTGGTCTCATCAAGGCAAATTCAAATACAATAAGTACAAAGGAAAAGACACAGAGAAAAACACAAAGTACTGGAGTAACTCAACGGGTCTGGGGAACATGGTTAGGTGAGGTGTTGGTTCAGAAACCTTCAGAAATTTTCTACCCCCCTCCCTCCTCACTCAACTACAATCATTCTGAAGATATGTCACCTATCCATGTTCTCCCAAGATGCTGACTGACCCGCTGAGTTACTCCAGCACTTTGTGTCCTTTATTCTTGTAAAACCAGCATCTGCGGCTCCTTGCTTCTACAAAAGATGCAGAGAACGGGATATAGATCTCAGCATTGTCACACATTACTTTCAGAGACTGCTGTGGATGATGAGGGGGAAGACAGAAGTTCAATCCCACTAAAACTGAAGGTCAGGGTTTACAGCTTGAAATTTCACTAGCGAGGGGCTGATTGATTTAATTGCAGTAAGGTGCAGAGGGAATAATTTAAAGCATCTGCAGTATTGAACATTATTCATGCATTGACCATTTTGATACTTTGCTACTCTCTGTGGATGCTATCAAGGCCTTTGGCAGAGTGAGTTTGCCTCTTTTATTTGCTGCCCTTAATGGATTCATCTTCCCGGAACCCTTCGCATGTTTACTGTGATTCAATGTAAAACTGTTCCAGTTATAGAGTCACAGCGTGGAAACAGGCCCTTCGGCCCAACTTGCCCACAGCATCCAAAATGCCCCCTCTACACTAGTCCCACCTGCCCATTCTTAGCCCATAACCGTCTGCACTCTTCTATACACTTTCTGCTTAATCTGCGATTGTATTTATGTATAGTGATAATTTATCGAACTGTATGCAAAAAACGAATTTCACTGTACCTCGGTACATGTGATAATAAAGAACAATTGAGTCATTGAACTTAGAGTCTTAGAGTCACACAGCATGAAAACAGGCCCTTCGGTCCAACTTGCCTCCGCCGACCAACGCCTACACTAATCCCACCTCTGTGTTTGGTGTACACCCATCCATACTATGTACTATCTTGGGTTACACAAAAAGCTGGAGAAACTCAGTGGGTGCAGCAGCATCTAAGGAGCGAAGGAGATAGGCGACGTTTCGGATACTATCTTACCCATTTACCTGTCCCAATGTCTCTTAAATATTATGATAGCACCTGCCTCAACTACCTCCTCCAGCAGCTCGTTCCATACACTCACCACCCTTGGTCTAAAAAAATGACCCCCTCAGGTTTCTATTATATCTTTTTTCCCCCCATCTTTGCACCCCTCCCCCCCCCCCCCCCCCCCCCGTCCTCCTGCGCTTCAAGGAATAAATTCTTAGCCCGCTCAACCTCTCCCAACTGCTTTAGGAGTTGGCAATTTGTATCCAGATAGCTGAGATAACTGAGTGCTGGCTTGCACTAACTCAGTTTCAATATGGAAGAGGCTTCATCACGTCCGTAAGACCCTGAGAATGCTGGCTGCTCAAATATTAATCAGACCAGCACTCTGTCCATTAACATAACATTAACGTCACCATGGCAGCTTTGCGCTAAATGGGTCACTCACTAACTTTGCCCACGAAAGCGAATGCAAAATCAAATGAATTATTTTATCTTCAACTCAATGGAAAACAGATTTAGTTACTGGAATTTGGTTAATTTTCTCTCAATTTAGTTTTAGATTTAGTTTTGTTTAGAGTTACTGCATGGAAACAAGCCCATCGGCCCAGCATGTCCGTGTCGATCTGCTACATAGAAATATAGAAAAATAGTTGCAGGAGTTGGGCATTCAGCCCTTCAATATGATCATGGCGGATCATCTAATATCAGTACCCCTTTCCTGCTTTTTCCCCATATCCCTTGATTCCCTTAGCCCTAAGAGCTAAATCTAACTCTCTTGAAAACATCCAGTGGATTGGCCTCCACTGCCTTCTGCGGCAGAGAATTCCAGATTCACAACTCTTTAGGTGAAAAGGTTTTTTGTCATCTCAGTGCTAAATTCAACTGACTTCAACATCGCGGAGGCCTGGGACTTCTCGCCGAGGTCACCCAGTGTAATTCTCCGTCCTGTGCGGCATGCGGACCTCGGGAGCCACGGTCTCCGGTAGGAAGCGGCCGATTCTGAACTCCAACTCAGAAGCTGGAGCTCCATCATCCCGGCAAGAGGGCCTGAAACACCGGCCTCCGTTGAGGCCTCAAATAGGCCCTGACCACGGTTGAACACAGAGGAAGAGGATTGAGCTTTTTAGTGCCTTCCCTCACAGTGGACAATGTTGATTCCACTGTGGGGGGACGTTCATGTTAAATTCTATATTGTGCTTTTTTTCTTTTTTCTTTTGTATGGATGTGCGATATCAATAACTATTGTTTGATTGATTGATAAATGGCCTACCCCTTAGTCTTAAACTGTGACCCCTGGTTCTGGACTCTCCCAACATCGGGAACATTTTTCCTGCATCTAGCATGTTCAATCCTTTAAGAATGTTATATGTTTCCATAAGATCCCCTCTCATCATTCTAAATTCCAGTGAAATCAAGCCCAGTCGTCCTATTCTTTCATCATATGTCATTCCTGCCATCCCGGGAATTAACCTGGTGAACCTACGCTGCTCTCCCTCAATAGCAAGAATGTCCTTCCTCAATGTCCTTGGGATTCCAAAACTGCGCACAATCTTCCAGGTGCGGTCTCACCAGGGCTCTGTACAACTGCAGTAGGACCTCCTTGCTCCGAAACTCCAATCCTCTTGCAATTAAATCCAACATGCCGTTAGTTTTCTTCACTGCCTGGGGTACATTCATTACGCAAAGCCTAAGGGAATGTCACTAACGCTATCATACACATTAGCGACAATTTTATGACCTAATCCACTTGTTTCATTTTAGTTTTGTTTAGTTGAGAGATACAGCATGGTGGCAGGCCGTCAGCTCACCGAATCCACACTGACCACCGATCCCCATCCACACGCATTGACCCACACACTAAGGACAATTTACAATCGTCAACAAAGTAAATCAACCTAGAAACCTCTTCTCTTTGGAGTGTGGGGTAAAACTCACGTAGTCACGGCAAGAACGTACAAACTCCGTACAGGCAGTGCCTGTAGTCAGGATCGAACCTGATGGTAAAGGGGCTGTCCCACTGCGGTGACCTAATTGGCGAGTTTAGAAGAGTTTAGGAGAGTTGGAAAAAATGTCATATTGAAGACCTCCTTCGACTATGTAGAAGACCTCCTTCGACCTCCTTCGACTATGTTGAGGACTAGTTCGACTAGCTTCGGGAAAATTGGACACCGAATAGTTGAGAGTGAAGACGACCTCCTTCGATCTCCTTTGACCTCCCTCCGACTTCGCTTTGACTATGTTGAAGACTATCTACAACTATCTTCGACTACCTTCGACTACCTTCCACTACCCTCGATTACCTATGACTAACATGCCGACCTACTACGATCTACTTCGACAAAACCTATGAGTAAAAAAAGGATCGATTTTTTTCCATGGCAACCTTTTTTTAATCGCGGGCATTTTTCAATGTTGAAAAATACGCTGCGACCTAGCTGAGGCTTCGAGTACGCGGGGGATACCCGCGAGCATGAGGGAGAGTTACAAAGACCTCCTAGGACCTCGTGTCGACCATGCTGCGTGTATGAGTCGAGGGCAAACTCACCAGAATTCTCGGATTAGGTCGCCGCAGTGGGACAGCCCCTTAAGGCAGCAACTCTACTGTGGTGCCAAGGTGCCAGTTCTCACCAATGTAAATTTGTTCTAACCAATAGACTATTCACACCCTGGCCATTCCCTCTTTTCTCCTCTCCTGATAGACAGAAGATGCAAAAGCTTGAAAGCACACACTGCCAGATTCCAGGACAGCTTCTTCCCTACCGTTATCAGACTTCTGAACGTGCTTCTCACAAGCTAAGGGATGTATTCCCAATTTCCCCAATCTACCTCGTTGCGCACCTTGCACTTTTTTTCACCTGCGCTTTCTTTGTAGCTGCAACAATCTGTTTTCTTTCTCTTATAATTCCCTGTGTGATTTTTGATTGTAATTACACATGGATGTTTTTTTCAACAGGAAATCATACAAAAGAAAGAGTTAGACTGTATCTCTGTACATGTGCCAATAAACTGCAATAATAAATAGCGGCACGATGGCGCCGCTGAGAGAGCTGCTGCCTCCCATGGCTCAATCATGACCTCAGGAGCTGTCTGTGTGGAGTTTGCACATTCTTTGTGTCTGGTGTATGGATCGAGCTGCCGGAGGTATGGAACGAGCTGCCGGGGGAGGTCGTTGAGGCCGGGACTATCACAACATTTAATAAGCAATTAGACAGAAACATGGATAGCACACGGAGGTGGGACTAGTGTAGATGGGGCATGGTGGGCGGTTGGGGCAAGTTGGGACAGAGGGCCTGTTTCCACATTGTAATACTGTGACTCTCTGGTGTCGGGGTAAGAACATTTGTTCTCCTGACCCAGTCTCAACATGTCACTCGATAATTAATGGGGTGGATAGTCAGGATCTTTTTCCTGAGAAGCACGTTTCAAAAACAAGAGGGCATAAATTGAGAAGAATTGGTTTTAAAGAGGATCTGAACGGTGATTTATCTTTATACAGAGGACTGTTAATATCTGGAATGCACCTCGATAGGAAGTGATAGAATCAGACACAATTGCAATGGTTTAGATGAAATTAGACAGTTTAGTTTAGTTTAGTTTAGTTTATTGTCATGTGTACTGAGGTACAGTGAAAAGCTTTTATTGTGTGCTAACCAGTCCGTCTATATTCGCGGAAAGACTATACATGATTACAAACGAGCCGTCCACAGTGTATAGTATAGTAAAGCCTGATTAAAGATGGTCAAGTGTCTCCAGTGAGGAACATGGCAACTCAGGACTACTCTCTAGTTGTTGGTAGGATAATTCAGTTACCAGATAACAGCTGGAAGAAACTGATTATGCTGGTGGTCTTGCCGAGGCACCATGAAATGTAAATGGTATCAATGGAAGGGCTGGATTGTGTGACAGTCTGGGCTGCATCCACAATTCTCTGCCATTTATTGCTTATATGAGCAAGGCGTAGAACATAGAAGTATAGCACAGGAGCAGGCACTTCAGCCCTTAATGTTTCTGTGGTTCCTGTCAGAAATGTCCACATTTACAAATAAATTAAAAACCAATCATAAGAAGCTTTGTTCAACCATTGAAAATTAATTAGTGCCAAGAAAGTTTCCACACTGTATTGATCACTCCAGATTAATTTATGTTTAAAAGCTTCATGTGTCAAGTGCACATGAACAAAGTGTTTCCATTGATACATCAAACCGGATTTAATTTTACATGTGTCCATACCTGGATTATAGGGCTTCGCTAAAGGGAGACGTTGGACAGACTTGGATTGTTTTCTGTGAAACATCAGAGGGTGAGGGGGAGACTTGATAGAAGTATACAAAATGATGAGTGGCAAAGATGGGTTAGACCGTCAAAACCTTTTCCCCAGTGAAATGACCAACACTAGAGGACATTCCTCTAAAATCAGAGAAGAAAAGTTTAATTTCAGGTAAACATCCTCTCTCACTGCTCCCCCTTTGTGATTCCTCCTTCTCTCCTACTCTACTTCTCTAATATCAGGTAGCCCTTGCTCTCTCTCTCTCTATCCCCTCCCCCTTCCCAGTCCTCTCACTTGCCCCACTTCTCCGCCTACTTTCTTCCTTTGTCCTACCCCCTCCCCTGACAACAGTCTGAAGAAGGGTCTCGATCCGAAACGTCACCTATTCCTTCTCTCCGTAGATGCTGCCTCACATGCGGAGTTACTCCAGCATTTTGTATCTGCCTTAAAGTTTAATGGAGTTGGCAGGGCAAGTTTTTATGTAGAGAGAGGTGGGGGCCTGGAACGCATTGCCTGGATGGTGGTAGAGTCAGAAACGATAGCACAAAAGTTTAACAGGCTTTTAGACAGGCACATGGATATGCAGGAAATGGAGCCAAATAAATCATGTACAGGCAGATGACATCAGTTTAACTTGGCATCATGTTTGGCACCAACATTGTGGGCTGAAGGGCCCGTTCCTGTGCTGGATTGTTCTATGTTCTATGTGAACATCCCATAGGAAGGGTTGCATGTTGAGATACAGTTCAATGATCATCTCATGAACATTGCTATTCTGCCGGGGGTTACACAAAAAGCTAGAGAAACTCAGCGGTTGCAGCAGCATCTAAGGAGCGAAGGAGATAGGCGACGTTTCGGGTCGAGACCCTTCCTCCCATTGCTATTCTGCCCACATTTTCATCTTGCATCTCGCAAACATATAATTCATACTAGAGTGCGGGGTGAAGGGCTGGTTCCTGTGCTATAAGTTCATATGTTCATAACTTAACATAGGAGCAGAATTAGGCCATTCAACACATCAAGTCTATTCCACTATTCAATCATGGTTGATCTATCTTTCCCTCTCTACCCCATTCTCCTGCCTTCCCCTGACCCCCTTACGAATCAAGAATCTGTCAATCAAAATATCCTTTGGTTTGGCCTCCACAGCCGTCTGTGGCAATGAATTCCCCAGATTCACCATCCTCTGACTAAAGAAATCCCTCCTCATTTCCTTTCTAGAGGTACGTCCTTTTATTCTGAGGCATCTGGTCCTAGACTCTCCGACTAATGGAAACATCCTCTTCACATCCATTCTATCCAGGCCTTTCACTATTAAGTTTCAAGTCTCACCCTTCTATACTCCAGTGAGTACAGGCCCAGTGCCGTCACTTGTCCATCATATGTTAACCCAATCATTCCTGGGATCATTCTAGTAAACCTCCTCTGGACCCTTTTCAACACCAGCACATCATTCCTCGAATATGGGTTCCAAAACTGCTCACAATACTCCAAATGTGGTGTGACCAGTGCCTTATAAAGCCTCAGCTTGGTGTTATGTTTGGCACAGACAACGTGGAATGAAGGGCATGTTCCTGTGCTGTTCTATTTTCCATGTTTCGGTTTTCCAGTGCGATTTTGTGAGCTGACTTTCACATGGTCTTCAAACACACGGGTCACAAGCATGATAAATATCTTCCTATTCTGTCTCCATGTTTGGCAGGACCAAACCAACATGTGTCATTTCTTGTAATGCAACGAACTGCAGATGCTGGAACATTGAGCAACAAACACAAAGTGCTGGAGTAACTCAGTGCGTCAGGCAGCATCTCTGGAGAACATGGATAGATGATATTTTGGGGCGGGACCTTTCTTCATTCTGATTGTAGTTGGGGGAAGAAAGCTTGAAGAGAGGTGGGGGCAGGACAAAGACTGCCATGTGATAGGTAGATACAGTTGGTGGGGGTTGCTTGATAGAGGGGTAGCAAGGGGCAGGGATGAAAAGGAGACAAAAGGCTGTGATATAAAGAGAGGAGATGCGTGAATTGTGAGGCCTCTTTCTCCTGCCTCTTTTGCCCTTATCTCATAGCTTTGGCCTCCTTTTCATCTCAGGCCTTTGTCCACCTATCTGCCAACCAACCAACCAACTGTATCCACCTATCATTTACCAGGCTTTGTCTCGTCTCCAAATTTATTCCATCTGACTCCTCCCTAGTACAATCAGTCTGAAGAAGGGTTCTGACCCAACGCGTCACCTATCTATGTTCTCCAGAGATGGGGCCTGACCCGCTGAGTTACTCCAGCACTTTGCGTTTTTGTGTGACTTCTCATGTTCAGCTGATTGAACACCTTTATAAGGGTGTTAAAAGTTCATACCTTTATAGATGAGGAGGCATGTATTTAGTCAGAGGGTAGTGCATCTGTGGAATTCATTGCCACAGACGGCTGTGGCGGCTAAGTCACTGGATATTTTTAAGGCAGAGATAGACAGACTCTTGATAAGGGTCTCAGGGCTTATGGGGAGAAGGCAGGAGAATGGGGTTGAGCGGGAAAGATAGAGCAGAATAGAGCTTGACTGAATAGCGGAGTAGACGATGGGCCGAATGGCCTGTTTCTGCGTCTAGAACTTATGATCCGATGATTGTAGGTCAGTGGCAGAATATATTTTATGAAATAAAAGATCTACTACCAAAATCAATGTTCACTTGTAATGTTGGCTTGCATTTTCTTTGCTGGTAGCAAGACCATGATTGGGTAATGTTATAAAGTCATCATCTGCAAATCTGACTTTTGATTGACCTTCTTTGTTGCAACTTGCAGAATCAGTGAAAAGGTTGCTGGTTATGTGTACTCAGAGTAATGTTATTGATATCAACATTCTGTTGTGTTATTTGAATGCATCTTACTTTGCCAGTGTCTCAGACTCATCTTATTCTATGATATGGATTGTCTATACAGCCCATTACCTCACCAGTTGTAATTTTTGTATTCTTTTTGCCTGGCGATCAATGACATAACCACTTTTTTATTGATATTCCGGTCAATGAAGTCGCCTTAGAACGGTCTGCCATTTTAGTGTATTTGCTGATTTGCAGTAACAGATGAAGTGGGATGTATTGGCAGCATCTACGACTCAAAGTCAGCAAAAGTCGGCTCCGTAACTTCCACTGCTCAACACGTCCGTGTGCCGCCGGTCCCATGTCGCTTGTCACCCAAGGAAAGATGTCTCGTGAACTTTGACCTGAAGTAACGCAGGGCGTTGACACCATTCGCAGACTGACTCCATGTTCTCCAGAGATTCTGCCAGACCTGCTGAGTTACACCCGCACTTTGTGTTCTAAGCAAGATTCCTTCTGTTTGTGTACAACCTCAATCCTACCTCGGCAATGGAACACTGTGGGCCTCCTCCTGCTCGACCATGGACTTAATTTTTTAGTTTAGTTTGGATACACATCCCAAAGACTGTGGGTTAGCAGGTTAATTGGCCTCCGTAAATTGCCCCTAGTGTGTAGGGAGCAGGAAAGTGGGATAACATAGAACTAGTGTGAATGGATGATCGATGGTCAGCGTGGACTTGGTGGGCCGTAGGGTCTACTTCCATGCTGCATCTCTAATCTAAACTAAACTAAACTAAATTAAATTAACCTACACTAAACTAAACTACACTAAACTAATCTAAACTAAACTAAACACGACTAAACTACACTAAACTAATCTAAACTAAACTACACTAAACTACACTAAACTAATCTAAACTAATTTAAACTAAACTACACTAAACTAATCTAAACTAAACTAAACTACAATAAACTAAACTACACTAAACTAACCTAAACTAAACTAAACTAAACTACACTAAACTACACCAAACTACACTAAACTAAACTAAAACAAATGTATCACAAATGTGATTTTGTTCCACAAGTCAGGTGCACTCAATGGGTCTCAAAGTATTTGTTCTCAAAGCAATGTCTTGCAATTTAATGTGTTTTTAATTGGTATTTAATGTTGCTTTAGGTTTAAGTGTTCAGTGGCACGGCAATAACCAATTTCTCTGCTTTATTTAATAGAAGATTTGACAGAGGTGCAAAAGGACTTTCTTCCTTTATTCATTAGGGCTTTAAAGTTACACTTATTTCTGAAGAAATTCTGCCTTGAATTTACCTGCACCACCCTAAATCTGAAAAAGGTCCCCGCCCAAAATGTCACTCATCAATGCTCTCCAGAGATGCTGTCTGGCCTGCTGGGTTACTCCAGCACTTTATGTTCTATGCAAGATTCCTTGTGTGTAGACCACCTCAATCTACATCAGCAATGGAACACTATGGACCACTTCTTGCACTACCATGGACTTGTTTTTAGTTTAGTTTAGTTCAGATACAGTGTGGAAACAGGCCCTTCAGCCCATTGAATCTGTGCCGATCACTGGTTCTCTGGTATCCCATTTTCGTATCCTACACACAGGGAGAATTTAGTGAAGCCAATTATCCTGCAAACCTGCACGTCTTTGGAATGTGGGAGGAAACTGGAGCACCCGGTGAAAACCCACAGTCACAGAGAGAACGTATAAACGTCATACAGAGCAGCTGTTGTCAGGATCGAACCCGGGTTCCTGGTGCTGTAAAGCAGCAACTCTACCACTGTGCCATTATGCTGATCCAGTTTTACACTAATATCTTGTTTTCTGCACTGCCTTTTTCTTTTCACTGTCTTGTAGCATGTATTTGTAATATATGTACAATTTCTGTTTTTGTGTGTTGTCTGAGCTGATGTCACTGCGGATAGACACAAAGTGCTGGAGTAACTCAGCGGGTCAGGCAATATCTCTGAAGAATAGGCATGGCCAATGTTCAGGTCGAGACCTTCTTCAGCCTGGAGTCGGTCTGGGTCTCTGGCGCTGTAAGGCAACAACTCTACTGCTGTGCCACCGTGCCTCTGATGAACTAAATCCCAACGTTTCAGCTGCCGACCACCACAATTAGAGCATTTGGATCATTCCGTTAGGTTTTAGGAAAAGAGGGAAGAAAAGATAAGGGATGGAATTTTGGAGCTATGAGTGAATTGGCTCCCAATTGCAGTTCTCCTGCCAAATGGAAGCAAAATGTTGGGATGGAGGGGAAGGAAACAATTAATATTTCATTAACACTGACTGAGGAAACAGGCAGCATTAATCTGCGTAATTTCCAAAGCAGGAATTCCGCTTTCAAGGGAAATTGTCCTGATGAAAGGAATTCATCCGGATTTGTGTCCATGTGTGAAGCAATGCTGAAAGGAAGTGATGTTGAGCTCTGTATAACCTGGTGCAGGTACAGCTGGAATGGGTATTGAACTACAGGAAGGATGTGGAGACCTTAAGAGAGGGCACAGAAAAAGGGCCTACTGGATTTACGTCAGAGGAATGGAACTATTATTCGCCATAAGGCAGAGAGATTATTCAGTGGAAGTGTTCAACATCACCAAGGGTCTGGACAAATTAATAAAGGAGAACTATTCTCATTGGGGGGAAGGTTCAAGCACCAGTTGTTGGTGGTTTAAAGGTGAATTCCAAAATATAACATGAGACGTTTAAGAAATATTTAAGAAATGATTTAAGAATCATTTAGACTGGTACATGGTACATTGCGAGGCTGTGCCCTCTGGTCCTAGACTCTCCAACTAGTGGAAACTTTACTATTGTAAAGTTTAAGAAACATTTGCACAGGTACATAGATAGGACAGGTTTAGATGGCTATGAGTCAAACACAGGCAGATGGGGTTAGTGTAGATGGGACATGTTGGTTGGCGTAGGCATGTTTCCATGCTCTATGACTCTGACTATATCACATGCAGGTTTGTAGGTTAATTGGCCTCTGTAAATTGCACATAGTCTGCAAGGAATGTATGCGAAAGTGGGGTAATACAAGAACTAGTGTGAACCGGTGATCAATGGTCAACATGGGCTCGGTGGGCTGAAGGGCCTGTTTCCTTGCTATACCAATTCAATCACTTGAAGACACGCACCTTCACTTAACAAGGGAAGGAGTTCTGGAATTCACTCCTTCACTTTTCCTTGGAATAATGGTATGGAATCTTTGAGAGTCACGGTGGCACAGCCGGTAGAGCTGCTGCCTCGCAGAACCCGAGAACCCAGGTTCGATCCTCGGGTGCTGTCCGTGTGGAGTTTGCACGTTCTCCCTGTGACCGCATGCATTTCCTTCGGCTGCTCCGGTTTCCTCCCCATCATAAAAAAGTGCGGGTTTGTAGGTTTATTGGCCTCCGTAAATTGCCTCTAATGTGGAGAAGTGGGTGGGATAACATAGAGCTAGTGTGAACGGGAGATTGATTGTCGGCTTGGGCTCGGTGGGCTGAAGGGCCTGTTTCCATTCTGTATCTTTCAATCAATTTAATCATATGAAGACACACATCTTCACAATAACAAGGGTTGAAGTTCTGGAATTCACTCCCCGACGAACCGGTGGAGGCAGATTCAATCCTAACCTTCTTAAGAAATGGTGTCAGTATTTGAAGGAATATGGTGAAGATTTACAAAGATGTTTCCAGGACGAGGGGCTGAGCTGTAGTGTGAGCTGGACAGCTAGGACTTTATTCCTCGGACCACATGAGGTTGAGGGGTGATTTTACAGAGGTGTATAAAATCCCCACGAGGGGAATAGATAGGGGAATGCACAGAGTCCTTTATGTAGGGTAGGAATATTAAAACCCATAGGTTTAAGGTGAGAGGGACAAGATTCAGTACAAACCTGAGAGACACCATTTTCACTCAGAGGGTGGTGGGTATATGGAATGAGCTGCCAGAGGAGGAGGCAAATACTATAACAGCATTTAAAAGGCACCTGGACAGGTATATGGAAAGAAAGGTTTATAGGGATATGGGTCACACGCGGGCAGGTGAATTAGCATAGATGTGGTTGGCATGGAGCAGTGGACTAAAGGGCCTTTTTCTGTACTTTACAACTCTATAATTCCATGACTGTGAATTGTAAGGATTTTAAAAAAGAGCAGAGAAATGCAAGAGAAGGGATTTCACTTGAAAAGACCAGCAGGTCTTGGGGGCGGCACAGTAGCACAGTGTTACTGTTGCTGCCATACAGCACCAGAGACCTGGGTTCGATCCTGACAACGGGTGCTGTCTGTGCGGAGTTTGTAAGTTCTCCCTGTGACCATGTGGGTTTCCTCCGGGAGCTCTGGTTTTCCGCCACACCCCAAAGAAGTCCAGGTTCGTAGGCTAATTGGCTTGGTAAAATGATAAATTGTCACTCGTGTGTGTAGGATAGTGTTCGTCTGCGGGGAGTCACTGGGCAGTGCAGACATGGTAATCCGAATGGCCTGTTTCTGCATTATATCTTTAAACTAAACTCTAAAACTAAATTAAACCAGGAGCTTAATGGGTCTTCTGGGCTGTCTCTGTGCTTTGAGGATCCAATGACCCTGTGCCTATTTATTATAAATCACAGTGACTGCCAAGGGAAGGGTGATAGAAGCTCGGAAATGGAAAGTGCTGTTCCATTCATGTTTATAACAGTATTTTTCCTCTAATCATTAAATTTTATATGAAAAAATTGAAAGCAGGGAGGGACATGGAAATCATGAGTAACTGTTGTTATTAAGTTTTATTCTCCCAAAGGAGAATTTTTTAAGGAACTGATATTTTAAGACTTCAGATAAATGTGTGATTGTAAGCCCCACTTGACTCACTACCTGCTGGGTGAAGTCGTTAAAAAACACATTTACTGTAGGAGTAACTGTACTCTGATGGAAACAAAAATGGTATTTTATGTTTTGCAGTTGAACAACGTTTAGTTTAGTTTAGCTTAGAGATACAGCGCGGAAACAGGCCCTTCAGCCCTCTGAGTCCACACCGACCAGTGATCCACAATTTTGACCAAAGCCTATTAACCTACAAACCTGTACGTCTTTGGAGTGTGGGAGGAACCCGGAGCACCCGGAGAAAACTCACGCAGGTCACGGGGAGAAGGTACAAACTCCGTACAGATAGCTCCCATAGTCACGCCAAACTCAGGTCTCTGGTGCTGTAAGGCAGCAACTCTACCGCTACGCCTTGATTTAGTTTATTATTGTCACATGTACTGAGGCACAGTGAAAAGCATTTTTCATTGCATGCTATCCAGTCAGCGAAAAGCCTGTGTGCAAGACGGTGTACAAATGCAGGATAAAGGGAATAACGTTTAGTGCAAGATAAAGTCCAGTGAATTTTGATTAAAGATGGTCCAAAGGTTTCTATTGGGGTAGATGGGAGGTCAGGACCAATCTAGAGTTGGCGATAGGATGGTGCAGTTGCCTAATAACATCAGGGAAGAAACTGCTCCTGCATCTGGAGGTATGCAGTTTCAAATATCTGCACCTATTATCTGATGGGAGAGGGAAGAAGAGGGAGTGACCAGGGTGAGACTGATCCTCGATTATGCTGCAGGCCTTGCCGAGGCAGCGTGAAGTGTAGATGGAGTTAATGGAAGGGAGGTTGGTTTGTGTGATGATCAGCTGACTATCCTGCTAAGGCTTAGTTTAGTTTAGAGATACAGCATGGAAACGGGCCCTTTGGCCCACCAAGTCTGCGCCGACCAGCGATCACCCTACACAGAGACGCACAAGCTCTATCCTGCAATTTACGAAGGTCAATTAGCTTACAAACTTGCACGTCTTTGGAATGCAAGAGGAAATAGAGCACCCGGAGAAAACCCATGTGGTCACAGGGAGAACATACATCCATACAGACAGCATTCGTAGTCAGGTTCGAACTCGGGTTTCTGGCGTTGCAAATCTATCGCTGCGCCACTGTGCCGCCATAAACTACCTATCAATATGTTAACGTGAGACTCTTGCAGGTAGATGTAAAAGACTCTGCCATCCCAAGGAAGGGCTGAGGAATTAGTCCTAAAGTCCAAAGAAATTCAGGTCTTTCTTGTTGAAATGGTTTGTCAGACCATTCGTAGGGTTCAAGTTGTTTTAATGGTTTAAAGAACTGAGTGTCCCCAACTGTCCTGGCCAACCTTGCTCTCTCAAACACTCACCGATCCACACATTTGGATGGCACGGTGGTGCAGCGGTAGAGTTGCTGGCTTACAACGCTTGCAGCGCTCGAGACCCTAGTTCGATCACGACTACAATCGACTATGAACCTGACTACGGGCGCTGTCTGTAGGGTGTTTGTACATTCTCCCCGTAACCATGTGGGTTTTCTCCGAGATCTTCGGTATCTTCCCACAATGCAAAGACATACAGGTCTGTAGGTTAATTGGCTGGCATAAGAGTAAATTGTAAATTGTTTGTGTGTATAGGGTAGTGTTAATGTGTGGGGATTGCTGGTTGGTGCGGACTCGGTGAGTCAAAGGGCCTCGACTTGACTAGTCTTGACGACTTGAGTACGCAAACTAGATAACAAGAGTGATGAAACGGTGCGGAACTGTCATTGGCATTGTGACGGGGGAACTCGACAGAGATCCTGACCATTAGTTTTTGGATCTTTAGATTTTGCAGTAGATCAGCTGCAACACAGTGCTAATGACATTTCAATAAGCTTTATTGCCTTGCAGTATAGGAAGCCCTGTGGCCTTGTGAAAAAAAATGTTTGCGTTTATATTGAACTTCAAGAGTCCAAGATAAGCCAGGATGAATGATCGTGTCAAGTGGTGGAAAAAAATCTATGCTCTCATTGCAAGTGATCCATTCCTTTAAAAGTTATTGTGGTAACAATAGAATTTATCATCAAAAACTGTCCCCCTTCCCATCTTTGCCAGGTCCCTGTCCAAAATGTACTTGCACAGTCATTCAGCACAGAAACAAGCCTTTTTGTCTAATTTGTCCATGCCAACCCAAATGCCCCATCTAAGTTAGTCCTACCTGCCTGCATTTGGCCCACATTCCTCTAAACCTTTCCTATCCATTTACCTGTCCAAGTGTATTTTCAATGTTGTAATAATACCTGCCTCAACTATTGTATTTCCTCTGGCACCTTGTACCGTGTACCCACCAACCTCTGAGTGAAAGAATTGCCCCTCAGGCAGTGGCGGAAATCCGGGGGGGTGGGGGTGGGGGGGCAAGGGGGACACGCCCCCCCTGTTTTGAGAGGTGGGGGACGATTTTTGAGCTAGCTCCACAGCTCCGGACTGGTGTCCCGTCAGTCCAGGCTGGGCTGTAGGTTAACTCGGCGAGACAGGCAGTTGAGCTGCATTTAGCGCTGGATTAAGCTGTAATTACCGTTCACAGGGCCCACGGCAGAAGCCTTTGAAGCCTCGTGTGCGCGTGTAAGTGTGCGCATGCGCGCACGGCTGCCAAGAAGTTGTGTTCCCCCCTGTCCCCTCCATATTTTGATAGCGATTTCCGTCACTGCCCTCAGGTTCCTATTAAATCTTTCCCCTCTCATCTTAAACCTATGTCCTCTGGTTCTTGATTTCCCTACCCTGGGTACAAGACAGGCACAAGCCGTGAGTAATGCCGACGTGAGACATGCCGGCAGTCAGTCGGCTTTTAAAAATCTTAAACCGCGCATGCGCAGATTGTTCTCCTCTTCGTAAGCTGTCAGTCAACTTTTATAAAGTCTTCAAAAGCCATATCTCTTAATAAAGTACCGTATTTCCCGCCAATGAAGAGGCTTACTCACGTTAGCCGCTTCCCGCAAATCCTTAAATTCCGACAGCGCGATCTAGGGACCAATTGAGGTTACTCGGCTGTCGAAAAGTAAGGATTTGTGGGAAGCGGCTGACATGAGTAAGGCTGGCGAGTGGCAGGAGAAAGGTTTTCAGCGGGAGAGCAATGCCTGAGGTGGCAGCCGGTTCCGCTGACCGGTCCCGGCGGCCGCTCGCAACCACCCGAGCTACTTCCCTCCCCGGCCACAATGCGGTGGCTCCGTGCGCGGAGCGCCACGGGAAGTGAGTTGCTGGCATGATCCCCAACGCCCCCCTTCTCAACGCTCCTGCCCTCCCCGCAACTTTAACCCGGGCCAGACTCCCCACGTGCTGTGAAAGGAACTCTCCCCCCCCCCCATCCTTTTATAGCCGCTTCCCACTGTACAGCCACTTCCCATCAGCTGCCAGCAATGAGGGATAGACTTGGCTATCCCTCAGTACAGTAAAATCATTCTTGAAATAGCATTTTCATCGCCAGGAAATACGGTATTTAAAAAATATAGCTCAAATAAATTTACTTACCATATTATTTGTACCCAAACCTCATTCTTCTTTCTTTGTTTCCTAAAATACTGTTAAGATAAGGACAATCCTTGTTTGAAAAACCCGCCAAGAAACCCGCCAACAGTACGTAGTCCACACTGCGAAGGCAGAATTTCAGCTGGCTTCGGCTCCCCTTGAAATTGACGGCTTCAAGCAGCATCAAGGGCAAGTGCGCTGCACAGACTTTTGCGTGTTACAAGCATTGCGGATGAAAGGCACGGGAGAATTATGTCTACCTAAGAGATTGATCGATAATTGTCCCATTTCTTTACTATTTATATTTAATAATTATCATTTTATAATTTTAGTCAGGGTAGGCAGTGCCTACCTTGCCTACCTTGACGGCACGTGCCTGGTACAAGACCTCATAGAACAGCGCAGCACAGGAACAGGCCCTTCGACTCACAATGTCCATGCCGAACATGATGCCCAGACCATGATCTCATTTCACTCCTGCCATCGGGAAGAAGGTATAGGAGCTCTGAAAATGATAACATCCAGGTTCAGGAGCAGCATCTTCCCTTCAGCCTTTGAACCTCCAAACAAGCTCTGAACTACATAGACTTGGGGGCATTGGTTTTGTCTTTTTGCACTATTAATGTATGTTCTTTTGTGTTATGTGTGTGTGTTCTCCATGGATTGTCACCTTGTCGTGGTGGAGAAGCTTGTGTGGTCCTGAGATCCTGAGAGCGATGCCATCTGAAGCTATGCTTCTGGTCGGGCCACCCATGGCGGTAAGGTCGATGGGGAGGTCCCTGACAAAGAGAAATCCAACCAAGACCTCAACAGTGGAACAGGCGGAGGATGATGGCTGACTTTAGCGGATCACAACAGCTGGGAAGGCAGATGAAGGCTGCAGCAGGAAAGGGTCCCCGGTCATCTTGGACTCCATGCCACTGGATTCTGACCCAGATCTCTCAAGGACCGTGGGGTGGCTATCTGTGCACCAGTCTCCCCATGTTAAACAAAGTCATGCACAGGAGTCCTCCACAAGAGAGGACGGTCATACTCGTTTCAGGTGACCGCCGATGATGATGATGTGTTGTGCGTACATAGGTCGACCATCTACACTCGTCCCACCTGCCGGCATTTGGCCCATATCCCTCTAAACCTGTCCTATCCATGTACCTGTCTAAATATCTCTTAAACGTTATGATAGTACCTGGCTCAACTACCTCCTCTGGCAGCTCGTTCCATACAGCCACACAATTTGTGTATAAAAGGTTCCCCACAAGTTCCTATTAAATCTTTCCCCCCTCTCACCTTAAAACATATCCTCTGGTTCCTCTGGGTAAAAGACCCTGTGCGTTTACCCGATCTATTCCCCTCATGATTTTGTACGCCTCTGCAAGGTCACCCCTCACTCTCCCGTGCTCCAAGGTCTTCAGGGACAGGCTGGGGCCGGGTAACCAGATGACCACCCTGTTCTACTCCACCATTTTAACCTTGAATTCCACCATTTCTTTCTTTTGTTTCCAATGATTTTTCCACATCCCAGGGACAGATTTTCTCGCTCCCTCATTAATAATGACTTCCATCGTGCCTACCAGGAAATTAAAACATTTGGCGACACGGTTAAGTGAAATGCAAGGTCTCTTTGTCGCAGTCTGCCAGCTGTCAGAGTCAATAGTGAGGAAAATGGACAGCATTGATTTTACAGTGTTGTACAGTCTTATTCAGAGACAATGAAATCACCAGCCCCTTTGACTAACAGCTTAAACTAGCATGTGTCTCATCATTTATTAACCGCGCAGTGCTGTAGCAATGAAAATGTATCGCACAGATCCATCCGAGCAAGTTCATAAGTCCTGGGCTAATTAACTTGCAAAGGATTTACAATCGTTGAATGAAGGAGAGTAAAGGGCCTGTCCCACTTTCACAATCTAATTCACGACCTTTTTTACTCGTGGACATTTTTCATCAGGATAGAAAAATGCCCTGTCCTACTTGATGCCACGAGTTCCTATGGCTAGCATCCCGACCTGCCTACGACCCACCTACAACCACCTATGACCTCGTGACGACCATGCTGCGAGTATGAGTCAAGGGCAAACTCGGCAGAGGTCGTGAATTAGGTTGTTAACTGGAAGACAGATGACCCTTTGATAGAGCCCTGACTTAATTGCGCTGGGGTTGGGAGAGAGGGGAGTAGTTCACAAGTTCACAAGTCATAGGAGTAGAATGAGGCCAGACAGCCCGTTTGATCATGGCTTATCTATCTATCCCTCTCAACCCCATTTTCCTGCTTTCTACCCATAACCCTTAACACCCTTACCAGTCAAGAATCTGAAAATCTCTGCCCCAATGACTTGGCCTTCACAGCCGTCTGTGGCAATGACTTCTGCAGATTCACTACCCTCTGACTAAAGGAATTCTACCTCATCTCCTTCCTGAAGGTACATCCTATTATTCTGAGGCTGCGCCCTCTGGTCACAGACTCTTCCACTAGTGGAAACTGTATTATCGCAATGTTTAAGAAACATTTAGATAGGTACATGGATAGGACAGGTTTAGAGGGACATGGGCCAAACGCAGGTAGGTGGGACTAGTATAGATAGGATGTGTTGGCCTTTGTGGGCAAGTTGAGCCGAAGAGCCTGTTTCCATGCTGTATGATTCTATGACTATGACATCCTCTCCACATCCACTCTATCCAGGCCTTTCAGTATTCGAGAAGAGATTGATTGAGTGCACAACAGTTGTGCCTGCTGCGGGTTGGAGATGCTTTCGCTTCCACATGCGAGGACAAGCTTCCACCCTAGTGTGGCAAGAATCGGTGGCCAGGATGATGATGGTCGAGGTCTTGGAACAGGAAACTCAAAGATTCCCCCTGGGATTTGCTACTCAATGATGTGCAAGGAACGGCACGGTGACGCAACAGTAGAGTTGCTGCCTTACAGCACCAGAGACCCGGGTTCGATCCTGACTAAGGGTGCTGTCTGTATGGAGTTTGTACGTTCTCCCCGTGACCTGCGTCGGTTTTCTCCGGGAGCTCCGGTTTCCTCCCACTCTCCAAAAACGTACAGGTTTGTAAGTTAAATAGTTACAATACGATACGACATGATACGATAAAACTTTATTCATCCCCGGAGGGAAGTTGGTCTGCCAACAGTCACAACATCCAACAAGGTACACGAAAACATGAAATTAAAAGTGAAAACAAAAAGAAAAAGACAAGCGATTGTTGTCTGGCTGTCGTATGCACAGCGCCTTCACCGGAACGAACAAACAAACAAACAAGCAAACGCAAACTTATCCCCTGGACAGAGGGTTGCAAACTAGAGTGCCCCCCCCCCCACCCCCCCACACCGGGCCCCCCTTTGTTCTCCCACCGTCCCTCACAGTGGTCCCCTCATGCCGGGTCCTCCATTGTTCTCCACGGCGGTCCCCCCATGCCAGGTCCCCATTGTCCCCACCGTCCGCCCTCATGTTCCACCGCCACCGAGGCTCCCGCTGTCGTTGAGGTTCCCGCTGCTGCCGAGGCTCCTGTTGCCACTGAGGCTCCCATCGCCGCTGAGGCTCCTTCAACCCAGGTAGGCCTCACTGCCCGGCTTCTCCACGGTCCTCTGGAAGGCCTGTGGGGCGAGTTGGGCCTACCAGGGCGCATTCCGGTCGTCGATCCTCGCTCCAGTCGTTGGCGCCACGGTTGTTCAGTGGGTAGATCGGGCTCGCGTGGCTCCCTGGGACAGTTTGGTATAATTGTAAATTGTCCCTGGTATGTGTAGGATGGTGTAAGTGTGCAGGGTGTAGACTCGGTGGGCCGGAGGGTCTGTTTCCTCACTAAACTAAATTAATCTAATCACAGAATGTAAAAAGCTTTCTAGCCAGCTTCTCCACATATGCAAAAAAACAAACTGTAGGCAGTATGGGTGTGGGAAAATGGGTTCAGTGGAGATGGGCAAAGAGGTTCGCATTAATTTGATTAACTGCAGGGCCCATTCCTGTGCTGTAATATGACTCTAGAACACTTTCTGGTTAAGCTACTACACATTTCCCTAATGGGAATGAAGTTGTACAGTCTGTAGCATGGAGACAGATCTGGGAAGATCGACTATAAGATTATGAGGGGAAAAGATTTTTGGGGTGAATGACGAATCTTTATCCCCACAGTAGTGGAATCAAGAATCTGAGCACATAGGTTTAAGATGAGGAGGGAAAGATGTAATAGGAACATGGGGGGTTCCTGCTTTATGCAAAGGGTGGTAGCTATATGGAATGGGCTCTCAGAAAGGTAGTTGAGGCAGTTACGATCACATCGTTTAAAACACATTTGGACAAGTACAAGGATAAGATAGACATCGGACTTCAGACTTCAGACTTTAGACTTTAGAGATACAGAGTGGAAACAGGCTCTTTGGCCCAATGAGTCTACACCGACCAACGATCACCCCATGCACTAGCACTATGTTACATATCAGGGATAATTTTTTTACAATTTTACTGAAGTCAATTAAGCCTGTATGCCTTTGTAGTGTGGGAGAAAACCCACGTGGTCACAGGGAGAACGTACAAACCCCATACGGACAACACCCGTAGTCAGGACCAAACCTAGGTCTCGGATGCTGTAAGTCTGCAACTCTACTGTTGTGCCACTGTGCCGCCTTAAGTTTAGCGAGTTATGGGGCAAACGCAGGCAGGTGGGACGAGTGTAGATGGGGCATGTTGGTCGGTTTGTGCACTGTTTCTATACTGTGTGACTCTATGACAATGAGTAGATAATTGTTAGCCGAATGGGTGGTTGGCTTCACGCAGAGGGTGATGGGTATATAGAATGCTTTCAGAGGAGTTAATTGAGACAGGTACTGCAACAACATTCAAAAGACATTTGGACAAGTACATAGATAGGAAAGGTTTAGAGGGAAGGTAGACACAAAAATGCTGGAGTAACTCAGCAGGTGAGGCAGCTTCTATGGAGAGAAGGAATGGGTGATGTTTTGGGTCGAGACCCTTCTGTGACTAGGTTTAGGGGGATATACAGTGGGCCACATGTGGGAATGTTGGACTAATGTAATGGAGCATGACAGAGATGGGCCAGAGGGCCTGTTTCCGTGCTGCGTGACTCAATGACTATCTGCAATGCCCTCCCAAGTTAATTATGTGTGTCCTGGACACATCATTCAGGCGCTCAGATGTTCCTTATCTGTTAATATTCACAAGACCAGCTTCGTGGGTGACCCTCGTGTTATGAGGGCGTGGTGTTTATTGAAAATGGTTGTGGGTCTGTCCCACTTACGCGATTTTTTCAGCGACTTGATGACAACCGTCATAGTCGCAACAGGTCGCCGAAAATTTTCAACATGTTGAAAATCCAGTGGCGACCAGAACAAGGTACGCCTCTTTGGGCGACTACTCACGACCATACAGGCTTCACTCCACGACATGTCACCAGGGTGTCACCTGTATGGTCAAAAATAGTCTCCTCAGTCGCCCAAACGTTCACAACTATCTCAAAGTCAATGTCAAAGTCAAAGTCAATTTATTCGTCACATACACCCGATGGTACAGTGAAATGATTTTGCCAGCAGCGATACACTTAAAAAGAACACACAATGCACAATAGAATTTAACACAAACATCCACCACAGCATTCCTCACTGTGGTGGAAGGCACAAAGTTCAGTCACTCCTCCTTTGTACATCCGTGGTAGGGGCCTTGAACCCTCCGTTGTCGCCGCTATGGACGGCCCGATGTACTAGCCCTCTCGTCGGGATGATCTATCCCTCTTGGGCTTACACCCGTCTCGACCCATCAATCTGCCTATCAGGGAACCCCCTGGCCTGAGGTCATCTGTCGCCGGCCATGAGCAGTCCTTTTCGTTCCCAGCATTTATTCCCTGCTCCTTTTACTACAATCAGTCTGAAGAAGAGTCCCGACCCAAAATTGCCCCCTATTTAATTTGTTCCAACCATTAGCTCACTCTTCTACAAGGTCTCCAGGATATCATTGTATCTTGATAAACATCAACACGTTGAACCAGAAAAAATAATGGGCAAGAGAATAAGCAGAACATTTTTCGACATTTAGGTTTAGGTTTATTACTGTCACGTGTGCCGAGATACAGAGAATAGCTTTTATTTACAGCTATCCAAACAAATCAAATAATTCCATGCACAAACGCAATCAAACCCAAACGCAAGCACAACCGGTAAAGCGAAGAGAAATATACCAGAGAGCAGAGTATCGTTTCTCAGCATGGTAGCGTAACAGTTCCAGAGAAAGGTCCAATGTCTGCAGTGAGCACCGCCCCAGCTGGGTGCCTGCCCCTTTTCCGGGGTTATGTCCATGCCCGGGTGGTTTTAGCGAGGGACTATGCGCTGTCCACATGCACCCTGGGGGATTTCCGGGACCGCTGGGCACCGCGGGGGGTTGGATGTTTCCTCAATGAGGATTGTATTATAGTTATTTGAAAATGTAGTGACTTGGTGACTTTGGTGATTTTGTATTATGGTGGTGGTCGTCTGTAAATATTGTTTTGTATCGCAATTGAATAAATTATTTTTGTTAAAGAAAATGGCTGTCGCAAGGTAGGCTGGAAAATTGGGACTGCACTCTAGCATATGGAAGGACCATTCAGAAACCTGATAGCAGAGGGCAAGAGGTTGTTCCTGAGGGATGTAGGCACAAGGAACTGCAGATGCTGTTTACTAAAAATGACATGGGCAGCACCATGGTGCACCGGTAGAGTTGCTGCCTTTCACTGCCAGAGACCCGTGTTCGATCCTGACTACAGGTGTTTGTCTGTATGGAGTTTGCACGTTCTCCCCGTGACCTGCGTGGGTTTTCTCCGGGTGCTCTGGTTTCCTCACTCACTCCAAAGACGTACAGGTTTTTAACGCTAATGGCTTGGTATAATTGTAAATTGTCCATAGTGGTATAGGATGATGTTAGTGTGGATTTCAAATATGTCGGAAACGCTACATCTTGAAGAAATGAGATTCCTCCTACTAGGCAAAGTTGACCAATTCTTAAAGACTTGGTCTCCTTTTATCAACTTTTTATAAGCATATGGTGCAACATAACACAACCTTAGAAATTAAATGGTTCAGAACCGGGTGACGGATGGGGAAAAATACGAAATAGGTATATCTCTCCTAATTTCTCTTTCTCTCTCAATCTTTTTAGCTTTTCATCTCTGCTCTTTATTTCTTTCGCTATCTGTTTCTACTCGCTTGTCTATCTATTTCGACACTCTTTATTTATTTTTCCTTTCACTGTTCTTTTATTATTAAATTAAAAATACAAAGTTGTACAAGAATGGTAATGTGTATGTATGAATTAGGTACTCAAGTACCACACTATTGTACTTCTAACAAAAATTAAAAAATAAATTAAAAAAAGGATGACGTTAGTGTGCGGGGATTGCTGGTCGGCTCGAACCCGGTGGGCAGAAGGGCCTGTTTTCGCGCTGTTTAAATTTCTAATTTAAACTAAACTAAACACAAAGTGCTGGAGTAACACAGCAGGACAAGCAGAATCTCTCAAGAACATGGATCGCTAAGGTTGTGGCTCGGAATCGTTCTTCAGACTGGCCGTTCTGAGTTTGCAGGTACATGCTTTCAACCTTCTTTATCTTCTGCCTGATGAAAGTGCGGAGATGTAGGAACGACCAGGATGGAAAAGGTCCTTTATTATGGTGACTGCTTTCTTGAGGTAGAATGAAGTGTAGATTAGGTGAATGTTGGGGAGCCTGGCTGTGTGATAGACTGGGCTATGTATACAAAACTCTGCAATTTCTTGTGGTCTTGGGCAGAGCTGTTTCCAAACCAAGCTGCAATGCACTCCGACAGAAGAAGTGAAAAAATCTACCAGACCCGTAGCTTGGAGAAATGAATTAACGAATGCCCAGGGGAAAAATCAGGAGAGGGATGTCTAGATAATAGGAGGAACTGCTGAGGAATAGTGCACGGCTGGACTGGCATTGTCATATTACCTGAGACTAAAGGTTAAGACTTAAAGTCAGCACAGTGACACAGCTGGTAGATCTGCTGCCTCACAGTGCCAGAGACCCAGGTTCGATCCTGAGATCAGATGCTGTTTGTGTGGAGTTTGCACGTTCCCCCTTGTGTGACTGCGTGCGATTCCTCCGGGTGCTCCGGTTTCCTCCCACATCCTTTTTCTAGATTAATTGCCCTCAGTAAATTGCCCCCTGGTTGGTAGGGAGTGGTTGAGGGAGAGGGATAACATCGAACTAATGTAAGTGGGTGATCGATGGTCGGGGTGGGCTGAAGGGCCTGTTTCTATGCTGTATCTTTTAAACTCAACTAAACAAAGTCATCTTGTTTTTGTGCTTTGATGGATATAGCTCAATAAGAGAAAGCTAATCACCGGAACATTGTAAATTGTGAACGTATTATCATTGATAATTTCTGATCATGAGAAACTGAGATGCCATCTTATATAGTGGGGATAGATTCTGGCCCTAACACACAAATTCATGGTAAATAATTTAGAACACTTGATGAGTCATTTAGATTGATCAAGGCGGCCTTGTATTGCACTTACTTGTTAATGGAAGCATCAGAACGTCTAGATAGTCTAGATAAACTGTTGGCTTGGCTGATAGTTTTGCTCCACACAACCCGTGAATTTGTGCAAAAATTCCAATTGAATTTTTGTGGTGAATATTCTGAAAAATAACGCAAATTCAGATTACAGATGTGTTGTTACAATTTATATGATCCAACTTGATATATTTGATTAGGCAAGCTGTTTGCTCTGCAGTGACGAAGGTTGAGAGATGACATGGAGTCGTAGAGTGACACAGCAGGGAAACAGGCCATTCGGCACAACTTGCCCATGCTGACCAAGATGCTCCATCTACATGAGTCCCACCTTGCCTGTGTTTAAGTTCATAAGTTCATAAGTCATAGGTGCAGAATTAGGCCATTCGGCCCATCGAGTGTACTCTGCCATTCAATCATGGCCGATCTATCTTTCCCTCTCTATCCCATTCTGCCGTCTCCCAGTTACCTTTAACACCTTTACAAACCAAGAACCTGTCAATCTCCACTTTACAAATACAACAAAAAGCTTCCCATGTTCCTTCTATAAATTAAACGAAACTAAACACCCTATCTCGGCCTTTCTTTATACGGTAGGTTTCAATGGGATCCTCCCTCATCCTTCTAAACCCTTGAGGAACCCAAGGGACCAACTCCTGTTTTCCTGTGTTCTTTTGTTTCCTGAAGGCAGTGAAGAGACAAAGTCGGCCATGTTGCTTAACACCTGGAGTCACGTTTAACCGAGAACATGTAAGGATGACAACTTTCCATTGGTGAAAGAGATTAGGGAAACAGATGGACTCTTAATGACAAGAGCCAAAACTAAGCTTCACAGATATTTTTCTATGTTCGCATATTTGTTTAATCACATGAAGTGAAATTTTAGTTTGTATTTCAGATGGTTCCTGTGGTTTAGGTTGATTCATAAAGAAATTAATCAAAACATGAACTTCTCAGGGTGGCACTGTTTAGATGAGTTTAGAGATACAGCGTAGAAACAGGCCCTTCAATCCATCGAGTCCCCGCCGACCAGCGATCACCCCGTATACTACTTCTATCCTACACTCTAGGGACAATTTACATCAGCTAATTAACCTACAAACCTGCACGTCTTTGGAGTGTGGGTGGAAACATGCATTTCGTTGTCTCTGTACTGTACACTGACAATGACAATTAAAATTGAATCTGAATCTGAATCTGAAACCGGAGCACCTGGGGAAAACCCACACGGTCACAGGGAGAATGTACAATCTTCATACAGACAGTACCCGCAGTCAGGATCAAACCCGGGTCTATGGTGCTGTAAGGCAGCAACACTACCGCTGTGCCACTGTGCCACCCAAGTGGGGTTTGAACTCTTGCCTTCAGTTTGTTAGCCTAGGCCTCCAGATGTGAGTCCAGTAATTCGACCACCTTGTTACCAAGCTATTAGAAACTGCCGAGGTTTTCTACCTTTAATTGTTCTCTCTATCTCTGCAGGGACTTGACTTTGGTTAACGTGATGACTTCCCACATTGTGGCTAGTTAATTGACTTTGCGGTGAATTAACAATGACTGAGATACGTATTTGATAGTTGCACTGCATTCTCAATTAAACCTGCTGCTATCATCTCTTTAATATCCAATCTGTAATTGCAAAGCTGGTGGTGTTTCCGCTATTTCCTTAGCTTGAATAATTACTTCATGACACCACATACCATTTCACCCACATGGGCTATTGTTGGAGAGCAAATCCAGAGTTTGAAGACGTATTTGTATCACCATTGCTGTGAAAATTGATAAATATCTTTAATCCATTTCTCTCTTCTGATATTTCACAATGGTCTTAAAACTGTGATGGGATGGGACCTCAGAAATGGTTTGTGCAGGAAATATTCTAGTATAATGTCCACCACAGACATTGTGGGCCGAAGGGCCTGTTCTTGTGCTGTACTGTTCTATGTTCTATGTTCAAATTTCTTCTCTATTTATGACGGCACGGTGGCGCAGCGATAGATTTGTTGCCTTACAGAGCTTGCAGCAACGGAGACCCGGGTTCGATCCCGGCTACGGGGGCTGCCTTTACGGAGTTTGTACATGCTCCCCGTGACCGCGTGGGTTTTCTCTGCGATCTCCGGTTTCCTTCCACACTCCAAAGGTGTACAGGTATGTAGGTAAATTGGCTTGGTATAAGTGTAAATTGTCCCTAGTGTGTGTAGGATAGCATTAATGTGCAGGGATCGCTGGTTGATGCGGAATCGGCCAAAGGGCCTGTTTCCGCGCTGTATCTCTACACTAAAGTAAACAAAACTATTAATAACATTTATGGAATACTGGAAAACTATGCATCATTAGAAACCGTGTCCTGGATTTAACGGAAAAGACATGCTCAGGAATCCACTGACTATAAGACAGTTGACCCATATCACCTTCCAGATCCAATTTGCAGTAATTATCTTTTCAGATTAGTCCTAGACTGGCTGAAACAAATGACTATACAATAGCTTTGAATTAGCAGAGTAATGCAATGTAATAATTGAAACACTTAAATAAAGTGATATGGACCCATAACAAAGTGCTGATGACAAGTATTATTGAAACACTAAAATATTTATTTTACAATATTCAGCCATGCAAACTGGCTCAAGGTTCTTGTTGAAGAACGAGTTGCAAACTGTAATCGGTCACATTTAAAATATTAATCCTTTACAAGATACAAGATGCAAGATACATGTATTTGTCACGTGTGCCAATTGGCACAGTGAAATGAAATCACCATACAGCCATACAGTAAAACTAAAGAACACAACATAGAGTAGATAGAATTCAACATAAAACATCCCCACACAGCAGGATCAAAGTTTCCCACTGTGAGGGAAGGCACCAAAGTCAGTCTCTTCCCCTGATGTTCCCCACTGTTCACCCGTGGTCAGGGCCTCCGCAGTCGCCATTAATGCCATTTTTCAGACACCTGGATAGACGTGGAAACAGAGAACTGCAGATGCTGGTTAATACACAAAATAACACAAGTGCTGGCACAGCAGCAGGTCAGACAGCATCTCTGGAGAACATGGAAAGGTGATGTTTTGGGTCTCCGAAACGTCACCTATTCATGTTGTCTAGAGATGCTGCCTGACCTGCTGAGTTACTCAAGCACTTTGCATCCTTGAGTTGAAACTATTTATGGACTTGTGTGAACAAAACTGGGTCTGTCTATGTACTATCTTAGAAGCATGCATAGATGGTTCGTGAAGGGAATATTCTGGTATAATGTCCAGCACAGACATTGTGGGTCGAAGGGCCTGTTCTTGTGCTGTACTGTTCTATGTTCTATGTTCTATGTTCAGATCTTTTCTCCATGCAAAAAAATGCCATTTGTTCCATCAAATGCATGCTTCCTCAAAAAGAGCTAACGTTAAAGGTTACAGTGAGAAGGCAGGAGAATGGGGTTGAGAGGAAAAAATAGATCAGTCACGATTGAATGGCGGAGTAGACGGGGCTCATGTTGTCGACCTCCCCATGGTGAGCTCTGTCAACTAACCGCAGTCAGGCGAACGACAACAAACTGAGACAGCAGCAGCGCCGCAGCTTGGCGCCAACCCTCTTCCCAAATTCTCCCAAATAAGTCATGGAGTCTATATCTACTTTCAGGGCTTCAGGTGGAATATTGTCAGGGCCAGCAGCCTTGCCAGTTTTCTGTTGCTTGATTGCAGCCTTTATTTCTGATTTTGTTGGTCTGTCACACTTAATTTGTAGTGTGTCCTGGCTTTGGGAACGTGTGTCTGTACAGCCGGTGGTGGCCTGTTTAGGACTTCTTCGAAATGTTCTACCCATCTGTCCAGCTGCGCCTCCTGGGTTGAAAGCAGTTAACCATTCTTGTCTGTAATTGGTTTATTAGTATGCAGATACAGTGGCTTGTAAAAGTATTCATACCCCTAGAATGTTTCCACATTTTGTCACGTTACAACCACAAACGTAAATGTATTTTATTGGGATTTTATGTGATAGACCAACACGAAGTGATACATAATTGTGAAGAGGAAGGAATATGATACATGGTTTTCAAATTTTTTTACAAATAAAAAATTGAAAAGTGTGGCGTGCAAAAGTATTCAGCCCCTTCCTCTTCACAATTATGCACCACTTTGTGTTGGTCCATCGCATAAAATCCCAATAAAATACATTTACGTTTGTGGTTGTAACGTGACAAAATGTGGAAACGTTCAAGGGGTATGAATACTTTTGCAAGCTGCTGTATGTCCTGGAAAGTTTCCTTGTGATGGTATATAACTCCCTCATGTTCCTTTGAGTCGCCACAGTTTCTGCCTCTTTGGCTAGCCTCTCCACCTGTGTTCTCTTGTCCCTCCTGATGTTCTTTCGCACTACTTTGTGGCATCTGTTGTACTCCTTTTGGGCCAAAGCCTATTCAGCTCCTTGAGTTGTTCACTTTCTCCTTTAGCTTTCTCCTCTGTTGGATTGTGTTGAGGGTTTCTGGTGTTATCCACTCTTTGTGCTTTTGGGTCCTTCTCCCTAGGGCCTCCTCACAGGTTGAGCTCCGAGCAGCTTTTAGGTGTTCCCACTCCTCATTTATTGTCCATCCTTCCTACCTCCTCTGCTGTAGCTCTGTGTTTTCCATTGAGAGGGTATGCATGAACTTCTTCACCACTTGAGCACTACTGAGGCATTCAATGTTGTATTTAGCTCTTTGGCTTTCGGCCTGGTGGTGTCTGTTCAGCCTTAGCTTGAATTTCCCTGCCAGGAAGTGATGGTCTGAAGCTGCATCTGCTTCTCTTCTTGTTCTGACATCTTCCATGGACCTTCTGAACTTTTTACAGATACAGATGTGGACAATTTGATTTCCTGTAACATGATCTGATGACATCCAAGTTGTTTTTGTTGATTGTTTTATGAGGGAATACACTTCCCCCAATCACTAGGTTATTGTTAACACAGATCTCAGCAAAAATCTCGCCATTTTCATTCATTTTCCCTACTCCATGTTTTCCCATTACTGCCTCATAGCCCGTTTTGACCTCAAACCTTAGCTTTGAAGTCACCCATCAGGATAATGAGGTCTCTGCCTCCAATATTACCAAGTAGGTGGTTCAAGCTGTCATAGAACCTGCCTTTGAATCCTCTGAATCATTGATGGTGCATAACATTGCATTATGTGGGCTTTCACTCTCTTGTTGTTGGTTTTGAAGGTTGCGGAGATGAGGCGAGAGCTGATGGGTTCCCATGCCGTTAGAGCCTTTCTAGCATCCTTCGTCATCATGATGGCAACTCCCTCTGTACGCTTCACTCCCTCCTCTTCCTGTCCGGAGTACAAGCCACAACATGTCCGGAGTACAAACCACATCATGAAATATGCAGATGACACAACAGTGGTGGGCCTCTTCAGGGACGACAATGAGCTGGCTTACAGGGAGGAGGTGAAACAACTGGTGGACTGGTGCAATACGAACAATCTGATCCTTAATGTCGAAAAAACAAAGGAGGTCATCGTCGACTTCAGGAAAAACCGGATCAATCCCACACCACTTCACATCAATGACAACGATGTGGAGGTGGTCAGTAGCACTAAGTTCCTGGGGGTGCAGATCACTAACAGTCTGACCTGGTCAAATAACATCTCATCAACAGTTAAGAGAGCGCAGCAGCGGTTGCACTTTCTGCGCCAGATGAGAAGAGCTCACCTCCCCCATCCCATCCTCACCACTTTCTACAGGGGCACCATAAAGAGTATTTTGACCAGCTGTATCTCTGTCTGGTTTGGGGACTGTAAAGCTTCCGACTGGAAGTCCGTGCAGAGAGTGGTGAGGACAGCAGAAAAAATCATCGGGGACTTATCTCCCCTCAATCGGGGATATTGTGACCAAACGTTGCGTGTCTAAGGCCAGCAGTATTATAAAAGACCCCACACATCTCCATCATGGACTGTTCACTCTGCTGCCCTCGGGCAAAAGATATCGCAGCATAAGGAGCAGAACATCAAGGTTCTGCAACAGCTTCTTCCCACGAGCCATCAGACTCCTGAATGCCATGTAATGGGCTGCCACCATTGTCTATTTATCCTTTTATCCTTTTTATCCATTTTATCCATGTTTATCCTTCTGTTAATTATCGTGTTGCACAGGGAGCCAAATGCAACGGAATTGCGTTTGGAATTGCATATATCGATGTATTTCTAAATGACAATAAAGTTTGTTTGACTTTGACTTGACGACTTGATATTGGACTGCCCGCTGACCAATTTGATCTCCCCTGACTGTGTCCATCTTGTTTAAGCCAAGCCCAGGACTAAGAGGTTGTAGCGTACCATTTTGTTGGCAATTGTGGCAGCCTTGCCAGCCTGGTACGTGGTTCGGATGTTCCATGTCCCCATAAGGATGGATTTCTTTGGCGTCAGTAGGTGCGTCAGCTTCCCAGTGCCCTTGCGGGTTTGGCTGGGAAGTGTCACGTTCCCCATCGCTGGGGCACCTTCTTCAACCAAGTGTGTAATTTGGTTTTCATTCATCAAAGTTTCTGTAACTCACACGTTTTTCCAGGGTGGGGTAGTTAACCCCACGCCCAACCCCAAACCTGGAGGACCAAGGAATGCTTTGCCTCATCACCTGAGACCTGTCCGGTCTGGTTGAACCTGCCAGAGATATGAAACCCCATCCGGCATAGCTCTCAGGATCACTGGAGTACAAGAGCCTCTCCTCCATGTCAAGATTGCAGTCCAGGAGAGGATGGCATCACCCTGCTGCAGCTGAATTCTGCTACCTCAAATGCAAGAAGAAGACGGAGCAGACGCAGAATGGCCAAATTCTGCTCCTTTGTGTTAGGTCTTAGTTCTCAGTATTAAAGTCCATCTGCTGCAAATCTACCCATTTCCCCACTGTGTTCCATTACCGTGCTCCCAAGTTTTCTCATCAATGGACCTTTGGGTCCTGGTCCAACATTTCGACCACTGCTGCTGGAAGAGCAAACACATGTTGGCAGGCAAGACAGGGGGATTAGTGCGTGAATCTAAAGAGATTACTTCAAATTTGCATTTGGCCCCAGTGAGACCACATCTGGTAGTTTTGGCCTTCTGATTTCAAAAGAATATTCATATCTTGGCAACTGCACAGATCAGGACTGTAAGGTTGATCCACGGACTCAAGGGAATGACGTTGAGGAAAGATTAACTACGCTGGATCTTTAAAGGATGGTTCAATGAATATGGCAAAATTGGTTCAAATTATGGAAAGTTTGGATATCTGGGATGCGAGCGGGGATTACTGCTGTATTTATAATGTCAAGACAATATTTTTACAGATTACGGAGAGCATTTAAACGAAAGCGGAAAACAGATGAGGAACCTTCACACTGGAAGGAGGCTTGGCACGTCGAGTATTTGCCAGCACTGGTGGTCGATAAAGCAACCCTAATGCGCTTCAAGACAGAACTTGCAGGTAATTGTCTACGAATGAGATCGAAGGTAATCGGAAATACGTACAGAAAAACACTTTGGAAGCAAGGATGAGAGTAGGAAGTCATAGAGTTTCTCAGCATGGTAACAGGCCATTCAGCCCACGTCATCCATGCCGACCAACATGCCCCATCTACACTAGTCCCACTTGCCTGCATTTTGCTCATATCCCTCTAAACCTATCCTATCCATGTAACTGCCCATTGGTCTTTTAAACGTTATGATATCACCTGCCTCAATGACCTCTTCAGGCAGTATTTGGATTATTGCATGCAGTCCTTGTCGCCCTATTACATGAAGGACGAGAGTACAGGCACTCCCCAATTTACTTAAAGGTTGCGTTCCATGAACCCTTGCATGTCAGATTTTACATGAGACAGAACCACCATCTCCATCCCCTGCCCATAATAACTCACTGAGAGTATTAACAGTCTCACCCGGCGACCGGCTGCGCCCGGGGCACTTTCCGCGGCGCACGCCGTTCTGGGTAAGCACCGCCACCATTGCCGGCTTGAGTTTCATCTTGCCGATGGGGCACTTTCCGTGGCGCACGCCCTTCTGGGTAAGCACCACCGCCATTGCTGGCTTGAGTTCCATCTTGTTGATGGGGCACTGCTTGCTGCACATGGCCTTCTGGGTAAGCACCACCCCCATTGTTGGCTTCAGTTCCATCTTTTTGATGGGGCACTTCCTGCCACACATGGCCTTCTGTCGGGCAGAGTCAAAGCCAAAACTTTTTTCCCCAGGGTGAAAATCTCACAGGATAGAGGGTATATCTTTGAAGTGAAAGGGGGGAAATGTGAAGGTGATATGTGGGGCAAGTTTTTTTTACACAAGCGATGTTAGATGCCTGGTACCCGCTGCTGGGGTGGTGGTGGAGGCAGATCTGATTGTGACATTTAGGAGGCTTTAAGATAGGCACAGGGATATGCAGGAAATGGCTAGATATGGAGCGTGTGCAGGCTGATGAAGCTAGTTGGCCTTGGCATCATGTTCAACGGGGACATTATGGGCTGAAGGGCCTTTAGACTTCAGAGATACAGAACAAACCCTGCAGCCCACCGGGTCTGCACCGACCAACAATCACATTGTATACACTAGCAATATCCTACACACTGGGGACAATTTACAATTTTTTACTGGAGCCAATTAGCCTTCAAACCTGTACATCTTTAAAGTGTGGGAGGAAACTGCAGCAACCGGAGAAAACCCATGCAGTTACAGGGAAATCGTAGAAACTCCATACCCGGGTTCAAACCTGACCATGGGCACTGTTTGTAAACTGTAAGGCAGCAAATCTGCCGCTACGCCGCTGTGCCACCTATTCCTGCACTGTACTGGTGTATGTTCTATCTTTAATCGATCAGTTGTCTTACACTTCATTGCTTGAGACAATGAGGCAGTGTGTAAATCAGTTGGTTGAATTATCATTTAACAGACATTTGGACAGGTACACTGTACAGTGTTTAGAGGCCAAATGTGGGCCAAATGCGATACAGGTACAATGTTTAGAGGCCAAACGCGGGCAGGTGGTAATGCCTAGAATGGGTATCCTGGTCGGCATGGGCAAGTTGGGCCAAAAGGGCCTGCTTCCAGGCTGTATATGACTATCTCAGGAGCTTGTGATGTCAGCATGATAGACTGTTTTACCCTCCCATATCTAGGGATATAGGGTGAAGGCAGAAGAATGGGGTTGAGAGGGAAATATAGATCAGCCATGAGTGAATGGCGGAGGAGACTCGATAGGCCGAATGGCCTAATTCTGCTCCCTTCACTTATGAAGGTAAACTCCATGGTTCTGCAAGTTCAGATTAAGCTCTGATGAAGGCTCCCAGACTTGAACCATTAATTCGTTCTCTTCGATGATATTTAGGGACGGTGATTTGATTTCTGGTGAAACTGCCATTTTAAAGAGACTTGTATGTCCAAAACACATTATCACTCATTGCCTTTTGTGTTGAACAACAGAATGCCTAATGTATACGTTTGCAGTTTGGAATCGCTTGCAGATACCAATGACCTTGGTAATGCAATCAACTATTTGTATTTTAAAAATTCATGATGCCTGATAACATCCTTCACAGTAAACATTTTCCCACTATGCTTACAAATAAATGGCCAGGGTAATATTCAATAAATTGTTTCCTATGTGACAAATTAAATTTACTGTGTTTCCTTTATAATTCAGTTAAAAAATATATAAATTGGTGCTATAATATTATCAGTGTAATTTGATAAAGGGCAGACAATACAACTGCTATGTCACAAATCTCGAGGGCAAGTGCATTTTATCTTTCAGTGCGGACATTCATTTTCTCTGCAGGTGCAGCCTGATAAGGAAAGAACCAGTTCCTATAAATTCCGCGAAAATTAATATAAAAGAAAAAATGCAGATGCTGGAATAAATGCAGGTCAGGCAGCACTTGTGTAAGAGAAAGAACGAATGTTTCAAGTCTTCATCAGAGCTTAATCTGAACTTGCAGAACCATGGAGTTTACCTTCATAAGTCATGGGAGCAGAATTAGTCCATTCAGCCTATCGAGTCTTCTCCGCCATTCACTCATGGCTGATCTATATTTCCCTCTCAACCCCATTCTCCTGCCTTCTCCCCATATCCCTCGATACCTTTACTAATCAAGAACCTGTCAATCTCCGCTTTACAAATACCCAATGACTTGGCCTCCACAACCATCTGTGGCAATGAATTCCACAGATTCACCACCCTCTGATTAAAGAAATTCTTCCTCATCTCCTTTATAGAATCATAGAGTTATACAGTGTGTCCAACTTGCCCAGATTGACCAACATAGTCCCTCTTGCCTGCATTTGGCGCATATCCCTCTAAACCTACCCTATCCATGTACCTGTCTAATTGCTTCTTAAACATTGAGATAGACCCTGCCTCAACTACACCATTTGGCAGCTTGTTCCATACTCCCCACCCTTTGTGTGAAGAGGTTACCCCTCAGACTCCTATAAAATATTTCCCCCTTCACCTCAAACCTATGTCCTCTTGTTCTCGATTCCCCTACTCTGTGTGTTTTCTACCCGATCAATTCCTCTCATGATTTCATACACCTCTATAAGATTTTATACATCTCTATTCTTTCTAAAGGGACCTCCTTTTATTCAGAGCTACGTCCTTTTACCTGTGCTGCAGACCAATGTGAAGAATAATTTACCTTACACTTTTGGGATCAGGACAACACTGGTAAAACCGGCTTTAAATATTCACCCTTAAATATTCTTGACAAGGTTTGGGTCAATTGCCTTCATGGAGACCATTGTCTGTGGGCTGAAGCTGCTTCCACAGTGTTGGCGGGTAAAGAGTTCCCGGATTTTGACCTTTAAAGGAAAGGCGATATACTACAGCTGATGTTTGGCTTGGGCAACATGAAGTTCATGGTGATAAAAAGCATGGAGTCTAAAGTAGGGTGGTCCCAGAGAAAGCCAAAATCGACAGCACTGTATAAAGAACTGTCCTCAAGGCATGGGACTGGCTCTGACAATACGGCGTCAGAATATGCCCTTGCAAATTGTCAGGGATGTCAATGGAAAATTAAAATCCAGACTAAAAGGCTGGGTTGTAGTACAGTTATGTTGGTAATGCATAGGTTTGTCAAACAGTTTAGACCTTGGCGTCAAAACTCTCTTGGAGGCCAAGTCAATGGATATTTTTAATGTGGAGATTGACAGATTCTTGATTAGTAAGGGTGTCAGGGATTATGGGAAGAAGGCAGGAGAATGGGGTTGAGAGGGAAATATAGATCAGCCATGAGTGAATGGCGGAGGAGACTCGATAGGCCGAATGGCCTAATTCTGCTCCCATGACTTATGAAGGTAAACTCCATGGTTCTGCAAGTTCAGATTAAGCTCTGATGAAGGCTCCCAGACTTGAAATATTAATTCTTTCTCTTACACAGTGCTGCCTGAGTAGATTTGATGAGCCGAATGGCCAAATTCTTTCCCTAGAACATATGAACTCTCTGCTTCTAGAACAGAGAAGTAAATTGAGCGCAGCACGGTGGTGCAGTGGTAGAGTTGCTGCCTTACAGTGCCACAGACCCGGGTTTGATCCTGGCTATGGCAGCTGTCTATAGAGAGTTTGTATGTTCTCCCTGTGACCATGTGGGTTTTCTCCAGGTGCTCTGGTTTCCTCTCTCAATCCAAAGACGTGCAGGTGAGTTGGCTTCTGTAAATTGTCCCTAGTGAGCGGAATAGATCTAGTATATGGGTGATCACTGGTTGTTGCGGACCCGGTGGGCCGAAGAGCCTATTTCCACGCTGTATCTCTAAATTAAACACTAACGTATAATTTATATCTTATGTCTTTGGTTGTCTATGTGTCTGGGATGTTGCTGGAAGCAATATTTTGCATTGTTTCTTAGCCTCACCACACTTGTGCAAATAACAATAAACTGGACTAGACCTGGTTTGATTTCATCTTTCCGTTGTTAATCCAGAAAGACCCCAGTTGCCCCCATCAAGAATAATAAAAAAATATGTTTTTAACTTTAGTACTTTCACACACCGAGCTGAAACTAAACCTGTCAGCTATCCTGAAATTAATCTATTGTACTGATAATGTGTTCATTGCATGGTGATAGGAGATTATAGATTTTCTTTTACAATTACAATATTGTGTAGTGTAGTAGATTAACGCACAATATTTCACCTTGGGGAACGAGTTTAAATCAAGTCTACGTTGACAGGATGAATGGTTTTTTGTCTGCGACAGAACTTAAACATGATCAATCCAATACATAGCAGCCCAGTGTCGCCCCTTGCAAAACTGTCTCAGAATAATTATTGAATTTTCAATCCCTTTTCGAAGTGTCATGAGTTGGAGTTGATGAGGGGGAGGGTCAGAGTTGTCCTATTACGATCAGCATTGGAACACAAGGTGGAGGAGTCATGTGTAGAACACAGAGTGCTGGGGTAACTCAGCGGGTCAGGCAGCATCTCTGGAGGACATGGATTAGCAATGTTTCAGGTCGGGATCTTTCAGAGTTAAATGTTTGGCTGTAGCTGGAGAAGGGGTAAATAATGTTGTGCTATGCAAAGAAAGAATTTCATTGTCCAGTCAGGGGCACATGACAATAAACCCTTTTGACTCTTTGCTGTCTCAATCCACTGACTTTTGTAATCTTCTTGACCGTGTGTGTGTGTGAGAGTGTGTCTGATAGTGTGTGTGAGAGTGTGTCTGATAGTGTGTGTGAGAGTGTGTCTGATAGTGTGTGTGAGAGAGTGTGTGAGAGTGTATATGAGTGTGTGTGCATATGTGTGTGAAAGTGTGTATGAGTGTGTGTGTATATGTGTGTGAGAGTGTGTAAGAGTGTGTGTGAGTGTACATAATTCAAGGGGCACTCTGGCCTCCTCAAGCTCCTGTTAAGTTGTTCAGTGTTCATTGATCACTAAAGGGAATTGAAAGCTAGCGTGGACTACAGTTCCGCAGTAAAAGTACATTCTATAATGGACACTATGTAGAGTTAAGTATGTGAAAATAGTGGCTCGTTATATTTTAGTGAATTTGGAAAGCATTAGTCAAACGAAATATAATCATTCACTCTTCAGGCTAATCACTCAGTTCCTGTAATTAATCATGTGGATAAAGTTAAAACTGTCAGTAGAAAAGAAACAGGAGTTTCAAGGAGCCTCCATGAAAAAGCTGTAAAGGAATTGACAAGGCACAGAGGGTGACGGAGTAAATGCTGGTAGTGTCGATGGGTAATTGTTGGTGAGCATAGACATAGTGGGCCAAAGAGCCAGTTTCTGCGCTGTGACTCTTTTGGCTGGAGACAAGAGTCCAGACAAGTCAAGAGGGTCTACTCATCATATGTACTGACCACAGAACAATGACATTTTTACTTGCAGCAGCATAACAGGCCTGTACATAGAACATAGAACAGTACAGCACAGGAACAGGTCCTTCAGCCCACAATGTTTGTGCCAAACATGTTGCCAAGACCATCACTTATCTACCTGCACATAACCCATGTCCCTCAGAGATATAGCACGGAAACAGACCCTTCGGCCCACCAAGTCCACGCTGACCATTGATCACCCTCTCACACGAGCTCCATGTTATCCCACTTTTGTGTGCTAATTAACCTACAAACCTGCACGTCTTTGGGATGCGGGAAGAAGCCGGGGCGCCTGGAGAAAACCCACGTGGTCACAGGGAGAACGTGCAAATTCCACACAGAGAGCACCCGAGGTCAGGATCGAACTTGGGCCGCTGGCACTGTGAGCAGCAGCTCCACCAGCTGTGCCACCGGCCCACTTTAACATTCAGGTAAATGCCATTCTAAAGTTTGGAAACAGGCAGAAAGTTTGCAAACTTCATTTCCAAAGTAGGCAGGAGCTCTACCACCATGTCACTGTTCATGAATTCACAAGTAGACCAGAATGGCTTAATTCTGATCCTATAACTTAGGAATTTATGATTTTTAATTGTCCATGACAGAGCGTGAGTTTGATGTTAGTTATGTGTGGCGACTCTTTCTCAGGACTCTAAACCCAGCTCCAGACAGCCCTGACAATGAAGATGTTCTCCATAATTCTCTCCTTGCTGTTTGGTATAACTCAATCTAATCCCTGCACCCACTTTGTTTGTGCGAATATCTTTGTGACACAAACACAAAGCAGCCAAAGGAATACTGCGTCACTTTTCACCTGGAGTAGGAAAGATTTAGAGGGAGATGGGCCAAACCACGGGCAAATGGGACTAGATGAGATGGGGCATCTTGGTCGGGCATGGACGAGTTGGGCTGAAGGGCCTGTTTCCGTGCTGTATGCCTCTATGAAAGCCATTGAAACTGGGTATGTACACAAGCCAACCTCGCTGGCCGGAGGAACAATGGCCACAGCAGGGAAGGAGCCCTGGCAATCAATCAGCCCGCGATCGTTCCATTACTTCACACCATTCTCCAAGGATAGAGCCTGAAGCCATCAAACTAATAACTTCCAGGTGGCAGGATGATATTTCAACATCATTTATAGATAGAGAAGCAACAAGCTGGAATACAATATATGGAGCCCAAGTAATGTCGTCAGTCCGTCTCTGCTGTGTAGAAACATCAAGGCTTGAACATTATTATCCACTACTTTGTATTGATTAGTTCAAATGTTAGATTAAAGGGCAGATGATTATATTATATAAAACAATTTAATAGCTCTCTTGTGCTGTTATTTTAAGCAGCTGATTGAGAAGGAGACTCCATTTATATCGGCACAAAACTAATGAACTTTATTAGATCTTTGAAAGTGCTGCTGTGTGCAAAATAAATAAGTTTGTGCATGTCATACAAAGAGGATACAGTTGTGTTCCTGTAGTCTGCTTTATAGTATGTCAAGAGAGAAAGGAGGTAGGTCAAATTTTATAACTACATTTTTAGGTAGCTTGTATCTAGCTTCTCCATTGATTGTCACCTTGTCGTGGTGGAGAATCTTGTGTCGTCCTGAGATCCTGAGAGCGATGCCGTCTGGAGCTAAGCTCCTGGTAGGGCCACCCAAGGCAGTAAGGTCGAGGTGGAGATCTCTAACAAAGAACAGTCCAACACAGACCTCAACGGTGGAACAGGCGGAGGACGATGGCTGACCTTAGTGGAGCATCACAACGGCTAGGAAGGCGGATGAAGGCTGCAGCAGAAATGGGTCTCCGGTCGTCTTGGATTCCATGCCACTGGATCCTGACCCAGATCTGTCAAGGACCATGGGGGGGGCTGTCTGTGCACCAGTCTCCCCACTTTAAACAAAGTCACGCACAGGCGTCCTCCATATAGGGAATAGCATCCTGGAGACACCCATGGTCAGCCATGACCGAAGGGGGCCCAAGAAAGAAAATTATATGTCTTGTAAGTAAAACGATGAGAGCCATACAGTGCCCTCCATAATGTTTGGGCAAAGACCCATTATTTATTTATTTGCCTCTGTACTCCACAAATTGAGATTTGTAATAGAAAAAAATCACTTGTGGTTAATGTGCACATTGTCAGATTTTAATAAAGGCCATTTTTATACATTCTGTTTTCACCATGTAGAAATTACAGCAGTGTTTATACATAGTCCCACCATTTCAGGGCACCATAATGTTTGGGACACAGCAATGTCATGTAAATGAAAGTAGTCGTGTTTAATATTTTGTTGCATATTCTTTGCATGCAACGACAGCTTGAAGTCTGCGATTCATGAACATCACCAGTTGCTGGGTGTCTTCTCTGGTGATGCTCTGCCAGGCCTGAATTGCAGCCATCTTTAGCTTATGCATGTTTTGGGGGCTAGTCCCCTTCAATTTTCTCTTCAGCATATAAGAGGCATGCTCATTTGGGTTCAGATTGGGTGATTGACTTGGCACTCAAGAATTGACCATTTTTTAGCCTTGAAAAACTCCTTTGTTGCTTTAGCAGTATATTTGGGATCATTGTCTTGCTGTAGAATGAACCACTGGCCAATGAGTTTTGAGGCATTTGTTTGAACTTGAGCAGATAGGATGTGTCTTTGCACTTCAGAATTCATTATGCTACTACCATCAGTAGTTATATCATCAATGAAGATAAGTACCTTCAGCAGCCATACATGCCCAGGCCATAACACTCCCACCACTGTGTTTCACAGACGAGGTGGTATGCTTTGGATCTTGGGCAGTTCCTTCTCTCTTCCATACTTTTGTTCTTACCATCACTCTGATATATGATTAATCTTCATCTCATCTGTCCACAAGACCTTTTTCCAGAACTGTGGTCGCTCTTTTAAATAATTCTTGGCAAACTGTAACCTTGGCCATCCTGTTTTTGCAGCTAACCAGTGGTTTGCATCTTGCAGTGTAGCCTCTGTATTTTGTTCATGAAGTCTTCTGCGGACAGTGGTCATTAACAAATCCACACCGGACTCCTGAAGAGTGTTTCTGATCTGTCGGACAGGTGTTTGAAGATTTTTCTTTATTATGGAGAGAATTCTTCTGTCATCAGCTGTGGAGGCCTTGGCCTGCCAGTCCCTTTGCAATTAGTAAGCTCACCAGTGCTCTCTTTCTTCTTATTGATGTTCCAAACATTTGATTTTCGTAGGCCTACAGTTTGGCTGATGTCTCCAACAGTTTTATTCTTGTTTCTCAGTCTCATAATGGCTTCTTTGACTTTCAATGGCACAACTTTGGTCCTCATGTTGATAAACAGCAATAAAAGTTTCCAAAGGTGATGGAAAGACTGGAGGAAAGACCAGGTGCTGAGAGCTCTCTTATACCTGCATTAAGGAGGCAATTAAACACACTGGAGCAATTACAAACACCTGTTTAAGAAAGAACTGCAGATGCTGGAAAAATCAAAGGTAGACAAAATAGCTGGAGAAACTCAGCAGGTGAGGCAACATCTATGGAGCGAAGGAATAGGTGACATTTCGGGTCGAGACCCGAACCGTCACCAATTCCTTCACTCCATAGATGCTGCCTCACCCACTGAATTACAAACGCCTGTGAAGCCATGTGTCACAAACATTATGGTACCCTGAATACAATACAATACAATACAATACCGTTTATTGTCATTTGAACCTCATTGAGGCTCAAACTAAGTTTAGTTTCTGCAGTCATACAAACAAGAAAAGAACCAAGACACAACACAATTTACACAAACATCCATCACAGTGAATCTCCTCCTCACTGTGATGGAAGGCAAAGTCTTATCTCTCCCCTGCACTCCCCATTCTCCTCCCGATGTCAGAGTCAAAGCCTCCGGCGGGCGATGGTAAATAAGTCCCGCGGCCATTCAGACTGTGCCGGGCGATGCAAGGCCGCGCTCCGGGTCTTGATGTTGGAGCCCCTGGCGGGCGCTAGCAAGTCCCGCGGCCATTAAAGCCGCGCCGGGCGATGTAAGGCCCCGTTCCAGGTCATTTCAACATGTCCCCTCTGCCCCCCCCCCCCCCCCCCATATTTTCCGCCCCTGGCGACAAGTGAAGGCTTCCACTGATTGTCGCCGGAAGCCTGTGTCATTTTCAGGACGAACAATGACAGCGAGGTTAACATTTGTAACTAGATGGACTTGAAAAGAAGAAGAAGTTCTCAAAGGCATTTGGAACTGAAAACAAGATACCCCGTCTCACAGAATATCTCCATGTTGGGCTAAGAAACGGAAGGTTTCTGTCACCTTACTTATTTAGCGATGGGAAGGAAATGTTGCACTTGCTGATGATGTTCACAACCCAATACACTAGGCAGCTGCCGGTGACTTCCCTCCACACACCAGTGGGAGGGAAATGATCTTGAAATGATCAGCCAACATTATTAAGAAAATCCTCTGCAATTCTCAGCCTTCACCCAGTTGACCACAGTTCCACCGGTGGAAGATGCAGCAACGATTTTAAACACTTTCTAGTACACTTCTCCTCTAACACTGCCTCTAAAGTGAGTGACAGGGCGGCATGGTGGCGCTGTGGTAGAGTTGCTACCTTTCAGCATCAGTGACCCGGGTTCGATCCTCACTATGGGTGCTGTCTGTACGGAGATAAGGGGGAAAGCGTTTTGGTCCCCTCCTCCACGGAGAGGCGACATTTTCCATGTTGCCTCCCCCGTGGCCTAACATCGAGGATTGGTGCGGCCTTTCTCAGAGACGTGCCCAGGGCTTCAGCCGCAGGCGCAGCGAGGACGATTTCGTCACGGAGCGTGCGAGCCCTCGCCGGGGGTCGCCGGAGGGGAGCACTCCGTTTGCTGGCCCGCGGCAGCCTGAAGCCGCGGTCTTCAGAGCCAGCTGGCACTGCGTCCAGAGCATGGGATCCCTCGTTGGGAACCCGGGAGAAGAGCTCCGACCGCCGGCCCGCGGGCACAGCGGGGACTTACCATCTGGAGCCTGGGATCCCTGCAGAGGAGCTCCGATCGCCGGCCCTGCGGTCTGCGATGCTTCTGGCTGCGGCGCGGCGGGGACTTTAGATCTTCGCCCGCCGGCCTGCGGCCTACACCAACTTCAAGCCGCGGTCTCCGGTGGGGAGGCAACGATTCAGGACTTACCTGGACTTTTACCTTGTCTACACATCTGGACGCTGGTAGCGGCGACTGCGGAGGGTTGAGGTCCCGACCACGGGGGAAAATGGAGGAGGACTGGCCAATATTTGTGCCTTTCACCACAGTGATGAATGCTATGGTGGATGTTTCATTTTTATTAAATTTTTATTGTGTATTGTGTGTTCTTTTTTTATTGTACCACTGCTGGCAAATTCATTTCACTTGCACTTTATGTGCAAGTGACGAATAAAACTTGACAACGATTTGACTAGGAACTTTCCAACTAATGCATGGTGATGATGCAGGTTTATCACAGCCATCTATGTCATGTGCATTCCAGAAGGTGTCATCCCACATAGCCCAATGGAGAAGAACCTATATCTCCTTCCCATCAACTCCCCAGCAAGTTCATGACACACAAAATGCTTTCTACCTGTATTGCACACATTGATTGATTGCACACATGTCCCAATCAGAAGTCCAGGTGGCGACCTCGCTCAGATGTTTGTCAATCGGAAGGGCAGATATCCTGTGAATGTACAGGTAAAATGAAAATGTTAAAATCATTTTATTTCTGAGGAATATTGAATGAAATCCTTTCAAAGATTTCTGAATTCATGGTTTTACATGAGAAAATCTAGTTGTCCAAAACAAAATAAATATGTCATAGCACCTATTTTTCTCGATAATTGTAATTTTATCGGCTAGTGATGTCAGGAGAAATTCTATCTCGCTGGCGTCCCAGTTTCCTTTGCGCTGTTTCCATTTGTCAGCCATGTTGAAGTTGTCGTCTGCTCGTGCTTCTGCTATTGCATTGCACATGTGCAGTACAAGCTGACATCATCACCATGGCAACTAAAACGCAGTCTAACTTTAGAGTCAGCTAAAACCAAAGTCTAAAGTTAGACTCGCCTCAGACTTTAGTCTAACTAAATCTCACTACCAGAACACCAAATTTTTCTTAAACCACGCATCGGGTTTAATTAGACCGAGCGGCAGGTTTAAGGTGAGTTTAAGGAAAGCCTAACTTTGCAATCAGTAGAATACGGGCCTTTGAGACTTGTTTTTAACCTAAGACACGCTAGTCATTTCTGGCTGATATATGTAGGAAGGAACTACAGATGCTGGTTTACACCAAAGATAGTTACAAAATGCTGGAGTAACTCAGCTGGACAGGCAGCATCTCTGGAGAGAAGGAATGGGTGATTTGTATTGTGCATAACATATTGAACTGCTAACATTCTGATGAGAGATTTAATATTGATATGGGACCATCTCTTGTCCAGTGGGTGCAAGTATTTTCCCAATATTCTGTGCAGGTTGAATACTTGCAAGTGGTCAACGTTACATTGCTTTTTTTTTACTGTTTAAAGCTATGTTTGAGTCCCATTAACATCAGTTACAAGTCTGACCTCTGGCCAATAATTGTAGAGGTTGCTAATTATTCAGAAGGTGAAAGGTACCTAAATGTAATTAATACCTTTTATTTATGCTTTCTGAGTTAATAGACAATAGACAATAGACAATAGACAATAGGTGCAGAAGTAGGCCATTCGGCCCTTCGAGCCAGCACCGCCATTCAATGTGATCATGGCTGATCATCCCCAATCAGTACCCCGTTCCTGCCTTCTCCCCATATCCCCTGACCCCGCTATCTTTAGGAGCCCTATCTAGCTCTTTCTTGAAAGCATCCAGAGAACCCGCCTCCACCGCCCTCTGAGGCAGAGAATTCCACAGACTCCCCACTCTCTGTGCGAAAAAGTGTTTCCTCGTCTCCGTTCTAAATGGCTTACTCCTTATTCTTAAACTGTGGCCCCTAGTTCTGGACTCACCCAATATCGGGAACATGTTTCCTGCCTCTAGCGTGTCCAAACCCTTACAATTTTATATGTTTCAATGAGATATCCTCTCATCCTTCTAAACTCAGAGTGTACAAGCCCAGCTGCTCCATTCTCTCAGCATATGATAGCCCAGCCATCCCGGGAATTAACCTTGTAAACCTACGCTGCACTCCCTCAATAGCAAGAATGTCCTTCCTCAAATTAGAGGACCAAAACTGCACACAATACTCCAGGTATGGTCTCGCTAGGGCTCTGTGCAACTGCAGAAGGACCTCTTTGCTCCTATATTCGATTCCTCTTGTTATAAAGGCCAACATGCCATTTGCTTTCTTCACTGCCTGCTGTACCTGCATGCTTACTTTCACAGACTGATGTACAAGGACCCCCAGATCCCGTTGTACTTCCCCTTTTCCCAATTTGACGCCATTTAGATGCCTTCCTGCTTTTGCTACCAAAGTGGATAACCTCACATTTATACTCATTTTACTTCGGAGTCACGTGAGTGACTACGTGAAGAAGGCCCGCCTGGCGCTGGATCGGCATTACGTCGACGCTATCGGCAAAGGAAGAGCTGCAGAGGCAGCTCCAGCACAGCGGTAAGGAAACGGCCCGCAGGTAAGTAAAATTATTTTACTTCCAGGGCGTTTTCTTAAAACTCCGTAGGCTGGTAGGAAACCAGCAGGAGTTTAAATAAAAATAAAAATAAAATGTTTTTAAAAAATCGCGGGTAAAACGTGCGTCCCGGGGTGTAAAAAGTCGGGACAGCAGACTATTGCGGAGCCGGTTCCGATACCGGTGGCCGATTGAAATACCCGTTAGTGAGCCTTTAGTTGCTCCACAAACAAAACTTGAAAACCCAGTGCCTAAAAAGTAAAAAGAGGCTTGAAAGGCCTGAGGTTTCTAAAAGATCCTGTAAGGTAAGCCTAAAATTGGCTAAGTATGGATCTAATGGAGGAAATACTCCAAATAATATCAACCAAGGGTCTAAGTACCCAGAATATTCCCAGGCAGCCCCTGAGGGGGTTCCATATCGTGAATATGGTGCCAATTCGAATTGGGAATTTGAATCCCCAGTGCCTGGGTATGGACTGGAGGAAGTCTCCTTGAACGAGTTTCAGGAGTACCAGGGCTGTATGAGACAGACCCTGAAAGTGGTGTTTGTGGTCAGAAGTACCCACCACAATGCAAATCCAGGTGTGTCTGAGGGGCACAAAGTTACTATACCTGGTGGAGGCGGTGAGGCCATGGAAGGAACCTGGCGGCCAATGTTAATTATATGGTCTCTCACCTGCCTCAAGAAGCTGTTATGGTTGAAACAGCAGATTTGCATTTAAACATGTGCTCGCTTCGGCAGCACATATACTAAAATTGGAATGATACAGAATATAAGAAACATTAGGATGCGCAAGGATGACGCAAATGCATGAAGCATTCCAAAACACCTTTAAGAAGGTACCTGGTAAATCCGGGTTTTGGGCGCCAATGTCAGCAATTATGCGGGCGCAGGAATTACGATTAAAAGAATCCTCAAACTAATTGGCATCACTGTCTTTTAAGACAAGCTGGAAGGTTGTGGAATGACTAAAGTTCAGAATAAAACAAAATATGTTAGGTTTATTCTGCAAACTCATTTGAGTTAAATTATATAAATGGAAGATTGCCATTCGGCCTCTTTTACATCCAAAGATTTACAGGACAAGCAATGTTCAAACTCCTGGTTATTGATTCGGAGGAAATCTGTTTAAGCAAATTAAGTATGGATGAAGGGGAAAAAACTGTTGGTCTTATGAAACCCTTCAGTTGGCCAGTAGGCTGGTCATATGGAAAAGGGATTTGATTTGAGCCGAGGCAGGAGTATGATAAGGAAGAATTTCCAGCCAGCAAATCGCTTCTCGGCTTTTTGGCTAAGATTAAGTATGGTATCTGTTCTTATCAGTTTAAATCTGATACGTCCCTTATCTAGGGACCATATATTAAATAAAATAACGAATGTACACCCATATTTTGGGTAAGGAGGTAATTTCGTCAAACAGTTGGAGAGGTACAAAACTAAATCCTATTAAAGAAGGATGTTTGGATGAACCTCAGATTGGTGGTAGACTCCAAATGTTGATGATGAAGAGGTATGGATCCATTGGGACACAATAACCTTATCATTCTTCATGTTTATAGTCTTGTAATAATTCAAATTGACAAAGACGTAAGAATTTGTGTGAGGAAGGAGGTATTGAGAAACAGGAAAGGATCCACAACAATTGTATCAAATATTTCCCCAGACCGTAGAAGATGGGGTTGTAGAATCATGTTAGATCTCACACAATTAAATATATTGTCCAGTTTAAATTTTTAAAATGGACACATTCAACACTGCAATACAGCAGGTATCAACAGGTGGTTATATGGCTACAATAAATTGAAGAGATGCATATTTCGGTCCCAATTCACCATAATTTCGTAGGTAATTAAAGTTTATGGATGAGACAGTTTGTGGTACTACAAGCTTTGCTTTAAAGGATTAAGCCAGCATTTGCACTGCTTTAGGCACAAATGTACATCGTTATGGCTTATCTAGATGACATTTAATTGTCAATGCTAATCAGGAGCCAGGTGGAAAATTAGTCTCAGCAACTACAAGTTGTTTGAGAAGTTGGGTTCCTGATCCATCCAACAAATCTAAGTTACAGCAATCCCAAACCATTGAATATCTGGGGTTTGAGATTAACTCAGTTACCATGTTGGTAACTTTACCAATGGATAAGTGTTGGATTTGACAAATGTGTGTCAAGACCTGATTTACAAACCTTATCCCTCCATCCGAGAGGTTGCCAAGGTTATTGGTAAATTGGCAGCAGCATTTCCAGACAGTAGAGTTTGGTCGTCAACATTACCAAAATCTTCAAAGGGCAAAAACTCAAGCGCTTATTCAGCGAGCAAGCCATTTGATAGGCCAATGCAATTGCCTAAGGGAACTTTATCAGAATTACATTGGTGGATTGAGAATGTTCCATAAGCTGCTAAGAACTTTGTAGTTCATCAGCCAGTAGTGTTTTTGCAAAATGACGAAGTTCTCTCGGATGGGGGGGGGGGGGGGGGGGGGGGGGGGGGGGCTACGGATAATGAGACCAGCTGTAGAGGCCGATGGGCTGTCCAAGAGGATTTATTGTTCCAAACATATGGTATTAATTATTTGGAGCTCTTGGTAACATTTTATGTATTAAAAGCTTATTGCCCTTCATTAAAGGATTTGCATGTCCAAGTACAAATAGATTATACCACAGCTGTGGCATATATCAATCACATGGGTGGTGTCAGATCAATATCATGTGATCATCTGGTAAACCAGATGTGGCAATGGTGTATGGCAAAAAAAAAAAAATTGGCTTTCAGCTATTTATCTCTCGGGGAGAGACAATGTTGTGGCAGACAAAAGATCACGAATATTTAAAGACAATACAGAATGGATGTTAATCCACAAAATTTCAAAATATTGTCAGTCGGTATGGAGTACCGGACATTGATCTGTTTGCATCTAGATTGAATCACCAATTGCCCAAATACGTGTCTTGGGGAACACGATCCAGGGGCAGTAGCGGTGGATGTTTTCTCGCTACACTGGGGAATTTGTTCTTTTATGATTTTCCCCATTCTGTCTCATTGGGCAATGTCTCAATAAAAAGCGCAAGACGCTGTCGAAGGCAATTTTGGTGGTGTCAGATTGGCCCACGCAGTCATGGTTCCCATTGATGCTAATATGATTATTGAACCATGTATGACAATTCCCAGTTGCGACAATCTGTTGACACAACCAGTAACAAAAGGAATTCATCCATTGCATGATCATATGTATTTGTTAATCTGCAGGTTCTGACCAGACCATTGCAAGAGTTGTACTGTGGGACAGGACCATGGATGTTATAGTTGCAGCTTGGAGGAATAGCACTAAAACAATATAAGTCGCATATAAGGAAATGGGAAGTTGTACACAGTCAAAGATATCTTATCATACTGCAAACATTTCAAATGTATTAGAGTTCCTTGCTGGGTTACAGTTTGATGAGCATTAGAGTTATAGTGCCATTAATTGTGCTCGTAGTGGATTGTCATCCTATTTAGGACAAATTTCAGGTCGGAATTCAGTTGGGTCTCACCCATTAGTATCCCGATTCATGAAAGGAATTTCAATAAAAATCATCCTAAACCCATATATACAGGGATTTGGGATGTTAGCATTGTTCTCACTTTGTTTAAACAATGGACTCCAATTAATTCAATGTCTTTGCAGAAATTAACATTCAAGGTGGTAAAGTTAATGGCATTGGTATCAGCTCAAAAAGAGTACAAGCTTTGCAGTTGTAACGGTTGGATTGCATGCATGTGACTACAGATAACATTATGTTTTATGTTTATGACTTGATCAAACAAAGCAGACCAGGAAGAACTGGAATGAAGGTAATGTTTAAAGCATATCCTATTGATGAAACATTGTGTGTGGTTAAGCATTTAACTCAATACATTGAGGTAACCAAAATCTCAGAGGTTCTGAGAAAGTGTTATTAATAACACACAAAAAGCCACATACAAAAGGTTTAGTTCAAACTATTTCTGGATGGTTTGTGTCTAGCAAGAATAGATACTGATGTGTTTAAATTTCACTCCACTAGGGCGGCAGCTACGTCCGTGGCAAAGGTACAGGACGTGCTACTCGATAAAATTTTAGAGGTCACAGGGTGGTCTAGAGAAGAGATTTTCAAAGTTCTAGAATAAACCTGTTGTCACGGTGGCAGGTTTGGACACACAGTAATGGGTTCTCTTTAATGCTTGCTTTGTTTTATATTATCGATTTATATTATCGATTTATGTTACCATTGACAACATTTATCAATTTATTTTGTAATTTTCCCCTAAGATAGAGGGGTTATTATTAAAAAATTGTTCTTTTTTATGCTTAAAGGACTTATTACATAAATTGTAACAATGTCCTAAAAATACTATTTACTAACTACTGTTTTGACTAAACAGAGTCGTATGAAATGAATTTTACGACATGAAAGACACAGAGCTTCAAAATCTTCACGTAGTCACTCACGTGACTCCGAAGTAAAATAGTGAGATTAAACGAGAACTTACCAGTTCGAAGTTTGATCTTTATTTTATGAGGAGTTACGATGAGGGATTACGTGCCCTCCACTCCCAACCCTCATAATGTAAATGATCATCTGGTAGTTCTAGTCTATTTTGAGCCTTACTATTTTACTTCGGCTATTGGTTTCTGTGTTTTTCATGCCGCTGCTTTGAAGTATGCCGATCCAGCGCCAGGCGGGCCTTCTTCACGTAATCCCTCATCGTAACTCCTCATAAAATAAAGATCAAACTTCGAACTGGTAAGTTCTCGTTTAATCTCACTATTAAACTTCATCTGCCATCCATCTGCGCACTCCCCCAACCTGTCAAAGTTATAAACATGTTGCTAAGTTTTAAAATTGGGATTGGGATTGGTTTAGTATTTACAGATACGGCATGGAAACAGGCCCAATGACCCACCTGGTGCACACTGACCATCGATCATCAGTTCACACTGGTTCTATGTTATTCCCCTTTAATATCTACGCCTTGCACATTAAGGGAAATTTAACAGCAATAAGAGGGCATAGGTTTGTTGAGGGGGGAAAGATTTAATCAGAGCCTGAGGGGTAACATTTTGACATAACTGGCGGCGGGTGTATGGAACGAACTGCTGGAGGAAGTAGTTGATGGGCCTGTCACACTTTTTTGGCGACTGCTGGCGTCGGCACATGTTGAAAATTCAGCGGCAACCAGTAAGATGCTACGACTCTAGGGTGACTGGCGACACCCCGCGACACCAACAGCATGTCGCCTGTAAGGTCGTGAGTAGTCTCCTAGTCACCCAAAGAGTCGTAGCGTCTTTTTGGTCGCTGCTGAATTTTCAACATGTTGAAACTATTCGGCGGCCTATGATGATTGCCAGCAATCGCCACAAAAGTCGCATAAGTGGGACAGCCCTTGAGGCAAGTACTATCACAACATTTAAGAGAGATTTAGACAGGTATATGGATAGGATAGTGTAAGAAGGAACTGCAGATGCTGGTTTACACCGAAGATAGACACAAAATGCTGGAGTAACTCAGCAGGTCAGGAGAGCATCTCTGGAGAGAATGTATAAGTGACGTTTCGGGTTGAGACCCTACTTCGGACCCTTCATCAGGTCTGAAGACGGGTAGACCCGAAACGTCACCTATTCCTTTTCTCCAGAGATGCTACCTGACCTGCTGAGTTTCTCCAGCATTTTATGCCTATCACATGGATAATGTAGGTTTAGAGGGATATGGGCCCAAGTAGCAGATGGGACCAGTGTAGATGGGGCATGTTGGTCAGTGTGGGCTAGTTGTGCCAAATGGCCTGTTTCCATGCTGTATGGGTCCATGACTCTTTGACACCAACATCCTCTGTGGGCCTCACAAGATGGCCAGCTGTAATTTGACCAAGAGATGGCCATACTTTTTAACACCAGCCTGCACTAAGGAGCTAAAATTAAAATGTTCTTTGCTGCACTGCCACGCTTTCTGAGTTGCTTCAGAGAAGAAGATGAGAGCTGGCCTTGGCTACGGCCCAGGAGCATTGTTTTGTTGTTTTCAAGAACATCTTCTAATGGTTCGTCCTTGGAAGATCTAAAAGGATTAATTGGTTTTGAGAGGTCAAAAGACGAGAAAATAACTTTGGCTATAACCTCTTGCCAAGTGGAACAATATTGTAAAAGGACTAATTACATTTGAAAGTATAACAATTGCTGGGCATAACATGGAAGACTGCAGCTAAAGGAGAGGCCACCTTGATGAAGCCAGTTAATGAGTCACACCCTGGTCACAAACAAAAATAGCTGCTGGAGACTGACCAATTTAGCACTTGCTTTTGGATTTGTTGCAAAATTAATTGTTTGAGTTTAAAGTAAAAGGGATACATTGTGTATACTGGGATTAGTAGGTGTGTATCGGTATTGTAATCCTTTGCTGATTTTAAGTGACAACCTTAAAGTCATTGCCAATTGGTGCTGGGACCCATATTGTTTGTGTTATATATTTACAGGAATATATACAGGAAGAATTAGTAAGTTTGCCGATGATATGAGAATTGGGGATATGAAAAAGCTGTCAGGGCTACAGCAGGATGGAGATCAGATGGAAAATTAGATGGAAAGTTCGCAGATGTAATTTAATTTTGACAAGTATAGGGTTTCGCATTTTGGGAAATCATACGGGGTATGACTTACACAGTAACGTACTTTAATTTAGTTTAGAGATGAAGCGCGGAAACAGACTCTTTGTCCCACAGAATCCGTGCCGACTAGCAATCCCAGCACATTTACACTACCCTACACACACTAGCGACAATTTGCAACTTGTTGAATATGAATGCGCGAAGTATAAGGAACAAAGTGGACGAGCTTGAGGCTCAGTTAGAAACTGGCAGGTATGATGTTGTGGGAATTACTGAGACATGGCTGCAAGAGGGCCAGAGCTTGGAACTGAATATTCAAGGCTATACATCCTATCAAAAAGACAGCCAGGTGGGGGTAGGGTTGCCCTGTTGGTGAGGAATGAAATTCAGTCCCTTGCGAGGGGTGACATTGAAACAGGAGATGTGGAGTCAGTATGGATAGAAAAAAGGAATTGTAAAGGTAAAAAGACCCTAATGGGACTAATCTACAGGCCGCCAAACAGTAGCCTGGACATTGGGCGCAAGATGAATCAGGAGTTAAAATTGGCTGGTAGCAAAAACAATGCTGTGGTTGTTATGGGAGATTTCAACATGCAGGTAGACTGGGAAAATCAGGTTGGTACTGGACCCTAAGAAAGGGACTTTGTAGAGTGTCTTCGTGATGGATTCCTAGAACTGCTTGTATTGGAGCCTACCAGGGAGAAGGCAATTCTGGATTTAGTGTTATGCAATGAACCGGATTTGATAAAGGACCTCGAGGTTAATGAGCCATTAGGAGGCAGTGATCATAACATGGTCAGGTTTAGTCTACAATTGGAGAGGGAGAAGGGTAGATCGGGGGTCTCAGTGTTGTAGTTGAATAAAGGGGACTATGGGGCCATGAGGGAGGAGCTGGCCAAAGTTGACTGGTAAAATACACTAGCAGGGATGACAGTGGAACAAAAATGGCAGGTGTTTCTAGATATAATACAGAAGGTGCAGGATCAGTTCATTCCTAGGAGGAAGAAAGATTCCAAGGGGAGAAATGGACGACCATGGCTGACAAGGGACCTCAGGGACAGTATAAAAATTTAAGCGAAGAAGTACAACAAAGCGAAGATGAGTTGGAAGCAGGAGGATTGGGTAATGTTTAATGAAAAACAGAAGGTAGCCAATAAGACAATACGGGGAGAAAAGATGAGGTACGAAGGTAAGCTAGCCAAGAATGTAAAGCAGGATAGTAAATGCTTATTTAGGTATGTGAAGAGGAAAAAATTAGTTAAGACCAAAGTTAGACCCTTCAAAGACCGAAAATGGTGAATTTATTATTGGGAAAAAGGAAATGGCAGATGAGTTGACCAGGTACTTTGGATCTGTCTTCACTAAGGAGGACCCACTTAGGAGGTCCCACATAGGAGATTAGTGGGCAAAATTAGGGCACATGGTATTGGGGTAGAGTGCTGACATGGATAGAGAAGTGGTTGGCAGACAGGAAACAAGATGGGTCCCTTTCAGAATGACAGGCAGTGACTAGTGGGGTACCGCAAGGCTTGGTGCTGGGACCGCAGCTATTTACAATATACATCAATGAAGGGATTCAAAGTAACATTAGCAAATTTGCAGATGCCAGAAAGCTGGTTGGCAGTGTGAACTGTGAGGCGGATGTTATGAGAGTGCAGGGTGACTTGGACAGGTTGGGGGAGTGGGCAGATGCATGGCAGATGAAGATTAATGCGGATAAATGTGAGGTTATCCGCTTTGGTAGCAAAAACAGGAAGGCAGATTACTATCTAAATGGCATCAAGTTAGGAAAAGGGGAAGTACAACGGGATCTGGGTGTCCTTGTACATCAGTCTATGAAAGTAAGCATGCAGGTACAGCAGGCAATGAAGGAAGCGAATGGCCTGTTGGCCTTTATAACAAGAACAATCGAATATAGGAGCAAAGAGGTCGTTCTGTAGTTGTACAGCGCCCTGGTGAGACCACACTGGGGTATTGTGTACAGTTTTGGTCCCCTAATTTGAGGAAGGACATTCTTGCTATTGAGGGAGTGCAGCGTAGGTTTACAATGTTAATTCCTGGGATGGCAGGACTGTCATATGCTGAGAGAATGGAGCGGCTGGGCTTGTACACTCTGGAGTTTAGAAGGGTGAGAGGGGATCTCATTGAAACATATAAGATTGTTAAGGGTTTGGACACGCTACAGGCAGGAAACATGTTCCCAATGTTGGGGGAGTCCAGAACCAGAGGCCACAGTTTAGGAATAAGTAGTAAGCCATTTAGAACGGAGACAAGGAAACACTTTTTCTCACAGAGAGTGGTGAGTCTGTGGAATTCTCTGCCTCAGAAGGCAGTGGAGGCGGGTTCTCTGGATGCTTTCAAGAGAGAGCTAGATAGGGCTCCTAAAATAGCGGAGTCAGGGGATATGGGGAGAAGGCAGGAACGGGTTACTGATTGGGGATGATCAGCCATGATCACATTGAATGGCGGTGCTGGCTCGAAGGGCCCAATGGCCTACTCCTGCACCTATTGTCTATTGTCCATTGTCTATGTCTATTTACCAAGCCAATTAACATACAAACCTGCACGTCTTTGGAGTGTGGAGGGAAACCGGAGAACCTGGAGAAAACCCACGCAGGTCACGGGGAGAACGTACAAACTCCATACAGACAGCACCCATGGTCTGGATCTAACCCATATCTTTGGCGCTGTTAGGCAGCAACTCTACTGCTGAGCCACCATGTCGCTCCTATGTTGTAACTTTATAAAGCATGGATTAGACAGCACTCGGAGTTCATAGCTTCTCCCTGTGACCATGTGGGTTTTCTCCAGCTTCTCTGGTTTCCCCCACACTCCAAAGACGTACAGGTTTTAGGTTAATTGGCATCAGTTTAAAAAACAAATTGTCGCTAGTGTGTGGGATAGTGCTAGTGTACGGGGTGATCGCTGGTCAGCACAGACTCGGTGGGCCGAATGGCCTGTGCCTGTCCTGAACCTCTTGCCTCACAATGAATCTCCTTCCATGAATGGTGTCAGTGTCAGAGAGTCATACAGTCATATAGCATAGAAACGGGCTATTCGGCAAAATTGGGCCTAATGTGTATGGAGTGGAGGCGAAAGTGGGATAACATAGGACTAGTGTGAACAGGTGATCGATGGTCGGCGTGAACCTGGTGGGCTAAAGGGCCTGTTCCCATGCTGTATATCCACACTAAACTAAACTTCACTATGCTGACCAATATTGTATGTGCACCTAATTAGTGCCATTTGCCTGCATTTGACCCTTATCCTTCTAAAACTTTCCTATCCATGTACCTGTCCAAATGTCCATTAATTGTTGTAATTGTATCCATCTGAACAGATCTCTCCAACAGCCTGGTCCATCTACCCACCAGTCTCTGTGTGAAGATAAAGTTAGTGATCTGAGTGAGTCAAGTATTTTTTATTCTATAACCAGCCAAGTTTATCATTACTGAGACCAGCTTCTTTTGCTTATTATTCTTTCTTCCAATAAGAAATGGTGGCATAGTGGCACAGGGGCAGCTCAGTGGCACAGTGGTAGAGTTGCTGCATTACTGCACCAGAGACCTGGAGTCAATCCTGACTACAGGTGCTGTCTGTATGGAGTTTGTACGTTCTCCCCGTGACCGCGTTGGTTTTCTCCGGGTGCTCCGGTTTTCTCCCACACTCCAAAGACGTACAGGTTTGTAGGTTATTTGGCAATTGTCCCTAGTGTGTGTAGAGTATTGTTAATATTCCACGCTGGTTGGTGTGGACCCATTGGGCCAAAGGGGCCTGTTTCCGCGCTGTATCTGTAAACTAAACTAAACTAAATTAAACTAAACTCCAGTTTTATTTAATGACATTAGATTTTGGATTCCCAGCTGCTCTAGTACCATTCAAACTCACATATGTGGTCCAGAACTCTATCTATTCATCCACTAGCTTTAGCAGTGTGTTAAGGGGCTAGAATAGCCTCTCCATATTATCCATCAGACTCTTGAACCACACTGCACAGCGCTAACCATAACCCTACCGCAGCACTGAACTACTTTGTACAGGGTCATGGAGTCAGAATCATGGAGCACATAAACAGGCTCTCAGCCCAACTTGCCCACGCCGACCAGCAGGCTGGTAGAGTTCCAGAAAGAGGATGAAAGCTTGTTGATCGACCCAAAATGCTGGAGTAACTCAACAGGACAGGCAACATCTCTGGAGAAAAGGAATGGGTGATGTATCAGGTCGAGACCCTCCTTCAGACTGAGAGTCAGGGGAGGGGGAAACGAGAGATATAAAAAGCTGTAAAGAACAAATGAATGAATCAAAGCCAGCACCAATGATCAAGTCAAGGTGAAGCCCACAATGGTCCATTGTTGGCTGTAGAGAAGATGATAACGAGTGATGCAAACAGTGAAACTAAGCAGGACAACAATGAAATTCGTAGGACAACTCGGGTGGGGAAGGACGGAGAGAGAGGGGATGCAAAGGTTATTTGAAAGCAGAGAAATCAATGTTCATATCACTGTGTTGTAAGGTGTGGAAGTGAAATATGAGGTGCTGTTCCTCCAATTTGTGTTGGGCTTCACTCTGACAGTTGAGGAGGCCCCTGAACATCGGGCCGTCCGTAGCGGCGACTGCGGAGGCCTTAATGGCCCCGACCATAGGTGAACAAAGAGGAAGATGACTGATCTTTATTGCCTTCCCTCACAGTGGGAAACGTTGATTCCACTGTGTGGGAATGTTCATGGGAAACTCTATCATGTATGGTGTTCTTTTTATTCGTATGGCTGTGTGTAACTTAAATCTCACTGTATCAATTGGTGCATGTGACAATAAATGTAACTTGAACTTGAACCTGGACAGAAGGGTCAGTGTGGGAATGGGAGGGGGAGTTAAAGATTTTGGCAACCGGGAGATCTCGTAGGCCTCGGCTGACTGAGCGGAGGTGTTCAGTGAAAAGGTCGCCCAGTCTGCATTTTGTCTCGCTGATATATAGGAACAGCATGTACTGTAGATGAGGTTGGAGGAGGTACACTTGCAAATGCACTTGTCTTCAGTGTAAACCAGAATCTGCAGTTCCTTCACACATGAAAACTTGTTGGCTAGGATCCATACATTCTGGGACCTGCCTTTTATTCAAAAAGGCAAAGGATTATAAATTAAATCCAAAGCCTGTGATGTATACTTAATCCACAGCATGTTTTTGTTTGGCCTTACAGGCCCACCACTGATTTGCTGGGAAATGAGTTTGATCCTGACTGGGTGTTGCCTGCACGGAGTTTATACGTTCTCTCCGTGACCACGTTGGTTTCCCCGGGTGCTCCAGTTTCCTCCCACACCCCAAAGATGTGCATGTTTTTAGGTTAATTGGCTTTGGTAGAAATTATAAATGTAAATTGTCCCGAGTGTATAGCATATTGCTAGTGTACAGGCTGGTCGCTGGTCGGCGTGGACTCAATGAGTCGAAGGGCTTGTTTCTGCTCTGTATCTCTAAAGTTTAAAGCATTTTTGAAGAACATGGATAAGTGATGTTTTAGGTCGGGACCCTTCTTCAGACTGATTATCGGGTAAAGAGGAGGTGGGAGATAACTGGTAGAGAAGGTCAGCATCTGCAGTTCCTTGTTTCCACATTCTCATCACTCTCGGTAAAGATGCTTGTCTTGACATCTCTTTGGATCTAATAGTGACCACCCTATATTTAACATTTTCTGGTTATCCAATCTAAGTGTTATGGGAATGTACAACACATTGTTAGATTAGAGCACACCAATGCATCTTATATTTCTGACATCCCTCTATTCAAACAGGCAACTTAATGACTCTGCCATTACAAAATTGCTGAATATTTCAAAACATGAAACTTGATAATGATGAAAACTACCGCATAAAACACAGCTCCCACTAAAAGGAAATTTCTATTTACAGTAGTTGGCTAATTGTTTGCATTCACGACTTTTATCAACGCCCAATTGAAAAATGCTCTGGCCAGTTAAATAGGTTGCTCACAATTCCGTTGTTGTTTTTAGATGCTCTCTGTTCCTGCACTTGCATGAAATTAGTGGACAATTTATCACTCTCAGTCCAGAGAAAAATACCCTTCACCGATGCTATCAGCTTGGGGTAGACTTCTGAGCACCAATTGTACAGAAAATTCAAAGTCTGAACGCACATCAGTCAAACAATGAGGTTATTGTCTCAAAATGGATGTCACAGAGGTGCAGTGGGAGAGCTGCTGCCTCACAATGCCAGAGACCCGGGTTCGATCCTGAATTCGGGTGCAGTTTTCACGTTCTCCCTGTGCTCCGGTTTCCTTCATGATCCCAAAGACATGGGGGTTTGCAGGTTAACTAGCCTCTGTAAAATGGCTTCTGATGCGTAGGGAGTGAATGAGTGAATGAGCAAGTGGGACAAACATAGAACGACATGAACAGCTGATCAATGGTCGGCATGGAATTGGTGGGCTGAAGGGCCTGTTGCCATGCTATAGCTCTAACACTTAAAAAACTAATAAAGTGAGCCTGGATCAGATGTCTATGCATTTCCTCAATCCATACCTATTGCAGTATTTAGAGTCATAGATCCATAGTCATACAGCATGGAAACAGGCCCTTCGGCCTAGGTTGCCCATGCCGACCAAGATGCCGATCAACCCTGGTCCCACCTCCCCATAATTTCACTAATATATTTGGATAATTCAACTAAAACATTTAGTAAATGCTTACTAAATTTTAATGAGTTATCAAAGAAAGGATTATTCAGGGTCTGTTTCTACGCTGTAAGACTCTATGACTCGGTGACTTTTCACTCCACAGGTGCTGACTGACCCGAACAGTTTGGTACAGATTTATTTATTCAATTTGAGCAGCACGGCGGCACAGCGGTAGAGTTGCTGCCTCACAGCGCCAGAGACCTGGGTTCAATACTAACTATTGGTGCTGTCTATATGGTGTTTGAACGTTCTCTCCATGACCGTGCGGGTTTTCTCTACACTCCAAAGATGTACTGGTTTGTAGGATAATTACTAAATAGAAATTGTAAATTGTCCCTAGTGTATGTAGGATAGTGTTAGTGTACGGGTGATTGCTGGTCGGCGCAGACTCTGTGGGTCGGAGGGTCTGTTTGTGCACTGTATCTCTAAACTAAACTAAACTAAATCTGCCTTGATCTAAAAAAATACTACCAAAGATCTGTTGTTTAATTCATTCCAACAGCTTTCTCTCGATATGCAAGTTGAGTTCCAACTCCTGATGAAGGAGAGAGGATGTAGTTGAGTCGCCTTGAGTGTTCCAATTACAAAAGCACAGCTATCCATGTCTCATCGCATCAGTAGCTCACCATAATCACCTTAGTTGTGGTCTATGACCAGATGTTCAGCACCAGCTATGACAGTATGTGTCCGTATTCTCCAATCTCCTCCATTGTCAGTGTGAGGCCAAATGCAATTTGGAGGAACAGCACCTCATATTTCGCTTGGGTGGCTTATGTAATGAGTCAACTCGAACACACATCAAGATACAACACATGTTTATTAAATCTACTTACAGCAAGAGTCTGCAGACATTACATCTCCGAGCTGCTACTCATACTAACTAGCGTAGGCAAGCTTTTGATAATATGAAGTACATACTAGGCGGAGTCACTACTAACAAACACTATAAGTGGCTAGTATGAATTAGCCAATCTACATCCTTCCTTGTAGAAACAAAAAAAAGCATCGGTTGCTAAGCAATATAGGTGGAATGTTAATAATACATTCGCAAAATTACACAAAATCGCCATATCTAACAGGTGGCCTGCAAACCCTTCCGGCCCGTGTGCGGTACGAGTCCGCATCACCTCCTTTCACTGGAGAAGATACTGGGGAGGGAAATGGGGAAATGACCGGCAACCCTACAGGCAGAGGGGTGACGACGTAGGTGAGTTAGTCGCCAAATGCCGTGGGAGACCGCGGTAGAAACGATAGGTGGCAGTGGGGACGCGGGACCGACTGTGGGAGGGTACACGAAACACGTGACATCAGGATATGGAGTCGCAGGACGCGGTTCCTTCACCGGAAGGATATGTTGACGGTTTTGTCTATAGATGACTCCGTCCACTTCGACCAGATAAGAGCACGGCTTTTAGTCAGGGCCGTGGATGTGTCCCAGACGTGCATAGCCCTTGTTTGTCTGGAGTCGGACCACTTGTCCACGTGTGAGAGGTTTGAGTGGCTTGCTGGATTTGTCAAAGAAGCGTTTCTGCGTATCACGTTTGGATTGTAGTTGCTTCTGAACTGCAGGCGGGGAATGAACTTGTGGCTGCAAAAGCTGCAGGGACACAGGCAGAGGAGCACAGGTTTGGCGAGACATCAGTCGTTGGGCTGGAGAACCCAGTATGGGATCCCGTGCAATATTCCTTAGGTTAAGCAAGTCCAGGTACACGTCTGGTCTCCAACTGGAAGCGTGGGTTCGAATCCCACTTCTGACACCATGTAATGAGTCAACTCGAACACACATCAAGATACAACACATGTTTATTAAATCTACTTACAGCAAGAGTCTGCAGACATTACATCTCCGAGCTGTTACTAATACTAACTAGCGTAAGTAAGCTTTTGATAATATGAAGCACATAATAGGTGGAGTCATTACTAACAAACACTATAATTGGCTAGTATGAAATAGCCAATCAACAGCTTACAACCCAGTGCTATGATATATTGATTTCTCTAGCTTCAAGCAACCCTTGCATCCCCCCTCTCTCTCTCCATTCCTACCCACCCTTGTCGTACTAGTTTCACTCTCATCCTGTTGTTTCACTGTCAATTAGACACATTATCATTGGCCCCAGAGCTAACAATGCACCATTGTGGGCTCCTCCTTGATCATCATTACTTTTTGCATATCTTCCATTCAATAGACAATAGACAATAGGTACAGGAGTAGGCCAATCGGCCCTTCGAGCCAGCACCGCCATTCACTGGGATCATGGCTGATCACCCACAATTCATTTTGTTCTATGTACCTTCTATATCTGTAGTTTCCCTTTCCCCACACTCTCCCTCAAGAAGGGTCCCGACTCGAAATGTCGCCGATTACTTCTCTCCAGAGATGCTGCCTGTCCCGCTGTTATTTTTGTGTCTGTCTTGTGGTATTTTTTTCAACTTGGATCATGTAGACACATAGCTTTTTAAATGTGTTCTGCACTGCAGGTTTTGAGTAACAAGTACTCAGTGTGTCAATTATACTGAGGGCAGACGAACTGTAGGAATATTGTTCGTGCTATTTATTTTCGATTGCAGTTCTTGGAGATTCCAGCAGCCACATGTCAATGAGCAGGAACTGCCGAGGATCTTGTTCAGTTCCACGGCCAGAACTGGGCAGAGTCGAGAGGGGAGTTGGCAATCCCCTGTCAGTCATGTAGTCAACTCGATCAAGCTTTTCCCTTTGGTTCTGTATGAGAAGAAAGGACATCCATTCATAGATTTCCTTGTTTTGCTTCAAGGCTAATGAGTTCTTTTTAAAGGGTTCTTTTGATCCATAGATCCAGGGTGGCACAGTGGCGCAGCGGTAGAGTTGCTGCCTTACAGAGCCAGAGATCCGGGTTCGATCCTGACCATGGATGCTGTCTGCACCTTCTCCCTATGATCGCGTGAGTTTTCCCAGGGTGCTCTGGTTTGCTCCCACACTCCAAAGACGTACAGGTTTATAGGCTCATTGGATTAGGTGAAATTGTAAATTGTACCCAGTGTATAGGATAGTGTTAGTGTGCACGGATCCCTGGTTGCCGTGGACTCAGTGGGCCGAAGGGCCTGTTTCCGCACTGCATCTCTAAACTAAACTAAGATACACAGCAGTCTGAAGAAGGGTCTCAACCCGAAAACCTCACCCATTCCTTTTCTCCAGAGATGCTGCCTGACCCACTGAGTTGCTGCAGCATTTTGTGTCTATACTCAATAGTAGCTGGTTTCTACATAGCAACGCCCCACAGTTAGTCAATCTGCAGTTCCTAGTTATTGCATAAAGGTGAAAGGAATCAGGCTTTTTGGCCCACCGAGTCCACACCAATAATCAATGAGCCATATCCTGTACTGCCCTCTCCCCCAGTAGCATAGCTAGGAACTGCAGATGCTGGAATACCAAAGGCACAAAATACTTGAGTAACTCAGCGAGTCAGGCAGAATCTCTGGAGAACATGGATAGGTGATGTTTTGGATTGCGTTCCTTCTTCAGATTAGTTTGTTCTGGCCTTTCAATAGACAATAGACAATAGATAATAGACAATAGACAATAGACAATAGGCAATAGGTGCAGGAGTAGACCATTCGGCCCTTCGAGCCAGCACCGCCATTCAATATGATCATGGCTGATAATCCCCAATTAGTATCCCGTTCCTGCCTTCTCCCCATACCCCCTGACTCCACTATCTTTAAGAGCCCTATCTAGCTTTCTCTTGAAAGTATCCAGAGAACCGGCCTCCATCGCCCTCTGAGGCAGAGAATTCCACAGTCAGACAGATTTCCTCATCTCCATTCCCCCCCCACCTCTATCTTTTAGTCTGAAGAAGGCTTCCGACCAGAAACGTCACCTATTCCTTCTCTCCAGAGATGCTGCCTGACCAGCTGAGTTACTCCAGCACTTTTTCTGTCTATCTTTGGCTAATGTAGAATTGGAAAATACCAAACTGCATATCTTTGTCTCTGCTACTTTCAGCGATCTCTAGACATGGACTGCAAAGTCCCTATGATCTACATCAACTGGTGCCCTACTCCATATTGGATATTCCTATGTCTTCCCTCATAAATGCATTCCTTTACACGACTTGAATATCTCATTTTCCAATGAGGAGAGGATGTTTCCGCTAGTGGGTGAGTCTAGGACCAGAGGTTATAGCCTCGGAATATAAGGACGTAGCTTTAGAAAGTAGATGAGGCAGAATTTCTTTGGTCAGAGGGTGGTGAATCTGTGGAATTCATTGCCCGAGACGGCTGTGGAGGCCAAGTCAATGGGTATTTTTAAAGCAGGATGACAGATCATTCTTCAAGGTCAAGAGTCCAGAGTGTTTAATTGTCATATGTACCTAAGCAATGAAATTCTTACTTGTGTCAGCGTAACAGGTCTGTAAACACAGGACTCAAAAGATTTGCTTTAGTTTAGTTTAGAGTTATAGCGGGGAAACAGGCCCACTGAGTCCACGCCGACCAGCAATCCCCGCACACTAACACTATCCTACACACAGCAGGGACAATTTACATTTATACCGGTCCAATTAACCGACAAAACCTGTACGTCTATGGAGTGTGGGAGGAAACAGGAGCACTCGGAGATAACGCACGCAAGTCATGGGGAGAACGTACAAACTCTGTAGTGACAGCAGCCGCAGTCAGGATCGAACCCGAGTCTCTGGCGCTGTAAGGCCACAATTCTACCGCTGCGCCACCGTGCAATCATATATTAATATAATAAACAAACAAACATAAAAAAAGAAGCTTAACAAATAAAAAAGCCCACATTACTACAAAAGCTCAATGTTCCCAGAGCAACCATGACAGTTCATAGCTTGACGTTTAGTTGGTGTTTCCCACTTTTGCATGTTGCATTTCTTCCTCCTTGGTGAAAACCTGACCCTGTCCTTCACCAATTTGCTTTTAAAAAAAAAAATTTATTAGAAGCAATGCATATTGTCCACAGTATAACAATTCTTCACATACAGATTTAACTTGTTACAAAAATTATGCAGATATTACGGAATAATTTATGTATGCTTCTGTTTTTTGGAAAGTAAAGGAGTAAAAGTATAGATCTATAATCAATAGAGATAGTGATTAAATAATAATGATTATGGTTATATAAGGAAAATAAAAATAAATACATTAAAAAAAAATTTAAAATAAAAATAAACAAATAAGAAAAAAATACAATTATTATATAATAAAAAAATGAAGTATACATCTTAACAATGAATGGAGCAATTTCACATAACAATATCTATAGAGACGTGTATACAAATCCCCAAATACATCTTTTCATCTAATCCTACACCAGGGTTTTTATTGAGTTACAATGCTGAGCTCAGCTACCCCTTTAAAAATCAATGAATGGAGACCATATTTGTTCAAAAAGTTCCTATTTGTCCATTAGGACAAACCTAATTCTCTCCAAATGCAACGTCTCCGACATTTCCACTGTCCACATTTTGATTGTGGGGGATAATGTTCCCTTCCAGAATTTTAATATTAATTTTTTTCCAATTATCAAACAGTAATCAAGAAAATTTCTTTGACTTACTGTTAATATTAGGCTTGAATCAGGAACTCCTAATATTATTAGCTTTATATCGGGGTCCAATTTAGTTTTAAGAACTTCAGACATGATTCTAAAAATATCAGCCCAATAACTATTACGTTTTATGCATGTTACAAAACTATGCATTAAGTTAGCTTCTAAATTCTGACATTTATCGCAAATAGAAGAAATGTTAGGAAAAATTCTATTTAATTTTGTTTTTGAATAGTGTAATCTATGTAATACTTTACATTGTATCAAGGTATGTCTGGCATTTAATGAGCAACGGTGTATACGTTGTAAACTTTCTTCCCAAGTGTCTTTCATTATAGATAGATCTATTTCATTTTCCCATATTTGCTGGTATGATTCTGTTGTTGGGACTTCCCTATCCAAAAGAGTATTATATATGTACGCTATTAATTTTTCTGTATTTGGATGCTTGTTAAGCCATTCATCCAGTAATCCTGGTTCTCTATTCTTATAGTCTTGCATGTATGACTTGATATAGTCTCTAATTTGTCTATAATTTGTAAATACCTAAACACGTTATTTGGGTGCAATCCATAGATATCTTTAAATCTTGAAATGAGAGAAATTTTCCTTTCCTGTAAAGGTGTTCTATCCTTATAATTCCTAAATTTTTCCAGTGTCTAAACCCCTTATCCAATATAGAAGGTTTAAATAAGGGATTATTCATAATTGGTAAACAAAGTGACATATTATCCAAATGTAAAGTCTTAACTATTTGTTTCCAAATACGTCTATTGTTATGAATTATAGGGTTTTCCCCGTAAGTTTTTTTTTGTACTTCACTTGGAGCAAAAAGAATCGAACTTATATCAAACGATAAACAGTCTTCCTTTTCCATCTTCAGCCAAGTTGGTTCCTGATCCATTTTTACCAACCAAAAATTCATATTCTTAATCTGAACCGCCCAAAAATAATATAATAATGTAACGCTAATCCTCCATTTATCTTGGATTTACATAAGTGTTTTTTACTTATTCTGTGATTTTTATAATCCCAAATAAAGCTGTTCACAATAGAATTGATTAAAAAAAAAGGTTTTAGGGAGGTATAAAGGGATAGCTTGAAATAAATATAATAATTGTGGTAAAAGGATCATTTATTCTGTCAATTATTGATATTGGTAGTGTTTTCCAATATAGAATATTCTTTTTTAGTTTATTCAATAACGGAGGATAATTTAATTTAAGATTTGGATACATTAATTCCTGTATAAATTTTCCCGTAACTATTTTAAACGGGAATTGTTGTAATATATTTGATTTTATTCCAGTTATAGGCATAATTTCACTTTTATTCCAATTAATTCTATATCCTGAAAATCCCAAACTTAGTTATAACATTAAGTAGATTAGGAATACTAATCTCCGGTTTTGTAATATATATTAAGACATCGTCTGCATATAAAGATATTTTATTTGTTGTGGTATTGGTAATGTGTCCATATATTTCTGGGTCTAATCTAATCCTTTCGGCTAATGGTTCGATTGCAAGAGCAAATAATAAGGGTGATAACGGGCATCCTTGTCTACAACCCCTAAAGAGATTTTACTTCGGAGTCACGTGAGTGACTACGTGAAGAAGCCCCGCCTGGCGCTGGATCGGCATTATGTCGACGCTATCGACATAGGAAGAGCTGCAGAGCGCAGCTCCAACACAGCAGTAGGGAAACGGCCCGCAGGTAAGTAAAATTATTTTACTTCCAGGGCGTTTTCTAAAAACTCCGTAGGCTGGTGGGTAAACCAGGAGGAGTTAAATTAAAATATATATTTTTTTTAAATCGCGGGTAAAACGTGCGTCCCGGGGTGTAGAAAAGTCGGGACAGCAGATTATTGCGGAGCAGGTTCTGATACCGGTGGCCGTTGAAATACCCGTTAGTGAGCCTTTGGTTGCTCTACAAACAAAAACTTTGAAAACCCAGTGCCTAAAATGTAAAAGAAAAGCTTGAAAGGCCTGAGGTTTCTGAAAGGTTCTGAAAGGAAAGCCTTTTGGCTAAGAATGGATCTAATGGAGAAAATACTCCAAACAATAATCAACCAAGGGTCTAAGAACCCAGAATATTCCCAGGCAGCCCCTGAGGGGGTTCCATATCATGAATATGGTGCAAGTTTGAATTGGGAATTGAAACTCCAGTGCCCGGGATTGGGCTGGAGGAAGTCTCCTTGAACAAGTTTCAGGAGTACCAGGGCTGTATGAGACTGACCCTGAAAGTGGTGTTTGCGGTCAGAAGTACCCACCACAATACAAATATGTTGATCCAGGTGTGTCTGATGTGGCACAAAGTTTGCTATACCTGGAGGAGGCGGCAAGGCCATGGAAGGAAACCTGGCGGCCAATATTAATTATATGGTCTCTCACCTGCCTCAAGAAGCTGTTATGGTTGAGACAGCAGATTTGGATTAAAACACCAATTAATTGTACCTCACTGAAGGTACCTATGGTGAATCCGGCTATTTGGGAGCCAATGTCATCAATGATGCGGGCGCAGGAATTACGATTCAAAGAATCCTCAAGCTAATTTTGGCATCACTGTCTTTTGGAAGACAAGCTGGAAGGTTGTGGAATGACCAAAGTTCAGAACCATATGTTGGGTTTATTCTGCAACTCATTTTTTGAGATAAATTATATGAGGAAGATTGCCATTCGGCCTCTTTTATATCCAAGATTTGCAGGGTTGTGCAGGGCAAGCAATGTTCAAGCTCTTGGTTATTTGTTCAGAGAAAATCTGTCTAAACAAATTAAAGAAATTGATGAAGGGGAAAAAACTATTGGCCTTATGAAACCCTTCAATGTTGGCCAGAGAAGGGCTGGTCAAATGAGAAAAGGGATTTGATTTTGGAGCTGGAACAAGCCGAGGCAGGAGTATGATAAGGAAAAATTACCAGCCAGCACAGCCGAATGTACACCCATTATTGGGAGAAGGAGATCATTTTGTCCGTTTGGAAAGGTACAAAACTTTATCCTATTAAAGAAGAAATGTTGGATGAACCTCAGTTTGGTGGTAGACTCCGAATGTTTTATAATGAATGGGACAGTATAACATCTGATCGTGTTGTATTAAATACTGTTTTAGGATCTACCATTGATTTTGTAGTAGGTATGGATCCATTGGGACAGAATTAGCCTAATCATTCTTTGATGTTTTCTGTTCTTGGGAAAAAATTCAAATTGACAAAGAGGTTAAGAATTTGTGTGCGAAAGGAGTTATTGAGAAAATAAGAGAGGATCCACAACAATTTGTGTCAAATATTTTCCCAGACTAAAGAGATGGGGGTTGTAGAATCATTTAGATCTCACACAATTGAATACATTTGTCCAGTATAAACATTTTAAAATGGACACATTTAACACTGCAATGCAGCTGGTATCAACAGGTTGTTATATGGCTACAATAGATTTGAAGATGCATATTATTCAGTTCCAATTCATCAGCGCTTTCGCAGGTATTTAAAGTTTAAATGGATGGGACAGCTGTGGCAATACAAAGCATTACCCAACGGATTAAGCTCAGCACCTCGATTGTTCACTAAATTATTGAAGCCAGCAATTGCACTGCTAAGGGCACAAAAACACATCGTTATGGCTTATCTAGATGACATTTAATTGTCAATGCTAATCAGAAGTCAGCTGAAAAATCAGTCTCAGCAACTACAAGCTTGGTTGAAAAGCTGGGGTTCCTGATTCATACAACAAAATCTAAGTTACAGCCATCCCAAACCATTGAATATCTGGGGTTTGTGATTAATTCAGTTACCATGTTGGTAACTTTACCAATGGAAAAGGTGATTGATTTGACAAATTTGTGTCAGAGCCTGATTAACAAACCTTATCCCTCCATCCGAGAAGTTGCTAAGGTTATTGGGAAGTTGGTAGCAGCATTTCCAGCAGTAGAATTTGGTCCACTACATTACCAAAATATCAAAGGGCAAAAACTCAAGCGCTTGTACAGCGAGCAGGCCATTTTGATAGGCTTATGCAATTGCCAAAGGAAGCCTTATCAGAATTGCATTGGTGGATTGAGAATGTTCCACAAGCTGCTAAGAACATTTTAGTTCAGCAGCCAGTAGTGTTTTTGCAAACTGACGCAAGTTCTCTCGGATGGGGGGCTACGGATAATGAGACCAGCTGTGGGGGCAGATGGACTGTCCAAGAGGATTTATTGCTCCAAACATATGGTATTAATTATTTGGAGCTACTGGGGGCATTTTATGGATTAAAAGCTTATTGTTCTACTTTAAAGGATTTGCATGTCCAAATACAAATAGACAATACCATAGCTGTGGCTTATATCAATCACATGGGTGGTGTAAGATCAATATAATGTGATCACCTGGTAAATCTGATGTGGCAATGGTGTATTGGTAAAAATATTTGGCTGTCAGCTATTTATCTCCCAGGGAGAGACAATGTTGTGGCAGACAAAAGATCATGAATATTTAAAGACAATACAGAAATGGATGTTAATCCACAAATTTTTAAAAAATACAGTCAGTCGGTATGGAGTGCCGGACATTGATCTGTTTGCATCTAGATTGAATCACCAATTGCCCAAATACGTGTCTTGGGAACACGATCCAGGGGCAGTAGCGGTGGAAGCTTTCTCGCTACACTGGGGGAATCCATTCTTTTATGTTTTTCCCCCATTCTCTCTGATTGGGCAATGTCTCAAGAAAATAGCGCAAGGCGCTGCCAAAGGCATTTTGGTGGTGCCAAATTGATGCTAAAAATGATTATTGAACCATGTATGACGATTCCCAGTTGCGACAATCTGTTGACAAAAGAAATTCATCCATTGCATGATCATATGAATTTGTTAATCTGCAGGTTCTGACCAGACCATTGCAAGAGTTTGAACTGTCGGACAGGACCGTGGATGTTATAGATGCAGCTTGGTGGAATAGCACTAAAAAACAATATATGCCACATATAAGGAAATGTGAAGTTTTTGTACACAGTCAAAGATATCTTATCATACTGCAAACATTTCAAATGTATTGGAGTTCCTTGCTGGGTTACATTTTGATGAGCATTTGAGTTATAGTGCCATTAATTGTGCTCGTAGTGCATTGTCGTCCTACTTAGGACAAATTTCTGATCGGGATTCAGTTGGGTCTCACCCATTAGTATCCCGATTCATGAAAGAAATTTTTAATAAAAATCCTCCGAAGCCCAGATATACAGAATTTTGGGATGTTAGCATTGTTCTCACTTTGCTTAAGCAATGGACTCCAATTACTTCAATGTCTTTGCAGAAGTTAACATTGAAGGTAGTAATGTTAATGGCATTGGTATCAGCTCAAAGAGTACAAACTTTGCAATTGTTATGGTTGGATTGCATGCATGTGACTGCAGATAACATTGTGTTTTATGTTTATGACCTGATCAAACAAAGCAGACCAGGGAGAACTGGAGCTAAGGTAATGTTTAAAGCATATCCTGTCGATGAAACATTGTGTGTAGTTAAGCATTTAACTCAATACATTGAGGTAACCAAAAATCGCAGAGGTTCTGAGGAAGTGTTATTGATAACGCACAAAAAACCACATACAAAATTTCACTTCAAACCACTTCTAGATGGTTAAAACAGGTTTTAAGTCTAGCGGGAATAGACACTGATGTGTTTAAATCTCACTCCACTAGGGCGGCAGCTACGTCCGCGGCGAAGGTACAGGATGTACCACTCGATAAAATTTTTAGAGGCCGCAGGGTGGTGTAGAGAAGAAACGTTTTCAAAGTTCTACAATAAACCTGTTGTCACGGTGCCAGGATTTGGACACGCAGTACTGGGTTCTCTTTAAATGCTTGCTTTGTTTTATATTATCGATTTATATTATCGATTTATGTTACCATTGACATAATTTATCATTTTTCTTTTGTAATTTTCCCCTACGATAGAGGGGTTATTATTTAAAAAATTGTTATTTTTTAAAGGACTTATTACATAAATTGTAACAATGTCTTAAAGTACTATTTACTCACTACTGTTTTGACTAAACAGAGAGTCGTATGGAATGCATCTACGACATAAAAAACACAGAGCTTTAAAATCTTCACATAGTCACTCACGTGACTCCGAAGTAAAATAGTAAGATTAAATGAGAACTTACCTGTTCGAAGTTTGATCTTTATTTTATGAGGAGTTACGATGAGGGATTACGTGCCCTCCGCTCCCAACCCTCATAATATAAATGATCATCTGGTAGTTCTAGTCTATGTTGGGCCTTACTATCTTACTCCGGCTATTGGTTCTGTGTTTTTCATGCCGCTGCTTTGAAGTATGTCGATCCAGCGCCAGGCGGGGCTTCTTCACGTAATCCCTCATCGTAACTCCTCATAAAATAAAGATCAAACTTCGAACAGGTAAGTTCTCGTTTAATCTTACTATTAAATTTGGCTGATAACATTTGATTTGTTAGTATTCTTGCTGTTGGGTTAGAGTATAAAATTTTAACCCATTTACAAAATCTATCCCCCAGTTGAAATTTCTGCATTATCTTGAATAACCTGGTCGAATGCTTTTTCCGCATCTATTGAGATGACAGCTAATTCAATATCATTAATTATTTTTGAATATATGATATTGAATAATTGTCTCAAGTTATAAGTGGGATAACGTTTGGGAATAAAGCCTGTTTGATCATGAGGTATTAGTTTATTAATCACTAAACTTAACCTTTGAGATAAAATTTTAGTTAATTTTTTTGATCAGTATTTAGAAGAGCAATTGCTCTATAAGATTCAGGATCTTCCAGATCCTTATCTACTTTAGGAATGAGTGTGATTGTAGACTCATTTAGAGTTTCTGGTAACTTTCCTTGTTCGTACGCATATTTATATATTGTTTGTAAACGTGGGGAAATCAAGTCGTGAAACTTCTTATAAAATTCAACACTTAGGCCATCAGGGCCAGCAGCTTTTCCATTTTTCAACGACCTGATTGATTCTCCAATTTGCTTTCTGAAAGAATGAAGTGCCACTAAATGTCACTGATTCACTACGATGCGATATATTACCATTGATACAAACTAAGAACAGGTGTAAGCAGTATTCATCGTGCTAGTGGAATTTTGAGGGACAGAAAATATTTAATCTAACCGATATATTTAGCATTGCTAGCAATTTAGCGGAAATACTAGATGCATTGGTACCTGCCGGGCTTGGGTAAAAATCGTAAATTGTCCCTGTGATAATGCGAGTGTATGGGTGATCGCGGACTCGAGTGGCCAAGTGGTCAGTTTCCACGCTGTATCTCTAAATTAAGCTGAACTAAACTAAAATTTTATAAATTGGCTGAAATGGTGAGAAAGTCCTTACTGTACATTCATTTAAATTAAAATGTTTTAGAGAGAGGGTGTGATCTTTTTCACATGATGTGTTTGGTTTCGTAGCATATTTTTAATTTTGGAACAACTCAACCAAATTCAAATATTAAATTTTTGCAAAGTGCGCAAGTTGAGAACACAGTTTCACTTTAAATTCGAATCTGAGCAGTATTTATAAAGAAGATTGAATGATATACTTATTTGTTGCATTGATTTGTTGTAAAATAGGTGGCTGAAAATGCTTGCTGTTTCTCTGATAAGGAAATCATGGTTATTAATCACTGAAAAGTAATTTATTTGACGTGATGTGATGTAATGAATTTCAGATGAACAGTTTAGTGATTTTTATGCATACCACTGATAATGTCTCTCTCGTCTTGTTAACATACTTTCTATTCCATTGCCAATAGTTTTAGAGATAGATTTTGAGGTACGGTGCGTAGAAAGGCCCTTCGGCCCACTGAGTCCATGCTGATCAGCAATCACCCATACACTACCTCTATCGGACACACTAGGGACAATGTTCAGAAGCCAATTAACTAGTTCTCCAGGTGCTCTTGTTTCCTCCCACACTCCAAAGATGTACAGGCTTGTAGGTTAATTGGCTGAATGTGTAGGATGGTGTTAGTGTATGGGATGATCGCTGGTTGGCGCAGACTCGGTGGGACGAAGGGCCTGTTTCCGCGCTGTATCTGTAAAGTCGAAAGTTGAAAAGCAACAGTGTGGTGTGAAGTATGAGGGAAGATTAATGGGACCTTGCTAAATTAAGCAACTTATAAAGCATTTTGTCCAAGTTTGGATTGGAAGGCATAATAGGAAGTTATTTGGCCCATCGGTATTGGTCCTCTGAATAAACTAGCAGTTCCTATTTTTTCAATCAATGTTACGATGGCCTGGAGGGCTTGTTCCTGTGCTATACTATTCTATAGAAGCGCAAATGAGGGGCAGCAGCAAGTTACGGGATGGATTAACAAGTAATGTCATGACTCTTCAGGACTGATTGTGGTGGGGGTTGGGTAAGAAAACTGGAGGAGAGGTAAGGGTGGGAAATATTGACCCAGAATGTAAAACAGAGTGCTTCAGAAAGTTTATACAATGAACATTATCGAATTAGGACTCTGAAGAAGGGTTCCAACCCAAAACGCCATCTATCCATGTTCACCAGGGATGCTGGCTGACCCGCTGTTACTCCAACTATTTGTGTCTCGTTTTTTTGTAAACTAACATCTGCAATTCCTTATTTCTACTCTAATATAGAATTACCAAATTATTACAGTGTTATGGTGATTTATAGCTGCACTAACTTCAGCATTTTATGAATCATCAATATATATTTGTAGTATATTGCTACAGAACTAAAATGCTCCTACTTAGATTTTCAGTGTATGATTGCGCTTAGCATTATCGTTAAGCCTCCAATCACATATTCAATTAACTAAACTCAATTTAACTAAAACCAGTTATGTTTTTCATACTTACTCATTTTCAAAATAAGCTACTAGATCCATTATTAACCATATTCAGACTGAAACTTTCTTGTTAGATCACTTTAACACCCTTACTTCTTTTTAAAATCACACAGAGGGTGATATCCAAAGACAGTATTAGTTCATTTATATCCTTCCTCCAGTATCATTGTTAAATGATGCCAGCCAGCATCATTCTATTTTTTAACTAGGTTTTAGAAACATAGAAACATAGACAATAGGTGCAGGTGCAGGACAATGGGCTTGAAGGGAACCAATGTCCTTGGGGGAGTGTTTGCTAGTGCTGTCAGGGAGGATTTAAACTAATGTGGCAGGGGGATGGGAGCATGAGCAGAGAGACAGAGGGATGTAAAATGAGGGTAGAAGCAATAGGTAGCAAGGTGAAAAGTAAAAGTGTCAGGCAGAAAAATCCAGGGCAAAAATCAAAAAAGGCCACTTTTCAATGTAATTGTAAAAGGGGTAAGAGTGTTGTAAAAACAAGCCTGAAGGCTTTGTATCTCAATGCAAGGAGCATTCGTGATAAGGTGGATGAGTTGAATGTGCAGATAGTTATTAATGAATATGATATAGTTGGGATCATGGAGGCATGGCTCCAGGGTGACCAAGGCTGGGAGCTGAACATCCAGGGATATTCAATATTCAGGAGGGATAGACAGAAAGGAAAAGGAGGTGGAGTAGCGTTGCTGATTAGAGAGGAGATTAACGCAATAGAAAGGAAGGACATTAGCTTGCAGGATGTGGAATCGATATGGGTAGAACAGTGAAACACTAAGGGGCAGAAAACGCTAGTGGGAGTTGTGTACAGGCCACGTAACAATAGTAGTGGAGTTGGGGATGGCATCAAACATGAAATTAGAAATGCGTGCAACAAGGGTAAAACAGTTATAATGGGTGACTTCAATCTACATATAGATTGGGTGAATCAAATTGGCAGGGGTGCTGAGGAAGAGGATTTCTTGGAATGTATGCGGAACGTTCTTGGAACGTTTTCTAAACCAACATGTAGAGGAATCAATGAGTGAGCAGGCTATTCTAGACTGGGTACTGAGTAATGAGGAAGGGTTAGTTAGCAGTCTTGTTGTGCATGGCCCCTTGGGCAAGAGTGACCATAATATGGTTGAGTTCTTCATTAGGATGGAGAGTGCCATTGTTAATTCAGAAACAAGGGTTCTGAACTGAAAGAAAAGTAACTTTGAGTGTATGAGACGTGAATTAGCCAAGATAGACTGGCAAGTGATTCTTAAAAGGTTGATGGTGGATATGCAATAGAAGGCATTTAAAGACTGCATGGATGAACTACAATAATTGTTCATCCCAGTTTGGCAAAAGAATAAATCAGGGAAGGTAGTGCATCCATGGATAACAAGGGAAATCAGGGATAGTATCAAATCGAAAGTTGAAGCATACAAATTAGCCAGAAAAAGAAGCCTACCAGAGGACTGGGAGAAATTCAGAGTCCAGCAGAGGAGGACAAAGTCCTTAATTAGGAAAGGGAAACTAGATTATGAAAGAAAACTGGCAGGGAACATAAAAACGGACTGCAAAAATTGTTATAGATATGTGAAGAGAAAAAGGTTAGTTAAAACAAACGTAGGTCCCTTGCAGTCAGAAACTGGTGAATTGATCATGGGGAACAAGGACATGCCAGACCAATTGAATAACTACTTTGGTTCTGTCTTCACTAAGGAAGCAATAAATAATCTGTCGGAAATAGCAGGGGATCGGGGGTCAAATGAGATGGAGGAACTGAGTGAAATCCAGGTTAGCCGGGAAGTAGTGTTCGGTAAATTGAATGGATTAAAGGCCGATAAATCCCCAGGGCCAGAAAGGCCTCAATTACCTTCTGTGGCAGAGAATTCCACAGATTCACCACTCTCTGTGTGAAAAATGATTTTCTCACCTCGGTCCTAAAATACTTCCACTTATCCTTAAACTGTTACCCCTTGTTCTGGACTTCCCCAATATCGGGAACAATCTTCCTGCATCTAGCCTGTCCAACCCCTTAAGAATTTTGTATGTTTCTAAAAGATCCCCCCTCAATCCTCTAAATTCTAGCGAGTACAAGCCGAGTCTATCCAGTCTTTCTTCATATGAAAATCCTGCCATCCCAGGAATCAGTCTGGTGAACCTTTGTACTCCCTCTATGGCAATAATGTCTTTCCTCAGAATAGGAGACCAAAACTGTATGCAATACTCCAGGTGTGGCCTCACCAAGACCCTGTACAATTGCAGTAGAACCTCCCTGCTCTTATACTCAAATCCTTTTGCTATGAATGCTAACATACCATTCGCTTTCTTCACTGCCTGCTGCACCTGCATGCCTACTTTCAATGACTGGTGCACCATGACACCAGGTCTCCTTGCAGTCTCCCAGCATCCTCCTCACAGCTAACATTGTCCCCCAGCTTCATGTCATCCGCAAACTTGGAGATGTTGCATTCAATTCCCTCATCCATATCATTAATATACATTGTAAATAGCTGGGGTCCCAGCAGTGAGCCTTGCGGTACCCCACTAGACACTGCCTGCCATTCTGAAAAGGACCCGTTTACTCCTACCCTTTGCCTCCTGTCTGCTAGCCAGTTCTCTATCCACATCAACACTGAACCCCCAATACCGTGTGCTTTAAGTTTGCATACTAATCTCTTATGTGGGGCCTTGTCAAAAGCCTTCTGAAAGTCCAGATATAACACATCCACTGGTTCTCCCTTATCCACTCTATTGGTTACATCCTTGAAAAATTCTATAAGATTTGTCAGACATGATTTACCTTTCATAAATCCATGCTGACTTTGTCCAATGATTTGCCCACTTTCCAAATGTGCTGCTATCCCATCTTTAATAACTGACTCTAGCAGTTTCCCCACTATCGATGTTAGACTTATTATTAGTAATTATTAGTTTTATTAGTAAGCCTTGAGTCAATGCTCAAAGACAGTGGAATTTGTTGTAGACTCTCGAAGAGCTCCCCTTCCCCTCCCCCCACTCACCATCAACAACACCACAGTTACATCTGTGAAGTATTTTAAGTTCCTGGCAACCATCATCTCCAGTCTTGGTTGGGGATGGGGCCTTAAGTGGGGGGCACCATCGACTCCACAGTCAAAAAGGCACAACAGAGGATGTACTTCCTGCGGTAGCTGAGGAAGCACAATCTGCCACAAGCAATGATGGTCCAATTCTATACGGCCATTGTAGAGTCTGTTCTCACCTTCTCCATCACGGTCTGGTTTGGCTCAGCAACCAAGCACGACATCCGGAGTATGCAGCAAATCGTCCAATCAGTTGTGAAGGTTATTGGCTGCAACCTTCCCTCCATTGATGAACTGTGCACTGCAAGGGCCAGGAAGCGAGCGGGTAAGATCATCTCTGACCCCTCTCACCCTGGCCACAAACTTGTTGAATCACTTCCCTCTGGAAGGCGGCTCGGACTGTCAAAGCTGCCACAGCCAGACATAAAAACAGCTTTTTTCCACAAGTAGTAGCTCTACTAAATAACCAAAAATCTGTCGCCTCTATTTGCTCTGGTATTTTATTTAATTCACATGTTTAATCACTAACGTTTTATTCTTAATGTTTTAATGTTTTATGTTTTATTCTTAATTGTACTGTATGTCATGATGTTACTTGCGAGTGGAGCACCAAGGCAAATTCCTTGTATGTGAACACACTTGGCCAATAAACTTATTCATTCATTCATTCAAATAACCACATATGTGTCACATTCTATATCAAGAGTAGACTTATTCTATGTCTATTATTTTTTCCTCGGGGGGGATATCCAGAATAAAGAAGCCATACGATGATGTAGCTTGTTGGGCCTGTCCAGTCCCAATGGCCCTGTGATTTTTATCTTCAAGGCAGATGTCAGAAGATCTTGTAGAAGAGTATAGTGGTGAGAGATCGAGGATGTCTGCAAAAATTCCAGCCTGTTGATCAGCCAGGTTCTGAGAATGCAGCCAAGTGAACCATTTGGGTGGGACATTATCTGAAGGTTCACCCTCGACACAAAGTGTAACTTAGCGGGTCTGGCAGCATCGCTGGAAAACATGGGTGTATAGGTGATGGATAGGTGATGTACTGGGTTGGGACCCTTCCGCAGACTGCGGACATCTTCAACCTCTCACAGTTGTGTTCGGGTGTCCCCACCTGCTTTAAAAGGACCAAGGAGCCAAAGAAGATCAAGGTGCATGCATCTCGGACTACCGACAGGTGGCAACCATGTCTGTCATGATTACTTTGATAGGTTGGTTATGACTCGAGCCAGGATGTTTAGGTGCTAGAAATCTCTGAAATAGGCAGGCAAAAAGACAAAATAAAATTACAAAAAAGGCACGAAAAAGGATTTATTGACAAAAATGGCATAAAAAGGCATGTATTTCCACCATCAAAATATGGTTAAAATGATAATTATAACGGTACACTACATTATTGCCTGGTTGCACATAACTACTAGCATTTTTTTCCAATTATCTGGTGTTAACTATGCCGTCTGTCAGACAGAATATGCTTCAGTTGTGAAAAACATCTTTCTACCCCAGCTGAGGTCACTGGTGCATTCCTGGAACAAGCTACAGACTCTACACTCATGTTGATATCTTGTGCATTACAATTACGTTTGAGAAATGTAGCTATATTTTGTACTTCTTCAAGATCTTTGTTAGCTAAAATCCCCCTCTCATATTTTCCTTGTATGTCTTTACCTACATCACCAGGAACTTTAAGTACAAAGTACAGTAAGTGAAGATGTAAACAACTGAGCAATAGTTGGCTTTTTGACTTCTCCAATACTTCCAATGTCAAGAAATACTCCTTTGATGGTTGACCTACCTCCAGTTTACCGATGACCACATTGGCAACATATCTCCCCGCAGCATTGGTTGTCTGGTAGACAAAAGTGCTGGAGAAACTCAGCGGGTGCAGCAGCATCTATGGAGCGAAGGAAATAGACAACGTTTCGGGCTGAAACCCTTCTTCAGACCCTTATCAAATTATCATTATCATTGGTTGTCTCGTCTATTGAGAGCCATATTTTGTTGCATGCAACTTCATCTCTAATTTTCTGCACAACAATGTTGAAGTTGCTGTCAACATAATTTTTCTGTAATGATGACTCGCATCATTTGTTCCTTTGTGTATTTCTCTAAAAAACCTCTGAGAGATTTGTTTTCCAATTTCCACAGTGGAATTCCAGCATCAATGAATGCTTTGCGCAGATCACTCGAAAACTCAGATTTGCGATTGGAGCCAGCAGTAAATGTTGTGAGGAGACAAGCTTGTGTAGTTCCTACCTTCAGTTTCTCTGCCGTCGACTTGCTGGGAGACTAAATATTTCTTCTCATGATGCCCTGCTTTCTCACATGCTTTGCAAAACTGCACACAGTTGTCCGTAGAGAATATATCACACCCATGTGTCACACACACTCACCAAAGTTTTTTACAAGGCGTTGACTTGACTTTAGGCATATTGAAGATTGCAGGGATAGATCCTACAGGAGCCGGGATGCAGACCTCTACAGGCAGGTCAAGTACAAGCTGAGAAGAGGAATCAGAGCTGCCAAGGAAAGGTACTCTGAGAAGTTGAGGATCAAGTTCTCAGCAAATGACTCTTCTTCAGTGTGGAAGGACTTGCATGAAATCACAAGCTACAAGATGAAAATCCCCCGCTCCTTGGACAATCGTCAGCTGACCAAGGACCTGAACGAGTTCTTCTGTAGGTTCGATAAACAGAAACTTAACCCTGGTGCCCCACACCCCATCCCCAACCAACACTTCACACCTACTCACAGCTTGACTCCAGTCGAAATAGACTAGATCCTTCCTCACCTACTCCTCTCCAATCACCACTTCACTCCTACTTAAAGCATGACTCCAGTCTGCAAAGACTGGACCCTTTCCCACGCACCCCTCTCCAATCACCACTTACCACCCACTTACAGCCGGGTTTCGCCCAGTGCTGTAAATGTTCTTGTAAGTTACATTAAAATGGCAAAAAAAGGCTGATTTAGGCACTCAATCGTGAAAAAGGCATCCTTCCTTAAATCATCAAAAAAGGCATGGAAAGGCACATGGCATTTATGGCAAAAATCCTGGCTCTAGTTATGACTCACATCAACCCCTGCCTTAGTAAGGACCTGGAGCCCCTCCAATCTGCCCACTGCCACAACAGACCGACAGTGGATCTTGCTGACTCTCCACTCTGCGCTGGGCCACTTGGACGACAGGAGCACATATGTCAGGCTCTTGTTCATCGACTAGCACTTGGCATTCAACACCATCATCCCTTCCAAACTCATAATTAAACTCAGTGAGCTGGGTCTCTGCTCCACCCTATGCGACTGTTTGTACGCTCTCCCCGCGACCGTTTGGATTTTCTCCCGATGTTCCGGTTTCCTCCCACATTCTGAAGACGTGCAGGGTTGTGGGTTAATTGGCTTCTGTAAATCACCCCCCGTGTGTAGGATGTGAAAGTAGGATATTTGGAACTAGTTATAAAATACTGATCAATGGTCGGCGTGGATTCGGTGGGCTGAAGGGCCCTTTTCCACACTGTATCTTTAGAAGTAAAAGTAAAACATTCCCTTTAGTCCAACTTGCCAACACCGGCTAACATATCCCATCTACACTAGCCCCACCTGCCTGCGTTGGGCCTGTATCCCTCCAAGCCTATCTTATTCTTGTACCTGTCTAAATGTTTCTTAAATGTTGTGGTGGTACTTGCCTCAATATCCTCATCTGGCAGCTTGTTCCACACATCTACCACCCTTGGTGTAAAAAAGTTGCCCTTCAGGTTCCTATTAAATCCTTCCCCTTTCACCTTAAACCTATATCCTCTGGTTTTTGATTCCCCTACTCTGGGTAAAAGACCCTGTGTGTTTACCCTATTTCTTCCTCTCATGATTTTGTACACCTCTATAAGGTTGCCTCTCATCCGCCTCTGCTCCAAGGAATAAAGTCCTTCATTGGATGTATAGTTCAGTTTAGTTTATTGTCACGTGTACCGAGGTACATTGAAAACGCTTTTGTTGCGTGCTTAAAACCCTATCTCACGGTGCGAGTCCACCCATGAGTGATCTCCAGTTAAAAACAAATTAAACTTGTGGTAATCACGTAGAATTAATGTAGCGGGAACGCTGGAACTCGTGGGCGTAACTTAGTGACTTGTAACGCTAACGGCAGGTACTCGGGAAACTTGTTAACTCGTGAAAAATTTTCATCATGTTGAAAGATTTCCACAAGTCAAATTTATTCTTGAAGGAAAAATATGAAACTTGTAAACTCGTTGTAATACCGTAGTAGCCCGTGAGTTTACCGTAGTGACCCGTGAGTAACTCGTGGGTTTGGCCTGAGTGCCAGAAGTGAAATGTTGAAGATTAGTCAGATCTTAATGGAAATGTTTTAGTGAAGGAGCAAAAAGCACTCACCGGGGATCTGAGAAACAGTGGCAAAAGGAATGAACCATGCAGTGTGGGGAAAGCCGCATTGCAAGAGTTAATTTACATAGAAACATAGACAATAGGTGCAGGAGGAGGCCATTTGGCCCTTCGAGCCAGCACTGTCATTCATTGTTATCATGGCTGATCGTCCGCTATCAGTAACCTGTACCTGCCTTCTCCACATATTCCTTGATTCCGTGACAATAAACTAAACTAAACTATCCATCTTGTATCTGTGCACTGTGGACGGCCTGATTCATGTATAGTCTTTCTGCTGACTGGTAGAGCACGGAACAAACAAAAACTTCTCACTGTACCTCGGTTTACGTGACAATAAAATAAACAAAATATTCATCACAGTGCTGATCTCAGGCAGTTGATGATGTGAAGTCCAAAATACTGACACTGTGGCCAGCGGTAGAGTTGCTGCCTTACAGCGCCAGAGACCTGGGTTCAATCTTGACTACCGGTGCTGCCTGTACGGGGTTTGTATGTTCTCCCCGTGACTGTGGTTTGTACATTTCCCCCAGGAACTCCAGTTTCCTCCCACACTCCAAAGACATCCAGGTTTGTAGGTTAATTGGCGTGGTGTAATTGTAAATTGTCTCTAGCATGTGTAGGATAGTGTTAGTGTGCGGGGATCGCTAGACGGCATGGACTTGCTGGGCTGAAAGACCTGCTTCCGCCCTGTATCTCTATACTAAACTAAACTAAACCTCAAGAGAAAAACTTACTTTGCTTTTGTAATGGGCAGAGTCTGTGACAGTGTTCACACTCTCTTGTGTCTCTGTTTTGCTTTGTTTCCTTGCCTGTGAACTGCCTAGAATTTGCAAAGCTCAGCAGTCAGGAAATACTGACTAAAAAGGAGGGAGGGGGGTGGGGGGGATTCAGCTACCAGTCTATGATGTATGCAAGCTACCAGTCTATGCAAGTTTCTTTGCAGATGCAACCTTCTGCCCCAAGCTAAACACTTCAGATACTCTTTTCAAAAATTCAGGTTCATAGAAAGAAATGTGAGCAACTTTGTTTAGTTTAAGGAGTGTCAAAATGAACTGCAGATACCTGTTGACACTGAAGATACACACAAGATGCTGGAGTAAAGGGCCTGTCCCACCAGCATGCAACTCTATGCGATTAGTGCGACCTAACGTGGTCGCTTGAGCCGTCCGGCGTCGCGGGGCCGGTCCCACTTCGATTGCCGGAGCCGTGCGGAATTGTGTGGAGTTCGTCCCGAGTTCGTCCCGACACCGCGCGGGGCTCCGAAAAACCGACTATGTCCAAAAATTCCGCGCGGCAACGGCTTGTCGGCTCGCAGTCACCTCAACATTTACACACCGCCCCGACATCGTGCCTCCGTGAACCTATTTGTAAGTGCCTCCGTGACTCTCTATGTGTGTGGCTCCATGGCCCTGTGTGTGTGTGTGCCTCGGTGCCCCTCTCTGTGTGCCCCTCTCTGTCCTGGCGAACTTACCTTGGACTTCGCTCCAAGTTCGCCTCGCTCTGCGCCGCGTTGCGCCACTCACCCGACCTCTGCGCGGCCCCTACTGCCGGTTTGGTTGCGCTTGCCGCATGCAGGCGCATGCTGGTGGGAACGGCCCTGTACAGGGGATCACCCGACCTCCGCGCGGCCCCCGCTTCTAGTTTGATCGCGTTCATCGCATAGAGTTGCATGCTGGTGGGACAGGCCCTTAACTCAGCAGGTCAGGCAGCATCTCTGGGCAAAAGGAACAGGTGATGGTGTTGGGTCTGATGAAGGTGTCTCGACCCGAAACAACACCTATTGCTTTTCTCCAGTGATGCTGCCTGACCTGCTGAATTACTCCAGCACTTTGCGTCTATCTTTTGTTTCTTTTAGTTTAGTGTACAGTGAAAAGCTTTTCGTTGCGTGCTATCCAGTCAACGGAAATACTATATATGATTACAATCGAGCTGTCCAGAGTGTATGGATACAGGATCAAGGGAATAATGTTTATTGAGAGGGAATTAATGAGCTTGGCTTTCAGTTTTATTTCATCATGGAACTATTGCATGGCTTCTATGAATAATATTTATAGACTATGTTCTATATTCTACCAAAAATTGCATTACAAAGAGGGTGCGCCCTGAATGACAAGAACCTTTTACTGATAACATGGCTCATAACTCACCAAAATGCTGGAGTAACTCAGCGGGTCAGGCAGCATCTCTGGAGAGCATGCGTAGGTGACGTTTCGGGTCGAGACCCTTCTTCAGAAGGGCCTACTCAGGACTGTTTGACCCAAAACGTCACCTTCCCACATTCTCCAGAGATACTGCTGCCCGACCCGCTGAGTTACACCAGCACCTTGTGGCTTAGGAACTGTAGATGCTGCTTTATGTAAAAAGACACAAAGTGTTGGAGTAACACAGCAGGTCAGGCAGCAGTATCTCCGGAGAACATAGATAGACGGATGACGTTTTGGGTCGGGACCGTTAATGTAGAAGATAGAACAGTTCCTTATATCTGCATTAACCTCGGAGTTTGTTTGTGAAATGCCTCCCTGTAGAGAGAGGATATCTCTCCCATCTGTGCGTCAATTATGATCACAGAGCTCGCTCCCTCTCGAGGGTCAATATAGTGTATCTCCCACTTCATCAGCTGTAGAATCAGTTTCTGCCCACTGCCTCAAAGTGCAACAAGGCTGCAAGTCATCCAAGTTAGCTTTAACCCGTGCTCTCTCACACTATATCACTGCTCTGATGGACATACTGCGTGAGTAGTGAGACATACACTGCTATCCCTCTGGTCTACGGACCTTGCTGTCGGGGTAAAAAATTACATTTTTTCAATTTACCTAATCTTTTTGTTAGAGGTTTACCAATGTTTTGTTGAGAGATAAATTAAGGGAATAAAACAATCTTACTAGACACAAAAAGCCGGCAGCATCTCTGGCGAGAAGGGTCGAAACGTTTTTTCAGTCTGAAGAAGGAACTTGACCAGAAACGTCACCAAACGACCATTTCTCTCCAGAAACGCTGCTTGTCCCGCTGAGTTACTCCAGCATTTTGTGTCTATCTTTGTTGTAAATCCAGCATCTGCAGTTCCTCCCGACACAAAACAGCCTATGCCTTTCAATGTTTGATGCCAGACCTTGAACAAATGCAGTTCAAATGGACTTTTGAATGCAATTTTGGAAGGATTGTTTCTTGAAACAAACTGCTCTAAATGTTTGAAGGAAGGAATTGCAGATATGAGTTTAAATCATAGATAGACACAAAATGATGGACTAACTCAGCTGGTCAGGCAGCATCTCTGGAGAAAAGAAATAGGTGATGTTTCGGGTCAAGATCGTTCTTCAGGTTGGGTCTTTTTATAGTGTAAAAAAATCCCGGCATGACATCATTTTTACCATGTGATGATTTTTCCACACGTCGGTAGTCGCTGTTGCCTCAAGAGTAACTCGGGAGAGGAACTTGGTACATCGCAGAAATGAGAAGTAAACGGTAAACTTAGACATACACGTGGGAACTCGTTTAAACCCGTGAACATAAACTTGGAATCTCGTAGACAACCACGAGTTTCAATTTTTTCTTTCACTCGGGATCACTCGTGGGTGGACTCGCACCGTGAGACAGGGCCACAATCTGTCAGCAGATATGTCAGCAATACATGATTACAATCGACCCATTTATAGTGTATAGATACATGTTAAGGGAATAATGTTTAGAGTGAGGTAAAGCCAGCAAAGTACGACCAAGGATAATCCGAGGGTCATCAAAGAGGTAGATAGTAGTTCAGCATTGTTGCCTGGTTGTGGTAGGATGATACAACAGGTAATAACAATTCAGAGTACAGGAGGGAGATCGATAACCTGGTCATGTGGTGCAAGAACAACAATCTTGCTTTCAAAGATAGCAGCACCAGGGAGCTGATTGTTGACTCGGGAAGGAGAAGCCATGATTGATTGGCGGAGCAGACTCAATGGGCTGAATGGCCTTATTCTGCCGCTGTGACTTATCAACATTAACAATCAGCAATGATCCAGTTGAGATACGGGAGGTGAAGAGATGAAGAAGAATTTCATTCCCACATAAAACAGAAAATGTAATATAACTAACATTCTTGTTTCCTGGGACATGAAAAAACCTCTAGAGCAGTGTTAAAATTGCGTGAAAATTAAGTCATTTTTATTGTTACCAGTCCTAGCAGATTAATGTACTTTTCTGTCAGTTTTGTTCATCCTACACATGCCCATGTTATTCCTCTCTCACCATTACTCTTCGTAATAGTTAAAACAATTAGGAAACAAAACTGCATCCAAAACTCTTTAAGGAAAATTAGTGTTGTCCACAGGCATTTTAACGTTCATCCAAAGTCTACACAATTCCTTCCTAAGTATGCTCTACACAATCTCTGAAAGCTATCGATGTACTGATTTAACAATGTTAAATCTCAACCTCACCCTCAGGGATATCAGTCGCTGGATAACAGTCAGCAGAATTTTTTAAAGAAGCACTGATATCTAAGGATTTTGTTTCTTCCTTTTCCACTTGTTACCACATTTGCTGAAGGTCTTCGTAACTCATCTGATTTGCCATTCTGTCCATGAGAGTGTGGAGCAGCATGCCATATGGTTCTCGGGTTCCATGTCCAGCGAGTTAAACTAACATTACCTCTGAGTCACTACCCCACAGATTGATTTACACACAGCTCTGCCTAACACCCTAATTGTAGAGAGTTGTGGATGTAGCCCAGACCATCACACAGACCAGACTTCCCACCATTGACCTCATCTAGAGTCGTAGTCATAGAGTAGGTATGTTGCAAAACTTACCTTGAGCAGCGCTGCAGTTCTGCCGCTCCCCGTGTGCGCGACTTTGGCGCCTTTCAGAGGGGGGCGGGCTTAAAGTGCCGTTTTTCAACAGACCTGGAAAATCGATGAATGTCGGGTGATTTCGTTGCGGAAGAAAAATCGCTCCGACATTTCATGAATGAAGGTATTTTTAAATTACTCTAAATTATTTATTAACTAGAGTAATTTAAAAATCACCTTCAAAAGCCGTGAGCACCGACAACCGGAAGGATTTTGCATACGGGGCGAAGAAAAGGTAAATAGTTTATTTTTATATTAAAAGTTGGTTTTTCGGGAGGCTTTAATAATATTTTTGTGTTGCGAAATAGGGTCTCAAAAAATGTATAAACAAACAATATTTTTCCTCCCAACTTCACCGCTAACCGCAACGTTCTAATCCACCGCATTCCACTAAAACCCACTCGCAAGTTGATTTAAATGGCCATTAATTTACAGGAATCAAACACTAAATTCCTTCCATTTGGCCCAATAATTCATGAAAATGAGATTTAAAAATTATGTTATATTGTGGATTATTGTGTGAATGTTATTTGGACACTTAGGCAATTTAAAAAAAGTTTATCTTTTCTTAAGAAATGGATAGATGTTTAGATCTACTCATTGAATTTTGTAATTAGCTACAATTATATAACTAATTATATGCTTTAATTTCAGGTCGTCCAAGTAAGATTGTTTCATATTTGTTTCAGAATGCTTCAATCTATAATAACCGAAAATTTCATTGAGTTCTCTTAATTTTTAAGAATGTTATGGGCTTTTAACTTTTCCAGATCACAGCTTTTGAGTTAAGTCAATTGAAAGCCAATGGGAAACAAGATGCTAATTTCCGAGTATGAAAATGGCCAAAACTTTCTTAATACTGAAGATATGAAAGTAAATTAGGTGTCAAATTAAACTTCTTTTTATGCTTTATCTGATGGGATAAATTGCAGACTTGATTTTTTAAATCTCAAAATTTTGTAACATTGCTACATAGAGTCTTACAGCGTGAAATCAGGCACACCCACCTTGCCCACACCGAACAACATATCCCATTTACGCTAGTCCCACCTGCCTGCATTTGGCCCATATCCCTCAAAACCTGTTCTATCCATGTACCTGTCTAAATATTTCTTAAACTTTGCAAAAGCACCTCCTCAAATACCACCTCCGGCAGCTCGTCCTCTAATCTGGGCAAGAGACTATGTTCACCAGATCTATTCCTCTCATGATTTTATACACCTCTATAAGATCACCCTTCGTCCTCCTGCGCTCCAAGGAATAGAGTCCTAGACTGCTCAACCTCTCCCTATAGCTGTCCTTCAAGCCCTGTCAACATCCTTGTAAATCTTCTCTGCATCCTTTCCAGCTACACCTTATACTCTCAGAAAAGTGGCCAACATGATCAAAGAGTTTTCCTTCTTTCCCTTGCTCCCATCCAGCAGAAGGTACAGAAGCTTGAAAGTTTGCACCACGAACAGCTGAACAACCTCTTTCACTCTGTTATCAGCTTCTGAATGGTCTTTCCATAAGACATGGGAATGTCCAATTCACCTCTACCCCATTGACAATGGACTTTATCTATGGAACTGATGCGCTACAATGCTAAGAACTATATTCTGCGCACTGTATCTTCCCCTTTGCTTTATCTGTTGTACGTGAGTTTGACTTGATTGTACCAAAGTATGCTAAATCTGATCTGTTTGGATGGCATGCAAAACAAAGCTCTTCACTGTACATGTGAGAATAATAAACCTAAATATAAACCTAAACCTAAACACATGACAAAATAACTTCAAAGCTGCTTGCAAACTCTAAGTGCTTCCATGTGCATAGTTTACAACTCCAATGCTTCTGGAATTGTCATCTTCCGAGTCTCCTTGAATGATCTATCAGTACATAAACTCTCAGACCCAAAGCCCATAACCTGAAACCGCACTCTAGGTTCTCCTAGCCTTTCCTGGGTGCGCCCAGACCACACTGCATGTGGAAGAATAAATGTGGGACGTAATCTACTCTTGGTTCATGAATTATGCATAAAATGAGATTTAATTACTTTGCCCATCTTTAGAGCACTCACAGGGACGTATGACTTCACTACATACTCAGGGTCATTAAAGCAGAATTCTGTACTCCTTCGCTTGCTCAAAGTACATTGTGCAGCATTGTGCGAAGTCGCAGAATGTGCTTTCTTTGTTGATGATAGAACTGATATAAAAAGAGCTGTGTTCTCCAGAGATACTGCCTGATCCGCCGACTTACTCCAGCACTTTGTGTCCTTTAGACCAGCCTATGTCCCAATGAGGTGGGTCGAACCTTTTCTTCTGTGAGATAGGTGAAGGCTCAAGTCCCACTCCAGAGTTTAATTGGCATGTTTTAGGCTGACACTAGAGTGGTGAATTAAATGAGGACTGCACTGCTGGAGTTGACATCCTTGGAATGAGATGGTATTTTGTGGTGGTTTTTGCAATCTTCAGTAAACAATCCCATGGAAACAGTTCATGGAAAAAGGGGAAGTCCTCACTAATTTCCTGACCAACATTTATATATTTTCTAATGTCAAAACAGATTATTGGATCAGTCGCAATTTCAAAGCTGAACATTAAGGCTCAGTCCGCCGAGGCTAATGTGATCTCCCAGTTGCCAACCATTTAAAAAACCCTTCCCATGCCGATACTGACCTTTCTGTCCTGGGCCTCCTCCATTGCCAGAGTAAGGTCTACTTCCTTAGAAGACTTAGGAAGTTTGGCATGCCCCCCAACAACTCTCACCAGCTTCTACAAATGTGCCCTGGAAAGCATTTTATCAGGATGCATCACAGCATGGTTTGGGAACAGCTCCATCCAAGACCGCAAGAAATTGCAGAGAATTGTGGACGCAGCCCAGACCATCATACAAACCAACCTCCCTTGCATTGACTCTATTTATATTGACCTCTATTAACCTCACACTGCCTCGGCAAGGCCAACAGTATAATCAAGGACGAGTCTCACACTGGCCATTCCCTCTTCTCTCCTCTACCATCGGGCAATAAAGGTATAGAAGTGCGAAAACGCACACCTCCAGATTTAGGGACAGTTTCTTCCCAGCTGTTATCAGGCAAATGAACCATCTTATCATAGAGAGCCGCTCTGAACCATTATCTACCTCATTGGAGACCCTCGGACTTTAATAGACTTTACTGGTTTTATCCAGCACTAAACGTTATCATGTATCTGCGCACTGTGGATGGCCCGATTGTAATCATGTGTTGTCTTTCTGGTTAGCACGCAACAAAAGCTTATCACTGCACCTCAGTACACGTGACAATAAACTAAACTAAACTAAAGGCCATGCCTAGATTGCAGGAACAGCACCTCATTTATCACTTTGGTAGCGTAGAACACAACGATATGAACGTTGAATTCTCTAATTTTAAGTAAGTTCTGCTAACACTCCCCTCCCTTCCCTCCTTGCCCCCTTTCTCCACTCTGGTTGGTTTAACCTGATCCACAATTCCCCACATTGTATCCCTCGAGATCACACCTTTCCTAGCCAATGATTGGCCTACCCTGCCTGAGGTGATTTGCTGCTGGACTAATTCATCCTCGTCTTTTCTCACCTCCAGCTCTTTCCTCCATCCCCCGCCCCCCGCCCTCCCCATCACATATTTTCAGTCTGAAGAAGGGTCCTGACCCAAAACATCACCTATCCTTTCTCTCTAGAGATGCTGCTTGACCCGCTGAGTTACACCAGCACTTTATGACCATCTTTGGTATAAACCAACTTCTGCAACTTTGTTTGTACATTATGGAAGCTGGCTGGGTCCATTTTGTCTGGTGTGTATTCTCCATTATGGCTTTAATGGAGAAATATGTATTATCCGTATAATATATTAGATGCTAGACTAAGTGGGACCCGTTGGGTCCCAGCATCACATGGGAGGGCTGGTCCCCCAACACAATATTTCACCTCTCCACCAATTCCATTATTGGTGGTCAGTGGGGTGAGGGGGGGGGGGGCTTCCAGAGCGCTAGTATGGGTGTTGTGGGCTGAAGGGACTGGTTTCCAGAGGGCTAGTATGGGTGTTGTGGGCTGAATGGATTCTTGGGCTGGCGGCTCAGTCACGCAAGCCTGTTGTGCTGGCAGCTCACTCACGGCTGGTGGGCTGGCAGTTGATTCACGGCTATTCCTTGAAATTCCATTTCAAGCAGGGCGCAAGGCCACCAAATTCAACTGCAGTTTCTTACCACTTCAAGCAGGGTGCAAGGCCACCAAATTCAAGTGCAGTTTCATACCATTTCAAGCAGGGTGCAACGCCACTAAAGACTCCTCCATCTTGCAGAGACTTGAGCCACACCCACACTTCCGGGATTTATAGTCCCTCCCCCTCCCACCAGAAAGGGTGTGGCCTTCATGGCGTGGTTGACAGGAGAGAAAAAATCTCAAAAAATGTTAAACACTAATAACTCTTTTATTTTTCATCGATGAGAAAAATCCTCGGCACCTGATGAACGGAGGGGGACTGAGTAAGATGGCCAAAAATCACAGCCGTACGTGGTAGCATTTTTTCTAAAATCAATATAAAACGTAAACAGGAAGTGGCCAAGATTACACTTTTAATTATATAGAAGGCAAGGCAACTTTAATTAAGCAAGGCAACTTTAATTAGGCAAAGCAACTTAAATTAGGCAACACAGATTTAGCATTTCCAAACCAAAGGCAACACAGCTTTAGCATTTCCAAACCAAAGGCAACACAGCTTTAGCATTTTCAAACCAAAGGCAACACAGCTTTAGCATTTCCAAACCAAAGGCAACACAGCTTTAGCATTTCCATACCAAAGGCAACACAGCTTTAGCATTTCCAAACCATATTTTCAAACCACATTAAAGGCACTGACAGGTCAGTAAAACCACTCAGTTTAGTAGACATGTGTTCAGTGTTATTCACAGTCCAGACTGAGAGACATGACCCTCTCGCTCCCCCATCTTGCAGAGACTGACTGAGGCACTCAATACTTCCGGGTTTTATAGCCCCTCCCGAAGGGGCGTGGCCTTCAGGAGAGAGAATGTCGACATTTTTTAAACACTAATAACTCTTTTATTTTTCATCAATGGGAAAAATCCTCTCGTCCTGCGCAGCTGAGGGGGACTCTGAGTAAGATGGCCAAAAATTACAGCCGTAAGTGGCAGCGTTTTTTCTAAAATCAATATACAGAACAATAGGAAGTGGTCAAGATCAGACTTTTAGTAATATATAGATTCTTGGTTCTTGGTTACTTGGTCCTCCAAAATATTCCAACTGGAATTTAAACTGGAGGTGGTGAAGGGAGGGGTCTAGCCAGAGAGGGTTATTGGGAAGAATGTGCCACTTTAATTTTAGTTGCATCTGGCTGGGCAACCGTGGTTTGGTGGAGATTATTCCATGCTTTAATAGTACGTGGAAAGAACGAATTGCTGTACACATCTGTCTTTGAGGCTGGGACCACAAATTGGATCGAATGCCCTTGTCTGCTCCTAATTGGTTTGGGGTTGGTGTAGGTCTTGTGATCTATGTCTAGCTGATCATTTAACATTTTGTAAAAACAGGTCAAACGGTGAGCTTCACGTCTGTCTTGGAGAGGGTTCCACCCCAGAGAATTCAGAAGTTTGGTGACACTCGCTTCTCTCTTGTAGGTGTTAGTAACAAATCGAGCGGCCTGTCTTTGGACACGTTCGATGGATGAAATGTTTTTATCTGTGTATGGGTCCCAAGTTGCAACTGCGTAGTCCAGATGAGGTCTAACGAGGATGAAATACAGCTTCTCCTTGACAGAAGCTGAACAATGATGGAAGTTGCGCCCCAGGAGGTTTAGGACACCTGTTGCTTTCACTGTTGCATGATGAGTCTGACCATTCCATTGTAGATCATTCTGTAATTTGATGCCAAGATACTTGGTTTGTTTGGATTCTTCAAGGGCGACACCAAGTATGTTGTAAGATGTGACGCCTGGATTCCTCTTTCTGGTGAAACGCATGGTTTCACATTTGGAAGGGTTGAACTGCATGCCCCATTGTTGTGACCACTCGACCATAGTATCGAGATCCTTTTGGAGAGCATCTTCATCATCAGCTGACTTAATTGGACAGTACAGCAAACAATCATCAGTGAATAGTCTGGTCGTACTTGCGACTTTTTCATGGATGTCATTGATGTAAAGCAAAAATAGGTGTGGGCCAAGTACTGTGCCCTGGGGTGTACCACTCAACACTGGGTGCCAATTGGAGCTCTTTCCGTTCACATACACATGCTGAAGACGTTTTGTCAGGAAACTGGAAATCCATCGTTTCGTGTTGGAACGAATACCGTAGAAGTCAAGCTTCCGAAGCAGTCTCTGGTGTGGGATGACATCAAATGCTTTAAAAAAGTCCGGTACAACTAAATCCATGATGACGTTACTGTCAAGGTGCTTGGCCAGGTCATTTGTTGTCAGAATAAGCTGAGACTCGCATGATCTATGCCTCCTAAATGCATGTTGGTTGTCGGCAAGAATATTATGTTTGCTCACGTGACGCATCAGATTACTATCAATGATATGCTCCAGCAATTTACAGCAAGTACTTGTTAGTAAAACAGGACGATAATTCGTTGGGTTGGTGGTTGAACCTTTCTTAAAGAGAGGAGTGATGTTGGCCTTCCTCCAATCCAGCGGTACATCGCCTGAGTCAAGCGATTGTTGAAAAATGAACTGTAAAACTGGAGCCAGTTCTTCGGCTGCGATCTTGAGGGCTTGATTTTGTATCTGATCTGGTCCAATTGCTTTTGTGGTATTAATGTTGACCAATAACCTCTTGACACCTTCAATCTCAATTTTAATAGCAGGCATATCAGCATATGGGCTGGGCGGAAGGACTGGAAATGATGAAGGCTCCACATCTTCCCGGGTGAAAACATGTTGGAATTGGTTCGCAAGAGCTTCTGCTGTCGCTTGGTCCTCAGTGATCAGGCAGTTGTTCACTTTTAGCATCTGGACACCAGTGTTATCTGTTCGTCTGGATTTCACATATCTCCAAAAAGCCTTGGTTGTTCTCCCCCAAGAATAGAGGAAACATGTTGTCTATGAGCACTCCTAATTGCACGATCGACTTGCTTTCGCACACTAGTAAAATTGTCCCAGTCCAATTTTGTACCCCCTTTTTTGGCACGGATATAAAACTTCTCTTTCTTACTGCAGAGACGTTTCAGTTTCGCCGAAAACCAAGGAGGATGCATACGGCCCTTGATTAGTTTTTGAGGAACATGATTTGTGACAATGTTATTTAAAGAGTTTTTCAGCCACACCCAGTTGTCTTCTACGGATCTTTTATCTGGTTGCAGGTTGAAGAAATCTTTTGCCAGTTTTTTAGCTAAGCTGTTAGATACTATACAAATTAATATTACAGATTAAAGATTACTCTATATAATATAGCTAGTACTTTAATATCAGATATTAAAGCTTGTACTTTAATACATAATTATTTAATACTTAATACATACTTACTGGACGTCCTCAGAAGTGTGTGAATGAGGCTGTATAAATGCAGATCAACCTAGAGTTGTACATGTCCTATGTCTACCTCTCCATATCCTATGACTTTGGCCGTGATAACATTACGTTGAAGAACTGGAGGAGTCTCGTGAAGAGCGTGAACATGCTGAGAAACTGATGAAGCTACAGAGTCAGCAAGGAGGCCATACCTTACTCCAGAAGATTAGGAAACCAGATCAGAAAATATTAATTTCCCTAACTTCAAGCAACCCTCCCATCTGTCCTTCCCCCACCCTAGTTCTCCAACTAGTTTAACTGTCCTCCTGATTAATTTCACTGATTGTATGCCTCGTTGTCACCTTCCCCTCAGCCAACAATGAACCAATCTACATTTCTTTGATCATCTTCCGCTTTGATCTGCCATTTTCATGCATTACCCTTCCATATCTCTAGTGCCCCCCCCCCCTTCTCTTCACTCCCAGTCTGAAGAAGGGTCTCGACCCAAAACATCACCCATTCCTTCTCTCCAGAGATGCTGCCTGGCCCGCTGAGTTACTCCGGCATTTTGTGTCTATCTTCAGATCGCGGTGAATGGGGAAGTGGTTTGGATGCAATGGTCTGCTCTCTGGAGTTGGAGTAGAGTGTGAACCCCAGAAGGGTGTGAAGGAGGCTGTATAAATGCAAGGCTTTTATTCTTTTAGCAAGTTCCCAGTGGGTGGCAGAGACTGGTGCAGGCTGCAAAAACAGCTAATAACTGCAGTTAATGGAAATCCCAGGTGGTTCTCATTGCTCTGGGAAAAATTTACAGTTTCAACGAGAAACAAGAATTGGACTGTTTTCTCTGTAATTGACAACTCACTAATGGGATCACATTCTCCGAAATCCACGCTTCAAAGCCCTGAGGTTTGGCCAGCAGTAATTCATTACGGAGAAAACGGGCAGTCTCTGTTTTTAATTAAAAGAGGAATTTCACTCCTCTTTCATTCCACCTCCCCATTGATTCCGTCTCTTTGAGTATATCTATTACTTTGAGCACTTTCCCCGGGCTGACGGTGAGACTTCAGCAGATATATGCAAGTCCCATCTGTAACTCCACCCTCACATGGTTTTTACCTTAAAGGTTCACAACTTATTGATGTAGATCGTAGGGTATTGCCAGTATCTGAATGCTAGCTTTACTTTAGTTTAAAGATAGGGCGTGGAAACAGGCCCTTCGGCCTTCTGAGTCCGTGGCGACCAGTGATTCCCGCACACTTACGCTAAATGCATCTACAATTCCTTGTTTCCACCACCCAAAGTCTGCTGCTGTATGGCATGGTATGGTATGCTTGCCTTCATCAGTCGGAAAAATGAGTGTAAGAGTCAGGAAGTCATGATGCAGTTTTATAGGACTTTGGTTAGGCTGTATTTGGATTATGTGTGCAGTTTACTTACTTATTTACTTACTTACTTAGTTTAGTTTCCTTGAGAGATCCAGTGGGAAAACAGACCCTTCGGCCCCCTGTGTCTATGGCGACCAGTGATCCCCGTACACTAACACTCCTTACACACCAGGGACAATTTGCAGTCTTTACCGAAGCCAAATAATCTACAAATCTGTATATCTTTGGAGCGTGGGAGGAAACAGGAGCATCCGGGGAAAACCCACATGGTCATACAGAGAACGTACAAACTCCATACAGACAGCACCCAGAGTAAGGATTGAACCTGGGTCTCTGTCGCTGTAAGGCAACAACTCTACCGCTGTGCCACCGTGCCAACTTACTTGTGCTATGTATACTGATGCTAAGTATTACAAGGCGTATGTTCCAGGCTAGAAACTAAAGAGGTGGAACATTATAAGAAATTTTCTTACCTGAAGCAGAGAGTCGTGATTATTGGGAAGTAATTCACCCTTTGTGTTTGGTGTGAAGTGTATGCAAGTGTGTTGGCTGCGGTTGTATTGATTAATTGAGTGATTGAAAGATATAACATGGAGACAGTCTCATTCAGTCCCCGAGTCCATGCTGACCATTGATCAGGTCGCCTGTCCATGTCCTCCAGAGATGCTGCCTGATCTGCTGCATTAATCTAGCTCTTTGTGCTTTACATGAGATTCTAGCATTGGCAGTTTGTTGTGACTCTATATTTTAGTTTAAAGTTTAGAGAAACCTGCTTGTCTTTGGAATATGGGAGGAAATGTAAGCACCTGGAGGAAACCCACACGGTCATGGGGAGAATATACAAACTCTGTACAGACAGTACCCCATAGTCAGGATCGAACCTGGGTACTCTATGAATTTCATGTGAGCAAGGAATGTTATTGCAACCTGGTGCACGTGACTATAAACTAATCTGAAGCTGAATCTAACCAGACCCTGTCAAATCACTTAAAAATTTATGTTCCAATGAGAAAATCAGAGGACTAGTATGGACATTGTGGCCGAATGGATTCTTGGGCTGGCAGCTCAGTCACTCAAGCCTGTTGTGCTGGCAGCTCACTCACTCACGGCTGGTGGGCTGGCAGTTGACTCACGGCTATTCCATGAAATTCCATTTCAAGCAGGGTGCAAGGCCACCAAATTCAAGTGCAGTTTCATATCACTTCAAGCAGGGTGCAAGACCACCAAATTCAAGTTTAGTTTAATACCATTTCAAGCAGGGTGCAAGGCCCCTATAGACAGCGAGTCGTGACCACTCCCTCCCCATGTTGCAGAGACAGAGCTATGCCCACACTTCCGGGTTTTATAGTCACTCTCCCCCTCCTACCAGAAAGGGCGTGGCCTTCATGGCATGATTGGCAGGAGAGAGAATCTCAACATTTTTTACACACCAATAACTCGATTTATTTTTCATCGATGGGAAAATTCCTCGGCACCTGATGAGCGGAGGGTGACTGAGTAAGATGGCCAAAAATCACAGCCGTACGTGGTAGCATTTTTTCTAAAATCAATATAAAGCGCAAACAGGAAGTGGTGAAGATTAACCTTTTAATTATATATAGAAGGCAAGGCAGCTTTAATTAGGCAAGGCGGCTTTAATTAGGCAAGGCGGCTTTAATTAGGCAAGGCAACTTTAATTAGGCAAGGCAGCTTTAATTAGGCAAGGCAGCTTTAATTAGGCAAAGCAGCTTTAATTAGGCAAGGCGGCTTTAATTAGGCAAGGCAGCTTTAATTAGGCAAGGCAGCTTTAGTACTTTCAAACCAAAGGCAACACAGCTTTAGCACTCAAACCAAAGGCAACACAGCTTTAGCACTTTCTAACCAAAGGCAACACAGCTTTAGCACTTTCAAATCAAAGGCAACACAACTTTAACACTTTCAAACCATAGGCAACACAGCTTTAGCACTTTCAATCCAAAGGCAACACAGCTTTAATACTTTCAAACTACATTTTCAAACCACATTAAGGGCAATAAAACCACTCACAGTTTAGTAGACATGTGTTTAGTGTTATTCACAGCTCAGGCTGAGAATTGTGACCACTCGCTCCCCCATCTTGCAGAGAACTGAGGCACCTCCACACTTCTGGGTTTTATAATCCCTCCGGAAGGGGCGTGGCCTTCAGGAGAGAGAAAATCTCAACATTTTTTAAACACTAATAACTCTTTTATTTTTCATCAATGGGAAAAATCCTCTTGTCCTGCGCAGCGGAGGGGGACTCTGAGTAAGATGGCCAAAAATCACAGCCATAAGTTGCAGCGTTTTTTCTAAAAACAATATACAGAACAACAGGAAGCGGTCAAGATGAGACTTTTAGTAATATAGATTAAGCAAAAACTGTAGATGTTGAAAATCTGCTGAAGGGTCATGAAGCTGTTGGCTCTGTTTCTCCTCCCATAGATGCTGTCTGACCTGCAGAGCATTTCAGCATGAAATTTTAAACTTAAAGTAAAGTATTTAATATGTTTGTTAAAATATATTAAACAAAATAAATAAACGGGCAGAATTAGGAAGAATCGTTAGGAAGGTTACTGGGCAACTGTTATTTACACTTCATGCTGTCTTGGCAAGGACACCAGCAAAAGCAATGATGAGTCGCACCTTGGTCACTCGCTCTTCTCCCCTCTGCCATCTTGCAAGAGGCACAGAAGTTTAAAAACGCACATCTTCAGATTCAGGGACAATTTCTTCCCAGCTATCATCTGGCAATTGAACCGTCCTATCACCAACTAGAGAGCGGTCTCATCTACCCTATTGGAGACCCTTGGATTGTAATCATGTATTGCCTTTTCGCTGACTGGATTGTGCAAAACTAAAAAAGCTTTTCACTTTACCTCAGTCCATGTGACAATATAAACTAAACTAAACTAAATTAAACTAAGCTAAAGTTAACTGAACTCATATTGTCCCAAAATTTGCTGCGTAAAAATTGCCCATCTGATCACTCCCTAACAATTTTTTTTGTCGGTGATCTTAAACAGGAGAAATAAAAATCAAATGAAAATATGGCTCTATGGATGACCATGTTTTAACTTTGATTGTTTTACCGATCTGGAACAACTTTCTTGGATCTCAATATTAATGTCAAATGTTCACCTTAATTGACTCAGTCAATGACATGACCAAAGCCTTGAGTAGAGTTGGATGTTGGCGGAAGGCCATTCACTGCACACAGAGCAGGCATGTAAAATACATTTTGATTAAACCAACAGTTATTGCTTTATTTATGAACTGCTTTGCCATGCATGTTGCTGGGCATACAGCTGACGGTATTACAATCCAGAGGTCTAAATGTCGATGCATCTTCAGATCCACTCCTGTTGGGAAATGGCATCTGCAGTAGGGGATGTCTGAATGGCATTTACTTTACTGCTAAAAATGGTAGGAATCTGCCCGCTCATTACTACTCCCGGTTAGTAAGGCAAGAGACAAGTTACCAAGTGATATGCAGTTCTTAAAGTAGCGTACGCACTCAGTATACACCACATTGATGTTCACATTTGCCTAATTATTTACAGGAACGAGTGTATATACTCCAGGAAATAATAAAGTGCTGAAGGAACTCTGTGGAGGAGTGATGGATGTGGAGGAGTGGTGGACGTGGAGGAGTGGTGGACGTGGAGGAGTGGTGGGTGTGGAGGAGTGGCGGATGTGGAGGAGTGGCGGATGTGGAGGAGTGGCAGATGTGGAGGAGTGGCGGGTGTGGAGGAATGGCGGGTGTGGAGGAGTGGTGGATGTGGAGGAGTGGTGGATGTGGAGGAGTGGTGGATGTGGAGGAGTGGCGGGTGTGGAGGAGTGGCGGATGTGGAGGAGTGGCGGATGTGGAGGAGTGGCGGGTGTGGAGGAATGGTGGGTGTGGAGGAGTGGTGGATGTGGAGGAGTGGTGGATGTGGAGGAGTGGCGGATGTGGAGGAGTGGCGGGTGTGGAGGAATGGTGGGTGTGGAGGAGTGGTGGATGTGGAGGAGTGGTGGATGTGGAGGAGTGGTGGGTGTGGAGGAGTGGCAGATGTGGAGGAGTGGCGGGTGTGGAGGAGTGGCGGGTGTGGAGGAGTGGTGGATGTGGAGGAGTGGCAGATGTGGAGGAGTGGCAGATGTGGAGGAGTGGCGGGTGTGGAGGAGTGGCGGGTGTGGAGGAGTGGTGGGTGTGGAGGAGTGGTGGGTGTGGAGGAGTGGTGGATGGGTGGAGCTTTGATGCAGCATCAGTGTCAATATCTAGAGCAATGCTGTTGTTTCTGCGCTGTATGATTCTACATTTCCATTGCTAACTGTCAATGGGACATTGGCAGCCTTGACTTTTCCACTAACCTCCCTCACTAACTCCCGTCCTCTGAAAGTACAGTTCTGTGGAGAGGTGCAGAAACTGAAGCAGGAACTGGTTGCTGCTTATGCAGCTGCTGCCTGACCGGCTGAGTGTTTTAGTCGTCTTTGCTATGAATACGAACAACAGGATTCGGCCAGACTTCAGCCTCAGCCTCTGCACCTCTTGCCATACAGCCGGGAGACGGGGTAACGAAAGATCAGAGACGGGGAATCGTGGCGATGGAGGGAGGAGGCGATTGTGGAGAATGGGAGTCGGATGAGGGGGCCAGCAGTTAAAAATCCAGGATCATTTCAAAAGAGCAGCTCAACCAAAGCAAAGCGTGAAGAGTGAGGCAACTGCAGATGCTGGTTTACACCAAAGATAGACACACAATGCTAGAGTAACAGCAGGTCAGGCAGCATCTCTGGAGAGAAGGAATAGGTGATGCTGCGGGCCTGAGACCCTTCTCAGTCTGAAGAACGGTCTTGACCCAAATCGTCACCGATTCCCTTCCTCCAGAGATGCTGCCTGTCTCGTCGCGTTACCACAGCATTTTCTGTCTATCCTGAAGTGAGTATATCTGGTTCAAGGCTGTGCTCTGGAGTACTTCAGTGAAAAATGTGAAGTTTAAGGCAACATTTGTCCATTTGCTTTTGAAGGAAATAGCTGTTCTGGTAAAACTCAATTGTTTCTGTTAGACATGCAACATTTTAGTTAATGATAAACCAATACTCCTAAACTGGGTAATCAATGAAAGGCTTCCTAAGTGGCAGAGTACAAAATCCTGATTCAATAAATGGCGCAGAGAAGCATGATACGCTGTGAGATTAATATTAAAATCATACTTTAGATATATATCTGATTTGCTTTCATAGTGCCAGCAACATTATTGTGCAGTGTCCAGGAGGGATTGCTACTTATTGTCAATGTACCAGGCTTTTAAGAGTCAGTTATCAGATTTGAATTGATTACAACTCACTTACAAATTGTATTTTTGCTGATGTTCATATTTTTGTGAACTCATCTTCCCAAATATTGTTCAGATTCTCAACAATGTGGAGATATGATTTAACAGGGCGGTTTGACTTGTAACAAACACACACAATTATCCGGAAATATAGAATAACCCAGTTTTTTTAATGTCTTCATTTACACCTAGTTGGTTCGCACGCATACTTAATGGAGAGTAAAATGCATTAGGATTGCTGACACGGCCGTTTCCACGTTGGGAAGATTGCCCTGTGGAGAATTGAGAATGTTGAGACGTTGCTAAAAGACTGCGCCTCATATTCCGCTTGAGTAGCCCGCAACTCAATAGCAAGAACATTGAATTCAACAATTTCAAGTAGACTTCTCACTCCCTTCTCCTGTACACTAAACATCACTATCCCTGTCACCCTGTTCCTTTCCTTTCCTTTCCTACTTCCACTCATCTCCCATCCCCCATCCTCCATCTTTCCTTTATTCCCCTCCTCTGTCCCCTTCCACCCATACCCCCACCCCCCTCAGGTTTTACATTTCATTCCCTCGCTTCCTTAATCATCTGATACCCTTTTGTCTCAATTTCACCTGAAGCGGTTGTCACTATCTCCACCCAACTCATAAGTTCATGTTCAAATGTTCTAGGGGCAGAATTAGGCCATTCGGCTCATCGTCTACTCTGCCATTCAAGCATGGCTGATCTATCTCTACCTCTTAACCCCTATCTGTACATCTTTGGAGTGTGGGAGGAAACTAGAGATCTCGGAGAAAACCACGCGGTCACGGGGAGAACGTACAAACTCCATCCAGACAGCACCCGCATCCAGAACTCGTGTCTCCAATGCTGCAAGCACTGTAAGGCAGCAACTGTACCGCTGTTCACCGTGCCGCCCTGCCTTTTCTGCAGCCTCCTTCATTTATCAATGTTCGATTTACAGAACCAAGACATGACGTAACAAGTGACTACATGGATTGCCTGTGGGTGCTCTGATTTCCTCCCACAACACTAAAAATTCCAGTTTGGGGGGCAAATTGTCGACTGCTAAATTGCCCCTGTCATACAGATGAATGGTAGTTTATAGGAGGTGGGGTGGGGTTGACTGGAATGTGAGCAAAATAAAACGGGTTAGCGTTGGATTAGTTTAAAAATGGACACGTGAAAGTCATTGTGGACTCGGCAGGGTAAACAATCTGTTTCCCTGCTGCATCTCTGTATAACTCTTTGAAGTGGGCAAAAGAGGTCAAATTTAATTTCATAGAAACATAGAAAATAGTTGCAGGAGTAGGCCATTCGGCCCTTCGAGCCTGCACCGCCATTCAATATGATCATGGCTGATCATCCAACTCAGTATCCCGTACCTTCCTTCTCTCCATGCCCCCTGATCCCCTTAGCCACAAGGGCCACATCGAACTCCCGCTTAAATATAGCCAATGAACTGGCCTCAACTACCTTCTGTGGCAGAGAATTTCAGAGATTCCCCACTCTCTGTGTGAAAAATGTTTTTCTCATCTCGGTCCTACAAGACTTCCCCCTTATCCTTAAACTGTGACCCTTTGTTCTGGACTTCCCCAACATCGGGAACAATCTTCCAGCATCTAGCCTGTCCAACCCCTTAAGAATTTTGTAAGTTTCTATAAGATCCCCCCTCAATCTTCTAAATTTAAAGCGAGTACATGCCGAGTCTATCCAGTCTTTCTTCATATGGAAGTCCTGATATCCCAGGAATCAGTCTAGTGAACCTCCTCCATGGCAAGAATGTCTTTCCTCAGATTAGGAGACCAAAACTGTATGCAATACTCCAGGTCTCACCAAGACCCTGTACAACTGCAGTAGAACCTCCCTGCTCCTATACCCAAATCCTTTTGCCATGAATGCTAACATACCATTCGCTTGCCTGCTGTACCTGCATACCTACTTTCAATGACTGGTGTACCATGACACCCAGGTCTCTTTGCATCTCCCCTTTTCCTAATTGGCCAGCATTCAAATAATAGTCTACTTTCCTGTATTTGCCACCAAAGTGGATAACCTCACATTTATCCACATTATACTGCATCTGCCATGCATTTGCCCACTCACCCAACCTATCCAAGTCACCTTGCAGCCTCCTAGCATCCTCCTCACAGCTATCACTGCCCCCCAGCTTCGTGTCATCCACAAATTTGGAGATGTTGCATTCAATTCCCTCGTCCAAATCATTAATATATATTGTAAATAGCTGGGGTCCCAGCACCGAGCCTTGCGGTACCCCACTAGTCACTGCCTGTCATTCAGAAAAGGACCCGTTTACTCCTACTCTTTGTTTCCTGTCTGCCAGCCAGTTCTCTATCCACATCAATACTGAACCCCTAATGAGTTTGCTTTAAGCTTTATGTTTGCATATTATGTGGGACTTATATGCTCTTATGTGGGACCTTGTCGAAAGCCTTCTGAAAGTCCAGATATAACACATCCACTGGTTCTCCCTTATCCACTCTACTAGTCACATCCTCGAAAAATTCTATAAGATTCGTCAGACATGATTTACCTTTTATAAATCCATGCTGACTTTGTCCAATGTTTTCACCACTTTCCAAATGTACTGCTATTCCATCTTTAATAACTGACTCTAGCAGTTTCCCCACAACCGATGTTAGACTAACTGGTCTGTAATTCCCCGTTTTATCTCTCCCTCTCTTTTCAAAAAGTGGGGTTACATTTCCTATGTAACAAGCCATGATCAGCCATGGTCACATTGAATGGTGGTGCTGGCTCGAAGGGCTGAATAGCCTACTCCTGCACCTATTGTCTATTGTCTATTGTTATCTTGTGCTCAACAGGTTTAAATCTGGTATTTCTCAAAAATGACAAAGCTATAAAAAATGTGCACAATTAAATCACCTCTGCCAATAAACAAAGAGACACAAGCACAGAGTTATTGATCACTTGTGTAGTAAGAAGCCAGATGCTGGTTTACACAGTAAATAGACACAAAATGCTGGAATAATTCTGCGGGTCAGGCAGCATTTCTGGAGAAAAGGCATAGGTGACGTATCGAATGGAGACCCTTCTTCAGACTGAGAGTCAGGGGAGAGGGAGACTAGAGGTGTGAAAAAGTACAGAACAAATGAATGAAAGGTATGAAAGGGACAAATTAAAGCCAGCAAAGATGATCAAAGTCCATTGTTGGCTGCGGAGGAGGTGATAACAAAGTGATACAAAGATGAAACTAAGCAGGACGACAATGAAACTAGTAGGACAACTCAGGTGCGGGAGGACAGAGAGAGGTACAGGTCATAAGTGATAAGACCAGAATTACATATGTCTCCTCTATAAGGTCATAAGGTCATAAGTGATAGGGTAAGAATTAGGCTATTTGACCCATCATCTATTCTGCCATTAAATCATGGTTGATCTATCTCTCCCTCCTAACCCCATTCTCCTGCCTTCTCCCCATAACCCCTGACACCCGTACTAATCAAGAACCTATCTATCTCTGCTTTAAAAAATATCAATTGACCTGCCCTTCACAGCCTTCTGTGGCAAAGAATTCCACAGATTCACCACCCTCTGACTAAAGACATTTTTTTCTCATCTCCTTCCTTAAGCAACGTACTTTAATTCTGAGGCTATGGCTTCTAGTCCTAGACTGTCCCACTAGTGGAAACATGCTCTCCACATCCAATCTATCCAAGCCTTTCACTATTCTGTACGTTTCAATGAGGTCCCCCCTCATTCTTCTAAACGCCAGCGAGTACAGGCCCAGTGCAGAAAAAAGCTCATCATATGTTAACCCACTTATTCCTAGGATCATTCTTGTAAACCTCCTCTGGACCCTCTCCAGGGCCAGCACATCCTTCCTCAGATATGGTGGCCAAAATTGCTCACAATATTCCAAATGCGGCCTGACCAGCGCCTTATAGAGCCTCAGCATTACATCCCTGTGTTTGTATTCTAGCCCTTGTGAAATTAATGCTAGCATTGCGTTTGCCTTCTTTACTACAGATTCGACTTGCAGATTAACTTTTTGGGAATCCTGCACCAGCACTCCCAAGTCCCTTTGCACCTCCGATTTCTGGATTCTCTCCCTGTTTAGAAAATAGTCTACACCTTTATTCCTACTACCAAAATGCATGACTTCACACTTTGTTACACTATATTCCATCTGCCACTTCTCTACCCACTCTCCCAACCTGTCCGAGTCCTTCTGCAGAATCCCTGCTTTCTCTACACTGGCTGCCCCTCCACCTACTTTCGAATCATCCGCAAACATGGCCACAAAGCCTTCAATGCAAGGGTTACTTAGAGCAATCCATATTCATACCGCTGGGTTGTAAGCTGCCCAAGCAAAATATGAAGCAGTGTTCCTCTGATTTTAATAGTAAGATTAAATGATAATTTGCCAGTTTGAAGTTTGATCTTTATTTTATGAGGAGTTACGATGAGGGATTACGTGAAGAAGCCCCGCCAGAGCACCTGCGTGTCATACTTCAAAGCAGCGGCATGAAATCACAGTAACTACAGTCAAAGTGATATCGTAAGACTCAGAAGACTAGAACTACCAGATGATCTTGCGATTATGAGGGTTGGGAGCGGAGGGCACGTAATCCCTCATCGTAACTCCTCATAAAATAAAGATCAAACTTCAAACTGGTAAGTTCTCATTTAATCTTACTATTTTGCTTCGGAGTCACACGAGTGACTACATGAAGATTTCAAAGCTGTGATTTCATGCCGTAAATACAGTTCCATATGACACACTGCTTCGGTTGACACAGGATAAACAAATAATGTATTGCACATTGTTTAAATTATACAATGAATGTCTTAAACAATAAATGAACAGTAATAACCCCTCTTTCCCAGGGGAAATTACAAAGGAGAACTCAAACAGAACCCAAAACAGCATGCCCAAATTCTTGCAGTGCGAGGACAGGTTTATCATAAATCGTGAAAAAGGTTCCTTCACTGGACCATCCTGCGGTGAGGATTTGGTCTAAAGGCACGTCCTGTGCCTTTGCTGCGTACATTGATGCTGCCCTGGTGGAGTGATTTAAACACATCTGTGTCTACTCCAGCATAATGTAAACCTGTTTCGACCATCTAGAAGTAGTCTGTACTGACACCCTTGTATGAGGCTTTACGTGGCTGATGAGCATCGCTTGATATATTGGCCCAGGTGCATAACTACACATAGTCTTAAGTCAATAGGTATATTTTAAGGTTATTTTGGTTCCAGCCATCCCTGGCCTGCCCTGTTTGATTAGATCATATACATAAAATGTAATATTATCTACAGAAGAATACATGCTGTCCAGTCTAAATTTTTGCAATATCTGGACCCATTGCACCGCCACTAGCACCATGAACATGACGACTTTGAGCGTTAACTTCTGGAAAGGCAGAGATGTAATTGGAGCCCATTGCCAAAGCAGCATGAGAACCATGCTCGCATCCCAGATCTCCGAATATCTAGGTCTGGGAGGGTTTTGCCAAAATACCTCTTATGAATCGGGACACCAATAGATGAGATCCGACAGAGTGTTCTCCGGATCCTTGCCCTAAATAGGAGGACAAAGCACTTCGAGCACTATAAATGGCACTATAGCTTAACTGTTCGTCAAAATGCAATGTAGCAAGGAACTCCAATACATCCGGTATGCCTGCAACATGATAAGATATATTTGACTGTAAACAGAACATCTCCCATTTCTTAATATGAGATACATATCGTCTTTTAGTACTATCTCTCCAGCCCACCGTAATCACATCGACGATCCTACTCGATAGTCCGAGTCCCTGGAACAATCTGGTCAGAAGATACAAATCAATAGATTAATATGATCATGTAAAGGGGAACTCTCCTCCTGTCACAGGGTGAACCAATAAGTTGCTGCATTTGGGGATAGTCATGAATGGCTGTGTCATCAGTCTCAGAACCAATGGGAACCATGGCTGTGTGGACCAGTTAGGAACTAACAATTTTTGCAATATCTGGCCTAAAGCATAGTCGTGCTCTATTTTGGTGAGACATTGACTGATGAGGCAGAATGGGGAGAAAGCGTAAGAACGTACGTCCCCAATGTAGCGAGAATGCATCCTCCGCTACTGCCCCTGGATCCGGTTCCCATGAGACGTATTTAGGTAACTGGTGATTTAACCTGGATGCAACAGATCTATGTCTGGCAATCCATACCGGCTGACAATCATTTTGAAACTTTTGGATTAAGCATCTATTCTGTGTTGTCATTGAATTTATGTGACTTGGTGTCTGCCACTTTCACGTTATCTCTACCTAGTAAGTAGATATCTGAGACCCAGATGTTTCTCGTAATGCACCAGTGCCAGATGAGGTTAGCCAAATTGTCACAGAATAATGACCTAATTCCACCCATGTGATTGATATGCAACAGCTGTGGTTTTGTCATTCTGAAGCTGCACATGCAAATCATGCATTGTTGAGCAGAATGCTTTAGGCCATAGAATGCACCCAGCAATTCTACGTAGTTTACCCAATGCCTCTGCAGGATTAATGCCTCTTCCATATTCCATCTGCCGCCTCAGCTAGACTCGGTATCAGTGGCTCCCCATCCCAAAGCGCTCACATCAGTTTGTAAACTGAAGGTTATTGAGTCAGAATGTCTCTAGTACATCGTGAGACATTAGTTACAGTTTTGGCCGTCAACAAAGTACTGACATGTTAGTTAAATCAATGATGAACCCCAAATAGCCAATCATTCTAGATGGTACTAATTTGGATTTAATTAGATGGGTGAGGAACATAACCTCTCAACAGGTGTTTGGTAGCTGAATATTATGCATCTTTCAGATCTATGGTTGTCACATAACACCCTTTTGATACCTGTTGCTTAGCAGTACTGAAAGTTTCCATTAAAAAAAAAAGTTTATACTGGACCTAAGAGTTAAGTCTGGTTAGGTTCAGAATGACTCAACACCCACCATCGTTCTTTTGTCTGGGGATATTGGACACAAATTGTTGAGGCTGATACGCCATCCTTTCAATTACCCCTTTTTTGGAATAATATACCAATTTCATAATTTACCTGTAGAGTTTCTGGTATTGAAAACCCAATACCCGACTAGGTGTATTTTGTACGGGTGGATGTACTTCCGAGATAAACCCCATTCGAGACTCCCGGATACAATCCAGTATGAATAGATCTGATGTTATGCAGCACCATGTATCATAGAACAATTGCTACCTTCCCCCGACCGGTGACTGATCTCTAGAGGATATATCATGGACTTTCAATTACCCCTTCCTGTTCTGAAAGGGTATGGTTTAGAGGTGGCATCCTGGTCTCAGGATGAGTTTTGATGAGGCCGATTGTTTTTGCCTAATCGTCCAGGTCTTTTCCTGGATATTAGAGGATCTGCGCAAGGCTGCCAACCGTGGGTTAAGCGTAGGCTGGATGGCTATTCGTGAATAATTATTTCTCAAAATGGGCATTACACTGCAGGGTCCATATCCTGCTATGTTTTGATAGTGGTGCCCTTGTACCATTTGCCCAAACGCCATTATTCCTGCTCCAACCTTTCTGCAGCCTTAACTCATGCACCCGCATGATGTGCCCCTTTAGAGCGATGCACAGTTAACAGGTGTTTGATATGTCTTGCGAAGTTTCCTCCATTATGGAGTCCTGGAGCTGGTACGAGGCCATATCATTAAATTGCTGGCCAGATTGTCATCTATGACTTCACCAGTTCCCGCCGGTATGGCAAATTTGCTGGCCACATCCGGCACACCTGGAGCATAGCTCATGCGCTTTGGTGTAAGCAGTGACACCAAACTTCAGAGTCAGATTCATACTGCCCTGGCTTCTCCAGGCTCATGCTCACGGGAGGTAACATGCAGCCCTAAACAAGGTGCTGCTGTTATGGGTCCCCATGCAGACTTCTAGGCATATTATCCTTCATACGTGTACAGCTCTTTTGCTATACGGACCTCTACTAGAGGTTGCTGCTGAAAGCTGTTGGGGATCCTGGGGTATAAACCCCGGCTGGAACACCTCCTGGTTGTTATCATTTTAGCTATGAGGTGTTCCACGTTGTCCAGACATCCCCAATGTTTATTTTTGGAAGGGGGAAGTCTTTCTGGTCTCACTCATCAGAGTTGACAGGCCTGGACAATTTACTCTTAATGTAGGGGCAGATTTTTCAGATCTTTCGGGTAATTAGCACCCTAGCCGCTAATTGGATGAGAATGGATAAGGGGAATATCTTCGATACGCATGCAAGTTGCCTCAGAGACCTTCCGAGCTTCTTCATTGATAAAACTCCAGCACACAGTCTTTTGATGAATATTTACTTTATTGTCAGTCGAAAATAGTAAGATACATCCAAGGTTTTTCTGACTTGTTACTGCAATCTTCTTCGAACTCCAGCTTATTGATTTAGATATTAGAAAGCTCCTCGTGTCTCCGTAACAATGACATGGTCGAAGGATTGACCTTCTCCATCGTCCGTCCAAACTAATCTAAAAACTAAACTTCTGCGCAAGCAGTTAAGCTGCAAACACGCCCAAAAACACGTCATAAATCCCACCCACATTATAACGGGCAGTCTAAAATTTAAAGTCACATGCCATCCACAATGACACGCAAAACAGGCTAAATGGCCACTACATACCGGCCCCTAATTGTTCCGAATACATAATGAGGCAATTACTAATAAACTTTAAAAAAGTGGCCATAAAGGCTTAACATATATCAAAAGCAAAAGGTTAGGGATTAAAACCCTGTAGACCCTCAAAAATCAAACCTCAGTCTCCGCGTGTCAGGAGTGGCCACAGTGCTTTAAAGCACCGGAGTTGATGCTGCTGGCTGAACTGACGGTGGCTCTAAAGCCGGTGTCTCAAAAGCCGGCGTCATCCGCTGACCGCAGCTAAAGTTCATCATGAGGAATTTCCCCTACTATCGAGGGAACAAGCAGGGCTGGCAGAACTCCATCTGCCACAACCTCAGCCTCAATAAGTGTTCCGTCAAAGTGCCTCGGCATTACGACGATCCTGGCAAGGGTAATTATTGGATGCTGGACCTGTCCAGCGACGACGTGTTCATCAGCGGGACAACGGCAAACTTCGCTGGAGGTCGGTCACGTCCGCACAACACTCTCAATTACACCAGCGCCGCCTCCAGTTTTTTAAACCAGGCTCCCAGTTACAGCTCGTTGCTCAGCGGTTGCGGATCCGGGGTGGAGCAGATGGCGAGCGGGGATATTTCTCACCCGTTGTTGAGGGGATCTGTACAGTGCGGGTACACAGTGAACCCTTGCTCTGTCAGCTTGCTGGTGGGGCAAGCCGGCTACTTCTTCCCATCCTTATATCACACGCAGGCGGTGCAGCAGCAGAACGGACTCGGGATGCCTTCTCTCCGAGACCCTCAGACCGTCCCTCCCCACCTTCCTATGCGGACTGGCCGCAGGTAGGTTTTACTTTATAGGCGACACATTCGCCTTATTTTCACTATTTTAATATTTTTTCCCTTTCAGGAAGTGTCCCTGCTGGCTCCTGTAACCAGCCTTACGGGACCTAGCAAACCGCAGAACGTTTAAAACACTTACCTGCGGGTGTTTTACTTACCGCTGGTGGAGCTGCGCTCTCCTGCCCGTCGGTGCGCCAAATGCGTCGGACGTAATCACGCACAGGCGCTCTGGCGGGGCTTCTTCACGTAGTCACTCACGTGACTCCGAAGTAACATTTGGCCTCACTCTTGCTGTACATTGCTACTTAGTTGCAGAGCCTTCCTGCAAATTTGAGAATTCATATACCAGCCCTTTTAAGAATGATTGCTGGGCCGGCACTCCATAACCAGCTGCCCACTGAAGGGTGTACAATACAACTCTCATTGATTCTGTAATCCAATGTAAAGTTTGAAAATGCAGAAATGTGTTGTATGATAAACTTGGCTGATGATTAGTTGCCAGTTGTGTACCCATGGAATACATACTCCATTTGGCAGTGGAAATATTAAAGAGAAGCATGATTTAAAAAAAAAGAAAATAAAGGGGCGACGCAGCGGTAGAGTTGCCAGAGACCCGGGTTTGATCCTGACTATGCATGCTGGTCTATACGGAGTTTTACGTTCTCCCTGAGACCGCATGGATTTACCCCGGATTCTCCGGTTTCCTCCCACACTCCAAAGACATGCAGGTTTGTAGGATAATTGACCTCGGTAAATATTGTAAATTGCTCCTAGTGTATATGATAGTGCCAGTGTACGGGGATCGCTGGTCGCTACAGACACGGTGGGCTGTGGGGCCTATTACCGCGCTGTATCTCTAAACTAAACTAAGTCACACATACATCCAATTACATGTAACATTCCTCATCTTGGTTGAATTCTCATAGTCTCAGGGATTTAGCATCTTTCCAACAATACAATCAATTGTAAGCAGGGAACTCTTGTATTGTATTAGTGAATTGCTGGTCTGAGCTTGGGTCATATACAACATTGCTGTTGACTTACCCTCACAGATATCCTGAGCCCTGATATTTTTTTCCTGCTTTGGCTTCTGTACAGCTTGGATTCTGTACAAATGCATTCTCTCACTCTGCTGTATCCTCCCACACTGGCTGAACCGTCTGTTTCCCTGCCTTCCTGTAAGGCACCACGGCCTTGTTTGCAAACCTGGCTTTCCTTGCTCTCTCGAGCACCTTTCATTATCTAGGTGACCTTAGGTAAGCACATGGCAGTGCGGGGAGTAGAGCAATATGGATCATGTACAGGCAGGGATTCACAGCGGGGCAGCGGTAGAGTTGCTTTCTTTCAGTGCCAGAGACCCAGGTTCGATCCTCACTACAGGTGCTGTCTGTACTAAAGTTTAGTTTAGTTTGGATATACAACATGGGAACAGGCCCTTCAGCCCACCAGGTCCATGCTGACCATCAATCCACACTAGTGCTATGTTATCCTCCACTCCCTACACAATAGGGCCAATTTTGCCGAGTGGCCTGTTTCTATGCTATATTACTGTATGATTCTCTGACACTGACATCATTCATGGAAGATTCATTGTGAGGCAAGAGGTGCAGGAGAGGCACAGGCCATTCGGCCCACCGAGTCTGTGCTGACCAGCGATCACCCCATACACTAGAACTATCCTACACACTAGGGACAATTTAATTTTTTTTTACTGAAGCCACTTATACGTCTTTGGACTGTGGGAGAAAACCGGAGCAGCCAGAGACAACCCACACGCCATCTAATCCATGTTTTGTAAAGTTATAACATAGGAGCGACATGGTGGCACAGCAGTGGAGTTGCTGCCTCACAGCGCCAAAGATACAGTTAGATCTGAACCATGGGTGCTGTCTGTATGGAGTTTGTAAGTTCTCCCCGTGACCTGTGTGGGTTCTCTCCGGGTGCTCAGGTTTTCACCCACACTCCAAAGACGTACAGGTTTGTAGGCTAATTGGCTTTGGTAAAATTGTAAATTGCCCCTAGTATGTGTGGGATAGCGATACTGTGCAGGGATTGCTGGTCAGTGCGGACTCGCTGGGTTGAATGGGCCTGTTCCCATGCTGGATCTCTGAACTAAACTAAAACAAGATGAGATCAGTTTAACTTAAGTCATGATGCAGCTCCATAGGACTTTAGTTTGGACGCAGTTGGAATACTGAGTGCAATTCAGGTTGCCAAATTACAGGAAATATGTGGAGGCTTTAGAGGGGATGCAGAGGAGGTTCACCTGAATGCTGTCTGACCCACTGAGTTACTCCAGCACTATGGATCTTTTTTTTGTAAAGCAACATCTGCAGTTCCTTGTATTTAATAAAAGCTTCTCCTCCCTTGTGTCATTTGCACCATATTTACAATGTTTGTCTCTGAGTGCTTAAAGCTGCCACAGTTGTATCCTGGCTAAATCAGCCATGATCTTGTATCTCTCTGTTAGACCTCCTCTCAACTCTCTTTTCTCCATGGATATTAGCTTCTCTTCGATGGATGAAGAGGGAGGATCTCATTGAAACCGACCAGATAATGAAAGGCCGAGGTAGAGTGTGTGTGGAGAGGATGTTTCCAGTAGTGGGAGAGTCTAGGACCAGAGGGCACTGCCTCAGAATGAAGGGACGTACCTTCAGAAAGGAGATGAAAAGGAATGTCTTTAGTCAGTGCGTGGTGAATCTGTGGAATTCCTTGCCACACATATACCCAAATCATTTGGATATGTTTAAAGCAGCGATTTTGTTAAATTCTTGATTAGTAAGGCTGTCAAAGGCTACAGGGAAAAGACAGGAGAATGGGGTTGGGAGAGAAATATAGATCAGCTATGACTGAATAGCGGAGTAGACTCGATGGGCTGAATGGCCTAATTCTGCTCCTATGTCTTATGTCAAATAAATGTAAATAATGGTGATAACAGAATTGCTGTTCAGTCAAAGTTAAATTTGTTTTACCGATATCCGTAGACGTTGGCTAACTGCCATCTCAACCATTCTAGTTTATATGTGATGAAGATATTATCATCTGGTATGTTTTAATTTTAGTTTATTCTTTCCAGGGACAATGAATGAACAGCATTGTTTAAGGAATGAATAAACTTAAAGTTAAAACAATACAAAAGAAGCACTGAAATATTGGCCTGAGAGCTAAATAAAATATTCCAGATTGCACATGGAACACAGTACAGCACTGGAACAGGCCCTTCGGCCCACTATGTCTATACCAATTATGAAGCAAGGGAAAACTAATATCATCTGCCAGCACATGATCCATATGTCAGTTTGGTTAGTCACTGAAAAATTGGTCTCTGGGAGGAATAAGAAGAAGAATTATGTTTTAATTGGAACAATAAGAATAAGAATTTTTTTTGTAATCTGCAGATGCTGGAAACCTGAAATAAAATCCGAAAAAGACTCAGGCTTGAAATATTATAAGGTCATAGGGTCATAAGTGATAGGAGCAAAATTAGGCCATTTGGCCTATTAAGTCTACTCCATCATTCAATCATAGCTGACCTATCTCTCCTTCCTAACCACATTCTCCTGCCTTCTCCCCATAACCCCTGACACCCGTACTGATCAAGCGTTATGTTAAGTGTTTCTGTTGCCACAGATGCTGCCTGACCTGCTGAGTGTTTCCAACATTTTTGTTTTTTATTTGGGAAGAGGAGAAACTTTGTAAGTTCTTTACATACAGGATGTCACAGTTCACAAAGCTGCGGTAGAGTTGCTGCCTCACAGGGCCAGAGATGCGGGTCCAATCCTGACCACAGGTGCTGTCGGTACGGAGTTTGTATATTCTCCCTGTGACCCCATGGGCTTTTCCGGGTTTCCTCCCACACTCTAAAGATGTACAGGTCTGTGGGATGATTGGTTTTGGTTAAACAAAGCACATTGTCCCTAGTGTGTAGAATAGTAGCAGCGATTGCTGGTCGGCACGGACTCAGTGGGCCAAGCGGCCTGTTTCCACACTGTATCTGAAGTCTAATCATTGTAACAATGGCCTGCCCTCCAATGTATCAACATCTTTTCATCTTTCCAGGTGCTGATGGAAATGCTGAGTGTCTCTGGTATTTTAACATTGTCTCAGCTTTGTGTTTGCTTTAATTTATCAACTTGTCTGTTGATTGATCAATGAATTGATTGTTTGATGAATTGATGGAAAGATACCACAAGGCCCACCGAGTCCATGCCGACCATTGATCACAACGTTCGCACCAGGTCTACACTATCCCACTTTCACACATACTCCCTATGCCTTCGGGGGATTTTACAGAGGTCAATTAACCAGTAGACCCGCACGTCTTTGAGATGTTGGAGGAAACTGCAGCACCCAGATGAACCCCACGCGGTCACAGGGACAACGTGCAAACTCTCACATAGAGAGCATCCAAGGTCAGGATCAAACCAGGGTCTCTGGCACTGTGAGGCAGCAGCTCGATGAGCTATGCCACTGTGCCACCCTATTTATATTCCTGCTCAGTCATCGAGATACAACATGGGAGCAGATCCTTCAGCCCAAGTTCATGCTGACACATCGGAGAGCGAGGAGGTTCATCGAGTGAGCGAGGGACGTCGTCGGAATGCTGTCGGAGAGAGGAGGGGCTGCCGAGAATGACGTGGGACCCGTGGGGGGCAGGCAGTAGATAGGACTTTGGTAAACGTCTGTAATTCATCGGCGCCACAACGTGCACAGCCCAGGTGAGGACTGCTACATGATTTTACCGGGTTGTATGCAAAAAAAAAGCATTTCACTGTACCTGGGTACATGTGACAATAAAATATAATTGAATCATTGAAAGATTACTGGATTGACACAGCAAACAGAAAGATCATAAGGCCCACTCTTTCAATTATTGACTGAACACTCAGTTTGTGAGCAGTTTAAAATGATAAGTCACAACTGGCCATCTTGTATTATTAATTAAGGATGGTGCACAAGTGTTTGGAAATTGTGTTGCAGTTAAACTGGAATTATCAATAGCAGAAGGGGTTTGACGTCCATATCAATTGGATTTAATTTAATTTTGTCCAGCTAGCAGAGCTGATTGTGTGTTAAGGAACTAGCAATATTTTGATCAGGATTTATTAATTATTTATTGAGCATATGCTGACTCAGCATCAAGTGCATTATTATTACCATTCTTCTTGTATTATTTCTCCCGTTGGTTTGGAGCAACATTGGGAAGCATGGCATTTGTTTTGGGCATTCATGATTGCCCTTGAAATGGTGGTGAGTGCCCCATTGAACCACTTCCAATGAGTACTGTGTTCAGTATTGGTCACCATGTTATAGGAAAGATGTTTTTTAAGCTGGAAAGGGTGCAGAGAAGATTTGCAAGGATGCTGCCAGGACTTGAGGGCCTGAGCTACAGGGAGAAGTTGAGCAGGCTAGCAATAAAACGTTACCCCTTGGAGCGCAGGAGGACAAGGGGTGATCTTATATAGGTGACTCCACAACTGTACGTTCCCATTAACCAGGGGTAACTTTTCACCCACTTGCTTAACAACCCCCTACTCATTTAAAGACTCACCATTCGCATGGATGTTGCCAGGTCTTGAGGACATGAGCTATAGGGAGAGATTAAGCAAGCTTTGTTCCTTGGCACTCGGGAGGATGAAAGGTGATCCTATAGAGGTCTACAAGATCATGAGAGGAACAGATAAGGTAGATATACGGGGTTATTTACCCAGAGGAATCCAAAACCAGAGGAGCAAGGTTTAAGGCGAGGGGGGAAAGATTTAATAGGAACTTTTAAAGGGGTACATTTTTTTTTTACACAAAGGGTGGTAGGTGTATGGATTGAGCTGCCGGAGCAGGTAGTTGAGGCAGGTACTGTCGCAATATTTAAGAAGCATTTAGACAAATAAATGGATAGAAAAGATTTAAAGGGATATGTAATGGAATATATGCAGGATTCAAGGATTCGGATCAATGAATGGAGGAAGCACAAGGTGAAGAGCACAAATAATTATTTATTAAAGCAAACACAATTAAAGCACAGAAACTCTATCAACTATCAATAGGGGTGGAAGATTGCAACCTTCACGTGGTCTGCCCTGTTTTGACGAATGCAATCAACCCGGCGTGCACAATCAAATAAGATCAAATAGAACAAGTTGTGCGACAACTTTTGGCTGTGCACACCATGCGCAAGTAGAAGAAGAAGAGTTATCAATAAAGAAACAATACAAAATAACTCCTACGCCCCTCTGTGTATTGGAGTGTCCTGTCTGCACCGGCTGGCAGCGGCACACAGCGCCACAGGCCCAACTCTCCCTCTCTGTGTCTCTCTCTCTCCTTGGCGAAGCTCGTTTCTCTCCCCGAAGATGAAGCTCATGCTAGAAGCAGATATTTATATAATAATTTTATCACTAAAAACAACAGGATGTGTCAAGCTGGCTATCCTTCTTGGTACCATAATGGAGTAAGTTATTTTAATTTAGTTTAGTTTAGTTTAAAGATACAGTTTGGACTCAGGCCCTTCGGCCCACCGGGTCCACGCCGACCAGTGATCCCCGCACACATTAACACTATCCTAGACCCACTAGCGACAATTTTTACATTTACCGAGCCAATTAACCTACAAACATGTATGTCTTTGGAGTGTGGGAGGAAACCGAAGACCTCGGAGAAAACCCCCGGTGGTCATGGGGAGATCCTATAAACTCTGTACGGACAGAACCCGTAGTCAGGATCGAACCCGAGTCTCCGGCGCTGCATTCACTGCCGCTGCGCCACCGTGACCACCGTTATGTGTCCTATCAGACATCGAGCTGGTCTCGGATGTCTCTGGGAAAGCAAAGCATATCTCAGTGACTTTGTAGGTTTCCTCATGATCTACTGATCTCCTTGAATTAGCCCAAGCATTCTTCGAAAACATCTACTTGTTTTCCTAAGCAGGGTTCGAAATAAGGTGCTGCTAATGTAGCTGCCAACTCCATTTCACAGTCTGTTTAACCCTTCATTACATTCCGCCCCTTGGAGTTGTCAGCCTACATTAGCACCCATCCAACTACATATTACCAAGTATACAAGTACAAACAATAATAGTCAAAAGTTTAGTATAAATCATCAGTCCCAGAAAAATGTAAGTCCATTCCAGAAGATTTGTATCCTCCAGGCGTGATTGTCTTTCTGCAGATTCAGCATAATCCCTTCTTGGTTCAATCATTTGGTTGGATCCGAACAGTCACCATCATGTGCTGTCACAAACAAGTGCCACGGTCTGACATCTATGGTATCTGAAACACAAAGTAATATCCGCTCTTATTTCCAGTAAAACATCTTATTCGTGCTGCGTAGCTTTTCTCGAATCTAAACAAATCGGCACTGACTGTCGTTGTATTAATACCCTAAATGTTTTACCTTGCCCATCGGCAAGAATCTCTGCCACTTGCGGAGGGCTATATGGGTCGTGTACCCATACCTTCCCACCCTTGACATTTTGAAAGCTGGAGCATGTGGGAGTGGGCATGAAGTTGTTGATCCACTGTGTTATTGTGCAAAGTCATGTCAGAGTCATTTTTAATGTGTGATCAACATGGACATGCATTGGGCTTTCTCCCATATGTCTTGCCCCAAAGAGGCTTTTCTGCAATATTCCAGTCATTCTCTGTCCAAACAGTAACCAAGCAGCCTTGCCATTGTCGACAGCCCAGTGTAGACATGAGCTTCCTTGTCTTTTTCTTCCAGTACCAGGTGGACTGCGCCCAATTCTGCATATTGGCTAGAACCTTCAGAGCCTTGTTGCTGTAAAACAGTCCGTGCATTAGGGTTAAAAGCTGCTGCCTTCCAGCATCCCTTTCTGTTTTTCCATGCAGCAGAGCGGTCCGTGAACCATGCATGTTGTTGCTGAATCATGGACAGTTCCCTTCCTCGCGCCCCCCCTCCCGTTTAATAGGCGGGTCTGGCAGGCTCGGTCAGGATCTGCCGATCACGAGCCAGTCCTTGATGGAAGGCTCTCGAGTAATGTGACCACATCTGGCACTGCAGCAGTTAAAGGGTGTGCATGTTTATTTAACTGCCGTTAGTCGATTGTCATTAGCCAGCTAGCGTCGGCTTTCTTGACTGGTCAGACTGGGTTATTGTCACCGGATACTACAGGTGGGGTAACTACTGCCTGTAAAAGTCCATCTATAGTTGCTCCAGTTTCTTTCTGGCCACCCGGTACACAGTATTGCTTTGAGCACACAACGCGGGTGGGTGTGAGGATCAGGACAGATTCCCGTTCAGCATTGCCCACCGCCACTGACACTCTCCGTATTCCAAAAGAATGTTTTCCCAAAGAATGCCTTTATCAGATCCATGTCCAGAATATTTTCAGGTACATTTGATATTAAAACAGAGACAGTCTGTGGTGCGCCATTACCAATTGACCATTTAATTACAGTGCGTACTGCAGGAGTAACCGCACCCCCGTGTCCCTGAGTCGACACTTGCTCGCCTGTAACTCTGTCAGGATTACCATGAATTAGACTGGCTTCTGCATGGGCATTAACCAGAGCCAATTCCCCCTGTATATTTCCCCCTCTCCACCACAAGGTTATCGCAACGTGTGGCCTCAGGTCTCCAGGTGATACCCCAGGCGTTGCTTGCACTTGAGCCCTGGATCCCCGGCCCCACCCCTAGTCTAAGGGGTGGCTGAGACACCACAACCAACCAACCTCTCCCAGATCAGGATAAAGCTGTGACATGGAAGGCACAGAGGGCTTCACTGCCTCCTCCTCCTTCCTTGGTTTCCCTGACAGTGTCTGCCCTTTCTCACTATGCCGTCTCCAAAGATCATAGTGTACCGTCGTTGGAAGATCATTAATCTTATCCCTCTCAGTCCCGGCTTTTAACAACGATGTGAACATCTCCTTTCTGGTCAGCCTCTGTTTGTCCTTTATTTTCTGTCCTTTTTTGACCTATATTTCCCTGGGCTGCTCTAGCTTTCTCAGTCAAGGTCACACAGTGTTTCTCCAGAGCAGTAAACCTTATCTTCCAGCTATCATCTTCACCCTTCAATCTGTCAAGCACGAAACTCTGCTGCCTTAGTGCAGTAGCAAATATCCATCCCACTTGTGGAAGATCCTCGTTCATTTTGGGAAAGCCCACTTAATAATCAAATATGGTAGCTTTGCCCCCTTATCCTTTAACTCTTTCTCCCAACACGCAGGAGGTCCCCATTTACTTAACACATTGGCCAAAGGACCATAACCTGCAGAATTATCTACCCATCCCAGGACTCGAAAGGTCTCGGGTTCTGCATCTTCAACCCCCTTTATCCTCATTTTCACCCAATCCTGCCAACTACGCCATAATGCCAATGAATATATGCAGGATTCAAGGATTTGGATCAATGAATGGAGGAAGCACATGGTGAAGAGCACAACTAATTATTTATTAAAGCAAACACAATTAAAACACAGGAACTCTATCAACTATCAATAAAGAAACAACACAAAATAACTCTTACGCCCCTCTGTGTATTCAAGTCTCCTGTCTGCACTGGCACACACACACCTCTCTCTCTCTCTCCCTTCTTTCTCCCCCCCCCCACCCGCCTTGGTGAAGCTCTTTAGCTTTATTCTCTCCTTGAAGATGAAGCTCGTGCTCTCATGGTAGAAGCATGTATTTATATCATCATTATATCATCACTAAAACCAACAGTTGATTATGTGTCAAGCTAGCTATTCTCCTTGGTACCATAATGGCGTGAGTTATGTGACCTCTCAGACACCGAGCTGGTCTCGGATCTCTCTGGGAAAGCAAAGTTTATCTTGCTTGGCCCCATAGCAGAAGCGTCCACGTCGCGGGACTGGAAACTGGAAGTATCCTGAGCTAATTCTGCTCCCACTGATTGTCGCCGGAAGCCTGAGTCCTTTTCAAGCCGGATGATGACAGCAAGGTCAACATTTGTAACAAGATGGACTCAAAAGAAGAAGAAGTGGCCTCACAGGTGGCGTCATGATCTACTGGTCTCTTTGAATTAGCCCAAACATTCTTCGAAAACATCTACTTGTTTTCCTAAGCAGGGTTCCAAATATGGTGCTGCTAATTTACCTGCCAACTCCATTTCAGCTCACAGTCTGTTTAACCCTTCATTACAGGGTCAAACGCGGGCAGGTGGGAACTAGTGTAGATGGGGCATGTTAGTCAGCATTGGACAAGTTGGGCCGAAGGGCCTGTTTCCCCACTGTGTGACTGCAATGCATGATGTGAGGCCACCACACGATGTTGCCACAGAAGGAGTTTCAGGGCAATGAGAAAGAAACGGCAATACTTTTGCAAGTCAGGATGTTACGTGACTTTGGGCTGGTGATGTCTCCACAGAGCTGATTCCCTTGTGGTTCCTGGTGGTAGAATTCAGGAGCTTGGAGCTGTCAGTGGAACAAGTTTAAAGATACAGCATGGAAACCATTTGGCCCACGGAGTCCACACCAGCCATGGATTACCCATTCATGCAGGTTCTATGTTATCCTACATTTCACATCCAGTCCCCACGCACCTGGGGCAATTTCACGGAGGCCAATAAACCCACAAACCCTCGCGTCCTTGATATTGAGGTGGAAACCGGAGCACCCGGCAGAAACCCACGTGGTCACAGGAAGATAGTGCAAACTCCACACAGACAGCACCCGAGGTCAGGATCGAACCCAGGTCTCTGGCGCTATGAGGCAGCAACTCTACCAGCTGTGCCACCGTGAAACTATGAAAAAGTTGCTGCAATGCATCTTATGTGTGGACCACACTGCAACCGCAGCATGTTGATGATGCAGGGAATGAGCACTTCAGGTGATGGGGCTGTTATATCAGTCAGTTTGTTGTCGTGTCTCGATGGCATTGGGCTTGGAGGATGGTGTAAGTGTTACTTTGTACTACTGTTGCATCACTTTGGACGTGTACACTAACTCCATTTCCTTTGATTCTCTAAAAATGTTGTTCAGCTACCAAGCCCCATCATCCTCCAAAGTACTCAATCCTCATGCAAGAAAGGCCAACATATCTTAAGCTCCACTGGGTGCACAGGATTGACGAGGGATTTTGACATGCAGGAAGGAACTGCAGCTGCTGGTTTAAACCAAATATAGACACAAAAAGCTGGAGTAATTCAGCGGGACAGGCAGCATCTCTGGAGAAACAAAATAGGTGACGTTTAGGGTCGAGACCCTACTTCAGATTGAAGGACTTATACTGCAGTTGTTTACCGTAACTCTAGTATTAATCATGGAGGTTTGATGTCATAGAATCAAACAGTGGGGAAACAAGCCTTTTGGTCTAACTTGCCCACGCCGACCAACCTGCCCCATCTACACTTTGTCCCACCTGCCTGCGCTTGGCCCATATCCCTCTAAACCTATCCTATCCATGTACTCGTCTAAATATTTCTTAAACGTTCCGATAGTACCTGCTTCAACCACCTCCTCCGGCAGCTCATTCCATACAACCACCACCGTTTGTGTGAAAAAGTTCAGCTCAGGTTCCTATTAAATTTTCCCCTTCCCCCTCACCTTAAATCTATATCCTCTGGTTCTCGATTTCCCTACTCTGGGCAAAATACTCTGTGCTTTACCCGATCTATTCCTCTCACGATCCTGTACACATCTATATGATCACCCCTCATCCTCCTGCCCTGCAAGGAATAAAGTCCTAGCCTGCTTAACATCTCCCTATTGTTGAATACCAACGTGCGTTAGACCTCGGCAGTTTCCACTTCATTGTTCATCTCCTTCCCCTCCAGCCCCCTCTCCTCCTTTTCTTCTCCCCTCTTCCTCTTCCTTCCTCCTCTTTCTCCCCCTCCTTATCCTTGAGTCCTGCCTTTTGTCCACCTCCACTCCAGCCTTTCAGCAATACCTGACCATCTTGAAGACTTTGTTAGGACTCAGATTAAGATTATCTTAATTCTAAGACTAAGATTATCCCAGCAGTCTTTTTTTTCTTCATTTAATCCTTCAGGCAGCCCGTCACATCTTTTTATCCCTCTTTAGAGATGTGTTCTGAATTCCCTATAAAGTTTATTAACGACTGCCTTGCAGCACTAGTGTTAGGCTTCCCAGAAGTGGAAACGTTTTCCAGGAGTCTTAATAAAGTAGCATGTGGAGAGAGGCCCATTGTACCTTGGCATTCCTTCTTTTCAAATATTGTCACCCCTGCAAGTATTTATCCAATTTTCTTTAGAAAATTACTATTGACTCAGATACCCACCACCTATCATGCAGCACAGTCCAAGTCAAAGTTAAGAGCCTGTCCCACGAGCATGCGACTCCATGCGGTGAGTGCGACCAAGCTGGAAGAGGGGGCCGCGCGGAGGTCGGGTGATCCCCGTACGGGGCCGGTCCCACCAGCATGAGCCTGCATGCGGCGAGCGTGACCAAACCGGTAGAGGGGGCCGCGCGGAGGTCGGGTGAGTGGCGCGACGTGGCGCGAGGTTGGAGCGAAGTTGGAGCGAAGTCCGCGGAAAGTTCGCAAGGACAGAGAGGGACACGGAGGCACAGAGAGAGTGTCACGGAGGCACAGAGAGAGGGACACGGAAGCACATATAGAGAGGGCCACGGTGGCACACACAGAGAGGGTCACGGAAGCACAGAGAGAGGGTCACGGAGGCACAGAGAGAAGGCCACGGAGGCCCACAGAGAGGGTCACGGAGGCACAGAGAGAGGGTCACGGAGGCACACATATAGAGAGGGGCGCGGAGGCACACAGAGAGAGGGCCACGGAGGCACCCAGAGAGGGCCACGGAGGCACATATAGAGAGGGTCACAGAGGCACAGAGGGAGGGTCACGGAGGCACATATAGAGAGGGTCACGGAGACACAGAGAGAGGGTCACAGAGGCACAGAGAGAGGGTCACAGAGGCACATATAGAGAGGGTCATGGAGGCACAGAGAGAGGGTCACGGAGGCACACATATAGAGAGGGCCACGGAGGCACACACAGAGAGGGACACAGAGGCACATATAGAGAGGGTCACGGAGGCACGATGTCGAGGCAGTGCGTAATGCGTCGAGGCGGCTGCGGGCGACAGGCCGTTGCTGCGCGGAATTTTTGAACACGGTCAGTTTTTCGGAGCCCCGCGCGATGTCGGGACCAGCTCCGCACAACTCTATACAGCTCCGGTGATCGAAGTGGGACCGGTCCCGCGAGGCCTAATGGCTCAAGCGACCACGTTAGGTCGCGCTCACCGCATGGAGTCGCATGCTGGTGGGACAGGCCCTTTACACTCTGCAGTATAACATTGTTCTTATCTGGTGTCCGGCTTCCTCACCAATCACCTTAAATCACTGCTGTGTGGGGTTACTGACCCTTCCACCAAACTACTCTCTTTCTCCTTATTTACTTTATCAAAAACCTTCATGGTTTTAGAAACATAGAAACATAGAAAATAGGTGCAGGAGTAGGCCATTTGGTCCTTCGAGCCTGCACCGCCATTCAATATGATCATGGCTGATCATCCAACTCAGTATCCCGTACCTGCCTTCTCTCCATACCCCCTGATCCCTTTAGCCACAAGGGCCACATCTAACTCCCTCTTAAATATAGCCAATGAACTGGCCTCAACTACCTTCTGTGGCAGATAATTCCAGAGACTCACCACTCTCTGTGTGAAAAATGTTTTCCTCATCTCGGTCCTAAAGGAATTCCCCCTTATCCTTAGACTGTGACCCCTTGTTCTGGACCTCCCCAACGTCGGGAACAATCTTCCTGCATCTAGCCTGTCCAACCCCTTAATAATTTTGTAATTGCCTGTTAATTCTCCCGATAACCGTGCAAAGAGAAATAGAACGTCGAACATAAAACAATGCAGCACAAGAACAGGCCATTTGTCCAGAGGTCTGTCGAACATGATGTACTGATCATCTCTCCCTGCACGTGATCCATATCCCTCCATTCCCAGCAGATTAGTGTGCTAATAAAGTTTATTTATCAGCTCTTCAGCCTCTGCATGTCTTCCTTATGGTTCATTCCCCCTCTAACTGGTGGTTTGGGAGGTGCTGTCCAAGGGGCCTTGGTAAGTTGCTGCAGTGCATTCTGCCGATGGTATAAACTGCTGCCAATATGTGCCAATGATTTGCAGGTCATGTTCATAAGTTCTAGGAGCAGGATGCGGCCATTTGCTCCATCAAGTCTACACCACCATTCAATCATGGCTGATCTACCTTTCCCTCTCAACCCTAGTCTCCTGACTTCTCCCTATAGCCTTTGACACCCTTACTAATCAAGAATCTCTCAATCTCCGCCTTAAAAATAGCCTTTGACTTGGCCTCCAGAGCCATCTGTGGCAATGAATTCCACAGATTCACCACCCTCTGACTCAGGAAATTCCACCTCATGTTCTTTGCAAATGTACGTCCATTTATTCTGAGGCTGTGCCCTCTGGTCCAAGACTCCCCCACTCATGGAAACATCCTCTCCACATCCACTCTATCCAGGCCTCTCACTATTCAGTCAGTTTCAATGAGGCCTCCACTCACCCTCCTATACTCCAGCGAGTACAGGCCCAGTGCTATCAAACACTCATCATATGTTAACAATCATTCCTGGGATCAATCTCATAAACCTCATCTGGACCCTCTCCAATGCCAGCACATCCTCAGATATGGAGACCAAAACTGTTCACAATTCTCGGTGGGGGCGCTGCAAGCCGGCAGCCTTGTCAGCAGCGTGTTAGTCATTTCAACTTTTTTTTTTTTTTAGTGTGTTTTAAAGTGTGTTTTTAATGTTTCTTTGTGTGTCTTGTGTGGGGGGTGGTGTGGGGGGGTGAGGGGGAAACCGTTTTGGTCGCCTCCTTCACGGGGAGCAGGTGAGCCCTCGCCGGAGGGGAGCGCTCCGTTTCGCTGGCCCACGGCAGCCAGCAGCCTGAGGTCGCAGTCTGCAGAGTTCCAGCTGGCGCGGAGTCCGCAGCCTGGGATCCCCCGTTGGGGACCCGGGAGAAGAAAAAGCTTCCACCGCCGGCCCGCGGCCATCTTCTACCGCGGGCCCGGCGTGGACTTACCGTTAGAAGCGGGGTCCCTCGCCGGGGACCCCTGGAGGGGAGCTTCGACTGCCGGCCCTGCAGTCTGCGGTACTTCTGGCTGCAGCACGGCGGGGACTTTAAATCTTTGACCGCCGGCCTGCGGCCTACACCAACCTGAAGCCACGGTCTCCGTTGGGGAAGAGCCGATTCTGGACTTTGGGTTTTTGTGTGTTCTTTATCATTGTACCGCTGCTGACAAATTCATTTCACTTGCACTTTGCGTGCAATGTGATGAATAAAACTGATTGATTGATTGATTGATTGATTGAATACTTCAAATGTGATCTGACCAGTGTCTTACAAAGTATCAGCATTACATCCGCAGTCAGTCAGCATCCCTGAAGAAAGAAGCAGAGTTAGCATTCCATGTTTCATCGGATTGATCATCAAATTAAACAATTTATTCTTTCTCCGCAGTGGCTGCCTAACCCACTGACTATTTTATGTATTTATATCAGATTTTCCACATATACAGTTATTATGCCCCTGTCCCACTAAGGAAACCTGAACGGAACCTTCTGGAGATTTTGTGCCCCACCCAAGGTTTCTGTGAGGTTCCCAGAGGTTTTTGTCCTCCGGCAACCACCTTCAACTAGCATCGCAACCGGCTTCGACTAAAAAATTACCGATTTTTAAAACGGAAACCACTTTTGACCATTAGGGAGACTGGCAAAAACCTCCGGGAACCGCACGGAAACCTTGGGTGGGGCACAAGGTCTCCAGAGGTTTCCGTTCAGGTTTCCTCAGTGGGACAGGGGCATAACAGCATGGAAGCCTGGGCTTGGTCCACATCCTCCAAACCTTTCCTATCCATCACCTGTCCAGATGACTTAAATTCTGTACGCATACCTACCTATATCACTTCTTCTGGCCAATCATTCCAGAATCTCTTGATTCTGACTACGGTGCTGTCTGTACCAAGTTTGTACGTTCTCCCTACAACTGCGTGGGTTTTCTCCAGGTGTTCCGGTTTCCTCCCTCATCCCAAAGACATGCAGGGTTGTAGATTAATTGGCTTCTGTGAATTATCCCTAATGTGTAGGATAGACCTAGTGTGAATAGGTGATCATTGGTTGACGCAGACCTGGTGGGCCGAAGGGCTTGTTTCCATGCTGTATCGCTAAACAAAACTAATCTCTCTGTTAAAAATTATTGTCCCTCAGGATTCTTTTAAATCTTTCCCCTCTTACTTTAAACCTAAGCCTTCCATTTTTATACTCACCTGGGGAAAAGACTGTGACAATTCATCTTTTCAAATTGATACTTTAATAAATCTTTTCATGCTGCAGAAAGCAAAACGTGTTTTGTTTTAGCAAAGTGGTCCACAAATTATAATGCCGTAGACAGACACAAAATACTGGAGTAACTCAGCGAGTCAGGCAGCATCTCTGGAGAAAAGGAATGGGTGACACTTCAGGTGGAGGCTCATCCGTCTGAAGAAGGGTCTCGACTGTTCCTTTTCCCCAGAGATGCTGCCTGTCCCACTGAGTTACTCCAGCATTTTGTGTCTATCTTCAGTGTAAATCAGCAACTGCAGTTCCTCCTACACAATTATAAAATTGTTGCTTTGCTCAGCCACGAGAAACACCAGAGAGGTATAAATTTAAATTAGGAAATGGAAGTCAATTACATTGTCAGTGAGAACACTTTCTTATTGAATGAACCGATCAGCAATGGTTCTTCCTGGACCATGCACTAAACGATTGGTTTGTTGTTTGATTGAAGAGTGAATTTTACTTTGGAGACACGTGACTGATTCCGTGAAGTAGCCCGCCAGTCCGCATGCGTGTCATTATGTCTGACGCATGGCACAACGACTGGCTGGCAGGCGCTTTGCTCCTCCAGCGGTAAGTTTTAAAAACCCTCAGGTAAGTGTTTAAAACTTAGTCTGAGGTCGTTTTCTTGGGTCGATAATACTTGTTACAGGAACAAGTACGAGCCGCTGGAGAAAATGTCTAAGCTGAAGTCCAGGTGGGCCGCCAGGAGAGCAGCTACGGAAGACCGCGGCATTGAGGGTAGCAGGCGGCCGTCTATCTCACCTTCCGAGTCGCTGGCAGCACGGCCAGTGGCTTCAGACTTGGTGCCGCTTGAGAGCACCCTGGCCACTCCGTTGGGATGGAAAGCCACAAAGAAGTCTGCAAGGCCCGTTGACTCGGATGCTTCGGCCAGGAGGGTTCCCCTCCTACAATGGATAGCGTCTTTGGACGTTTGTCCAGGATGGAGCTCCTGGTGGAGAGGATGCTCCATCATGATATGCTCCAACAAGAGGAGTTATATCAGCGCGGGTCTCCTCGGGGGCCCACGGCAGCGGCACCTGTTTCAGGGCTGCATAATCTCTCCCTCTCGGAGGAGGAGAGCATTCAGGGTCGAATTTGGAGGTATAGCCAGGGAAAATACCTCAAGGCACAAAGGGCGCAAACCAGAGGTGCCAGTTATGGCATCAAAATTTGCAATCCCGACCAAAACAGGGGAACCGCTGGATGAAGACTTGGCCTCACACCAGCTCCAAGGGCACACAATGGAAGAAATTCCAAGAAATATGAAACACCTGCTAACTGTGTCTCGCTGAAAGTGCCGACTGTTAACCATGCCATCTGGGGTCACATGGGTGTCAGTATCAGAGCCCAGGAGGTGAAGCTCCAGAAGATACTGAAGTTGCTCGCCTCAGGCATCACAACTTTCGCCAGGTCGGTGGATGGAGAGCCCGTGTCTGATGTTCAGCAGGATGCCCCGGCCCTAATGTGCAATGCACATTTTGAAATAAACTGCCTAAGATAAAGTGCCATCCGTCCTACTCTGAACCCCAAGTTAGCGGCACTGTGTAAATACAGCAATGTGCAACTACCAAATCTTTTGTTCGGTGAAGATCTGTCAAAGCGAGTCAGGGAGCTTGACGGTGAGGCAAAAACGATCGGGCTCATGAAATTTCCGTCAACTAGCAAAACTTCACTTCGGCAGCAGCACCCCTACAAACGATTCGCTGAAACTGGTTCAGGCCAAGGCCCAAGCCAGCCCTTGCCAAACATGCGCAGTTGGCGCACTCCAACAGTCTAACCCACCAAAACTCGGGGGCAGAAATATCCAACGGTAACGATGGAGCTAGGTGGGTCTGGTTCTTTTCAGAACATATCATGTATGTATCAGTTACAAGTTGGTGGGAGATTACACTTGTTTTTGAATGAATGGTGTTGGATAACATCAGATTCATTTATACTGCACAGTATACAAGGGTTCCGAATCAAATTCCTTCTCAATTTGCTTCCACCCACACAGCATATATGAAGCTGGACATTGTTTTTTTTTCACAACAAGAGTGTTTGGATGTACAGCTGAAATTGAAACGTTGTACAAAAAAGGGGTAATTGAGAAGTCGTTTCATCAATCTCACCAATTTGTGTCTAATATATTTCCTAGGCAAAAGAAGGATGGTGTATGCTGAATCATCCTTGATTTGACTCGACTTAACTGCTTTGTGCAGTATAAACATTTCAAAGTGGAAACATTTGTTACTGCCAAACACTGGTTTCCAAAGGATGTTATATGGCATGCATAGATCTTAAGGATACATAATATTCAGTACCCATTCATTGCGATCACCGGAGATATTTGAAGTTTAGCTAGATGAGGCAACTATGGCAGTTTAATGCATTGCCTAATGGGTTAACTTCGGCCCCTAGTTTATTTACAAAATTGTTAAAACCGGTGTTGGGGCTACTCCAGGCTCAGAATCATATTGTAATGGCTTATTGGATGATATCCTAATCATAGGAAAAACTCAGAAATCAGCTGAATTATCTGTTTCAGCAACTAAACTCATGTTTGAGAGATTGGGGTTTCTCATCCATCCAGTTAAATCCAAATTGATACAATCTAGAGTTATTGATTATTTTGGATTCACCATTAACTCAACTCACATGTCTGTGACTCTGCGTAGGGGCAAGAGATTAGAATTAATAGAAGCCTGTAACAATCTCGTTGTGGAGCAGGAACCTTCTATTTGACATGTAGCTAGTATAATTGGCAAATTAGTGGCTGCTTTTCCAGCTGCACAGTTTGGGCCTTTACATTATCAAAATGTCCAACGTGCAAAGGAGCAGGCACTCAAAATACATGCAGATCACTTCAATAGACCCATGCGGTTACCAGTTGAAGCCATTGCTGAGTTACAGTGGTGGATAGTGAATATTTGGCATTGCTCCAGTAAAATTCTGATTGTACTGTTGGGAGTACTCTATGGCCTAAAGGCTTATTGTACTAGTATGCATCACTTGCATGTTCAGCTTCAGATTGACAACACTACAGCAGTGGCATATGTTGATCACATGGGTGGAATCAAGTCGGTATCCTGTGATAAATTGGCTAACCTTATTTGGCATTGGTGTATTACAAGAAACATCTGGGTTTTAGCTATCTACTTACCAGGCAGATTCAACATGGTGGCTGACACCAGGTCACGAAAATTCAATGACAACACAGAATGGATGTTGAATCATGAAGTATTTAATGATATTGTCGTTCGGTATGGGGTACCAGATATCTATTTGTTTGCATCCAGACTCAATCACCAGTTACCAAAGTATGTTTCATGGGAACCAGACCCAGGGACAGTGGCGGTAGATGCATTCTCGTGACACTGGGATGGAATGTTTTTATATGCATTTCCCCCATTTTGCCTCATCAGTCGGTGCTTGCTCAAGATCAAGCAGGACTTTGCCTCAGGCATTTTGGTAGTACCTGACTGGCCTTCACAACCATGGTTCCCACTCATTCTGGGAATAATAACACAGCCTCTTATGGCGGTCCCCACCTGCTGGTTCACCCTGTGACTGGGGAGGACCATCCACTACATGACCAAATTAATCTATTGGTTTGCAGATTCTGAGGAGACCGTTCCTGGGGCTCAGACTATCAGATCGTACGGTGGATGTGATCACTGCGGCCTGGAGGGATAGTACCAAAAAACAGTACATTTCTCATATCAAGAAATAGGAGGTGTTCTGCTTACAGTCAAACATATCATATCACACGGCACGCATTTCGTGTGATATTTAAATTTTTTTCAACATTATTGGAATTTCTTTCAACATTATATTTTGATGAGTGACTGAGCTATAGTGCCATCAACAGTGCCAGGAGTGCCTTATCATCGTACTTATGGCTGGGATCGGGACAACACTCTGTTGGGTCTCACCCTTTAACATCTAGGTTCATGAAGGGTATTTTTAACTCTAATCCCCCCATGCCCAGGTACTCGGAGATTTGGGATGTGAGCGTGGTACTCACACTGCTTCGCCAGTGGGCCCCAGCTACATCCCTGTCTTTGCCCAGACTCACTCTCAAAGTGTGTCATGCTCATGGCGCTGGGTCCAGGCGTTGCAGAAGCTGCGACTGGACAGGATGGTTTCATCTGTAAATAACATAACATTTTATGTTTATGATTTACTTAAGCAGAGCAGACCAGGGGCATCAGGGCTCAAACTTATTTTTATGGCATACCCCATGGACCTTCGGTTGTGTCTGAACCGAAGGCTCTGAATTAATGATATTCATCAGTCACAAAAAGCCTCATAAGAAGGTGTTGGTACAGACCATTTCAAGGTGGCTGAAACAGGTTCTGGCTTGTGCGGGAGTGGACACTGGCATTTTAAAATCACCAGGACTGTATCAACGTCAGCAGCGAGGGTACTGGACGTCCCTCTTGACCAAATCCTCGCGGCCGCAGGATGAACTGACTTTTCAAAGTTTTTATAATAAACCTCTTGCCAGACCGGGGGTATTTGCCCACTCCATTTTAGATTCTGTTTTAGAGCTTCCCCCTGGGAGAGAGGGATTGCTATTGTTTTTGTTTTGCTAATTAAAGCATCAACATGTTTAAATCTATGTCATGCTTGAATGCATTATTTATTATTCACTCATCCTGGGTCAACTGATGCAGTGTGTGACGCATGAACTCGTATCCACGGCATGAAATCACAGAGCTTTTAAATCTTCACGGAATCACTCACGTGACTCCAAAATAAAATAGTAAGACTAAATGAGAACTTACCAGTTTGAAGTTTGATCTTTATTTTATGAGGAGTTACGATGAGCGATTACATGCCCTCCGCTTCCAACCCTCGTATCATAAAGGTCATCTGGTAGTTCTAGTCTTCTCTAATCTTACTATGTCAGTTCAACTACTATTATCTGTGATTTCACACTGCTGCTTTGAAGATTGATGCGCATGCGGACTGGCGGGCTTCTTCACGTAATCGCTCATCGTAACTCCTCATAAAATAAAGATCAAACTTCAAACTGGCAAGTTCTCATTTAATCTTACTATTCTATTGAACTTAGATAAACTCGTGCTCACATACACAATACATAGGAAGGCAATGCAGATTGCTGGATTAAACCAAAGATTGACACAAAAAGCTGGAGTAACTGAGTGGGACAGGCAGCCTCTCTGGAAAGACCCTTAATTCTCCCTGTCGTATTGTCAAAGAATTTGAGCAAAATTGTCAAATGTGATTTACCTTTCATATAACCATGTTGACTCAGTTTAATTATAATTAGGCTTTCCTGAAAAATTAGTTATTTCCTCTGCAATTCCTGACTCCAGCATCTTGCCAGCAATAGAGGTTAAACTAACTGGCACATGGTTTCCTGCCTTCTGCCGTGCTCCCTGTCAGAACAAGGGTGTCCCATTGAATGCCGTGCTCCCTGTCTGAACAGGGGTGTCCCATTGAATGTTTTCCAATCTTCCAGTAGCCTTCAGAAAAATGTCAACCTATAGATTCCCTATCGATACAATTATTGAACATCAGTGTAATATGCAGTTGAATTGGATAGTTAATTTGCATTATCTTGTTTCTTCCCACATCCCAAAGACATGCACGTTGACCAGCGATCCCCGTACACTAGTTGTATTGTACACAGCAGTGACAAATTTACTGATGCCAATTAACCTACACACCTGCACGTCTTTGGAGTGTGGGAGGAAACCTGTGCACCTGGAGGAAACCCACACGGTCACGGGGAGAATGTACAAACTCCGTACAGACCACAGTCAGGATCGAACCCGGGACTCTGGTGCTGTAAGGCGGGAACTCTACCGCTGTGCCACCGTGCTGTACTAAGAGAGTACTAAGAGAAATGGACAACATTATAATAGTTTAGTACCATTTCCGAAAAATGATCAAATTCGTCACTGCAGACTCCATGGCTGTGTTTACATTGTTTAAAGAATATGTGGTTTCATAGCAACATGATCCCTAGGTTGTCCATCACACAATTTACGTGTCATATGTTCCAATGAAGTACATCCCTGAATAAATGAGGTTGTGTTTTTAATTTCATGGGATTCTGGGATTTCAACTGGAGTTTTGGATTCCACTGTTCTCTCCAACTTTCCATGAAAATGATAGAGACATGAAAGATGGTTGGAAAGTAGGTGACGCATCAATCTGCGAATGTTTAGTTTTAGTTTAGTTTAGTTTTGGGAAACAGGCCTTTGGTCCACAGCGACCAACGGTTCCCGTACACTTACACTATCCTACACACTTGGGACAATTTACAACTCTTATGAAAGCCAATTTCCAACAACCATGTACAGGGATGTACTGCAGATGCAGGACATATACAAAAAGCTGGAACTTGACAAACAGTCCAAAGTCATGATTTCAAATCTCACTCCTATAGCTGGGGAATTTAAACAGTTTGCAACCATGGAACCACTGATGTGAAAATCCACCTGATTCATTCATGCTCCTCAGGGAAAACAAAATAACATCTTTACCCAGTCTGGCCTAGATGTGGCTGCAGACCCACCATGATGTGATTGATTCTTAACTGTGCACTAAAGCAAGTCACTTAGTTCAAGGTTTGCACTTGACTATGATGCCCACATCAATGAATGAATTATGAGAGAAAAAAACAGTTTACAGTGGAAAGGTACAACTTCCAGACTCCTGCATTCTGAAATATGTATTTTGTTTTGTATAAATTGCCATGTCTTCATGATAAATTGAAATAATGCAAGTAATGGGAAACGTTCTATTTCCTACTCAGTATTTGGTGGAACGTTGATTTGGCACTATTATTGTTCTGTCTGTTTGTTTATGTACATATATATATTTTTACTATGTATATTTATTATTTTGTATGTTTATACATTAAAATATACGTAATAAACAGATTTCATTCTCTCTCTACACACACACACACACACACACACACACACACACACACACACACACACATATATATATATATTCTCTGTTTATTACGGGCTTTACAGAGTACTATGCTTACATATCCATGGTGCTGCTGCAAGTATGAATTTAGCAAGTAAGTGGTGCAGTGGTAGAACTGATGTCTCACAGCGCCAGACACCCGGGATCAATCCTGACTATGGCTGCTGTCTGTGCGGAGTTTGTATGTTCTCCCTGTGACCGCGTGGGTTTCCTCCGGGTGCTCCGGTTTCCTCCCACATCCCAAAGGCTTGCAGATTTGTCGGGTAATTGGTTGCTGTAAATTGCTCCTCGTGTGTAGGATGCGTAAGTGGGATAACATAGAACTAGTGTGGACGGGTGGATAGGAGTTTGCACGTTCTCCTTGTGACCACAAGGGTTTTCTCTGGGTGCTTCAGTTCCCTCCCACATCCCAAAGATGTCCGTGTTTGAAGGTTAATTCTGTAACTGTTAATTCTTAGTGTGTAGGTGGTCACGGTGGGCTGAAGGGCCTGTTTCCATGTTGTATCTCTAAACATAAACGATTAAAACAAAGTCACTTTAAATTGAATGGCAATAGCCGGTACCACAGTTGTTATTAACTACTGGTACTGCAGTTATGGAACGGTGTTAATCCTGTAGTGATCGATCCTTCACATGCTTCTGCAAGTTACCACGAGAACAACACAATCCTTTGGTTTAACAGAATGCTAACTTTTAAGTTTCAATTTTTCATAGCTGCTGGCCCAAGGTTGAGGTTTTGCAATTGCAGCAGGGGAATTGAGTTAAGTCATCTTCCTTTGTTGAGATCTAACAATTGTGAGCTGACTTCTGCTATGAATCTGTGCTCCAGTAAGCGCCCTCTTCTGGTGGAGCAGTGCAGTGCCACCACGCCGCTGTAATTCCAAGTCCAACACTTTGCTGTGTGGCTCCAGGTGACATCCAGCCCTCATGCTAAGTGGCAAGGATAGGTGAAGCAGAGGGAGAAGAGCAGGTGGAAGACATCCCCATTGTTGTAGCTGTGCAAGACATTGGTGACACCACACTTAGAGTATCGTGTTCAGTTTTCATCACCCAGGCAGGAGTCAGTAGTTTAAAAGTGGTCCTAAGAAATCATATGTATACATTTATTTGCAGGATTAATGACTCGGAAAATGTAATCATCTTGGTCTTATCAAACGTAAGGTTTAGCACTACACGCTACCAATCCCAGTTGTGGAGACACTGGTAGAGTTGTCTCGTTGTAGGACACTGATCATTCTTTTTATTCTTTAAATCATGTATTGTGTTTTTGCTTATAATTTATGACGCTCTTATAAGTAATTTACCAAGCTTTTATATGTATTTTATGGTGTTATTATATGTAATGTATTCTCTGTAATGTCGTCTTTTATCTGGACCTTGAGTCTGAAATAATACTATAGATTCAATTAAGCAGAAAATAATGCAGAGAAAATGTTGTCAGGAGTCAGTTGCCAGTGGCCAGCACAGTGGCGCCATGGTAGAGTTTGTGCCTTACAGCGCCAGAGAGCCCAGCCGTACCCATGCTGTCCAGGATGCCCCATCCAAGCTACTGCCATTTGTTTATTCTCCTATGGTTCCACGTCTTTTAAACATTGTTACGGTATCCGCCTCTACAGCTTCCCCTGGCAGCTCGTTCCACGCACCCACCACCCACTTTGTGAAACGTTACCTCCCATAGCCCTCTCTAAATCGTTCCCCTCTCACCTTCAATCAATGGCCTCTAGTTTTAGACTCTTAGCCTGAGAAAATCTTCATCCACACTTCATCCACACCAATGAGGTCACACCTTTGCCTCCTCCACGTCATGGAAAGAAGTCCCAGTCTATCCAGCCTCTCTTCATGTCAAGCCCTTCACTACTGGTAAGATCCCTCGTGAATCTTTTCAGTAGTCCTTTCCAGCTTAGACATCCTTTCTTTAACTGGGTGACCAGCGATGCATCCAATACTCTGAGTGGTTTCAGCAATAACCTGTACTTTAGGCCAGTGGAATGAGAATCAGATCGGCTTTAGTTTAATTTAGTTTAGTTTAGAGATACAGCGCGGAAACAGGCCTTTTGGCCAACCGAGTCCGTGCCGACCAGCAATCCCTGCACATTAACACCACCCTATACACACTAGGGGAAATTTACACATACACCAAGCCAATTAAGCTACAGGCATGTACGTCTTTGGAGTGTGGGGGGAAACCAAAGATCTCGGAGAAAACCCACGCAGGTCATGGGGAGAATGTACAAACTCTGTACAGACAGCACCCGAAATAGGTTTAAGGTGAGGGGGGGGGAAGACTTAACAGGAACTTGAGGGGTAACTTTTTCACACAGAGGGTAGTGGGTAGCGTTCTCCGGCGCTGCATGTGCCACTGTTGCGTAAAGGATGGGATCTGAAGAAGGGTTCGGACCCAAAATCTCACCTCCTCCTTTTCTGAACCGCTGAGTTACCCCAGCATTTTGTATCTATCTATGGAAGCTCTCCATTGTGTTAGTGGACATGGATGGTAGTCAATGAAAACATCTATGATTAGCATCTATCTAAATTCAAGAGGCACATATAGTTAGAAACGTTTGACTGTATTTACAGCACTTTGAGATTCTGATTTTTTTCTAAATAAATTGAAGTTTATTATTTCCTGACCTGAATTGAACTAATTATCTGATCTCAGCAAATGAGTGCAAGTGACCCAAATTTCATCAAACCCAGTTTACAACCTCCAAATAGCCAATCTGGTGCTAATAATGTCAATATGGGGAAAGCTATCTAATATCACCAACGTTAGTGAAATAACATTCAATTAGAAGTGATTGAAATCTACAATGAAAGCAGTCATTATATTAGGAATCAAGGGCGTGAAAAAGGGTCTCGACCCAAAAAGTCACTGTTCCTTTTCTCCTGAGATGCTGTCTGATTCGCTGAGTTACTCCAGCTTTTTGTGTCCATATCAGGAGTCAAGGTTATTTAATTGGCTTTGCACTGGATATGAACTGGAACAATTAAATTCTTATTTTCTTGAATTTTACAGAAGCATTAGGTGCAATCATAACAAGAAAAAATACAGTGAATTACCAATTATTCTCAGTAAATTAGACCAAGGAAAGAGCGTTCACGTCACGGCCCTGTTTCCAACAATCCTTCCACCACCACGCACAAGAAGCACAAGAAGGGGAAGTTCCGGAAGTGGCGTCGCTGCCAAGTAGCTGCGGCTTGCCTGCAGTCTGTCTGTCTTTTCCTTTTTTTTGTTTTCTTTTGTCATGTTAGATGGATGTTTTAGTTTATTTTTAGTTGTGTATGTGTGGGGGGTGGGGGAAACTATTTATAACCTCTTCCTTCAACGGGATGCGACTTTTTCCCTGTCGTATCTCCGTCTCCGTCTGCGCTGAGGCCTAATATCGTGGAGCTGGCGGCCTCCAATTGGAACCGACCTTAAGGCTCCAGTGGCGGAGTCCGCGGACTTGCCATCGCAGAACTGGCTGACTTCGGAGGCTGTGTAGCGCTGTGGCTGCGACCTGACTTCGGAGCTTCGGAGGCTTCGGCCGCGGGCCCTGTGGACGGTAACATCGGGAGCTCGCAGGCCCCAGGTTGGTGACCGAATTCTCCGGAGCTCCTGCAACAGCAGCTTCACCCGCTGGACTGGAGGGTGCAGCTTCGTCCGCCCCGGGTCGCGGAGTTTGAACCGGCCCGTTCACGGAGCTTGGATTCGGCCGTGGGACTTACTATCACCCGGCGGGGGGCCCAACATCGAAAGCCTGGATCGCCTCAACGCAGAGGGAGAACAAGGAAGGAAAAGATAAGACTTTAAGACTTTTTACCTTCCATCACAGTGAGGAGGTGCCTGGTAGACTCACTGTGATGGATGTTTCTGTTAAACTGTGTTCACTGTGTTTTTGTCTGTCATGACTGCAAGGTACACAATTCTGTTCAAACTTTTGTTTGAATGACAATAAAGGAAATTCTAAAACAGCAAGACAGACACCATTGTATGCAGATGCCAAGAAGTGTGTTCAGCTCACGCTGAACAACTTCTAATCTTGTGTGTGGATTTGATAAGAAAAAGAAGACCATGATCATGCAATCCGTGCTGGAAAATGGTTTGACTTCAGATTCTATAAATGGAAATACTACCACTGAAAGATGGAAAATGTATTCTTAATTTCAGATGAATTTGTTGATAAAAAACGTGTACAATTTAATTTCTTTACATCTGTTCGTCTAATGTGTTTGTAAAGCTGCAGCAAGCAAGAATTTTACCATTTAGACTTGAGAGATACAGCGTGCAAACGGGCCCTTCGGCCCACTGAGTCCGTGCCGGCCAGTGATCACCCCGTACACCTGCACTATCCTACACACTAGGGATAATCTACACATTGCAAAAGCTGATTAACCTACAAACCTGTATGTCTTTGGAGTGTGGGAGGAAACCGGAGCACCCGGAGAAAACCGATGTGGTCACAGGGAGAATGTACAAACTCTATATAGACAACACCTGTAGTCAGGATCGAACCTGGGACTCTGGTGCTGCAAGGCAGCAACTCTACCGCTGTGCTACTGTGCCGCCCCTCAGAGCCTTATGTCTTCCCCCAATTCATATCCAGTGTAAATGATAAATAAACACACTTCACTGTTGATATGATATCTGTTTTTACTTTAGATTTTCATAATTTCTCATTTTGAATTCCTCTAATTCTTCCACTAATGCCTGGTGGTGAGGGCCTGGAACGTGCTGGTGGTGGCAGTGGTTGAAGCAGATACGATTGTGGCATTTAAAATAATTTTGGATAGGCATGTGGATATACAGGGAATAGAGGGGTAATGGCAGGTAGATAAGTGATGGTCTTGACATCATGTTCAGCACAGACATTGTGGGCCAAAGGGCCTGTTCTTGTGCCGTACTTTTCTATGTTCTAAGTTTGGGTGATAGCTAAATTTCTTCAGTTGGCTTTATTTACACCAGAATAACCCCTTCATAAGACATAGGAGCAGAATTAGGCCATTAAGGCCATCGTGTCTGCTCCACCATTGGATAATTGCTGATCTATTTTCCCCTCTCTACCCCATTCTCCTGCCTTCTCCCTGTAACCTTTGATGCCCTTACTAATCAAAAACCCTCTATAATGACCCGATGACCACAACCACTCTCTGTGGTAATGAATTCACCACACACTGGCTAAAGAAATTCCTCTTCATCTCTATTCCAAACGTACATCCTTTTATTCTGAGGCTGTGCCCTCTTCTCCTAAACTCTCACTATTGGAAACATCCTCTCCACATTCATTCTATCCAGGCCTTTCATTATTTGGTAAGTTTCAATGAGGTTCTCTCTCATCCTTCTAAACTCCAGTGAGCACAGGCCTAGAGCCATCAAACGCCCCTCATATACATTAACCTAATCATCCCCGGAATCATTCTCGTAAACCGTGACGTGCGGTAGAGTTGCTGCCTTGCAGCGAATGCAGCACCGGAGACCCGGGTTCGATCCTGACTACGGGTGCTGTCTGTATGGAGTTTGTACGTTCTCCCCGTGGTCTGCGTGGGTTTTCTCCGAGATCTTCGGTTTCCTCCCATACTCCAAAGACATACAGGTTTTTGGTTAATTGGCTTGGTAAATATAAAAATTGTCCCTAGTGGGTGTAGTATAGGGATTGTGTGCGGGGATCAATGGCCGGCACGGACCTGGTGGGCCGAAGGGCCTGTTTCCGCCCTGTATCTCTAAACTAAATTAAACTAAACCTTCTCTGGACCCTCTCCATGCCAACACATCGTTCCTTGGATATGGGGCCCAAAACTGCTCACAATATTCCATATGTAGTCTGACTATCACCATATAAAGCTTCAGCCTTGCTTATATATTTGAGACTATATGCAGAGCATCACTCAAAACCTCTGCTTAGGACGTCCTGCTTTTGCAGAGACTGAAGATCATGGAGGAGGTGTGGAGGTCAGGGAGTGGTGTGGATGCTGGAGGGTGCCGGATAGGATTAGTGGGGAGCTGGAAGGTTGATGGGAGGATTCTGAGGAAGTGATGGTGGATAGGGGAGGTTACTAAAGACATGATGGTGGTTAAGGAGGATTGGAGGGGTTGTAGACCGCAAGAAATTGCAGAGAATTGTGGACGCAGCCCAGACCATCAAATAAACCCAGCTCCCTTCCATTGACTCCATTTACACCTCATGTTGCGTCAGCAACCTACAAACCTGCACATCTTTGGAGTGTGTGAGGAAACCAGAGCATCCGGAGAAAATCCATGCGGTCACAGGGAGAACGTACAGAAAACACCCGCAGTCAGGATCGAACCTGGGTCTTTGGTACTGGAAGGCAGCAATCCTACTGTTGCACCACCGTGCTGTGACTTTTCTTTAGCATAGGAGTGTTTTTAAAACAAAAAAAGGTATTTTGTACTTTATGGCACTGGTCAAAGATGGCCAAAGCAGACGTCAACTCTCTATATTCATGGTACTGTGGAAACCCACGTCTTCTGCCAAGAACAAAAGGGGACCCGGTGGGGGGGGGGGGGGCTGCCAAGAACAAAGAGGGAACATTGGGAACTGCAATTAATACTTTATAACATTGTCGGTGCCCTATATGTGCTGACTCAAACCATTACCCAAACCAAAACCTTGGCATGATATTTGACTCGCATTGAAATTTGACAAACAAGTCAATGCCGTGGTAAAAGCTAGCTTCTTCCAGCTTCGGACGATAGCTAAAATAAAACAATTCCTCCAGTTTGATGACCTCGAAAAGATCATCCACACATTTATCTCCTCCCGCCTAGATTACTGCAACTCCCTCTACACTGGCATCAGCCAATCTTCCGTGTCCCGCCTGCAACTGGTCCAAAACGCCGCTGCGAGACTCCTGACGGGCACCCGAAAAAGGGACCACATCACCCCGATCCTGGCCTCTCTCCACTGGCTCCCTGTGTGGTTCTGAATAAATTTCAAGATCCTCCTTTATGTCTACAAAGCCCTTAACCGCCTTTCCCCCACCTACATCAAAAGTCTGCTTACCCACCACACCACCTCCAGGTCCCTCAGATCGGCCGACTTGGGGTTACTGAACATCCCGTGGTCTAGGCATAAGCTCAGGGGCGACCGCGCCTTTGCGGTTGCAGCTCTTAGACTGTGGAACAGCATCCCTCTTCCCATCAGAACTGCCCCTCCATCGACTCCTTTAAGTCGAGACTAAAAACTCATCGTTACTCTCAAGTCTTTCTTGGCGTCCTCTGAGTGAGGGCTATATGTATGTATTTATGTATGTACATAATCTGTGAACCACTGTTGGATAACATTAGTACCTCCACCAATGTAAAGCACTTTGGCCAACGAGAGTTGTTTTATAAATGTGCTATATAAATAAAAGTGACTTGACTTGACTCTTTGCATACCTTGTGTGTGGTGTGCAAAACAAAGAATTTCACAGTGACATGTGATATGTGATAATAAAGTATCTATCCATCCATCCATCCATCCATCCATCCATCCATCCATCCATCCATCCATCCATCCATCCATCCATCCATCCATCCATCCATCTATCTATCTATCATGTAAGCGGGCATCGAATGCACACAAAATCCAAAATAAATATTTGTGGGAGTTCACAAAGAAATGTTGGGCAGTACAATTTGTTTTTGATTGAAAGATACACAATGGAAACAGGCCCTTTAGTCCACACCAACCATTAATGACCAATTATTTCTAGCCAATTTTGTCTCCTCTCTTAGATGTACATCTTTCTATTCCTTCATCAGAAGGTGGCAAGATGAAGGGGCTCATACAATTCTTTGGTAAACATAATTAATGTGAGAATATCCCTTATACTTCCCATGATTCCAATTACTACCTCCATAATTATCAAGCCATGGCAAAGGCTGAATTGACATCCATGTAATTTAATTTTTGGTAAAGTTCTCTTGAGCGAAAACTTATCAAATGCCTCATGGAAATCATATGGAAAATATCTCCAGACATTCCTCGTCCACCATTTTAGACAATATACAAAGATGGAAAGAGTACTTATTAAATGTACACAAATGCTCAATAAACGTAAGACACACTTTAATACAATTTAACATTTTACACAGATTATACTACTCAAAAATTAAATTAAATAAATTCTTCCCCGGCGTATCACCAATTTGTGATAAATGCCAGTTTCAAGAAGCTACTATAGCACACTCCTTCATCTTTTGTACAAAAATTCTAAGATTTTGGACTAAAATCTTCGCAATTTTCACAAAATTGTTTAAAATAAAAATGACACCAAAGCCAGAATGAATTATTTTTGGAATGACGGAAGGTAATTCGGAATTAAATGTGTATCAAAAGAATCTATTTGATTATGGCTTAATAATAGGAAAAAAGCTAATTTTAAAATTCTGGAAAAATGTCCCTATACCAACATTAAATATGTGGATTTCAACTGTGTTTGAAACACTACATCTGGAAGATATGAGACTCTGCCTGTAAGTAAATCAGATCGTTTCTATCAGACGTGGTCTGCATTCATAGAATTGCTACAAAGATAGGGTGCAAGAATACCTCGGATCTTGGTAGGGGGGATGAAAAACTATCGAGTTGGTAGGTTCCTTTTGCGTGATATATATAATATAGTAACTGGCTTTTTTTTTTCTCTCTCTTTTTCTCTCTCTCTTTTTTCTTTTTCGTTTCTAGGGTCTGTCTCCTAATCCCCTTTCTCTAATTCTTTGACCAAGGGTTCTTTTTTTTTTCTCCTTTGGCACGCTCTTTCACTTTCACAACTCTTTTCACCTACTTTACTCTCTTTGTTTCTATTCTTTTTTCTTAAAATCCATAAAATTATGGGGTACAAAGATTGTAACAATATATATGTGATGTACACTGATGTATTTACCTCTATTAAATAAAAATATTTTAAAAAAAACAAAGAAACAATAGACAATAGGTGCAGGAGTAGGCCATTCGGCCCTTTGAGCCAGCTTCGCCATTCAATGTGGTCATGTTATTTTTAAGAGCCCTATCTAGCTCTCACTTGAAAGTATCCGGAGAACTGGCCTCCACCGCCCTCTGAGGCAGAGAATTCCACAGACTCACAACTCGTCTCCGTTCTAAATGGCTTACCCCTTATTCTTAAACTGTGGCCCCTGGTTCCGGACCCCCCCCCCCCCCCCAACATTGGGAACATGTTTCCTGCCTCTAGCGTGTCCAAACCCTTAATAATCTTATATGTTTCAATGAGATCCTCTCTTATCCTTCTAAACGCCAGAGTATACAAGCCCAGCCGCTCCATTCTCTCAGCATATGACAGTCCCGCCATCCCGGGAATTAACCTTGTAAACCTACGCTGCACTCCCTCAATAGCAAGAATGTCCTTCCTCAAATTAGGGGACCAAAACTGCACACAATACTCCAGATGTTGTCTCACTAGGGCCCCATAAAATTGCAGAAGGACCTCTTTGCTCCTATACTCAACTCCTCTTGTTATGAAGGCCAATATTTTAGTGGCCTAACTGAAGCAATCAATGAGATTAGTCAGATATGACATCCTTTCCTTCCTCTATTGATTGCCTCATTAAGTGCCCAGTCACAGTCTCTAATGATAGATTCCAGTAACGTTCTCATAGTCTTTACAAACTGAAGCAAGTGTATCCACCTGCCTTCCCTTCGCAATGCATCTAACACTCCCTCAGTCCTTCTTAAATAGCATAGTTCAGGCCCTCTGAAAATTATAATAAACTATATGTATTTCCTTCACTGCTTTCTTTTAATACTCTGGGTATGGAATGATCAAGTTCTGAAAAGTAATATATCTTTGTCACTTACTTCACCATCTTGCCGATCAAAACCCTCTCACCTGTGTCCAACTATCGCTTGCCAGGCTTTGTTCCACCTCCACATCTCTTCCAGCTTCCTCCTCTTCTTCCCCTATGACTATCAGTCTGAAGAAGAGCCCTGATCCGAAACATCACGTATCCATGTCCTCCGGGGATGCCACCTGACCCGTTGAGTTGTTCCAGCACTTTGTGTTTTGCTCAACCCCTATTAAGTTTCTTTTAAAATTCATGTAAAGGGAATATTTTGATTCCGTTGTGAAAATCTGCCATTTCCTAATTGTCTGTTATGGTCTCACTTGCAAGTGTTAATGGGGCTAGAATTTCCTGTAGCACTTTCATTTGCTGCTCTTACTGTGTATCAATAAAACCATTGGCTGTGAGCTTTTATATCCCCTTGGGACGTTTCAATCCTGTCACAGGAAACATCTTAAAATGATTTATAAGGATGTGTCCCGACTATACTGTGGACATGGACATTATTAACATTTTGTCATGCTTTATCAAACTCCATGAACAACCGATGAACAGACTGAACTCTACACATGCTTCCCTAACACGCTACCCTGTGTGTGAGAAACCCAAGCACCAAACAGCACGTTTCACCTATATGATCTGCTCTGACATTACTGGCACCAGTCATTGCATTATTAGCTCATAATTTGTTTTTATTGTCAATAAAATGTACATTATGGTGAAGAGACTCGGAACTCAATATCTTAATTACCTTTCTGGGTTCCCAAAATGTACCCAGTCAGTAAAGAGTTGTTGGGTATTATAATGGAGTTGAAATTATTAATAATGCAAATCCAAAAGTAATTTATATCTGTTTGTGTCCTTGTAACTTAATGGTTGAAGTTATATCAGTCAGACTAACCGGATTACTGAACATTGCACAGCAAACAATCAGATGCATTAACATTGTGAATTTCCATTTCAGTCCAATATCCCATTTATTTTTAATAGATAAAACGTGTACTGTCTATTGGGAAATGTTATTATCCTGATCTTACTACTGAACTTACTTCCATAGGCCGGCCTTCAACAAGGTTAGTCATTGCACTAATTGTTCTCCTCCACTCTGCTCCTTAGTATCGCCATTTATTTTGAAGCAGAAACCATATTTACCACAAGATTGCCGTTTTGTTTTAAAATGGAAAGTAAAACGTTTTTATCTGGCATTAAATTTCATTTTGTAAAGACATAGAGAATTTAGTCTGCAAGTGTAATAGAAGATGGGGATGGATGATACGATACGGTTTAGTTTAGCTTTGATATCTGAAGTTATCAAAGTGCATCTATTTGGTGCCCCCTGCCTTAGGATACTTCTAATCGTGGGGTAATTTGGAATGCGTTTTGGTGGGTATTGAAACATTTGCATTCTTGCTCAAGTCTCCTGGATTAGAAATTTCCGTTTTATACAAACAGATTTACATGACTTCACGCTGCCTCGGCAAGGCCACCAGCATAATCAAGGACCAGTCTCACCCCAGTCACTCCCTCTTCTCCCCTTTCCCATCAGGCAACAGGTACAGAGATGTGAAAATGCACACCTCCAGATTCAGGGATAGTTTCTTTCCAGCTGTTATCAGGCAACCGAACCATCATGTCAACAACTAGAGAGCAGTCCTGAGCTACCATCTACTTCTTTGGAGACTCTCGGACTGTAGTGGATTTTACTGTGCACTAAACAATATTCCCTTTATCCTGTCTCTGTACACCGTGTCATCATGCATAGTCCTTCCGCTGACTGGTTCGCACGCAACAAAAAAGGTTTTCACTGTACCTCGGTATACGTGACAATAAACAAAACTAAGCTGCCGTTAGGTTTTTACATGTTTAGTTTAGAAGAAACAATAAACTGGTAGCAAGTAACCAACAGAATTTTTTTCCACAAACATCCAGATGATCGAAATTGAAATGCATAAAATATCTCTTAATGTAAAGACTCATTGATTTCCTGTGACAAGTGTATAATAATGAACAGAGATGTCACTAAGTATTTCCATACGACTTATTTGTGTCATCAACATCATGGATAGCACCTTGCAGGACTTGGAAAGTCTTACCTCGGGTTAAGCCACAACCGGATTTCTTTGTAGTGTATTGTAACGTGCACCGAGGTACAGAGAAAAGTTTTTGTTGCGTCCTTACTAGTCAGCTGCGAGATTATACATGATTACAATCATGCCATCCACAGTGTACAGCTACATGATAAAGGGAATAACGTTCCGTGCAAGATAAAGTCCAGTAGAGTCCAATTAAAGATAGTCTGAGGGTAACATTATGTCCAATGTTGATCCAGATTCAATAATTGTCATAAACACCATGGTGCAATGAAGTTTTCTTAGTGGCATTTAAGAGACTTTTAGATAGGCACATGGATATGCAGAGAACAGAAGGGTATGGATTATGTGCCAGATGGAGTAGAGCTGGTCTTGCCTTCATGGTCAGCACAGCTCACACCCATTCATGGAAAGGCAAATGTTTACAGGTGGTGTGGAAATAATCAGACTAATTTAGTCGTACCCTGTGAATAAGAAACAGTTTATCTTGCATGTACTCCCCAAGGCATAGGAGTCTGAAAACCACAACCTCCAGGTGCAAGAACAGTCAGGATTGAACCCGGGTCCCTGGCGCTGTAAGAAAGCAACTCCACCACCACGCCACCGTGCCGTCCAAATGGATAGGCAATGTTTCGGTTCAGCACCCTTCTTCAGACTGACAACTGACTGTTTGTTAACATTTTGGGTCAGGGACCCTTCCTCAGAACTGGGGAAGGAGTAGAGGATTTACGGTTTTCAAAACCGAGACAAGGGAGGAATTAAGCACAGGTAGAAGACTAGAGCAAAGGTTCAAACTGCTGCAGGAACCCAACGCATCAGGCAGCATCTGCAGAGGGAAGTTCAATGTTTTTGGGTTAAGACCCTGCATCAAGACCACACCCACCACCCTCTGTGTGGAAAAGTTGCCCATCAGATTCCTATTAAATCTCTCCCCTCTCACCTTAAACCTATGTCCTCTGGTCCTCGATTCCCCTACTCTGGGTAAAAGACTGTGCATTCACCCTATCTATGGGGTGGAAGATTGCAACCTTCACGTGGTCCACCCTGTTTAGACTAATGCAATCAACTCGACGTGCACAAACGGAAGATCAAATAGAACAAGTTGTCCTACAACTTTAGGCTGTGCACGCCACACGAAAGAAGAACCCTATCTATTCCCCTCATAATCTTCTACACCTTTATAAGATCACCTTTCATCCACCTGAGCTCCAATGAACAACATCATAACCTGCCGAATCTCTCCCTATAGCTCAGGCCTTAACATGGCAACATCCTCGTTTAGATGTGAGTAGGGGTTTGTTAAGCAAGTGGATGAAAGGTTACCCCTGGTTAATGGGAACGCACAGTTGTGGTTTTAGTCAGATTATTAAATGGTGGAGAAGCCTGTGGGGCCAAATACCCTGCTCTTGTTCCTAATGGCTGCCGAGAACTAAGGGGGACCCGGTGTGGGAGATGCTGAGAACTAACCGGGACCCGGTGTGGGAGATGCTGAGAAGTAACGGGGTCCCAGTGTAGGAGATGCTGAGAACTAACGGGGACCCGGTGTGGGAGATGCTGAGAACTAACGGGGACCCAGTGTGGGAGATGCTGAGAACTAACGGGGACCCAGTGTGGGAGATGCTGAGAACTAAGGGGGACCTGGTGTGGGAGATGCTGAGAACTAACGGGGACCCAGTGTGGGAGATGCTGAGAACTAACGGGGACCCAGTGTGGGAGATGCTGAGAACTAACGGGGACCCAGTGTGGGGCCGCCCGTGGCCTGGATCGCCGCTGCGAGAAGTCCTGGATCGCCGCTGCGAGAAGATAAAGACTGTTCTAATAACTTTGTCGGCACCAGAAACATGGCGACACTTTGTGTGCTGTCTAGGGGAAATCTGCTGCATGATTTTTCCCGGATTGTACTCAAAACAAAGCATTTCTCTGCATCTAGGTACATGTGACAATAAAGTATCATTGAAATTGAATAATCAAATTTATATGTCCCCATTTGTCGTCAACAGGAATAAAGAGTGAAATCTGCAATAGGCCAATAGCATAATCCAATATCTTGCGGATCATTTACCTCAAAGAGACATCTAGTAATTTAAAGTCTAGACAAAAGTCTTCAATTTATTTCATTTCATGTTGTTGATTATATTATTAAGTCAATGGAAACATATTCCCCCCCCGAAATACAAAAGAGGATTTAACTCGTAGCATGACAAGCTGACCCAGTTTTAATCCTGAGCTCCTGTGCTGTCTGTGCGGAGTTTGCACGTTCTCACAGTGACTGCATGGGTTTCTCAGGTTGAGGCAGGTACTATCGCAATTAAGACATTTTTAGACAAGTACATGGATAGAACAGGTTTGGAGGTATATGGGCCAAATGTAGGCAGGTAGGACTAGTGTAGATGGGACATCTTGCCCAGAGTAGGGGAAATTGAGAACCACAGTTTAAGATGAGTGGGAATGGTTTAATAGGAAACTGAGGGGTAACTTTCTTACACAAAGGGGGGGTGGATGTCTGAAAAAAGCTGCCGGAGGAGGTAGTTGAGGTAGGTACTATCACATTTAGACAGGTACATGGATGGGACAGGCTTAGTGGGATATGGGCATGTTGATCAACATGTCGGTCGGTGTGGGCAAGTTGGGCGGAAAGGCCTGTAGCTAAGTGATTGAATCTGAGGGAAGGTGAGAGGAATGCAAGGAGACTAAAGTGGGGTTGATGTAGGATTAGTGCAAATAGATGTTTGATGGTTGGTGAGGATGAGGGGCTGCGCTGTATTGGACAATAACTATCGCAATATCTAAAAAATGAATTAAGTGAACAGATTATTCTCCCTCTTGATGTGATCCCTAATTCTAATTTGGGGTGGCAGAGTGGCACAGCAGTAGAGTTGCTGCCTTACAGAACCAGGGACCCGGGTTCGATCCTGACTACGGGTACTATCTGGACGGAGTTTGTACATTCTCCCTGTGATTCCGATCTCCGGGTGCTCTGGTTTCCTTCGACAGTCCAAAGACGTACAGGTTAGTAGGTAACATTTTAAATTGTCCCTGGTTTGTAGGATAGCGCTAGTGTGCGGGGTGGTTGCTGGTCGGCACAGACTCGATGGACTAAAGGACCTGTTTCCGCGCTGAATCTCAAAAGTCTAGTGTTCATTCCATGCCTGAACAAGAAGGTCGAGGCTGTAGCATTGCCCACTCAGAGAATGTTGGGCGCGGAGAGCTGCCAGTCCGGATGTCACTGAATTAATGGTCCCTGGAGTCCCACTCACATTCTGGACAAATTTATTACAGATGCAGAAATTTGGCACCAGGACATTGATCTGGGCAAGTGGGACATTTTGGGCCGGGAAAGGCCAAAAGATCCTTCTCAGGACCTAGCAGAAGCATGGGAACACAGTGGGGGTGGAATGAAGATTATGGTGTCATCAAACTGTAACCCTTTCCACTTGTGGATCTCGCTGGGTATAAACGGGGGTAAAATCCTGGCTGGCCAAATGCATCAATTCCCCAACCAATCTTACAAAAACCTTAATCCCTACGTAATCCCATGGTTGTGTGCAGGGATTTGTCCAGAAATGTGGCCAAATATGGGTGGGGTTGTCATAACACTTTATTCAATGGTTGTGGAGTGATGCAGCATGAAAAAGGCCCTTCGGCCCAACTTAATGACACCTGCCAACATGTCCCATCTACACTAAGATGTAAGAAAGTTACCCCTCAGTTTCCTAATAAACCATTCTCAATTTCCTCTACTCTGGGCAAGATGTCCCATATACACTAGTCCCACCTGCCTGCATTTGGCCCATATCCCTCCAAACCTGTCCTATCCATGTACCTGTCTAAATGTTTCTTGAACGTTTCAATAGTACCTGCCTCAACTACTTCCTTCAGCAGCTCGTTCCATACACCCACCACACTTTGTGTGAAAAAGTTATCCCTCATATTCCTATCAAACCTTTCCTTCCTCCCTCACCTTAAACCTATGCCTCTGGTTCTCAATTCCTCTGCTCTGTGCATGTACCCAATCTAGTCTTTTTTTAAAAAATAAAACAATTTAAGAGGAGAAATTGCAGTTATGCTGTGATGTTTTTCGGGTTGGGACCCTTCTTCACACAGGTCTGTGATGTTGACTCAGTCGAGGACTATAATTTCACACGATTATAAGCTACAATTCACACTAGAAGTCCAGGTTACTGGTGAGTGGATTGCTTATTTAGATAACTATCAAATAAAGCTATCAATCATGCTTCTCCTTAGCAAAGTAGTGTCCCCGTTAAGCGTTTCTATCTTTCACCAGGTGAATCCATCTATTCACTGATAGCTGTTTTTTTTGAGCAGTTAACTATCACTTATGTACCACTCAGAGTAGTTGGCGTTTTCCCCTTCTACTCAGCTGAGAAATGGACCCAATTACCTGTTTGCTTCACAACACAGCCCACCCCTCCCCCCCAATCTCGCAAAATGGCCATAAATAGGTAGCACCTGGCAATTTGGATGACAGGCTAATTGTAAGGAAATTAGTCTCTGCCTTCTGGCTCCATATACATCAGCCCATTAGGTCTGCAGCTTCCAGTATAGGACGTAAATGTAATAAATAATTAAATCCATGGTGTGTGAAGGGAAAAAATATAGAACCTCTATTACAGCAAGAGTAAACCCACGTTTTTATTACCCAAAAAAAGAAACGGAGCAAGAGTCAAGAGTGTTTTATTGTTATATGTACCAGAGAGAACTATTAAATTCTTACTTGCAGCAGCACTGCAGAATATGTAAACATAGTACTCTGTAAATAATATAATAAACGAGAAAAAAGTTCAGTATATATACATACACACACGCACCAAAACAAACAATAATAATGCAAAAAGACAAAATCAATGCTCCCCACCCCCAGTGTATACAGTCTGGAGAACGGTCTCGACCCGAAACCTCACTCATTCCTTCACTCCAGTGGTGCTGCCTGTCCCGCTTTTTATGAAAAATAGTTCAGAGCTTATTTGGAGGTTGTGGTATTTAATAGCCCGATGGCTGTAGGATTCAGAGAACCAAACGCCATTTGTGGAGGCAAAACTGTTTTGTGTATATCTTTCAGATCGAGACCCAGGTTCCTGACTGCCCCCCCCCCCCCCCCCGGAGTCCATTCAACGTACCGCTCCTTGTTCATCTTCTGAAGAAGGTTCAGACCCGAAACGTCACCCATTCCTTCTCTCCAGAGACGCTGCCAGACCCGCGGAGTTACTCCAACATTGTGTGTCTATCTCCAGCAATCCACCGTCTCTTCTGTCCTCGTATTTTTGTTACTTTTCCGCTATCATTATCAGATTCATTATAAGGGAATTCTCAACAGTATGCAAAATTTAAAATAAAACTAAAAATATTGTACATCAATTATGTTTATGAGACAGGAGCTAGTTGCAGGGCGATTAGATGGGCTAACTTCTAATTTTCAGAAACACTACAGAAATCCTGAGTGTCAGGCAATCACGTTTGCTCAAAAGTTAAGATTAAAAGTTTAAAACGTTTGTTTGCTGCCCGTAAAGGTGTTGTGTTTAATCGAGATGGTGTGTGAAAACCTCCCGTAGATTGTTTTTTTTTAAATGTCTACAATGTTTTTGAAAATACGACGGCAAATTTCTAGAAAAACATTTTTAATTCTAGAAGTGTGCACAATATTAAAAAGTTAAACATCTCTGAAGAAAAGCAGTGGCCCCGGTTTCGATGCGACCAATCGCCTAGAGAATATCACATAATACATTGTAGAGTGTAACCCCGTGTGCGAAATAAGGACTGGGATACAGAAAATAAACAAATGCAGATTAGAGGCACAAAAATGCTGGAGTAACTCGGCGGGTGAGGCAGCATCTCTGGAGAAGAGAAAAGGATGGGTGAGGTTTCGGATCGTGACCCTTCTTTAGTTTGACACATAGAGGGGGGGACAGTGAGAGGGGCGGGGAACCTCTTCAAAGTAGTCATACCTTGAGGAGATTTCGTAATGGAGCAGGCAAAGTGTAGAAACAAAGAACGGCAGATGCTGGTTTATTCCAAAGATAGACACATAGTTCTGCAGCGGGTCGGGCAGCATCTCTGGAGAAAAAAAGGGATAGGTGGTGTTTCGGGTGGGGACACTTTTATTTTACAATCCATTAAAAAAATGTCTTTCACTATCGAAAGCGCTATATTTTGGGAACAGATCCTTTATTGTATCCCTTTACAGCGAGTTGCTACAGCTTTTTTTAAATCAATAATACTAGAACGAGTTACTATAGTTTGTTATATTTTACTTTTGTGATTATTATTTTCTATTTTATGTTACCTGTACATATTTTCTTTCACGGTAGACATCTTAGTTAACGAATTCCCTTAGTCAACGGTAAAATGCATCCTGCTCATTGCAACGAAATTGTACAGTATTTCATAGACACACGGGGAACTGTAAATGCAGTTCTATTCCCTGGACTTGGGACGCGCCTTATTTATTTGAAACAAGGTGTAAATGTTAGCTGACAAAAAATAGTTGAAGGTCTAATCTATATCAAAAATTAAAAACAGCTGGAATAAAATCACTTCTGTAATTTAGCTTTTTTTGAAGCTGGGTTTTATAAACAAGTTGTTGCTTTGAGGGTGTTATGTTGGAATGGTGGTTTTACTGATTAATTTAATGAGTGAGGGCAGATAGGCACAAAAAGCGGGGCAGGCAGCAACTCTGGAGAGAAGGAACGGGTGACGTTTCTGGTCGAGACCCTTCTTCAGACTGACTCTTCACACACTTTCTATTCTTCACTCCGCTGCCTGTCCCACTGAGTTACTCCAGCATTTTTATTTGTCTATTTTCAGTTTTAAACCCGCATCTGCAATTCCTTCCTACATAATAAATGAGGGAGTTCTCAAAATCAGTTTTCAACCCCAAGCCTCAACTCGCCGGGCTGGTCGGATTGCTAGATTTTATTGCTTTCCACATACATGCATGACGCTTCCTCGATTTGTGAATGGTCGAATCGGACGTCGATCAGGGAGGGTGGGAGAGAGAGAGAGAGAGAGAGAGAGAGAGAGAGAGGGGCGGTGTTTTGTCTAGAGTTTCATTGAAGGTGGAGAGGGCGAGTGTGGTTCGTTGTGGAGAGGCGAGCGGCCGCTGATCAGAGTCCCGGGGAAGTAGCCAGCGCCAAGGGCTGCCTTTTTCAACCCAGTTCACCAGCGGGAATTAAAACACAGAGCGAGAGTCCCCAGCGCGAATCCCGAGAGAAGACAGACGTGTTGCTGAAACGAAAAATAAAAGAAATCGATTGTCTTCTGTGAAATCAAGGGATCACACAGTACCCAATAAACTGGCCACCGGGGATCAAGGCTACTGTGAATATTCGTACACAATACATTGACAGAAAGGCCGGGGTAACATCACTGAAACTGCCCGGCTCTGATGAGTCATCTTGGGTGAAGGATTTAATAGCGGAACAGCTTGAAGTCGCCTTCTACAGAAACATAACTCGCCACCGAATCGTTTCCCTGGACCCGAGCGTTGCACCCTTACCGGGTACTTACCGGCACCAATTGCGCCTCCCAGTTAATTAAAACACACACACACGGGACAAATGCCGAGACCTCCAGGAAGCCAGTTGTGAACATCAACAACAACATATTGGACTGTCTCTCTACCAGTCAAAGCAGGTACTGCTCGGATGTAGAGGCGATGCGAATCGCCCGTTAAGACTTCTTTCCCCGGGACTGGAGAGCTAACGCCGAGACAACTTTCGAGAGGAACGATAGGGAGCATGAACAGGTCGCCGTGAATGCCGGCGAGGATCGGGCCGGAGTGGATGGATTTTCTTGTTTGCGAATGATAGACCGCGGGCGGCTAGCGAATAACTAACTATTTGACCTCCCCGCGGTAGGTTTAAGAGAACTGTCTGCTCACAATGGCATCGGAGGTGATGTGTGGTCTGATCTTCAGGCTTCTTCTTCCCGTCTGTTTAGTTGCCGGTAAGTGACTCGAGATAATACCCTTTCTTTACACCTGTGTTACTATTTTTTGACCAGACCGTCGGAAATATCTGTAATGGGTTGTTTTTATTAAAAACTCCCCTCCGGTCTCCGAAAATGCAAACTTTCCCAAAGGATGCGTTGTTTTGCAGGGATTGTATTTTGTTCAAATAAATGATAGGTTGAAATGCAATGTTATAACACTGTTTATTTTTCTGGAGTTGGGCGCAGAGTTTGGTTATTTGTTATTGTGGGGGGGAATTTTTGAAAGTATTGAACGCAAGGTTGTGATCGATCAGGTGTATTTTTGTCCGTATCTGTCGCTGTTTAAATTTAAAAAAATCTAATTGAGATTTAGCCTGGAGATGAACAAAAACTACACCATAAATGCGTTTGCCATCGCTCCTACAAGGCAGATTAACACGAACAGCCCTTCACATTCGGTAGGTCGGGAAGGAACTCGGAATAGATTTTTCCCGAGGTGACATGCCCGGGGGAGAAGAAAGGAGAGAGAAAACACGGGTACAGCCTTGAAGCTGACTAGAAATTGAATGTGAAGTTGTGCTCGCCGTCCGCGCTGCATGTGAATGGAGTTCCTTGATTAGTTAAGTTGAAATGCGCCTGGGTTTAATGAGCGCTGGCAAGGGATTGGAGTCGGTAACCACAGCCCCGTCTGGTTCCTTGGTCCAAGGTTGGGGCGAAACAGCGGCCGGGTTGCAGAGAGCCGCGGCGCGGCCACTCGATGCGAGCACTGCACTCAACTGAACCGTCTTGTCAGTTGCGGCCAGTGCGGCCGCGAAGTCTACACTTAAAGCCCAGCCGCCGGGCGAAGGGGAGGCAGGCGTGAACGCTGTTTGTAACCCGACTCAATTCCAGATCCAGATGTTATCTTTTCTATATGCCACTCCGATTGAAAGCCACAATTAAAAGAAAATGTAATCACTTAACACTTATGCAGCGCCTATTACATCGTAAACGCAGAAGGCTGTGGAGACCAGCTCAATGGATATTTGGAGATTGACAGATTCTTGATTATTAAGGGTTTCGTTGGGGTTATGGGGAGAAGGCAGGAGAATGGGGTTGAGAGGGAAAGATAGATCAGCCGTGATTGAATGGTGGAGTAGACTTGCTGGGCCAATCCTTTCCCTATAACTTATGAACATGAGTTTACCAGCAAAATATTTTTTGGAAATATGTTGTAAGGTAGGAGCTAATCTCACAGCACAAGATGCCATTAATTAACACATATATGTAGAAACAAGGAATTGCAGATGTTGGTTTACCAAGAAAAGGCACAAAATGTTGGAGTAACTCAGCTGGTCAAGCAGCATCTCTGGAGAGCATGAGTAGGTGACGTTTCGGGTCCAGATCCTTCTTCACACAGTTGTTCTTAAGAACAAATACACTTTTTTTCTGAAGAAGGTTCCTAACCCGAAACTTGCAGTAAACATTATTACCTTGATCATGTACAATCTGTACACTGTGGACAGCTTGATTGTAATCGTGTATAGTCTTTCCGCGCGGACTGGTTAAGCACGCAACAAAAGCCTTTCACTGTACCTCAGTACACATGACAATACACCAAGCGATTGCCTATCCATTCCCTCCACAGATGCTGCCTGACCCACTGAGTTCCCCCAGAAATTTATATTTTTCTCAAGATTCCACCATCTACAGTCCCTTAATTTTGGTGACATTTGTTGAACGAAAAATATAACCATATTTCGAAACGGTTTCTTGGAAATTTATGCACGATCCTGCCGCAATGCCTCGTACGAAGGTTGTACCTAAGATAGTGTAGTGCTCCATCAACTCTGGGCCAAGTCAGCCACGATTTGTAGCTCCTGTCTCCGGGGTGGGACTTGAATCTGGTCCAAACCGAGTTAGCAGTTGAGTTGAGGTAAACATGACATTAGGAACCAATCCACATTTTGAATAAGTGTTTCACTGAAATATTCAAGTTGTCTTGTCTGGATAGAATGCGAAGAACACAAAATGCTGGAATAGCTCAGCGGGACAGGCAGCAACTGTGGAGGACATGGATAAGTGACGTTTCGGGGCAGGACCCTTCTTCAGACTGATGGGGGGGGGGGGGGGGGGGGGGGTGCTAGGAATTGAAACTTAGCGTTGAAGAGACTGTGAGGTGTCTTCATAAAACGTGGGAACAGAATTAGGCCATTCAGTCCATCGCTTCTACTCCGCCATTCAATTATGGCCATATTAGTTTTCGCTCACGACTCCATTCTCCTGCCTTCTCCCTGTAACCTTTGACACCCGTACTAATCAAGAACCTATCAATCTCTGCCTTAAATATCTAATGACTTGCCCTCCACAGCCATCGGAAGCACTGAATATCTTGTCTCCATTTTCAGGGTGGCATGGTGGCGCAGCGGTAGAGTTGTTGCCTTACAGCGCCAGAGACCTGGATTCGATCCTGACCATGGTACTTTTTTCACGGAGTTTGTATGTTCTCCCTGTGACCATGTAGGTTTTCTCCGGATGCTCCAGTTTTCGCCCACATTCCAAAGATGTGCGGGTTGTGTCGATTAATTGGCTTCTGTAAATTATCCCTAGTGTGTGGGATAGAACTGGCGTTCGGGTGATTGTTGGTCGGTGGGCCGAAGGGCCTGTTTCCGCATTGTATCTCTAAACAAACTACATTTTGAAGGTATGCCCTTTTATTCTGACGCTGTGATCCTATATCTAGGACATAAGTGGGGTTAGATGAGGTAGACACAAAATGCTGGAGTTTCAGCGGGACAGGCAGCATTTCTGGAGAGAAGGAATGGGTGACATTTCGGGTCGTGCCCCTTCTTCAGACTACGGGTTAGATGAGGTGATGGGGGTCTAGGAATTGAAAGTTATTGAAGTGTTGAAGAATATGTAAGATGCCTTGGAAATAGCTTCAATTTAGTTTAGTTTACAGATACAGCGTAGAAACCGGCCCTTCAGCCCACCGCGTCAATGCTGACCAACGATCCCCGCACACTAACACTATCCTATAACACTGGAGACAGTTTATAAATTTACCAAACCAATTACCCGACAAACCTGTACATCTTTGGGGTGTGGGAGCAAACTGGAGCAACTGGTGAAAACCCATACGGTCACAGGGAAAACATACTAACGCCATAAAGATAGCACCCGTAGTGAGGATTTAACTTGGGTCTCTGGCGCTGTAAGGCAGCATCTCTCCTGCTGCGCCACCATGCCACCCATTTAGATGAGGTAATGGGAGTGTTAATGGCGGTCTAAATTGAATTAGATGAGGCAATGGGAGTGTCGGAATAAAAGGAATTGATAGACAATATTTTTGCGCCAGCTTCTCACTCTAATGTTAGCAATGACCTGGAAGAGTCAAAGCCTAGAAAAGGTTTTGTGATCAATGGGATGTTTAAATGTCTGTCGATGCGGTTCATGTGCAGTTGCAACTTCCTTTCCTTCCTTAACGTGCGGGTGACAGGAATGTATCAGGTAGAAATCCAGGCAGCCCTCTTGTCCAAATAAACACTACTTCCCCATGACCCCCCACCCAACCTCCCCTCCCCCCTCCCATCCCCTCCACTATGTCCATGGCTTCTGCTTGCAATTCTCACTGTCAGTAGCTTTCAAAGGAGAGTGTCCATTTTTATTCTTCAAGGGTTTTCAGATAGCAAGGTAAGCCTTCATAAATTGGTGTGTGTTGCTACAATGAGACACTGAGAAAGACAGGAGGCACATTAGCCATTTGATGATTAGTTTTTAGTTTAGAGATGTGGTGTGGAAACAGGTCCTTTCAGAGATCACTCCGTGCATTAGCACTATCCTACACGCACTGGGGACAATTTACAATTTTACCATTAGTCTACAAACCGATACATCTTTGGAATGTGTGAGGAAACCGGAGCAGCCAGAGTAAACCAACGCAGGGCACGGGGAGAACGTACAACCTCCGTACAGGCAGCACCCATAGTCGGGATCGAACCGGGGTCTCTGGGGCTGTAAGGCAGCTATTCTACTGCTGCGCCACCATGCCCGTTTTGTTTGGGACAGGGTGGTGTTGCATGGGTAGGGGTGCTTCTAGGAAGGTTGTACTCCAACCCTTCTTTGTCTAAGTATGACCACCACAACCCATGCATTCAGGGAGCCCTCGTGATCCAGCTGGTGATCTAGGGCAGGGGGCCCCAACATGACCTGCAAACCTTGATGGTGATTCTCTTACCCAAGCGTGAGATGAGTAACATAGCGGGTCAAGCAGCATTTCTGGAGAAAAACGATAGATGACATTGCGAGTCTGAAGAAGGGTCCTTACCCAAGACATCATCTATTCCTTTTTCTCCAGAGATGCTGCCTGACCCGCTGAGTTACTCCAGCACGTTGTGAGTATCTTTGGCATAAATCAGCATTTGTTGTGGATCTTTGTTTCTTCACTTCCACCATAGATACTGCCTGACCCATTGAGTTCCTCCAGCACTTTATGTTTTGCTCAATATTCCAGCATCTACAGTTCCTTCTATCATCAAGCCTTTGGGTGTGACCTGTTAGCTAAAGCCATTACTTGTGCAGGGGGCAGCTAGTCACCTATGTGAGCCGCTCCACTTGAACTAAGCTGCAAACACAGTGGATCTGTTGAGGGTTGCAAACTCATTCAATTCCAGGAGGGATTTGGAGAAGATTGGAGAATGGTTAATATGACCCCTGTGTTCACAAAGGGCAGAAGGCAGGGAATCATATCTTTGTTAGTTTAACATCTATTGTTAGCAAGATGTTGGAGTCAGTAACCAAAGAGGAAAGAACTAATCATTTAGGGAGGCCGATATCCCTGAACCTAGTCACCATGATTTTATGAAAGGTGTTTGCTCAAATTCTATGAGAAATCCATAAAAGCTGAAGGACATGCTTCAAGAGCCAACTATGTTTATTTGTCATATGTACAGACAATGATGGGTCCAAATCCAAAACGTCCCCTATCCATGTTCTCCAAGGATGCTGCCTGACCTGCTGAGTTACTCCAGCACTCTGTCTCTTTTCTTGGTAAAGCAGCATTTGCAGTTCCTTCTTTCTACACTTCTAAACAGTGAACTTCTTACTTGAAGCAGCTTAACAGGCCCATAAACGTAATACGCACAGCTGAAAGTATATCAATTAAATCAGTATATTAATTTAAAAAATTCAATAAATTAATAACCATGAAAAAAAAAACAAAGTCCATAGTGCAACGAAAGAGACATTCCATAGAAGCTCACGGTTGCTGGGGTTAGTATTGTGCAGTGTTCAAGAACCTATTGGTCACTGGGAGGAAGCTGGCGTTGAACTTCGTGGTCACGGTTTTCAGGCTCCTGTACCACCTTCCTGATGGTAAGAGTGAAATGAGAGCGTGACCGGGGTGTTGTTGATTTTCTTGTTGATATTGGCTGCCTTTTTCAGGCAGTGCCTCCTACATGTGGCCTTCTAGGTTGTAGAGTTGCTGCCTAACAGCGCCAGAGACCCGGATTTGATCCGGCTTACGGATGCCGTCTGTACAGAGTTTGCACGTTCTCCCTGTGACCTGCGTGGGTTTCCTCCAGGTGCTCCGGTTCCCATATGGTCACGGGGAGGACGTGCAAACTCCTTGCAGACAGCACCCGTAGTCAGGATCGAATCGGGTCTGTGGTGCTGTGAGGCCGCAACTCTAGCACTACATCACAGTGCCACCCCCACATGGATCCCTTTCTGTGTAGTTTCCTTTCATGGACACTGAGCTGTGTGAAATTGAAAACACAATCACTGTCCTACAAACAATTGACTTTATACTCTGGTTTGCAAACTCTTGTGTCCTGAAGAAGGCTGGCAAATGGTCTTGCACTTCTAGGGTGCCTCAAACAAAATGCCGACCCAGTCTTTGGACCTAATTGTTCAAAAGGAGCCGTAACACCGGACAGAAAAGAATGGTGGTGTTAGTCAGAATGATTGTTCAGTATAAAATCGAAGGTCTTAAATTGGTCATTTACCAAATATAGATCTCTTTTTGCCATATTGACATTGAGTTTTGAACTCCTAAAGCCTGAGGATTCTGAATTTTTACAACCTCTCATTTAAGCTAATTTACAGTTGACCGTAATAGCTATTTTGGTTTTGTGTTGTAATTTAGATTCGGCTTCAAATGTTCCAGAAGTTTCTGCAGAATTAACGGTAATGAGTTCACAATGTGAAAAATTATACTCGTAAAAATAACCCCATCAATCTTTGGCAATATGGCACAGCAAGGATTCCAAACGGCTGCAGATTATGAGGTGATTTGTTCCTCATTGGACCACTGTCTACAAACCACAACTCTCTCCTCCTGTACCTTTATGTGCCATAACATCACTGGATTTACACAATTTAATGTTGCTTCAGCTATTTAGGACTCGTCATTTATTAAATAATATCTGTTGATTTGTAGATACATGGAACTGCAGATGCTTGTTTACAAAAATAAAGACTCCGAATGCTGGAGTTCCTCAGCGGGTCAGGCTGAGGAACTCTGGAGAACATGGCTAGGTGACATCTCCCTACTACAATCGCGTAAGTGGGACAGACCCATAAGGCATACTAACTTGTTCCACGTTTAAAAAAAAATCAATTTCTATTTAAAGAAATATATATTTTGTCTTTTTCTATCTTTTAATCCATTATTTATTTCTACCTCCACTATAGTATGCAGCCATTTTGGCTAATTCATAAAATACTGGAGATATTTGGGTCGGGGTGTATATGGGGAGACAGAAACAGTGAGTGGTTTAAGGTGACCTTTCATCACACTTTTGCATTTAGTTGAATTCTATTGACCATGTCATGCCAGTTGTATTTGTGTTACATGTGATTTTTCCAATGCAAAATTAATATAATCTGACGGGGGAGTTAGAAGCACAGAGTGCTTGAAATTTCTTGGCTACTAGGTTCAACGGATTTCACATTTTCTTTCCATTGCACAGGGTGACATAACCATAGTAACTTATCACACAAGGTGGCATAACTAATATTTACATACAGGTCACATTTAGGTGATGACTGATGAATGAGAACATGTATTTATTGAGAATGTGGGATTGCTGTAATATTAGGTGAATGGCTGTACGGACTGGTATTCAGTCTGAAACTGGCCATTTGCTCCACGTTTAATGGAGTGTTTTTTCTAAACGGGTCTTATTTTCAATTAACATTCATAAGTTGTGAGAGCAGAATTTGTCCATTGATGATGAACCTCTCATCAAGTTGACTCCGCCATTCAATCATGGCTGATCTATCTTTCCCTCTCACCCCCATTCTTCTGACTTGACCCCATAACCCCTGACACCCATACTAATCAAGAACCTATCAAATCTCCACCTTAAAATATCCATTTACTTGGCCTCCACAGCCGTCTGTGGCAATGAATTCCACAGATTCATCATCCTCTGCCTAAAGAAATTCCTCCTCATCCCCTTTCTAAAGGTACGTCCTGTTATTCTGAGGATATGGCCTCTGGTCCTAGACTCTCCCATTAGTGGAAACATCCTCTCCACATTCACTCCATCCAGGCCCAACATTATTTTGACTTTGCAGTTTTGACACTTCTTCTTCTTATTGAGTTCACACACAAGATTAGAAGTTGCTCAGCCAGAGCTGAACACACTTCTCGGCATCTGCATACAATGGTGTCTGTCTTGCGCTTCTTGTGCTTGGTGGTGGGAAGATTGGTGGAAACAAGGCCGCGACATGAATGCTCTTTCCTTGACCCCAGTTTCGAAACTAAATCATGAGTGAAATTAGTTAAATGGTCAAAACTCACATTGCTGGAAGAACTCAGCGGGCCAGGCAGCATCTGGGGAGGGAATGGACAGGCAACATTTTGGGTCGGGACCCATTGTCAGATTGATTGTAGAAGAATATTTCAAAGTAGGCTTTCTTTGAGTAGATTTCACAGTGGAGTAGTACAATGCAGACTCGAGGAACTGTAGATGCAGGAATCTTGAGCAAAACACGAAGGGCTGGAGAAACACAGCAAGTCGGGCAGCATCTGTGAGGGGAATAGACAAGGTGACGTTTCGAGTCGGGACCCTACTTTAGTCTGCCTATTCAAATACTGCTTGACCTGCTGAGTTTCTCCAGCATTGTGCGTGAGAGAGAGAGAGATCTTTCTTGTAAAAGTAAGAGTATTTTTAAAGTGGCACATGCATTAGAAATGAATACATGATACAGAGAAGTGCTGAGAAAACCTGCGCAAGTTTCTTTGGAGTGTAGGAGGCTGAGGGGATGACATTATTGGAGTTTACATGAGGGTAGCACTGTGGCGCAGCTGATGGGGAGCTGCCTCACAGCGCCAGAGACCCAGTTCAATCCTGACCTTAGGTGCTGTCTGTACGGAGTTTGCACGTTCTCCCTGTGACTGCGTGGGTCCTCTGGTTTCCTTCCACATCTTAAAAACAGGCATGTTGGTAGGTTAATTGGACAGGGCAGTGGGATAACATAGAATTAGTGTGAGCATGGGCTTGGTGGGCCGAAGGGCTTGCTTCCATTCACAGATATAAATTTCAATTTTACCAAGCCAATTAACCTACAAACCTGTACGTCTCCAGATAGATAGATGAGGGGAATGAATAAGGTAAATGTTTAGCCTTATTCCCGGCAATTCTAAAATTATAGTGTTAGGGAGGAGAGGAGGAGCTGATGGGGATTTAGTGAGACCTTTGGGACAACCTCCCACACTCCAAAGACGTACAGATTTAGAAGGTAGTACATATTCTAGAATGAACTATCAGAAAAAGCTATAGAAGCGGGTACAATTCCGACTTTCAAAAAAGATTTGCACAGATATACGAGTTGGAAGGGTTTAGAATATTATGGGCCAAATAAGTTACGGGGAGAAGGCAGGGGAATGGGGTTGAAAGGGAAAGTTAGATCAGCCATGATCGAATCGCGGAGTCAGATTTGATGGGCTGAACGGCCTAATTCTGCTACTGTCTTATGGTGTAATGAAACCAGTGAGAATGCCAACAGTGAGAATGGACAAGTTGGGCTGAAGGGCCTGTCTTCATGCTGTATAGATCTATGAATTTATTTTTGCTGACCTTAAGCAATTTAGTTTGAGATTTTATTTGGGCAGTGGCTGACTTCTCCAAACCTTGGCTCCTACTTTAGCTTCTTCCAGGAATGCACTGTGAGCCATTCTGCATGCAAATCTTGGATATAAAGAAAGACATACTGTATATTAAAAAAGTTTTTTATCTGTGGGAGCCTGTGGTGCAGAATTGGCGGCTGTGTTTCCTGCTCCACGACGGTGACTGCAGTTAAAACATTCTTCATTGACTGTTTAGTTTAGAGATAGAGGATGGAAACGGGCCAGTCAGCCCACTGAGTCCGTGCTGACCAGCGATCACACGTTCACACTAGTTCTAAACTAAACACTGGGAAGAATTTTCAGAAGCCAATTTCCCGTCAAACCTGTACGTGTGGGTGGAAACCAGAGCACCCAGAGAAATCCCACGCGGTCACAGGGAGAACGTACAAACTCCATCCAGACAGCACCCGTGGACAGGATCGAACCCGGGTCTCTGGCGCTGTAAGGCAGCAACTCTGCTGCTGCGCCACTGTTCCACTGTAAATGGCTTGGGGATGTGAAGGAGAAGATTAAAATGTAATCTGCTGGTGTAAAGGGCCTGTCCTACCAGCATCCGACTCCATGCGATGAGCGCGATCAAACCAGAAGCGGGGGCCGCGCGGAGGTCGGGTGATCCCCTGTACAGGGCCGTTCCTACCAGCATGCGCCTGCATGCGGCAAGCGCGACCATACCAGCAGCGAGGGCCGCGCGGAGGTCGGGTGAGTGGCGCAACGCGGCGCAAAGTGAGGCGAACTTGGAGCGAAGCCTTAAGGTAAGTTCGCCAGGACAGAGAGGGGCACACGGGCACAGAGGCACACACACAGAGGGCCACGGAGCCACACAGATAGAGGGTCACGGAGGCACTTACAGATAGGTTCACGGAGGCACGACGTCGAGGCGGTGTGTCATGCGTCGAGGCAACTGCGAGCCGACAAGCCGTTGCCGCGCGGAATTTTTGAACAGTCAGTTTTTTGGAGCCCCGCGCGATGTCGGGACGAACTCCGCACAATTCCGCACGGCTCCGGCGATGGAAGTGGGACCGGCCCCGCGACGCCGGACGGCTCAAGCGACCACGTTAGGTCGCGCTCATCGCATGGAGTTGCATGCTTGTAGGACAGGCCCTTAACTCAGTGGGGTAGGCAACATCTTTGGAGAGTATGACAGGGTGACATTTTGGATTGAGACCCTCAGTCTGAAGAAGGGTCTTGACCCATAACGTTACCCATTCCTTCTCCACACAGAGGATGTCTGCCCCGCTGAGTTACTCCAGCATCTTGTGTCTATCTTCGGTGTAAACCAGCATCTGCAGTTCCTTCCTACACATTAAAATGCAAACCTTCCCTTATGATGCAAAGACATGGCATTTTGCAAAACTATATGTGATTCATTCATGATCTGGTGGCTCTGGATCGAAATGTTAATTCGTAACATATTTTACAAGTTTAGCAATTGCCCAAACCTATTCAGTCAACCAAAATTTGGTCAGATTGGCTGGCAAAATGCATGCAGGATATTGGTGGAAACTCTCATAGAATAATCTTATTATTTACGTGGCTGTATAATTCTTGGCTTTCGAATCTTGCTTGAGCATTGTTAATAGCTCAGCTGCTATAAGGTTCAATCTTAGCTCTTGTTTGTTTTTTTTCCCCATTATACTCAACTAGTGACTATGCACTCTGACAGCCACTAAAGTTTCTTTCCAAAGAAAAAATTGCAAGCCAGCATGAATATTATTACCATTTTTTAAAAAAGGCATGCATCAATATTAAAATGAACAAAAATTGGATTTTTTTGGTCGATTTTGATCTTTAAAGAATATAATTATTCTATATTATAATTATTCATCTTTGCTGCATGCAGAAATTGTCAGAATGTCAAATTGTCAGAATGGAAAATGGATAAGTTTGTGCATTTATTGTAGATTAGAAATGTAATCCACTTTGTACAGAATTTACGAGAGGACGTCATTTTGAAAAATAATATTTTTGCTGTGGTCGGGTGCTTCACAGCGCCAGAGACCCGGGTTCAATCCTGACTATGGGTGCCGTCTGTACGGATATTGTATGTTCTCCCATTGACCAATTGGAAGTTCCCTGGTTTCCTCCCGTACTCCAACGACCTGGTTGTTGATTACCACAAGGTTAATTCCCGGGATGGCGGGACTGTCATCTGCTGAGAGAATGGAGCAGCTGGGCTTGTACACTCTGGAGTTTAAAAGGATGAGAGGGAATCTCATTGAAACATATAAGATTGTTCAGGGCTTGGACACACTAGAGGCAGGAAACATGTTCCCGATGTTGGGGAAGTCCAGAACCAGGGGCCACAGTTTAAGAATAAGGAGTAAGCCATTTGGAATGGAGATGAGGAAACACTTTTTCTCACAGAAAGTGGTCTGTGGAATTCTCTGCCTCAGAGGGTGGTGGTGGTGGTAGGTTCTCTGGATGCTTTCAAGAGAGAGCTAGATAGGGCTCTTAAAAATAGTGGAGTCAGAGGATATGGGGAGAAGGCAGGAACGGGGTACTGATTGGGGATGATCAGCCATGATCACATTGAATAACGGTGCTGGCTCGAAGGGCCGAATGGCCTACTCCTGCACCTATTGTCTATTGTCTATTGACCTGCATTGGGTTTGTTGGTTAATTGACTTCAGTAAAATTGTAAATGGTACCTAGTGTGTGGGATAGTGTTAATGTATGTGGTGATCACTGGTCGGTGTGGACTCGGTGGGACAAATGACCAGTTTCCACGTCGATCTCTAAAGTCTAAGATTTTTTATGCTGACATGAATATTATTACATTTTTCAAAAAGATGCACCTCAAATATTAAAAAAATGTTTTTTTTGTGTCTGTTTTGGTCTTCAAAGAATATTATTGTTCTTTTTACAATTAATCAAATTATTCATCTTTGCTATGTGTGTGCAGTAACAAAAATAACCCCAAATTGTCTGGCCGAAGGGCCTGTTGCCACAACGTATATCCCTCTAGATGGAAGAAAGTGTGCAAAATGTTTATGAAAATATCAATAAAATGTTAGCTTTACAACAAATGAAGGGATCCATAATTAAGTAGAAATCATATCAGCTAAACATGCTGTGGATTTTTAATGTCAGTTTTAGTAGAACCAGCTGTTAACGATTTGGTTAACGGTTGATCTTGTTTGAGGGATTGCAATTCCATCCACTTGTCTGTTTTCATTTGCTATTATCTCTCCTTCTGCACAGATTTTATGAGTTCATCTACAGTTTGAAGAACATGTCGAGATATTTAAATTGTGTGCAAAGTGTAATAAACATCCAATATGTGGTTTAGTTGAGAAATACAGCGCGGAAACAGGCCCTTCAGCCCTCTGTCCACGCCGGCCAGCAATCCCCATGTATCCGACACACTTGGAACAATTTACAGAAGCCAATTAACCTACAAACCTGCACATCTTTGGGTGTGGGAGGAAAGCAGAGCATCCGGGGAAAACCCGCGCGGTCACAGGAAGAATGTCCAGAGTCCGTACAGACAGCACCCATAGTCATGATCAAAGCCGGGTCTCTGGCGCTCTAAGGCAGCAACTCTACCGCTGCTGTTGCAGAATAATTTGGTGAGGTTCTTGCATGTTCCTGGGTGATGTAATAAATCTTGAAACTAGGGCGTCAGTTTAATTGAAGCTTTGAACATCTTCCCCATGCTGTTTAAGAATGTTCCCCAAGTATAGTAGCGGGACTATATGAGACCTATCCACCCTTTGTACAAAATAGGTTCATTACAAAACAATTCAAACCAGCACCCTTGGATTTACAAGGCAGAATTAGCAAATGTGTATTTGTGAATTGGTTTGTCTTCTTCTGGGCCTTGTTTAAATGTTAGAGCTGTGATGGAGACATCAAGAAAAATTCTGGCGGATTTTTGTCTTACTGTAATTAAATTCATATGTTTTAAGGAAAAGAACACATTGTAGTCTGATATAAGCCAGGTACTTTCATAACATTTAACATTTTAGTGACAATTGGACACGTACATGGATATGTAAATATGGACATGGACATGTACATCTACATGGCTAGATCAGGCTTATAGGGACATAGCCAAGCACAGGCAGATGGGACAGTGTAGTGCAGTTGGTGATCATGGCAAGTCACACAGTGTGGAAACAGGCCCTTTAGCCCACCGAGTCTGCACCAATCAGCGATAACACGTACACTAGAATTATCCTACGCACTAAGGACAATTTACAAACGCCAATTAATGTACAAACCTGTATATCTCTGGAGTGTGGGAGGAAATTGGAGCACCCGGAGAAAACCGCAGGGAGAATGTACAAACTCCGTGCAGACAGCACCCGGGTCTCTGGCAGCAACTCTGCAACTACGCCACTGTGCCACTCTCTGAATGGAGCTCTCTACTACTCTAGTCTGACATTGCACTAGCGCTAAGAGGCACAATTGTCTGCCACATCTCTTCCACATGTGAAATAAAAGTTGACATAGCTATTGAGTTATTGCCATTTTTTATTGGTTTTTAAAGAATCTCATATCTTATAATGTAAGCATGGCATCAGAAAACATATTTAGCGATGGAATTGGAATGTATCATTTTATTTTGAATGAGGGCTAACATTTTCATAATCTAATTATACTGAAACTTAAAGTAAACATATTCTGCATAGTACAAATAATGTACACGTACTAAAATAAGCCTGCTAATAATTTTAGAAATATTTAACTCTACGTTAAAGCATTTTATAAATCCATCAGGTAAGGCAAATTTGCTGAAGTTCTATTTTGAATCATAATTGGAACGAATGTCTGGTATTACAGATAATTTCTTAATATAATGCTCCTGCTTTACAGCTTTTGCCAGAAAGAAGAGTCAGTCAGTGCACAGACAAAGACTGAACACGTCAGCTGATGCGTTTTAGACGTTGGTTCCATTTGCTGTCAGTAAAAATGAAAGGCAAATCATTCAATTTAATGGGCTTCTTGCTCTGAACACTTGGGTTTGGCAGAATTATTAAATGAATTCAATTGACCAATGTTTAATATTTGGGAAGGAAGAAGCCAAGGTTAAGCTGACCTTTGGGTGAGAGTTAAGAAGAGCCCAAGAAATGTGCACGACATGTTGGTCAGTGTGGGCAAGTTGGGCCAAAGGGCCTGTTTCCATGACTCCAATTAAGACTTGGTTGTGTCAGAGGGATCCCTCATCTCATTTCCTAAGGAATATCATGGGCTTAACTCTCCTCTCCTGCCTGGTCCCCAAGGCATGTTGATTTCCCAACAAGTCCATCGCACCTTTGAATGCATTTGATGATTCGACCTCCTCTGCTCTCTGGGCAATCCAAAGATCAGCCCTAAGGTCCTCAACTCTGAATGATCCAGTGCGTGTCTCTCAGGACCACAATTTGCAGATGGGACAGCGTAGATGGGGCATCTTGGATGGCATGGACAAGTTGGGCCAAAGGGCCTGTTTCCACACTGCATGACTCTATAACTCTGTAACTTGTGTCCCACAAAATGGAAAGCACGGCCACTTCCTTGTGCCGTAGAAAGCATTTTATTGGGATGCGTCTCAGCATGGTCTATCCAAGACCACAAGAAACTGCAGAGAATTGTGGAAGCAGTCTAGAACATCACACAAACCATCCTCCCTTCCACTAACCCCATCTACACTTCTCGCTGCCTCGGCAAGGCCACCAGCATAATTGGGGAGAGTCTCACCCTGGTTACTCCCTCTTCTCCCCTCTCCCATCAGGCACGAGGTACAGAAGTGTGAAAACTCACATCTCGAGATTCAGGGACAGTTTCTTCCCGGCTGTTATCATGCAACTGAACCATCCTATCAGCAACTCGAGAGCAGTCCTGAGCTACCATCTACCTCTTTGGACTATCTTTAATCGGATTTTACTGGACTTTACCTTGCACTAAACTTTATTCCTTTTATCCTGTTTCAGTAGGCTATGGACGGCTTGATTGTAATCATGTATTGTCTTTCCGCCGACTGTATAGCAGGCAACAAAAAAGCTTTTCACTGTACCTAGGTGCACGTGACAATAAACTGAACTAAATTATCTTAAACAATGCATCCCAAAATAAAACATCTGAAAACGATGCGCTGAATGGTGTGCTCTGCTTACTTACAAAGTTTAAAAATAAATGTAAGAACATGAGAAAGGGGCCATCTGACTCCTTCCAACTTGCTCAGACGTTTAACAAAGGGCGTGGGTGATCTAACTCAACACCATTTCCAACCACTATCTCCACATCGTTTGATTCTTTTAACGTGTAGATACTGTATCTATGCAACTCTTTTCTGAATGCAATCAAGGCTCGAGCCTCTTCAGCTCCTCAGTCCTAAATAGTCTACTTATTTTAAGACTATGGACTACCACCCCCCTTCCCTTCTCCCCCTCCCACCCTTCAGCCGATTTGGGACATCTCAACTAGTGGAGCCATCATCCCCACATCTGCCTTATTAAAGCCCTTCATGAATTGGATACATTTCGATGAGGTTACACCTCTGCTTCGTGTAGATTCAAGGTCAAAGAGGACCAGCATTTACAGGCCTGTTTGAATTTCATTGTTCGTACACATCCTTCAATTTTTTTAAATGATCAGATGCCTTGCCACAATCTAAAATCCATTATTACTGGTTTATAAGAATAAATGTAAACTTTACTACGACTCTACTGACATGCTCAAGGAATTAAAATGTCAATTCATAATCTCCTGTTGCAATAGGGAATTGTTCATTTAAAATGACAGCGTCCATATTAGACATTGCTGAGTCTTTCATCTGATAACGTGATGGTCATGGAGGTCATGCAGCAGAGAAACTGGCCCTCTGTCCAGCAGGTCTACACTGAACATCAAGTATCTATCCATGCCAATTGCATTTACCAGCACTTGGTCCATGGTCTCTCATCTATAGGTGATGCAAGTGCTTGTATAGCTGCTTTTTAAATGTTGTGAGCTTCTGCCTCCGCTACCCACTCTGCCAGTGAGTTTGTTGCCTGCTGTCACAAATTCTCTCTGTCTTCCCTGATGCAAGGTTAATGAGCGAATGGGCCAGAGTAATTGCTGAGCAATTCAGTACTTTCAAGCTCACAAAGGAATTCTGCAAACGACCCATTGTCAGAGATTGATGGGCCCTTGAAGACTGGAAAAAGGTGAATTTATTATGGGGAACAAGGAAATGGCAGATAAGTTGAACAGGTACTTTGGATCCGTCTTCACTAAGGAGGACACAAACAATCTTCCTGATATAGTGGTGGCCAGAGGATCTGGGGTGACGGAGGAACTGAAGGAAATCCACATTTGGCAGGAAATGGTGTTGGGACTGAAGGCTGATAAATTCCCAGGGCCTGATGGTCTGCATCCCAGGGTACTTAAGGCAGTGGCTCTAGAAGTCGTGGATGCATTTGGTGATAATTTTCCAATGTTCTATAGACTCAGGATCAGTTCCTGTGGACTGGAGGGTAGCTAATGTTATCCCACTTTTTAAGAAAGGCGGGAGAGAGAAAACAGGGAATTATAGACCAGTTAGCCTGACATCGGTGGTGGGGAAGATGCTGGAGTCGATCATAAAAGATGAAATAGCCGCACATTTGTATAGCAGTAACAGGATCGGTCCGAGTCAGCACGGATTTACTAAGGGGAAATCATGCTTGACTAATCTTCTGGAATTTTTTGAAGATGTAACTAGGAAAATGGACAAGGGAGAGCCAGTGGATGTAGTGTACCTGGACTTTCAGAAAGCATTTTATAAGGTCCAACATAGGAGATTAGTGGGCAAAATTAGGGCACATGGTATTGGGGGTAGAGTGCTGACATGGATAGAAAATTGGTTTGCAGACAGGAAACAAAGAGTAGGGATTAACGGGTCCCTTTCAGAATGGCAGGCAGTGACTAGTGGGGTACCATAAGGCTCGCTGCTGGGACCGCAGCTATTTACAATATACATCAATGATTTGGATGAAGGGATTCAAAGTAACATTAGCAAATTTGCAGTTGACACAAAGCTGGGTGGCAGTGTGAACTGTGAGGAGGATGCTATGAGAATGCAGGGCGACTTGGACAGATTGGGGTAGTGGGCAGATGCATGGCAGGTGACTTTTAATGTGGATAAATGTGGGGTTATACACTTTGGTATCAAAAACCAGGAAGGCAGATTACTATCCAAATGGCGTCAAGTTGGGAAAAGGGGAAGTACGACGGGATCTAGGGGTCCTCGTTCATCAGTCTATGAAAGTAAGCATGCAGGTACAGCAGGCAGTGAAGAAAGTGAATGGCATGTTGGCCTTTATAACAAGAGGAGTCGAGTATAGGAGCAAAGAGGTTCTTCTACAGTTGTACAGAGCCCTAGTGAGACCGCACCTGGAGTATTGTGTGCAGTGTTGGTCCCCTAATTTGAGGAAGGACATTCTTGCTATTGAGGGAGTACAGCGTAGGTTTACAAGGTTAATTCCCGGAATGGTGGGACTGTCATATGCTGAGAGAATGGAGCGGCTGAGCATATACACTTTGGAGTTTAGAAGGATGAGAGGGGATCTTATTGGAACATATAAGATTGTTAAGGGTTTGGACACGCTAGAGGCAGGAAACATGTTCCCGATGTTGGAGGAGTCCATGAACCAGGGGCCACTGTTTAAGAATAAGGGGTAAGCCATTTAGAACAGAGACGAGGAAACACTTTTTCAGGCATTGGACTTACTCCCGAGGAAGACTAGCATTTCCATAAAGAGCCAGTTTAGAACATTTTTTAAAATTTAAGTTAATGTTTATTTAGTTAATTAGGGCGGCACAGTGCCGCAACGGTAGAGTTGCTGCCTTGCAGTGCCAGAGACCAGTTTCGATCCTGACCACAGGCGCTGTCTGTGCTGAGTTTGTTAATTCTCCCTGTGACCACGTGGGGTTTTGCCGGGTGCTCCGGTTACCTACCACTCTCCAAAGACGTGCAAGTTTGTAGGTTAATTGGTTTCAGTAAAATTGTAAATTGTCCCTAGTAAGATCGTGTTAGTGTGCTGGGACCACTGGTCGGCACGGACTCAGTGGGCTGAAGGGCCTCTTTCTGCGCTGTACCATTCAACTAAACAATGGACTAGTTCTCTGATCTCTGGACTACATGTATCATTCATTTTGAATATGCCAATACAGTCTGTAGTAATGTACGAAGTGAAAATGGTAATCAAAAATCACAGTAGGATCTTGATTATTTGGGCAAGTGGGCTGAGGAATGGTTAATGGGGATAAGTGTGAGGTGATGTGTTTTAGTAAGTCAAACCAGAGCACAACCTTCGTAATGAATGGCGGGGCCCTGGGAAGAAGTATAGAGCAGAGGAATTTGGGAATACATGAGTCGTAGGTAGATAGGATGGTCAAGAAGGCTTTGGTACATTGGCGTTCCATCAGTCAGGCAGGGTGTCAGTTTGAAAAAGGGATCCGACCTGAAACATCACCCATCCTTTTTATTCAGAAATGCTGCCTGATGACCCACTGAGTTACTCCAGCACTCCAGTGCCTATATTCAGTAGAGATGTTTAGTTTAGAATAGAGATACAGTGTGGAAACAGGCCCTTTGGCCAGGATCGAACATGGGAGTTCCATCTCTGTAGAGATGCTGCCTGTCGCATTGAGTTACTCCAGCATTTTGTGTATATTTTTTGTGTAAACCAGCATCTGCAGTTCCTTCCTACATGCATAGTCTTTCCACCGATTCAATAGCATACAACAAAAAGCTTTTCAGTGTACCTCTTACATGTAACAATAAACATTTTGAGCCAACATTGCCCGAGATGGCCACGGCATCCCTATAGACTTGGTAGGGGCCAACTTCCCAATAATGTTCTACAGGGGCAAATGACCAGTTAGAGGACCATGGTGGAACCTGTCAGGAATTGTGAAGGGGCAATGAAAATGGTCGGAATTGACCATAGTTCCTGGACTACACAGTTGAAGCAAAAATTCAATGAGGGCAAATCATTTGCAAAAGGCTATAAAGGGTGAAGGATTAAATAGAAAGATTTATTTGCAGCAAACCACCTTATCCTACTTGGAGACATATAAATAATGCAATGCCAACAAGCAAATGTAATATTGTTTTTTTAATTTTGAAATGTAATTGTTATCAATCATCCATTATTTTAGTTTTGTCATTACACTGACATATTGATGCTGTCCAAATATTGCTGAAGAGGTTGGAGAATATATAGCTGTTATCCTGCAATCTACAAATGTAGAACAATTTAGTTTTCCTCTCGTGTAACGTACAGGTTCAGGAGCAGCTTCTTCACTACAACCATCAGGTACTAATTCAACGCTTAAGAAACATTTAGACGGTTTTAGAGGGATATGGGCCAAATGCAGGCAGGTGGGACTAGTGTAGATTGGACATGTTGGTAAGTGTGGGCAAGTTGGGCCGAAGGGCCTGTTTCCACGCTCTATGAATCTATGACACTATCAGGCTATTTTACTTCGGAGTCACGTGAGTGACTACGTGAAGACCCCGCCAGCACGCATGCGCGACATATCGTCGTACGCATGCGGAAGCGACGGTCGGGAGGAGCGGGGCTCCTCCAGCGTGAGTTTAAAAAGCTCACGCCAGGTAAGTCTCACCGAAGGAGTGAGTCGACCATTATGGAAGGGAGAAAATCTAAGAGAGCGGCTAAGGACAGCAGCCAACGGAGAACCGCCTCTCCAGAGCTACAGGTTCTACCTGCAGCTCCCGACTTTTCGGACTTTGAGACCGTTGGTACGCCACGGTCGGGGAAAACTACCCGGAAGTCGGCCGGGGCCGACTCAGCGGAGTCCGGTCCCGAGGGCACCCCGCTCGCAGGCAGCGACGGAGGTCGCCTTGACCGCATTGAGCGGATGATGGAGCAGCTGCTCCAACGTGACCTGCTAAAGCAGGGGCAGGATCACAGTGGGACCCCTAGTAGGCCCACGGCAAGTTCCCTTAGAGGACTGCCAAATGTATCCCCTTCTATACAGGGGAGCATTGAGGGTCAGAACTGGGCTGACCCAGAAGAAGGGGAGTTGGCTGAAGCACCTGCAGCGTCAGGGGTGTGTGAAGATTATATGGATGTGGTGAGCAAACATGCCATGCCCAACCAGAAGGGCCTACCCATCCACCCCAAGCTGGCTGCCAGCATTGATTATATGGCCACTAACCAACTTCAGGAACAGGCCATCAATGCCACAGCAGACAAATACATGGCGCCAGAAAACTGCAAGTCATTAAATGTACCCGCGGTAAACAACCCGATATGGGGAAACATGAGCCCCTCGAGTAGAGGGCAGGAGATGAAACTTCAGAAGATCCTGAAGCTCCTAACCGCTGGGATTACTGCAGTAGCCAGAACAGCAGTGGGAGTGGATATGCCGGAAGAACTACAAGATGCTTTGGCCTTACTGTGCAACACACAGTATGAAATAAATAATTTCAGGAAAAGCATTATAAAGCCGGCGCTTAACCCCAAGTTCGCGGGGTTGTGTAAGCCTGGGAAGACGCAGCCTCCAAGCCTGCTATTCGGGGAAGATCTCCCCAAACAGGTTAAAGATCTGGACGAGGAGGCTAAGGCTTTGGGCCTTATTAAAGTACCTGGGTACACTAAGCCTCATCACCCACACAGAACGCACCCCTACGCACCCACCGGGCAGAGTTACCCTAACAGGTCTGCCGGTGGTGAAAGCTCGAAGGCCGGCATACCTGCTCAGCGGACTTTTTTTAGGCCAAGGCCCAGGCCGGCCTCCTTGGAAGATGCGCCACTCCCAGAACACCTACAACCAGCCGAGGAAGCAAGGCCAGAAACCACCACACCGGCAGTAACCATGGAGGTAGGTGGGTCTGGGATCCCCAGGAACACTACTGGCCCAAATTCACTTTGCATAGGGGGCAGGTTGCACATGTTCCTCGAGAATTGGCTCACTTTTACCTCTGATCCTTATATACTCAGGAGTATTCAGGGCTACAAAATTGAATTTATTCACGAACTCCCTACCCCGGTACAGCATGCACCTAGTCGGAAATTCGTCCTTTCTCATAGAGATAAGGCAGCAGGGCATGCTGAACTACAGAGGTTGAGAGAAAAAGGGGTAATTGAGAAGGCCATTAAAGAACCTCAGGAGTTCGTGTCTAATATATTCACTAAAAACAAAAAAGATGGCGGTTGCCGCATCATCATAGATTTGACCGACCTGAATACTTCTGTCCAGTATATTCATTTTAAAATGGACACCTTCGACACTCGCAAATAGCCAATGGGTACTACATGGCATGCGTTGACCTCAAAGATGCATACTATTCAGTACCCATACACAAGGATCATAGGAAATACTTAAAATTTATCTGGATGGGGCAATGATGGCAATATAAAGCTTTGCCTAATGGGCTATCGTCAGCACCCAGATTGTTTACCAAGATATTGAAACCAGCTTTGGCCTATTTAAGGAAACAGAATCATACTGTTATGGCCTATCTTGATGACATCCTCATAGTGGGGGAGAATTTGGAAATGGCTACTTTGGCAGTCACAGCCACGAAACATCTTTTTCAGAAACTGGGGTTTACGATACATCCAGATAAATCAATATTGGAACCCTCTACCACCATGAAATATTTGGGGTTCATTATTGACTCAGTGCAAATGTCTGTCACGTTACCACCAAGCAAGGTGGAAGACCTGATAGAGGCTTGCAGGAGCCTCATTGGCATTAAGGTCCCATCCATTCGGCAGGTGGCCAGGGTGATTGGGAAGATAGTAGCTGCATTTCCTGCAGCACAACATGGGCCCTTACATTACCAAAACTTACAAAGAGCCAAAATTACAGCGCTCAAAAATCATGCTGGCCATTTTGATAGGCCCATGAAAATTCCAGGAAAGGCAAAAGCCGAATTATATTGGTGGATGGGTAATGCCCAAAATTGTTCCAAACCCATTACTATCACCAACCCCTCGATCACCTTACAAACGGATGCCAGTGCCATAGGGTGGGGAGCTACTAACACTACCTCTAGCTGTGGAGGTAGATGGAGTGCACCAGAGTTAACCCTATTTAAAAACTTAGGGATTAACTATTCAGAAATGCTGGCAGCATTTCACGGCCTTAAGGCATACTGCACTAACATGCACAAAGTTCATGTTAGAATACAGATTGACAACACCACGGTGGTAGCCTATATTAACCACATGGGCGGTGTAAAGTCGATATCGTGTGATGAATTGGCCAACAATATCTGGCACTGAAATTTGGATCTCCGCAACTTACCTTCCAGGTAAACTAAACACAGTGGCAGACACCAGGTCACGGAAATTCAACGACAACATAGAATGGATGTTGGATCGGAATGTGTTCACAGATATTGTAGAACGTTATGGGACACCAGATATCGACCTTTTCGCGTCCAGGCTAAATCACCAACTACCAACGTATGTTGCTTGGGAGCCAGACCCGGGGGCAGTAGCGATGGATGCTTTCTCGCTACACTGGGGGGATTTATTTTGCTACGCTTTCCCCCCTTTCTGCCTCATCAGTCGGGTCTTGCAAAAAATTAAGCAAGACTCCGCATCGGGTATCTTGGTAGTGCCCGACTGGCCTACTCAACCATGGTTCCCTCTGGTACAGAAGATGGCCACAGAACCCTGTATCAGGGTGAATAAAAGACCTAGCCTGCTTGTTCATCCTGTTACAGGAGAATGTCATCCATGTCATGACCGCATGGGATTATTGATTTGCAGATTTTAAAACGGCCACTTCATGGATTCGGACTCTCCAACAGGACCATTGATACCATCACGGCAGCCTGCAGAGAGTCCACAAGGAAGCAGTACCTGACCTACATCAGGAAATGGAAAGGATTCTGCGTGACTACCAAAACAACATACGAAACCGCCACCATCACGGAAGTGCTGGAGTTTCTGGCTACCCTTCATTACGATGAGGGTCTAAGCTACAGCGCCATTAACTGTGCCAGGAGTGCCCTATCGTCTTACTTGGGCAAGGGGAGTGACCAATTGGGAATTGGGTCACATCCCCTAGTATCCAAATTTATGAGGGGAATATTTAATTCCAATCCCCCCAGGCCCAGATATAGCCATACCTGGAACATCAGCACGGTATTGACGATGCTGAGAGGATGGACACCGAACACGGGACTCCCTTTGGCCAAATTAACCTACAAAATGGTCATGATTATGGCACTGATCACGGCGCAACGGGTCCAGTCCCTGCACAAACTCAGTCTGAATGCCATGGCAATTACCAGTGGGAAGATCACATTCCAGGTGCAGGGACTATTGAAGCAAGATCGACCCGGAGTGTCTGGACATACGTTGGAGTTCCTGGCTTACCCAGCGGACACCCGTCTTTGTATCGTTACATTGATTCTGCGATACATTTCAGTCACTAAAGATCTAAGAGGCACGGAAACAGCTTTGCTTGTCAGTCACAAGAAGCCTCATCACAGGGTCACGGTGCAAACCATTTCCAGATGGTTAAGGGTGGTACTGGATGCGGCGGGGTGGATACTAATGTGTATAAATCTCACTCCACCAGGGCAGCATCCACCTCGGCGGTTAGAAGGATGGAGGTACCACTGGATCACATCCTGGCCACAGCGGGTTGGAACAATGAGAAAACCTTCCACCGCTTTTACAACAAACCCGTGACCTCCCCTGGCAATTATGCAGGGAGGATTTTAAGTGCTGCCAGATAAATAACCCTTATGGGACACAATATTGTGTTTGGTATGAATAAATACCTGTTTTGTTTTTCAGCCAGTGTCTTGTCTGAATCACGTCCATCCTCTTATCCCAGCTTTAGCGGTGTGTGAGCATGGAGCTTCCAGGGCATGAAATCACAGAGCTTTGAAATCTTCACGTAGTCACTCACGTGACTCCGAAGTAAAATAGTAAGATTAAACGAGAACTTACCAGTTTGAAGTTTGATCTTTATTTTATGAGGTGTTACGATGAGGGATTACGTGCCCTCCGCTCCCGACCCTCTATTATAAAGATCACCTGGTATGAAAGTTCTCTTTTTCTCTTACTATGTCAGTCATTGTGACTGTTTGTTCTGTGATTTCACACCACTGCTTTGAAGAATGTCGCGCATGCGTGCTGGCGGGGTCTTCACGTAATCCCTCATCGTAACACCTCATAAAATAAAGATCAAACTTCAAACTGGTAAGTTCTCGTTTAATCTTACTATTAAACACTACAAACTCCAAATAGGCTCTGAAATATATAAACTTGGGGACATTATTTTTGCACTATTATTGTCTGTTTATTCGCTGGAATTTAGAGGGGATCATAGAAGCATATACATTCATCAGAGGATTAGACAGGTAGATGCAGGAAGAATGTTCCTCATAGAATAGAATAGAATGCCTTTTATTGTCATTCAAACAGACAAGGTTTGAATGAAATTTCATTCCTACAGTCATGACATTACAAACAAAACCAAGAAACACAATTTACACAAACATCCATCACAGTGAATCTCCAACACCTCCTCACTGTGATGGAAGGCAAAAGTCTTATCTCTTCCCTTTGTTCTTCTCCCGTGGTCCAGCAGTCCAACTGCAGCATCAACGTGACTGGGGCTAACGATGTTAAAGCCCATCGGCGGGCGATGGTAAGTCCCGCGGCCGTTTAAGCCACGCCGGGCGATGTTAGGCCCCGCTCCAAGTCATTTAAACCTCGCGATTCCAGCGGGAGAAGTTGCCGTTGCGGGAGCTCCGAAAAGCGGTCTCCCACCAGGGACCTGCGAGCTCCCGACGTTCCTGTCCACCGGGCCTGCGGCCGGAGCCTCCGAAGCTCCGAAGTCGGGTTGCAGCCGTGCGCCACTACAGCTCTCCCTGCTCCGAAGTCGGCCAGTTCCGCGATGGCGAGTCCGCAGGCTCCGCGACTGGAGCCCTCAGGTTGGTTCCCATTGGAGGCCACCGCCGGCTCCACGATGTTAGGCCCAATGACACCGGAGATCCGACAGGGAAAAAGTCGGGTCCCCGTACAGGAAAGAGATTAAACGGTTTCCCCCCACCCCCTCCCCACCACATATGCACAGTTAAAAAATAATAAAAATTAGTACCAAAAACATACATCTAACGAGACAAAAAAAAAGAAACGGACTGCAGTTGAGCCGCTGCCATTAGGCGCCGCCACTTCGCAGTGTGGGGGGGAGTCCAGAACCAGGGGTCACAGTTTAAGAACAAGTGGTAGGCATTTAGGACTGAGATGAGGAAACACATTTCACCCAGAGAGTTGTGAATCTGTGGAATTCTCTGCCACAGAAGGCAGTGGAGGCCAATTCACTGGATGTTTTCAAGAGAGAGTTAGATTTAGCTCTGATTTTGGATGATCAGCCATGATCATATTGAATGGCGGTGCTGGCGTGAAGGGCTGAATGGCCTGTTGACTGTCTATTCCCTCCCGAGATGCTGCTTGACCCACTGAGTTATTCCAACATGTTGTATTTTGGACAACGTCTAGTAGGCCATCGACGGTCGGTGGGTCCGGGAATCCGCCCGAAGGCCCATTGGACGGCGGTGCCGGGAGGGAACTGGAGACTTCGGACGTGAGGAGCAAATGCTGGTAGGAGGGCAAACCGGGGTAATGCCTCCAGCGCCTTCAAGGTCAGCTGTAGGAGGCACCCCTGGGACATAAAGATGGCCGGCAAAAGGGGAGGGAGACACAAATTGCTGGAGTAACTAAGCAGGACAGGCAGCATCTCTGGAGAGAAGGAATGGGCGGCGTTTCGGGTTGAAACCTTCAGACTGATGTCAGGGGAGGGGGCAGGACAGAGGTAGAATGTAGTCAGAGACAGTAAGACTGGTGGGAGAACTGGGAAGGGGGAGGGGATGGTGATTGTAACTGGGAATGAGGAGGGACATTGGTTCGCAGAACTGCTCCAGTACATCGAGCACGCGGGTCGACCAGACTTTGGACTTGGAATAATGGCGCCAAAAATGGTGGAGCCTGCATGTGTAATATCTGCAACATGAATTTGACTGTGCAATTGCATGTGTGACAAATAAAGCGCCATTAAAGCATTGTAGGTGGTTGGGGAAATTCCCGAACTATTGTCAGTCATACCTCACTCCTTCATGGGTTGCTATGTTCCAGTCTTCTCCATTGGAACCTGCTTGGAGAAATATGCTTGTGGCCTCAGTTTCTGCTCATTTCTCACTGCTTTTACCTGCTTTGTGAGCAATTTAGCTTGCGGTGGCATCATCTGGTATCTGTTGTTGAACAACCTCTCTGGCCCTGAACATTTAACTTTGCATTCAACGGAGTTTGAGAAAAAAATTGGTGTTGTGGATTTAAGAAAAAAAAACATATTTTCTGTCAGTTCTTTCATTTATATCCCCCATTGTCTCTGCTTTCTTTCCTGTGCAATGATTTTAATGGAGGTCCGATGTTTTCCTTTCTGCATTGTTGCACAGGGGGATTCTTCAGTTTAAATTGGTTGAAAAAGCCTCCTTGCAGATGTTCCAGGTTCCCTGTAGAGGGTGTCACATTCCAACAGACCCTGGGACGATAAGCCCACGAAACGCCCAGAGGCAATTGTATACCAGGTGAACAGTGAAATCGGTTTGATATAGACCCGTAACTTTCAAAGAGTAAAAGAGCAGAGAAACTCACGATGATACTTTCAAAGAGTCAAGAGAGGAATGATACAGTGAGTTACCTCCTCTTTTCTTTTGTATCATTACACCATTCAATGATACGAAGCACTGATACTGAATTATCAATTTTAAGGTTCACTGAATTGTGATGAAATGCATTTGGTTGTTATCGCAGTGATTTTACAAGTGTAAGCTTTTAGGTTCCACAGGGGGAGAGCAATTCTTCTTGGCTTGTCCCATTGTAACTATAAAACAGCTGTGACCTCCAACTTTAGAGTAAATATGAAAAAGAAAAATGCAAATATGATTAACTTTAAAATCGAGTTGAATGACATGCACGTTGTCGTACATTTTCCTGACATCTTGGCAATAGGGAAATAATCCGTTTCAACTTTGAATTGCTTTCAAAAGTTCAGATGACATGGTAAAGTGCTTTGTGAAGAAATAAGATGAGATCAATTATATGAATGTAAGGGTTTCCACGGTAAAATGATTTAAAAAAAAAACAAAAAACAGACAGCACCAAAGGTCAAATAGAAAAGAAGTATGAAGAAATTGAGGCAAAATGCCAAAACATGAAGTAAGCTGAATGAACTATACCATGTGTTACAATCGATTTACCATGGTGCGATATTAAACAGAATTTACAGCACAGAAGCAGGCTGCTTCACTCACCCGGTCCACACCCATGTTTTTATGCTCCTTCGTTTAGTTTAGTTTAGGGGTGCAGCACGGACACAGGCTCTTCAGCCCACTGAGTCTGCGCCGACCAGCGATCCCCGCATTCTAACACTATCCTACGCACACTCGGGGCAATTTAAAATTAACCCAAGCCAATTGGCATATAAACCTGTGTGTCTTTGCAGTGTGGGAGGAAACCAGAGATCCCAGGGAAAGCCCACACAGATCACAGGGAAAATGTACAAACTCCCTACAGACAGCACCCGTTGTAGGTTTAAGGTGAGGGGGGGAAAGACTTATCAGGAACTTGAGGGGTAACTTTTTCACACAGAGGGTAGTGGGTGGATGGAACGAGCTGCTGGGGGAGGTAGCTGAGGCAGGTAGTATTGCAACGTTTAAGAAACATTTGGACAGATGCCTGGATAGGACAGGTTTAGAGGGATATGGACCAAACACAGGCAGATGAGACCAGTGAAGACGACCAGTGTGAGCAACTTGCACCGAAGTGCCCGTTTCCACGCTGAATGACTATGACTGTGCAAATGATCAAAGGCTTAGCCAAACAGGTGGATTCCGAGGGTTTTTAAGGAGGCTTGGAGATGGTGAGTGGGTCATACAGCACAGAAACAGGCACTTTGGGCCAATTCGTCCAATATAACTCGACATGGAATCCAATATTAGATGCCAATAGACAATAGGTGCAGGAGTAGGCCATTTGGCCCTTCAAGCTAGCCATTCAATGTGATCATGGCTGATCATCCCCAATCAGTACCCCGTTCCTGCCTTTTCCCCATATCCCCTGACTCTGCTATTTTTAAGAGCCCTATCTCGCTCTCTCTTGAAAGTATCCAGAGAACCAGCCTCCACTGCCCTCTGAGGCAGAGAATTCCACAGACTCACAACTCTCTGTGTGCAAAAGTGTTTCCTCGTCTCCGTTCTAAATGGCTTACCCCCTTATTCTTAAACTGTGGCCCTGGTTCTGGACTCCCCCAACATCGGGAACATTCTATCAATGGTGCAACCTTTATTTTATTTTATAGTTTTTTAGTTTGTGAGATACAGCGTGGAAAGAAGCCTTTGGCCCACCGTGTCCATGCTAACCATCGATCACCCGTTCACATTAGACCATGTTATTTATCCCTCTTTTACATCCACTGCAAGGAGCAATTTACAGAGGCCACACAACCTGCAAACATGCACATCTTTGGAATGTGGAGGAAATCCAGAGCACCTGGAGAAAACCCACATGGTCACAGGGAGAATATACAACTCTGTACAGACAGTACCCATAATCAGATTGAACCTGGGACTCTTGCTCTGTGAAACAGCAGCTCTACCAGCTGCACCACTGTGTCAATAATAATACACAAAATAATTACATATATTTGAAGAGTGTCATAATTGGAGATGGGTTTGGAAAAATATGAAAATAAATTAACGAGCCATGCCAACTTTTATGCAGACATATGCATGAATAATTTGTGTGGGAAGGAACTGCAGATGCTGATTTAAACCAAAGATAGATACAAAATGCTGGAGTAACTCAGCAGGTCAGGCATCATTTCTGGAGAAAAAGAATAGGTGATGTTTTGGATTGAGACTGAAGCAGGGTCTCGATCAAAAACGTCTCCTACTCCTTTACTTCAGAGTTGCTAACTGCCTGACCCGCTGAGTTACACCAGCTAGACAAAGGGAAATCTTCTTTTGAAAGTAATTATTCTTTTCAGCATGCACAATTAAATGTGCCATTCTGGGTAATTAAAGGAAAACAAATAGATTTTGATTATATGCCTAAAGTGATCCCATTATAAAAGAGGAAAGTCAAGATGAGACGGATAGTCTGGTACAAGGAAAGAACTGTACAAGGAGATTTTTGTTTCATGATTTCCTTCGTGCTGAAACTCGCAGGAGAACCATACTGGAGACGGTAACCTTACAGAATGTAAAAAATGAGAAATTACAGGGACCATTAGGATCTTGAGGTCTTGATAGAATACGTGCCTCGCTAATTTGTTGCCGCAAAGAGCTAAGTGAGGAATAAATACTTTGCCTGCTGTTCTTGCTCTCATTTCATAGCCACCCTTTCATTTCATTCCTGCCATTGGGAGAAGGTGTAAGCTTCAAGAACAGCTTCTTCCCAACAACCATCAGGATCTTGAACATTGCACAATGCTAACCTCAACTATGAACCTCTATGAATGCAACAGGTCAGGCGGAAGATCTGGAAAAAATGGACAGGTGTTGTTTCGGGTCGGGACCATTCATGACTTTATTAATGTCACCACTAACTTCCACCCTGCTCTCAAATTCACTTTGATACCTCTCTCCTCTTTCTTGATCTCTCTGTCTAACCGCAGCTTCTGAGAATATTAGCTTAGTTTAGTTAGGAGGCACAGCGTGGAAACAGGCCCTTTGGCCCACTGAGTCCATTCTGACCATCAAGCACCTGTATAGTAGTTCTATGTTATCCCACTTGTACATTCTGCACATCTACACGTCTTTGGAATGTGGGAGGAAAGCAGTGTGGAACAGTTATTTCACCTTGAGTGGAATTCACAAACTGTTCGGTTACAAGCCAGTTCATAACAAGTTCGGATCAAAATATACTATGGATTTGGAGAATGTTGAATGGTCAGCTTCAGTCAATTGTAGAATCTATTTTGAGTCCTCTTTAGACTTTAAGGATTCAGCGAGGAAACAGGGCCTTCGGGCAACCAAGTCCGCGCCAACCAGCGATCACCCTGTACACTAGCACTGTCCCACATGCTCTAGGGTCATTTTTACAGATGCCAATTAACCTACAAACCTGTACTGTCTTTGGAGAATGGGAGGAAACCAGAGCACATGAAGAAAACCCACGTGGTCTCAGGGAGAAGGTACAAGCTCCGAACAGACAGCACCCGTAGTCAGGATCAAACCCGGATCTATGATGCTACAGGGCAATAACTTATTGAACATCCTCAAAATGGGAACCGATGGTTAATTCAGTGGTAAGAGTGTAGGTTCTGAAGAAAATATTGTTTATCGGGATTAATAAGAGTCAGATTCAGTGCAGTGCAGAATCAAGCTGTTTGCTTATTTACACTAATCCCATTTAGCTGTGTTTGGTCCTTTTAAAAGTTAAAGAAACATGGCAAAACAGACAGAATAAGCTTGATGGGACAGTGGTTTATTTAGCAATAGTACAAAATCACGTCTTGGCAATTTTATACTCAGCAAAATTGTGAATAAAACGCTGATTGAAGCTGACAGCATTAGCTAAGTGGTGACACCAGAGACTGGAAATGCTGGAAACTGGAGCAAAAAACAAGCTGTTGGAGGAATTCTGTGGGCCAACAGCATCCGTGGAGGGATACGGATAGTAGAACAGAAATAAACTTCATCCAATCCAGGGGAAAGGTCCGGCCTGATACGTTGACTGACCATTTCCCTCCACAGATGCTGCCTGACCCGCTGAACAACTCCAGCACTTTGTTTCTGGCATCAGTCATGGCAAGTCGAATTTATTGTCATATGCACAAGTACGATGAGGCACAAGTACACTGAAAATCTTGCAAGTAGCAGCAACCTAGTCACCTAGAGTCAGACAAATGAACAACAATGTAAATCATACAAAAAAAACATCAATCACACACAAATTGTACATAACTTACAAATAAAATGTACATAAATTACACTTTGTATATAAATGACTTAAATTGTACATAAATTACACATAAATTGTACACAAATTACACATAAATTCTATATAAATTACAGAGAAATTCTGCAAGACAGTGAAATGAAAAGACTGCAAAATACAAGACTTTATTGCAAACCACATTTGGAGAATAATGGGCCTGTCCCACTTAGGCGATTTTTTAGGCAACTACAGGCGACTAGTTTGTTGCCACATGTTCGCCGGTGGTTGCCGGGAATAGTCTCCTCGGTTGCGCAAAAAGTTGTAGCATCTTTCTGGACGCTGCTACATTTTCAACATGTGGAAAAATATTTGGCGACAATGGGTTTGATGCCAATGAGTGTAGCTTGATTTCTCCTGACGTAGGTGCTGTCGTAGGTTGTCGCCGGTTTCTCAGCGACCTGCTACGACTATGACAGTTACCTAAAAAAATCGCCAAGTGGGACAGGCCCATAAATCCATCACAATGGAAGAGGTGGTCCGTTGTGTTTTGGTGTCGAGGTAGGATTGGAGCTGTGCAGGTCGGTTCAAGAACCTGAAGGTTGTAGGTAAGTACAGGTACAAGGAACTGCAGATGCTGGAGAATCGAGGGTACACAAAAGGCTGGAGAAACTCAGCGGGTGCAGCAGCATCTAAGGAGCGAAGGAGATAGGCGACGTTTCGGGTCGAGACCCTTCTTCAGACTGGTTAGGGATCAGGAAAACGAGAGATATAGATGGTGATGTGGAGAGATAAAGAACAATGAATGAAAGATATTTAAAAAATATCGATGAACTGCAGATGGTTATTTTACAAAAAAGAACACAAGAACAAAAAAGGGAGAGTTCTGGAGTAACTCAGCAGATCAAGTAGCATCTTACAAAAATGCACAAAGTGCTGAAGTGCTACCCGAATTGCTGTGTTGCTCCAGCACTTTATTTTGTAAGAAAGTAGCTGTTCCTCAACCTGGTGGTGTGTGATTTCAGGCTTCTGCACCTCCTGCCCGAAGGTAGCAGGGAGAAGAGGGTCTCCCATGAGGTGGATGGTGGGTCAGGTTCTAGCTGGTGAAAGGATGGTTCAGTTGCCTGATAACGGCAGTGAATTTCACTGTACCTTAATTGGTACATGTGACAATAAAATTGAATCTTGAATCGTGGAAGAAACTGTCCCTGAATCTGCAGCTTTGCATTTTTACACTTCTGCATTCCTTGCCTGATGAGAGAGTGGAGAAGAGGGAGTGACCGGGGTGAAACTCGTCCTTGATTATACTGGTGGCCTTGCCGAGGCAGCGTGAAGTGTAGATGGAGCCAGTGGAAGGGAAGTTGGTTTGCAGATCTGAAAGTTGGATAACATAGAACTAGTGTTCATAAGTTATAGAAGAAGAATTAGACCATTCGAATCCATCAAGCCTACTCCACCATTCAATCATGGCTAATCTATCTTTTTCTCTCAACCCCATTCTCCTGCTGCATAGTGTGAATGGGTGACCGATGGTCAGCGTGGACTCAATGGGCCAAAGGGCCTGCTTCCGTGCTGCTTTCAATCAAAAAAAAATTGCCTCCTGTTCATTTCTCTGCACAGATGCTGCCTGGCCCACGGAGTTCCTCCAACAGTTTGCTCAAGATTCCAGCAACTGCAGTTCCTTGTCCAACAACTTTAGTGTAATGGGTTTCAATTAAACTATGCAGAGCTGACCTGAGCTGAAGAAGATAAAATCCACAGACAATCTGCATTGTAGCTTCACATAACAATGCAAGGAATGAGGATTGAGCTCCAGAGATTGGGACAGCTGAAAAGACTGCTGCGGTTTGCAATGATCATTCGACGTGCCAGGCTGTTGATACATTGGTCTGTTATTTGGACATGTCGGATCCAAAAAAAGGATCATAATGATTATTTTATCTATCCCACTCATCCCTGCAGAACAGGAAGAATTACATTTTAAAACAAAAACATTGTTGCTTTATAAAGAGGAAATTACTCACCAGTACATGTAGATTAAAATGAAATGGTTATGTTCATGAATTAACGTGGAAACGAGGAACTGCAGATGATGGTTTGCAAAACAAAAAGACACAGTGTTTGCGGGTGTTGTCTGTACATTCTCCCCATGACCGCGTGGGCTTTCTCCGGGTGCTCCGGTTTCAAACTCCGGTTTCAAACACGTTCAGGTTTGTAGGTTAATTGGCTTTGTAAATTGTAAATTATTCCTAGCGTGTCAGATAGTGCAGTGTACGGGGTGAATGCTGGTCGTTGCGGACTTGGTGGGCCGAAGGACCTGTTCCCACACGGTATCTCTAAGGTCTAAAGTGCTGGAGTGATTCAACTGGTCGGTCATGATGTGATGATTAACGGGATGATTATGAATAACTGTTAGACAAAGTCATATTTTAATGTTGTCCTTATAAAAGTTGGAACAGGTCAGTACTAAACAGGCCCTTCGGCCCACAATGTTTGTACTGAGCATGATGACATGAAGTTAAATTAAACAATGATAGACACAAAAAATTGAGGTAACTCGGTGGAACAGGCAGCATCTCTGGAGAGAAGGATTGGGTGACGTTTCGGGTCGAGACACTTCATCAGACTGAAGAACTCCCTTCTGTCTGCACGTGATCCTTATCCCTCCATTCCCTGCGTATCCATGTGCCCATCTAAAAGCCTCTTAAACGCCACTATCATCTCTGCTTCCACCACCTCACTGAGCTGTGCATTCACGGCCACCACCACCCAAAACAATACTTGCCCCGCACATCTCCTCAAACCTTCCCTCCCCTCGGACCTTAGAATAGATCGGGTAGTTGCTACCAGAATTTCTTGCCCAGAATAAACGAGTTCGGTATTCCGACTGCGCATGCCCAGGTCATAGGTCACAAGCGAAAAACACTTTGCAGCCGCAGCATGGACATAGACCTGTGTCTCATCCGCAGCCAGGATCGATCCCGGGTCTCCGCCATCGCAATCGCTGTTGAACCGCCACTGGACCATCCCCGTCCCCTCCCGAGTGCCCCTTCCCCCCCCCGTCCGGGGAGCAGCCAGAGATGTCGGGTGTCAGACGGGCGCGGCGCCCCAGGCCCACAGCCAGCACAGAGAAGCAGCGCTTAATCCAGCTCAACTCTGCCTGTTAACCCACCAGCCCAACCTGGACTTATGGGGACGAGGGCCCAGGCTTACAGCCAGCGTGGAGAAGCGGCGCTAACTCCACGGCACCGGGCTGGTGGCTCGTCAGTCCAGGCAGGGCTGTAGGGTAACCCGGCGAGACAGGCAGAGTTGAGCTGGGTTTAGCGCTGAATGTCCGTGCTGGCTATGAGCCTGGGGGCGCCGCTCCTGTCTGATTCCCTACGTCTCTGGCCACTGGGGGGGGGGGGGGGGGGGGCACTCGGGAGGGGATGGGCATGGTCCTGTGGCAGTTTGGCAGCGATTGCGGCGCCGGAGACCCCGGATCGATCCTGGCGGCAGATGCGGCGCAGGTCTATGTCCATGCCGCGGCACGGCTGTCGAGTGTTTTTATCGCTTGTGACCTTTGACAAATCCCATGATTCCTTGCTTTTATCGGAATACCAAACTGGCTTATAGGTGAATTAAGGACCAGCGCCATAGGTATAAGGCGAAGGGGAAACATTTACGAGGAATCTGAGGAGTAACTGTTTCACACAAAGGGTGGTGGGAGCGTGGAACAAGCTGCCAGAGGGGGTAGTTGAGGCAGGGACTATTCCAACATTTAAGAAACAGTTAGACATGTACATGGATAGGACAGGTTTGGAAGGATATGGACCAAATACAGGCAGGTGGGACTAGTGTAGCTGGGACCTGTTGGCCAGTGTGGGCAAGAGGGCCAAAGGGCATGTTTCCACACTGTATCACTCTATGATTCTAACTGTACCTACTAGTTTTGACTTTACCACCCTGGAAAAAGGATTCAGTCTGTCTGCACCATCTATGCCAACTAGTAATTATACAACTCATTTTCCGATCTTAAAATATCCAAAGTGCTTTACGATCAGTGAGATAAGTCTCTTGCAAATTAAGGTGCATCATCATAAGAAAAAAACCACTTAAACTACAAATTTTATGCAAAAGTTAATGAATTTTTAACTGACGCTATGTCATGAAAACCACATTACTGCTATCCGCATACTCCAAATCAAATTAGCTGAATTTTGTTTTCATAATGCATGTATTTTTAATATGACATTGATAGATCTGTATTTTAAAACAATAAGTTATTTAAGGCTTTCCTTTATTCACTGCAGTTATCTTTTTGTTTACTTTGTCATCTACACCTGCTGATTTCATATCAAGGATATGGGAGCATTTTTTTTCTGTCACATCAACTTCATTTGAATTTGTTATACATCCAGTAAAGAGGAAGGTCTATTTAGCATTAAACGTGGTCTTCTTGCTAAATATATAGGTTTAAATTTTAATTAAGTATCCCAACACACCAACACGGAAACCTACGTTTCCCCAGAAGCAGTCTTCTCACACGTTGCCTTCCAAATTTGTTGCATCTCTTTAACATGAATGAACTGATTAGATATTTTTGTAAACTACATGTCTTTATTTATTATATTTCCTATTTGTATATTGGCAATTTGAGTTTGAATTTAGTGTATTGTCACGTGTACCGAGGTACAGTGAAAAGCTTTTGCTGCGTGCTAACCAGTCAGCGGAAAGACAACACATGATTATAACCCAGCCATCTGCAGTGAACAGATGCATGATAAAGGGAATAACGTGAATAATGTTAGGGCAAGATAAAGCTACTTCAGTCTGATCAAAGACAGCCTGAGGATCTCTGATGACAGATCTGAGAGGAGATTAAGAAGGGCATAGTTAAACTAAGAAATGCTGCTGTTAAAGAAGGAACTGCAGATGCTGGAGAATCGAGGGTACACAAAAAGCTGGAGAAACTCAGCGGGTGCAACAGCATCTAAGGAGCGAAGGAGACAGGCGACGTTTCGGGTCGAGACCCTTCTTCAGACCCTGCTGCTGTTGGAGTAGCGATTTCAAACAGTGGGGCGATTGTGACGTGTGATTCCAGATCCACTTCTGTGACTGGCATGGACTCCATTTTGGATTTACATCTTAACTGTAAAAGCTATAGCGCACTTCCAGTTATTAAAAACACCATTTATTTAATAATGATGATTTGCATTAATGCTAGCTGGTTAATTGGACACTGATAATAACATAAAACACTACAGCACAGGAAGGGGGCCCTTTAGCCCACGATGTTTGTGTCGCACATAACGCCTAGCTGAACAGATCTCATCTGGCTGCACATGACCCACATCCCTCCATTCCCTGCGTATCCTTGTGCCTATCTAAAAGCAGGCAACGTTTCAGGTCCCGATACTTCTTCAGACCTGTACCTATACTTTTCAAAACTATACCATTTGGGGTTTTATTTCTTGTGAGCTCTCATCTGGTCATTAAGATGGAACAATGGTGCGGCGGTAGTGTTGCCGCCTCACAGCGCCAGAGACCTGTGTTCGATCCTGACCTCAGGTGCTGTCTGCGTGGAGTTTGCAAGTTCTCCTTGTGACCACCTGGGTTTCCTCACACATCCCCAAGACTTGCGGGTTTGTAAATTAACTGCCCCTAATGTGTAGGGAGTGGATGCAGAATTGGTGATAACATGGAACTGGTGTGAGGGGAGGTCGATGGTCTGTGTGGGCTGAAGGACCCTTTTCCATGCTGTATCTCTGATTATCAATTTGATAAACCATTTGGTCACGAGTTGGGATACATTATTGGGCACGGAGGTGATGAGGTGACATTAGAATCTTCCAGGCACCAACATCATGAAAGGGTCTAATTCAGTCAAGGATAAAGGGCCTGTCACACTAGCGCGCGATTAGACGCGACAAGCGCGACCTACCGTGGTCGCTTTAGTCGTCCGGCCTCGCGTGACCCTGTCCCACTGCGATCGCCGGAGTCTCGTGGAGTTGCGCAGACTCGTGTGGAGCTGGTGTCGACATCGCGCGTAGTGTCCAAAAACCGACACTGCTTAAAAATTACGCGCGGCAAAATCCTGTCGCGCAGAACGTGATGACGTTTTGACGTTGTGCGTCTTCAGCGTGGCGTTGCGTGATGACGTCACTGCCCGACGTCGTGCAACGCGCATGCTCATGCGCATCGTCACGTGATGAAAAATAACGTCCTTCCTTCGGACGTCGCGCGTGTAATCGCGCGCTAGTGGGACAGGCCCTTCACTCGCACCGGGATCGCCTGACCCCCACGCGACCCCCGCGTCCGAACTTGTCGCGTCTAATCGCGCGCTAGTGTGACAGGCCCTTAAAGCTTGCTAAGGCTGTTTAGTCAGCTGCTACAAAATAATTTAAAGTAATGAAAATATAAAAAGGAAGAACTCCTGGAAATAATCCGTAGGCCAAACAGCACCCACATATATGGAGACGATGTAACTTTTCAGGTTGAAGATAGACACAAAACGCTGGAGCAGCTCAGCGGGTCTCTGGAGAAAAGGAACTGGTGACATTTCGGGTCAAGACCCTTCTTCAGACTGAGAATCGGGAGAGAGAGAAACTAGAGGTGTGGAAAGGTACAAAGAAAAAATTTATTGAAACGAACAAATCAAAGCGAGCAACGATAATAATCAAGGGAAGGTGGAGCCCACAATGGTCCATTGTTGGCTGTGGGGAAAGTGATAATGAGTGGATCCAAACAGGAAAACTAAGCAGGACGGCAGTGAAATGGCTTTCATCAACATAAATTAATCTGAACAGATCTGATGAACAGTCATTGATCTGAAACATTAATTCCATCCCCTCTTAATTGGTCATGTCTGGTATGCCAAGGATTCCCTGAATTGTTGGCTTTTATTTTAGATTTGCTGCCTTGATAATGTTTTACTTTTAAAACCATTATAATGGCCGGCAATGAGAATTGTAAGGGCTGTGTTTTTATTTATTTCCAGATGCTCTCATGTGGATAGTTTTGCTTTGATTGCAGCCAACCCTTGTGTTTCAAAAGGATAATATTCTGACTCATTATCCCATCTGTGTTGAAGTTTAGACTCAAACTTGTATGCTGGGAACAACCAGAAATAGTTGTGGTATGTGGCTGTGGTATTCTAAAATGGGTTGTCAGACAATGATGAGTCATTCCTAATTGGACTTCCTCATTTTCTGTGTGGGTAGTCTACAACCCAATGGTAGACCACAGAATTATCCATTTGTAGGTAACTCATGTTTAGCAGTTCACGCTGCCCCGGCAGGGGCAGCAGCGTATTCAAGAATGAGTCTCACCCCGATCGCTCCCTCTTCTTCCCTCTCCCATCAGGCAGGTTGTACAGAAGTGTGAAACGTACACCTCCAGATTCAAAGGGCAGTTTCTTCCCAGCTGTTATCAGGCAACTGAACCACCCTATCAACAACTAGAGAGCAGTCCCGAGCTACTATCGACCTCATTGGAGACCCTCAGATTATCTTTAATCAGACTATACTGAACTTTATCTTGCGTGAAGCATTATTCCCTTTATCAAGTATCTGTACACCTGGATTGTAATTATGGATTGTCTTTCTGTTGACTGGCTAGCACGCAACAAAAGCTTATCACTGTACCTCGGTACTCGTGACAATAAACTAAACTAATCTAAACTACTCCCCCTCTGCCCCTTTATCCTTTCACTCCTCATCTGATCTACCCAGGTCCTCTGCTGCACCCCTTCCTTTGTGGACACCCCTACCCCTCCCCCGTCGTCACCCAGCTTCTTCACCTCCCACCACTGTTCCCATCTGCCCCCTGCCTCCCCTGTTTGGTTCTACTCTGACAAGAGATTCCACAATCCCCAGCCCTTTTCTTTATTAGTGTGGGTGTCAGGGTTTATGGGGAGAAGGCAGGACAATGGGGTTGAGAGGGAAATATAAATCAGCCATGATTGAATGGTGGATAGGATTGATGGGCCAAATGGCCTAATACTGCTCCTGGAACTTATGGATTAGGCAGCAGTGAGTTTGAAGGGAGGGATTAGATATAGGGCAGGGAGGGTTGGCATATCAGAAATCATTTAAACAGGTTTGCTGACCCTGTGGAAAACAGTAAGTGCTTGAGCTAGAATATTTTAATGTCTTTATTTAATTTTTTGTTCAATATTTCAAGAACAGCATCTTCCCAGCAACCATAGGGCTTGTGAACATTGCACAACACTAACCTCAGCAACTATGATAGTCTATGGAATTGCAGTATTATGGTTACTTAGTATTAAAGTTATTAGTGTATTGTATCATTGATTATTATATATTATTTATAAGCATATTTATATATGCACAGTACGCAGTGGTAGAGTTGCTGCCTGATAGCGCAAGAGACCCGGGTTCGATCCTGACCATGGGTGCTGTCTGTATGGAGTTTACACGTTCTCCCTGTGACCGCGTGGGTTTTCTCCGGATGCTCCGGTTTCCTCCCACATTCCAAAGACGTACAGGTTTGTAGGTTAATTGGCTTTGATAAAGATTGTAAATTGTCCCTAGTGTGTAGGATAGTGCTAGTGTACGAGTATCACTGATTCAGCGTAGACCTGGTGGGCCGAAGGGCCTGTTTCCACCTTGTACCTGTGAACTAAACTAAACAAGGAGGAAAATGATGCAGGATTGTTAAACTTTATGCTTTCTGTATCTTGTTTCTTTCTCTTGTCCTTAACTACCCTTCACTTTCTATCATTTGATTTCAATTTCTAATGTAATACATAATTGAATTACATTTCCTAGTTCACCTCATGGTTTTGAGTCTGGCTGCACATTATGAATACTTCAGACTCACAGTTTAAGGAGACACACCCAACACTAAGTCTGTTCTCACAGGATCACCATTCCCTGTTCCAATCATCACACTTCACAGTGCTAAAGCCCAAAGAAAATCCTGGGGCATGTGTAATACATAACTTGCAATTCTTTCATCGCAGATCACCAAAGTATTAAACAATTTTTCAAAGCAAACTTAAAAAAAAATATGTGGAGCATTTAAATAACAATACAATGCTTTATAACTGATATGTGTATATAAATGCCTTCCCCCTTCCCTCCAACTCTACGACCACATCTTGACCCAGACCCGTTACCATGGCCACGTTTGTTTTCTCGGGACTTGCCTGCTCCTCCATCTTGTACCTCATGGTTTCCAGCTCCAGCTCATTACCTCCCAGTTCGGACCCAACCCGGACTATAGAAAAAATCTTCCCCCCTCCCACAGCCCACTGTCTCTGCCTCTTCCTTTCTTCTTCCCGCCCTCCTCCCCCCCCCCCCCCCACCCCCACATCAGTCTGAAGAAGGCTCTCAACCCGAAACGTCACGTATTCCTTCGCTCGATAGATGCTGCCTCACCCCCTGAGTTTCTCCAGCATTTCTGTCTACCTTGGATGTCAATGTAGATGAATTGGTGAGTAAACCTGCTGACAATAAAATTGGAAGACTTGTAGACAGTGAGAAGTGCTGTCAGAATGCATTCAGCTGCAGAAATGGGCAGAGAAATGGCAGATTGAGTTTAATCGGAGCAAGTATGAGGTGTTGCATTTTGGGAGGTTGAACAGAGTTTACAGAATACATCATTGCTGGATAGCACGCAAGAAAAAGCTTGTCACTGTATCTCGGTACACGTGACAATAAACTAAACTAACTAACATAATGGCAAGACGCTTAACAGCATTGATATGCAGTATGATCTTGGAGTCCAAGTTCATTGCTCACTTGAAGGTGTCAGCACAAGTGGTTCGGATGGTTAGTAAGGTGTATGGTATGCTTGCCTTCATTGCTGGGACATTGAGTATAAGGGTCAGGAGTTCATGATGCAGCTCTACAACACTTTGGTGAGGCTGCGTTTAGAGTATTGCATGCAGTTCTGGTTGCACATTACAGGAAAGATGTGGAAGCTCTGGAGAGACTTCAAAATAGGTTTACCAGAATGCTGCCTGGGTTAGAGGGTTTCCGCTACAAGGGGAGTTTGGACAGACTTGGATTGTTTTCTCTGGAATGTCAGAGATTGAGACTTGGTAGAACTATATATAAAATGATCAGAGGCATAGAGAGGGTAGGCAGTCAGAACTGTTTTACCAGGGTGCCCAACACTAGAGTACAGAGCTTTAAGGTGAGAGGGAGAACATTTAATGGAGATGTGCGGGCCTTGAATGCATTGCCAGGGGAGGTGGTGGAGGCAGATACGATAGTGGTGTTTAAGAGGCTTTTAGATTGGCAGATGGAAGTGCAAGCAATAATAGGATGTGGGTCATGTACAGGCAGATGAGATCAGTTTGACTTGGTATCATGTCAGGTGCAAACATTGTGGGCTCAAGGATACCGTTCCTGTGCTGTACTATTCTGTGTTCTATACGGTGCATCTTTGCTTAAGCTAAACGTGCTGTTGGATCAGGACTCTATTACCAGGCAAATGTGAGGGTGAGAGAAGTGACAATTAGATGCATCATTGAATTTGGTGTCGGAATTGAAGAAAAGCTTAGAAGGGGAACAGTACATCGCAGCAACAGGCCCTGTGCTGTCTGTACCGAGTTTGCACGTTCTCACTGTGACTGGATGGGTTTTCTCCAGGTGCTCCGGTTTCCTGCCACACTCCAAAGATTTACAGTTCGTAGATTAATTGGCTTTGGCAAAAACATTTTTAAATTGTCCCTAATGTGTAGGGTAATGCTAGTGTAGGGGGATCACTTGTCAGCGTGGACTCGATGGGTTGAAGAGCCTGTTTGCACGCTATATCTCTAAACTAAACTATGCTAAACTAAACGGCTCAAAGGGCCGAATGGCCTACTCCTGCATCTATTTTTCTATGTTTTTCTATGTTTAAACTAAACTAAAACAAACTTAGCCAAATCAAACTAAGCTGAAAAGACTGAGAGGGTAGCATGGGATATGCCAATTAAAGCATCGCACAAACCAGCCTCCCTTCCACTGACTTCATTAACATCTCACGCTGCATCGACAAGGCCAGGAGCATAATCAAGGATGTGTCACACCCCGGCCACTTCCTCTATTCCCTCCCCCATTGGGCAAAAGGTATAGTTTGAAAACGCACACCTCCAGATTCAGAGGCAGTTTCTTCTCAGCTGTTATCAGGCAACTGAACCATCCTAGCACAACTGGAGAGCAGTTCTGAGTGACTGGAGACCCACGGACTGAAGAAGGGTTTCGGTCCGAAACGTTGCCTATCTCCTTCGCTCCTTAGATGCTGCTGCACCCGCTGAGTTTCTCCAGCACTTTTGTGGACCCACGGGCTATGTTGGATCGGACTCACACTTGCTTTATCTTGCACTAAACATTATTCCCTTTATCATGTGTCTGTACACTGTGGGTGGCTCGAATGTAATCATGTATTGTCTTTCCGCTGACTGGTTAGCGCGCAACAAAAGCTTTTCACTGTACCTCGGTGCATGTGACAATAAACTAACCTGAACTCAAACTGAAACTGCTCTGCTTCACTTTGTGTGCTTGGAGGGTCAGTGTATTTGACCATCTATGAATGGGTGGGCGGCCACCAGTTTGGGGCAGTGGGTTGAATCCAGGATGACTTGGCACTGTTCTCTGTATCAAATGGGAGGCCGGTGGTTTGTGAAGCAGCTGCTGATTTTTCCTGAGAGCTTGTGATTTGCACTATGGTCAAATTCCAATTGTACTCCCACTTTTCTGCTGCTGCCCGACTGGTAAACAAAAGCTGCAAGTCGAACAGAGGGAGAGATTTTTTTTTGCTCTTTCGCTCCCATTGGCGTCCCAACATCTTGTCCCCACATGGCATTCCATCCAGTAACTTGACTGTGTGCTGCCCATCCAAACAAATGAGCTGAACTGCCGATCAGGAGTTTGAGCTTGCTTTTGGTTTACTGCCAACCTGGAGACTGCTTGGTCTCCAAAGCTAATTCTTCACAGTACAATTGCAAAATACCAGCAGATGCTCTGAACGTACATTTTTGTCCCTGTAGCTGCGCTTTAGGTTTCAACACAATTCCAGAAATTATATTTAAAACACACAACTGCATACTTGCGATGAGTCAGCAAACCTCAAAACAGCTTAAGACTTTGCAAAGAAATATTATTTTAACAAGGTGTTTCAATAAGTGCTTGGTTTTAAAGCTAAGTGAGACGTACTTGAAATTCTTAGTCACACTCTGAGTGCTGGAGTAACTCAGCTGGCCAGGCAGCAGCATCTCTGGAGGACGTGGATATGCAAGGTTTTAGGTCAGGATTTGAATTTACCTAAAAGCCTTTTGCGAGATCGTGATGCAGCTTTATAGGACTATGGTTCAGCCCCATTTGGAGCGTTGCCTTCAGTTCTGGGCACCCTAATACAGGTAGGATATGGAGGCTTTGGTGAGGGTGCAGAGGTGGTTTACCAGAATGATGCCTGGATTATGGAATATTAGCTGGGTGGATAGACTTGGATTGGGTTTTTTTAGGAATGCCGGAGGTTGCAGAAGTATAGAAAATGATAAGAGATACAGATAAGGTAGACAGTCAGAACCTTTTCCCCAGGATGGGAAAATCAAATACTAGAGGGCATAGCTTGAAGGTGCGAGGGGCAAAGTTTATTGGAGATATGCGGAGAGTGTTTTTATAAACAGGGGGTGGTGGGTGCCTGGAATGTACTGCTTGAGGCAGATATGATAGTCATTTAAGAGACTCTTGCATAGGCATATGGATATGATATGATATCTTTATTTCGAACGATTTAAAAAAAAGAGAAAAGAAAAGATGAAAATGAATAAATAAAAGGAAAATTATATATACATATATATACATAAATACATACACACATACATACATATACATGTACATATATATAAACATACACATATACATAACATATATGTACATACATAAATTAAAAAATCAAGAGCCATATGCAGGAGTGGAGGGATATAGATCATGTGTAGACAGTTAAAAGTGGATCACGTTTGGTGCAGACATTGTGGCCTGAAGGGCCTGTTCCTGTGCGGCAGTGTTCTTGGTTCTTTATCGACTGTGCTCTCGATGGCACGATGAAGAGAGGTGAAAGTTCAGACTTGCAGTGCTGGTTGCTTGCAATGAAATTGTTGATCAGTTTGTAAAGACTGGGATCTCCAATCGGTTACAATAACTGCACATGGGCAATTTTTAACCTTGGCTCCTTTATCTTGCTCCTTGGTCAATAATTATCCACTCCTGATCTGGGGCTGTACGGTTTTACTGCCCATCCTATGACTCACCAGCTATGGATTGAAAACACTGTCCAGAATGGTTGAAAGATCAGCTTCCAGATTGTTCAGTGGTGTCATTAAGGGCATACTTCAATCCCGATGGCCTGTCGCCATTATATTAACTAACAGGTCTGAGTGAAGATGAGTGTTACACAAGGCTGCATCCTTGTTTAGAGTTCAGAGTTACAGCGTGGAAACAGGCCCTTCAGCCCACCAGGTCCACACCGGCCAGCGATCACCCATATGCTGGTTTTACCCTACGCACTAGGGACAATTTACAGAAGCTAATTAACCTACAAACCTGCACGCCTTTGGAAGAATGTGGGAGGAAACCGGTACACCTGTAGAAAACCCGTGCAGTTACAGGGAGAACGTACAAACTCCGTACAGACAGCGCCAGAGGTCAGGATCGAACCCAGGAGTCTGGCGCTGTAAGGCAGCAACTCTATCGCTGCTCCACCGTGCCTCCCCAACACTATTCTCAATCCAACTTGCGACAGTGTTGCTCCTCAAAGTTGACGTGACCACAACACCACAAAACTCATTCAGTAAGTTTTAATTGTCACATCAAGCTACAGGGAGGCATGTATTCCTCCAGCTGAAGATTAAAACGGTTCCGAGGAAATGTCAAGAGTATTTTATTGTCCTGTGTCCCGAAACGGAACAATTATATAAAAATTTGCAGCAGAAAAACAGATATATAGGTAAATATAGTACAAACCCACCGATCTTCCGGCACTCTAGGTTCCAGAGGCTTTTTTGAATGATCTGTTTTGCCGGACCAACAGAGGCCACGGCCTTGGGGGCTGAGATACCAGCCCGCAAAGTCATCTATGGGAATGGATCTGCCAGCTCCGGCTGGGCCAGAGTTCCAGAGGCCCAGCCATTCGCCGATCAGTGCGGAACTCCCGATGAGGTCGAGATCGGCCGCTTCAACCAGCCCAGGCAACACATTTTCAGCTGAACTTCCGGGAGGGATTTAAGATTAATAGGTCCCAGATGCTGGAAAATCGATGGTGGACCTGTAGTCTGTAAATAATAATTCAAAAAAAATTGTCTTCAACCTGAAACAATAGCCTGTCTCCCTGCACACAGATGTTGCCTGATATTTTGACTGAGTGGATGTTTAAATTGTTTAGTGTAGTTTGGTTTAGAGACACAGCATAGAAACGGGCCCTTCAGCCCATCGACCACACCAACCATGGATTACCAGAATCACCAGAAGCCTACTGTAGGTAGGTGATACCCTGCAGACAGGTTCTCTCCCCATCAATGATTTTTGAACTGATGAATGCCTGGAGCTTTTCCTCTTTTTTTTACCCTTTTTTTGGGACTATTTTGCAGATTAAAATGCATAAGTTAACAGGCCTAACTTTCCGTTGTGTTTGATACACAATTCCCAACTTTTCTTACAGATTTCCAGCATCCAGAGTGTTGGGTATAACTTCCCAGAGTAAATTCATCAGGGTTGTTTGGGAAATGGGGGGGGGGGATATGGAAAGGAACTCTAAGAGTGGATACAACGAACTGCAGATACTGGTTTACAAAAGTATTGGAGTAACGCAGGCAGCATCTCTGGAGAACATGGATAGATGTTAGTGAGTGTGGCCACAGCCTGTCACACATGGAGATCCATTATTGCAATTATCACATGGTAATGGATAAGCAATGTGGGGATCTGGCACAGTGGCACAGATGGTAGAGCTGCGGCCTCACGGCCCCAGAGACCCAGGTTCGATCCTTACCTCGGGTGCTGTCCATGTGGAGTTTCTGTGGGTTTCCGCCGGGTGCTCTGGTGCCACATCCCAAAGATGTGTGGGTTTGTAAGTTAATTTCTTGCTGGAAATTCCCCCTAGTGTGTACCCCTAGCTCCAGATTCAGGGACAGTTTCTTCTCAGCTGTTATCAGGCATCTAATCACCAACTAGAGAGGGGTCCTGACCTCCCATCTACCTCATTGGAGACCTTCAGACTATCTTTAATCGAACTCTGCAGGACTTTATCTTGCCACTAAACATTATTCCCTTTATCCTGTAACTGTACACTGTGACTTGATTATAATCATGTGAAGATGATTGCCAGTGGGGGCAGATGTGGGATGTGACGAATATGGGATGTGACAAATAAAATTGACTTCGACTTTGATGAGTGGAGAGCCCGCAACCAAAGCTTTTCACTGTCCTCAGTACACGTGAGAATAATAAACTGAACTGAACTAGTGCAGATTCTTTGGAGCGCAGAAGGTTAAGGGGGGGGCTTGATTGAGGTCTTTAAAATGATGAAAGGGATAGACAGAATTGACGTGGATAAGCTTTTCCCATTGAGGGTAGGAAAGATTCAAACAAGAGGGCATGACATGAGAATTAAGGGACAGAAGTTTAGGGGTAACATGAGGGGGAACTTCTTTACTCAGAGAGTGGTGGCTGTGTGGAATGATCTTCCAGCAGAAGTGGTGGAGGCAGGATCGATTTTAACATTTAAAAGTAAAGTGGATATGTATATGGACGGGAAGGGAATAGAGGGGTATGGTCTGAGTGCAGGTAGATGGGACTAGGGGAAAATAAATGGTCGGCACGGACTGGTAGGGCCGAGAAGGCCTGTTTCCGTGCTGTAATTGTTATATGGTTATATGGTTATAGTGAGTGTAGGAAGGAACTGCAGATGCTGGTTGATATCAAAGAGACAGTTGTGGAGTAACTCAGTGGATCAGGCAGCATCTCTAGAGAAAAGGAACAGATTGTGGATGCAAAAGGTGGGATAACAAATAACTAGTGTGAACGGGTGATCAATGGTCAGCGTGGACTCAGTGGGCCGAAGGGTTTGTTTCCAAGCTGCATCTCTAAACAAAGATTGTGGAGACCATCATTGGATATTTTTAAGGTGGAGATTGATGGAATCTTTATTAGTACGGGTGTCAGGAAGTATGGGGAGATGGCAGGACAATAGGGTTGAGAGGGAAAGATTGAATGGCGGTGTAGACTAGATGGGCCAAATGGCCTAATTCTACTCCTTTAACCTGTGAGCTAATGAAGCCAAACTATCTCTAAACTAATCTACCGTTGGATGAGGAAACGTTGTTTTTCTTTTTGCGTGGGGACTGGATGGTGACCTGATTACAGATTGGGCTCAAGGTTGCACCAGATGAGCTTTAGCTGGTAAAGGCTGACAGAACCCCAGCTCCTCCCACTCCCAGTGTCTGACCAGTTCTTAACAATCAGCTCTGGACTTCCCATAGAAATCAAAATAAAAACTATAAATGCGATGAAAACTGATGTCAAACTGCGTAGGTTGCTTAGTTACTACAGTGTGTTACAATTGCTGCTCATGATATCTTCATAAAGATAGTGCCAACAGCTGCCCTATGTGTGTGTATGGAAAATATATTACAGTATAGAACTTGTTGATTGAGTGGGGAGACTGCAATAAACTTCTGTTGAAAAAGATATGCAGCCCAGTATTTACAATGAAAGAATCTAGGGAAAGAAATTTTGTGTGTGTGTGCATGTGTGTTTTTTTAAGCCTGACATTTCTTATTTGTACACCTTGCAGAAGTGCTAGGTTAAGGGGTTGGAACTGCAGCTGTAGTAAACTGATACTCATCTCCAAATAATTGACAAAGAACCACAGTGAAAGGTCTACACTGATTACTTTGTGACACCTTAAAGCTTCTCCAATGAAAGTGTGAAACACCTTGTGCTCCTGACGTTTAGTTTATTTTGGAGATACAGCGTGGAAAACAGCGCCTTGGCTCACCGAGTTCACGCCGACTAGCGATCACCCATACGCTAGTTCTATCCTACACGCCAGGGACAATTAACAGAAGCCAATTAACCTACAAGCCTGCACGTCTTTGGAGTGTGGGAGGAAACCCGAGCACCCTGGGAAAACCCACACGGTCGCAGGGAGAACGTACAAACTCCGTACAGACAGCACCTGTAGTGGGGATTGAACCTGGGTATCTGGTGTTGTAAGGCCGCAGCTCTACCACTGCGCCACAGTGCCACCCACGTGTTGCACTGATGGATGGCTGCAAACAATATCCAGAAGGTATCTTGGATAAAACTTTTTAACATTGTTTTCCTTAATCAGTTTTGCGGATGACTTGCTTCCACTCCAGTTCCACTCCAGTTCCACTCCAGTTCCACTCCAGAATTGTTTCCACTCCACTTCTGGTTTCCCTGTCAACCTTTTATGCACCCTTTCCAGTTTAGACTCATGGACTCATAGAGTGATACCGTGTGGAAACAGGTCCTTCGGCCCAACTTGCCCACACCGGCCAACATGTCCCACTTACACTAGTCCCACCTGCCTGCGCTTGGTCCATATCCCTCCAAACCTGTCCTATCCATGTACCTGTCTAATTATTTCTTAAATGTTGGGATAGTCCCAGCCTCAACTACCTCATCTGCCAGCTTATTCCATAACCACCTTTTGTGTGAACAAGTTACCCCTCAGATTCCTATTAAATCCTTTCCGTTTCACCTTGAACCTACGACCTCTGGTCCTCGATTCCCCTACTTTGGGCAAGGGACTCTGTGCTTCTACCTGGTTTATTCCTCTCATGAATTTATCCTGAATGAATAAATGAGCCGCTAACAATGATCAGTTTTCTCGCTGTATTCTCCTACTCTGAGCAAGAAATTCATTTCACTGCATATGATGTGCATGTGACAAATAAAATTGACATTGACTTTGAGACTCTGTGCATCTACCCGATCCATTCCACTCATGATTTTGTACACCTCTGTAAGATCAACCCTCATCCTTCTGCACTCCATGGAATAGAGACCCATCCTACTTGACCTCTACCTATAGCTCACACCCTCTAGTCCTGGCAAGCTTAATGCCACCCTTCCATCAGTAAGATGACCAGATGTGCTTAGGATGCTCCAAGTATGGTCACAGCAATGTCTTGTACAGGCGTAACATAATGTGTCAAGTCTCGTACTAGTAACTTGAGCAGATTATAACCAAGTATTTACAGTGAAAGAATCTAGGGAAATCCATTTTGTGTGTGTGCATGGGTGAGTGTGCATGTGTTTTTTTTAAGCCTGACATTTATTATTTGTACACCTTGCAGAAGTGCTAGGTTAAGGGTTTGGAACTGCAGCTGTAGTAAACTGATACTCATCTCAAGAATACTTAAGAATATTAATTCCCCTCTCTCCCCCTTCCCCACCCTACTCGTCCTCTTAGTTCAACTGTTCACATCCTTGTATCCCTTCGTTCAACCAAGACCGGGCCATTATGGGCTCCACCCCTCCTTGGTCATCTGTTGCCGGCCCTGATTCATTCTGGCCTTTTCTTACCTCCAGTTCCTTCCCTACTACTTCCAGTTTGATAAAGGGTCCAGACCCGAAACGTCAACCATCCTTTTTCTCCAGAGATGCTGCCTGACCCGCTGAGTTGCTCCAGCACTTCGGTATTTAAAGGGCACTTCGACAGGGACACGGACAGATAAAGTTTTGAGGGAATGGGCAAAACATGGGCAAGTGGGACTAACTAAGAAGAGACATTTTGGTCAGCATGGATGTTGCACCAAAGGGCCTGTTTTCGTGCTGAATGACCCTTTGACTTGAAGGAAACATTGATGCAAGATAATTGACAGTCATTTAAAATTTCTTCTTCTTATTGAGTCCACACACAAGATTAGAAGTTGTTCAGCCAGAGCTGAACACACGTCTTGGCATCTGCAAACAATGGTGTCTGTCTTGCGGTTCTTGTTCTTCTTGTGTGTGGTGGTGGAAAGATTGGTGGAAACAGGGTCGCGACGTCAACGCTCTTTCCTTCACCCCATTTTGAAACTGAAGGGCATAGAAATATCTTCTCTCAGATAGTGGTGAATCTCCAGAACTTGCCTCTTACACTGAGATAAACTTTGCCAGTTTTACAACCAGGTCCATCTGTTCCGGACACAGTTCCTAAGTAAGCTTTTATCTCGCAGCCATGGTGCAGTAATCATATGAAGTTGCTGGGAAAATGGTAAATTCTCAATCATTTTAAAGTCCAGACTACTCTGAATTAGAAATACAAATGATAAGAAAGATATATAACCTGGTACATTCCAAAAGAATCTGAGCCTACAAATGTGAGTGTTATCAATTTTTTTTTTTTTAAGTCTTTTGATTTGAGACTAATGTCTGTTGGTTAAGCGGTAAACAAAAATGTGGACTGTTGAACCAAAGACATTTATGCTCTTTGAAGAATATAGCACTAAGTAATGCATGCTTTGAAATTATTTTACTATAATTTTTATTTAAAGTGCGATCATTGTACCATATTTAGAAAAAATTAGTGGCTCCAACAAAGTATTGAGCTAACCAGTCATTATAAAATAAATTCTTCTGATGTTTTAGAAGTGGTGCAGCAGTCGAGTTGCTGCCGTACAGCGTCAGAGACCCGGTTCAATCCTGACCACGGGTGCTGTCAGTATGGAGTTTGTACGCTTTCCCTGTGACCTGTGTGGGTTTTCTCCAGTTGCTCCGTGTTGACCCCCCCCCCCAACACTCTAAAGACATATGGGTTTGTAGGCTAATTGGCTTCAGTAAAATTGTAAGTTGTCCCTAGTGTGTGTAAGATTGTGTTAGTGTGTGGGGATGGCTGGTCAGAGCGGACTCGGTAGGCCGAACGGCCTTTTCCCGCCTTTTCCCGTCTGTCACTCTAAACTAAATTGAAATAAACACAGGAACGGGCCCTGCAGCCCACAATGTTCATGCTAAACATAATGCCAAGTTAAACTAAGTTCTCTCACTTGAGCCATATTCCTCTTCCATGCAAAGCCATGTGCCTATCTTAAATCCTCTTAAATGCCACTATCATATCTGCTCCCAATATCAACTCTCCCAGTGTGTTCCAGGCACTCAGCATTCACTGTATGAAAACATTGCCCTGCACATTTCCTTTAATCTTTACCCCTCTTATCTTAAAGCTATGGCCTCGTATCCTTGATATTTCCACCCTGAAACTATATGGTTCAGAATGTCTACCTTGTTTATACCTTTCATAATTTTACTTACTTCTTTTAGGTCCCCTCAACCTCCAGCATCCCAAAGAAATACTGATACTGAATTCTGATACTGAAATCCTAAATTTACTGTCAGTCATTTAGCATTTCCATGGAAGGTTGCAATGTTTTATAGCTTTCTCGATGATAGTTAAGGGAAATCAATGCATTAACGGAACAGAAAAGGATTTGCAAACTATTCTCTCTGCAAAATAATGCGAGATCTAAAGTCACGTTTGTAAGTTGTCATTGATTTTAAAGCCATATAAATCCCGCTGAGCAAACTATCTGTCACTGCAAAATCTAGTTTGATGTCAGTGCATTGTAAGATGCTGCCAAAACTCATAGAGCATTACAGCACATACCCTTTGGCCCAACTGGTCAATGTTGACCTAGATACCCCATCTAAGCTAGTCTCACTTGCTCTCATTTGGACCATATCCCTATAAACCTTTCCTATACATGTACCTATCCATATGTTTTTTTTAATGTTGTTATAGTATAGTGGTGTCAGGGGTTATGGGGAGAAGCAGGTGAATGAGATTAGGAGGGAGAGATAGATCAGCCATGATTGAATGGCGGAGCAGATTTGATGGGCCAAATGGCCTAAATCTGCTCCTATTGCATCATCTACCTGCCTGAACTACCCCTTCAGGCAGCTTGTTCTATATATCCAGCACCGTCTGGGTGTAAAGGCTGCCTCTCAAGTTCCTGTCAAATATTTTCCCTCTCACCTTAAACCTATGTCCTCTGTTTTTTGATTCCCCTACCCCGTGTATTAAAAGACATTCACCCTATCAATCCCTCTCATGATCTGCACGTTATGCATCATTATATCTCTCTTTGGCCTCCTGCACTCCAAGGAAACTTGAAAGTATTGAAAATTCACACAGATATGTATTTCAAAAGTGAAAGATTTTAAATATTTTAAAATAATTACTCATGAAGGTTATAACATGGCATTCTGTAAAAGGACCTGAAATATTTCCCCCGTTTCTCTTTCTGCAGATGCTGCCTGACATACTGAATAACTGAACACTTTCTATATTTATTTCAGATTTCCAGCATCTGCAGTGTTTTACTTTTGTTTTTTTATTTTTGTATTTTTCTGCTTCCTTAATGGAAAGCTAACATTTTGCCTTCATGTATGACAGACAGTTAGATACCGGCCAAGGCCAGCATCCACAATTCTTTGACATTTTCAAGCTTTTCTGCTTTATCTAGTAAAGGAATAGTTTCATGTTTCCCACAAGTTCATAAGACATAGGAGCAGAGGTAGGCCATTCAGCCCATCGAGCCTTCTCCGCTTGTCAGTGTACCTTGGAACACGTGACAATAAACTAAACTAAATTAACCATTCGATCATGGCTGTTCTAGTTTTCACTCTCACCCCATTCTCCTGCCTTCTCCTCCATAATCTTGGACGCCCTTACTGATCCTCAAGAACCTACAATCTCCTAAAAAATACCCAATGATAGCCTCCGACGTCGTCTATGGCAATGAATTGCACAGATTCACCAACCTCTGGCTGGAGAAAAAACCTCCTCATCACCATTCAAAAGGTACATCCTTTTATTTTAAGGCCGTGCCCTGGTCCTATGCCCTCCCACTACTGGAAACATTCTCTCCAGATCCACTATCCAGGCCTTTCACTATTTGGTGAGTTTTAATGAGAACTCCCTTCATCCTTCTAAACTCCACTCCAGCGAGTACAAGCCCAGTGCCATCAAACGCTTGTTATACATCAACCTAATAATCCCTCTGATCATTCTTATAAACCTCTCCATTGCCAGCACATCCTTCCTCAGATATGGGGCCCAATAATGCTCACGATATTCCAAATGTGGTCTGACCAGCACTCAGATTTACATCCTTGCTTTATGCTTACATATCTGTTGTGTTGCTGCAAGTAAGAATTTCATTGTTCAGTTTCGGGCCATGTGACAATATTGTGGTGGCACCCGGTGGTTGGGCCATTAGCTACACAAACCCTCATCACGTCGGGGTCACCAATGTAGAGGCATCAAACGTCGTGAATAAACGAGTTACTTTATTCAGGCATTAAAGGTAGATATGCATGCACGTTGGTCCTCTAACACAAAGTTGCTGTTGCTGCTGCGAGGCTGCTGCCTTGTGGGAGTTGATATCTTGCTGAGGTGGAAGGCCACTCACCCAAAGAGAGAGAGAGGGTTGTCCCGGGGTTTGTTATATATACCAGGATGCACCCCTGTACCCCGTGACAACTCCTCCCTGCCATTTCCCACTCACGTGAGCGCTTCCCACACGAAGGCGCCGCCCTCCAGAGCCGAGGGTCCGTTGTGCCCGTGGCTTACCACCAGGTGCCACCACAATATATTATAAACACTCTTGACTCTTTTACATTCTAGTCCTCTCAGAATGAATGTCAATATTGTATTTGACTCACTTACTGCTGATTCAACCTGAAAACTAACCGTTTGGGAATCGTGCACCAGCACTCCTAAGTCCCTTTGCACCTCCGATTTCTGAATCATCTCCCCATTCATGTTGCTACATTCTAGCCCATTCATTAAACATGCCCCTATTTTTTTGTTATATCCTCCTCATATGTTATTTCCCTCCTCCAGTTTTGCATTGGCATTGGAAATATTACTCCATTTCCTTTATGCAAATTATTGCCATGAATTGTAAATAAGTGAAGCCATGCACCAACCCTTGATTGGAGATTTTTGTCTCTCATGTAACCCTTGTCCATGTTAACCGCATTTGTGGGCAGTTTTGGACCCCATATCTGAGGAATGATGTGCTGGCATTGGAGAGGGTCCAGAGGAGGTTTACGAGAATGATCCTAGGTTAACATATGATGAGCGTTTGAAGGCACTGGGCTTGTACTCACTGGAGTTTAGAAGGATGAGGGGGTACCTCATTGAAACTTAACGAACAGTGAAAGACCTGGATAGAGTGCATGTGGAGAGGATGTTTCCGTTAGTGGGAGAGTCTAGAACCAGAGGCCATAGCATCAGAATAAAAGAACGTATCTTTAGAAAGAAGATGAAGGGAATGAATTTAGTCAGAGAGTGGTGATTCTGGAACAGACGGCTGTGGTGGCCAAGTCAATGGATATTATTAAGTCAGAGGTTGACAGATTCTTGATTAATAAGGATGTCACGGTTTATGGGGAGAAGGCAGGAGAATGGGGTTGAGAGGGAAAGATAGATCAGCCATGATTGAATTGCAGAATGGACTTGATGGGCCGAATGGCCTAAATCTGCTCCTTGAACTAATGACCTTAATATATGGGCCCCCATTCCTCGAACAATGTGTATCACATCTTATTAACTGCTTTCCTGAGAATCAAACATCCACTTGTTCCTCCTTACCTAGTCTGCCAGATACGTCCTTAAGAAACTAATGGATTTGTCAAAAGCAATTTTCAGAAATCCATATAGACATTGTGCAATCATATTAAGACAGTGCAAGTGCCCTACTGCATTGTTTTTTTCTAGAATGTTCCCTCTTTCAGATTTCAGACTACTCAGTCTGTGGTTCCCAGATTTCCTTCTCAATTCTATCTCAAGCAATCCATCGCACAACACAAAGAGAAACAAGACCATAAAGAAAAAATGAACTCCGATAAAATTAAATCATAGCGTATAAAGCATTTACTTGTCTAAAAAGTAAAATATGTTACTTTAAGTTTAAGCAAACAAAAATGAACCTTTCTTCAACCTTTTTTCAACAGTTGACAAACTTCACTTTAAACGTAATCTATTTGATCGTTGAGCAGAATTGGGGTTTTTTGTGCTCCGGTGTTAATTTATTAATGAAGTGCGTTAATTTCTGCCTTTAGTTTAACTTTGTAAAATATTGAGCACTATTATAATAAAAAGGAACAGCAGATGCTGGTTTATACCAAAGATAAACACAAAATGCTGGAATAACTCAGTGGGCCAGGCAGCATTTCTGGAGAAAAATGAGTAGGTTTGAAGAAGGGTCCCAACCCAAAATATCATCTATCTATTTTCTCCAGAGAGAAAATTTCTCAGTCACTAGTTAAAATCAAAAGGGCACAGGCAAAACAAAAATCTTAAATTTATCCGAACCTATGGGCAAAAGGGATTGGTGTCATAAGCGTTACTTAGCTACAGTGTGTGCAATAGACGCAAGGGGCTACAGATGCTGGAATCTGGAGCAACAAAGAAGAGACCCTTCAAGAAACAAGTGAATGGTATTGACCCGAAATATCACCTATCCTCGTTATCCAGAGATGCTGCCTGACCTCCTGAGTTACTCCAGCACTTTGTGTATTTTTGTAGACCAGCACCTGCAGTTCCTTGTTTCTACAAGAGACCCTTTGTGGCCAATTCCATCCACAGATGCTGCCTGACTTGTTGAGGTCTTCCAGGTCTCACTATCCTTGCAGACCCAAAATGCTGGAGTAACTCAACGGGTCAGGCAGCATCTCTGGCGAATGGGAATAGGAGATGTTTCAGGTTGAGACCCGTCTTCAGACTGAGAGTCAGGGGAAAGGGGAACAAGGGATATAGACGGTACTCAGGATAAATGAATGGAAGATATGCAAAAAGCAATGATAATGACGGAAATGTGGAGCCCTCCATGGTCCATTTGTGGCTATGGGCGAGGTGATGACAAGTTATACAGACAGTGAAATTCAGTAGGATGACAGTGAAACTAGTACAACAACTGGGGTGGGGGAGGGACAGGGAGAGAGGGGATGCAAGGGTTACTTGAGGTTAGAGAAATCAGTTGTGGATAAATCAGCTGGGTTGTAAGCTGCCCAAGTGAGATACGAGGTGCTGTTCGTCCAATTTATCTTTGACCTCACTCTGACAAAATCTTTTTCTTGCTCTAGATTTCAGCATCTGCTGTGTCTTGTGCCCTCTGTTCTTGACAACACATTCTGTTCATCTATAAAATAGTGCAAATATCTACACCTTGGGTTTGCTGCCGGAGTACAGGAGGCACGTGTCCTCTAACGACGCTATTGAATGAATCGATATGAAGGATACTGACCCCGAATTGTTGACTGTCCATTTCTCTCCATGAATGGGCTGCACAGTGGTGCAGCAGGTAGAGCTGCTGACTGACAGAGCCAGAGACCCAGATTCATTCCTGACCTCGGCTGCTGTGTGGAGTCTGCACGTTCCCCCTGTGAATGGGTGGGTTTTCTCCGGGTGCTCCGGTTTTATCCCACATTCCAAAGACATGCGGTTTGTAGGTTGATTGGCCCCCAGTGTAGAGGGAATGGGAAAAGGGGGATGGCACGGAACAAGTGTGAACGGGTGATGGATGGTGGGCCAAAGGGCCTGTTTCCATGCTGTATCTCCAAACTAAACTAAAGATGCTGCCTGACCTGCTGCGTTCCTCCAGTAGTTCTCTACGACACCGTAATATTTTATTTTGCTGTCTAAACAGGGTGGCATGTTGGCACAGTGGTAGAATTGCTACCAAAAAATGTTAATCATTTTTCACACTTTCCTACTTTTCACTATAAAAAAAACTATAATAAAATGTTTAGAAGTATATATAAGAAAAGATGGTAATTATTACCTATCTCTTTATCAAGAATGTTGTTTTAATATGTACTTGTACTTATACTTCTAATAAAAAATATTCAACAAAAAAAAAAGAATTGCTGACTTACCGCCATCAGAGACCCGGGTTCAATCCTGACTACAGTTTCTGTCTGTACGGAGTTTGTAAGTTTTCCCTGTGACTGTGTGGGTTTTCTCCGGTTTCCTCCCACACTCCAAGGACGTGCAGGTTTACAGGTTAATAGGCGTCTGTAAATTTTCCCTAGTGTGTGGATAGAATTAGTGTACTTGAGATGGCTGGTCGGCGCAGACTCGATGGGCCTGTTTCCACGCTGTATTTCTAAAACTAACACTAAAACTAAAACTGAAGCAGTCTAGGTAATAACAACCATCAAAGCTTCCAGATTGTTGTAAAAATACCAGACTGTTGTAAAAACCCATTTTGAACACATGTTCTGGAGAAGAGGGAACCTGCTCTCTTTACCCAGTCTGGCCTGTACGTGAACCTTCATACACATCGTATGGTTGACTCTAAAATGACCAGCAACCGTGCAGTTGTCAGCTCAATACTGAAGGGCAATCAGAGAGGGGCAATAAATATTGGACTACCCCGTGATATTAATATCCATCAAAATGGCTGGTAAACCTGTTGTAGGTTAATTGGCTTCTGTAAATTGCCCCTAATGTGTAGGATGCAAAACCGGGATAACGTGGAACTAGTGCAAATGGGTGATCATTGGTCGGCGCAGACTCGGTGGGCCGAAGAGCCTGTTTCCATGCTGTATCTCTAAACTAAACTCAACCAAACAAATCCTCTGGTGCTAATGGGAAGATCATATCTGGAGATGAGCGTACACAAAGAAGTACACATAGTGGATTGTCAGGTCGAGCATACTCCAGTCCAACGCATGGCAAAATCACAACGCATTGAAGCATGTTACTGGATATGATCTTCTCCTTACTACACCGGGCCAGTGTTTACATTTAATTTTGCAACTTGGAAAAAAGAGCTTATTATGTTGCTGCTGCCACATGAGTGGTGAATGGGTTGCTCTGGATTTAATTTAATTTTAGTGAGTCAGAACAATGCATCTATTACCAATTTTAAACATTCAACACACTGGGGATTAGGCTGACCACCTGAAATGGTTTGGCATTGTTGAACCTGAGCCAAGTTGTCCCACGAGTGGCCCAGACATCTGTGTCGTGTTCTGCGTTTCAGACTTTTATTTGGATTTTGTTTTTTTTCCTAGAGACCTCTTAACAACGGGCAGCTTATTTCAGTGCATTTGAAGTGTGCTTTGACACATTTCCAAGGAGGGTGATAAAGTATAATATAAATGAAAGTTGTCCTCTTAACTGCAGGTAAATTAATGAAATCATCAGCAGCACTTTTTCAAAATGTTTCACAAAATGGGTGAGACGGCAAATTATGTAATTGGACATCGTAAAAATGTTCTGTTTCAGTTCAAATTCCTTGTTTTATCATCGAAAGCATTTTACTTTGGTTTTTGGTAAGAATTTCATTGTTTTGTATCAAGATATACGATTACAAAACACTCTTGACCCTCTTAACTCTAATCTTCATTTTAAACTTTTTCCTTAATTTAGTTTAGAGACAGCTTAGAAATACAGTAGGCCCTTCGGCCCACTGAGTCTGCATTGATCAACAAGCACCAAGAGGTACACTAGTTCTATCCTGCACACCAGGGACAATGTACTGAAGCCAATTAACCTACAAATCTACACGTCTTTGGAATGTGGGAGGAAACCGGAGCACCCGGGGAAAACCCACATGGTCACAAGGAGAACATGCAAATTCCATACAGACAGCACTCCATAGCCAGGATTGAACCCGGGTCTCTGGCGATGTAATGCTGCGCTCTACCGCTGTGCCACTGTGCCTGTCAATCGCCCATCTAAACCATTTCTAGTGAATACTGGTTTGAAAGTATTAACAAAACCAACTATTAATTTAATGAGTTTAACACAAACTCCTGCAGAATCACCCATCAGATGAAAGGTCATTGGCCGGAAATGTTGACTCGGTTTCTCTCTCCATAGTCGCTGCCTGACCTGCTGCATGTTTTTTTTGGCTTTAATTGTAAAGTGAATTTCATTATTATTTGTATAAGCCACTTGTACAGTGCAGCATTGGTGATGTGGGGAGGATGATTCATTATGTAGGAGAATCTTGCACAAGGGGCCGCTGTTTAAAATAAAACAGGATCGCCCTTTTATGATAAAGCATGTGTAAAACATTTTCTCTGAGGTTTGTGAGAGGCATTTTTTAATCTCTTCAAAGGACAGTGGGAGTGGAGTCCACAAAAACAAATTCAAGTGGGCAAAAGTGGGATACATAATTGATGGAGAATAAAAGACACAAAGTGCCGGAGCAAGTCAGTGGGTCAGTCAGCCTGTCTGGAGAACATGGATAGATGACGTTTCGGCTCAGGGCCCTTCTACAGATTTGTGGAGCTGGCAGTGAATAAAAAGTTGGAAGAATCATTGACACAATTAAATGAATTAAGAGAAATTATTAATGCCCAAAGAAAGGTTCCGAGCTGAAACGTCACCTATCCGTGTTCTCAAGAGATGCTGCCTGACCCACTGAGTTACTCCAGCATTTTGTGTCTTTCTAAGAGGAAGTAATAGTAGGCCTTGCTAATGCATTCAACAATTGATAAGCCGGTGGGTGAAAAGTTATAGGGGATGGGATGGAAACGATGAGCTGAAGTTGTAAATAGTTTAGTTTAGAGGTACAGCGTGGAAACCTGCCCTTCGGCCCACCGAGTCTGCTCCAACCAGCGATCCCCGCACATTAACACTATCCTCCACACTCCAGGAGCAATTTACAATTATACTAAGCCAATAAATCTACAAACCTATACGTCTTTGGAGTGTGGGGGGGGAAACTGGATTACCTGGAGCAAACCCACACGGTCACGTGGAGAATGTACAAACTCTGTACAGACAGCACCCGTAGTCCGGATCGAACCCGGGTCTCTGGCAACAACTCTACTGCTGTGCCACTACAAAGATCACCTAGGATTTTACTAAGTGGTAGTTCAGGCTTGTACGGCTTCATTTGTTCATATCCATGTTTGAACAGTGCTTATTGAGCATATATCTAACTATACCATTGAGCCTACACAAGTACAGCACGTAATATAAAGAGATTCATCACACATGAATCTTAAAAGATCTTTACATTTGTTTTCATGTGGATGTTGTCATCAAAGCCAAAATTTAATTCCCATCCCAAAGTACCCTTGCATTTATTGGCTTGCTGGGCCATTTCAACAATCAATTGTGGTTCTTGAGACTAGAGTCACTGGTTGGGATGAAGATGGCAGATATCCTCGATAGGACATTGATGAATCAATTGAGTTTGTATAAGACCATAACACATATGAGCAGAATTATGCTATTTGCTCCGTCGAGTCTACTCCGCCATTCGATCGTGGCTGATCTATTTCTCCTTCTCAATCCCATTCTACTGCCTTTTCCCCATAACCTTTGATGCCCTTGCTAATCAAGAACATATCAATCTCCCTGTAAAAATTCCCAATATCTTGGCCTCGATAGCCATGTGTGACAATGAATTCCATCAATTCGCCATCCTCTAGCTAAAGAAATTCCTCCTCATTCCCATTCTAAATAGAGTTTAAATGGAATTAATGTTACAGTAACTTCACAATCACAAAGACTCGTTGCTTAATTAAATGAATCTAAATTATCAGATTGTCAGCATGGACTTTTTTTGAATATTTGTGAATAGTTGTGAATATCACATTTGGAATAGTGTGAGCAATTTTAGGTCCCATATCTGAAGACGGTTGTGCTGGCATTGGAGAGGGTCTCATGGATTCTCTCCAGATCATTAAGGCTGTGGATTACTAGCTCAGCAGCAACTACAGTGCCCATGCCAGCAGCAACCCCCATCAGCCTCTGCTTAAAAATAAATACTCAGTTCCAAAAAAAACAGAAGAATAGGATGTCGAAGATTAAATATAATTATTGTGAGACTCCCAAGTGCATCAATGGATAGGTAAGTTCAGTACACTGCGTTTTGATTTTAAAAACATTGCTACAGAGGAACAACTGAAAAACAATGGAACTGTACTCAAAGGTACAATAATTAGAATGGGTTGTACAGGAGGCCAAGATATAGGGCAAATTTAAAGCGGAGATTGATATGTTCTTAATTAGTACAGGTGTCAAAGGTTATGGGGAGAAGGCAGGAGAATGGGGTTAGGATGTAGAGATAGAACAGCTATGATTGAATGGCGCAGTGGACTTGATGTGCCAAATGGCCTAATTCTACTCCTATCACATATGACCTTATGACCTTACGTTAGAAAGGTAGTGTGATAGGGAGGTGATCAGAGCAGAAGATGTGTCCTGCACATTTGATCAGTTTGTGATACTATTAATAGCAATGTTACAAAATTTTGAGATTTTAAAAATCAAGTCTGCAATTTATCCCATCAGATAAAGCATTAAAAGAAGTTTAATTTGACACCTAATTCACTTTCATATCTTCAGTATTAAGAAAGTTATGGCCATTTTCATACTCGGAAATTAGCATCTTGTTCCCCATTGCCTTTCAATTGACTTAACTCAAAAGCTGTGATCTGGAACAGTTAAAAGCCCATAACTTTCTTAAAAATTAAGAGAACTCAATGAAATTTTCAGTTATTATAGATTGAAGCATTGTGAAACAAATATGAAACAATCTTACTTGGATGACCTGAAATTAAAGCAAATAATTAGTTAGTTATCTAATTGTAGCTAATTACAAAATTCAATGAGTAGATCTAAACATCTATCCATTTCTTAAAATATAAACTTTTTTTAAATTGCCTAAGTGTCCAAATAACATTCACACAATAATCTACAATATAACATAATTTTTAAATCTAATTTTCATGAATTTCTGGGCCAAATGGAAGGAATTTAGTGTTTGATTCCTGTAAATTAATGGCCATTTAAATCAACTAGCGAGTGGGTTTTAGTGGAATGCGGTGGATTGGAACGTTGCGGTTAGCGGTGAAGTCGGGAGGAAAAATACAGCCAGTTCATACATTTTTTTGGACCCCATTTCGCAACATGAAAATATTATTAAAGCCTCCCAAAAAACCAACTTTTAATATAAAAATAAACTACCTTTTTTTCTCCCCTACGCAAAATCTTTCCGGTTGTCGGTGCTCACGGCTTTTGAAGGTGATTTTTAAATTACTCTAGTTAATAAATAATTTAGAGTAATTTAAAAATACCTTCATTCATGAAATGTCGGAGCGATTTTTCTTCCGCAACAAAATCGCCCGACATTGATCGATTTGCCCAGTCTGAAGAAAAACGTCACTTTAAGCCCGCCCCCCCTCTGAAAGGTGCCAAAGTCGCGCACACGGGGAGCGGCAGAAGTGCAGCGCTGCTCAAGGTAAGTTTTGTAACATACCTACTATTAATACAGAGAGAAAACTGATCATTGTTAGTGGCTCATTTATTCATTCAGGCCAAAATCATGAGAAGAATAAATCAGGTAGAAGCACAGAGTGTCTTGCCCTGAGTAGGGGAATCGAGGACCAGAGGACATAGGTTCAAGGTGAAAGGGAATAGATTTAATAGGAATCCAAGGGGTAACATTTTCACACAAAGGGTGGTGGGTGTATGGAACAAGCTCCCTAGGAAGTAGTTGAGGCTGGGACTATCCTATTGTTTCAGAGACAGTTAGTCAGGTACATGGATAGAACAGGTTTGGAGAGATATGAACTAAGCGCAGGTGAGTATGACTAGTGTAGCTGGGACATTGTTGGCCAGTGTGGGCGAGTTGGACCAAAGGGCATGTTTCCACACTGTATCACTCTGTCTCCACGACTATCCCATACATAGTCACGTGAGTCATAGAGCACGGAAACAGGGCCTTCGGCCCAATTTGTCCATGCTGATCAAATCTACGTTAGTCCCATTCACAGTATTTGGCCCATATAAATTAAATCTCTCCAATCCGTACTCAATCGCACTGAAAACCACAGACAAAGCCAGAAACCTTGGTGTAGTTATGGACTCGCATTTGAATTTTAACAGCCATATGAAGACCATTACCAAATCTGCCTACTACCATCTAAAAAACATTGCAAGAATCAAGGGATTTCTGTCCAAAGAAGACACTGAAAAACTTGTTCATGCATATATCTTCAGTAGGTTAGATTATTGTAATGGCATCTTTACAGGGCTCAGTAAAAAATCAATTAAACAACTGCAGCTTATCCAGAATGCCGCTGCCAGAGTCTTGACCAACACCAAGAAAATGGACCACATTACACCTGTCCTTAAATCTTTGCACTGGCTCCCTGTGTGTACAAGGATAGATTTTAAAATTCTGTTACTGGCCTACAAGGCGCTGAATGGTCTGGGTCCAAAATACATCTCTGACCTTCTTGTTGTATATGAGGCACCTAGACTCCTCAGGTCTTCAGGGACAGGTTTACTCTGTGTTCCCAGGGTCAGAACTAAAAAGGCTGAAGCAGCGTTCAGTTTTTATGCTCCACTCCTGTGGAACAAGCTCCCTGAACACCTGACTGTAAGCTCATTTAAATCAGGCCTAAAAACACTGTTGTTTACTGTAGCTTTTCCATAACCCAACATGCAGGTAATCTTAACCTTCTAATCTTAACCCTTTTATGTGCTTTTAAAATCAGTTTATTGTTTTAGTGATTTTGTTTTACTATTCATGCATTTGTTGTCCTGTGTTGAATTGTGGTTCTGCAATGTTTTTAAACTATGTTATTCTAGTGTTTCTTTTGTAAAGCACTATGAATTGCAGCTTGTACGAATGGTGCTATATAAATAAATTTGCCTTGCCTTGCCTTGCCTGTCCAAATGTCTTTTAAGTGTTGTTTTAGTACCTGCCTCAACTACCTCCACTGGCATCTTGTTCCGTTTACCACAGTCAAGAGCTTTTCAAGTTTATTTTGAACGATTAAATTATAACTTGCTGTAGCCTTACAGGTGCATGAAACACACAACACTTTCGTCAGAGGGAGGTGAATCCATGGAATTCAGTCACAGACAGCGGTGGAGGCCAAGCCATTGGGTATTTGTAAGGCGCAGATTGACAAATTCTTGATTAGTACAGTTGTCAGGGGTTACGGAGAGAAGGCAGGAGAATGCGGTTGAGAGAGAGAAAGATAGATCAGCCATGATTGAATAGCAGCGTAGACTTGATGGACCGGCCTGATTCTTTATGAAATTATGAACACGACAAATTTGAGATAATAAATTATCTAGGTAAATCTAGTTTTTCTAAGTAAATCAGGCCATAATATTGCAAGGCAAAGTAGTTTGTTTCCTACTCAGTAAAGTAGTTTTTCTCCAGATTATTTTGCCTCAGCACAGTGTTGCATGATCACCATCAATACCGATTTTCTGCATATCTCTATCCAGCTGTTTTGTGTGTATTCATTACACCAGCCTGCTCTGGGAATGAAAACCCTGCTTGTTTTCGTTTATCCACTGGTGCAAATTGAAGTGATTTGCCTTGTGAACTTGCTGGGAATACGTTGGCTTATGGGAATGGAAAATGTTGCTTGTTGCACTTGGTACTCACTCTTGTTTGCAAGATTCATGTTTATTTGCAAGTTCCTCCCCACTCTGTTAATGATTTGTGAAACAAAGTGGCATCATTGGCTGCAGAAGTAACTTCTGCATTTCTGAATGTGAATGGAAATTCAGGCAAATCGATAGCTGAAATGTATTTGCCTCAATTTCATCACCTATTGCAACATTTACATGTTTTGCGGCACGGTGCCTTAGCGGTAGAGTTACTGCCTTACAGCGCCAGAAACCGGGGTTTGATCCTGACTACGGGTGCTGTCTGTACGGAGCTTTGTACGCTTTTCCCGTGACCACGTGGGTTTTCCCCGGATGCTCTGGTTCCCCTCCCACCACACACACTCCAAAGACGTACAGATTTGTAGTTTAATTGGCTTGGTGGAAATGTAAGTTTTCCCTAATGTGTGTGTAGGATACTGTTCGTGTGCGGGATGGCTGGTTGGCGTGCGCTCCGTGGGCCGAAAGGTCTGTTTCCACAATGTATCTCTAAACCATAAACAAAAACATTTACGTGTGCTAAAGAAAGACACAGTGTTGAAGTAACTCAGCGGGTCAGGCAGCATCTCTGAAGAACATGGATAGGTGACGTTTCAAGCCTGGGCCCTCTTTCAGACGCCTCCAATGTACTATGCTGTGCAAGATAATTTCATCACATTGTGAAATGTATTCAGGGACTTCATGCGTGGTAATTTTTCTTCCCGGTCATCCATGCATGTAATCAGATCCATGCGGTAGGTTCTGTGCAGGGAATGAGTCTGAGTGAGGGGGGACTGAACATGCATTGTATGTGTCTCAAAACCTACAGGAATGTGATTGAACATTCCCCTGAGGTGGCCCCACAACAGAGTTGGCACAGTGGCGCAGCGGTAGGGGTTGCTGGCTTACAGCGCCTGAAATCCATGTTTGATCCTGAGCTAAGCCCCAGGCTTCTGCAGGGCCTGCCTCCAGCAGCCCACTCCACAGTCAAGGCACTGCACCCCCTCCCGCAGCCGGGCGAACCAGGCCTCCAGGCGGGTTCCCAGTCCGTGGCAGAGGTCCTCGATCTGTGACAGGTGAGCTGGGCCTACCCGATGGGTTCTGGCCTGCGGTGTGGACCCTCCGTCAGCAGCGGGCGAGTCCCTGGTCTCCAGCGAATGAGTCGGGCCTACCAGGCGGGTCCTCAGTCTTCGGGTCTTAAGCATTAGAAAAGCCTGACAAATCCCCCAAACTGAATGCATTGAAACATTTTATTTCCTGTTCTTCAATCTCTGCCATTTAGAAAATGCACACGCCTTTCATGTTGACACATTGGCCACAATCTCCGATTCATTTTTCGGGAGTGTTCCCTCCACAACACTGTGCTTCCTGTGCCAGCTGTTGTGAATAATTATTCAAACAGCCGGCCTGTGGAAGTTGAATGTGGTCAGTTCAAGATGAGCATTCCTCCAGTAAGGAGAAATAGATGGGGCATGTAGATCGGTGTTGGGCTGATGGGCCTATTTCTACCCTGTATGACTCTATGACAATGAAAATTAAAAGTTTCAAAGACATTGGCAGTGGAACGTTTGTCCTGGTCAGAAACATCACTGCCTATTCTACATTTCATTTCAGACTTTGATGAAAGTGGTGACATTATTATAGTGACAGATTTTCATATCGTTCAAGGACTCTTTCCTTTAGTCACTTGATGATTGAAGACGGGTGCAGGAGATAATCGAAACGCACTCACGAGCTCTCCACGAGACATGCCGTCCAAAGATAAATCTTCCAAACACAGTCTCTTAATTAATAGTTTCTTTATTGTAGTAGTAAAAACAGTAAGATATTCATCCAAACTTCTTGTATAAGTGCATTTTGATCTTACTCGTGGTCATACTCGTGCATGGTCGAAAGCTGTGACCTCTCCCCAATGCTTCTTCAAACTAAACTAAAACTATTAGCGAGTCTACGTGAGAATCCCAGCCACAAACACGCCTCGGGCTACGTATAAATCCCACCCACATAATTACAGGCAGATAAAATGTAAAGGTGACTGGTTGTAGTTGTAACATACTGAGTTCAGCTAAATGCCACTACAATTAGTGCGCCACTAATGAGGACACCATTCCCATCATCATGTCAACCATGGAGCATTGTCCAGAGCCAAAGATTCAAGGATATACTCAAAGCTTATTTGGGAAAATAAATGCAACATCCTCTCTTACTTACTCTTTGGATTCTGTGGCCCATGACAGCTCAAAGTCAAGAAGCGTCCAGGATGGGAACCTTGAGATCGTGTCTTGGGAACACTTAGAAGATCTGTGTAAATAGGAACTTGAGGGGCAACTTTTCCACACAGAGGGTGGTGGGTATGTGGAACGAGCTGCCAGAGGAGGCAGTTGAGGTGGCAGGTTCTATCACAACAGATATTTGGACAGGTACATGAATTGGAAAGGTTTAGAGAGATGTAGGCCCAACTTGGGCAGATGCGACTGGTGTAGATGGGGAATTTTGGTTGGCATGGGAAAGATGGGCCAAAGGACCTGTTTCCCTAGTTTGTGACTATAAATAGCATCTCATAGGTACATGGATAGGAAAGGTTTAGAGGAAATTTGGCCAGGTGCAAGCAACTTGGACTAGTTCAAATGGGCATCTTGGGTGGCTTGGATGTGTTGGCCACAGGGCCTGTTTCGCTGTGACTCTATATGACTCATAATCTATCTATCATTCTGCAGCATCTGTGGAATAGTTGATCATTCACACATTGGCCTCATTAGTCACTTCAAAACCCACAGCACACTGAGTCATCCTAGATCCCCAGGGACTTCCTTAGAAGAAGAAGAATTTCAAGGGAAGCTGGAAGCAAGAAACATACGGATAAATAGTGGCACATTGATAATACTGTGTTGATACAGGTTCTAATCGCACAAAGGCGGTAAATTAATTCCATTTCATTTATTTGAACAAATTAGTTGATTTTAAATAGTCAGACACCGTGGAAAAAGTTCCTTCAGCCCAACTCCAGTCTGATCAAGATACCCTCTCAGCTAGTCCCGTTTGCCCACATAAGCCCCATATCCCTCAAAAAACATCCCTATCCATGTACCTGTCAAAGTGGCTTTTGAAGTTGTTATAGTACCTCTGAACTACCTCCTCTGGCAGCCCATTGATTGACTACAGGAAACTGAACCTTGGCCTATGTTTGACTCGAAGCTTACAGCAATGCAGTTGACACTTGCCCTCCCCTGAAAAGACCCAGCGAACCACTAAGATCACTAGCGATCAGGTACGATCTTGCCGGTGAATGAATCGAAACAAACAAATAATAGAGGTCCCGACCCAAGACATTGCCTATCCATTCCCAGACGATGTTTGACCCACTGAGGTACTCCAGCACTTTACGCTTTGATCAAGATCCAGCATCTGCAGTTCCTTTTGTCTCCAAAATGATAATTATAATCTTTACATGATGTGAAATTGAAAGTGACTTTGAATGCATGATTTAAACATCCAATCACTTTACCAGCAAATTTTCTTTCTTAGTTTTATATCTTCAAATAAATATCCTACATTTAAACACACACCAACCTGGCCACACACTAATTTCACTCCTACTATCGGGAAGAAGATACAGGAGCCTGAAAACTGTAACGTTCAGGTTCAAGAACAGCTTCTTCACTACATATTAAACACTACAACCTCTAAATATGCTCTGAACGACATAGCCTTGGATTTGTCTTTTTGCACTATTGTGTGTTTATATATTTATATATATAATCTATCTATCTCTATATATATCTATCTATCTCTGCGTAAACTATATAATTAACAAGGAAAAAAGGTTCAGTGTGTATATATATATATATATATTATATATACATACTGAACCTTTTTTTCCTTGTCAATTATATAGTTTACAGTGTACTATGTTTATATATTATGTTGTGTTGCTGCAAGTTAGAATTTTCATTGTTCCATTTGGACAATGGACAATAAAATATGACAATAAAATGCTCTTGGCTCTTGATAATCTATTAAAGTCAAAACAACTGAGCATTTATCTGTTCCAGACATGTAGAGTTTGCCCTTTGCACTTTGAAAATAACGTTCTTGAATCTGACAAGGCAACAGTTCAGCAGATGGAACATATAACAGTGCAGCACAGAAACAAGTCCCTTGGCCCAAAATAGTCTGTGCCAAACACAATGCAAGTGAAAGAAGGAACTGCAGATGCTGGAGAATCGAGGTTACACAAAAGGGGTCTCGACCCGAAACGTCACCTATCTCCTTCGCTCCTTAGATGCTGCTGCACCCGCTGAGTTTCTCCAGCCTTTTGTGTATCCACAATGCAAGTTAAACCCATTTCATCTGCTTGTACATGATCAATATACCTCCATTCCCTGAATTTCTATGTCCCTCTCTAAACGCCTCTTAAACGCCTTCTTAATCTTTGTATAGTTGTCGTTATAAAAAAGTACTATTTAAAATCCATGTTTAAAAGAATGAACAATCTTTTGTTAGGGTGGCAGGTTGGCACGGTTATGCAGTGGTAGAGTAGCTGGCTTACAGCACCAGAGACCCGGGTTTGATCCTGACTATGTGTGCTGTCGGTATGGAGTTTCTACATTCTCCCTGTGACCACATGTATTTTCCCCGGGTGCTCCAGCTTCCTCCCACACTCTTAAGACGTACAAGTTCGTGGGTTAATTTTGAGTCAGTAAAAATTGTAAATTGTTCCTAGTGTGTTGGATAGTGTTAATGTACGGGGATCGCTGACTCGGTGGGCTGAAGTGCCTGTTTCTGCGCGGCATCTCTCATGTTCATGTTTTAAAGAATTCATATGGGAGATGGCATGACAGCTGAAATATTCATGTTTTGTGTTGACAAACAAGATTGCTAAGTGTTTCTCATCTTGCAGAGTAAAATGATTATTACTTGCCACGTGTACAAAGCGTCTCATTCTTATGGTGTGTCATTTGGCAAAGTAAAACCCTGTATACAGTCCAGAGATGGTCCCTTAAGTCATCCTGCAATCATGGCACATCATGCAAATCCAGTTCTTCCAAAGATAACACAGACTCTGTTTCCCAAATAGCTCATCTGTCAAAACTAATTGGTTGGTTGACCAGAAAGTCAAAATACAAGTAAATCTGGATCAAATGAACAATATTAATAAAGAATAATGCAATGAACCAGCGGAATAAAAGGTGCACACAATCAAGAGAGGAATAGATCGGGTAGACACACAGTCTCTTGCCCAGAGTAGGGTAATCGAGAATCAGAGGACATAGGTTTAAGTTGAGGGGGAAAGATTTAACAAGAACCCGAGGGACAACTTTTCCACACAAAGGGTGGTGGGTGTATGGAAAGAAATGCTAGAGGAGGTAGTTGAGGCAATGTTTAAGAAACATTTATACAGGTACATGGAGAGGACAGATATAGAGGGATATGGGCCAAACGCATGCAGGTGGGACTCCTGTAGACATATTGTAGTGTGGGACATATTGGCCGATGTGGGCAAGTTGGGCCACAAGGCCCATTTCCATGCTTTAAGACTCCGTGTCTCTATGACTTTAAATTAAATGTTTCACCCTCTACCTCGTATATGTGGTGAAATTCTGTCTGTGCAGTTTTGACAGCAAGAGCAGCACATTAATTCTCAGTCCTTGTGTTGGAATCTATTAATTTCACTGTGCAGGAAATCGTGGACCAGGAGACTAGAATTTGAGATATGTTGTCTTAGTGTGCAGAGGAATTTTGTACCCTTGCGTATATATTTGGGTAATTTATAACGCAGTGTTTCTTTAAACTCCACTTTCTTGTTTTTTGCCTTAATACTGTTTGTTTTGCCTCTGTATTCAGTGTGGCCTGCAGGGCAGCTAACATTTCAACCCTGCTGTGTTGTATTAAAAAGATTTACGTGGTTGCCCTCATAAAACTGAGACAAATGATAACAGTATTATGGAAACTGCTGCTCAATAACCATAATGTGTATGGGGTAATAATATATCAGTTCCATTAACAAGAGTTCTTTGGGATGTGGATAGGGTGGCAATGGATCTTCCGTTCTATCGGCTGACTATAGATCGAGTAGGTACAGAGGAATCGCTGTTTGTGTTTAGTTACTTAAAAATGTAATCTGTTGCACATTAGTCTGTATGTGTGTGGAGGGTTTGACATTTCTGCTATTTCCTGTCTAGCCCACGTCTGAGCATTTTATCCCTCAAGAATCCCACAAAGATGGTTCAAAGGTAAAAGGATTTGGCGCTCACTGCTGCAAACCACTGCATGTAAGCACAAAATGACACAAACAATAGGACGCGTATTCTCAACTGGTGAAAATTGGTCTGCTGGCAAACAGTCAAGGAAGCATTCAAGGAGAAATAGCACGAGTTCAAGGCCAGCGTATTTCTGGAAGGGGTAAAAGCCAGGGGTAATGAGTGGAGGGAATGCTGCATTTTAGCTTAGGGATGTAGCGGGAAAGCGAGCCCTGTGGGCCACTAGGTCCACGCGGACCAACCTTCACCCGTACACTAGTTCTATCCTACACATCAGGGAGAATTTACAGAAGCCAATTAACACACAAACCCGCACATTTTGGAATGTGGGAGGGTATTAGAGCACCCGGAGAAAACCCACTCTGTCGTAGGGAGAATGCACAAACTCCGTACAGGCAGCACCCGAGGTCAGGAGCATGTTCATAGTTTCTAGGAGCAGAATTAAATCATTCAGCCCATCAAGTCTACTTCACCATTCATTCAGGCTGATCTATCTTTCCTTCTCAACTCCATTCTTCTGCCTTGTCCCCATGACCCCTGACACTCGTACTAATCAAAAATCTGTCAATCTCCGCCTTAAAAATCCATTGACGGCCTCCACAGCCATCTATGGCAATGAATTCCACAGATTCACCACCCTCTGACTAATGCCCCGTTCCCACTTAGGAAACCTGAACGGAAACCTCTGGAGACTTTGCGCCCCACCCAAGGTTTCCATGTGGTTCCCGGACGTTCCTGGAGGTTTTTGTCAGTCTCCCTAATGGTCGTAAGTGGTTTCCGCTTCTTCTATGTTCCGGCTATTATTTCAAAAAAATTCAAAACCGGCCGCGACTAAAAATAGGTTGCCGTTTAAAAATCGGTAATTTTGTAGTCGAAGCCGGTTGCGATGCTAGTTGAAGGTGGTTGCCAGAGGTTGCAGGTAGTGGAAGGTAAGACCTTTTTTTCACCCAGTTTTATTCCACCAGGGAGGTCTTACCTTCCACTACCTGCAACCTCCGGCAACCACCTTCAACTAGCATCGCAACCAGCTTCGACTAAAAAATTACCGGCAACCTATTTTTAGTCGCGGCCAGTTTTGACTTTTTGGAAATAATAGCCGGAACATAGAAGAAACGGAAACCACTTCCGACCATTAGGGAGACTGACAAAAACCTCCGGGAACCTCCGGGAACCGCACGGAAACCTTGGGTGGGGCGCAAAGTCTCCAGAGGTTTCCATTCAGGTTTCCTAAGTGAGACAGGAGCATTAAGAACCCGGGTCTCTGGTGCCGTAAGACAGCAACTCAACTTAGGATGTCAAGGGCTATTAAAGGTAGGAAAAAGAGAGAGCAGGAGGCAGATGACAGGTCATAGGGAACTAATGACAAAGGACGCCTGTCAAGAGTAATTAAAGTGTAGGGAGGCAATGAAAAAGGAAATTAGAAAGGCAAAGAGGGGTCACTGGATATCACGAGCAGACAGGATTGAGGAAAATGCGAGGAGTATTCTATAGGTGCATTAAAGGGAGAAGAATAAAGACCCAAAAATAAACATTAAAGGGAAAAAGGTGGTGGCACAATGGTACAGGCAGCATCTGTGGAGGGAATGGTCATGTGACATTTTCTGGTTGGGATCCTTCTTCAGACTGGGTCATTCCTGAATGGAATACAAGACATTTAATAATCTACCAGAATTGTGGTTGGACTATATTACTGTGTACATGCAAGCTAATTTCTTCTTAAGCACAGTCACATCACTTGCCTCAACCGCTCCTTGTGGTAGTGAGGAGCACATGTTTCTCTTGAATTTATTAAATGAATTATTGATAACCTTTTTATTTATTTCCTGCGCCACTGATTGATTTTATAAGTGGTAATAGTGCCCAAAACTTCACTGGTGTTAATTACTTGCTGAATGGTTGACCACTGGTCCTTTAGGTGTTGGTTGCTTGATGATACATGAATGGTTTCGGGTTTGGGTTTAGGCTTGTTATTGTCACGTGTACCGAGGTATGGCGAGAAGCTTTTGCTTGCGCGCTGCCTAATTAAATCAGATAATATTGTACATTAATACGATGCAGCCAAATACAAGTCCAAAAGGTAGAGTGAAGAGAGATACGAGAATGCAAAATGCATTATCTCAGCATTGCTGCAGAACAGGTCCAGAGAATGTCCAATGTCCACATTGTGGTAGGTTGGAGAATTGGGACTGCACCCTAGCCAATGGAAGGACCGTTCAGCAGCCCGGTAACGGAGAGGAAAAAGCTGTTCTTGAGGCTGATGGTGCGCGCTTTCAAGCTTCTGTATCTTCTCCTGACAGAAGTGGGGAGAAGCAGGAATGGCCAGGATGGGAAAGATCTTTAATTATTTTGGCTGCTTTGACAAGGAAGCATGAAGTGTGGATAGAGTCATAGGTGGGGAGTCTGGTCTGTGCGATGAGCTGGGCTACTACAACAAGTCTTTGCCATTTTGTGTGATCTTGGGCCGAGTTGTTCTCAAACCAAGATGTGACGCAACCTGACCATATGCTTTCTATGGTGCATCTGTAGAGGTTTGTGGGAGTTGTTGGAAACATGTTCAATTCCCTCAATCTCCTGAGGAAGTAAAGGCGTCGGTGTGTGTTTTTTTGCTGCAGCTTCAGTTTGGTTGCTGCATGACAGATTGTTAGTAATGTTTACGCCGAGGAACTTGAAGCTCTCAGCCATTTCCACTTTGGCGCCATTGATACTAACTTTACTGTACCACTCTACTGCTTTGTTAAAAAATTGCTGGAGGTTTTTTTGTTCCCTTTTTCCTTCCGCCAACAATATTTAATATGTAAAAGAACACGTGATTCTGTTCCATTCTGTTTGTAGGTTGTTTGGTTGTTAGTTTGAATGTTTTTTTGCACGTAGTCACTTTTCATTTCACTGCACATCTCGTATGTGTATGTGACGAATAAACTTGACTTGACTTGATGCTGATTGGGTCATGTACACCACCAAGGTGCCAAGTGCTGGTGAATCGGTGTCACACAGATCTAACGGCTTTCCTACCGACACTACCCTAGTGCAGAGCATGTAAAAGAAGGCAGATGAGCTAAGGCCAATGCTGGGGCTGAGCATTCAAATGGGAGAGTGACCAAGAAGTTTGTGACCCTACAAAAGCTGAGTAATTGGTTAGTTTAGTTTAGAGATATAGCATGGAAATAGGACCTTCGGCTCACCGAGACCGCGCTAACCAACCATCACCCATTCACTTGTAGTTCTATCGTACACACTAGGGCCAATTTACAAAAACAAATTGACCTACAAACTCGCACCATCTTTGGAATGTGGGAGGAAACCGGAGCACCCGGAGAAAGCCCATGCGGTCACAGGAAGAACATACAAACTCCGCGCAGAGAACACCTATAGTCAGGATCGAACCCAGGACTTTGACAGCAACGCTACCGCTGCGCCACCGTGCCACCCCTAATGTACTCTTAGGGGAGTCTAATACTTCCAACAGTCTACGTGATATTTCATGATGTTAACTTAGTTCCCAGCATATAAGACATGAGGAGGATTTATTGTATTTGATCTCTGAAAAGATTTAGCATAGGGAAAGCTGTGATAAATTTTCTCCAAGCAATGAGCTGAAAAAATACAATCCTGGCCATGTTCTCATTTCACTCCCACCACTGGGAAGAAGGTATCAGAGTCTGAAAACCATGGATCAAGAACAGCTTCCAAACAACTATCAGGCTCTACACAACACTAACCCTGACTATGAACTCAGGATAGTTTTTGGTGGCACTAAAACTTTGGCCTTCCCTTCACTAGTATTTGGGTTATTAATTTATAGATTATTTAATTTATTACAAATGATCTTTGTGTATTGTTTTACAGGCCTGTTAAGCTGCTGCTGTAAGAATTTCACTGTTCTGTTGTCAGTATATATGACTATTAAACAGTCTTGATTCCTGGAATTATCAAGGCTGCTTGAGACTGTATAATGTATTTGGGCTTTGTGACACCTTAGAGTCATACAGCGTGGAAACAGGCCCTTCAGCACAACTTGCCCATGTCGACCAACATGCCCCATCTACACTAGTCTCACCTGCCTACATTTGGCCCATATACTTCTAAACCCGTCCTATCTATGTACCTGCCTAAATGCCTAATTGTTGTGATAGTCCCCGCCACAACTACCTCCTCCAGCAGCTCATTTCATACACCCACCACCATTTGTGTAAATAAAACTATGTAATCAAAACACTCTTAAGTTATTCTGTATGCATTTGGTGAAAAATGTGGCCTGGATACAAATATGTCTTGCATTTTTGAGAACATTTTGTTTTGTTTATGATGTGACACAGAAATGGCTTGAAAATTACTACTCGGGCTGAATTGTCAAAGGGGTTGTAAAGTCACAGCCAAAACATCCCATGAGTTTTCTCTAAAGCCAGTAGATTTTCCTAAAATAAAATTGTTGGCAATGTCTTATTGCTACTGTTAATAGTTTAAGTCAAAATAGACAAAATAAAGTATACGAGTATAAGAGGCAACTACTGAATTGAAAGAAAATGTTAGTTTATTTTACAGGGAATAAGATTTCGTTTATACTGAATGATGGGGTACATTTTCCAGCAGGTAACCTCGGTTTCTGGTCGACTTGAATGAACCGAGTGAGTGATAGATATGCAGGTGTTTTTTAAAGGCTTTTACCTGCTCACCAATTACTATTTTGTTGTTAGCAGCACCTGCCTCATTGTCCTGTTCTGTGTCCTGAAGCTTGTCCATTGTCGTCAACCAAACGAGCTACTTATCCTTTCCCTTCATTGGTATTCATGAGTGTATTATACTGAGGTACACTGGAAAATCATTTTTTGTAAGTGCTATCCAGTCAAAGCATGCCATACATGATTACATTGGTGGAGTAGTGGTAGAGTTGCTGCCTCACATCGACAGAGACCTGAGTACCTTAAACATGAAACACAGGGGTTAAATGCAAATTGGCAAGGAATTAGGTTTCCCACCATAAACCAATCAGTCTAGCCCAATAACTTCATAAAGAATGCTTGATCTGGCTTCCCACGAGATGTACAATGCCTGCCTAGATAGCAAGCACAACGGTACTGTTGGAATACTCTTTCTAATCCCCTTAATTTACGGCTCTTCAGGAAGACTATTGCTAAGGATTCCTGGCAGCTGGCATTGCAGTGTTGGTAACATGCATTACTGATTCTCTGATTACATAAACATTCACAATAGGGAATGAGCAGAGGAGCCAAAGGAGGAGGAATTCACTAAATATTGGATGAATTACAATTTTGACTCCACTATAACAGCATTTTAAAAGACATTTGGTCAGGTACATAGATAGGAAAGGTGTAGAGGGATGTGGGATTTGATTATGCAAATGGGATTAGATTAGATAGGGCATCTTGGTCAGCATAGACGAGTTGGGCTGAAGGGTCTGTTTCTGTGATAATTGAATTTATGTTTTTTTACACAAATGGTGATGAGTACCCGGAACATGATGGTAGGGGTGATAGTTGAAGCAGATGCAATAGTGGCATTTAAGAGTCTTTTGGATAGACAGATGGATATGCAGAAAGTGGAGGGAATTGGATTATGTACATGCAGATAAGAGATGGTCTTGGCATCATGTTTGGCACTAGCAAATAAGATTAGCTTAGACTTAATTTTTGGACTTTAGAGATACAGTGTGCAAACAGGCCCTTTGGCCCACCGAGTCTGTGCTGACCAGCGATTACGCCGCACCAAACCACTACCCTTCTCACTAGGGATAATTTACAATTGTTACCAAAGCCAATTAATCTACAAACCTGTACTTCTTTGAAGTGTGGGAGGAAACTGGAGCACCCGGAGAAAACTCATGCAACCACGGGGAGAGCGTACAAACTCCGTACAGACTGAACCCGTAGTCAGGACGGAGCCCGGGTCTCTGTTGCTCCACTGCTGCCCCACTGCGATTTTACGAGAAGCTCATCAGATTGTCGGTACTCGAAGAGTGTTATTGGTACTTGAAGGGTGTTTTCTTCCTCTGTCAGATTTTGCGGCTCAAAGGTAGTATTTTGCGAGGCAAAGTTGCAAAGGAGAATGCAGTCCAGAAATTGGGCGTCCCGCCATGTAGTTTAACAGGCTCCAGATGTTTGCAGAGCTGAAATGGTAGTATTACACTTCAGCGAGGAAAAAAAACACTGGAATAGATTAGCCTGCATTTACAAAGGCATCACAGTTTGTAGTACAACAGCCATCTGCAAGAATCTGCAGCCATTCAGCTCAGGTCTAAAGTACAGCTTGCAAGAGGATCCTTGAATTGTGGATGAGGGGAGATGTGAACAGGCCATGCGTGTTGGTCTTTGACTCGCGTGTGCCCTTTTGATGAGCGACTGCAACACTTTCATTAGTAAAAGATGATCTTAGTTCAGACACTGCTCAGTGGGGTTCCCTTTCGCCAAATTGCAGAACAAAAGAAAATGATTTTCCTGTCTAAAACATTGAGTGCTCTCAATGGATGTCATTTTACATTTACAGTTAAAACATCACATTTGGTATAGAGGACAGACGCAAGGTGCTGGAGTAACTCTACAGGTCAGGAGGCAGCTTCCCTGGAGAAAAAGGATAGATGACATTTCGGGTTGGGACCCATCTTCAGATTGAAGAATCATCCTGACCCAAAACGTCACCTATCTTTTTTCTCCTGTGATACTGCGTTCCCGTTGAGTTACTCCAGCATTTTGCATCTATCTTTGTTATAACAGATCGGGTAAACACACTGTCTTTCACCCTGAGAGTGGGGGAATGGAGAACCAGAGGACATGAGTTTAAAGTCAGTAGGAGGCGATTTAATGGGGGGCTGAGGGGTAACTTTTTTACACAAAGGATGTGGTGGGTGTATGGAACAAGCTGCTGGAGGAGGTAGTTGAGGTAGGTACTATTGCAACGTTTAAGAAACCTTTTTCCGGAGATGCTGCCTGACCCGCTGAGTTACCCCAGCTTTTTGAGTCTATCTCCGTAACAAACATTTAGACAGGTTCATGGAGGGTAGGTTTAGAGGGATACAGGCCAAAAGCAGGTAGGTGGATCTAATTGAGATGGGGCATGTTGTTCGGTGTGGGCAGGTTGGGCCAAAGGGCCTGTTTCCACACTGTATGACTATAACTCTATGACTCTATAAACCAGCATCTGCAGTTTTTTTGTTCCAAAATTTGTTACAGATTTCATTTAGGCACTAACTTCTTATTTGTATGAATGTTATTCATTTAAAATGCTCAAGATCGTTGGATATGAGGCAACATCTGTGGTGTTTCTTAAAAGTTCTTTGACCTACATTAACATCTGTTGTTGAGTGAGTTGGCTTTGCAGAGTTCAGGAAGGAGGTTGTGTTGTCTACTCTGCTGAGACAGAGAGCACTATTGCTTAGGTGCAGTTTAAGTGCAAAGAACGCTGAGAAAACCAAGGATGTGGTTTAACCTCGTGCTGCTTGGGGATTTCATAGGAACCCAAGGGGCAATGTTTTCACACAAAGGATGGTGCCTATATGGAATGAACTGCCAGAGGAGGGCGTTGGGGCAGGTGCTGCAGCAGTATTTAAAAGACATTTGGACAGTTTCATGTTTAACCTACCTGCTCTCCCAGTTGCTGAATGCTTTAACTCCCCCTCCCATTCCCATACTGATCTTTCTGTCCTGGGCCTCCTCCATTGTCAGAGTGAGGCCCAGCACAAATTGGAGGAACAGCACCTCATATTGCACTTGGGCAGCTTACACCCCAGCAGTATGAATATTAACTTGTTAAAGAAGGAACTGCAGATGCTGGAGAATCGAGGGTTACACAAAAAGCTGGAGAAACTCAGCGGGTGCAGCAGCATCTAAAGAGCGAAGGAGATAGGCAACGTTTCGGGTCGAGACCCTTCTTCAGACATGAATATTAACTTCTCTAACTTCAAGTAACCCTTGCTTTCCCTCTCTCTCCATCCCCACCCCCGTCCCAGTTCCCAACCAGTCTTCCTGTCCCCAACTACATTTTAACTCTGTTTGCTTTGTTGTTACCTTCTCCAAACTAACAATGATCTGTTCTACATTATCCTCGATCTCCATTCCATTTGTCCTGTTTTCACAACCTACACTTCCTTGTCTACACACTTCTTGATCTATGTACCGCCCACTCCCCTGACATCAGTCTAAAGAAGGGTCTTGAACGAAAAAGTCACCCATTCCTTCTCTCCAGAGATGCTGCCTGTCCCGCTGAGTTACTCCAGCACTTTGTGTCTAACTTGGACATGTTCATGGATAGGAGGGATTTTGAGGCATATGGACCGAATGCGGGCAGTTGGGACTAGTGCAGATGGGGCATCTTGTTCAGCATGGGCAAGTTGGGTTGAAAGGCCTGTTTCCATATTGTATGACTATGAGAATCCTTTCACTGTAAATGCGGGCAAATGGGTCTAGCTTAGATGGGGCATCTTGGTCAGCATGGATGTTGGATTGAAGGGCCTGTTTCTGTGATATTGACTCTTTTTTTACATTGATGGTGGTGAGTTTCTTGAACATGATGCCCATGTTGGTTGTTGAGGCAGAAGTGATAGTGGCATTTAAGTCTTTTGGATAGGCATGTGGACGTGGATGAGTTCGGCTGAAAGGCCTGTATATGTGCTTTTTGACTGTGACCCAAACTAATACCAGTGCTACAGGTGCTGGCACTGGAGGATATACAATGAAAATCACAAAATAAAAACTACAGATGCACGAAATCTGAGATAAATCTGGAACTGTGACCTCTAGTTTCAAGAATACCTTCACTCCAACAACCATCTGGCTCTTAAAGGGCCTGTTCCACTGCGGGGACCTAACTTGCGAGTGTAGAAGAGTTTAGGAGAGTTTGAGAAAGTGTCATGGTCGTGTCGTATCGCCAAAGTGGAACACCTCCTTCGAACTTCCTAGACTATGTAGAGAACCTCCTACGAATATGTAGAAGACCTCTTTCGATCTCCTTCGACTATGTTGAAGACTAACTACGACTAGCTTCGGGAAAATTGGACACCGAATAGTGGAGAGTGAAGTTGACCACCTTTGACTACCTTTGACTATACTAACACTATCTACGACTACCTTAGTCTACCTTCAATTACCTTCGACTACCTTTGATTATCTTCGATTGTCCTCGATTACCTACGAATAACATGCCAACCTACTACGACCTACTTCGACTAAATCTACGAGTAAAAATATATCAATTTTTTTCCTATGGCAACCTTTTTTTACTCGCGGACAATTTTCAGCATGCTAAAAAAACCCGCCTTGACCTAACTGAGGCCTTGAGTACGCGGGGACTACTCTCGAGCATGAAGGAGAGTTACAAAGACCTCCTAGGACCTCGTGGCGACCATGCTGCAAGTATGAGTCGAGGGCAAACTCTTCTAAACTCGCCAATTAGGTCCCCGCTGTGGGACATGCCCTTAAGCATGACACAATCCTAACTCCAACTATAAATTTGTATGGGCTGTCTTTGGTTGAATTCAGGACCTTGGTTTCTTTTGCTCTAGTGTTGTGGTTATTAATCTATTGCATTTTAAATTATTAATTGTCTATGTGTACTGTGTTTACAGGCCTGTAATGCTGCTGCAAGTAAGCCTGCAATTGTTCAACTGTTGGAACAAGACAATTAGAGTCATGAAGTCATACAAGTCAAGTCAAGAGAGTTTTATTATCATGTGTCCCAGATAGGACAATGACATTCTTGCTTGCTGCAGCACAACAGAATATTGTAAGCATAAATACAGAACAGTTTAGTGTGTCTATATAGCAAAGACCATATATATACACATAAATAAACAGATAACGTGCAATAGGCTGATATAGTTCAGAGTTTGTTTGATGGTGAGTTTAATAGCCTGATGACTGTGGGGAAGAAGCTGTTCATGAACCTGGATGTACCAGATTTCAGGCTCCTGTACCTTTATACCTTCTTCCACCAGAGAGATGAGTGTGTGGCCAGGATGGTGTGGGTTCTTGATGATGCTGGCAGCCCTTTTGAGGCAGCGACTGCGATAAATCCCTTCGATGGTGGGGAGGTCAGAGCCGATGATGGACTGGGCAGTGGCGACAACTTTCTGCAATCTTTTCCGCTCCTAGACGCTCGAGTTGCTGAACCAAGCCACGATGCAACCAGTGTGGGAACAGGCCCTTCAGCCCAACTCATCATAGCTGACCAAGATACCCCATCTAAGCAAGTCCCATTTGCCCGTGTTTAGCCCGTATCTTTCTAAACCTTTAGTTTAGTTTAGCTCAGTTTAAAGGTATAGCACAAAAACAGGCCCTTCGGCCCACTGAGTCCATGCTGACCAGAGATCCCTACACACTAACACACTACATAGGGATATTTTACAATTTATCAAGCTAATTAGCCTACAAATCTGCATGCCTTTGGCGTGTGGGAGGAAACAGGAACTCTCGGAGAAAACCCACGCAGGTCAGTGGGAAGAACGTACAAACCCCGTACAGACAGAACCCGTAGTCAGGATCAAACCCAGATCTCTGCCGATGTAAGGCAGCAACTCCTCTGGCGGCTCGTCCCATAATCCCACCACCCTTCTCTTGACCCTTGAAACACTCAACAGGTCAGGCAGCGCCTGTGGGGAATAAAGCACAGAGTTAAGTTGCAGAATGAGTGTATGGAACGATCTGCCAGAGGTGGTAGTTGAGGCACAGAGTATCGCAAAGTTTAGGAAACATTTAGACAGGTACATGGATCGGACAGGTTTGGAAGGATATGGGCCAAATGCAGGCAGGTGGGACTAGTGTGGATGGGGCATGTTGTCCGGTGTGAGCAAGTTGGGCTGAAGGGACTGTTTCCACGCTGTACGACTCTTGTGACTCTATGAATGAGCATAGCTTGAAATGTTCACTGTTTCTCTTTTCATAGTTGCTATCTGACTTGCTGATTAGTGAAAATGATTCAAATAGTGAAAGGCTTAGATAGAGTGTATGTAGAGAGGATGTCTCCACTAGTGGGCGAGCCTAGGTCCAGAGGTCATAGCCTCAGAATAAAATGGCGTTCCTTTAGGAAGGAGATGAGGAGGAATTTCTTTAGTCAGAGGGTAGTGAATCTGTGGAATTCATTGCCACAGAAGGCTGTGGAGCCAGGTCAATGGGTAATTCTAAGGCAGAAATAGATAGATTCTTGATTAGTTTGAGTGTCAGGGGTTATGGGAAGAAGGCAGGGGAATGGGGGTGAGAGAGAGAGTGATCAGCCATGATTGAATGGCGGGGTAGACTTGATGAGCCGACTGGCCTAATTCTGCTCCTATCAATTATGAACTTACGAATGTTTCTAGCATTTTCTGAGCTTTGAAAGTAGTGAGTCACCTCAAACATGATCCCAAGAATTGTCTTGATGATTGTGATCTACTTTATTTGATGCCATGTTAAATGAGGTCAGTTCACCATTCAGTACAGCATCTGGATCATGTTATTTCATTCCAGAGAATCAGAGGAAGTCTGAGGAGCTGGTTTATGACCATAATTGATGAGCGGTACTAAACTAAATCATCATAAACTACGCTGGATTCTCCTTATCTCCCAAACAATAAGCAAAATAACAAAAAGCAAAAAGTACTTTTAATTACGTTAGCTTTTCACTTCCAATTTAAGCTAAATACTTTTGTAAAGACCAAAGTGATTAAACACTGTAACAAGATCTACTCTGAAACAGTTATTCAATAAAATGTAGTACTTCTATAATTCATTTGGATTGATTTACATTAAAGCTTTCTCTGCCTTGTGTTAAATATCTGGCAAGGCAAGCTAGGTGCTTCCAAAAAACCTGCTGTTAAAACTTTGCTCGCCTAGCTAGGGCCAGTCGTGGTTAATTTATATCAGATTATAATTTTGCAGAACTATTTAATTATTCTATTTAATTATGTGCAGTCTTCAACTCAACTTGATTACAGTGTTTAAAACAGGGAGTTTAATAGAAGAGCTATAAATAATGTATAAATATAAATTTGCATGTGTCATATTTTAAGGTACAGTGTACATTGGACGTGGTCATCAGTTCACGTCATAAGTTCATGTCTTATTTGGGCAGCAAGGTGACACAGCGGTAGAGTTGGTGCCTTACCGCACCAGAGACCCAAACCTAACTACGGGTGCTGTCTGTACGGAGTTTGTACGTTCTCCCCGTGACCGTGTGGGTTTTCTCCCGGTGCTCCGCTTTCCTCCCACATTTCTGAGACGCAGAGGTTTGTAGGTTAATTTAGCTTTGGTTTAATAAAAGGTAAATTATCCCAGAGTAGGCTAGTACAGCGTACGGGGATTTCTGGTCGGCGTGGACTCGGTGGGCCGAACAGCCTGTTTCCGCACTATCTTTAAACTAATTTAAAACTATCTCATCAAGGTAATTGAGCTCATCAAGGTCATTGAGTCTACACAGCCATTCAATCATGGCTGATCTGTCTTCCCCTCTCAACCCTATTCTCCTGCCTTCTTCCTGTAACCTTTGACACCCGTACTAATCAAGAATCTGTCAATTTCCGTTTTAATGATACCTAACGACTTGGCCTCCACCGCCTTCTGTGGCAATGAATTCCACAGGTTCACCACCCTCTGACTAAACAAGTCATTATTGATGTTAATCAACTGGCCATTGAAGTTTGGCATGGTGAACTTGCACAATGAACAATTTATAATTTGGTTCTATCTGCAGCTTTTCTCGTTGTACTTCTAGAAGATTGAATTGGATATATAGCATGGAAATAATATTTATTATTTAACACTTGCGCTCAGTCCGCCTTGGCATGCACAATCTCCGGGTTGCCAAACATTTTAACGCCCCTTTCCATTCTCATATTGGCCTTTGTGTCCTGGGTTTCCTCCATGGTCAGAGTGAGGCCAAACGCAGATTGGATGGACAGCACATCATATCTTGCTGAGGGCAACTTAGAACCCAGCGATCTGATTCTTGATTTCTCTCATTTCAAGTAACTCCTGCATTCTTTTCCCCGCCCCCCTCTCCCCTCTTCCCCACCCTAGTCGCCCTACCAGTTCCACTGTTTGTATCCTTATATCCCTTTCGTTAGCTCATCTTCCCCAGCTAAGAATGGGCCATTATGGACTCCATTATGGCCCATTCCTGATGTTGCCTGCCCTGATTTGTTCTGGCAGTTTCTTGCCTCCAGAGAACAACCCCCCCCCTCCACGCCTCTATTTTTCAGTCTGAAGAAGGGTTCCGACCCAAAACGTCACATATTTATTTTCTCCAGAGATGCTGCCTGGAGTTATTCCAGCACTTTGTGTCTATCCCAACCTATTTATGCTGGTGTTTAGGCCCTCCTCCCCCTCCCACCCTGACCCTTCTGTTTGCTATCGCGATCAGAATCTAACCCATTGCAATCCTCAGCAGCTTGCTGCCAAAGTGGATCTGTCTTCAAGCTCGCCTGCTTTCTTTCTTAAGTTAATGATATATGATTGCTGTAAATGCAGAGATATAATTGCAATTTGCAAGGAAAATTTACAGGTTGGCAATTGCTTGGTTCCTGGTCTGATCAAACCAGAATTTACAGGTTGGCAAAAGTCTTGGTTCCTGGTCAGATCAAACACAGAGCAGTGCAGCGCAGGAACGGGCCCTTCGGCCCACAATGTCCCTGCTGAACTTGATGCCAAGATAGACTAATCTCAACTGCCTGCATTTGATCAGCTAGTATCATCAAAGACAAACACCACCCTGGCCATGTTCTCATCTTGATGCTGCCATCGGGAAGAAGGTTCAGGTGCCTAAGAATCATTACCTCCAGGTTCAAGACAAGCTTCTTCTCATCGACCATCAGATTCTTGTACAACCTTATACATAATCCAATCGCAGTACTGAACTGTTATAGAACTATGGACTCTGCACTATGTACTTCGGCTTGCATTGTCATGGTCTGGTTACCTAGTATAACTGATAAATATTTACATTGAACATAGACCAGTTCAGCACAGGAACAGGTCTTTCGGCCCACAATGTCTGCGTCGAACACGATGCCAAGACCAGCTCCTATCTGCCTACTCATGATCCAAATCCCTCCATTGCCTGCACTACCATGTGCCTATCCATGTGCCTACTAATTACCACCATTGAATCTGCCTCCAACACCACCCCTTGACAAATTATGAAACTGCTTTAATGCAAATGCATAGATACATAGACGATAGGTGCAGGAGTAGGCCATTTGACCCTTCGAACCAGCACCGCCATGCAATGTGATCATGGCTGATCATCCATAATCTGTACCCCGTTCCTGCCTTCTCCCCATATCCCTTAATTCTGCTAGCCCCAAGAGCTCTATCTAGCTCTCTTTTGATTGCATCCGGTGAATCGGCCTCCACTGCCTTCTGAGGGAGAGAATTCCACAAATTCTCAACTCTCTGGGTGAAAAGGATTTTCCATATCTCCAGTCTAAATGGCCTATCCCTTATTCTTAAACTGTGGCCCCTGGTTCTGGACTCCCCCAACATCGGGAACATGTTTCCTGCATCTAGCATGTCCAATCCCGTAATAATTTAATATGTTTCTTTAAAGACCCCTCTCATCCTTCTAAATTCCACTGAATACAAGCCCAGTCGCTCCATTCTTTCGGTACCTGGACATGGCGTCGAAGGACGTCTCTCGGGCGTGCACGCTGACACTAACTCTCACCAATTCACACTTATGAGTAACTGAACCGACTCGGGGAGCTAAGATATTCTTCAAAAAACAGTCATATTATTTCCATCTGGTTTCTCGATTCACACCCAAAAGGACCACTGGCCTTCAAGATACACGGTAGTGTATGTAAATGTACGGTGGTCGTCAAAATATAATTGTTATAGTTGGTGTAAATATCTATGGAACCAATTTGGATTATTATTTTGTTAAATCAACCAAAAGTTCCAATCACACGGGTTTTATTTTATATTCCGGAAAATCCAAAAGCGGTGAAGGAAAATTATAAATGACCCCCACCCTCCCGTCTCCCCTGGCCAGTGATTTAATGGACACGGGGGTCTGGACCAATCGCTGACAAGTCCTGCCCCCAACGACATCATGTCCATTATTTGGCTTTTTGGCGATGCGTTTGTTCGGTTAGTTGGCTTTTAGATGTCCCGCCATTTCGGTTATTTGGCTTTTCGGCGATCCGCCATTTTGGTGAGTTGACATTTCGGCGTCGTTTCAGTTCAGTTAGTTGGCTTTTAGGCGTCGTGCCCTTTCGGTTATTGGGCTTTTCGGCCTTGCGGCCTTTCGGTTATTTGGCTTTTTGGCGTCATTTCCATTCGGTTATTTGGCTTCCACTTCTTCGTTTTGGCATTTTGCCCACTAATCTTCTGTGTGGGACCTTTTCAAATGCTTTCTGAATATCCAGGTACACTACATCCACTGGCTCTCCCTTGTGGGATAACATTAGCTACCCTCCAATTCACAGGAACTGATCCTGAATCTATAGAACATTGGACAATGATCACCAATGCGTCCACAATTTCTAAAGCCATCTCCTTGAGATCCCTGGGATGCAGACCATCAGGTCCTGGGGATTTATCAGTATTCAGCCCCATCAGTCTACCTAACACCATTTCCTGACTAATGTGAATTTCCTTCAGTTCCTCCGTCACCCCAGGTCCTCTGGCGCCTAGTACATCTGGGAGATTGTGTCTTCCTTAGTGAAGTCTGATCCAAAGTATCTATTCAACATGTCTGCCATTTCCTTGTTCCCCATAATTAATTCACCTGTTTTTGTTTTCAAGTGACTCACATTTGTCTGAACATTTTTTTGCCTCTTCACATACCTAAAGAAGCTTTTACTATCCTACTTTATATTCTTGGCTAGCTTACCTTCATCCTTCATCTTTTCTCCCCATATTGCCTTTTTAGTTATCTTCTGTTGCTCTTTAAAAGTTTCCCAATCCTCTGGCTTCCCGCTCATCTTTGCTATGTTATACTTCTCTTTTATTTTTATACTGTCCCTAACTTCCCTTGTCAGCCACGGTCGCCCCTTACTCCCCTTGGAATCTTTCTTCCTCTGTGGAATGAACTGATCCTGCATCTTCTGGATTATTCCACGAAATTCTGGCCATTGCTGTTCCACCTTCATCCCTGCTAGGGTATCTTTCCAGTCAACTCTGGCCAGCTCCTCCCTCATGCCTCCATAGTCCCCTTTGTTCAACTGCAACACAGACACTTCTGATTTTACCTTCTCCCTCTCAAATTGCAGATTAAAACATCATATTATGATCACTACCTCCAAATGGTTCCTTTACCTTGAGTTCCCTTATTAAATCCAGTTCATTAGACAACACTAAATCCAGAATTGCCTTCTCCCTGGTAGGCTCCAGTACAAGCTGCTCTAAGAATCCACCCCGGAGACACTCTACAAACTCCCTTTCTTGGGGTCCAGTACCAACCTGATTTTCCCAGTCTACCTGCATGCTGAATGCATAGGTGCTACATATTTAAAAAGTGCTCAAACGTAATAACTATTGATAGATATTCAGCGCTGAAACTGATGAAATATTTAGTATTGCATATGTTTCCATAGCTTTATTTTCAGAATGTCTGCCATGTCCATGCTGATCAGAATGTTTATATTTCTGCTGGTTCCATTCAAACCAGTGTTTCAAGTTCAAACAGTGGCGGCGTTGAGCAAAACAGTGAAGACTGGAAGTAGAAATTGCTTCCGTTTCCATTAAGACTTTCTACAGCAACTGTCACCTAAATAGGAACCTGAGGGGCAACTCTTTCACGCAAAGGGTGGTGGGTATATGGAGCGAGCTGCCAGAGGGGATAGTTGAGGCAGGTTCTATGACAATATTTCAAAGACACTTGAAAGTACATGGGTAGGAAAGGTTTAGAGCGGTATGGGTCGAACGCTGGCAAATGGAACTGGTTGGATGAGGTATATTGGTCAATATGAATGAGTTGGGCAACAGGACCTGCTTCCATGATGTATAACTCTATGACTTTAAATAATCATGGCAGATTCGAAATAATTTGGACCAACCTATCCTCCCTCCTAGCTATAAGATAGGAGGGGAAAGATTTAATGGAAATGTTACACAGAGAGTGGTGGGGGCCTTGAACACACTGCCAAGGGTGGTGGTGGAGGCAGATATGATAATGGCATTTCAGAAGCTTTTAAATTTAGATTTTTAGACTTCATGCCCCTGTCCCACAGGCGATTTATTAGGCGCCTATAGGTGACTAGGCTGTTGCCACATGGTCGCCGGGGTGTCACCTGTATGGTTTCCTCAGTCGCCCAAAGAGTCGTACCTTTTTTCTGGTTGCCGCTGGATTTTGAAATGTTCAAAATGTTTCGGCGACAGTTGGCATCCGTGGGCTTGACGCCAACGATCGTAGCCTGACGTAGGCACTGTCACCAGGATGACGTAGGTTGTCGCCAGGATGACGTAGATTGTTGCCAGGTTGTTGCCAGGTTGCCGCCGGTGCTGACCGGTGAATTCCATTGACGACTACCTACGTCAACCGGCGACAGATACCGGCGACTGAATTGCCTTACCTTGTCGTAGCTTGTCGTGGGTGGACGACGGTTGTCGTAGGTGTGGTCGTAGGCGGACGTCCTAATGGGTCGCTGGTTGTCGGTAGCTTCCCGTAGCTTGACGTCGACTTGGTGGTAGGTTGTTGTAGACATTGTCATAGACATTGTCGTAGGGGGGGTTCGGTCACCGTTTTTTCGGCAACCTGCTACGATTATAACAGCCGCCGGCAGTACAAGCCCTTTAGCCCACTGAGTCCGTGCCGACCAGCTATCACCCATACACTAGCACTATCCTGCTCACAGTCACGGTGGCGCAGCGGTAGAGTTGCTGCCTTACAGCAAAATGCAGCACCAGAGACCCAGGTTCGATCCCGACTACGAGTGCTGTCTGTACGGAGTTTGTATGTTCTCCCCGTGATCTGCGTGCGTTTTCTCCAAGATCTTCGGTTTCCTCCCACACTCCAAAGACGTACAGGTTTGTAGGTTAATTGGCTTGATTAACTGGCTTGATAAAAATGTAAAAATTGTCCAGTGCTGAGTGATGCTCTACCTGGAGCTGTTCAGCGTATTACATCCTGATCCAGATCCAGATCCAGATTCAGATCCACTAGGGACAATTTATAATTTTACCTAAACCAATTAACCTACAAACCTGTACATCTTTGGAGTGTGGGGGGAAACCGGAGCACCTGGGGAAAACCCATGTGTTTACAAGGAGAATGTGCGAACTCCATACTTACAGACAGTAGCAATAGTCAGGATCAAACCTAGATCTCTGGCGTGGTGAGGCAGCAACTCCACCACTGTGCCACCCTGTCCTGGGAGTGCAGGGGCGTGGATCATGTATGGGCAGAGCTGTTTAATCTGGCATCATGTTCGTCACAATCATTTTGGGCCGAAGGGCCTATTCCTGTGCTGTACTGTTTGATATTCTATGAAAGAGAAACAGAAAGTGTCAGGGTCCCTTCATCAGTACTGGGAACGAGTGAGTGAAGGGGTTTGATCTAATACTAACTTGGTTACTCTCGTTCCTAGTTTATTTTAGGTTTGTTTAAATATACAGGCCCTTCGGCCCACCGAATCCGTGCCGACCACCATCCCCGCACACTAACACTATCCTACACACACTAGGGACAATTTACAATTTTAAGAAGTCAACTAACTACAAACCTGCAGGCCTTTGGAGTGTGGAAGGAAAAACCGGAGCTCCCAGAGAAAACCCACGCACATCACGGGGAGAAGGTGCCAACTCTGTACAGACAGCATCGAACATGAGTCTCTGGCACTGTCAGGCAGCGACTCCGTCACTGTGCTACCCTCGTGAAGGGTTCTGGACCTAAAATGGTAGCTGTCTCTTTCCACAGATACTGACTGATCTCCTGACTGCTTCCAGCACTTCACTGGGTGCAGATAGTGTAAGGAGGGAATATATTTGCAATTCAGTAAGAGTTTGTCCAAGGTTAAGGTGCTGATATTTTTAATTTTGTGAGAGGCATGGAAATGATACATGTGTCTTGAATGTTAGAAGAATGTTTGAATGATACATGTGTCTTGAATGTTAGAAGTATTCTCCACATCCCCACGGTTCTGGGTGGAGTATTTGTGGGTTCACATCTGATATAAAAACACATGTCTAGTACCTCAAGCCTTTTTCCAGCGCTGAGTCCATTCGGAACATTTCCACCTCGCTAAAAAGTACGTGTTGTTTCAGCAATAAATGTCTCGAAAAGCTGAAGCTAGCCGGCATTCAGGACTGTCGAGGAATGCAGGTGTAAGACCAGGTCTGCCGTGCAAGGCAACAGCAAAGGGGAAGAGAGATGGATAACAATAGACGGAGAAAAAACCGTGCTGCACTGCGCTGCGTGAACACATTTGTCTGAGTTCCGAAGATACCGGTCAGAGAATACTTTACACCCAGAGATTTCAAATGCAAAGCTTCATCCTCTGATCATGGGGGAATCAAACCTAGGTTTCAAACGTTCGTGGGGTAGAAATCTATTGCAAATAAGATGCTTTCAAAACAGCGTATGAACATTTAAAAAACTGCAGATGCAGGAAATAGACAATAGACAATAGGTGCAGGAGTAGGCCATTCGGCCCTTTGAGCCAGCACCAAAATCTGAAGTAAAGTATAGAAGTGTGAAAACGCACACCTCCAGATACAGGGGCAGTTTCTTCCCAGCTGTTACCAGGCTACTGAACCATCCCATCAACAACTAGAGAGCGGTACTGAGCTACTGTCCACCTCATTGGAGTCCCTCGGATTATCTTTAACTGGACTTTCCTGGACATTATCTAGCACTAAACGGTATTACCTTTATCATGTGTCTGGACACTGTGTACGGTTCGATTGTATCATGTATTATCTTTCCGCTGACTGGTTAGCACGCAACAAAAGCTTTTCACTGTACCTCAGCACACGGTACATGTGACAATATTAAACGAAACATGAATGGGTTTACAAAAAGTGCAGTTATAATTTCAGATCTGTGAGCTGATCAGTTCCGTGTACCCCATCACGGGTACACAGGGGTGGCAGTGGAGCCAGGTATAGTTTAGTTTAAAGGTACACAGAGTCTATGCTATCCAAGGATTGCCCATTCACACTAGGTCTTTGTTATCTCGGTATCTCATCCTACACACTAGGAGCAAGTTATAGATGCCAATTCACCTACAAATCCGCACATCTTTGGAATGTGGGAGGAGACCGGTGCACCCGGAGTAAACCCATGTGGTCACGGGGAGAACATACAAATGCCGTACAGACTGCACCTGTAGTCAGGATCGAACCCGGGTCGCTGGCGCTATAAGGCAGCAGCTCTACCACTGCGCCACCGTGCCGCACCACAAGAGACTGCAGAATAAAAAAGACAGCATTGTAACAGGCCTTTCGGAGATTGACAGGTTCTTGATTAGTAAGGGTGTCAAATGTTATGGGGAGAAGGCAGGAGAATGAGAGTGAAAGACAGATCAGCCAGGATGGAATGGCAGAGTCGTCTTGATGGGCCGAATGGCCTAATTCTGCTCCTATGACTTATGATCATGAACCATCTAATAACAAGGATAATATTTGGGCATAAATAATATCTAATAATATTTCATCCACTCCCTACACACCAGGGGCAGTTTGCAGATGGCAATTAACCTACAAACATGTACGTCTTTTGTATGTGGGAGGAAAGCCATGCGGTCACTGGGAGGACTTGCGAACTCCACGCAGGCAGCACCTGAGGTTATTATCAAACCCAGGGTCTCTGACACCATGAGGGTGCAACTCAACCAGCTATGCCACTGTACTACCCTGAGAAGTTCAATTTCAGTGGGTACTGCCAATAAGGTAATCTGGCAGTAATTCTCATCACGCCATTAAAACTTGTGGTTAAATCGGTGGATTAGCACCAGAGTACTGGATCATTGATCCTCAGATATGGACGTAAATCCACTATAACAGCTACAAGTTTAAATTGAAGTAATTAAATAAATCTGGATTTTTTTTCTTTCTTAAATAGCTCTTTATTTCTCTTCAGAATTTATTGTCCACCTCCAACTGCCCATGACCTGAGGAGGCAAGCACCCGCTGAGTTTCTCCAGCAATTTGTGTAAACCCTCGATTTTCCTTCTTTAACAGCAGCTAATCAGGAGTGGGCTAGATTGAGTCAATTGTGACAACTCTCGAGCACCCGTTCACACTAGTTCTTTGTTATCCCAGTTTTACATTCTACACACCAGGGGCAAGTAACAGAAGCCAAGTAACCTACAAACCTGCACGTCTTTGGAATGTGGGAGAATGTGGGAGAAAATCCACACGGTCATGGGGAGAACGTACAAACTCCGTGCGGACAGCACCCGTAGTCAGGTTTGTTCCCAGGACTCTGGCGCTGTAAGGCAACAACTCTACCTCTGTGCCACTGTGCTGCTTCTCACACCTTAGATGCTGCCTGCATTAGTTTGTATTTCACATTTCCAGCATCTGCAGTCTTTTGCTTCCCAATTTATGTGGATCTTGGTATCATGTTCAGCACAGACATTATGGGTGGAAGGGCCTGTTCTTGTAGAAACAATGAACAGCAGATGCTGGTTTACAAAAATAAACACAACGTTCTGGAGTATCCCAGTGGGCCAGGCAGCATCCCTGGAGAACGTGGATGGGTGAAGTTATGGGACGGGACCCTTCTCTTGTTATTATGTTGTATTAATCTGTTTTCTATGTAGTGGTACACGTTTTTGGTCTAAAACATATTTTTTTTAACAATATAATCTTAACTGATCATGTAGTTATTACATTTAATAACAATGATCTTTCATGTAATTCTTCTGATATAACTACTAATTGTACTCCAGCTGAATCTTAAATAATTACTAATATCGAAGCTTCCAGTTTGTTGTAATTTTAATTTACTTTAATTCTCCATCCTATTCCCAGGCTGACTGATCTGACTGTGACTTCTATACCTTTACAACAAACCCCAAGCATAAGTCTGAGGAACAGCATCTAACCTCTATATTTATAGCCTTTGGCATTCAGGTCCGATTTCAACAATTTCAGTTAAATCGCTTTTCCTATTTGTATCAGAACTGGGCAACACTGCTAGAAGATTATCCTTTGGTAATATTGACTTACACTTACTCCATCCAAAGACGCAGTCGAATCTGCCGGGCATTTTTATTTCCAGAATCTGTTTCTCTTTTTAAAATTTCGTATTGATTAAATTATATTGGTTAATTGTTATAATATTTTTACATTAAAAATATTTACTATGGCATGGTGGCGCAGTTGTGGAGCTGCTGCCTTCTAGCACCAGAGGCTAGGGTTCGATCCTGGCTGTCTGTACTGAGTTTGTACGTTCTCCCTGTGACCGCGTAGGTTTTCCCAGGTGCTCCGGTTTCCTCCCACACTCCAAAGACTCCAAAGGTTTGTAGGTTAATTTGCTTTGGTAGAATTATAAATTGTCCCTAGTGTGTGGAATAGAATTAGTGTACTGGGCGATTGCTGGTCAGTGGGGACTTGGTGGGCTGAAGGACCTGTATCCACACTGTATCTCTAAAGACTAAAGTAAGTAAGTAGGTGTGTGTGTGTCTGTGGGTGTATGTTAAATATGCATTAATTGATTTTTTTTTCAAAGAAAAGTATTACTTAAAATCAGATTTTTGGGTGCAAATTGTACCTTTGTTTATTTTTCTTTCATTTTGCTTCCTTGCAGATTTTGTGTGTAATTTCTGCATAATTTCTGTTTCTGTGTGTGGTCTGAGTCTACATGTATGTCGGTGCCTGCAAGCAAGGTTTTCATTGTAACTGTATCTCACCGTAGTTGTGCAAATGACAATATACTCGCCTTGACTTAACTTGATCTCTAATTATCCCGCAGCGGCAGAGTTGCTGTCTTATAGCGCCAGAGGCCCAGGTTCAATCCTGACTATGGGTGCTGTCTGTACTGAGTTTGTACATTCTCCCTGAGACCATGTGGGTTTCCCCCGGGTGCTCCGGTTACCTCCCACACCCCAAAGATGCACAGATTTGTAGGTTAATTGGCTTCGGTAAAGATTGTAAATTGCCCCCTAGGGTGAAGGATAGTGCTAGTGTACGGGATTCACTGGTCAGTGTAGTCTTGGTGGGTCGAAGGGGCCCGTTTCCGCATTGAATCTCAAATCTAAAAACTTAAGTAAACTAAATGGGTTTCTATCAATCCGGTAATTTTGTGCTTTCCATTACTGAGATTTGTTTTTCATAGTTACACCAAATTACTTGTCTTTAAACTTCAAAGTTGCTGGTCCAGTAACAACCATAAGTTGGCAGTATCTCAATCCAATGATCATGATACTGTGCAAGTTCAGTTCATTTTTAAACTAGTAATTATTTTTTTTTAAACAGGTCATAAAACACTTGCACTGTAGTCTGTTTATATTCTGCATGTCCTGGGTTTTAAAGGGGCATCAGTTGATCCTCCATCAGGGAGGCAATAAAGTATTCACCAAAAGTGTTTTTCCACTTGTGCAGTGTTCCATTAATCACTTTTCAGCGCGTGTAAATTATGCAGAGTTGATACACAATCAAAGCTGATTGAGTCACAAAGCTAAATATCTACTTGCCATTTCAATCACGTTTTAACTGTGTCAATACCATGAGGAGGATGAAAATTAAAGTTCCAAATAATCGAACAGCACAACACATGAACAGGCCCTTCAGCCAACAGTTCGTGCAAACCATGATGCCAAGGGATCCATATCCCTCCATTCCCCGCATGTCCAGGTGCCCAACTAAAAGCCTCTTAAATGCCACTAAAATGCTAGTGGGCGGCACGGTGGTGCAGTGGTAGAGTTGCTGACTTACAGTGCCAGACACTCGTGTTCGATCTTGACTATCGGTACTGTCTGTACGGCGTTTGCAAGTTCTCCCGGTGACCGCATGGATTTTCTCTGGGTGCTCTGGTTTCCTTCCACATGTTGCAATGTTTAAGAAACAATTAGACAGATACACAGATAGGACAGGTTTGGAGGGATCAGTTTCAGTTTAGTTTATTGTCACATGTACCGACCGAGGTACAGTGAAAAGCTTTTTTTGTTTGCTAACCAGTCAGCAGAAAGGCAACATGATTACAATCAAGCCTTTTGCAGTGTTTTGATACATGATAAAGGAATAACGTTTAGTGCAAGGTAAAGTCAGCATAGTGCGATCAAGGATTGTCAGAGGGTCACCAAAGAGGTAGATAGTAGTTCAGCATTACTCTCTGGTTGTGGTAGGATGGTTCATTGCCTGATAACAGCTGGGGAAAACTGTCCCTGAATCTGGAGGTGTGCGTTTTGCCTGATGAGAGAGGGGAGAAGAGGGAGTGGCCAAGGTGCGACTCATCCTTGATTATGCTGGTGGCCTTACTGAGGCAGCGTGAGGTATAAATTGAGTCTATAGAAGGGAATTTGGTTTGTGTGGTCTGGGTTGCATCCACAATTCGCTGCAACTGCTTGCGGTCTTGGGTGATTATTGGTCGGCGTGGACTTGGTGTGTGGTGGGAGCTGTTTCCAAGTTGTATCTCTAAACTAAACTAAACTAAACCACTCCTGGCAGCACATCGCAACACACTCTATGTATAACTTGCCCCACACATCTCCTTCAAACTTTACCCCTCTTACCTTAAATGCCCTCTAGTCTCTGACATTTCCACCCTGGGGAAAGGTTCTGACTGTCTACCTTACAGTGGAGCAATCTGAGACGAGGCCCACTCTTGTTCATTTGATACAGCTATTTAGTCAAGAAATAACTGAACAGAAACAGTGTCTTTTCTTCCATCTGTACTAATCTCTTTTGCATGCATTAGGACCATATCTTTTTGTTTAATTTAGAAATAAAGCATGGAAACAAGGCCTTCGACCCACCGGATCCGCAGCGAACAGCGATCCGATCAGCACACTATCCTACACACACTCAGATCAAATTACAATTTTACTGAGAAAATCAGTCTACAAAGCTTGCATATTTGGAGCGTGGGAGGGAACCAGAGCACCCGGAGAACACCCACGCAGGTCACGGGGAGAATGTACAAACTCCATATAGAATGTACCCGTGGCCAGGCCCATATCCCTCTAAACCTGTCCTATCCATGTACCTGTCCAAATGTTTCTTAAGCGTTGTGATAGCTCCAGATTCCAGCACTTTTTTGTGACACCAATCAAACTACCAACATGTCTTTGAGAGCTGGGAAGGGATTTGGAGCCCCAAAGGCACAAGCCACATAGTCACAAGGAGAACTTGCACACTCCACACTGACAGCACCGGAGGCCAGAATCGAACCGGAGTCACTGGAGCTGTGAGCTGGCAACATTAATTCCTGCATTGTACGTGTAACATCAGGTCATCTTTGAAGGCCTATCAAAGGGAAATAATTAATAGTTTAAGGGAATAAACAGTGAGTTGTTACTTAGTCACAGGGCATGACAACAGGCCCGTCGGCCCAACTTACCCATGCCGATCTAAACACCTCATCTTCAGTAGGCCCACCTTCCCACACTTTTACCACAACCTTCTAAACCTATCCAATCTATGTACCTGTCCAAATGTCTCTTAAATGTTATGATAACACCTGCCTCAACTACCTCCTCCGGCAGCTTCTTCTCCAACCAGATGCACCTTTAGAAAGGAGATGAGGAGGAAATTTAGTCAGAGGGTGGTGAATCTGTGGAATTCATTGCCACAGATGGCAGTGGAGGCCAAGTAATTGGGTATTTTTAAGGCAGAGTTTGACAAGTTATTGATTAGTCTGGGGGCTTGTATTGATAAGGGTTACAGGGAGAAGGCAAGAGAATGGGGTTGAGAGGGAAAGATAGATCAGCCATGATTGAATGGCAGAGTAGACTCAATGGGCCAAATGGCCCACTTCTGCTCCTATGCCTTATGAACTATACACCAACTACCCTTTGTATAAAAAAAGTTAACCTTCAAGTTCCTATTTTTTACCCCCCCCCCCCCCCACCTTAAACCTATATCTGCTGGTTCTCGATTCCCCATACTCTGGGCATAAGACTGGGCATTTACTCGATCTATTCCTCTCATGATTTTGTGCACCTCCTTAACATCACCCCTCATTCTCCTGCGCACCAAGGAATAGAGTCCCACTTGACATTATTTCCTCTCTAAATGCAGGCAGGCTGGTTGACTGCTCTCTGCAACATTTGCAGAACCTTCCGGAATGGGTCTGGGGGCACTGTTGTTAGGTTTATGGCAGCCCCTGGGTATGGGTGAGTTTAGCCACAGGGAGAAGCCAGACACTACACTTCAGCCGCCTGCCAAACAGCTGTGCAGATTTAAAGTAAATAAATCACAGGAATAAGATGTACCCAGGGACCCTTGAGGAAATCGGGGAAAACAATTGAAGGATGTGTTGCACAAATCATCCAGGGAGCTGCCGGGGACTGCGAAAAGCAGATGTTAATCCAGTTTTTAACCCAAAAAAGTAGCAATAATGACCCAGGAAACCCTGGACTGGATCCTGTCGGATCCGGCTTGTTTCCTTCAGAGGTCCCTGCTCCGGTCATTCATTCCGTAGTCATGAGCGGACCTGGGTCTCTGGCTCTGTGAGGCAGCAACTCGTAGTCAGGATTGCACCACGGTGGCCTTGTAGCCTTACTTTGTAGCCACAATGGCCTCCTTCTAACGCAGGACAGAGAGACTTCTGAATAGAAATATATCATAAAATATATCCAATAAATGTTCATCAAGGAAGATTCCATGAACCATGGATTCATCAATGGTTGGAAGAGAACAATTGTGCGAGTAGGTGTGAATCTGAGAGACGATTAGCCACTGTGTGGGAGAGACTCCATTAACCTTGGAGTGACAAAGGAAGGAGTGAGTTTGAATCGATGTTAGTGTCTGGAAATATTATTTTGTATTTTGTATTGTGACTATTGTTCAGAAAATGGGGAATGTCTCAGAGAAGGACTGATCAGATAGGCTAGGAAGCCCGATAAGGATATTTGGCGAGAAACTTCCACATGAAACAGACATATTAAGAGGATTATTTGGAGAATTAAATGCAGTTTTGAGAAGCGAACTTTGGCCGCTGGGTGGACTAAAATCTGTAATAGGAATAAACTACATAGAAATGATTGTCAAACGATATGGAAACAGTGAAGAAGGAAAGGAGCTAATTGGAATATGGAGAATGTTCTTCACTAGAAGGAAAATAAATAAAGAGATTGTTTTACTGTCCACTCTAAGAATGGCGGCATGTAAATTAGGGATTAGAGGGGAACACGAGAGAACTGGTCCTTCTCACGACATTCCAGAACAGGGACAGGAAGAAAGTGGAAGCCAACAGCAGGAGCAGGAGCAGGAGCAGGAGAAAATACCGTCTTCTAAAAGGGAAACTAATGAGATGGCTCTTAAAGGGGAGGTGCCAACTAAAATTAAATGTATTAAATTTGGTAAGAGTGCAGCAGTATCTGTAGACTTCGAAGGGAGAGAGGCTCACTATATGCCTGGGTGGGTAGAATTTTTTGGAATGGAGCCACAGCATTCTCATGTTCCCAGTTCAGAGACACCGTGTGCAGCTTGCGAGCAGGGCACAAGGGAGGAGTCAGCGTTATATTCGGCTCCTCCCACTAAATTCAAATCTGAAGTGGAAAAACCGGGGAAGGATCCTCTAGCTCCTATGATTGCTCCACAAGTGGAGGATAGTATGGGAGATCAAGGAGCTAGAAGGAAGGTTCCGCCAAAATGAAAACCAAAATTAATTAGAATCTCCAGTGGTGGGAAAGTGAAGGAATCCTTTCTGAAGTACTGAGACAGAACAAATAGATTTTCTGAGGGAGAGATAGCAGGAGGATATGGAGGGATTGATCCGGACATTGATAATATTATTATGTCAGAGCAATTCCCTGACGATGGGGGCATAGAACGGATTCCCCGTAGGCAGTTCGTTTGTAGAACGCTGCATACTCCACCTTTGGTATTAAGTCCTGCAGTAGGTGTAAATGTCCCCCTGGCCACAGACGTTCAGACTTTAATGCAGCCTGGTCCAACGGCAACTCAGAGACCTACAGTGGCTTGCAAAAGTTTTCATACCCCTTGAACTTTTCCACATTTTGTCATGTTACAACCCCAAACGTAAATGTATTTTATTGGGATTTTATGTGATAGACCAACACAAAGTGGTGCATAATTGTGAAGTGGAAGGAAAATGATACATGGTTTCCAAATTTTATTACAAATAAAAAACTGAAAAGTGTGATGTGCAAAAGTATTCAGCCCCCCTGAGTCAATACTTTGTAGAACCACCTTTCGCTGCAATTACAGCTGCAAGTCTTTTGGGGTATGTCTCCACCAGCTTTGCACATCTAGAGACTGACATTTTTGCCCATTCTTCTTTGCAAAATAGCTCAAGCTCAGACAGGTTGGATGGAGAGCATCTGTGAACAGCAATTTTCAAGTCTTGCCAGAGATTCTCAATTGGATTTAGATCTGGACTTTCACTGGGCCATTCTAACACATGAATATGCTTTGATCAAAACCATTCCATTGTAGCTCTGGCTGTATGTTTAGGGCGTTGTCCTGCTGGAAGGTGAACCTCCGTCCCAGTCTCAAGTCTTTTGCAGACTCTAACAGGTTTTCTTCCAAGATTGCCCTGTATTTGGCTCCATCCATCTTCCCATCAAGTCTGACCAGCTTCCCTGTCCCTGCTGAAGAAAAGCATCCCCACAGCATGATGCTGCCACCACCATGTTTTACAGTGGGGATGGTGTGTTCAGGCTGATGTGCAGTGTTAGTTTTCTCCCACACATAGCGTTTTGCATTTAGGCCAAAAACTTCAATTTTGGTCTCATCAGACCAGAGCACCTTCCTCCACATGTTTGCTGTGTCCCCCACATGGCTTGTGGCAAACTGCAAATAGGATTTCTTATGGCTTTGTTTCAACAATGGCTTTCTTCTTGCCACTCTTCCATAAAGGCCCGATTTGTGGAGTGCACGACTAATAGTTGTCCTGTGGACAGATTCTCCCACCTGAGCTGTGGATCTCTGCAGCTCCTCCAGAGTTACCATGGGCCTCTTGGCTGCTTCTCTGATTAATGCTCTCCTTGCCCGGCCTGTCAGTTTAGGTGAACGGCCATGTCTTGGTAGGTATGCAGTTGTGCCATACTCTTTCCATTTTTGGATGATGGATTGAACAGTGCTCCTTGAGATGTTCAAAGCTTGGGATATTTTTTTGTAACCTAACCCTGCTTTAAACTTCTCCACAACGTTATCCCTGACCTGTCTGGTGTGTTCCTTGGACTTCGTGATGCTGTTTGTTCACTAATGTTCTCTAACAAACCTCTGAAGCCTTCACAGAACAGCTGTATTTATACTGAGATTTGATTACACACAAGTTGACTCTATTTACTAATTAGGCGACTTCTGAAGGCAATTGGTTGCACTGGATTTTATTTAGGGGCATCAGAGTAAAGGGGGCTGAATACTTTTGCATGCCACACTTTTCAGTTTTTTATTTGTAAAAAAATTTGGAAACCATGTATCATTTTCCACTTCATAATTATGCGCCACTTTGTGTTGGTCTATCACATAAAATCGCAATAAAATACATTTACGTTTGTGGTTGTAACGTGCCAAAATGTGGAAAAGTTCAAGGGGTAGGAAAACTTTTGCAAGCCACTGTATATTAAAAATTCAAAAAGGGGAATTACTACGGAGGAAAATAAGGAGGAGGAAGATCCTAAAGTTTGGATAGATCTAGCTTTTCGAAAGCCGACCTTTCCTCGGTTTGGCTGAAGAGGTTATAGAGTGGTCCGACCCGATCAGTGCTACAACTGTGGGGAATTGGGACATTGGAGTCGATCGTGTCCTGTGAGGGTACTGCCGAGAAAGAAGGGAGCAAAGAAGAGGGCCACGGGGCTTCAGAAACCAGTGGATTCCGAGAGGTTACCAGGACACTTGGGACCACAAGTGTAGAGGACGAGGACCCTGGCAAGGAGATCAGGGGGCAGGGACATTTTGGCAATCAAACCCATTTCGTTAGCCCTACCCTGCCAGTTAAATACCAGCTATTAAATCTGATGGGGTCCTCACATGACCCAAAAACAGCAATAAAAACCAGAAAGAACATCACTCCTTTCCAAATCCTAGGGGGAGACACAAATATTCTAATTATTGAGAAACCCCCACTGAAAGAATATGGACTACGAAGGAGAAACATAGTAGCTGGCATGAGAAAGAATGGGAACTAAGGAGAAGAAATGGCACTAGGGAGAGAAGAAGCAAACTTATTGTGCAGGAGGTACGGGAGTGGGGAAAGGAGCTATTGTACTAACTTGTTACTGAGTTTGTGCCGGCAGGACAGTATAATCGACAACATACTATCTGGGGAGTGAGGTAATGAATATACAGACCCCTTGAGAATGGGCAGAGGACAGCAAATGTAATGTAGCTCCCCAGAAACAGGAATCAACAAGCAGGAGGAAACGATACTGTCCTGTCCCTTTAAGACAAATGTGGGAAGGCCAAAAGATAGAGAAGGCTGCTCCTCAGTATTCCTACTCCCTTGAAACTGACATCAGGAAAGAAGAAGAAGAGACCTACCCTAGTGCCTAACTTTAACACCATCTAGCTTTTGAAGCCAGAAAAGGACGGAAAGTAAAGGACACTATCTAATCTTCCCTAAAGAAACAACACCGACAACCAATGACGACTATTGGGACAAGTTCCATTTGAAAGGACTGAATTTGAATAAAAGACATTCCTCTGTGGTTTGGGGTAAAACACCTATTTTGTGTCTAAATTATGATTATTAGAAATAAATATATAAAATGTTGGATTCGGTCTCTAAATTGTATGGTAATGAATTGGAGGGACTTTAAATTTTCAGATTTGGAACCTACTTGTGAGATTTGGCTGAGGAATATTTGGAGTTTGACAATAAAGTTTCCATCCATCCATTAATTTATATTGTTATTGTTTCATCCCAAGACAGGCAGCCAAAGATGGAAAGGATTATTCAGAGGAAATCAGGAGAGATGGAACTTGGGAAGATCTGGTAGTACGGAAATTATTTAGGGAATATGAGAGTTGGAATTGGAAATGGTCAAAAGAGGAACTGTGAGCAGCTGGACTTCCCTTTAAGAGACCGGACTAGGAAATTACTCAGTAGAAGCGAGAACCCCTAGACTGAGACGTGAACAAACATAGTAAGGAAGAAGTATTGGAGGAGAAATCTAGTGAATTAGAAGGAGAAACTTGAATGGGTGTGGAGATACCAGAGTCGATGTATTTAACCGAAGGATCTAAATTGTTTAACCCTTGATGGTAAAGCTGCTTCTATTATCAAGGTGAAAAGAAATTGTCCCTGGAATTGGCATTCTTAATTGGCTTTATAATAAAATTGCAACGTATGGAAATTGATTGTTTAAATTTGAACAGCTGGGAATTCCACAGGAATCGGTATGAAATTGTGTTATCAGCCACAATGCTGTGGAATGAGAAGAATAAGGTGGACACTGAAATTTAAAATAATAATTTGAAGGCTGAGACTGAATTTGGTTGAATTGGAACATTTATCATGGTTTGCTTTAAAAAAGAGTCATGCTTGTAGGGAAATCTGGACTGAACCCAGCTGAAATCTATATGAGAAACCATTATCAGATATACATATTATAACATCGTGTGAATATGGAGAGGGCTGATTAGTGTTGATCCTAGGATAGTAAAGAGTATATTATAGAACAGAATAGAAATAGGAATTACGGTGAATGTATGGGGAAGCATTGGTGCATGAATGGTAACTTGCTTTGCCCCGAGTTTTCAGAAATTATAGGTTATAGGTTCGACTATGGAAAGGGATGGAAGAATGGGCAACAACATTGATGGAGGGAATTCGCGCGCACAAAAACTCGGGAGGTGAAGACTCAACAGACGGAAATTGTGAAGCTACTCCCACGAAAACTTAGGAAGCTTGACAAGATTCAGGGAAGAAACATCAACATCTTGTGTTGCTGATAGATGGAAAATGTAATGGATGGGTTATCATATATGATAAAAAGGAAGGAATGTTAATCCGGGTCAAATTGGAGAGGCTAGGACCCTAAAATTCAGTAAAGACTTCAGGGCTGCTAGGCCATTTGGTCAATTTTAAAGTGCTTTCTGTAGAAATGGGACAAACTGCAGAATGGTGTCAGTTTGGCTAGAGCCTAGATCAGAGCTGCAGGAAGAGATGGGAACATCTGCAGACCCTGACAATTGGGTGCAAAATGCATGGAATAGATTGGATGAATGCAAACCAGACATACACATTGTAAATAATGTTACAAAGCTTTACTTTGTTGGATGTTGATTGGATTAAGTATTGAGCCTGGTCTGTTTTTTTTGCATATCAGGGCAAATGTTGCGATGTTCATTTCCTTTGAGAAACACTGTTTGAACACAATGTATTAGCCACAGTCTTATTGGGTTAGGGAAATGTCTGTCATGTATGGGGTTAATCGATATCTGTAATTGGATCAAAGCAATATAATTTTATATTGAATATATTGAACTATGTATATATATGTAAATTTTATATTGGATATATTGAACTATATATATATATATAGTTCAATATATTCAAAAGAAAATTATATTGCTTTGATCATTTATTTATATATATATATATATATATATATATATATATATATATATATATATATATAGTTCAACATATTCAATATAAAAAAAGTTCAATATTTAGGTATGTTACAAAACTTACCTTGAGCAGCGCTGCAGTTCTGCCGCTCCCCGTGTGCGTGACTTTGGCACCTTTCAGAGGGGGGCGTGTTTAAAATGCCGTTTTTCCACAGACAGGGCAAATCGATCCATGTCGGGCGATTTCGTGCTGAAGAAAAATCGCTCCAACATTTCATTCATGAAGGTATTTTTAAATTACGCTCGATTATTTATTAACTAGAATAATTTAAAAATCATCTTCTAAAGCCATGAGCGCCGACAACGGGAAGGATTTTATGTAGGGGAGAAAATAAAGTGCACAGTTTATTTTTACATTAAAACTTGGTTTTTAGGAAGGCTTTAATCACATTTTCATGTTGCGAAATGGGGACAAAAAAAATGTATGAACCAGCAGTGTTTTTCCTGCCGACTTCACGGCAAACCGCAGCGTTCTAATCCACCGCATTCCACTAAAACCCACTCGCTAGTTGATTTAAATGGCCATTCATTTACAGGAATTAAACACTAAATTCCTTCCATTTGGCCTAGAAATTCATGAAAATGAGATTTAGAAATCATGTTATATTGTGAATTATTGTGTGAATGTTATTTGGACACTTAGGCAATTAAAAAAAGTTTATCTTTTCTTAAGAAATGGATAGATGTTTTGATCTAGTAATTGAATTTTGTAATTAGCTACAATTAGGTAACTAACTAATTATATGCTTTAATTTCAGGACATCCAAGTAATATTGTTTCATATTTGTTTCAGAATGCTTCCATCTATAATAACTGAAAATTTCATTGAGTTCTCTTAATTTTTAAGAAAGTTATGGGCTTTTGACTGTCCTAGATCACAGCTTTTGTGTTAAGTCAATGGAAAGGCAATGGGGAACAAGATGCTAATTTCTGAGTATGAAAATGGCCATAACCTTTTTAATACTGAAGATATGAAAGTGAATTAGGTGTCAAATTAAACCTTTTTGTATGCTGTATCTGATAGGATAAATTGCAGACTTGATTTTTTAAATCTCAAAATTTTGTAACATTGCTACAATATATATATTTTTTAACTTTTTTTGATTATGTGCTTTACAGAGTACTACATATATGTTGTGCTGCTGCAAGTAAAAATTTCATTGGTTGGTTTCGGGACAGACGGCAAAAAAACATTCTTGATATACAATGAAATAATCAAAGAACAAAGCGATATTATTTGCAGAACGATTTAAATAAATTTGCAGAGACAAGTGGTATACGATCTTCAAAAAAAAGTAGAAAGGTGTTTAAATTGGGGCAACAGTTCTTGTAACAATGACAATGACCAAGCTCAGGAGTTCTTGGATAAGAATGAAGTGGAATTCATGAAACAATATTCAGTGGCATTGAATAAAGGAAATCAGATGTTAAGACGTATGAAAGAAGTCAGTATTGAGCCAAAATAGTGAGGTAATCCCACCACTTAATAAATCATTGGTGTGACCAGACTATAAGATATCATGCATCGTTTTAGTCACCACAGTATGAAAAGGATACAGCCACTATTGAAAAAACATAGGAAACCTTAATGACATAAGAGGTAATGTCATTAAAATGATTAAGGGGAATGAAATGATTTGATTGTGAGGAGGTGTCAGGTATATCGAGCTTGTTGAGATTGGAAAAGCGAAACTGAGAAGTTACAGAGTCATAAAGAACAGAAACAGGCCATTCGGCCCAATTCACCCATGCTGACCAAGATGCCCCATCTAAGCTAGTCCCATTTGCCCATATTTAGGCCATATCCCTCTAAATCTTTGCTATGCATTTACCTGTCCAAGTGTCTTTTAAATGCTGTTATTGTACCTGCCTCAACTGCTTTCTTGGACAGCTTGTTCCACATACCTACCGCCCTCTCCGTTCTAAATGGCTTGATCTTATAGAGGTGTACAAGATCAGGAGAGGAATAAATAGGGTAAAAGCACAGTCTTTTGCGCAGAGTAGGAGAATTGGGAACCGGAGGACATAGCTTTAAGGTTAGGGGTAGAAAGCGTGGTGGGTGTAGGAAATGAGGTGCTGGAGGAGGTAGTTGAGATAGTTATAATTACAATGTTTAAGAAACATTAAGACAGCTACATGGATAGGACAGGTTTAGAGGGATATGGGCCAAACGCAGGCACGTGGGACTACTGTGGATGGGGCATGTTGGTTGTCAGAGGCAGGTTGGGCCAAAGGGCTTGTTTCCACGCTCTATGACTGTGACTATGAGTGATAGAGTTATACAGCATGGAAACTGGCCCTTCGGACCAACTTGTCAACAAGTTGACTGACTAAGTTGCCTGAGCAATCTAGTCCCACTTTCTGGCCCATATCACCAAAGCCAATATTCCCTAGTAGATCAACAGTTCTAGATAACATCTTTGAGATAGTTCTGGATCGAATAGTTTGGAGTGAAAGTGATCATCCTTGGACAACTGCTGAATGGGCCTCTGGAGAAACCAGTGTATTAATTTCTAAGAGCATTCTATGTTCTTAACATAACCACAGGAATTGCTTGGACTTATTTCTTGCACACGTTTGAATTCACTTTTGCATTTGGCACAGCATGATATGTAAACCACGGATCAAAATGATCCGAATAAATCCATTGAGATTGATTGGAAGATGAGCCGTATTTACCCAGTGTGCGGCATTTCCTTAACTATCACCTGAGCGTTCTCAGTCACAGTTTATTTTTTTTCTCAGTAATTTCGAAGTATATGTTGGCCAATTCTCGATGTGAAAACCTCATGCTGTTGCCAGTTAGTTGGCTGTTTGAGATACAAGTTGATTATTGGATGTAATAAAGGCAAAAGTCTGTCCTCTCTGGATACAGAGTAATGGGGACGCAGCCAGATTCTTAACTGGAAACAGCAATGGTTAATTTTAAGGTCATACGTGATAGGAGCAGAATTAGGCCATTTGGCCCATCAGGTCCATGCCACCATTCAATCATGGATGTTCTACCTCTCCTAACCCCATTCTCCTGCCTTTTCCCCAGAACCACTGACACCCGTACCAATCAAGAATCTTACACCTTAAGCTGGATGATGATAGAAGTTTGACAACCGGGATAACATAGAACTAGTGCGTGATCGCTGGTCAGTGTGGACTCGGTGGGCCGAAGGGCCAGTTTTCGTGTCTATCTCTAATAGAGATTTGGATAAAACTGGGTCCCTGGTGCTGTGACGCAACACCTTTATCAGCTTCTCAACTGTCCTTGAAAAAATATATAAGGAAAAATGCATTGCAGTTTACTACAGCGATACAAGGATTGTGTCTTAGCATAGTGTAGTTTAGTTTATTGTCACATTAACCAAGGTTTACATTTACCAAAGCTTTTGTTGCGTGCTAACCGATCAGCGGAAAGACAATACATGATTACAATTGAGCCATTCACAGTGTACAGTTTAATAGCCATAACATGAGCAACATTTAGTGCAAGATAAAGCCAGTAAAGTCCGATCAAAGATAGTCCAAGGGTCTCCAATTAGGTAGATGTTAGTTCAGGACTGCTGTCTGCGTGTGGTAGGATGTTGTGGGGGAATGCCAAGAAAAATCCATTCTGCATTTAGCCAAGTTGCGTTTAAACTCTGGAGCAAGCCGTGGAGACATCAAGCTGTTTCTCTTTGGCCTGGGATGTGCCTTTATTCATTGTTTGATTCTATCCAAGGAATGGGTTTTCACAGATTTTCAGTGTCACATTTACCAAATCAAAGAATGTAAAATGAAGTAACTACTGGGCATTGGAGTGAGACAGTTATTGTCTCATAACAATGAATTAGTAATAGCTAAAATAAAGGATTATATTGTTTTCAGGATTAAGGGCAGCTTTGTCTCAAATGTTTCACTACAACATGATAGCCTTGCAGTCTGCGCTGAAGATTGTGACGATTTGCTTAACTACACAATTCAAAGTAAAGCCAAGTGCAGCTTCTGTATTTATCATTCTGAGTTTCAGACTTTATTTCAAATATTAATTGATTGCAAATGTTGTCTGCAGTGATTTTTAACTCAGTAGCAACTGCTTCTACATGAAGTATTTCTTTGTATTTCCAACACTAGTCTTCAGATTAGTTTTGTTGTTGGTTTAATAAACAGACTCGACAGTTTTCTGCACATGTAATTATTGGCTTTGAGGTTATGTTGCCAGGCGTAACATTCCGTAGATCACGATAGAAAGAGCTAGATATTAAGTCTGAGAAAGAAGGATAAAAAATCCCTGTAATGGTGGGTGAAGTCGAACCGAGGTTTCCTTTGAGTTCCTTTAAGTCTCCATCTACACTTCACGCTGCCTCTTCTCCCCTCTCCCATCAGGCAAGAAAAACGCATACCTCCAGACTCATTGACAGTCTCTTCCCAGCTGTCATCAGGCAACCTGAGGGATAACTTTTTTACACAAAGGGTGGTGGGTGTATGGAACAACCTGCTGGAGGAGGCAGTTGAGGCAGGTACTATCACAACATTTCAGAAACATTTAGACAGGTATATGGATAGGATAGGTTTAGAGGACCAAAGGCAGGTGGGTGGGACTAGTGTAGATGGGACATGCTGGTCGGGGTGGACAAGTTGGACTGAAGGGCTGGTCATCATCTTATCATCAACTAGTGTGTGGTCCTGACCTCCCATCTACCTTGTTGCAGGCCTTCGAACTATCTTTAATCGGACTTTACTGGACTTTATATTGCACTAAATATTATTCCCTTTATCTTGTATCAGTACACTGTGGACGGCTTGATTGTAATTGTGTATGTGTAGGAAAGAATTGCAGATGCTGGTTTAAATCAAAGATAGACACAAAATGCTGGAGTAACTCAGTGGGACATGCAGCATCTCTGGAAAGAAGGAATGGGTGATGTTTCGGGTCGAGACCCTTCTTCAGGCTCTGAAGTCTGAAAATGGTTCTTGACCTGAAACAGCACCCTTTCCTTCTCTCCAGAGATGCTGCCTGTCCGTCTGAGCTACTCCAGCATTTTGTGCCTATCTTGTAATCAAGTATAGCTTTTCACTGACTGGATAGTTGCAACAAAAACACTTTTCACTGTACCTAGGTACACATGACAATAATAAAACTAAGCCTTGTATACATACAAATGAAGCCTCCAAAACCAATCCCTCACCAACAAGTGGTTTATTCTTGAAGAGTGAGCCACTCTGAGCTTCATACAGTAATGCCAGTTCCACTGAATACCGAGAGCTAACGGAACGGCTTCATGCTCCCGTGAAGGCCAACTCCCAGTACTGCTGCTAACCCATCCATCTACCTCTTCCTGCTATCGTTGACACCAGGCCCTGCTCTGACCTCCCCACCATCAAAGGGATCTACAAGAGTTGCTGCCTCAACAATGCAGCCAGCATCTTCAGACACCCACACACCACCCTGGACACACTATCGTTTCACTCCTGCCATCGGAAAGAAGGTAAAGGAGCTTGAAAACTGTAACGTTCAGGAGCAGCCTCTTCCTCCAACTTACCCAAGCCAACCAACATGCCACATCTACAATAGTCCCACCTGCCCGCTTTGGCTCCAAATTAAATAGACTTGGAGACAGCAAGAATTTCATTCTCTGATCTAGGACATATGTAAATAAAATACTCTTGACTCGTGACAATATTTTTTACTTTGTCAAGTCAAAGTCAAACAAACTTTATTGTCATTTAGAAATACATTGATATATGCAGTTCCAAACGAAATTACGTTGCATTTGCACTACTATTGTCTATTTATTCTTTGTTTTTTGATATACTGAACTGTTTTGTTGGTGATGGGTTTTACAGAGTGATGTGTTTACATATCTGTTGTGCTGCTGCAAGTAAGAATTTCATCGTTCCGTTTCGAGACATTTGACAATACAACACTGTTGACTCTCTTGGCTTGCTGAGCCACAGCATCTTGCGGACTTCCAAGTCCATTCACTTGATGGCAAAATGATGTTAGAAAAGGCCCGGTTCATTCTCGGTCATCTTCAGTCTGTGTTGGGGCTACAATGTGTTTATGATCTTGAGTGAATATTGGGGCAATCCAGATATGATTGATTTTTTTCATGTGGTCTTTACATTGTGACCCTTGAGCTCCCAGAACAGAGCAAGCCTAAACTCTGTTTAAGAAGGAACTGCAGATGCTGGAAAATTGAAGGTAGACAAAAGTGCTGGAGAAACTCAGCGGGTGAGGCAGTATCTATGGAGCGAAAGAAATAGGCAACGTTTTGGGCCGAAACACTTCTTCAGACGAGCCTAAACTCCTAATGTTCAATTCAACATCATTTTCAGAATACTCACCAATATGTGTCTGGACATGGAGTCCATCCTCTGTTGGTGCAGGACACAAGAGAAAGGAGACAAGACAAACACAAATTGGTGGAGTAACTCAGTGGGTCAGGCAGCATCTCTGGAGAAAAGGACCAGGGCTGTTTTGGGTCGGAACCCTGGCTGGAAGCATGTCTGAAGAAGGCTTCCGACCCGAAACGTCACCTTTTCTCCAGAGATGCTGCCTGACCCGCGGAATTGCTCCAGCACTTTGTATCTATCTTTAGTATAAACCAGCATCTGCAGTTCCATCTTGGCGGATCGAAGGACCATTTTCCATGCTGTATCTCCAAACTAAACTAAACCAAACAAACTGTTAATTTGGATTCTTATTCATTGGCGAGTTCCATTGATATTGTTTGAGAATATACTCACAAAAATGCCATTATCTCTTTTTGTAATTATGATGTATCTAGTAATATGACAAAGAATGGGCGTTAAACACATTGTGCCGTTTTGGAAGATAGCAGAAATATACCTGATATCGTATCATTTGATACTATGCATTATTCCAGGTTCTGTAAATGGGGAGCCTTATTCATGCATCCCAATGTATGGATCCTAATTCCAACAGGGAACAGCTGGAAGTCTGTAACAAATTTAGAAACTATTCATTTTGAGAGCAAATGCCGTCAAATCACTTCAGCCCTGAAATGTAGCCTTGATTCTTTGATTCACTTATTATTTATGACATGTTCCAGTCTTGGCTCTCGTCTATTGCCAGACTGCAGCTGGGAGATGAAAGGTTCTTCCACAAGCTTCTTCGGGCAGTGGTGCCGAGGTGGAGTTGCTGCCTTACAGTTTAGCTGCACTAAATCTAGTTTGATCATTATCTTAAACTAGATTTAAGGTAATAATCAAAAGGCACATTCTCCTGATGCCCAAACATTGGGTGGCAGAGAGGTGCAGTTGGTTGAACCGCTTCCATCACAGTGGTGCAGCACACGTGATTCACCAGCGGAGGCTCCGGTTTCCTCCCATGTCCCAAAGACGTGCGGGTTTGTAGGTCAATTAGCCTCTGTAAATTGCCCCTGGTTTGTAGGGAATGGATGCGAAAGTGGGATAACATAAAGCTAGTGTGAACGGGTGATCGATGGTCGGCATGGACTCAGGCTGGAAGGCCTGATTCCGTGCTGTATCTTTAAACTAAACTAAATTGGGAGCTCATGAGCTCTCACAGGGGAAAGAGTCCTTGGGCTGATGTGTTCTGGTGACCCCTACCCCCCTCCCCCCGACACACACTAAATGTCAGTGAACCACCCAGAGTAATCTACCTCAACCCACATACACTCCTGGTACCAGTGACAACACCTTCAAAAAGCCAACTTCAGCATAAATGTGAATTGTGAAATGCTGTTACTAATTTTGAGAGCCATTTTGGATTTGATCCATCCAGCAAGCTGGGAACACAAACAGTGCAAAACCCCAAAGTAATATTATAGCTGGAGAGAGAAAATGATACACGTGGTAAAAGGAAAGATATTGTAATTTCTATTTAGCTTTGCTTAATAATCACGGTGCAGCATTATTGCACCAGCTGTGTGATCTTGTACGTGGGAACTTCAAATTATTGTTGTTGGTTCATAACCAAATGGTGATAACCCCAACTTCAACTTTGATGAGTTTAAAGTTGACACAAGAGACTATTATCACAGATGCTTCTCAAGCAACTTTGGGGCGGCACAGTGGCACAACAGTAGAGTTGCCGCCTTGCTGTGGTAGAGACCCCACAATGAGAACCCTGACAATGGGTGCTGCCTGTACGGAGTTTATATGTTCTCCCTGTGACTGCTTGGCTTCTCTCCGGCTGCTCCGGTTTCCTCCCACACTCAAAACACGTACAGGTGTGTAGGTTAATTAGCTTCGGTAAAATTGTCCCTCGTGTGTAGGATAGTGTGAGTGTGTGGGCTGATCGCTGGTCAGCACGGACTCGGTGGGCCGAAGGGCCTGTTTCCACGCTGTATCTCTAAAGTCTAAACTGTATGTGCAGACTTGAGGAGATATGATGCTTTTCATCTCATTACAACATTCAATGGATTTTGTTTGACATTGCTTTGCTTTATATATGACAAACGTTAAATTGAATGCATTATTTGAACCAATCAGACATTTATGCATCACTGCATCAAGGTTTTTATGACTGCACAATTAAAATCAAAATATTTGATTACTGTAGCCAGATGGTTCTATCATTCATATGATGTACAACAATCTCACTGTTAATATATTTCTCAAAACCATGAGTACATAAATAACTGGCAATAAATATTAATCTGATTTACAGAGTGTGGTAGTAACCATTCTGTTCTCACTTGCTTTTCAGCTTGTTTGTTCCGATACAATGGATTATCATTTGTCTACCTCATCTTTCTCCTCCTTATTCCACTCTTCTCGGAACCTACGAGGAAGACAATGCAAGGTAAGACACATTGTATGGAGTTGCCTTACCTCGTGACCAGCAGGTGCAAGCAAAGCTGACCTACATACTTCCTTCTGTTCAGCTTCATTGGAAAACCATAAATGTAATCAGTGTCTATGGTGCACTTGTGTGGCAGCAGGAAGGACCAAGGAACATGTACTTGATGGATGGATTTATTGCATTTTCAATAGCTGGTAATTGTATGCCAGGTCTTGCCTCTCTGGTGCAGTGTTTTGATCTTTGCTCTTAACTGCCGGCAGTACGGTGGCTCAGCGGTAACGTAGCTGCCTTGTCTGATGAGGGCCTGTCCTGTGAATGAATGAATGATACTCTATTATCACACGTGACATGTCACAGTGAAATTGTTTGTTTTGCATACCATACACAAGGTATGCAAAGAGTTGCCACATATAGTCGCTGTTCTATATGTTCTAACTGTTCTATGTTTTATGCTGCACTGTGCTAAATGGATGATGCCTCCAAACCCTCAGGTAACAAATTAGGCTTGATGGCAGGAGGTATTTTATTTCCACACAGAATTTTAGTTCCGTTTTATTTTCAGAGATACAGCATGAAAACAGGCCCTTCCGCCCACCAAGTCCACGCTGACCGGCGATCACCCATACACTAGTTCTATCCTACGCACTAGGGACAGTTTACAGAAACCAATTAACCTACAAACCTGCACATCTTTGGAGTGTGGGAAGAACCCGGAGCACCCAGAGAAAACCCATGCGGTCACAGGGAGAACGTGCAAACTGTGTATGGACAGCACCTGTAGTCATGATCATATCCGGGACGCTGGTGCTGTAAAGCAGCAACTCTACCGCTGCGCCACTGTACCACCCAGTTTCTGGAACAACTTGACGGATGTGTAACAAATGCTGAACAGGTCTGGCCACAGGTCTATCCATGGAACATAGTTAACAGGATGCATGGTTGTGCAGTTCATCGAACCATTGCCTCGTAGCGCCAGAGGACCTGGGTTAGATCCTGAACTCAGTGGAGTTTGCTCATTCTCCCTGTGACTGCGAGAGTCTCCTCTGACCATTCCATTTTCCCCTTGCATCCCATAAACGTGTGAGTTACGATCTCGATTGATCACTGTAAATCGCCCATGGGGAGTAGGTGAGTGGTAGAATCCTGGGGAGAGAGTTAATGGGAATGTGGCAGAATATTAAAAAAATGATAGCATTTACATGCAGGCATAAAAGTTAATAATAACATAATATATTATATTATAATGTAATAATAGTAGTATATTTTAATTCCAATAACATAAAAGTTACTCTTGGCACCATGTTCGGCACAGATATTGTGGGCCAAATGGCCTTTTCCCGTGCTGTACTGTCCTATAGTCAGGAAAATACATGGTGTATACACAATGCTCATAGAGTGATGCATCACAGAAACAGAGTTAACAGAGTACTATGCTTACATATCAGTTGTGCTGCTGCAAGTAAGAATGTCATTGTTCCATTTTGGGACATATGACAATAAAACACTCTTGGCTCTTGAAACAGACTCTTCAGCCCAACTTATCCATACTGACCAAGATGCCTCATCTACGCAAGTCCTACCTGTCTGCGTATGGTCCACATCCCTCTAAACCTTAGATCGAAAAAAATTGCTGGAGTAACTCATTGAGTCAGGCAGCATCTCTGGAGAAAATGGATGGGTAAAGTTTAAACTTTGCCATATATTTTCCCTCAAAACATTTCCTATCCATGCATCTGTCCAATTGTCTCTGGTCATCTAAAAATAATAGGTTCTTACTCCACTCACAACTCAAAACTGCAGTTCCAAGCTTCACCTCATTGAGTTGCAAAGGTCTGATATGTAACACTGCTATTGCTTAATTCCCAGCGCTCAGTTCTTTAGCGATATTGTTTAATAGTTGGCCGATTATTTGCAAATCTCGGGGATACCGTAAATGAGTGATACAGTACTTGCGAAAACCTAAAGCAATCCTGAGCTGAATCGCTCAGCTGTTTCTGTATCTTCATGGCTTATTGCACTAATGAACTAAACTAAGTGTGTGCACATGCGATTATTAATGTTCTCCAAGGATCTTGTTAAATCAGTAGACTGTAAATCCCAAGAGAACGTGTGTTCAAAACAGTGCCATAAAGTGAAATACAATCTTACTACATTGTAGGCAGCTTGGAAGAAACGTTCAATTGGTGACATGCCGATTTTGTGAGTTTCTTCTTGTATTTACATTTAGGCTTTAGACTTCAGAGATACAGCGTGGAAACAGGCCCTCCGGCACACTGATTCCATACCGACCAGCGATCACCCCGTACACTAGCGTTATCCTACACACTACGAACAATTTACAATTTTCAGAAGCCAAATAACCTAAAAATCTGTATGTCTTTGGAGTGCGGAAGGAAACCGGAGCACCCGGAGAAACCCCACGCAGTCACAGGGAGAATGGACAAGCTCCATACAGACAGCACCCGTGGGCAGGAACAAAGCCGGGCCTCTGGCACTGTAAGGCAGCAACTCTACCGCTGCGCCACTGTGCCGCCCCAAATGTATATATTACAGTGTGAACAGGAAGCTTGTGCAGTGTAAATATTTCATCAATTAAGACTAACTCGTGATACGGTTGCAAGGAAGGAGAGCAGTCTATTCCCCCCCATTCGAACATGTCTTTCATTAAAGGCACAGCTAGCTCTGCCAGTGTTAAAGCTAACTTGAAATGGTCAGACTGCTCAGCCTATTTGGCTGAGACAATAGTCTCAGTCATAGGCCTTTTGCCTCTGGTTCACGTCCAAAGTTGGGAAAGGAAGTGAAAACATTCATTGACAGCTGTTTAGGATCTTAAGTGAACTCAGTTTTGGCAGTTGCTATCCACTTCTCACTTGACGTGAATCCACATCGCAACACTGCTTAAATTCATCACCTACCACGGGGCTTGGTAACTGCTCGCTCTGTCGGGGAACACGGAGCTCCGGGTAATTGCCGATAAACACAGGGGGGAAGTGCCAAGAAGCGTTGCGCTTTAACAGGGGCTTCTCAATAAAAAGAACTTGATTGAGGAAGGCAGATTTGAGCTGGCTTCGAGCTCTAATTCGATTAGGTATCGGGACCCAGAAGGACTGGATAGAGTGGACGTGGAGAAGATGTTTCCACTAGTGGGAGAGTCTAGGACCAGAGGCCATAGACTCAGAATGAAAGGACATACCTTTAGAAAGAAGATGAGGAGGAATTCCTTTAGTCAGAGGGTGATGAATCTGTGGAATTCATTGCCACGACTTGGCTGTGGAGGACAAGTCCATGGATATTTTCTAGGTGTAGATTGACAGATTATTGTCAGGTGTCAGGGGTTATGGGGAGAAGGCAGGAGAATGGGGTTGAGGGGAAAAGATAGATCAGCCATGATTGAATGGCGGAGTAGACCTGATGGGCCGAATGGCCTAATTCCACTCCTCAAACACATGAACATGAGATTGAGTCGGTGTTTTTATGAGATTGATCAGAAGGCTGTGCTGTTGGAAAAATAAGACTTTTCACGAGAAATTGACCACAGAATACTACTGGATAATACAGAACCTAGAAGAGTACAGCACAAAAACATAATGCCAAGACCAACTCTTATCTGCCTGCACATAGTCCACATCCCTCCATTCCCTGCATATCCGTATGGCTATCTAAAAGTCTCTTAAACACCACTATCATATCTACCTCCACCACCACCCCCTCGCAGCTTGTTCCAGGCACTCACCACCCTCTGTGTAAAAAAATGTTCCCATCACTTCTATAAACTTTGCCTCTCTCACCTTAAAACGATGTCCTCTGGTCCTTGATATCTCCATCCTGGGATGGCCACAAACAGAACTGATTGGCGTGCACTGAGTGTACAGTGAAAAGCTTTTATCGCGTGAAAGACAGTACACCCTCCTTGTAGCTTAATTGGCCTCTGTAAAATTGCCAATAATGTGTAGGGACGTATCAGGGGCAATGAAGGAGGGTTCTGACCCGAAACAACCCCCCATCCTTTTTCTCCAGAGATGCAGCCTGACCCGCTGAATTCCTTCAGCACCATGTGTCTGTCTGTGCCATAAGCCAGCATCTGCAGTTCATTTTTACACATAATGTGTCGGGAGTGGATGAGAAACTGGGATGTCGTAGAACTAATGTAAAGGGGCGATCGATGATTGGTGTGGATCTAGTATGGGCCGAAGGGCCTGATTCCATGCTGTATCTCTAAACTAAAATGCCCCATTAAGGAAACGGGTTTGATGTCAGAGTAGTATAACTTTTTTGTTAAGTTTATTTTCTGGCAAAGTTTGTAACCTCAAGGGAAAGTTTATCGTAAATATCATAAAGCATTTGACGAAACCCTGAACAGATTCCTGTCTTTTTTAGGCTGGGATTGGTTTAGGTGGATTCCTCACCTACTCTGGGAGTTGGGATTCCGATCAGTGAAATTCTCAAAGATTTAGCGACATTTAGTCATTACATTGTCAGCTTTACTGCAACATTTTAACACTGGCATCTGTTATTGATTTTAGTTGGTGGTTTTATGAAAACATATTTTATACATTTGGAGGTTATTTTTCTTCATATAGAACCTTAAAATGCCCCTTTCATCGCAAAGCCAACCGCACTTTATCCTGAAATATTAGTTTGGCTCCTCCAAGACCAGTTCTGTATTCCTGTTTTTTTTATTCCCAGTTTTTCTAAATAAACCTGGAAGCCGGATTCAACAGCATGTCCAAGCACTTCGCAGAAATGAGTAATGATTTCAGCTGACTCAGGTGCTAAATAATTTAGTTTCAGAAACTCTTTAGCATGGAGGAGGCAGGGAAAAGCCAAGAGACGGAGTGATGGTCATTATGGAAATCACATTGTCACAGAGTGATACAGTGTGCAAACAGGCCCTTCGGCCCAACGTGCCCACACCGGCCAACGTTGGTGTGTCCCATCTACACTCGTCCCACCTGGGGGAAAATGTAGAGGAAGTTTAGAAAGATGAAAGAAAGAAACACAAACTTCAGCATACTTTGCTGAGAAATGTTTATCTTGCGAAGCAGTGATATTCTAGTGTTCATGATAAGATGCTGTGTGACTTTTATCATGAGATTGCAAGCAAACTATGCTGCAAAAGTCTAAAATCACCAACTGCTGGTCACTGTATCTCGAGTAAGGAGGTCCACACCAATCATCGATCGCCCCTTTACATTAGTTCTACGGCAAGACCTGGCGTAGAGTACTGAATGTAGATGTTGGGAGGTCATGTTGCAGTTATATAAGACATTGGCATGGCTGCATTTAGAGTATTGTGTTCAGTTCACAGTACCATGTTTAGAGAGATATGAGCCAAAGACAGGCAGGTGGGACTCATGTAGGTGGGACACGTTGGTCGGTGAGGGCAAGTTTAGTTGAAGGGCATGTGTCCATGCTGTATGGCTCTATGACTATGACACTAAAATGATGGAGTAACTCAGCGGGTCAAGCAGCATCTCTGGAGCACATTGATAGGTGATATCTCGGGGTTCAGACCATTCATCAGCTGGGGTGGGGGGAGTTGGGGGGGACAGACTGGAAGCAAGAAAAGACCAGGCCAATCAGGGCCAGCAACAGATGACCTTTGCACACCATCCCTGGCCAACAATCAGCCTATCAGGCAACCTCCCTGCCTGAGGTCGCCAGTTGATGCCCTGATTTGTCCTGGTCTTTTCTTGCTTCCTACTTCCTGCTCACCCCCCCCCCCCATCCTACAATCAGTCTGAAGAAGGGTCCCGACCAAAAACGCCACCTATCCATGCTCTGTAGTGATGCTGCCTGACCCGCTGAGTTATTCTGGCATTTTGTGTCTATCTCTTTTTATACATATAGTGGCTTGCAAATGTTTTCATACCCCTTGAACTTTTCCACATTTTGTCACGTCACAACCACAAACATAAATGTATTTTATTGGGATTTTATGTGATAGACCAACACAAAGTGGCGCATAATTGTGAAGTGAAAGGAAAATGATACATGGTTTTCAAATTTTTTTACAAATAAAAAAACTGAAAAGTGTGGTGTGCAAAAGTATTCAGCCCCCTTTACACTGATACCCCTAAATAAAATCCAGTGCAACCAATTGCCTTCAGAAGTCACCTAATTAGTAAATAGAGCCCACTTGTGCGTAATCTAATCTCAGTATAATTACAGCAGTTCTGTGAAGGTCTCAGAGGGAACATTAGTGAACAAACAGCATCATGAAGCCCAAGGAACACACCAGGCGGGTCAGGGATACAGTTGTGGAGAAGTTTAAAGCAGGGTTAGGTTATAAAAAAATATCCCAAGCTTTGACCATCTCACGGAGCACTGTTCAATCCATCATCCGAAAATGGAAAGAGTATGGCACAACTGCAAACCTACCAAGACATGGCCGTCCACCTAAACTGACAGGCCGGGCAAGGAGAGCATTGATCAGAGAAGCAGCCAAGAGGCCCATGGTAACTCTGGAGGAGCTGCAGAGATCCACAGCTTGAGTGGAAGAATCTGTCCACAGGACAACTATTAGTCGTGCACTCCACAAATTGGGCCTTTATGGAAGAGTGGCAAGAAGAAAGCCATTGTTGAAACAAAGCCATAAGAAGTCCCGTTTGCAGTTTGCCACAAGCCATGTGAGGGACACAGCAAACATGTGGAGGAAGGTGCTCTGGTCTGATGAGACCAAAATGGAAGTTTTTGGTCTAAATTCAAAACGCTATGTGTGGCGGAAAACTAATACTGCACATCACCCTGAACACACCATCCCCACTGTGAAACATGGTGGTGGCAGCATCATGCTGTGGGAATGCTTTTCTTCAGCAGGGACAGGGAAGCTGGTCAGAGTTGATGGGAAGATGGATGGAGCCAAATGCAGGGCAATCTTGGAAGAATACCTGTTAGACTCTGCAAAAGACTTGAGACTGGGGCGGAGGTTCACCTTCCAGCAGGACAACGACCCTAAACATACAGCCAGAGCTACAATGGAATGGTTTGGATCAACGCATATTCATGTGTTAGAATGGCCCAGTCAAAGTCCAGTTCTAAATCCAATTGAGAATCTCTGACAAGACTTGAAAATTGCTTTTCACAGACACTCACCATCCAATCTGATTGAGCTTGAGCTATTTTGCACAGAAGAATGGGCAAAATTTTCAGTCTCTAGATGTGCAAAGCTGGTAGATACATACTCTAAAAGACTTGCAGCTGTAATTGCAGTGAAAGGTGGTTCTACAAAGTATTGACTCAGGGGGGCTGAATACCTTTGCACGCCACACTTTTCAGTTTTTTATTTGTAATAAAATTTGGAAACCATGTATCATTTTTCTTCCGCTTCATGATTCTGCACCACTTTGTGTTGGTCTATTACATAAAATCCCAATAAAATACATTTACGTTTGTGGTTGTAACATGACAAAATGTGGAAAAGTTCAAGGGGTATGAAAACTTTTGCAAGCCACTGTATATTGAATCCAGGAGTTTATAATACTTATATGTCCAGTTTAATGTCAAGCAGTAACAAGTCAATGATGGTTTCCTTACTCGAAATACAGTGAACTGCAGTTAGTGATTTTAGACTTTTGGCAGCATAGTTTGCTTGAAATCTCATGATAAAAGTCATACAGCATCTTATCATGAACACTAGAATATCACTGCTTATCCCCTCTCCAGATTATATTTGGACACCTGTATCTGAACTTATTGTTTACAAACTAATCGCACGCCTCTACATTTCAGGGAGGATTAAAACTCACTATTGTGGAAATATGTTTCATAAATTTCTGAAAATTTATATTCTCGTGCTTGGAGAATTTTGCAATCTGTAATGAAAAACTTATTTTACTTATTTATTTATTGCCTGCCAAACCTTTGTATAAGAGCAAGTTTTTTATACAGAGTATGGTAGGTGGCAAGAATGCATTGAAGTGATTTTGAAGAGACTTTTAGATAGGCACATGGATATGCAGGGGAATGGAGGGATATGGATGATATGTAGGCGAATGTGATTAGTTTATTTTTGCAGAATGTTCGGCACTGACATTGAGGGCCGACAGTTCTGATCCTGCGCTGTACTTTTTTTATGTTCCACGCACTGCGAGGTGATTCACTCACCATCATGTCCTTGGGATGCGGGAGAGTATTCCAGCACTCTGGGAGAGGAGCCTATGCAATCACAGGGAGAACATGCAAACTCCACACAGGCAGCGGCAGTGGTCAGGATTGAACGTAGGTCGCTGGAGGTGTGAGGCAGTAGCACTTCATAAGTTCCTAAGTTATAGCAGCTGAATTAGGCCATTTGGCCCATCAAGTCCACTCTGCCATTCAATCATGGCTGATCTATCATTCCCTCTCAACCCGATTCTCCTGCCTTCTCCCCATAACCCCTGGCACCGAAACTAATCAGGAATCTGCCAATCCCCACCTAAAACAAATATCCTTAGACTTGGCCTCCACAGCTGTCTGTGGCAATTAATTCCATAGATTCACCACCCTCTAGCAAAATAAATTCCTCCTCATCTCCTTCCTAAAGGTATGTCCTTTAATTCTGAGGTTACGGCCTCTGGTCCTAGAATTTCCCAATAATGGAAATATCCTAGACTCTCCCAATAATGGAAACATCCTCTCCACATCCACTTTATCCAGGCCTTTCATAATTCGGTAAGTTTCAATGAGACCCCACCCCCTTACCCTTCTAATCTCCAGCGAGTGCAGGCCCAGAACCGTCAAATGCTCATCATATGTTAACCCAATCATCCCTGTGATCATTCTCGGAAACCTCCATTGGATCTTCTCCAACGCCAGCATTTGTGACCCCACTCCTGTGCTACCCATCCCTCTGGCATAGTGCCAAGTTCTAATGGGCTAGAGCAAAGTCTAGTGGGTCTTGGAGATATACTGAACCAAATAATTCTGTATGATCCATTGTTTGTTGACATTGCACGGCAACATTTCTTGTCTGAAATAACTTATAGCTTTTGTTATTTCCAAACAACCTACTGGGCAGTCATCGACTTGGAATGTTGGGGTATAAGGCAATTCCCCTTAGGACCTGCTAAAAGCGTTCCTGAATGACAGGGATTAATGTAGCACAGGAAAACCTTGTCGCGTAAGGCAATGTGTTAAAGAAGGAACTGCAGATGCTGGAGAATCGAGGGTTACACAAAAAGCTGGAGAAACTCAGCGGGTGCAGCAGCATCTAAGGAGCGAAGGAGATAGGCGACGTTTTGGGTCGAGACCCTTCGTCTGAAGAAGGGTCTCGACCCAAAACGTCACCTATCTCCTTCGCTCCTTAGATGCTGCTGCACCCGCTAAGTTTCTCCAGCTTTTTGTGTAACCCGCGTAAGGCAAGGTATTGGGCAAAACCTCTTCCCTGCTGGCAGATTTGTACGCAACTGTGTTGAATAAAATTCAATTAGAAAATAGTTTGTTTAATTTAGTTAGGAGATACAGTGCGCAAACAGGTTCTTTGACTCACTGAGTCCGCACCGACCAGCGATCCCCGCACACATCCCCGCCCCACACACACTTGCAGCACGGTGGTACAGCGGTCGGGTTGCTGTTTTACAGCGCCAGAGAGCCGGGTTCAGTCCTGGCAATGGGTGCTGTCTGTATGGAGTTTGTACATTGTCCCGGTGACTGCAAGGGTTTTCTCCAAGAACTTTGGTTTCCTCCTATACTCCAAAGCCGTACATGTTTGTAAGTTAATTGGCTTGATATAAATGTAAAAAAATGGTCCCTAGTATAGGATAGTGTTAATGTGAGAGGATCGCTGCATCGGTGCGGTCTCGGTGGGCTAAAGGGTCTGTTTCCATGCTATATCTCTAAACTAAACTAAATTAAACTAACATTATCCTATACACACAAGGGAGAATTTATAATTATATCAAGTCAATTAACCTACAAACTTGTACGTCTTTGGAGTGTGTGAGGAAACTGGAGCACCCGGATAAAACCCACACGGGTTACGGGGAGAATGTGCAGACAAGCACCCGTAGTCAAGATCGAACCTGGCTCTCTGGAGCTGTAAGGCAGCAACATCACCGATGCACCACTGTACCGCGATCAGTGTAAGCTAGCACTGAAAGCTAAATTAAAAGGTTGAACCTTAGTTTACAAATGAGGCTGCCTCCCACAGATTAAAAATTGGACGTGGGTTTAAGATTGCTGATATTTTCAGTGGATTTAATACCTTTCAGTAAACAAAACAGATGTGGAAGAGAAGGCCAGCTTGTCTTCCAAGACTGATCCCACCATGATGACAGGACCATTGTCCCATCTCTGATCACTTTTTCCTCCCTGCTCCCTACACACACTTCCCCTGCCACAAAAGTCACCTGTAAATGTTTAAATACTAAAAGAAAATTTCAATTGTAAGTAAAGTTGAGTGATGTAAATAAATTGGGCCTGTTTCCACGGTATCGCTATAATCTAAAGTAACACATGGTAGGACCAAAGAACTGCAGATGTTAGTTAATACACAAAAGGGCACAAAGTGCTGGAGTAACTCAGCCGGTCAGGCAGCATCTCTGGAGAACGTGGATAGGTGACATTTCGGGTCGAGACCCGAGTCTCAAGAAGGGTCTCAACCCCAAAACTTTCCGTATCAATGTTCTCCAGAGATGCTGCCTGACCCGCTGAACTACTCCAGCACTTCCTGTCTTGCCTGTAACTCATAAATCATTAAGGAAATAATTAAGAGACTGCAAAGTGGTGTTTCCGTTTGTCACCTGCGTTTCTGGAGGACGCAGGGTGGCACGGTGGCACAGAGGTCGAATTGTTGCCTTACAGCGCCAGAGACCCAGGTTCGTTCCTGACTACGGGTGCTTGTCTGTACAGAGTTTGTACCTTCTCCCTGTGACCACGTGGGTTTTCTCCAGGTGCTCCTGTTTCCTCTCACACTCCAAAGACGTACAGGTTTGCAGCTTAATTGGCTGCAATTAAGTTTGTAAATTAGTGTGTAGGATAGCGCTAGTGTAGCGGGTGATCGCTGGTCAGCGCGGACTGTGTGAGGCACGCTGTATCTCTAAACTAAACTAAAATGTTGAGTAAGGGTCTGAAGAAGGGTCTCGACTAGAAACATCACGTATTACTTGTATCCAGAGATGTCGCCTGACCCGCTTGGTTACTCCAGCACTTTGTGTCTATATCTACTTAATGTTTCTTTTACTTTTCCCTTCGTATCCGGAGTCCCACAACTTTTCAGTCTTCCCGTGGATTTTGAAGCAACAGCAACAAAGAGAAGCAGGAGAAAGCACTGATTGGCTCTAGCCCAAGTGGGAGGAGAGTTCTCAGTGAGTCAGAGGGGGAGAGCAGTTAAAAAGGAGAGGCAAAGCACAGGCAGACTTCACTCAGTCTTCCCGTGGATTTTGAAGCAACAGCAACAAAGAGAAGCAGGAGAAAGCACTGATTGGCTCTAGCCCAAGTGGGAGGAGAGTTCTCAGTGAGTCAGAGGGGGAAAGCAGTTCCTCAAAACTGAGGAATTTGGTTTGTAAATTAGGCAATTGAACAGTCAATATAAGCAAGGCAGCTCTTGGGGAGCGGCCTTGTGAGGGAAGTGCCCTGTGAGTAAAGTGTGAGTCTTTGGCTCGAGAGTCTTCGGCGAGGAGGCTGCGCAAAATACTGGATAGGGCGAGACCGAGGCAAAAGAAGATGTCAAGCAAGCTGATGCAGTGTGATGCTTGCAGTATGTGGGAGGTCAAGGACACTGCTGGTGCCTCTGGATGCTACAAATGTGAGAAGTGCATCCAGGTACAGCTCCTGAAGGACCGTGTTGGGGAACTGGAGAAACAAGTGGATGACCTCAGGTTCATTCGAGAAACTGAGTCGTTTCTCGACAAGTCCTTCAGTGAGATTGTTACACCCAAGGCACTAGAAGAGAGAAGGTGGGTGACGGTGAGAAAGGGAGGAAAACATGGGATGCAAAGGTCCCCGGGTGTTGTACCTCTTGTGAACAGGTTCACCCACGTGGAAGCTGCCGGGACAGAAGACGGTATCCCACTGAGCGGCGGACTGGCTTGCCAAACAAAAAGGGCTGATGAGCCAAACCCACAGAGGCCAAAGTCGGGCAACGCCATTGTAGTTGGAGACTCCATTGTGAGAGGTACGGACAGGGGTTTTTGCGGCAACAGACGGGATTCCAGGATGGTGTGCTGCCTTCCTGGTGCCAGGATCCAGGATGTTACGGACAGAGTGCAGACAATCCTCAAGGGCGAAGGTGACCAGCCGGAAGTGGTCGTGCATGTTGGCACAAATGATGTTGGAAAGAAGGAGATGAATTTTTTGCAGCGGGACTTCAGAGAGCTCGGAAAAATGCTGAAAAGCAGGACTTCCAGGGTTGTTATCTCCGGTTTGCTTCCAGTTCCTCGTGCTGGCGAGAGCAGGAACAGGGAGATATGGGACCTGAATGTGTGGCTGAGGAACTGGTGCAGGGGGCAGGGATTTAGATTCTTAGATCACTGGGATTTTTTTTATTGTAAGGGGGAACTGTACAAAAGGGACGGATTGCATCTTAACAGGTGGGGGACCAGCATTCTGGCCGGCAGGTTTGCCACTGCTACACGGATGGTTTTAAACTGAATAAGGGGGGTGGGGTATCAAATGGGATAGTCGAGGATGGAGTTAGAGGGAAAGAGAGTAAAGCGATGGTTAATGACCCCAGAATTAACGGGGAAGAAAGCTCACAAAGGGATAGGAGAGTATGGCCAAGTGTAATAGGGATCGATGTGAAAGGGGCCACTTGTCAACATAATTGTATAAGGAGTAAGAGTGTTGTAAAAACAAGCCTGAAGGCTTTGTGTCTCAATGCGAGGAGCATTCGTAATAAGGTGGATGAGTTGAAGGTGCAGATAGCGATTAATGACTATGCTATAGTTGGAATCACGGAGACTTGGCTCCAGGATGACCAAGGCTGGGAGCTGAACATCCAGGGATATTCAATATTCAGGATAGACGAAAAGGAAAAGGAGGTGGGGTAGCGTTGCTGGTGAGAGAGGAGATTAATGCAATAGAAAGGAAGGACATTAGCGTGGAGGATGTGGAATCGATATGGGTAGAGCTGCGAAACTCTAAGGGGCAGAAAACGCTAGTGGGAACTGTGTACAGGCCACCTAACAGTAGTATTGGAGTTGGGGATGGCATCAAACAGGAAATTAGAAATGCGTGCAACAAGGGTAACACGGTTATAATGGGTGACTTCAATCTGCATGTAGATTGGGTGAATCAAATTGGCAGGGGTGCTGAGGAAGAGGAATTACAGACCAGTTAGTCTAACATCGGTAGTGGGGAAACTGCTAGAGTCAGTTATTAAAGATGGGATAGCAGCGCATTTGGAAAGTGGTGAAATCATTGGACAAAGTCAGCATGGATTTACGAAAGGTAAATCATGCCTGACAAATCTGATAGAATTTTTCGAGGATGTAACTAGTAGAGTGGATAAGGGAGAACCAGTGGATGTGTTATATCTAGACTTTCAGAAGGCTTTCGACAAGGTCCCGCATAAGAGATTAGCATACAAACTTAAAGCACATGGTATTGGGGGTTCAGTATTGATGTGGATAGAGAACTGGCTAGCAGACAGGAGGCAAAGGGTAGGAGTAAACGGGTCCTTTTCAGAATGGCAGGCAGTGACTAGTGGGGTGCCGCAAGGCTCAGTGCTGGGACCCCAGCTATTTACAATATATATTAATGATTTGGACGAGGGAATTCAATGCAACATCTCCAAATTTGCAGATTATACCAAGCTGGGGGGTATAGTTAGGTGTGAGGAGGATGCTTGGAGGCTGCAGGGTGATTTGGATAGGCTGAGTGAATGGGCAGATGCATGGCAGATGCAGTACAATGTGGATAAATGTGAGGTTATCCACTTTGGTGGCAAAAACATGAGGGTAGACTATTATCTGAATGGTGGCAGATTAGGTAAGGGGGAGATGCAACGAGACCTGGGTGTCATGGTACACCAGTCATTGAAAGTAGGCATGCAGGTGCGGCAGGCAGTGAAGAAAGCAAATGGTATGTTAGCATTCATAGCAAAAGGATTTGAGTATAGGAGCAGGGAGGTTCTACTGCAGTTGTACAGGGTTTTGGTGAGGCCACACCTGGAGTACTGCGTACAGTTTTGGTCTCCAAATCTGAGGAAAGACATCCTTGCCATAGAGGGGGTACAGAGAAGATTCACCAGACTGATTCCTGGGATGTCAGGACTTTCATATGAGGAAAGATTGGATAGACTCGGTTTGTACTCGATGGAATTTAGAAGATTGAGGGGGGATCTTATAGAAACCTACAAAATTCTTAAGGGGTTGGACAGGCTAGATGCTGGAAGATTGTTCCCGATGTTGGGGGAGTCCAGAACAAGGGGTCACAGTCTAAGGATAAGGGGGAATTCCTTTAGGACCGAAATGAGGAAAACATTTCTTACACAGAGAGTGGTGAGTCTCTGGAATTCTCTGCCACAGAAGGTAGTTGAGGCCAGTTCATTGGCTATATTTAAGAGGGCGTTAGATGTGGCACTTGTGGCTAAAGGGATCAGGGGGTATGGAGAGAGGGCAGGTACGGGATACTGAGTTGGATGATCAGCCATGATCACATTGAATGGCGGTGCAGGCTCGAAGGGCCGAATGGCCTACTCCTGCACCTATTTTCTATGTTTCCTTGATATCGTCACGTGTAACGTGACATTGGATCTACATGCATAGGTACATAGACAATAGATGCAAGAGTAGGCCATTCGGCTCTTTGAGCCAGCACCACCATTCCAGTTCAAGTTCAAGTTACATTTATTGTCACATGCACCAATTGGTACAGTGAAATTTGAGTTACCATACAGCCATACGAATTTAAAAAATACAATACACAATTGAATTTAACATAAACATCCACCACGGCAGAATCAACATTTCTCACTGTGAGGGAGGCAATAAAGTTCAGTCATCTTCCTCTTTGTTCACCCGTGATCGGGGCCTTTGAACCCTCCGCAGTCGCCGCTACGGGCGGCCCGATATACAGGCCCTCTCACCGGGATGATCGAAACTCCGGCGTTGGAACGGATCGGAACGCACTCGTGGCTTGGAGCTGCCGAATTGGCTGCTTCTTACCGGAGACTGCGGCTTCGAGACCACAGGCCTGCTGGATGGATCTCCAACACTGGATATCCTCGGTAAAAGATCCCAGGCCTCCGCAATGTGAAAGGTCAGCATCGTGTTCGCGGTTAGAAGCTCTGCAGACCAGAGCTCCACGGTGCTAAAGTCAGCAGGCCCCGCTGGACCGAGCTCCAACACTGGCGATCCTCGATGGTAATTCCGCTCTGGGTAATCTCCGGTAGGAAAGGCCGAGCCAATCCAGTTGGTAGGCTGCGAGGGGGGGGGGGGTGGGGGGGGTGGGGGGAGGGTGAGGATGCGGCACGGAGAAAAGATGCATCTCCATCCAGGCAATGTGATCATGGTTGATCATTCACAATCTGTACCCCGTTACTGCTTTCTCCCCATACATCTTGATTCTGCTAGCCCGAAGAACTATCTAATGGGCCTGTCCCACTTAGGCAACTTTTTAGGCAACTGCAGGAGACTATGCGGTCGCCACATGGTGAAAAATTAGCAGCGGTCAGAAAGAAGCCGCCATGGAGAGTAGTGAGAATTCCCGAGCTGTAGGTGGGTCACCAGGAGGTCCTAATGGGTTGCCAGGAGGTCAAGGGTTCTTGTAGGTTGTAGCCGATGCTGACCGGTGAATTTCATTGGGAAAAGTAAGATAAGCAGTAGTTTTCTGAACCAAGGATATCCGACCGATAATGTTAAATGTCTGCCGAGCTTCATAGCCGTGTATCTCTGGCTTCTTAAAAGCTGTCTCCATTCCTTCTTCCCCCTTCTCCCCCCTCCCCCATTCTTTTAAAGTACTCTGTGCTTTAGCCGTCTTTTTATAGCGCCAACCTTCCTGTTCATCGTGGTGTGTGTCTGGTTCACCTTGGCTTAGCACCGTGTGAATTTTTTAGACGGCGCTCCCCCCGCTTGCCCTGTCCCCGCCTGCATAATGGGCTGGTGTGTGTTTGTGTCCATTCTGACAGTCGCCGGCAGTCTGCTGAAAAATCGCCAAGTGGGACAGGCCCATAACTCTCTTTTGAATGCATCCAGTGGATCGGCCTCCATTGCCTTCTGAGGCAGAAAATTCCTCAAATACACAGCTCTCTGTGTGAAAGAGTTTTTCCTCATCTCAGTTCTAAATGGCCTGCCTCTTATTCTTAAACTGTGGCCGCTGGTTCATAGATACATAGAGGCACTTCTTGAGTTCTGATTTCCTGGTGGGTGTCTCAGCAAGGTTGGTCTTTGGTACTGGATTTCAAAGAGGGCCCAGTGAGGGGATATCTTGACAGATAACCTATCCCCATGGCTGCCAAATAGAGAGGCCAAGCTTCCTTTCATTTACCAGGTCAGCCAGCATCTGTGGACCTACGTGGGTTTTCACTGGGATCTCGGGTTTCCTCACACAGTCCAAAGATGTACAGGTTTGTAGGTTAATTGGCTTCTGCAAATTGGAAATTGTCCCCAGTGTGTGTCGGATAGTTAGAATGCGGGGATCGCTGGCCAGCATAGACTCGTTGGGCCAAAGGACCTGTTTCTACGCTGTGTCTCTAAATTAAACAAAACTGAACTCTTATTGTGGGCAAATGGGATTAGTGTCAATGGGCAAAATGGATAGTATGAACACAGTAGGCTGAAGTCCCATTACTGTGCTGTACCACTCCATTGTGCTTAGCTCTCACTCACGGTCACATATTCCTATTGCCCTTCAGTGGCTCCTGAATCCCTAATTGATTTAAAAGTCACCAATTGATTTTCCTAGCCTCCAGTTTTAAAAGTGCAGGTAAGGTTCCTGGTCTTGATTTATCAAACTCTCTCATTGTCTTAAAGGCTGTTTTAAGGCATCCATCAGGCTTCTCCTGGAAAGAGAGGCCCAATGAGTTCAGCCTTGCCTCAGAAGTAAATCTTCTCAGTTTTAGTTTCATTCCAATAAATCCTTTGTGTCTCCTCCAGTTTTCCTTTAGACTGGAGCTGCTCACTGAAATGCGAGCATGGTCTAAGCAAGGTTCAATGCGAGTTTAGCATAACTCCTCTGCTTGTCAACACTCTCCCTTTGGAATTGAATCGCTGCGATATTTGGTCTTATTTATCGGTGAACTCGGAAATCTTCGCTGCAAACGCCTTTGTATCTTAACCACATTCAGACTTGTCTGATCAAACAATTGCACAGTTACCTCAATGAAGCGTGACCTTACACTGGTGCGGCCATGGGTGGGAAAATCAGTGGAAAGTTTAGAATAACACAAGAAGGACTGAAGAGAGGGAGCTGCATTTCCTTGAATATCCTCTGAGTTTACAGGGCAAAGGCCGGCAGAGGAAGAGAGATCTCGTTTGAGGCTAAATTGAGTGGACAGTCAAAGAGCAGGGGGTAAAATGTAATAATAAGCAACTGCAGATGCTGGTTTCCACCAGGATAGACCCAAAGTCCTGAAGTAACTCAGCGGGTCAGGCAGCCTCGCAGAAGAAAATAGATAGGTGAAGTTTCGGGTCGGGACTTGAAATGTTACCTATCTATTTTCTCCAGAGATGCTGCCTGACCTGTTGTTACCCCAGCACGTTGTGTTTATCAGAGAGCAGGGTGTATAGTTTCAGAATTAAGGCTGGGCTGTTTAGCGATATGTGGATAAGAAATGTTTTTCACTCTGTCGTGAATCTTTGGTATTCTCCAACCTAGAGGTTCATTCACAGCCAGGGGCACCAATGGAGACAGAAGAGTCAGGAGGGTTTAATTGTCATATGTGCCGACAATAGAACATTGAAATTCTGACTTGCAGCAGCATAACCACCTGTACACACAATGCAGACAGATAAATATAATAATCAAATCAACCTCTTTGAGGCAGTGCCTCCTATAATCCACTTGATGGTGGGGAGGTCAGTACCTGTGAGAGGCAGGCAGTGTCCACCACTCTCTATCACCACGTTAGTTCCTACACGTTCGAGTTGCTGAGGCAGGCTGTGAGGGAGCCAGTCAATATGCTCTCCACTGTATACCTGATGAACTTTGGTTTAGTTTAGACATGCAGCGTGGAAACAGGCCCCTCAGACCACTGAGTCTGCACCGACCAGCGCACCCAGCACGTTAACATTATCCTCCACTCACTAGGGACAATTTACATTTATACCAACAAATTTACCATTTATACCTACAAACCTGTACGTTTTTTGGAGCTTAACCTGAAGATCTCTGGGAAAACCCACGCAGGTCAGTTGAATGCACTGGAGAACGTACAGATTCCGTACGGACAGCACTTGTAGTCGGGATCGAACCCGGGTCTCTGGCGCTGTAAGGCAGCAACTCTACCACCGGGTCACCGCGCCACCCTGTTCAATGGACTATTCGTCGAATAGTCGAATCGTCGAAAGGCAATCTGCTGAAGGAACTCAGTGAGTCAAGTGGGGAATGTAGTGGGTCGAGCAGCATCTGTGGGGGGAGGAGGGTGGAGGAAGGGGACTTGTCAATATTTTGGGTCACGTCCCTACATCACTCTATGCGGGCCATCCTCCCTGTCCGCTCTCATTCCCGATGCAGGCTCAGCCTATGAAGCCACATCCCTGAATGAATGAACAGAAGTGCTGGAAAATGGTCCTGACACAATAGATCTGCCGAGATAAGGCACTTTGGGTTCTCTCAGAGTGCTGACGGTGCGTACTGTTGAGGCCTTGAATAAACCGACCAGCGCACTGTGAGATGATCTTTGTGCCTGTTACTTTCCGAGCCGTAATGAGCAGGGCAGCTGAGCCCCACATGAAAGGCAGCTACAGGACACAGGCTAAACACAAAATACCCCCTACAATGTTAATGAAGGATGGAGTGGGCTTGTTGGACCAGATGTTTACTCCTTCTATTTCTTATATTCTTCTGTTTAGACTTTACGTTAGATTTTAGAGATACAGTGTGGTGCCACCCCAAAATTTTAATTTTAAGCTTGTTTAGTTTAGTTTCATGATGCATTGTGGAAATAGGCCCTTCAGCTCACTGAGTCCACCCGTACACTAGTTCTAACCTACACACTAGGACCAATTTATAGGAGCCAATTAACCTACAAACCTGGACGTCTCAGGAGTGTTGGAGGAAACCAGAGCACCCGGAGAAATCCCACCCAACCCACAGAGCGAACGTGTTAGATCAAGTTGGATATATTTAGTGGCACTTTGAACCATTTTCAAATGTATGTACAAACTGCAAACCCGCTTCACAACCTTCCCTACTTGTCATTTTCTTGATGGTCGTGATCAAGATCCAATGTACAGGGGACAAAAATGCTAATGGTCTGGATTGCATCCACAGTTGTTTGCGATGGAGCGGTTCCCAAAACATACAAGAAGGGGGTGGGGCTGAGGAGGAAAGGGGGGTGGGGTGAGGTTGATGGTAGACTGCCTGCTGTAAACTGGTAAAAGAATTGGCACTTTAGACAGGAGACTGACAATGAAAGGCACAAGGCAATTTGGTTTCTGATAGCCATGTATTATATTTTGTTTGCATATTTTGAGCTTTGGTAATGTTGTGAAAGCACTCGGGAAATCATTAAATCATAAGTATTGGGTGAAATAAATACAAGCTCACAACTGAAATGTTTCATTCTATGGTTTGTCCCATAATAAGTGCATAGACTACTGTGTGTGCACGTATGCGCGTGTGTGTGTGGGCATGTGTGTGCACTTGTATGCTTATCTGTGTGTGTATGCGTGCATGAACGTGTATACATGTGTGTGTGTGTGTGTCCGCGAGGTCTGTGTGTGCGTGCGTGCACATGTGCGTGCGTGCGCGTGTTTCTGCGAGTGTGCGCATGAGTGTTTGTGTGCGTACGTCAGTGCTAATGAATAAAGATCTCATTATTACCTCTAGGTCAGGGTAAGGCAGGAATTATGTGCTATTTCATCAGCAATTATCTATGCTCTAGCAACTATTTCTGTCACTTAGCCATATGTCATCCATGAAATATTTAGAAAGTTCACATTTCAAAAGCCTTTTAAAGCCAAACCAAGTACGATATTTGAAAAAGAGAGTAGGGCTTTGAGTTCCCTGGTGACCCTTCGTGAGAGCCTTTGGCTCTCTCTGAATATTTCAGGTCGTCCATCAAATTGACAGAAAAATCCCCACCTTACTGCAAACAGAAGAGAGCGTACCATGAGTCAAGAGAGAGTTAAGTGTGTTTAATTGTCATGTGCAACAACGATAAACAATGAAATCCTAAGAGTGTACAGCATGGAAACAGACCCTTCGGCCCAACTTGCCCACGCCGACCAACATGCCTCATCTACACTAGTCTCACCTGCCTGCATTTGGCCCACATCCCTCCAAACCTGTCCTATCCATGTACCTGTTTAAATGTTTTTAAATGTGTTCATAGCACGTGTACTTCTTACCAGCCATGCTATTAAACCATACTTTTAGAGCCATAGGGTCATCCAGTATGGAAACGGCTCTTTGGCGAAACATATCTATGCTGACCAAGATGCTCCATCTATGCTTGTCCCACCTGCCTGTGTTTGGCCCATATCCCTCTAAACCATTCCTATCCATCTACTTGTCCAAATGTGTTTAAAATACTGTTATAGTACCTTCTTCAACTACCTCCTTTGGTGTGAAGAAAGGTCTCGACCCAAAACATCACCCATTCCTTCTCTCAAGAGATGGTACCTGTCCCATTGAGTTACTCCAGCTTTTTGTGTCTACCTCCATTGCTAGTTCGTTCCATACAGCCACTACCCTCAGTGTGAAAAAGTTGCCCCTCCGGTCCCTATTAAATCTTCCCCCTCACCTTGAACCTCTAACAGCGGTTTTAATGAAGTTGCAGCTTTTGTTACAGAGGTGCAGGTAGTCTCGTGTGGTTCATCACAACAGTTAGGGGCCTGTCCCACTTTGCGACTTTTTCGGCGACTACTGGCACCCGTCATAGGTTGTTGCAGGTCGCCGAAAATTTTCAACATGTTAAAAATCCAGCGGTGACTAGAACAAGGTACATCTCTTTGGGCGACATGTCGCCAGGGTGTCGCCTGTATGGTCGTGAGAAGTCTCCTCAGTTGCCCAAAGAGTCGTAGCATCTTTCTGGTCGCCGTTGGATTTTCAACATGTTGAAAATTTTCGACGACCTGCAACAACCCGGGTTCAATCTTGGCCACAGGGTGCTGCCTGTATGGAATTTTCACGTTCTCCCTGTGTCCACGTGGGTTTTCTGCTTTCCTCCCACATTCGAAAAACGTGCGGGTTTGCAGGTTAATTGGCTTCTGTAATTTGTTCCTCGTGTGCAGGATAGAACTAGTGTGTGGGGTGATCGCCGGTCGGCGTAAACTTGGTGGGCCGAAGGGCACGTTTCCATGTTTAACATCTAAACAAAACTAAACAAAGAGGAGAATTGAAGCATGGTTGCACTGAAAATGATCATTTGATCGTGTGCCCTTGAGCTATTTATGGTACAATGTTTCATTAGTATGGTGGGCATCTTGCTGTTCTTGTCACCCACTCCACTTCAGTTGACCCTTATCTCATGAGGTGACCAAGTCAGTTTCACATGCGACAGCAGACAGTTTTACTTAATAGATGTTCAAAACCATAATAAATAACTGCAACTGGGACTTACTACTATTGGAAAGAACGATATTGTTACACATACTTGCCTAATCTTTAATTGCAGAGATGAAGGATGATGTGTGCATGGAAGTATTTTCGAGTTTTGAGTTCTTTCATGAAATTCCAGCAATGTGCAGTTCAAAATTAATGCCTTTGATCACATCATTCTGCCTTTAACAGACCATCAGTTCTGTTTCCAAAGCAGTAGGCTTGCGCAACCTTTTGTTATGTCTTAGTGAACGGAATGGTTCGTTTGCAACAGTATTTAACCTCTGATAGACACAAAATGCTGGAGTAACTCAACGGCTCAGGCAGCATCTCTGGATAGAAGGAATGGGTGACGATTCAGGTTGAGATCCTCCTTCAGCGATGCTGCCTGTCCTGCTAAATTACTCCAGCATTTTGTGTCTATCTTCGGTTTAAACCAGCATCTGCAGTTCCTTCATACAGTAGTTAACCTCTTCCTGGCGTGAAATGTGAAAATAGAGGTCAATGTTAATGGACTCAAGGGATGTGTGTGGAGAGAGGAATGAAGAGGGTTGAAAACTTAAGCAAGTAATTACAATCCCAATGACACAAAGGCTACCTGCTGGCATTTTTCACCTTGGGGCTTTGTGTCTTTGAGGTTCTGGTCATGAAGAGATTAGGCATTGGAAAGTATTGAGGAGGGCATGTCATAGTGATATTGAGGATATGTTATGAAGATTGGTGTGTAAAATTAGGGTCAATAAGAAGTTATAGTGAGACAAGTGTTGTCAAACAAAGTGTGTTCTTTATTAAGTCAACACAAAACTGCTCTCAGAACCACAACAAGGGGCAAAGGCATTACCAGCGGTATATATACCCCACGGGAGACCCGTGGCCCGCCCTTCCCGCCAAACCAAGTCACATGACCCGACCCCCAGAGCCGAGGGCTCGCACCACGAGTGGCTAACCACCAGGGGCCACCACAAAGTATCCTTTTCCTTTCAGGTCAATTATCCGTGGGCATAAATTTAAATCGATTAGTTGAAGCTTGAGACAGAAATTGTGAAAAAGTAATTTCTCTCAGCATGTGATAGTGGACTGTAACTCACTGCTTAGAATAGTGGTGGAGGTTAAAAACTGTGTCACATCTAAGCGCATCCTCTACACGGTCCATGAGCAAGTGGGATGGACCACATTACAATTTTGCCTGGCATGGACATGATGGGCTGAATGGCCTTTTCTCTGTGCTGTAGGGTTCCCCAATTCTGACTCTGAATCATATTTAAATCAATCTTCCACAGTGCAATTGAGCATTGAAATTTCACAGCGCCATGGATGGTTTCCCAGGGATTAGGAACCTCAGCAGTGGGAATATGATGTTCTCTGTGTCACTGAGGTTAAATGAGGCCTTGAGTTCATTGTGATCCTGCTGGGAGTGGGAATGGTGTTTGGGAACCACTCTTTAATCTCTTATTGTGACAACACGAGGGTGGCACGGTGGTGCAGCGGTAACGTTGCTAACTTACAGAACCAGAGACCTGGGTTTGATCCTGACTACCGGTGCTGTCTGGATGGAGGTTGTATTTACTCCCCTTGACCGCGTGGGTTTTCTCCAGGTGCTCTGGTTTCCTCCCACATTCCAAAGACATGCAGGTTTGTGGTGAATTAGCTTATGTAAATTGCCCCTTGTGCGTAGGATGTGAAACTGGGATAACATGGAACTCTTAAGTTTGTAAGTTAATTGGCTTTGGTAAAATTGTAAATTGTCTCCAGTGTGTAGAGTTCAGGGTGATTGCGTGTTGGCGCAAATTCAGTGGGCTGAAGGGCCCGTTTTCATGCTATATCTCTAAAGTTTAAAATAGTGTATGGATGATCAATGCTTGGGGCAGACTGTGAGCCAAAGGGCCTGTTTCCACGCTGTATCTTTAACCTAAAGTAAACTAAATTAAACAAAGAGAATACCCTATTGGGTTTAGACAAAAATGCTGGAGAAACTCAGCGGGCGAGGCAGCATCTATGGAGCGAAACCCTTCTTCAGACTTTTTATTGTATTAACTAGTTCTGCTTTTCTCAACGTGGAGATATTGCTTCCATATTTACTCTGTGAAAACCAGAATTTTAAGTTCAGTTGAGTTTAGAGACACAACGTGGAAACAGGCCCTTTGGCCAACTGCATTCCTGGTGCACAGGTGGAAACAGGCCCTTTGGCCCACTGCGTCCCCGTACACTAGCACTATCTTACACCCTAAGGACAATTTATAAATTTTTACTGAAACCAATTAACCTACAAACCTGTACGTCTTTGGATGTGTGGATGGAAACCAGAGCACCCAGGGAAATCCAACGCAGTCACAGGGAGAACGTACAAACTCCATACAGACAGCGTCCCTTGTCAGGATCGAACCCGGGTCTCTGGCGCTGTAAGGCAGCAACTCTATCACTGTGCCACCTCTATTTGGTCACCCCTCAGCCTTCTCTCGTGAAGAGATACAAGTCTCCTCACGGTCTGCTGCTGTTGAGTACTTTGCTTGTGGGAGTGAACTAATAAAGAACAAATCAGGCTCCAATTCCGGCATCTCTTCACATGCAACAGAGCTGGGCACTGCCAGTGTTGGCTCCATGGAGGCAGATTTTTAAATCTGACCTTTGTTCATTCATGAAATATTGTGGTGAAATTGCTGAGGTCATGAAGCTACAGAATTTTACACAGAGCCATAACAAATTCCTAGCCTGCTCTTTAATTGATTTTTTTCTGAGTGCACCATGATTAGATTCTGGCAAATCACTGAACTATGAGTCACATCATAAAAACTAATTGGAACGTGCACACCAGTCTATCTTCCTGCTTGGCGTTGCAGTTACCAGGCATCTTTCATGATTGCCAGCTTATTACAAGCTATGCTTTTCAAAGAATGCTCGTACAAAATAAAAGTCTGTTTATTTTGGATTTACTCGAATTGGAGCCCATAAAATCTTATCTTTGACATTGAATGGATAGGAGTTTCCCATGTTTTTATTTCACACGGTAATTGCTGAATTTCAAGCTGGTACAGTGAAAAGCTTTGGCCAATGTGCAAGTTCAAATCACTGAAAATTGATCCTTCTAAAGCATGTTTCAAGAAAAAAAATTAAACAAGTTTCAAGCCTTGTTTAGTAATGGCCCTGTCCCACTGTACGAGTTCATTCAAGCGCTCAAACTCGTGGTAAGCACGTAGAATGTACGTAGCGGGTACGTCGGAGCTCGGGGACGTCTCTTAACGGCTCGTAACGCTAACGGCAGGTACTCGGGAAACGCGGTAAGCTCGGGAAGACTCGTGAAGATTTTTCAACATGTTGAAAAATGTCCACGAGAGCCCCGAGTAAGGACAAGCGGCTAGTACCGTAAATCTCAGAGTTCGAATCAGGACAGACTCGGGAGAACTCTTTGAATGAACTCGTAGAGTGGGACAGGGCTTTAAGGGTGTCAGAGGTTATGGGGAGAAGGCAGGAGAATGGGGTTGAGATGGAAAGATAGATCAGCCATGATTGATTGGCTGAGTAGACTTGATGAGTCAAATGGCCTAATTCTGCTCCTGGAACTTATGAAGCCTTGTGTTCAAGTTGGTCTTGGGTTAGAACATAGAATATAAAACAACACAGTACACCACAGAAACAGGTTCTTCAATGTCCCATAGTGTTCCATAGACCCATATTGTCTGGACCAAACATGGTGCCAAATTAAACCTAATCTCCCCTGCCTGCATTTGATCCAAATCCCTCCATTCCCTACATATCCATGCGCCTACCTAAAAACCTCTTAAATGCCACTGCCATATACTGTATGCCTTGTACTGTAAAGCAACGCATTGACACTTAAAAGGCAGCAGTTCCAAAACAATCCACTTGTGCTGGTATTGATCCAGCAGAATATAAGAAGCAATAGGTGTAGGCCATTCGGCCTCTCATGCCCGCTGCTATCCAGCCCCATGTTCTTTTATCCCATGATACCCTTGGTGTCCACAAACATATCATCTCAGGTAAGAATGTATTCACTGACTGTGTGTCCCTATCCCTCCAGGTTGAGAAGTACAAAAGTTTACGACCTTCCAAGAAAAATAAAATGCTCCTTCCCAATCCCAAATGTCTGAATCTTTATCCAGTCACCATTTGGTCTAATTTAGTTTACCTTACAGATACAGCAGGGAAAGAAGCCCTTCTGCCCACTGAGTCCGTGCCGACCAACGATCACCTGTGCACTAGTTCAATTCTACACACTAGTGACAATTTGCAATTTTACAGAAGCCAATTAGCCAGCGACATTTTTTTTTGAGTGTGGGAAGAAACTGGAGCACCCGGAAAAAACCCAGGTGGTCACAGGGAGCACATCCAAACTCCATACAGACAGAACCCGTGGTCAGGATGGAACCTGTGCTGTGCTGTAAGGCCACAGCTCAACCGCTGTGCCACCATGCCATCATGACACCAGGTCACAAGGTTCTCAATCTCCTGCCTGTACTCTGTCCTGTCGTTATTTGAGTTGGTCGAGGATAGTTGTTCTCAATTATAGGCATGGTTTCAGAAGTGAAGTGAAAGTGACTGCCATTGACATCCATTGCAATGGACTGGTTGAAGACTTCTCTGAAGACGAAGGAAATGCGACATGTCTTCAATGACTCTCACCAACTTGACCAGATACTGCAGAAAGCTTCCTATCAGGTAGATTCACAGTTAGGGTATGGCATCTGCTCTGCCGAGGACCGCAAGCAACTGTAGAGATCATGGATGTAGCCCAGCCCATCGCGCATGTCAGCCTCCCGCCACTCCACCCCCTCCCCCACCCCCACCCCATTGATCCTTCTTGCTGCCTCACCTTTATGAGGTCCTCCGTCTAAGAGCAGTTAATACCAACTCATGCAATGAACCCTGGTCATCCTACTAGTTTCACTGACATCCTGCTTAGTTTTGCTGGTTAGCTTCACTCATTATCACTGTCTCCACAGCCAACAATGGACCCACCTTTCCTTGATCATCATTGCTGGCTTTAATTTGTCTTTTTGCACACCTTTCATCCATTTGTTCTTTGTGCCTCTTCATATCTCTAGTTGCCCACTCCCCTGACTCTCAGTCTGAAGAAGGGTCTCTGCCCAAAACATCACCTATTCCTTCTCTCCAGAGATGCTGCCTGTCTCGCTGAGTTAATTCAGTATTATTTGTCTATCTTCGGTGTAAACCGGCATCTGCAGTTCCTTCCTGTACAATGAAGCAAGCTGCTGCTTTGTCAATGTGCGATAATGCAGTGGTTGGCGTCAGCAATGGCTGCCTCGCCAACAGTCTGTCTGTCCTTTCTTTCTTTGTTGTTTTTTAGTACGTGTTAAATGTATGTTTTAGAGTTCTTTAGCTTATTTTATGTGGGGGGCGGGTTGGGGGAACTTTTTTTAATCTCTTGCCTCGACGGAGATGCGATTTTGTCCCGTATCGTATCTCTGTCCATAATGCGGCAAAACATTGAGGAGCTGGCGGCCTCTGCTGGAGACCAACTTAAGGAGCTTCAACCGCGGGAGCCTGCAGGACTTACCATCATGGAGTTGGCGATCCGTGTCGGGGATCGACCTCGGAGCTTCAACTGCGGGAGCCTGCGGACATTAAACATCGTGGAGCTCGCAGTTCCTGGTTGGAGACTGATTTTGGAGGCTACAAGCTGCAGGAGTTTTGATCGCCACATTCGACGGATGGTTTGACTGCCCCGACCACGGGAGAATAAGGAGGAAGAAGATTGGACTTTATTGCCTTCCAGCACAGTGAGGAATGTGGGGAATCCGTTGTGGTGGATGTACATGTTAACTTTTATGTAGTTGTGTGTCTTGTTGCTTTTTTTTAGTATGGCTGTGTGGTAATTTGAGTTTTACTGCACCCTAATCGGTACATGTGTCAATAAACTGACATTTGACCTTTGGTCATGTTACTGAATGAGTACCAGTTCTGAATGAGTTCTGGATCATTAAACCAGAGACATGGGTTGAAATCCCACCACGGCCCTTGGTGGGGATTTATATTCAAGATGTTCAATAAATCTGGAACTTTTAAAGAAAAACTAGTTTCTCGAAACATAACCATGAAGCTAATGATTTTCATAAAAACAACCGTTCTGGCACTCTTTCAGGGCAGGGATCCAATTATCTTTACCCGGTCTGGACTCTATTTAACCCCAGACCCCACCAACATGACTCTTGAATGACTTTAGAGATACAACTTGGAAACAGGCCCTTCGGCCCACAAGTCTTTGCTGTCCAGCAATCACCTCGTACACTAGCACTATCCTACACACACCAGGGACAACTTACAATTTTTACCTAAACCAATTAACCTACAAATCCGCACATCATTGGAGTGTGTTGGAGGAAACGGGAGCACCCACGTGATCACGGGGAGAACGTACAAACTCCACACAGACAAAATCCGTAGTCAGACTCGAACCTGGGCAGCAACTCTGCCGCTGCACCACTGTGCCGCCCAGCATTAGCCGAGATGAGAGGGAGAGGGTGTGTGTATATATGCAAGTTTGTGTGTGCGCATGTGTGAGGAGGTCGTTGGCACTTGGCCCTGCAGAAGGTGCTCATCCCCAATGGCTCGTTGGACGGCGAGACTGGGAGGGAGCTGGAGACGTCGGACATGAAGATGGGTAGAGGGGTGAACCGGGGTAATGCCTCCAGTGTCTTCAACATTGGCTGCAGGGGACATCCCCGGGGCACAAAGATGGCCGGGTGAGGAAAGGAGATAGGCAACGGTTCGCAGGAACGGCTCCAGTACATCCATCGTGTGGGTCAACCACAGTTTGGACCTTGAATAATGGCACCAACAATGGCAGCACCTGTATGTGTAATCTATGCAAAATAAATCTATATGTGACTCAATTGAACTATTGAACTATATCTTGTACCCAAAGTTGTCCAAGCCACTGTAAGAATCAAAAGCAATTGGGGCCGCAGTGCAAGGTAGCTGCAAGGTAACCATCAATATCAGTGCCCAGATGTATCAATTAGCTGTTCAAGGATCCCATCTATGAAATGAGAGTGGGAGCATGATTATAAAATACAAATGTTGTTCCAATGGGACACTTTAAATCATTCATGACTTACCAAGATATATTCCTTGGGGAATAAATATGTCAAAGGTCATAGTCATGACCAATTTCTGCTGGTAATTATTTAATCGGTACACTGGTTTTGTTTATTTGGTTTTCTTTGGTTTATTATTGTCACGTGTACAGAGAAAGCTTTTTTCTCACGTGCTGACCAGTCAGCAGAAAGACTATACATGATTGCAATCAATCCGTCCACAGTGTGCAGGTACAGGATAAAGAGAATAATTATTTAATGCAAGATGTTCTTTGTACCTTTTCATACCCATGGTTTCCCTCTTACCTGACTCTCAGTCTGAAGAAGGGTCTTGATCTGCAACGCCACCTATTCCTTCTCTCTAGAGATGCTGCCTGATCCGCTGAGTTACTCCAGCATTTTTTGTCAATCTTCAAAGGTTCAAAGGTCAGTTTATTGTCACATGTACCAATTAAGGTACGGTGAAATCCAAATCTTCCAATCTTAGATGTAAACCAGCATCTGCAGATCCTTCCCACACATAATGTCCATTAAAGTCCAATTAAAGATAGTCCGAGATTCCAATGAGGTAGATGGTAGTTTAAGACCACTCTCCAGTTGGTGATTGGATGGTCCAGTTGCCTGTAACAGTTGGGAAGAAACTGTCTCTGAATCTGGAGGTGTGCATTTCCACACTTGCCTGATGGGAGAGGGGAGAAGAGGGAGTGACTGGGATTATGCTGGTGGCCTTGCCGAGGCAGCATGAAGTATAGATGGAGTCAATGGAAGAGAGGTTGGTTTGATTGGGATTGTATTGGGAATAATGATCATATAAAGCACTATTGAACTATATCTTGTACCCAAAGTGGTCCAAGTCTCTGTAAGAATCAAAAGCAATTGGGGCCGCAGTGCAAGGTAGCTGTATCCATCAATATCAGTGCCCTGATGTATCAATTAACTGTTCAAGGATCCCATCTATGAAATGAGGGTTGGGAGCATGATTATAAAATACAAATGTTGTCCCAATGGGACACTTTAAATCATTCATGACTTACCAAGATATATTCCTTGTTTTATTGGGAATGAGTATGTCAATAGTCATGACTTAATAATCCAATTTCCTCTGGTAAGTATCTAATCACATATCTAATCTCAATGCGTGCAAAATACTACAGTGAAATTACACTTCAATTTGGACACATTGGATTAGGAAGTGCCTGGTCCAAGTTCAAAAGAGGCAGAAGATCAACAGAAAATGTGTGTAAACATTTTAAAAGGTGCACAAAATGCTGTAGTTTCCCATGATTCTTGTGTGATAAACAGGTGCAAATGGACCCAGGTACAGATGTAATGCTAATCAACTTGTTTTGCAACTTCAGCAAATGCAAAACACCCTTCTTCACATGTGATGCCGAGAACTGCTCACAACTAATATTTTTAACGATCCTATGATATTTTTAGTACGTATGATAGTACGTGCCTCAGCTACCTCCCCCGGCAGCTTGTTCCATGCACCCACTACTCTTGGTGTGAAAAAGATACCCCTCGGGTTGCTACCTATCTTTCCTCCCTCACCTTAAACCTATTGTGTAATTATTAAGAATTGAGAAGGACTTCATTAAAATGCTCTTTGTGTTGCATTGTGTGGGGAAAATGGCAGCCAAGGATTAGAGTTTAATGTCGATCCCCTTCAAGTTGGGATGGAGTTTAGTTCATCAGCGGCACGTAGTGTGAGCATGAGTTTGCTGTCATTGTTCTTCACCCTCCCCCTGGCGTATGCAGGCTATTTGACCCGTATGGATGTTGTGCCAGATTGCCAGAAAACCAGCTCGCACAAAAAATCAAGCTTGACTCTGTTTATCTGTGCATGATTGGTAAAGTCAGCAGCAGACATTTCCAAACACTCTTCCTGACAACCATCCTGATTGAAACCTAGTGCACAGTATAAAGGAACCATTGTGCATTGCTTGAGGTTGTGCAATGCAAGCAGAGGAAGTAAGCATTTCATATTTATTAAACTGCTCATTGACATTTGCTTCTAAACCTTGAATAATTAGCAAAAATAACAAAATGGATTTTGTAATTAGCAAATTACCCTTGGCTTGACTCTTGCTCATTAGTTTAGTTTAGAGATAGCTTAGAGGGGCGGAAGGGTGGCGCAGGGCAGCACGGTGCTGCAGCGGTAGAATTCCTGTATTACCACGCCAGAATCCTAGGTTCGATCTTGACCACGGGTGCTGTCTGTGCAGAGTTTGTACCTTCTCCCTGGGGCTTCCATGAAAACAAATTGTAAATTGTCCCTAATGTGTAGGATAGTGCTGGGTGTGTGGGGATTGCAAGTCGGTGCAGACTCGGTGGGCTGAAGGGCCATTTTCCGCACTGTATCCCTAAACCAAACTAAACTAAACTAAAGATACAGCGCAGAAAAAGGGACCGTCAGCCCACCGAGACCACGCCAACCGGCGATCACCCGTACACTAGTTCTGTCCTACACACTAGGGACACTTCGGAGTGCGGGAGGAAACCGGAGCACCTGGATAAAACCCACGCACTCACAGGGAAAATGTACAAACTCCATACAGACAGCAGGTGAAGTCAGGATCGAATCTGGCTCTCTGTCACTGTAAGTCAGCAATTCTACCTCTGCGCCACCATGCCACCCGGTATTCTTTGCTTTACATAAGAGATTTGCTTCTATTATGGTTTATTAAATAGATAAGGTCTTCCCTTTCGAATCACTCTCTTACGATTTGCACAATGCCAGGTTCATCAGAGCTGCTGAAGTTTTAAAAGCAAACCAACTCATGATAGGTTTATAAAATTATATTTACTCTCTCATTATAAACTGTAACGGTGCCCTGATTATGCGGTACTATGAATAAGCAGGAAAAGCAAAGAATTCTGATCCTGCCCTTAAAATAGATGACTCAACAATAACAGTAACCAACAAATAGTTACGTTGCTTTGGTTACATTAATGGGAGGCTGTTCATCTTTCCTTCAATTTATTGGATGTAACTAAAAGTATAAATGGCAATTCAGATAAAGAATGGGCGGATTTGTTCATGCACCCCTTGTGTGTTTCTGGGGTTACTTCCACCTGTCATGTTTGGAGCACAAGAGGATGAGGAGTGATCTTGTGGAGATGGATAAGATCATGAGAGGAATAGATCGGGTAAATGCATAGATCCCAGAGAAAGCCCTTGCAGGTTACGGGGAGAACATACAAACTCCCTACAGTCTGCACCCATATTCAGGATCGAACCCAGGTCCCTGGTGCTGTGAGGCAGCAACTCTGCCATTGCAATGGGGGGGGGGGGGGGGGGGAATGTGGAGGCTTTTTTTTTAATGGACTGGGCTGCACCCCCAGCTCTCCGATCTGCTTTTATTTCTGTCTTTGAACCTTGAGAGTCAGGTTGCACTAAAGACCTGTAGAGAGGCTGCACTGCAGGATATCATGGGTCCTTCACGAGTTATAGACTGTAAAAGTTGCAATTACACCTTTTATCAAGAGACTGTGATATTATTGAACTCCTCGCTGATATATATCCCACACGCAAAATGACCATAAAAAAGATTACTAGGTCCTTTACAGGACTTGTGGGAGCTTGCACCCTGCAAATGTTCAGCCTCTATCCTACAGTATTCATCGAATTGTTATTCAGTGAATATTCATCGAATCATTGTACATGTCAATGTTTGTCATGGTGACTTTATAAAAGTCACTATGCTATTATAATCCTAAAAATTACAATCTACAATCATTTCTATAATGACGTATACATCGTCATATTGATTTCAGTAGAAGTCCTGAAAGGTAACAGTGATTTTCATAATGATAGGACTCTCTTAACTTGCTGCACTGTTCAATAAGATAACATAGAACAGTATAGTATAGGAATGTTACAACATTTTGAGATTTTGAAAATCAAGCCTGTAATTTATCTTATGAGATAAAGCATAAAAATAACTTTAATTTGACACCTAATTCACTTTCATATCTCCAGTATTAAAAAGGTTATGGTCATTTTCATACTCGGAAATTAGCATCTTGTTCCCTATTGCTTTTCCATTGACCTATAACAAAAGCTCTGATCGAGGGCAGTCAAAAGCCCGTAACTTTCTTAAAGGTTAAGATAACGGAATGACATTTTCAGTTATTATAGATTGAAGCATTCTGAAACAAATATGAAAATCTTACTTGGATGACCTGAAATTAAAGCATTTAATTAGTTAGTTACCTAATTGTAGCTAATTACAAAATTGACCGTTGTGACGGAAATAGTAATAAACACCCAGATTGCCTTTAAAAAACAAAAATGTGATATTCTCAAGATCAGAACTTTAATATTATTGTATTGTATGCTGTAAGTCCATAACAGACAATTAAAGAAATTACAATTTCTAACAAAATACCAAGTCTTTATGGAGAAAATCAGTTTCTAGCTGGTACATTGGCAGATCATAATCATCATACTCCTCAGAGTGTTACCATCAGTAGCATCACCATACTCCTCAGTGTAACCAATAAGCAACTCTGTACACCTTGTTTTTCCTCAACTTTTCAATGGTGGCATTGTAAACTACAAGTTTTTACTCTTCAAACCACGCATGGCATGCCTTTCTGCCCAATACTTTCCCATTAAGAACGTCACATTTGGAGTACTCCAAATTCGGATAATCTCTGCGAATGCTGTCTAAATCAGTCTCTTTAGCTGGGCATTTTGATTGACAATTTTGCATTTCTTCTTCGGAGACATCTGTTTAAAATGTAAAGAAAAAAAAACACTGAACAGCATTAACAGAAACAAGTTATTATTTGCAGTTTTAGAAAAAAAGATAGAAATGATAAAGTTAAACGCTAAAACAAATAGTAAATACCTAACGGTATTCATCAGTTTCATCAAATCAATTAAATTAATCTAATCAATTCATCTAAATTCAATTTATAGATCTAAACAGCTATCCATTTCTTAAAAGGCAAAAACATTTAAATAGCCTAAGTATCCAAATAGCAAATGACAATGATCCCATTCACACAAGCATTCCCAATGTAACATGACTTTTAAATCTCACTTTGTCATGAATTTATATGCCAAATGGAAGGAATTTAATGTTTAATTCCCATAAATTTACCCAGAAACATCCACTCTCAAGATAATCAAAATCATTATTTGTTTGCACAATACATCTGACTAAAACTGTTGTGGATATTTAGTATGAAAATATTGATCATGGATAGACAATAACACAAAATATAGATGATGTGGATGTTGATTGATTGGAATGTTGCCGTTGCTAAAGCCCATAAACTTTATGCCTATATCGGCAAGCAAGACACGGCCGATTCGTATGGAGCCTAAATAACATTTTCGCATCATAAGATTAGAATGAAGCCACATCAAAAAACAAGATGATGTATTAAATAAATGACATACCTTTTGTTTTGTCCTGATATTGCGTTCCGTGATGTTGAAGGCGTTGAAGGAGCTAAGAAGTTGCTTTTTACAATCGTTAAATCGTCCAGCAATTTAAAAAAAAAATAAACCAGGAAGGGAAGCCCGAACGATTTTTCTTCATCCGCTAGGAGCCTGAGGAAATCCCTTTCCAAAGCCAATACAAACCTGCATTTTAATCCCCCCCCCCCCCCCCCCCCCCCCCAAAAGCCACCAGAGTCGCATGCACAGGCAGTGGAAGATCTACAGCACTGCTGATGGTAGGTTTTATAACAGAGCTATATAATACAGTTACAAGCTCTTTGGCTGACAATAATTGTGCCAAATATGATACTGAGACCAATTCTTAGCTACCTATGTATAAGGCATACCCATCCATTCCCTGCATATCTATCTTCCTTTCTATAAGCCTCTTAAATGGTGCTATCATATCTGTTTTCACCACTACCCCTGCCAGCATGTGCCAGGCATCCACCACTCTGTGTAAAAAAATAACTTGCCCCGCACATCTCCTTTAAACTTTGCCCATCTCCCCTTAAACCTATGCCTTGTAATATTTAACATTTCCACCCTGGGGGAAAAAGGTTCTGTCTATCGTATCTATGCCTCTCATAATGTTATATACTTCTATCAGGTCGCCACTCAGCCTCTGACATTCCAGAGAAAACAATCCAAGTGTGTCAAACCTCTCCTTTAAACTATTGCCCTCTAATCCAGGCATCATTCTGGAAAACAAATGTTTGATATTCTATTTTATCTTTACTTTCTTGCTCTATTCACACACCCCCTTATTTCTTTGTAGTTCAGAAAACACAGACCATTTCAGCTTTAAACATAGCCAATGACTGAACATTACAGACGCCTGGGATGAGAATTTGAAAGATATTGGATTCCCCGAAGAAAGTGAAGAATTGTGGAAGACTTAAAATGCAGATTAAAACGGAGATAATCATAACAAGGTTAACTAAAATAATAATCCGATAAAAAGCTAATTCCGGGGACTGGCAGATTCAACATTATTACAGAATAGTACGAGGTTGGTATTATTAATTTCCTGTATAGGTACAGCTAATGTTTGAACAAACATTTTAAATCACCTTATTACATAATGCACTTCTGTGCATCCAAATTCAGGATCAGCGTTAGCATTATATATTTAGTGCTGATGTTCCTAATTATACCCTGGGAGGCGCCAGCTGGCATTATGAATATTTTCCGCAACTACAAAATAATCAATAACTTTAAACAGACTGGAGTCTACAAAGTTATGGAAAGGATGCAACCTGATCTCTTCCACTTTGCTTGAATAAGTGGGCTATTTGTAAATCTAATGCCTACAAATTACAACATGCATTGTTGGTTTGTAAACAAATGTGCGGGAGGAACGCAGCAGGTCAGGTAGTATCTGTGGAGGGAATGGATGGGTGACGTTTCAAGTTGGGACCTTTCTTCATATTGATTGTAGTAGCAGGGAGAAAGCTGGATAAGAGAGGTTGGATGGGACAAATCCTGAAAAAGGGTCTGAAGAATGGTCCCGACCCGAAATATTGCCTATTCCTTCTGTTCATCGATGCTGCCTCAACTGCTGAGTTACTCCAGCATTTTGTGTTTACCTACAGGCAATTTATTAAAACTGGTGCGTTCCAGGAGCCCAGTCAAAGCTGATCTCCTGAGTATGACTCTGGTACAGCTTTTACATTCTCATAGAAACATAGAAACATAGAAAAATAGGTGCAGGAGTAGGCCATTCGGCCCTTCGAGCCTGCACCGCCATTCAATGTGATCATGGCTGATCATCCAACTCAGTATCCCGTACCTGCCTTCTCTCCATACCCCCTGATCCCTTTAGCCACAAGGGCCACATCTAACGCCCTCTTAAATATAGCCAATGAACTGGCCTAAACTACCTTCTGTGGCAGAGAATTCCAGAGACTCACCACTCTCTGTGTAAAAATCTAACTAGATTACACTGAAACTTGATTAACAGTAAAACTAGGTCTTAATTACAGAAAGACTTGATTAGGTAACAAACTAGGTCTTGATTTTAGAATAAAATGATTATCCACGTCTAACTTAGTTGACAGTAGATCCAATTTTCTGTTACAATGATGGGTGCACACTATAACATTATCAATGAAGATCCTGAAACTTGGGTGTCATCATTGCTGCACCCCATGTCTCTACTTTTAGGCTTTGTCTGTGGTTCCCTGTCACCACATTAGCACAGTCCACATCCCTATTTACCAGTTATTAGCCCACACTATTCTTTCCCCTACATGGGCGGCAGTGTGGCGTGGCGGTAGAGCTACTGCTCTACAGTGCCAGAGACCCAGGTTCGATCCTGACTACGGATGCTGTCTGTACAGAGTTTGTACGTTCTTCCCGTGACCTGCGTGGGTTTTCTCTAAGATCTTCGGTTTCCTCCCACAGTCCAAAGACGTAAAAGTTTGTAGGTTGTTAAAGAAGGAACTGCAGATGCTGGAAAATCGAGGGTACACAAAATCCTGGAGAAACTCAGCGGGTGCAGCAGCATCTATGGAACGAAGGAGATAGGCAACGTTTCGGGCTGAAACCCTTCTTCAGACTGATGGGGGGTGGGGGGAGGCGGGGGGAAGAAAGGAAAAAGGAAGAGGAGGAGCCCGAGGGCTGAGGGAGAGGTAGGAAGGGGAGGAGATAGCAATGGTTAACAGAATTGAGAGAATTCAATGTTCATGCCAAGAGGATGCAGACTCCCCAAGCGGAATATGAGGTGCTGTTCCTCCAATTTGCGGTGTTGCTCACTCTGGTTGTGGAAGAGGCCCAGGACAGAGAGGTCGGATACGAAATGAGAGGGGGAATTGAAGTGCTGAGCCACCGGGAGGTCAGGTTGGTTATTGCGGACCGAGCGGAGGTGTTCGGCGAAACGATCGTCAAGCCTGCGCTTGGTCTCACCGATATAGATCAGTTGACATCTAGAGCAGCGGATGCAGTAGATGAGGTTGGAGGAGGTGCAGGTGAACCTTTTAATTGGTTTGGTGTAAATGTAAAAAATTGTCCCTAGTGTGCGTAGGATAGTGTCAATGTGCGAGGATCGCTGGTCGGTGCGGACAAGGTGGGCTTGTGAGCCTGTTTACACACTGTATCTCTAAACTAAACTAAACTAAACTGCGAGAAAGGCTAGAGATGAAAAGGATGTAAAAAGGTGTCAGATAAATAGTGAAAAGTAAAGCCAGAGCCTGGGGGAAGGATATAGGTGGAAGGAGGGAGGGTGCGGGGTGGAGATGGAGGGTGGGAGGAAAGAGGGATGGGATAGCAGAAGAAATGGCTGAACAATGGATTGAAGGTTGAGTCAGAGAAGAGAGAGAGGGAATACGGGAGGAATTATTTTAAAATGGGGAATTTAATGTTTATTGGGTTGTAAGCTATCCAAGTGGAATATCATCCCTCCAGTTTGTGTGTGGCCTCACTCTGGCAATGGTGGATGTTCAGGACAGTGTGGGGATTGGAGATAAATTGGTTAGCAACCCGGAGATCCAGCATGTCTTGATGCACCATGTTTTTATCGTGCAATGTCTATACCGGGTTAAATGGTTGAGGTAGCAGAGTTAGTAGTGTCGCAAACCTTCTGTGGTCAATTTCAATTTATTATCAACTGCTGTGAAAACAATGGAATTGTGTCCAATATGCATCTCTCTCAATGGATCTTCAAATGGCAGATTTTAAATTAGTTTTGGTCTGTATAGACTTTCATTGAACTAAGTTGTTTAGTTTAGAGGTACAGCGCGGAAACAGGCCTTTCAACCCACCAAGTCCGCACTGACCAGCGATCCCCACACATTAACACCAACCTGGACTATTTACACTTACACCAAGCCAATTAACCTACAAACCTGTACGTCTTTGGAGTGTGGGTGGAAACTGAAGATCTCGGAGAAAACCCACGCGGTCACGGGAAGAACGTACAAACTCCGTACGGACAGCCCCCGTAGTTGGAATCGAACCCTGGTCTCCAGCGCTGCAAGCACTGTAAGGCAGCAACTCTACTGCTGCACCACCGTGCCTCCTTACATGTTAAACGTCATTGAATACTGTTTTGATTTGCTCTTTTTAAAATTATTTATTTATTTGGATGTGGTTGTCTTGAGCAGAGTCTTGCATTTGTTGCCTCATGAATTAGTGACTAGTTTAGTGGCCTTTCAGGGACAGTTATATTATGCAAATATAATTATACAGAAATGGCCGCTGCAGCACATCTATGCTAATCCCATCTGCCTGTTGGGTCAGTATATCTTCCACTCCCTTTCATCTACTTGTCCAAATGCCTTTTTAAAAGTTTAGTTTAATTTATTATTGTCACTTGCACCAAGGTACAGTGAAAAGCGTTTTGTTACACACTATCCAGTCAGCGATAAGACTATAAATGATGACATGACGGCTGCAATGGGACTTTATGGCCAGCTGCAGTTGGGAATGTGAAATGGCACCAAAACCTGCCGACTCTACCAGAAAGGCTAACAATAGTTCAGTTTATTGTCACGTGTACCGAGGTACAGTGAAAAGCTTCTTCGTTGCGTGCTATCCAGTTAGCAGAAAGACTACACATGATTACAATCGAGCCGTCCACAGTGTACAGATGCAGGATAAATGGTATAACATTTAGTGCAGTGAAAGTCCAATAAAGGTAGATTTAAGATAGTGATGGGGTCCCCAACAAGGTAGATGGGAGGTCATGACCACTCTCTAGCTGGTGTGAGGACAGTTCAATTGGCTGATAACAGCTGGTAAGAAACTGTCCCTGAACCTGCAGGTGTGCATTTTCATATTTCTGTACCTCTTGCCTGATGGGTGAGGGTAGAAGTGGGAGTAACCAGGTTGTGACTCGTTCTTGATTATGCTGGTGACTTTGCCGAGGCAGCGTGAAGTGTAGACGGAATCAATAGAATGCAGGTTGGTTGGCGTGATGGTATGGGCTACGTCGGCAACTCTGCAGTTTCTTGTGGTCTTAGATGGAGCTGTTCCCAAACCATGCTGAGATGATAAAGTGATCTCTAAGATGCATCTGTTGTAATGGTATCTGCCTCCACCACCTCCTCTGGTAGTTTGCTCCAAATATTCACCATCCTCTGTGTGAAAACATTACCCCTCAAATCTCTTCTCTTACCTCAAATCTGTGCCCTCTAGTCCGAGACTTCCTCATCCTGGTGAAAGAAAATTTGGACTTTCTATCCCTGAAGACGGCACAGTCTTACAGCACCAGAGATCCAGGTTCTGTACGGAGTTTGTACATTCTCCCCGTGACCGCATAGGGTTTCTCCGGGTGCTCCGGTTTCCTCCCACACTCCAAAGACATACAGGTTTGTAGGTTAATTTGCTTCTGTAAATTGCAAATTGTTCCCAGTGTGTAGGTTAGTGCTAGTGTACAGGATGAGTGCTGGTCGGTGCAGACATGTGGGCGGAATGTTCTGTTTCCGCGCTGTGCCTCTACATTCTAAAGTCATGACCATCTATGCCCATCATATACTTGGTTGGCATGGGCAAGTTGCACTGCAGGGCCTGTTTCTATGCTGTATAACTCTGTGACTCTGGGTTCAGAAACTTATCTGATTCACAATGTTCTTTGTGGGAAAATAAATCTGCCACCTCTTAGCCTAGGTTTGGTTATAAAACTTGAAATCTGACTAATTCTTAACCGCTCTTTGAAATGACTTGAGCCTGAAAGACTATTGTGTCAAAACACCATCTGCTGTGGCTCAAACAGTTGGCAAGCCACCACCTGTGAGTGCGGTAGAGTTGCTGCCTTAGAGCGTCAGCGACCCGAGTTCGATCCTGACCACAGGTGCTGTCTGTACGGAGTTTGTGCGTTCTCCCTGTGACTGCATGGGTTTTTTTCCAGGTGCTCCGGTTTCCTCCCACACACCAAAGACGTGCAGGTTTGGCATTTGTTCAACTGTAAATTGTCCCTGTGGGATAGAACTAGTGTAGGATAGAACAAGAATGGTCTGAAGGAGTGTCCCGACCCGGATCATCACCTATCCATGTTCGCTAAAGATGCTGCCTGACACGCTGAGTATCTTCAGCACTTTGTGTCTTTTTTTCCATCACTTTGTGTCTTTTTAAGGCTACCATCTTCTCTTTGTCCATGATCTTGAACCTTTTAATTATCTTGAAGATCCCTCTCAAATCATCCCTTTGACTTTAGGTTCAATCAACTTTTATTTATGTAAGAGCCCTCCTTTCTGATCAAACCTTTTGCTTTGCTGGTAATGGATAAAGTGAAAAGAAGAACCACTTAGCTGCTATTTTCAGCATTCTTTGTCTTAGTGAAAATGAGAGATTGATGAATCACATGGGACCCAGGTCGGTTTCCAGCATCAACGTTTTATAAGATATATCGTCAGTGGGAGAGGGTCCGGAAAACCTCAGGCAACCAATTCCACAGAACAATGACTTCAGACTTTAGAAATACAGTGCGAAACAGGCCCCTTGGCCTGCTGAGTCCGTGCCGACCAGCAATCACCCCATTCTCTAACCTATACGCACTAGGGACACTTTTTACCAAAGCCAATTAACCAAGAAAGCACACCAATGCCTCTACTTCCTAAGAAGGGTTAGGAAGTTCAGCATTTCCCCAGCAACCCACCCAAACTTTCACAGATACGCCATAGAAAGCATTTTATTGGGATGCATCACAGCATGGTTTGGGAATAGCTCCATCCAAGACCACAAGAGGTTGCAGTAAATTGTGGACGCTGCCCAGGCCATCACCCAAACCAACCTCCCTTCCATTGACTCCATTGGTACCTCATGCTGCGTCGGCAATGCCAGCAGCGTAATCAAGAACAAGTCGCACCCTGGCGGAGGACCGGCACTGAGCTGCAGTCACAGTGTCTGCCAAAGCCCTCTCATGATCGAGGCAACATTCCCAACATTTTCCCTTCTCAATCCCAACTTTTAGAGATACTATCAGTGAAAGCCTTTAACGTATCTGAGAATTGTGCACTTTTCTGGCAACTGTCAGGTGCATTTAATTGTTGGTAAATTCTGCTTGACTTCCCGTGAACCTGCCGCTCACAATAGTGCCGTCCATGTTGCCGTGTGGGCAATGTCCACCGCTGATTTCTGGATGCTCTGCTGCCGCGCTGCATATTCCTGCCCTTCCTGTGGCGTTTTATAACTGGTGTTACCTTATAGTCCTCCTGGCCCTTAATCACAACATTCAGTGAGCCAGTAGGTTGGTGGGGTTACTAAAGCATGTAGCAAGATGACCACTCACCTGGTGCTGTGGTCTTTAGGTTTCAGGCTTACTCAAATAAGGCAGGTGAACTGAATCCCCCTGAGGGTCATAGAATATTAAACAGAACAGTGCAGCACAGGATCGGGCTCTTTGGCCCACAAAGCCTGTGCCAAATACAATGCTAGCATTTATTTTGAGAGGGCTTGTGTACAAAAACAGGGATATAATGCTGAGGCTCTGTAAGATGCTGGTCAGGCCGCATTTGGAATATTGTGAGCAATTTTGGGCACCATATTGGAGGAAGGATGTGCTGACTCTGGAGAAGGTCCAGAGGAGGTTTACGAGAATGATCCCAGGAATGAGTAGGTTAACATTTGATGAGCGTTTGACAGCACTGGACCTGTACTCACTGGAGTTCAGAAGAATGAGGAGGGATCTCATTGAAACGTACAGAATAGTGAAAGGCTCGGATAGAATGGATGTGGTGAGGATGTTACCATTAGTGGGAGAGTCTAGGACTAGAGGTCATAACCACAGAATTAAGGGATGTTCTTTTAGGAAGGAGATGAGGAAGAGTTTTGTTAGTCACTGGGTGGTGAATCTCAAGTCTGTGAATGTATTTCAGGCAAAGATAGATAGAATCTTGATTATTATGTGTCAGAGGTTATGGGGCGAAGGCAGGGGAATGGAGTTAGGAGGGAGAAATAGATCAGCCATGATTGAATGGCAGAGTAGACTTGATGGGCTGAATGGCCTAATTCTACTCCTATCACTTATGAACATGAATGATGCCAAGATAAACTAAACGCATCCACCTATGCATAACCATAATCCATATCACCCCATTCCTTGCATTTGTATGCACCTATGTAAAAGCCTCTTAAATGCCTCAACCACTACCCTGGCAGTGCAACCTGTCCAGAACAGTTCCTTTAAACTTTTGCCTCTCAGTTGCCTTTTTATATATTCATCCTGGGGGGGGGGGAAAGAGGTTCTGAGTGTTCCCAGTTATTATCAGGCAACTGAACCACCCTATCACCAACTAGAGAGTAGTGACCTACCATCAACCTACCATCAACCTCATCTGAGACTTTCCCCCTCTCACCTTCTGGCTACTCCCTGTAGTTTTGGACATTACCACCTTGGGACTGTCTACCTAATCTATGCCTCTTCTCATTTTATACAAATTTCCTTGGATAAAGTCCAATGGGGAAGAGGTGAATCACCTGATTTTGTAGCACCCTAGGCAATGTGGGCTGTGTTTAGAATTGTACATGGCAAATCACAAAGCTTCATGACTGGTATCTAACAATCACAAAGAGGAACTAGCTATGGATGGTGTTGGTGTTGGACTAGTGTGGGGTGTTCTGATTATCAGAGATCTTTGTGCAACCATAGCCACGTGCTCTGTGTAGAGAACATCTGAAAATATTTTTATGTACCCTCGATTCTCCAGCATCTGCAGTTCCTTCTTTAACATCTGAAAATATTTAATGGCCATAAATAAAGCCGCCAGATTTTATTGGGTGAAAGCTGCCAGATTTTATTAAGTGAATGCAACATATCTATATGATGTAAAATATCTAAAATATTAGCAACTTTGGTCCAAATCAAAACTTTCAGGTGTTCATTCCTTGTGGGAGAATCCTATTCTTCCTTTGCATATGGCTGCTGCAGCAAGTCCCAATGAACCTGGCACACTGCGTTTAGTTTAGCGATACAGCAGGGAAACAGGCCCTTCGGCCCCCTGAGTCCACGCCGAACAGCTCACAATAGTTCTATGTGATCCCACTTTCGCATCCACTCCCCACACACCAGGGGCAATTCACAGAGGCCAATGAATCTGCAAACCCGCATGTCTTTGGGATGTGGGAGCAAACCGGAGGAAACTCGTGCGGTCACAGCAAGAACAAGCAAACAGACAGCGCCCGAGGTCAGGATCAAACCTGGGTCTCCGGAGCTGTGTAAGAACATAGAACATAGACAATAGACAATAGGTGCAGGAGTAGGCCATTCGGCCCTTCGAGCCAGCACCGCCATTCAATGTGATCATGGCTGATCATCCCCAATCAGTACCCGTTCCTGCCTTCTCCCCATATCCCCAGACTCTGCTATCTTTAAGAGCCCTATCCAGCTCTCTCTTGAAAGTATCCAGAGAACCGGCCTCCACCGCCCTCTGAAGCAGAGAATTCCACAGACTCACAACTCTCTGTGAGAAAAAGTGTTTCCTCGTCTCCGTTCTAAATGGCTTACCCCTTATTCTTAAACTGTTGCCCCTAGTTCAGGACTCCCCCAACATCGAGATCTTATTGAAACATATCAGATTATTAAGGGTTTGGACACACTAGAGGCGTTTTAATAATCCTTAATAATCTTATAAGTTTCAATAAGATCTCCTCTCATCCTTCTAAATTCTAAACATAGCATAGCACAGGAACGGGCCCTTTGGTCCATAGTGTTGCAGCAGGACATGATGCCTAGTTAAACTGATCTCATCTGCCTATACATGATCCATATCCCTTTATTCCCTCTTCTGAAGAAGGGTCTTGACCCGAAAGTCATCTAATACTTTTCTCCAGAGATGCTGTCTGTCCCGCTGAGTTACTCCAGCATTTGTTGTCTATATTCCCTGCACTTCCGTGTGCCTATCTAAAAGCCTCTTATATACCACCATCGTACCTGCCTTCACCCCCATTCCTGGCAACGCATCCCAGGCCCCCACCACTCTCTGTGTATAGAACTAAATCTTTCCCCGCAAGGCAGCAGCTCTACCTGCTGCGCCACTATGCCGCCCGTTATGGCTCAAGGTTACTGCGTTACATTGTTCCCATTACCATATGAGGCTTTAATGAGGCTTTTGTCGTGATCTGCAAGCTCTCAACACACATCGGGTCCTTCCTCCTCGCATTATTTTGCTCTGAGCACCATAGGAGCACACAGTAGGCATCATGCCACAGGGCAGTAGACCAGCAGCCCACTGGAGAGCAAAAGCACGTTCTCATCTCCTCAACTCATTCTCAACCTCATGAACTGTTGATGCACCATTGTCTTTCTTGTAGTGACACGCTGTACTCTAGTAAATCTACATCCCCCCCGTCAGCTTTCCACTGCAATATTTTTCAACAGTGTCTGCTCCGCACCGAATAAATGCTCTACAATAACATCTGTAGCACATAAACAAAACTCTAATGTATTGCAGATGCATGGAGCTCATAAATTCATGCATTCCTTTATGGCCGGGGGTCTCTGGTTTCTGTCAGCAAGCTTCTTGCCGACTTAAACTAAGCCTTTGTACATGGCTTGACCACAGTATGAACATGCGCTGAGTTTTTAATTAAGCCGGCGCACTTTGTTAAGTCGGAGCGCAAAGGCACTTGGAGTTAGTTATAGATTGATACAGTGTAGAAACAGGCCCTTCGCCAAACTTGCCCACTCCGGCCAGCAATGTCCCAGCTGCACTAGTCCCACCTGGCTGCATTTGGTCCATATCCCTCCAAACCTGTCCTATCCATGTACCTGTCTAACTGTTTCTTAAACGTTGTGGTAGTCCCTGCCTCAACTATCTCCTCTGGCAGCTCGTTCCTTACATCCACCACCCTTTTTTGTGTGGAAAAGGTACCCCTTAGATTCCTATTAAATATTTTCCCCTTCACCTTAAACCTATGTCCTCTTGAAAGAACCTGCCCGGCGAGACAATGGCTCTGCCAGCCAGAGTTGTTAAAGAGGGCCAGGAACTTCCCCTTCCTGGTCCTGTCTGTAATCCAATTCTAGAAAGATAGCTTGGTTTATTGTCACGTGTTCCAAGGCACAGTGAAAAGCTATTTGTTGCGTGCTAACCAGTCATCGAAAAGGCTATACATGATTGCAGTCAAGCCAATCACAGTGTACAGATACATGATAAAGGAATAATGTTTAGTGCAAGATAAAGTCCAATCAAAGGTAGTCCAAGGGTCTCCACTGAGGTAAATGGCAAGTTAGGACAGCTCTCTAGTTGGTGATAGAATTCGTTCTGTTGCCTTATAACAGCTGGGAAGAAACTGTCCTTGAATCTGGAGGTGTGCATTTTCACACTTCTGTACCTCTTGCCTGGTGGGAGCGGGAAGAAGAGGGAGTGACCGAGGTGAGACCTTGACTATTGCTGGTGGTCTTGCCAAGGCAGCACGAAGTGTAGATGGAATCAATGGAAGGGAGGTTGGTTTGTGTGATGGTATAGGTTTTGTCCACAATTCCCTGCAATTGCTTACAGTCCTGGATGGAGCTGTTCCCAAAGTATGCTGTGATGCATCCCGATAAAATGTTTTTTACAGCGCATCTGTAGAAGTTGGTGAGAGTTGTTGGGGACCTGCTGAACTTCCTAAGACTTCTAAGGAAGTAGAGGCGTTGATGTGCTTTCTTGGCCATTGCTTCAATATGGGTGGCCCAGGACAAGTTGGAAATCTTGATAGAAATGGAAGGGAAATTGGTGATGTGAGGCTTATCACCAGTTTGGTGTGAAATTCCTTCCTCCACCACCACCTCATCTCCAACCTTCCTTGTCCTTGGGAAACAAATGACATTGGAGGGGAGGAAGTGGGGCTGGAAGTTTGAGGTCACAGAGGATGACCTTATATTCACCCAACTCAGCAACATCTGAACATGATAGGAAAGGCCTCTTCAGGGGCAGCACATTGGCGCAGCGGTAGAGTTGCTGCCTAACACTAACTCTTACACTGTCACACTATCTTGCACACTAGGGACAATTTACAATGTTACCAAAGCCAATTAACCTACAAACCTGAATGTCTTTGGAGTGTGGGAGGAAACCAGAGCACCCGGAAAGAACCCACGCAGGTCACAGGGAGAACGTACACCTTGTGTATAGGAGAATAATGGGCTTGTCCCACTTACGCGACTTTTTAGGCTACTGACGGTACTCGTCATAATTCGTTGCAGGTCACCGAAAATTTTCAACATGTTGAAAATTCAGCGGCGACCAGAAAGACGCTACGACTCTTCGGGCAACTGAGGAGATTACTCTTGACCATACAGGCGGCAGCCCAGTGACATTTCGCGGGGTGAAGCCTGTATGGTCGTGAGTAGTCACCCAAAGAGTCGCACCTTGTTCTGGTTGCCGCTAGATTTTCAACATGTTGAAAATTTTCGGCGACCTGCAACGACCTATGATGGGTGCTGGCAAGTCGCTGAAAAAATTCCCTATGTGGGACAGGCCCATAAGGTTGTGAGAGGGATGTACGAAATTACAAAGAGATATAGTAAGACAAATAGACTTTAGAGATATAGCGTGGAAACAGGCCCTTCGACCCACTGAGTCCGCGCTGACCTGTGATCACCCCGTACACTAACGCTATCCTTCACACTCAAGACAATTTACAATTTACAGACCTACAAACCTGTATGTATTTGGTGTGTGGGGGAAAACCGGAGCACCTGGAAAAATCCCACACGATCACAAGGAGAATGTACAAACTCTGTACAACCAGCACCGTAGTGAGGCAGTGACTCTACCGCTGCGCCACCATGCCGCCCCTTATAAGTATTATTGAAGAGAACCTTTGGGGGATTTTTCTAAGTGGCCGTCTGTGTGGTCTGCTTGATAGTTAATTTAGAATATGAGAACTAACTGAGTGTAGAAGTTGGAGGTCATGTTGCAGTTGTATACAACGTTGTTGAGGCCATATTTAGAGTATTGTATTCAGTTCTGGGCACCGTATTATAGGAAAGATGTTGTCAAGCTGGAAAGGGTACAGAGAAGATTTACGAGGATGTTGCCAGGACTAGAGGTTCTGAGCTCTAGGCAGAGGTTGAGTAGGCTGGGTCTCTATTCCTTGGAGCTCAGGAAGATGAGGGGTGATCTTATAAAGATGTACAAGATCATGAGAGGAATAGATTGGGTAGATGCACAGTCTCTTACCCAAGTGAATCAAGGATCAGAGGACATACGTTTAAGGTGAGGGGGAAAGATTTAGTAGGAGGAGTAACTTTTTCATGCAAAGGGTAGTAGGTGTGTGAACGAGCTGCCAGAGGAAGTAGCTGAGGCAGGGAGTATCATAACATTTAAGAACCATTTAGACAGGTACATGTATAGGACAGGTTCAGAGGGATATGGGTCAAATGCAGGCAGGTGGGACTAGTGTAGATGGGACAAGTTGGCCGAAGGACCTGTCTCCTCACAGTAGACTCTATGACTATCTGCCCTGTTAAGTCTGCTAAGGTTCTTATATTTTTGAATAGATTCACCTCTCATTCTTCTAAGCTCTACAGACCCAAACTGTTCACCCTATCATGAGAGGACCACCCACTGTTCCCAAGAATTCCACTTCCTATGTCTTTACCGACATGATTGTCCTGGGTCTCCCCAATGGCACTCACTGCTAGAGTGAGGCCACACTCGAATTGGAGGGACATCACCTCATATTCCGCTTGAGTAGCCTACAACCCCCAGGCATGAACATAAGGTGAAGGGGAAATTATTTAATAGGAATCTGAGGTTAGCTTTTTCACACAAAGGGTGGTGGGTGTATGGAACAAGCTGCAACAGGAGGCAGGGACTACCCCAACATTTACGAAGCAGTTAGACAGGTTCATGGATAGGACAGGTTTGTGGGGATATGGACCAAATGCTGGCAGGTGGGACTGGCGTAACTGGGACTTGTTGGCCGGTGCTTGGGCAAGTTGGGCCGCTGGGCCTGTTTCCACGCTGTATCACTCTACGACTATATGATAAAGATCGGGGGGGGGGGGGGGAACTAATTGTTGCAAACATTATCAAATATTTAGATAATGTGGTCATTATCTAGGTAAATATTTAGACAAAGTGTGGTAATGATGGATTTACCAGTGGAAGGCTGTGCCTCACAAACCTGTCAGGATTGCGGAGATGGGGACTAATGTCCTCGCTAAATTGAACCTCTTCCTCTAAGTGTGCAGTGGGAGATGGCTGAATTGAACCAGAAGCCACAAGAGTAAAACAACAAAGTCCAAATTGCTTGTAATTACTCCAGTGAGACCACTTAAGTAGGCTTTGGAGTGTCGTTCCTTGATAACGTTAATAGCTGGAATCAGTCGTAATTGTGGTACCTTGGAAACAGATGCACACCAGAATGCAACAAAATTCAAAACACTCGTTCCTATAGAGATATATCGTGGAAGCAGACCCTGTGCTGACCAGCGATCATCTTGTACACTAGCACTACCCTGCACATAGGGACAATTTACAGAAGCCAATTAACTGACAAACCTGTACTGTCTTTGGAGAGTGGGAGGAAACCGGCACCCGGAGAAAACCCAGGCGGTCACAGGGAGAACACGCAATCTCCGTACAGACAGCATCCATAGTCGGGATTGAAGCTGGGTTTCAGGTGCAGTAAAAGGCAGGAGAATTCTACCGCTGTGCAACTGTGCCGCTCCTTTTCTTGCATGTGACCCACGTATCTCTGAACGTTTCCTCTCTGTCTTAACCTAAACTGTACGTCTGAAGCATTGGCAGTGGGCGAACGGAAACTGGACATAGTCATTGTTAAGGCTCATTCTTGGGGTTCTCCAGATGGTATATAAAACCAAAGAAACTATGAATAAATGGGTTAAACACTGTGTGTGTCATTGTTCACCCACATATCGCTGGATGCATCCCATTGATATTCACTCTCTTTTTCAAGTGAGGAGTGTTTTATTGCCTTATGTTCCAGACAGAGCAATGACATTTTTACTTGCAGCAACACAACAGATTATGTAAACATTGTACTCTGTAAACAATGAAATAAACAAAGAAAAAAAGTTCTATGTAGAAATATATAGATTATATATACATATATTTATACACACACATCTAAAGACACAAAATGCTGGAGTAACTCAGAGGGTCAGGCAGCATCTCTGGAGAGAAGGAATGTTGTCCCTTCTTCAGAATGAGAGTCGAGGGTGGGGGAGCAGCGTGAGTGGGTGTTGCAGAACTCTCGGCGGAGAGAGGAGATGAACTTCTTCAAATACCTTGAGGAGATTTTGCAGTGGAGAAGATGAAATGTTTAGGAAGAAACTTCAGATGCTGGTTTACACCTACAAAGCTGCCTGACCTGCTGAGTTACTTGTTTAAGAAGGAACTGCAGATGGTGGAAAATCAAAGGTAGACAAAAATGCTGGAGAAACTCAGCGGGTGAGGCAGCATCTATGACTACCTGCTGAGTTACTTCATCATTTATCTCAATCCACATTTACCATTCTGCATTTACCTGGTCCTATCCTTAGATAAAGAATTTCGCACTTTAAAACTCTCTTCAAAGAAAGCTATTAACCTGTAGAAAGCCTTTTCTGAAATATTACCAGAGTGCAGGAATGTAATCATTGTGCTTGCTGATAGCATGGGTAAATGTGGATTTAATTCACAGCAAACATCTAATGACCAAGACTGGAAGGGGTTTTAGTCTTTGAAAGTTATCCTTGCCCCACTGAACTTTATTGTTCAAGCTCTTTGCTCCGCAGTTAGAAAGAATATTTATCATGGTTTAATTAAACATATAATTATGAAGAAGACACGTGGGCCTTCAGGGAATTCACGTGTTAAGTAACTAAGTTTATTGGCCAAGTATTCACATACAAGGATATAACATTTATAAAATTTAACAATCAGGCACCAGTTTTATAATCGGAGCTGACTTCAAATAGTTACATTAGGAATTTCAGATCCTGGTGACAACAAAATGGTGGATGAAAATAGCTTCACGCATTTGTGTGACATTTCTGTGTGGCATTATTTATTGGCTCTCAGCTTCATAAAAAATAACATGTTGGATCTGATACGAGGCAGAGGGTATTGGGTGTATGGGACGAGCTGCCTGAGAAGGTAGTTGAGGTAGGTACTATAACAACATTTAAATGACATTTGGACAGGCACACGAATAGGAACGGTTTAGAGGGATATGGGCCAAATGCCGGGCAGGTAGAACTGGTATAGATGGGGCACCTTCGGCGTGGGCAAACTGGACTGAAGGACCTCTTTGCCTGCTGTTTGACTATGGCTCTATGACAAACCAATTAAAAGAATAATTTCGACACAACTATCACATCTAAAAATTAAAAGGTGGATTCAACACTCGTTTTATCTAAAAATACGTTCTGTGTAAAAAAAACACGGAACAATTGGTAAATTAGGTGAGATATTTAGTTTTTACCATGTGGAAATTATTTTGCTGTTTGACCTGAAACTCCATTAGAATCAGAATAACACAAGGTTGCAAGCTATGACTTTTTATTTAGTACTTAGGAAATTATGAAAAATAAATATTAATGTGAACCATGACAGCAAATAAATTCCTTCTTTTGAATCTTCTTCGATCAGAAAAATATGGATTAGGTATATGATAGCAGAATCAATGAATAGTTATGGCAATAAAACGTCCACAAAACTAAATCAGCAAATTTGGAAACTACTTTTGTGCTGACATACTTTGAAGACTTGATACCAGAATTTGCAGTTATATGCTAAATGACATTGGGTCTAGCAAAAGGGAAAAAAACATTTAGAGAACATTTGGGTGGCACGGATGCACAACAGTAGAGTTGCTGCCTTACAGCACCAGGGACCCGGGTTCGATCCCGACGATGGGTTCTGTCTGTACGGAGTTTGTACGTTCTCCCCGTGACCTGCATGGGTATTCTCCGAGATCTTCGATTTCCTCCCACACTGCAAAGATGTACAGATTTGTAGGTTAATTGGCTCGGTATAATTGTAAATTGTCCCTATTGTGTGTAGGATAGTGTTAATGTGCAGGACTCGCTGGTCGGTGCGGACTCGGTGGGCCGAAGGGCCTGTCTCCGTGCAGTATCTGTAAACTAAAATTAATTTGAAGGAAGTAAAGATATAAAATGATGACAGGTATTTATAGGTAGAGGGACTGAATCTTTTTCCCAGGATAGATTTACCAAATATTCGAACTTTCAGGTGAAAGTGGAAAAGTTTAAAGGAGATGTGCGGGAATTTTTTTTTTTACACACAGAGCAGTGTGCCTGGAATGTGCTACCAGGGGGTGGTGGTGGAGGCAGATATACGATTGTGGGATTTATGAGACTTTTGATAGGCACGGAGGAAAACATCTGTTATTCTCCCTGAATCGTGCACAAAAATGGCATGAAGAGTATATTTTCTCATTTTTGGTAACCCTCCTCTCCAGTCTGCTTCTCTCACTCTCACTCACTCTCTTTCTTTCCGATCGTCCCCTGGTCTTCCACTTTGCCCTCTTTCCCATATCTCCCCCCCCCCCACACACACAATCCACCATATTCCACACATATTTCACTTGAGGGTGTTTTCGTCCTCCCCTCCCATCACGTTCTGGTTCCATTCACCATTTGTCTCTCCAGTAATGGCCCCCATGTCACCTTCCTCACTAACCAGAGTCCAGCTTTTTCTCCTGGCGGATTTTGTGTTCTTTCCAGCAACTGTCTCGGCCTTCATCCTCCCCTTCTCTCCCGTCATCTGGGAACATCTGCCTTCTCTTGTCTTTTGAAGAAAGACACAAAAAGCTAGAGCAACTCAGTGGGTCAGGCAGCATCTCTGGAGAAAAGGAACAGGTGATGCTGATAGATAGATGCTAATAGTGAGTGATACTGAACAAATAAATTAAAGATGTGAAAAAAATAACGATGATCAAGGTGAGGCTGCACATTTTGTCTTCTCATTTCTGCCTGCCACCATCCAGCATCTACCTGCCTCTGCCTCACAACTCCACCTATCTCCCCCTCCCCAACCTGGCTCCATTTTCCCATCATCCCTCACCCTGGTCCACGTCACCTCTCGCTCTGTCTCACCACTCCCTGTCACCTCTTTACATTGTCTACACACCCTCTCCACTCTTAGCCCTGCTGTCATACTTCAACCCAAAACCTTTTCACCATTCCTTTCCATCCCCAGAGGTTGCTCAATCCGCTGAATTCGTACAGCAGATGGTTTGTTGCTCTGGTTTAGGTAAAGTTCTCATTGGAGATTGATAGATTCTTGATTAGCAAGGGTGTGAGGGGTTTTGGGGAGAAGGCAAGAGAATGGAGTTGAGAGGGAACGATAGATCAGCCATGATTGCATGGCAGAGTAGACTTGATGGGCCGAATGGTCTAATTTTGCTCCTACAACTTATGAACATGATATCTTTAGAAGCATTATACTACATTCCAGGCTGTGTTTTTTTTTGTTGAAGTTGTTGATATGTAAGTGGTGCCACATAAGAATTGTAGCATGGAACTGTGAAATAATTGTTCATTAAATGTTGTGTCCAAAAAGTCAATAATGGTTTATGGTTTTAAATATCTAACATTATTATTTAGAGATATCTCCTATTACAAGACTAATGCTTGGGTAAGTTCCCTCAGGTGGTACATTATATATATGATATGCATGTGGCAATCACAGAAGAGGTACATTACTAATTCAATACAATATAATTACTTAATTTAATTAATTGAATTAATTAGTTTTGACTGGCCTGATGCACCAGGCATCAATTATTTGCCACATTTGATTAAAGGAATACAACATTGTATCAGTCAAACCTGTTGCCATGGCTACTGGTGAGCATTGAAGGAATCAAAATGGTGGATTGAGGCGCAGAGTGGTTGGTGAACCAATTGCTTCACGAAAAGAGTGGGGCATGCCTGCAGAATGAAGAGGCTTTTCTGCAAATATAAGTTGTTTCTATCCAGTCAGGTCCCCTGATAGGGATCAAGACAGTAGCACAGGAAGTTTCTATCCCATCCGCCTCCCCCCGAGAGAGAGGGAATGCAGCATTTTGTGTCTACTCAGTCTGAAGAAGGGTCTCGACCCAAAACATCACCTATTCCTTTTCTCCAGATATGCTGTCTGACCCGCTGAGTGACTCTAGCTTTTTGTGTCCATCTTCGGTGTAAACCAACATCCTACGTTAAAAAAATGGTTCACTTGGACCTACTGGCTCATTTGTTGCACGGCAGTCGGACTACCCAAGTAGTTAATTGACGATGAAACCTTTGTGACATTCAAGACTATGAAAGGTGCTACATAAAAGCAGTCTTTCTTTCTTCAAGAATTATGCCAGGAGGTCTACTCTGGTATCAGAGCGTTAATCTGTTGATTAATCCAGTCAGTAAATATTTGTGTGGAAAGAGCGTGGGTTTTAGTAATGACGTGTGGAAAATATCAGGAAGACTGTATATTTATCGCTTCATAGTATTGTTTGTACAGAATGTGACACGGACATTAAAAATGTCATGATTTTTCTGTCTTGCTCTTGGAATGGATAAAACTATTTTCTCCTCAAATGTTAACCATTTAGATTTGGTAAATTTAATGAATTCAAATGCAACATGAAAATGTCCCAACCCAAAACGTCACTCATCCTTTTGCCTCTGAGATGCTGTCTGTCCCGCTGAGTTACTCCAGCACGTTGTGTCTATCTTTGGTATAAAGCAGCATCTGCAGTTCCTTCCTGCACATGAATGGCGTTACTGTTGTTTCATTAAACAAAATGGCAGATAGTGATTCTATAATCCTTTGATTAATCTCTAAAGGATTAATCCAGAACTTGTGTAGGAAGGAACTTCAGATGCTGGTTTAAACGGAAGATAGCACTAAAAGTTGGAGTGGCTCAGCTGGACAGGCAGCATCTCTGGGGAAAAGGAATAGATGACGTTTCGTGTTGAGACCCTTCTTCGGACTGAGGGTCGGGGAAAGGGAAATGAGAGATATAGACGGTGATATAGAGAGATATAGAACAAATGAATGAAGATATGCAAAAAGTAACGATGATCAAGGAAAGGTGGAGCCCACAATGGTCCATTGTTGGCTATGGGGTAGGTTATAAGACAGACAGTGAAATTCAACAGGACGACAGTGAAACGAGTATGATAACTAGGGTGGGGGAGGGACGGAGGGAGAGGGGATGTAAGGGTTACTTGAAGTTAGAGAAATAAATATTCATACAGCTGGGTTGTAACCTGCCCAAGCGAAATACGAGGTGCTGTTCCTTCAATTTGCATTTGGCCTCACTCTGACAATGGAGGAGGCCCAGGACAGAAAGTTCAGTAGGAGAGTGAGAGGGGGAGTAAAAGTGCTTGGCAACCGGGATATCGTGCCGGCCAAGGCGGACTGAGCGAATGTGCTCTGTGTTTGGTCTCGCGCATATACATAGGAGTCCTCACCTGGAACAGTGGATATAGTGGATGAGGTTGGAGGGGGTGCAAGTGAACCTCTGCCTCACCTGAAAGGACTGCCGGGAACTTGATCAGCCAACATTATGAATAGAACGGTGTCCATAGGTTTCATGGAGTTGCTGTTTGAATCTTTCACTTCTACCCTAATGCAGACTAAAGCTTCTTTATGAACCACACGTCTGTGTTTGTCCATTGGTGCAGCCATTCCAAACCCATGTCTGGCGTCGTGAAATTATATTGTATAAATTGGACCTTTTGGCCCACAGATGTAGAGCAGATAAAATTATCCTTTTGAGAGTATTGCATTTCAAATGTTGGCAGAACAATTACCTGGTGTTGCTTGGAAAGCACAGCTGGTATTGTTCCAGATCCAGGAGCTAATTCCTTTAAGTACAGTTAAAGTTTATTTTTAATGTCCTTTTGGTTTTCTTCTCCTCCCTCATTCACACCTACCTAACTATATAATTGAAAAATGAATCCTAGATATATATTTCATAATATATATATGAATATATAACTGTACCATCCAGGTACAGAAAGAACTTATTCACTACAACCATCAGGTTATTAAACACTACAAACTACAAATAAGCTCTGAACTACATAGACAGGGGCATTGGTTTTGTCTTTTTGCACTATTAATGTTTGTTTGTTTTGTGTATATATTGATATATATATATATCAATAAACTTACAGTTTATTGCAAGCAGTACAACTGAATATGTAAACACAATACTCTAAACAAGATAATGAACAAATAAAGTTAAATATATATACAGTATATACTAGACTAAGTGGGACATGGGAGGGATGGTCCCCCCCCCCCCCCCCCAGAAGGGGCGTGGCCTTCATGGCGTGATTCACAGGAGAGAGAGAATCTCAACATTATTTAAACACTAATAACTCTTTTATTTTTCATTGATGGGAAAAATCCTCGGCGAGCGGAGGGGTACTCTGAGTAAGATGGCCAAAAATTGTGGTAGCGTTTTTTCTAAAATCAATATAAAGCACAAACAGGAATTGGTCAAGATTAGACTTTTAATTATATAGAAGGCAAGGCAAGTTTTTATTAGGCAAGGCAACTTTAATTAGGCAAGGCAACTATAATTAGGCAAGGCAACTATAATTAGGCAAGGCAACTTTAATTAGGCAACACAGCTTTAGCATGTCCAAACCAAAGGCAGCACAGCTTTAGCATTTCCAAGCCAAAGGCAACGCAGCTTTAGCATTTCCAAACCAAAGGTAACACGGCTTTAGCATTTCCAAACAGAAGGCAACACAGCTTTAGCATTCCCAAACCAAAGGCAACACAGCTTTAGCATTTCCAAACCAAAGGCAACACAGTTTTAGCATTTCCAAACCAAAGGCAACACAGCTTTAGCATTTCCAAACAAAAGGCAACACAGCTTTAGCATTTCTAAACCAAAGGCAACACAGTTTTAGCATTTCCAAACTATATTTTCAACCCACATTAAGGGCACTGACAGGTCAGTAAAACCATTCACAGTTTAGTAGACATGTGTTCAGTGTTATTCACAGCTCAGACTGAGAGACGTGACCCTCTCACTCCCCCATCTTGCAGAGACTGACTGAGGCACTCATCAGTTCCGGATTTTATAGTCTCTCCGGAACGGGCATGGCCTTCAGGAGAGATAATCTCAAAACATTTTAAACACTAATAACTCTTTTATTTTTAATCAATGGGAAAAATCCTCTTGTCCTGCACAGTGGAGGGGGACTCTGAGTAAGATGGCCAAAAATCACAGCTGTAAGTGGCAGCATTTTTTCCAAAATCAATATACAGAATAACAGGAAGTGGTCAAGATCAGACTTTTAGTAATATAGATATATGTGTGTGTTCTGTATATATGTGTGTCAGGCAGCATCTGTGGAAGGAATGGACGGGTGAAGGTTTGGGTTGGGTCCCTTCTTCAGACTGATATGATTAGGTGGGGGATAAAGCTGGATACAATCAGCATCCATAGTCAGGATCAAACCCAGATCTCTGGTGCTATGAGACTCCAACTCTACCTCTGTGCCACTGTGCCGCTTTGTGTTCTGACTTGGAAAGTTGTGGGTGGATACAGGCACAGACTGGTGGGGGAAGGGTGAACATTTAAGGTTTGGATGTATGTCTGCTTTGACCTGGATGGCATCCAACTTATTGAGTGATGTTGGAGGAGAACTCATTGAAACAAGGTGAAGTTAATTAACCACAGCATTAATTCAGTGATTACATACCCTCTGTTAAAAATATAGTTATTACAGTTTTTGGAACGATTTACTGTTTGGTGTCAAATGCTTAGCAAATTCTGGCTTTCAGGCTGAATCTACAAATTTTATTCTTTCCTCCTGGAATTCCCATAGAAAAAATGAACTCCAGCAAAATGCATTGGGAAAATACCCACTTCATTTTTTACATTATGATCTTATGGAGGTATCTTAATTAGAGGAATAGATCAGCTAGACGCACAACGTCTCTTGCCCAGAGTAGGGAAATTGAGAACCAGAGGATATAGGTTTATGGTGATAGGAATCTGAAGGGTACCCTTTTTACACAAGGGTGGTGGGTGTATGGAACGAGCTGCCAGGGGGAGGTCTTTGAGGCTGGGCCAATCGCAATATATAAGAAACAATTAGACAGATATTTGGATAGGACAAGTTTGGAGGGATATGGGCCAAATGCAGGCAGGTGGGAAGAGTATAGATGGGATATGTTGGCTGTGTGGGCAAGTAGGGCCGAAGGGCCTGTTTCCCCGTTGTCTGACTCTATGACTATCTGCTCTATTCGGGCCTTTTACTAGTTCAGTGTAGTTTATTGTCATGTGTACTGAGGTACAGTGAAAAGCTTTTTGTTGTGTACTAACCAGCCAGCGGAAAGAAAATACATGATTATAATCGAGCCATTCACATTGTACAGATACATGATTTAGAGGAATAACATTTAGTGCAAGATAAGTCCAGTAGAGGGAGTGGCCGGAGTTCGACTCATCCTTGATTATGCTGCTGGCCTTGCCAAGGCAGCATGAGGTATAAATGGAGGAAATGGAAGAGAGGTTGGTTTGTGTGATGGTCTGGACTGCATCCACAACTCACTGCAATTTCTTGCGGTCTTGGATGGAGCTCTTCCCAAACCAAGTTATTATGCATCCGATTAAATGCTTTCCACGGCGCATCTATAGAAATTGGTGAGAGTTATTAGGGACAGGGTGAACTTCCTAAGCCTTCTGATGTGCTTTCTTATTCGTTGTTTCAATATGGGTGGTTAGGCGAAATTGTTGGTGATATTGACTGATAGGAATATGAAGTTTTCAACTTCTCCACTTCCGAGCTGTCAATGCAAACTGGGTATGTGTACCGCTGAAGTCGATCACTATCTCCTTTGGCTTGCTGACATTGAGAGAAAGGTTGGCGTCTTGACACCAGGACACAAGGTTCTCGATCTCCTTCCTGTATGTATCATCATTGTTTGCTATCAGGCCCACAATGGCATTGTCGTCTGTAAAGTTAATTTGGATCTGTAAATGGCTGCACAGTCATGGGTGTACAAGGTCTAAAGATGGGGGGCTGAGAACGCATCCTCCAATGTTGAGGACTAACGTGGAGGATGATTTGTCCCATATCCTCACTAAGGTGGATCTGTTGGTCCAGAAGTCCAGGATCCAGTTGCAGAGATGAGTGCTGACACCAAGTCCTGTGAATTTGGTGATAAGCATGGAGGGTATAATGGTGTTAAAGGCAGAGCTGTAGTTTATGAATAGGAGTGTGACATAAGTATCTCTCTTATCCAGGTGTTTCAGGGATGAGTGTAGGGCTAGGGCGATGGCATAGTCCGTAGACCTGTTGTGGCGGTAGGCGAACTGCAGTGGGTGAAGTCTACTTGGTAGACTGGATTTAATGCGTTCCATAACGAGCCTCTCAAAACATTTCATGATTTCACGATGATATTTACCATTTTACTATTCAGTAAGTTTCAATGAGATCCCCCTGTGAACTGTGAGTCACGGATGGGCAGACCTTACCTGCAGTCAAAGCCATTCTTTAAGTGCAGCAACTGTCTGGGCTGAGGCAGAACATGTTCTCCACTCAACTACATCAAGATGCTGGGAGCTAGGAAGCCTGCCTTGGTTCACACTGGAGAAAAGAGTAGGTAAGTGATGATCTCAGGGAATAGAAGATCTAAAACATAGAATCAAGTTGGAAGAACCAATGGACAAAAGTGCATGGAAGATTATTTCATCTTCATCCAGTGTTGCATTAGCTGTATGTGAAGCTTCTTGGTCCTGGGATTACATAGAGAAAATGTGGAAACAAGGAACCGCAGATGCTGGAATCTTGAACAAAACGCAAAGTGCTGGAGTAATTCAACAGGTCATGCAGCATTACTGGAAAACATAGATAGACAACTTTTTGGTTGGGAGCCTTCTTTTTAGTTTAGAGATATAGCATGGAGACAGGCTTTTCGGCCCACTGATTACATGCTGACCCATGATCACCCCATACCCTAGTTCTATTCTACAATACAAGGGGCAATTTTAAGAAGCCAAGTAACCTACCAACCTGTAGGACGAACTGCAAATGCAGGTTTAAACTAAAGATAGACACAAAATGCTGGAGTAACACAGCAGGGCAGGCAGCATATCTGGATAGAAGCAATGGGTGACGTTGCTTCGGGTTGAGACCCTTCTTCAGACTCTGTCTGCCTAACCTACAAACCTGCACCTGTTTAGAGTGTGGGAAGAAACCAGAGACCTGGAGAAAACCCACGCGGTCACAGAGAGAACTTACAAACTCCATACAGGCAACACTCGTAGTCAGCATCGAACTCGGTCTCTGGCGCTGTAAGGCCGCAACTCTACCACTGCACCACTGCAATGCCAATCTTCTAATGTTGGAGAAAGTCAACAGGTCAGGCAGTAGCTATTAAGAGAGAAAAAACGGAGTTAACATTTCAGGTCAACGACTTTCCATCCGATTTGCTTAGTATTGTTGTTATCCTCTGTTTTTATTTCAGGTTCCTGGCATCTGCACTTTATTTTTGCTGTAGAATTACTTAACCCCGGGGTTCCTTTTGATGCTAACCCTTTTGTAAGTACATGTGGAATTGGAGATTGTTTTTCTGCCTCTTTACCAAGATTAGGAATTTGAAGATAAATATGCTATCAATATTTATTTAGGCTATAGTGCAGGGTAAATATGTACCTACAAGGGGCCAATTTTAGTCTCACTAGATGCTGTAAACATTGGTAAACAAGGGATAAAAGAGTGCTTTTGTACATTCCGGAAACCAAATATACCAAGGTATAGTTGAACACAACCTAAAATACTCCCATATCCCATTTGTGTTTTAATAATTCCAAAAATATTTATACAGGTTTTAACAGCTTTATATATAATATCCTTCTATTTATGTAGGGCCAAAATCCCAGCGTATTTGTGGTTCTCTGGAAATTGAGTTTTGGAATTACTTAGCCTGTCATAACCTTGTCAGTTAAGGAAAGTATATTTTATGCTGACAGTGAAGAACAGGTAACTATTTTCTTACAGAAAAACTTTGCAATTGCATCATATTATCCATCTCTGCAGGTTTTTTTCGCTTTCGTTTTTAGAGTTATGGTGTGGAAATAGGCCGTCCAGCCCATCGAGTGTGCGCCGACCAGCAGTCACCCCATACACTTGTTCTATCCTACAAACTAGGGAGAATTTACAGAAGCCAATTAACCTACAAATGTGCACATCTTTGGAATGTGGGAGGAAATTGTAGCACCTGGAGAAAACCCACGCGGTCACAGGGGGAATGTGCAAACTCCGAACAGACAGCACCCATAGTCTGGATCGAAGCAGGGTCTCTGGCGCTGTAAAGCAGCAACTCGACCGCTTTGCCACCATGCAGTTAAAATATGGGAATATTTATTATTTGCTTACAGCATAACATGAGACCATTCAGCCAATCAAGTCTCTGCTGGCTCACTGAGCAATCCTGTACCCCAACTCATTTTTTCCTACAGCCTATTTTCCCACATTCCCTGCACGATGCAGGGAATGGTGGGATATGGATCATTTGCGGGCAGAGGAGATTAGTTGAACCTGGCATCATGTTTGGCATGAACGTCGTGGGCCAAAGGGCCTGTTCCTGTGCTGTACTGTTCCACATTCTATGTTAATTCTGTTCCAGCCTCTGCCATCCATCTACACTGGGGGCAATTCAAAACGATCAATTCACCTATCGATCAGATTATGTTTGGGACCACATCCCTTTTAAGGTCACGGGGAGGAAAGGCAACCTCCCAGAGAGCAGCGGAGGTCCAGATAGCTGAAGCAGTGAAGTTCCATCACTTCACACTCTTGAACTTCTGCAGGTGTATAGTAGAGAGTATATTGACTGGTTGCAGCTTCTTCTCTACAGCCATCAGGCTTGGAAACACTACAACCTCCAAATAAGCTCTGAGCTACATACACTTGGGGGCATTGGTTTTGCCTATTTGCACTATTATTGTTGGTGTGTGTGTGTGCGCGTGTGTGCATGTGCGCGACCCGTTGGGTTCTCCAACTCAAGCCGTTCGCAAACGTAAGATTCCAGCACTCCCCTTGCCTCCCTCAGCAGTGATCTTTAAAAAAAATTCCAATTGCACTTGCCCTGTGTGCTGCAATAGCAATTCGCCGTCCCCCTGCTAGTCTATCCATTGTGACGTCATCAGTTGAAGCTGCCATTGTGACGCCATCAGTTGATGCTGGTCGGTTAGAAATTGAAAGTATTTTAATTTTTTAAAACTTTAATCAGTAATAAGTTGAGAAATAAAGTATAAAATCTGCAGTGAAAGTGATCTCTGCCTAGAGGTGAAAAATGTGAATCAGAATATGTAAAAATCTTGTGAAAGTTGGCATTTTTAAAGCTTTAGTAGCGAATATTGCGTCATTTATAGGATAAAATCCTCACTGAGGCACAACACTGCTAGCTGAGCCATTGTGACATCATCATTTGAAGCTGGTTCTTTTAATTTCACAGTCTTTTGACTTTTTTGACTTTTAATCAGTAATGAGTCGAGAATAAGTTTAGAAATAAAGCATGAAATGTTCAGTTAAGGTGATCCCGGTCTCGACGATAAAAATGTCAATCGAATATGTAAAAATGTAATCGTTACCGGGAAGTGTTTTTGTGAAGATGGAAAGACAACCACATATACACACACACATATACACACTAACAAGATCAGACTTTTAACAAGTATATGAATATATATATATATATATATATATATATATATATATATATATATATATATATATATATATATATATGTGTGTGTATATATAATATATATATATCATTTATATATATTAAATGAGAAAAAAATCAGTATATATATAAAAGTTCAGTAAATAGATATTTAGATATCTATATAGTATATATATAGTCTATGGATAGTATTCAGAAAAAAAGTTCAGTGTATATATGTATATATATATATATATATATATATATATATATATATATATATATATATATATATATACTGAACTGATTTTTGTTCTTGTTTATTATATTGTTTACTGAACTGATTTTTGTTCTTGTTTATTATATTGTTTACAGAGTAAAATGTTTACATATGCTGTTGTGCCGCACCATGTAAGAGTTTCTTTGTTCTGTCTGGGACATATGACAATAAAACACTCTTGACTCTTGACTTTTAGCTGTGCCACTCCACTGCCCCATACACTCTGAAAATCACTGTAAACTCTTACAGGGTGGGAGCTTTTTGTTGTGTGTTAGTCAGTGAAATGACTATACATGATTACAATCAAGCCGACCACTGTGTACAGATGCAGGGTGAAGGGTATAATGTTTAGTGCACGATAAAGTCCAGTCAATTCTTATTTAAGATAGTCCGAAGGTCTCCAGTGAGGAAGATGTTGGCTCAGGACCGCTCTCTATTTTTTGAGAGGATGGTTCAGTTGCCTGATAACAGCTGGGAAGAAACTGTCCCTGAATTTGGAGGTGTGCATTTTCACACTTCTGTACCTCTTACCTGATGGCAGAGGAGAGAAGAGGGAGTGACAGGGGTGAGACTGGTCCTTGACTATGTTGGTGGCCTTGCTGAGGCAGCATGAAGTGTAAATGGAGTAAATGGAAAGGAGGTTGGTGTGTGTGATGGTCTGGGCCGAGTTCAAAATTCTCTGCAATTTTTTGCGGGTGTGGATGAAGCTGTTTCCAAACCAAGCTGTGATACATCCCGATAAAATGCTTTCGACAGCGCATCTGTAGAAACTGGTAAGAATTGTTGGGGACAAGCCGAACTTTCTAAGACTTCTAAGGAAGTTGGAGTATTGCCATTCTTGGCCATTGCTTCAATAATTCAGCTCTTCGCCACCCTCCCCCACGCTCTACTTTCAGTCTGAAGAAGGGTCCTGATGATAAACGCCCCCTCTCCTGTTCCTTCAGAGATGCTGCCCGAACCACCACATTACTCCAGCACTTTGTGACTTTAGTTGGTATAAACCCGCATCGCAGTTCCTTGTATCTATGACTCTATGCAATGCCTGTTCTGGGAGATGGTGCTGATTTAGATGGTCAGCCATAATCTTGGTGACTGAGGGAACACATTTTCAGGGCATTTTGATCTGTTTCTACACTTATTTCAAATGCTACCATTAATTGTATTGAGGCACAAGGTCAAAACATGTTCAGCCGGTTAAACAGATTTTGTTTTCTTTAAATCATTCACTAGGAATCGATTTTTGCCAGCAAGGACGGCATTAATTTAAGAGGCTTGCAGAGCCATATAAGAGAGCTGTTAAGAATCAACCATGTTGCTCCATCTGGAGAGATACATAAACCAGACTGGGGAAGGATACCCTGGGGTATGTGTTGCTTGTAGACCGTGGTTTCCAGTGGAGTCTCTTTGCAGAGTATAGACACAAAGTGCTGGAGTAACACATTGGGTCAGACAGCTCCTTTGGATGGCGTTTTGGATCGGAACCCTTCTTCAGATTTGTCCCCCTTTGTGTCCATCTTCAGTATAAACCAGCTTCTGCAGTTCCTTTCTACCCATTTACAGAGTGTTGTGACAAACACACCAAGGAGCTAAAACAACTTGTGACTGCTTTGTTCAACTTCTTAAAGATTTACTCGAAAATTTTCTACGAACATTGTTTAGTTTAGAAATACAGCGCAGAAACAGCTTCTTCAGCCCACCAAGTCCACGCTGTACAGCAATTCCCGCACACCAACACTATCCTAAACACTATAGAAACAATGGGACAATTTACAATTTTACCAAGCCAATTAACCTACAAACTTATACTTCTTTAGGGTGTGGGAGGAATCAGGTTGCGCAGAGAACGTACAAACTCCATGCAGACAACATCGGTAGTCAGGATTGAACCGGGATCGAACTGGGATCTCTGGCGCTGTAAGGCAACAACTCTACCATTGTTCCAGTCCGAGAACAGTTAGTCACATGATACAATGGAGTCATAGGGCCATACAGCACGTAAACAAGCACTTCAGCTCAACTTGTCCATACCGAACACGATGTCCCATCTAAGCTAGTCCCATTTGCCCATCTTTGGCCCATATCCCTCCAAGCCCTTCCCTTCCGTGTACCTGTCTAGATCTCTTGCAAATGCTGTTATAGTACCTGCCTCAACAATCTCCTCTGGCAGCTCGTTCCATATACCCACCACCCTCTGAGTGAAAAAGTTGCCCCTCAGGTTCTTATTACACTTTCCCCTCTCACCTGAAACCTAATGGGCCTGTCCTACTTACACAACTTTTTCGGCGACTGCTGGCACCCATCATAGGTCGTTGCAGGTTGCCGAAAATTTTTAACATGTTGAAAATTCAGCGGTGACCAAAACAAGGTACGACTCTTTGGGTGACTACTCACGACCATACAGGCTTCACCGCGCGACATGTTGCCGGGGTGTCGCCTGTATGGTCACGAGTAATCTCCTCAGTCGCCCAAAGAGTCGTAGCGTCTTTCTGGCCGCTGCTGGATTTTCAACATGTTAAAATATTTCGGCAAGAAAGTCGCGTAAGTGGGACAGGCCCATAAAATTCTTGATTTCCCTACCCTGGGTAAAAGACTCAATGCTAAAAGAAATGACAACTTTAAGACATATTTATAAATCACATTCCATTGATGCCTGATTTATTTTCCTGGAGAATATTAAAGAACCAGGTGGGTTTTAATAATGGAGTAGTAATTTAGCAGTCACCAATACTAGCCTTTTGTTGCAGAGTAACTGAACTCAAATGCCCCAGCTGCCTTAGTGGCTCAATCTCAATTTAACTCAATCTCATGCAGTCTTACCTTCTCCCTGGTTACCCCCATGGTTTTAATATATGTATAAAAAGCCTTGGGATTTTCTGAAATCTGACTCACCAAACTTTACTCTGTGGCCCCTTTAGGCCCTTCTATTTGCCTGCAAGGAGTTAAAGCAAGGAGTTCTTTCCTCCTTGCTTTATATTCCTCAATGGCCCCATCAGATTCATCCTCTTCAACCTCCCATCGGTTCCTTTTCCTTCATGACCAAACTTAAAACCTCAGCCGAGGTTTCCTTTGCCACCTTATCCCTCCTCCTTACTGGAATATGCCAGATCCTGAACTTCCATCAACTGGCATTCAACCAACTCCTGCATGTCCACTGGTGACTTAACCCAATCGCAACTGCTCCCAATATACCTTTCCAAGCTCATACCTAATAGTGTTGTCATTATGCCTTACTCCAATACCTTCCAGCAAGGCCCAGCCTTCTCCCCGTTCAAAACAATCTTAAAACTTATGGAGTTGTGATCACTATCCCTAAAATGCTCTTCCACTGTAACACCAGTCACCCGGTCAGGCTCATTTTCCAACACAAGATCCACTGTGTTCCCTTCTCAGGTTGGACACTACAGACGGACAGTATCCATGTACTGTTTCAAGAATGTATGGTTTTAATGTATGTATAAAAAGCCTTGGGAGTTTCTGAAATCTGACTCACCAAACCTTACTTTGTGGCCCCTTTAGGCCCTTCTATTTGCCTGCAAGGAGTTAAAGAAACTGTTTCAAGAAACCTTCTTGGATCCACTAAATAATTTCTGCCCTTGTCAGCACCTTTGGTGCTGAGCAAGTCCTATTGAATATTGGGGAAGTTAAACTCATCCGCTAAGCCAACCCCGTTGCTTTGGTATTTTTCAGTAATCCATCTACAGAAATGTTCCTCAATCTCCCGCTTGCTATTGAGGGGCCTATAGTACAATCCCATTAGAGTGCTTGCATCTTTCTTATTTTTAAGCTGTACCCGTATCACCTCAGCAGACAAATTCCCCAGGACAGGGTGTCTGAGTGCCTCCATGACTGATGAGTAGAGCAACTCCTCCACCACTTTTGACTTCCACTTCTCAGTAGCACAAACAGTAAACAACTTGTTCCCATGAAAATCCAAGCAGTCTTGACAATTTATTAACGATAACTCAGCTATTCGCTCAGGGGAACACATGTCCAGGAAGAAGTGGACAATTTGTCCTCATTCCAACTTACGTGCGATTGTATTGTATAAAACACTTGTCATCTCCACATGAGTGGCACGGTGGCACAGCGATATAGTTGCTGTCTTACATCGCCAGAGACCCGGATTCAATCCTGACTACAGGTGCTGTCTGTACAGAGTCCGCACCTTCTCCCCGTGGTTTCCACCCACACTCCAATGTGGTACATGTTTGTAGGCTAATTGGCTTGGAAACATTGTCTCGAGTGTGTCTCGGATAGTGTTAGTGCGCAGGGATCGCTGGTCAGTGCGAACTCGATAGACCGAAGGGCCTGTTTCCACGGCGTACCTCTAAACTAAACTAAACTACATGGAAATAAATGTAACAACCAACCCATGACATTGTTGATGCAGATGAAAGATTCCCTTTGATTGAAATCAGAAATGCACGTGTAAGATCTCTAATCACAATTACATTGTAAACAGTAACTCAGGAAATCTTCCCTGATCGTACAGATGTTAAAAACGAGATAAGCCTAATATTGTTTGACCAGTAATTTCATCATGTGCACATAACTGCTGGAGGTGGAATTTATTTTATTTGCTTCAGATAAAATATTTATGGGTTTCTTTCCCGTTTGGCAGGGACTTTTTATCTTGTTGCCTGGAAACATTTGGTAATCTGATCAAGTCAATTCACAGTTTACTTGTAATGGCATGACGATGAAGTTAAGTGAAACACTTCCTGTTTAGCTTACCTCCTGAACCGTTACACAATGTTATCTGAAAATAATATTGGAAAGAACCAGCGTTGGGGAACCAAAGGACATAGGTTTGAGGTGAGAGGTGAATTGTTTAATTGAAACCAATGGGGCAACTGCTACACAACGAGCAGCAGGGTGACGCAGCGGTAGAGTTGCTGCCTTGCATCTCCAGAGACCCCAGTTCGATTCTGACTACGGATGCTGTCTGCATTGGATTTGTACTTTTTCCCCGGGACCTGCGTGGGTTTTTTCCGGGTGCTCCGGTTTCCTCCCACACTCCGAAGATGTACAGGTTTGTAGGCTAATTGGCTTGGTAAAATTGGAGATTGTCCCTGGTGTGTGGGATAGTGTTAGTGTGTGAGGATCGCTGGTCGGTGTGGACTTGGTGGGCTGAAGAGCCTGTTTCTGCGCTGTATCTCCAAACTAAACTAAACTAAACTAAACACACAGAGGGTGGTGGGTATCTTGAACAAGCTGCTAAAAGAGGTAGTTGAGGCAGGAACTGTAATAATATTGAAAAAACATTTAGACAGTTACATGGATAGGAAAGGTTGAGGGGAATATAGGCCAAATGCAGGCAGGTGAAACTAGTGCAGATGGGGCATCTTGGTTGGCATGGGCAAGTTGGGCCGAAGGGCCTGTTTCCATGCTGTATGGCTGTGACTCATTTGTGTCATGTGACTCAATGACTCTATGAATTGTGATCATGACCCCCAAAATGCTCTTCCACTGAAACATCAGTCAGCTGACCAGGCTCATTACCCAACTACGGGTGCTGTCTGAACGGAGTTTGTACGCTCTCCCTGTGACCGTGTGGATTTTCTCAAGGCTCTCCAGTTTCCTCCCACACTCCAAAGACATGCAGGTTTGTAGGTTAATTGGCTTCTATAACTATTCCCAGTGTTTAGAATAGATCTAGTGTACAGTTCATCATCGGTCGACGTGGACTCAGTGGCCAAAGGGTTGTTTCCATGCTGCGTCTCTGAACTAAACAAGCTGCAGTATGTTCCCTTCTTGGGTTGAACTATCTATACACTGTTTCAAGAACCATTCAAATGTTGCCCCTTCTAAGCCTTTGGAAGTGAGCAATGTCCAGTCAATACTGGGGTAGTTATAGTCACCTCCACTCTCCACCTTCTATCCAAACATGAACGCACATTTGTCAAAAATGTAGATTGTGAAAAATCTGTTCCAGCCACTCAGGTGGCCCCACAGTTCACAAATCCAATACAGATTATGATGAAATTGTTTTGTCTCGTTTAGTTTAGTTTAGTATAGAGATACAGCGCAGAAACAGGCCCTTTGGCCCACCGAGTACACGCCAACCAGCAACCTCCGCATACTTACACCATCCTACACACACTTGGGACAATTTACAGTTGTACCAGGCCGGTTAATCTACAAATCTACAGGTATGTCTTTGGAGTGTGGGAGGAAACCGGAAATCCCAGAGAAAACACACGCAGGTCATGGGGAGAACGTACAAACTCCGCACGGACAAGTACCCGTAGTCAGGATCGAACCTGGGTCTCTGGCACTGTAAGGCAGATACTCTACCGCTCCGCCACCATGTTAACCAATTTTACATACAAACAAATGTATTAAGAGGAGGAGGCTAGTCGATGCCTGAGGACAGCTCTGCCACCCTAGAACATGGATAATTTCACTGCAATCATTCCTGCCTACACATGGTAACATTTCACCCCCTTGCTTATCTAAAATATCTTTACCTCTTCTTTAAAAATATTCAAAGCCTCTGCTTCCACTTTGAGGAAGAGAGAGCCAAAGACTCCAGGCAAACGCTCCAGGCAAATCCTCGTTAAAAGTCATGGTCAAGTCATAGAATCATACAGCGTGGAAACAGGCCCTTCGGCCCAACATGTCCCATCTACACTAGTCCCACCTGCCTGTGTTTGGCCCATATCCCTCTAAACCTGTTTCTTAAATGTTACGATAGTCCCTGCCTCAACTATTTCCTCCGGCACCTAAGAAGGGAGTGGATGTGGAAGTAGTATGACATAGAACCAGTGTGAACGGGCGAGCGGTGGTCGGCGTGGACTCGGTGGAACAAATGGCCCGTTTCTGTGCTGTATCTCTAAACCTAACACAACACACAAATTATACACAAATCACACCTAGATTCTGCAAGACAGTGAAAAGAAAAAAGAACTGTGCAAAAAAACAAGATGTTAGTACAAAACACATTTAGAAAAAAACAGGCAGAGGAAGTAATGGATAAAGTCACACAGCACGGAAGCAGGCCCTTCGGCCCATCCCGTCCATGCCAAACAGGCTTAAAAAGACTTACAAATAAAGGGCCATTAAATGACCCTTTCATTTTAAATAGTTGCAGCCTAATGCTGGATTTTCCCACAAGTGGAAACATCCTTTCCCTATCCAGCCTGACACGATTCTTCAGAGTCTTGTATATCTTAATCAAGTGGGCCTCTCATTCTTGTAAACTTCAGCGGGCACAGGCCGTGCCTGTCCGACCATTGCTCATACTCTGCTTGGCCTTGCTCGATGCATTGAAAGCTGAACGTGAAATGATTTGAACAGGATAGAATAAACGCACCATCTGTTCCATTTTTGTTTTTAGGTAAGGATTTTCAGCGCAGTCTTTATTTTACTGTGGTCGCTTGGAGTCTGGGAAAAAGCCCAGCTCAATGAGAAGTGTGTTTGTTCTGCTCCACGTAAATGCAATCATAAATTTCATGGCTGGTATTTACAGAGAATTTTATAGCGAAATGTAGCAAAGATTGGCAAATGCATTTTCTGCAAAAAGTCAATGAATTACTGTTTCAGTCTGGTTGAAAGTTTCTCTGATGTGCGTGCACCCTCCATTAGCTGGAGGAATGGGGGTGGTTATTTAGAAATTAATCAATTAAGCGATATTAATGAAAAGCTTCCACACTGCAGGAACACCATGAAGTGTCAGCGTGAATGTTGAAAGTGGCTACGCAAGTAATTATCATGGATAGGAAGGCAGAAACAAAGAAATGCAGAAGCTGGTTTATACCAAAGGTAGACACAAAGTGCTGGAGTAACTCAACAGGTTAGGCAAAGACCAGGTACCGGGGTGGAGCGAATCAGCGGCTGTGGCGGACATTGTCCACAAAGGGCTGGTTTCAAGATGGCGGCGGACGGAGGAGAGCATCGGTCGCCAGGACAACGGGCCTTTAAGGCCAAGATCAGACAGCACTCTTCAGAACTTTGAAACTTTGTTGGCGCCAGAAGAGTGGAGACACTTTGTGTACTCTCTCTGTGAAGTCTACTATTACACTCCAATCTTTAGTTTAGGTTCGTTTATTGTCACGTGTACCGGGGTACAGTTGCGGTTTTTTTGTTGCTATCCAGTCAGCGGAAAGTCTATACATGATTACAATTGGGCTGTCCAGTGTACAGATACAGGATAAAGGGGATAACATTTAGTCCAAGATAAATTCCAGTGACTTCCTATTAAAGATAGTCCGAGGGTCTCCAGTGTGGTAGATGGTACTGAAGGCAGTTCTCAAGTTGGTGAGAGGTTGGTTCAAGTGCCTGATAACAGCTGGGAAGAAATTGTACCTGAATCTGAAGGTACAGTGTATGTGTTTTCAATGTTCTGTACCTCTTGCCTAATGGGAGAGGGGAGAAGGAGTGACCAGGGTGAGAATGGTCCTTGATTATGCTGGTGGCCTTGCCGAAGCAGCGTGAAGTGTAGATGGAATCAATGGAAGGAAGGTTGGTTTGTGTGATGGTCTGGGCTGCGTCTACAATTCTCTTCAATTTATTGCGTTCTTAGATGGAGCCATTCCCAAACCATGCTATCTTCTTCTTCTTGCGTATGGCGTGCATAGCCTGAAGTTGTAGGTTAACTTGTTCTATTTGATCTAATTGTTTGTGCACGTCGGGTTGATTGCATTAGTGGAAACAGGGTGGACCACATGAAACTTGTAATCTCCCACCCCAAACCATGCTGTGATGCATCCCGATAAAATGCTTTCTGCGCGCATCTGTGGAAGCTGGTGACAATACCTGGGGAAATTCTGATCTTCCTAAGCCTTCTAAGGAAGTATAAGCATTGGTGTGCTTTCTCAGTGGGTTGTTTCTATGCATTATGTACTTAATAATGTACTAGGATTGTTCTTATGTCTGGCCATAGAATTACTGAACTGTGTGCAAATAAGAGTTTAGCTGTACATTGAAGTTCGGAAAGTGGAGCATTTCACCCCAGAAATGGTTCCAATGGGTCTCCGTACCACAAAAAAGCATTTTATGTTCTGAGGTGTAGCACAGCATGGACCGAGTTGTTTCCCTCATTTAATGGATGTCTTGGCTGTCCTGCTGTTTTCTGTTCCTTACAAATTAATTAAAGCTGCATTCAGAGCAAAGCACTTGCCATAAAAGCTTTGCCCATTGCTGCAAAACTGATGTGAAGCCCAGGGTTATATTGATTTGTACGCTGCTCAGAATCAATCCTTCGGGTGACTATGGAGTCACACGCCCAAAGTCCCAGCCTTTCCTCGTGCGTCTAATGAATGAGTGCAGGCACGCACACACACTCAAACAGCCACTTTAGACTTGATAGATACAGCACTGAAACAGGCCCATTAGCCCACCGAGTCCACGCAGACCAGAAATCACCCCATGTACCAATACTATCCTACACATTAGGGACAATTTACAATTTTACCGAAGCCAATTAACCTTCAAACCTGCATGCCTCTGAAGAGTGTGGGAGGAAACAGGAGCGCCCTGAGAAACCCCACGCAGACACAGGGAAACGTTAAGAGTAAGTTTATTGTTCCTTAATAGTCATTGTTATTGGCAGGATTGGTGCATTTTTGAGAAATAAAAAAATTATGCATTGCACTTCATGATGAGCATTGAAAGGAAAATAGTTGATATTTTTTGCTTGTAAGACGTTTAGGAGTAAAAGCAAAGGTGACAGGAGTAAGGGAAGAGCGTGGAGCTGAGGCCCAATATCAGGTTGGAAAGCCTTGGAGTCATAGAATGCAGCACTAGGCTCTTCAACCCATCATGTCCATGCTAGCCATCAAGTGTCCATCCAAACTAATCTCATTTTCTATGCCTTGGTCATTCAAGTGCTCATCCATATGTTATGAGAGAACCTTCTCCTGGCATTGCATTCCAGATTGCAAACACACATTGGATGTTTTTTCCCCCCTGAAATAGACAGTAGTGCAGCACAATGGCGCAGCAGTAGAATTGGTTCGATCCTGTTTACGGGTTCTGTCTGCATGGAGTTTGTACGTTCTCCCTGTGACTGTGTGGGTTTTCTCCAGGTGCACCGGTTCCCTCCCACGTTCCAAAGACTTAGAGGTTTATTAGTTAATTGGCTCCGCAAAATTATCCCTGTTGTACAGGCTAGAACTAGTGTATGGGGCGATTGCTGGTTGGCGTGGTATTTATTTGCCAGCACATAAGCCAAATCCCTCCTTTCCCAACATATCCATGTGCTTGTGGCACTATTGTACCTGCGTTCACTCGCAGCCCGAGCAGAACATTCCACGCACCCAAGACCTTCTGTGTAAAACAACCTGCAACGCATATCTCCTTTGCCCCTTTCACCTGAAATCTATTCCCTCCAAATACTGATTTGATATTTCTGTCCTGGGGAGGAAGGTTGTGATTGTCTATTCCTTTCATCATTTTAAATACTTCTATAACATCTCCCCTCAACCTCTGGCGTTCCAGACAAAACAATCCAGGTCTGTCCGACCTCTCCCTATGGATAATCCCTCCTCATCCAGGCATCATTCTGGTACTCCTCCTCTGCACCCTTTCCAATGTCTCCACATCCTTCTGTAATGGGAAATGAGAAAGCATGCAGAACTCCAAATGCCACCGAACCAAATTCCTAAGATCCCCTGTGACCTTTACACTCTTTCCCTTAAACATATGCCCTCCGGCTCCACGAGTCTTCTTTCGGGAGTAATATATCTCACAGTCCTTCCTATCATGGAGAGGGAGCTGGGGTCTGGCCTACCGTGCCCTCAATGTTGGATGCAGGTGGCTTCCCCGGGGCGAGGTGAGGGACATCTCGTCCAGGGAAGGTGATGGCTGAAGGCCCGCAGCAGCCTGGGGCTCGCCTGGACCGGGCACCACTCATAACAATGAGAGCGCTGACTGGACTTTGAAAATGGCGGCAAAATATGGCGCCTCTATGTGCGGGCTCAGTAAACTGTTTTCTGTACACTTTGCTAATCAGTGATGTGCAATACTGTACCGGTCTGTAAGTAAGAAAATAATTTCACTGTGTGTTTGCACATGGGAACCACTGAACCACCATGGCCACTATCTTATTGAATGGGGCAACATGGTGAGGGTTGCACAGTGGCGCAGTGGTAGAGTTGCTGCCTTACAGCGCCAGAGAGCCCAGTTCGATCCTGACTACAGGTTTGTACCGAGTTTATACGTTCTCTCCATGACTCCGTGGGTTTTCTCCAGTTTCTCCAGACCGGGTGCTCCAGTTTCCTCCCACACTCCAAAGATAAAAATTGTGATTTGTCCCTAGTGAATTGGATAGTGTTAATGTAGGGATGATCGCTGGTCGGCGCAGACTCGGTGGGCCGAAGGGTGTGTTTCCACACTGTATGTTTAAGAAAGAGATGCCGATGCTGGAAAAAATCGAGGGTAGACATAAATGCTGGAGAAACTCAGCGGGTGAGGCAGCATCTATGGAGCGAAGGAATAGGTGACGTTTTGGGTTGAGACCGTTCTTCAGACTGATGTATCTCTGTACTAAACTAAAGTAAACAGCCTGGAGAGGTGAAATGGTGTATTGCAGTCCCTGATTCCCATTCTCTACATGGTGGAAGCTAGCTTATAGTGCAATAAAAAAAAGTCAGTGCAAACAACAAACATATTTTTAGATTTTCTAATTAATATTTCATGAGATGTTCCAGGGATCAATATACATTAACAATATTGACAAAGGATTTTCGAAGAAAATAACTTTTCCCAGTATCTATTGGACTTTGATTCTCTGTTTATATGTTTTAACTCGAGATAAGCAAAACTTGCAAGTATACCATCCAATTTGGGTGCACAAAACTCCTTTGGTAATCATTTTAATGGAATTCATTTTAACAAGAATTTCTTATTTGGAATAAGATGGCTGTTACATAGTGGATTGTGGAATATTATGGACATCTGCAGGGGAATAGTGTGAAGGCATATTTTCAAAACCAAGATGTAATGCTAATTAATGTGGATTGTTAATGAAGTTGTAAAGAATTATTTCCAATCATATGACTTTTTCTTCTGAAACAACCCATTGGAATGAAAGATGACTTGCTTCTACTCCATGTTTGGGATCCAGGGGAAAGCTAATGAAGCCCAAATGAGGTTCTTCCACATTAGCGCAGGGGGTAGAGCTGCTGCCTCATGGCACCAAAGACCCAGGTTTGATTCTGATCTGGGGTGCAGTCCGTGTGGAGTTTACACGTTCTCTGTGGGACCACGTGGGTTCCTTCAGGTGCTCTGGTTTCCTCCCACATTCCAAAGGCGTGCAGATGTGTAGGTTAATTGGCTTCTGTAAATTGCCCCCTGGTGTGTATGGTGTGGATGGAAAAAATGGGATAACTTAGAACTAATGAGAACAGATGATTGATGGTCGGCGTGCTTAGTTTAGTTTAGAGGTACAGTGTGGCAACAGGCCCTTCGGCCCACCAAGTCCACGTCAACCAGCAATCACCCATATGCTACTTCTATCCGACATACTAGGGACGATTTACAGGGGGCCAATTAACCTACAAACCTGGAATGTGGGAGGAAACTGGAGCATCCGGAGAAAACCAACGCGGTCACAGGGAGAACGTACAAACTATACACAGACACCACCTGAGGTCAGGATTGAACTAGTGTCTTTGGCGTTGGACGGCAGCAACTCTACCGCTGCACCATTGTGCCACCCTTGTAGATAATATATCACTGAAAGACACATTTCAAGCAATTGAGGATTGAAAAAGCTTTTGATCCAAATTATCACAACACGGTTAACTTGACTTCAGCAGAGATAGGGCTTAGTGGAGGCACAGCTGTTAAGATACAAAATGTGTTTATATGACCTGGACCAACGATGCAGATATCCAAATTCAAATCCCACTGCGGCAGCTGTGGAATTTAAATTCAGTTAACCATTTGGTAGCAACAACTATTTTAAGGAATGAAAAGCACCTCTGGTTTTGCAAGAGAAGACAGACACAAAATGCTGGATTAACTCAGCGGGACCGGCAGCATCTCTGGAGAGAAGGGATAGGTGATGTTTCAGGTCGAGACCCTTCTTCAGACCGACAGTCAGGGAAGAAGGAAACGAGATTTGAAGAGGTGCAAAGAACAAATAAATGAATGCCTGACCCACTGAGTTACTCCAGCATTTTGTGTCTATCTTCAGTGTAAACCAGCATCTGCAGTTCCTTCCTACACATTGTGTCTGCTCCATGCAAAATCTCCTCAAGGTATGCCTGCTTTGAAGAAGTTATTTTCCTCTCTCTGATGAGAGTTCTGCAACACACTGTCTTGCTGCATGTCCTTTTGCATACCTTTCATTCATTTGTTCTTTGTACCTCTTCATATTCTCAAGAGGCAAGAGTGTTTTATTGTCATATGTCCCGGATGGGACAATGAAATTCTTACTTGCTGCAGCGCAACAGAATATGTGAATATGTAAACATAGTACATAACGGGGGAAGAGAAATAACAAATATAGTGCAATAATAATATAGCCTTTTGCAGTTCAGAGCTCAGGGCTTATTCGTTGTTGTGTTTAATAGCCTGGTGGCTGAAGGGAAGAAGCTGTTCCTGAACCTGGATGTTACAGTTTTCAGACTCCTGTACCTTCTTCCTGATGGCAATGGTGAAATGAATGTATGGCCAGGATGGTGCGGGTCCTTGATAATTTTGGCGCTAGTTTCCTCTCCCCTGACTCAGTCTGAAGAAGGGTCTCGACCTGAAATGTCAACTATTTCTTTTCTCCAGTGATGCTGCCTGACCTGCTGAGTTACTCCAGCAATTTGTGCCTATCTTTGGTGTAAACCAGCATCTGCAGTTCCTTCCTATACATTTAGCAATGTGTTTCAGGGCAGGAGGTGAGCTGTCCTGTGTGCACCCACAAACCCACTCCAAGTGGTTGACTCCTAAATACCCTCTGAAATGACCAGGAAGGTAGTTCAAGACCAATGAGGAATGGCTCATAAATGGTGGACATGCTAGCCTTGCTCAAATCCCCAATAAATAACAGAAAAGGGAAATGAAGGAGCTGTAAATAGGACTGAAATTATACAATGATCTGTTTTACAATATTGCATGTATCCTCAAACCAGACCAACACGCGAACTAACCGCCCTTCCATTGACTCCATCTACACTTTACGCTGCCTTGGCAAGACCACCAGCATAATCAAGGACTAGTCTCACCTCGGTCACTCCCTCTTCTCTGCTCTCCCATCAGACAAGAGGTACAGAATTTTGAAAACACACACCCCCAGATTCAGGGACAATTTCTTCCCAGCTGTTATCAGGGAAAGTGAACCATCTTCTCACTAGATAGAGTGCCACCCTGACCTCCCATCTACCTCATTGGAGACCTTTGAACTATCTTGAATCGGCCTATCTTGCACTAAATGTTGTACCCTTTATCTGTGCACTGTGGACTGTGACTGTAATGAAGTGTGGTCTTTTCTGAGTGGATAGCATGCAAACAATAGCTTTTCACTGTACCTTCGTACACGTCACAATAATAAACTAAACTGAAGTATTGATCATCGTCACAATATAGAACTCATCCATTTTTTTCCAGTCTCAGCCCAACAGTGATCCCTATCGGGAGGAAGATTTTGCAAACCAGCTATAGATCTTTGTGCATTCATAGATTTTCTTGAAGCCCCACGCAGGAAATGAAATATCTCTCCGCATGGGCACATAGAAACATTAGTTTACTTAACGGTGGCTTTTGAGGCATTGCTTTTGATCTTCTGATGCGTTTGGCTTTATCATGGCAATAAAATGTCTTTGAATCAATAAAGGCAGCGTCATCAAAATCAGATAATACTATTATTGAGCCTATTCTTCCAAAGGGTGAAGCATAAAGTTAGAAGTTAAGCCTATTATTTGCCAACTTTGGTTCCTTTCAAACTAAATGTGATATCTTTGGTCCTTAATTCCACCCAAATATTTATGATTTGTGAGGTACAAATTCTGCAGTGAAATGCACCCTGGGTGTATTTTAACAGTTTTCTGCCAAAGTGCATAATAACCCATAGAAAATGTGCAATGATGCGGTGAATGCAAAATGGCAGACTCTTCCAGCAAAGGAACCAATGCACGTGACAGAATTATGTGCAGTTAATAAAACATTAAAAGCCATTGGGGCTAGATAGGCACATGGCGAAACAAGGAACTGGAGATGTGAGTTTACAAAAGAAGACATAGAATGCTGGAGTAACTCAGCGGGTCAGACAGCATCTCTGAAGAATGTGGATAGGCGACATTTTGGGTTGGGACCCTTCCTCAGATTGATTGTGGGGGGAGGGGAGGAGGGGGGAGGGAGGACGAAAGCTGCGTCCACAATTCTCTGCAATTTCTTGCCGTCTAGCATGGAGCTGTTCCCAAACCAAGCTGTGATGCATTCTGATAAAATGCTTTAGCAGCGCATCTGTAGAAGTTGGTGAGAGAGTTTTGTGCATCTGTGCTGGGAATGGAGGGGTACGTAGGCAGTTTATCTTGTCATTATGTTCGCCTCAGACAATCGGTATAAAAAATTTAAAATACTCAGCAGTCTAATCAGCTAAATATTGATCAAAATTCAACTACCCTCATCAAATAAACGCTACTGGAATAAATTGAAGGAAATTTACAAATATAGAAGAAAAATCCACTGCCATATTAAGAGCAACAATGAGTGGCAAAACATTAATGCTTCGATTATTCAAGACTCTGGTGGTGTCAAACTAACAGATATTCCAGACGATTGGATTGTATTCCTATTAATAAACCAACAACATTGTAAATAACCTTTTTTAGGATGAGTTTTAGGTTTCTTATTGTCATGTGTACTGAGGCATGGTGAATACTTCCGATCAGATCAGGTAGTACTATACTTAAATGCAAACAAGTCAAACTCAAGTACAATAGGTAGAGCAAAGGGGAAGATATATAGTTCTCAGCATTGTAGCGCATCAGTTACAAAGATCGTTTTAGCGTTAAGGGGCTGTCCCACTTGGGCGACCTAATCCGCAAGCTCCAGGGCACTCGCCTGGAAAGCCTCGAGCTGGATCGACCATCCGTGTTGAAACCGCGAGCTGGATCAACCGATCACACACACACACACACACACACACACACACACACACACACACACACACACACACACACACACACACACACACACACACACACACACACACACACACACACACACAGAGCGAAGGTGGGGGCCAGGGAAAGCGGGGGAGCGCTGTCTGTGCGATGAAGAGGAAGGTAAACGGCTGCCACAGTGTACGGTAAGTCCTTTAGAGAGCACAGAGTGGGGAGGGGGAGAGAAGGGGAAAGAAGGGGGCGGAGAATTGGGGGAGAAGGAGTGGAGACACTTTTAGGAAGTAGAATAATAATAAAGTTTAGCGGGCATTTTATCTACTGGTAGGCCTTCCTAAGTCCTGAAACTCCAATGAGCCAATCAAAATGCCCGGTCAGCGAAGGAGATTGCCTACGGCTGCCCTCCACTGCCTGTAAGTAAATAGCGACCCCACTCGAGTTACTACGAGTTAAAAAGTCCAATGCCGACCAAATTTTTCTCGTGGCCTGGCTGAGGCCACGAGTAGGTGGGAACTCACCTCGAGCATGAAGGAGAGTTCCAGCGACCTCATAGGACCACCTAGGACCACGTGTCGACCATGCTGCGAGTTTGAAGGTTGAAGACACTCTTCTAAACTCGCAGATTAGGTCGCCCAAGTGGGACAGCCCCTTAAGAGAGCTTAGAAACAAAGTGCTGGAGGAACTCAACAGGTCAGGCAGCATCTCTGGAGCAAAGGAACTGGTGACATTTTGGTTTGGAACCATTCTTCAGACATATACATGTATAGAATGCTGCGGTAAGTTGTAGGTAACCTCTGCAAACACCACCCAGCCACTCCCCCCATCTCTCCCCCCCCCCCCCCCCCCAACACCTCCCCTTTTATTTCCCCTCCCTCCCGCCTCCCGCCTCCCTTCTCCCTTCTCAACCCTGGCTGTTTTTGCACTAGTTCCCCCCCCCCCCTCCATTTTCTCCAGAGATGCTGCCTGACCTGCTGAGTTACTCCAGCTTTTTGTGTCTATCTTTGTTCCAGCAAGTGAGTCTAAAGGTCATGTGCAAATCGCAACCAGTTGAGATGGAAGAAGCAAGGATCTGCATGTCCATTTTGTAAAAATAAATAGGACACAAAGTGCTGGAATAGCACAGTGGGTCAGACAGCATCTCTGGAGAACATGGATAGCAGAGGTGCTGCCTGACCCACTGAGTTACTTCAACACTTCTTTCAGGTGAGAAGGATTTTTAAACAATGGACGGCTGAGTGGCACAACGGTAGAGTTGCTGCCTCACAGTGCCAGAGACCTGGGTTTGATCCTGACTACGGTGCTGTCTGTGTGGAGTTTATACGTTCTCCCCGTGACCTGTGTGGGTTTTCCTCGGGTGCTCTGGTTTCCTCCCACACCCCAAAGACGCACAGGTTTGTAGGTTAATTAGCTTCAGTGCAAATTGTAAATAGTCCCCTAGTGTGTGCGATAGTGCGAGTGAAACAAGGTGATCGCTGGTTGACACGGACTCGATGAGCCGAAGGGCCTGTTTTGCACGTTGAATCTCTAAAGTCTAAAGGAATAACGGATTGTCAGAGTTATTAATTTCAGTCTTTGGCATCCATATTCTTTTTCTTAATATATATATTTTTTATTTATATTTTTTTATTAGAAGTAATGTACAATAGTATAAACCAAAAATAACATAATACATTTCATGTACCACTTCTTGTTTATAACTTTAATAATAGAAAAGTACCAGAAGCAAGAATTAAGAAAAATAGAGAAAGTTAGATAAGATAGTGATATTAATAGTACGTGAAAAAGAGGAAAGAAAGAGCCCATAAAGACGTAGAGCACGAGAAAGAGTAAAAGAAAGAATAATTAAAATTTAAAAATGGAAAATATAAAGAAAATAAAATAAAAGGGATGTACCTGCTTCATATCTTTACACACCCCTCACCAGGTCCTGAAACTGATTATTTCCAGAGTTATGTTGCACCTTATGCTTGCAATAAGTCGATAAATGGAGACCAAATCGTTAAGAATTGGTCTAATTTGCCTGCTAGGATGAATCTCATGTCTTCGAGGTGTAACATTTCGGACATATTTGAAATCCACATTTTTAACGTTGGTGTGGGTGCATTTTTCCACAATTTAAGTATAAGTTTTTTTGCCGTTATTAAGCCATAATTAAGGAAACTCTTTTGGAACTAAGTCAGCTCAAAGCCGACTTCCATTGTTCCAAAGATAATTAGTTCTGCGTTAGGTTTTAATTTTATTTTAAATAATTTTGGCATCCATATTCTGAGAAAGAGTTCATTTAAAACAAAGTTGTTCCCAGGAACAATGCCCAAAGATGATAAAATTATGGAAATTTACAATGTAGAAAGAAGCCAGCTGGACCATCACGGTCTTGCCAGCTGAAAGCTCTCAGTCTATGCCCTCGCTCCACTCACGTTTTAAACATGATGAGAATGTTTGCCTCCAGTCTGTTCTTGATACCTGCCAGACTTCTGTGCAAAATACATTTCTTGAACTTCTCTCTAATCCTTGCATCATAAATCTGTAAGCAGGTCATCAAACAAAGGACTGCAAATACTGGAAATCTGCCAAAAAAACCCAAGACAATGCTACCAATCCTCAGCAGGTCAGACAGCATCTGTGGAGAGAGAAACAAAGCTAACAGCAAAAGACCCGTTGGTTTAGCAAAGGTACTTTATTTGTCACAAGCACCAAGGGACAGTAAAATTCATTTTTGTATACATTTCAGTACGTGCCACATAAGCACATAACACGTAAGCACTTATATAAGCATTTCAGATGCAGCGCAAGTGTGTAGCAGTGGTACATTGAGACAGTCTGCTCAGCTTGTGATTTCCACACTCCCTTTCAGGGCCTGTCCCACTTACGCGACCTTTTCATCGGCTGCCGGCACCCGTCATATGACTCCGAAAATTTTCAACATGTTGAAACTTCAGCAGCAACAAGAAAGACGCTACAAATCTTTGGGTGACTTGGAGACCTCTCATGACCATACAAGCGACTCCTGGCGACCTTTCACGACCATACAGGTGACCCCCTGGCGACATGCCCCCTGGTGACACCCCACAGCACCCGCGAGGTGCTGTATGGGGGTCGCCTGTATGGTCTGAGAGAGGTCTCCTAGTCACCCAAAGAGTTGTAGCGTCTTTCTGGTCGCCGCTGAATTTTCAACATGTTGAACATTTTCGGCGACCTATGATGGTGCCGGCAGTCGCCGAAAAGGTCGCGTAAGTGAGACAGGCCCTTTCGACTCATCTCATTTGCTGGAATGTTAATTAGACTGTTGTACAACCTATATAAAAAATATGACCAAAAGTTTTGTTGGTTTATCAAAAGGAGTAAAACGGGTGACCAGATGGTTAACTTTTCTTTCCTGAGTGTTGGGGCAGCACAGTGGTACAACTGGTAGAGCCACTGCCTCGCAGTGCCGAGGGCAGGTTCGATCCTGAGCTCGACTGCTGTCTGTCTGGAGTTTGCACATTCTCCCTGCGATCGCGTGGGCTTCCACCAGGGGCTCCGGTTTCCTCCCACATCCCAAAGACGAGCGGGTTTGTAAGTTGATCGACCTCTGTAAATTGCCGCAAGTGTGTAGGGCATGGATGATAACATTGAACTTATGTGAAGATAGACATAAAATGTTGGTAGACATAAAACACAGAAGGTCAGGCAGCATCTCAGGAGAAAAGCAATAGGTGACATTTCGGGTCAGAACCCTTCTTCAGACTGAAAGATAGTGATGGCCAGAACAAAACAGTGTTGGCAACAGTTGACCTCAGGAAGGGTAGAGTCCATAATTGTTTGCTGGGGGAGATATGCTAATGATAGGGATACAAGAATGTGAACAGTGGAACTAGTAGAATAACTCGGGGGAGACAGGTGAGGGAGAGAGGGGGGAGGAAATACAGGAGTTACTTGAATTTAGAGAAATCAGCGTTCATACTGTGTGAATGATGAACTAATATGAATGGGTGATTGATGGTCAGCATGGACTTGGTGGGCCGAAAGGCATGTTTCCATGCTGTATCTCTAAACTAAACTAAATTAAACTAAACTAAATTAAACTCAATTCAACTCTCCTTTTCCCTCCATCGATTTTTCCTAACTTAAATCTACGCCTCCCCATTCCCCTAATTTTGATTCACTCCGTGTCGGGCTATCAGAGTTTTATAACGTGAGGAGCAAGAGTTGGCAATATAACCTCAACAGCCTATGCTGCCATTCAATAAGATGAAGGTTGATCTAATCTTGGCCCCAGTTCTACTTGCCTGCCTGTTCTCTATAATCCTTGATTTCTTTGCAGTCCAAATTTCTGTCTATCACCGCCTTGAATGTATTCAATGATTCAGCCTCCACAGCTGTTTGAGGTAGCAGATCCAAACATTCACGCGAGAAAGGAAATTCCTCCTCGTCTCCGACTTAAACGGGCAACATTTTATCCTGCACCCCCTCCTATCCCCAACATTCCTTCAGCATCTAAAAGAGTGAGATACAGAACCACATCATAAGTTGAACCCATGCAACATGACAACATGGAAAATTAAACTCCTGAAAACACAAATGAGTGATATTGACAAGGCCGGAGCCACAATGATGATAAAATATTAGCACCATTGAGTTCCAGTGCATTTATATCAGTCTCACGTAGGAATGCACTATGAGAATTGAAGACTGCTACTGTTCTATATATTTTCGAGCTGTTTATTCTCACAGAAGTTCTGTCATCGATAGCCACACAATCCAAAACATCTGCTTTTTATTTCGCATTTCTTGCAGAAGTGATTTATTTTTTCTGCCACCACGGCATATTTTTGCGATTATTGCCTAAGAAATGATGGACAATGTCTTGTACGTTATATTACTTTGCTGCCTTTTTCTGCCTTTGTATTGCGTGCCAGTGAAACTGCTCTGTCAATGTTGATGGAAGCCATGCAGAGTAAATTGGTGGATGGCTGGACGTTTGGGGGAAAGGGGAGGGGGGGGGGGGGGGGGTGGGAGGGTGGCCAAGTCTCAATTCTGGCAAACAATACAGAGACCACCTTGAATATCAACATCACCTCTACCTATCACTGACTGTGGGATATTTGCAAGCACCACAAAGTAAACCTTGGGCACCTTACAACCCAGTGGTACGAATGTTGATTTCTCCAACTAAGTAATCCTTGCTTTCCTTCTATCTCCGTCACTCACCTACCTTATCTCGCCGACCTCCTAGTTAATTTCACTGTTTGGATGCCTCGTTGTCCCGTCAGCCAATAATGAACCATTCTACATTTCCTGATCATCGTCTGCTTTGATCTGTCATTTACACACCTTACCCTTCCATATCTCTAGTTTCCCTCTCTTCTGACTCTCAGTCTGAAGAAAGGTCTCGGCCCGAAACATCACGCATTCCTCCTCTCCAGAGATGCTGCCTGTCCTGATGAGTTAATCCTGCATTTTGCGATTAACCTTCGGTGTAAACCAGAAAGAGAGAGAGAGATAGAGTGAGAGAGAGAGAGAGAGGGAGAGAGAGAATGAGAGAGAGAGAAGAGAGAGAGAGAGAGAGAGAGAGAGAGAGAGAGAGAGAGAATGGGAGAGAGAGAGAGAATGAGAGAGAGAGAGAGAGAGAGAGAGAGAGAGAGAGAGAGAGAGAGAGAGAGAGAGAGAGAGAGGGAAAGAGAGCTCGTTCTACAATTGTTTTATTTTGGCAGAGCTCTCAGCTTTGTTGGCTCTTTGCTTATGTGAAAAATGTAGCCGGCAATTTTCTGCTGGCAAGAGGAAAGCGCTGAGCATGTGTGCAAGCACTCCAAGGCTCCGCTGTGCTTTGATTAGTGAGGAATAAGGAGCCAGCAGTAATATTCAATACAGCCAGATTCATATCATCTTGAGTAGGTACTGGCCCACACCGATACCCACATTGAAACTGGAGCAAAGAAAATGTGCATGCTAAGCTAACTTTATTTAAATGTCTGTCAGGGTACGGTCATAAAATTACTGACAGATGTGAGATGTTGATATTGCTTATTGTACTCTACAACTGCTACATCCATCACACAGACTATTTCCCATTTCTCAGAAACAAGTTGTGTTTTAAAAATTGATTGTTCATTATTAATTCTTAACCTTTAGACTGCTGACAAGGGTTAGGAAATTTCAGATGGCCACGGTTTACAGCTTCCTCTCTCAGTTTACTTGTCAAACACCACGTCACTGTGGCTCAGCTTGTAGAGCTACTGCCTGATGGCACCAGAGTCCGGGGTCCAATGGTCCCCTCGGGTGCACTCTGTGTGGAGTTTGCACGTTCTCCCTGCGACCGCGTGGGTTTACTCTGGGTGCTCCGGTTTCCTCCCACATCTCAAAAACGTGCAGGTTTTAGATGAATTGGCTGTTAAATTATTTCTTGCGTGTAGGTAGTGGATGAGAAAAAGGAATAACATGGATCTAGTGTGAAAGGGAGATTGATGTATGGCACGAACTCGGTGAGTCAATGGGCACCTTTCCATGCTGTATCTTTAAACTAAAACTAAATTGTGTTTTCAAAAGTTGATTATTCATTATTAATCCTAAGCTTAAGAAAGCTGGAAAATTCCAAGTAGCTATGGTTTACAACTTCCTAAATCTCCTTGCCAAACACCATGGCACAGTGGTGCACCTGTATGGGCCTCTGCCGAGCACCACCAGAGTCTTTAGAGCAGCACTGAAACAGGCCCTTCAGCCCACCAAGTCCACATCGAGCAACAATCCCCGCACACTAATAGCCCTGTGCCACGGTACGAGTTAATTCCAAGAGTTCTCCCGAGTTTGCCCTGATTCGAACTCGGAGATTTACGGTAATGGCCGCTCGTCGGTACTCAGGGCTCTTGTGGACATTTTTCAACATGTTGAAAAATCTTCTCAAGTCTTCCCGTGCTTACCTGGCATTAGTGAGTCTTCCCGAGTACCTGCCGTTAGCGTTATGAGCCACTAAGTGACGTCCCTGAGCTCCGACGTACCCACTACGTTCATTCTCTGTGCTTACCATGAGTTTGATTTTTTTTTAAACTCGGCAGAGCTCTTGGAATGAACTCGCACCATGGGACAGGGCTTTAACACTATCCTACACTCCAGGGACAATTTTACCGAAACCAATTAACCTGCAAACCCTTACATCTTTGGAGTGTGAGAGAAACCACCCTGGAACACCAACGTAAGAACAGGGAGAACGTACAAACTCTGTACAGACAGCGTCCGTAGCCAGGATCGAACCCAAAGACGTGTGGGTTTGTCGGATTAATTGGCCTCCGCAAATTGCCACTAATGTGTAGGCAATGGATGAAAAAGTGGGGTGCTGTAGATCTAGTGTGAATGGGAGATCGATGGTTTGCGTGGACTCGGCTGGCTGAAGGGCCTGTTTTCATGCCGTATCTTCAAACTAAACTAAAGACTTTTACCTCAGCAATACATTACTGTCTTAATACCATATCCCATGATTTGCTTAAGCAAAAATCGATGGGACTCTGTGGGCTGAAGTGTTTGTGTCCATGTTGTCTCTCCAAACTAAAACTGAACTAAACTAAGGCCCTGTCTACTCAATTAGATGGCAGGAAAAGATGCCAATCCAGATTTATCCTCAGTGTCCTGGCCAGTACTTTTCCTCGATCAACATGAATTAAAAACAGATGCCAAACCCATTCTGGCTCAAGCTTGTGGTGTACAGATTTAGTTTGCAAAGTTGAAAATTAAAAATAAAAATTGCAGGTGCTGGAAATCTGAAATAAAAACAAAAAATACTGGAAATGCTCAATAGGTAAAGCAGCATCAGTGGAAGAAAAACAGAATTAATATTTCAGATCAATAGACAATTAACAATAGACAATAGGTGCAGGAGTAGGCCATACGGCCCTCGAGCCAGCATCGCCATTCAATGGGATTATGGCTGATCATCCACGATCAGTACCCCGTTCCTGCCTTCTCCCCATACCCCCTGACTCCGCTATCCTCAAGAGCCCCATCTAGCTCTCTCTTGAACGTTTCCAGAGAACTGAGGCAGAGAATTCCACACTCACAACTCTCAGTGTGAAAAACAGTGTGATCAACCTCTTCTGAACCCTCTCTGAAGCCTCCACACCCTTACTGCAATGGGATGACCAAAACTGCAACCAAATGTGGCCAGACTTTGGTCTTTTAAAGCTGCATCATGATATCCTGACTCTTGTGTAGGAAGGAACGGCAGCTGTTGGTTTAAACCGAAGATAGACACAAAATGCCGGAGTAACTCAACGGGACAGGCAGCATCTCTGGAGAGAAGGAATGGGTGATGTTTTGGGTTGAGACCTCACTGAAGAAGGATCCTGCTGTCCTGCTGAGTTACTCATATCCCTTGATTTGCAAGGAAATTTAGGAAGGAAGCTGTAAACCATATCCACTTGGAATTTCACGGAATTCTTAAGGTTGAGATTAATAATGAATAATCAATTTTTTTAAACACATTTGGAGTTACTCCAGCATTTTGTGTCTACATCCTAACTCTTGTTTTCCATTCCCCAAGCAAAGAAGGCAAGCATTCCATACACCTACTTTAATACTCTACCTATTATGCCAATATCAAGAAGTTGTGGATTTGGATCCCAAGATCACTCAAAGTCAAAGTCAAAAGAGTTTATTGTCATGTGTCCCTGACAGGACAATTAAATTCTTTCTTTGCTTAGCACAACAGAACATAGTAGGCATTGACTACAAAACAGATCAGTGTGTCCATATACCATTATATACATAAATAGTAAGATTAAACGAGAACTTACCTGTTCGAAGTTTGATCTTTATTTTATGAGGAGTTACGATGAGGGATTACGTGAAGAAGCCCCGCCTGACGCTGGATCGGCATACTTCAAAGCAGCGGCATGAAAAACACAGAACCAATAGCCGGAGTAAAATAGTAAGGCTCAAAATAGACTAGAACTACCAGATGATCATTTATATTATGAGGGTTGGGAGTGGAGGGCACGTAATCCCTCATCGTAACTCCTCATAAAATAAAGATCAAACTTCGAACAGGTAAGTTCTCATTTAATCTTACTATTTTACTTCGGAGTCACGTGAGTGACTACGTGAAGATTTTAAAGCTCTGTGTTTTTTATGTCGAAAATTCATTACATACGACTCTCTGTTTAGTCAAAACAGTAGTGAGTAAATAGTATTTTAAGACATTGTTACAATTTATGTAATAAGTCCTTTAATCAGAAAAAAGAACAACTTTTTTAATAATAACCCCTCTATCACAGGGGAAAATTACAAAAGAAAAATTGATAAATGATGTCAATGGTAACATAAATCGATAATATAAATCGATAATATAAAACAAAGCAAGCATTTAAAGAGAACCCAGTACTGCGTGTACAGATCCTGGCACCGTGACAACAGGTTTATTGTAGAACTTTGAAAATGTTTCTTCTCTACACCACCCTGCGGCCTCTAAAATTTGATCGAGTGGTACGTCCTGTACCTTCGCCGTGGACGGAGCTGCCGCCCTAGTGGAGTGAGATTTAAACACATCAGTGTATATTCCTGCTAGATCCAAAACCTGTTTTAACCATCTAGAAATGGTTTGAACTGAAACTTTTGTATGTGGCTTTTTGTGTGTTATCAATAACGCTTTCTCAGAACCTCTGAGATTTTTGGTTACCTCAATGTATTGAGTTAAATGCTTAACTACACACAATGTTTCATCAATAGGATATGCTTTAAACATTACCTTAATTCCAGTTCTCCCTGGTCTGCTTTGTTTGATCAGGTCATAAACATAAAACACAATGTTATCTGTAGTCACATGCATGCAATCCAACCGTAACAATTGCAAAGTTTGTACTCTTTGAGCTGATACCAACGCCATTAACATAACCACCTTGAATGTTAATTTCTGCAAAGACATTGAAGTAATTGGAGTCCATTGCTTAAGCAAAGTGAGAACAATGCTAACATCCCAAATTTCTGTATATCTGGGCTTGGGAGGATTTTTATTAAAAATACCTTTCATGAATCGGGATACTAATGGGTGAGACCCAACTGAATCCCAATCAGAAATTTGTCCTAAATAGGATGACAATGCACTACGAGCACAATTAATGGCACTATAACTCAAATGGTCATCAAAGTGTAGCCCAGCAAGGAACTCCAATACATTTGAAATGTTTGCAGTATGATAAGATATCTTTGACTGTGTACAAAAATCTTCCCATTTCCTTATATGCGACATATATTGTTTTTTAGTGCTATTCCTCCAAGCTGCATCTATAACATCCATGGTCCTGTCCGACAGTTCAAACTCTTGCAATCGTCTGGTCAGAACCTGCAGATTAACAAATTCATATGATCATGCAATGGATGAATTTCTTTTGTTACTGGTTGTGTCAACAGATTGTCGCAACTGGGAATTGTCATACATGGTTCAACAATCATTTTAAGCATCAATGGGAACCATGACTGCGTAGGCCAATTTGGCACCACCAAAATGCCTTTGGCAGCGCCTTGCGCTATTTTCTTGAGATATTGCCCAATCAGACAGAATGGGGGAAAAGCATAAAAGAACGTATTCCCCCAGTGTAGCGAGAAAGCATCCACCGCTACTGCCCCTGGATCGTGTTCCCAAGACACGTATTTGGGCAATTGGTGATTCAATCTAGATGCAAACAGATCAATGTCCGGTACTCCATACCGACTGACAATATTTTTGAAAATTTGTGGATTTAACATCCATTCTGTATTGTCTTTAAATATTCGTGATCTTTTGTCTGCCACAACATTGTCTCTCCCTGGGAGATAAATAGCTGAAAGCCAAATATTTTTACCAATACACCATTGCCACATCTGGTTTACCAGATGATCACATGATATTGATCTGACACCACCCATGTGATTGATATATGCCTCAGCTGTGGTATTGTCTATTTGTATTTTGCATGTAAATCTTTTAATGTAGAACAATAAGCTTTTAATCCATAAAATGCTCCCAGTAGCTCCAAATAATTAATACCATATGTTTGGAGCAATAAATCCTCTTGGACAGCCCATCTGCCCCCACAGCTGGTCTTATTATCTGTAGCCCCCCCTCCGAGAGAACTTGCGTCAGTTTGCAAAAACACTACTGGCTGATGAACTAAAATGTTCTTAGCAGCTTGTGGAACATTCTCAACCCACCAATGTAATTCTGATAAAGCTTCCTTTGGCAATTGCATTGGCCTATCAAAATGGCCTGCTCGCTGAATAAGCGCGTGAATTTTTGCCCTTTGAAGATTTTGGTAATGTAGAGGACCAAATTCTACTGCTGGAAATGCTGCTACCAACTTACCAATAACCTTGGCAACTTCTCGGATGGAGGGATAAGGTTTGTTAATCAGGTTCTTACACACATTTGTCAAATCTATCACCTTATCCATTGGTAAAGTTACCAACATGGTAACTGAATTAATCACAAACCCCAGATATTCAATGGTTTGGGATGGCTGTAACTTAGATTTTGTTGGATGAATCAGGTATCCCAACTTCTCAAACAAGCTTGTAGTTGCTGAGACTGATTTTTCAGCTGACTCCTGACTAGCATTGACAATTAAAATGTCATCTAGATAAGCCATAACAATGTGTTTTTGTGCCCTTAGCAAGTGCTGGCTTCAACAATTTAGTGAACAATCTAGGTGCTGAACTTAATCCATTGGGTAATGCTTTGTATTGCCACAGCTGTCCCATCCATTTAAACTTTAAATACCTGCGAAAACTATGATGAATTGGGACCGAATAATATGCATCCTTCAAGTCTATTGTAGCCATATAACAACCTGTTATTACCAGTTGCATTGCAGTGTTGAATGTGTCCATTTTAAAATGTTTATACTGGACAAATGTATTCAATTGTGTGAGATCTAAAATGATTCTACAACCCCCATCTTTCTTTGGTCTGGGGAAAATATTTGATACAAATTGTTGTGGATCCTCTCCTGTTTTCTCCATAACTTCTTTTTCACAGAAATTCTTAACACCTTTGTCAATTTGAATTTTTTCAAGAGCTGAAAACATCAAAGAATGATTAGGCTTATTCTGTCCCAATGGATCCATTCCTTCTACAAAATCAATGGTAGATCCTAACACAGTATCTAATACAACACGATCAGCTGTTATACTGTCCCATTCATTATAAAACATTCGGAGTCTACCACCAATCTGAGGTTCATCCAAACATTCTTCTTTAATAGGATAAAGTTTATGTACCTCTCCAACTGGACGAAATGATCTCCTTTTCCCAATAAATGGGTGTACATTCAGCTGTGCTGGCTGGAAATTCTTTCTTATCATACTCCTGCCTCGGCTTGTTCCAGCTCCAAAATCAAATCCTCTTTTCATATGGCCAGCCCTTCTCTGGCCAAAACTGAAGGGTTTCGTAAGACCAAAAGTTTTTGCCTCTTCATCCATTTCTTTAATTTGTTTAGACAAATTCTCTCCGAACAAATAACCAGGAGTTTGAACATTGCTTGGCTTGCACAACCCTGCAAATCTTGGATGTAACAGAGGCCGAATGGCAATCTTCCTCATACAATTTATCTAAAAAAATGAGTTGCAAAATAAAGCCAACATATGCTTCTGAACTTTGGTCATTCCACAACCTTCCACTTGTCTTCCAAAGGCAGTAATGCCAGCTGAAATCAGCTTGAGGACTCTTTGAAATCGAATCTCCTGCGCCCGCATCATCGATGACATTGGCGCCCAATCAGCCGGATTCACTGTGGGTACCTTCAATGAGGCACAATTAATAGGTGTTTTATACAATTCTGCTGTCTCAACCATAACAGCTTCTTGAATAATAACAGCTTCCATATAATTAATATTGGCCGCCAGGTTTTCTTCCATGGCCTCACCGCCTCCTCCAGGTATAGCAAAACTTTGTGCCACATCAGGCACACCTGGATCAATATAATTGTATTGTGGTGTGTACTCCGGACCGCAATCACCACTTTCAGGGTCTGTCTCATACAGCCCTGGTACTCCTGAAACTTGTTCAAAGGAGACTTCCTCCAGTCCAATCCCAGGCACTGGAGTTTCAAATTCCCAATTCAAACTGGCACCATATTCATGATATGGAACCCCCTCAGGGGCTGCCTGGGAATATTCTGGGTTCTTAGACCCTTGGTTGATTATAGTTTGGAGCATTTTCTCCATTTGATCCATTCTGAGCCATAAGGCTTTTCTTTCTGGCCCTCAGAAACCTCAGGCCTTTCAGCTTTTCTTTTACATTTTTCAAGCACTGGGTTTTCCTCAGTTTGTGGAGCAATCAAAGCCTCACTAACGGGAATTTCAACGGCCACCGGTATCGGAACCAGCTCCGCAATAATCTCCTGTCCCGACTCTTCTGCACCCCGGGACGTACGTTTTACCCGCTGTTTTTTGGCTTTCTCCATTTTCTTTTCTAACTCCTCCTGGTTTACCCGCCAGGCTACGAAGTTCTGAAAACCGCCCTAGAAACGAAAATCTCTCTTACCTGCGGGCCGTTTCCTTACCGCTGTGTGGAGCTGCGCTCTGCAGCTCCTTCCTCTGCCGACAGCGATGACGTAATGCCGATCCAGCGTCAGGCGGGGCTTCTTCACGTAGTCACTCACGTGACTCCGAAGTAAAATACACACATGAATAAATAAATTGATAAAGTGCAAATAACAGATAAAGGGGTATTAATGTTCAGAGTTTTGACCGAGCCAAGTTTAATAGCCTGGTAGCTATTCCTGAACCGGGTCGTTGCAGTCCTCAGGCTCCTGTATCTTCTACCTGAAGGTAGCAGTGAGATGAGTGTGTGGCCAGGATGGTGTGGGTCCTTGATGATGTTGCCAGCCTTCTTGAGGCAGCGACTGCGATAGATCCCCTCGATGGAAGGGAGGTCAGAGCCAATGATGGACTGGGCAGTGTTTACTATTTTTTGTAGTCTTTTCCTCTCCAGGGTGCTCACGTTGCCATACCAAGCCAAGATGCAACCAGTCAGCATGCTCTCTACTGTGCACCTGAAGAAGTTAGAGAGAGTCCTCCTTGACAGACAGATACTCAGTAATTTTCTCAGGAAGTAGAGGCACTGATGAGTTTTCTTAATAATTGCATCTGTGTTCTCGGACCAGGAAAGATCTTCAGAGAAGTGCACGCCCAGGAATTTGAAACTCTTGACCCTTTCAACCATCGACACATTGATATAAACAGGGCTGTGGGTCCCCATCCTACTCCTTCCAAAGTGACAGGTTGAAAATGTCCGTAAAAACTCCGAGTATACCATCAGGTCCAGGCGCTTTTCGAGGGTTCACCCCTCTGAAGGATTTCCTGACTTCGGTCTCTGTAACTGAGACTGAAATACCATAGAAGCGAATGGGGGCTCGGGAAGGCACATCGATGTTCTCCCTATCAAAGCGTGCGTAAAACACACTGAGCTCGTCAGGGAGTGATGTATCCGACATTCGAGCTGACTTCGCCTTGTAGGAGGTGATGGCAATCAGTCCCCGCCACAGCTGCCGAACATCTGTCTCATCCTCCAGCTTGGAGCAGAAGTCCCTTTTGGCCTTTTTGATGGCCTTACCAAGGTCGTATCTGGACTTCTTGTAGACCACTGTATCATCAGACATGAATGCCCGGTGTCTGGTCTTCAGAAGAGTGCGGATCTCAAAGTTCATCCAAGGTTTCTGATTGGGAAACACTTGGAAGCTTTTTGTGGGGATGTACCTCAATGTCATTAATGGTCCTGCCATTAACTGCATACTTTCCCCACACAGTTGACCTCCCAAAGTGAAATACCTCAAACTTGCTCAGATTAAAGTCCATCTGCCATTTTTCTACTCATCTCTTTCCTGTGATATGTGTAGGAAAGGAACTGCAGATGCTGGTTTACACCGAAGATAGACACAAAATGCCAGAGTAACTCAGCGGGTCAGGAAACATCTCTTGAGAAAAGGAATAGGTGACGTTTTGGATCGGAACCCTTCTTCAGACTTCTTTGATTGTCTTCTTCACTGTTTGCAATTTCATCAGTTTTTGTGTTCTCTGCAAACATGCTAACCGACCAGTATACATTTTTGTCCAAGTTATTTTATATATAAATTTCAACTACAGAGGTCCCAGCAGCGATCCCTGCAGAACACCACTGATCATAGACCTCCTGCCAGAATATCCCACTTCCACCACTGTCCACTGTCTCATGTGGGTAAGACAGATCTGAATCCAAACTACCAAGCCAGCATGGATCTCATATCCCTTAATCTTCTCGATCAGCCAGCCATGAGGAAACTTGTGAAACTTGTGAACTTACTGAAGGACAACATCCACAGCCTCCACAAAAATAAAATGGTCAGCAGGTCAGGTAGCACCTCTGGAGTAAAAGGGTGGGTGATGTTTTGGGGCAGGACCCTTCTTTGGATTGAACACTTCACCAGTCTGAAGAATGGTCCCGACCCGAAACATCACCCATGCCTGACCTGCTGAGTTACTCCAGCACATTGTGTCCATCTTCCCATATGTCAGTTGTGGACTAGCCCTATAATTGCTGTTCCCAATCTATTCTCCCAAGTTCCCACTTAATAATAGGTAGACAAAAATGCTGGAGAAACTCAGCGGGTGAGGCAGCATCATAGATCCTTCACTCCATAGGAAGGAAATAGGCAATGTTTCGGGTTGAAACCCTTCTTCAGACCACTTTCCCACTTAATAATGTTATATTTTATATTTTCCCCCAAGGTCTAGACTATTCTTATGCAGAACTATTTTAAAACTCCATGAGATTAAGTAGGGGACTGTACTTAATAGATTGACAGAATAGCTTCTGCAGTGTTCCCTCTGGCCGAGAGGTCCAGAAGGATGGCATGATGGCACAGAGGCTACCTTACAGCATCAGAATCCCGTGTTCGATTCTGACCATGGGTGCTGTCTGCATGGAGTTGGTACATTGTCCCTGTGACCTGCATGGGTCTTCTCCGGGATGCTCCAGTTTCCTCCCACACGACAAAGCCGGCAGGTTTGTAGGCTAATGTATAGATGTAAATTGTCCTTAGTGTGTGTAGGATAGTGTTAATGTGCGAGGATCGCTGGTCGGCGGCGACTCAGTGGGTTGAAGTGCCTGTTCCATGTTGTATCTCTAAACTAAACTAAACGAAGGGTTGCTGACTCAAAATAAAGTGAGCCAGTCATTTGGTACAGATATTTAGTTTAGATTCAAGATATAGTATAGTCACAGGCCCTTCGGCCCTCAGTCCAAGCCAACCATCAATCACCGTTACACTAGTTCTATGTTATCTCACTTTTGCATTTATTCCCAACACACAAGGGGCAATTTAACAGAGGCCAATTAACCTACTAACCTTCCCTCCTGTCCCGTTGAGTTACTCCAGCATTTTTTGTCTAACTTTTGTCACACTAATGCACTTCTTTGGGAAGTGAGAGGAAAACGGAGGACATAGAGATTGTATATAAAATGATGAGAAGTATATATGGGGTGCACAGTGAAAACCTTTTTTTCTCAGGCTGGATATGTCCAACACTAAAGGGCATAGCTATTAGTTGAGAGCGGCGAAAGCTTAATGGGGATGTGTGGGGCAAGACTTTTACACGGAGTGGGGGGGAGTGGGGTCTGGAATGCATCTCCAGGGGTGGTGGTGGAGGCAGATATGATGGTAGTGTTTAAGAGGCTTTTGGATATGCATATGGAAGTGCAGGGAATAGAGGGATATGGATCCTGTACAGGCAGATGAGATCACTTTACTGGCATCGTGTTTGGTACTGCATTTGTAGGCCGAAGGGCCCATTCCTGGGTGTGTAGGAAAGAACTGCAGATGCTGGTTTAAATCGAAGGTAAGCACAAAATGCAGGAGTAACTCAGCGGGTGAGGCAGCATCTCTGGGAGAAGGAATGGGCGACGTTTCGGGTCACCCGCCATTCCTGTGTGTGCTGTTCCATGTTCTCGGTAACATGGATAGTTTTAGAGTTAAATCATGGCACAGGCACTTCAGCCCACAGAGTCCATGCCGACCAACAATCTCCTATACACTGGTTCTATTCTACATACTGGGGACAATTTACAGAAGCTAATTCACCCACATACCTGCACTCTTTGGAGTGTGGGAGGAAACCAGTGCACCCAGAGAAAACCTATGTGGTCACAGGGAGAACGTACAGACAAAGCCCATTGTTAGGATCAAACCCAGATATCTGGTGCTGTAAGGCATCAACTCTACTGCTGCGCCACTGTGTCGCACAAATAGAAGATGTTTCAGGTCAGGACCCTTCTTCAGACTGACTTGTTATGGAGGGGAGAGTGCTGGAATAGAGGTGGAGCCAGGACAAAGCCTGGCAAGTGATAGGTGGATACAGGTGAGGATGGGGTGGTGGGAGGGGGATGGGTGTTGATAGACGGTTGATTGGCCTCCGTCAACTACCCTGTAGTGTAGGTGGGTGGCAGGAGAATCCTCTGGGAATGGATGGGCATGTGCGATGGAAAAGGATTCAAAGAAGTTGGGGTGCCACAGAGGCACAGCGGTAGAGTTGCTGCCTTACAGCACCAGGGACCCTGGTTCGATCCTGATTACGAGTTCAGTGTGCATGCAGTTTGTACGTTCTTCCTGTGACCGTGTGGGTTTTCTCCAGGTGCTTTGGTTTCATCCCACACTCCAAAGATATACAGGTGTGTAGGTTAACTGGCCTTAGTAAAATTGTAAATTGTCCCTAGTGTGTGGGATGGGAAAGTCTTGGAAAAGTCTTCTCTGTCTTGGAAAAATATACTACCAAAAATTGTTAAATGATTAAAGGAAATCAACCCTAAATAGGTGAAAATCTGAAATCATATTTCTCAATCCAGGGAAATTCAGCAGTTTCCTGTTGAAAAAATCGTACATTATTTTAAAAATCATTTTGTTACTCTGTCTGGCTCCATTCAAGTCTGCGAGACATACTAGCGAATAAATTGATATTTACTATATGCTTTCGAATGGAACGTAGATGGATGTAAAATAATAAAATAAAATGTATCAATAACTTGCCTTCCTATTTGGAGGATAAAAAATTACAGATAATTTTAATGCAGCTGTGAAAACATCTCTTGGCTCCACTGGTAACACACAACCCAGAAACTCAATGCAGAAACGTTGGTTGACATTTCAGTGCAAGACTGTATCATCAAAGAGGAAAGTGTGCAATAAATGTCATATTTGATTCTGCTGGCAGTATTCTAAGAATAATTTTGGCCTGATTTACTGCCCAACATTCCTCTCTTAAATACCAGCCAAAACATGGGCCATTTTCAGAAAGAAAGATTTCTGTTTATATAGCAACTTTCATGACCTCAGCTTGTTCAAAGTGCTTCATTGGTTAGAAAGCTCTGTAGAATATTCTTAAAGGAGATGTGGTAGGTGTCATATTAACTCAATTTGTTATTTAACTAATTTTTCTTTTGAATGATCTTAAAATGTTGAAGTAATATGTTGTCGGAAATCACTTTCTATTTCAATGTATTCTGTCATTGCTGTGTTGTTACTGATGTATCATCGGGCCAGCAGTCCTCTGGGATATTATCCAATTTGATAACCTTGATATGTCAGCCCAAGCAAGTATAGAAATAGCAGTTCAACTGTGGAAATCATCTCCTCTCCTTATTCCAGATTCAAGGACAGTTTCTTCCCAGCTGTTATCAGGCAACTGAACCGTCCTCTCACCAACTAGCAAGCCGTCCTGATCTCCCATCTACCTCATTGGAGACTCTCGTATTATCTTTAATCGGACTTTACTTGACTTTATCTAGCATTAAACGTTATTCCATTTATCCTGTATCTGTACAGTGTGGGCAGCTCAATAGTAATCATGTATAGTCTTTCTGCTGACTGTATAGCACTTAACAAAAAAACCTTTCCTCCCACACTCCAAACATGTACAGGTTTGTGGGTTAATTGGGTTTCGTAAAATTGTAAATCGTCTCTAGGTTGGAGAATAGTGTTAGTGTACAGGGTGATTGTTGGTTGGCATGAACTTGAAGGGCCTGTTTCTGTGCTGTATCTCTAAAGTCTAAAGAAGTCTTGCATATTTAGCCAGAGGTTAGTTTAGTTTAGTTTAGTTCATTGTCATGTGCACCGAGATACAGTGAAAAGCATTTTTTAATGTTATGTACCACCCAGTCAGTGGAAAGACTACACATGATTATAATCAAGCCGTCTTCAGTGGGAATAATGTTTAGTGCAAGATAAAGTTCAATAACGTCTGATTAAATGTGTTGGAACTGCAGGTGCTTCTTTATACTGATGATGGACAGAAGGGGCTGGAGTTACTCAGCGGGTCAGGCAACACCTCTGGAGCAAAGGAATAGGTGATGTTTCAGGTCGGAAGTCTGAAGAAGAGTTCCCGCCTGAAACATCACCTATTCCTCTTCACCAGAGATGCTACCTGAGCCGCTGAGTTACTCTAGCACTTAATGCCTGATTAAAGATAGTCCGAGGATCTCCAATGAAGTAGATGGTAGCTCAGGACCACTCTCTAGTTGGTGATAGGATGGTTCAGTTGCCTGATAATAGGTTAAATAATAGGCTTGACAATAATGCTTCTGTATTGAATGTCAATCTGATTTGACTAGCTATTTGATTTCATTATAATGTCTTGCACGGAAGCTCATTATGGAATTTTATTTTATTCCAGGTCACACCGGCCGTTTACTGAAAACCTTGTGTTTCACAAGCCTCACCTTTCTGCTGCTTCATGCCTTGTTTCAGATTACCATTTCCAGCCTTCAGGCAAACAGGAAAATCAAGCCAGGCTTCAATTGTAAGTAGAATTTTCTGTTTCTTTTCGTTCATGGTCTCAATGGCTCAACGACGTTTGGTTACAGGCGGGTTAGAGGATTTGTGTTACAGTTGTTCATTTTGATTTAAGATTTGGAATTCGCTGCAAAGGAGGTAACTTGGGGGGGGTAACTTTTTCACACAGAGGGTGGTGGGTGTATGGAACGAGCTGCCAGAGAGAGGTAGTTGAGTCTGGGACTCTCGCAATGTTTAAGAAACAATAAGACAGGTACGTGGATAGGGCAGGGTTAAGGGGATATGGGCCAAACGTCGGCAGGCGTGACTGATGTAGAGGGGACTTGTTGGTCGGTGTGGGCAAGTTGGCCTGAAGGACCTGTTTCCACACTGCATGACTGTGATTCTACGACTCGACACATTCAGGCTCTGCAAGAGGGCAAATTCTATCCTGTTAAATGCGTCCCAGGAAAGTGAGTGTCCTAGCTTGTCTCCTAAGGGCCTGTGCTCCATACAGTTCAATATATCCAAGGAGTATTTAAACATATACAATTCCAAGAGGGATTGACTTTCTGTTTCCTTATGTTGTAGAATAAAGAACCAGAGCCACAAATCCAAGGGATCTCTATGACTATGAGAGTCAAAAGTGTTTTATTGTCACATGTATTGAAATGGAACAATAAAATTCTTGCAGCAGCACAGCAGGTTTGTTCAAGCTGTACACAAAAGACAATAGAATCAACAAACAAAAAAAAGTTCAATAATTAAAAAATAATAATATAGTACAAAAAACAAAACAAACGGCAAAGACCCTGGTGCAAGCTATAGTTTGGAATTTAGTTGGAGTTTGTGGGGTTCAATAGCCTTGACGGTCGTTGGGAAGAAGCTGTTCCTGAACCTGAACGTTACAGTTTTCAGACTCCTAGACCTCCAAGAGAGAGTTAGATAGAGTTCTTAGGGGTAATGATATGAAGGGGAGAAAGCAGGAACGGGGTACTGATCTTGGATGATCAGCTATGATCATAATGTATGGCGGTGCTGGCTTTAACAGCGAAATGGCCTACTCCTGCACCTATTTTCTCTGTTTCTATGTTTCGTCTTGGGGCAGAAATGAAATGAGAGCGTTGCCAGGGTGGTGTGTGTCCTTGAAGATGCTAGCTGCCTTTTTGAGACTGCCTCCTATAGATCACTCCAGTGGAGGGGAGGTCAGTACCGATGACGATCTCGGCAATTCTCACCACTTTTTGTGATCTCCTTCGTTCCTGTCAAACCAGGTCATAAAACAAGATTCCAGAAAAGGATACAAGATTGATATGAGGAAGATTGTGAATGTTTCAAAACCGCTTCTCCAAAAGGCAATGTTGAGAATATTTAAGAACTGAAATGAAAAGATTTCGAGAAGATGAGAAGAATAGGAGCGGCATGGTGGAGCAGCGGTAGAGTTGATGCCCTTCTATACCAGAAACCCGAGTTCAATCTTGACTACGGGTGCAGTCTGCACGGAGTTTGCACGTTCTCCCTGTGATTGCATGGGTTTTCTTCAGGTGCTCAGGTTACCTTCCACATTCCAAAGACGTGCAGGTCTGTAGATTAATTGGTTTCTCTAAATTGTCCCTGGTGTGAAGGATAGTGCTGGTGTACAGGGTAATCGGTGGTCAGCGCAGACTCGGTCGGTCGTAGGGCCTGTTTCCATGCTGCATCTCTAAAATATAAAGTAAAATCTATGAAATATGGGGAAGTGGTAGAGAGGCTTATTTGAGGCACCAGAAGACTCGAGATCTTCTTGAGCATCGGAGTAAGATGAAAGGGCGACATGGCTTACTTCTGCTCCTGTTTCTTATGTCCATATCGTTGCCAAGCCCCTGGCAGAATTTCCTGTGCTTCTGGCTTTGCAGCCTCGAGGGAAGTTGAGGAAATGGCTGTGGTGGTGACCACAGTGTTCTAGCTAGCAGTGAAAAAATGGTGAATAATTTATTTCTCTGCTTTCCCATGTCAGAACCGTGACAACACAGTAAATGTACTGCTTAAACTATAAACCATTTTGGGACATCCAAGAATGTTAAAAGTGTATTGGGAATGCGAGTACTTTCTTCACTTTTCCTCATCTTGGTTGCTTGTAATACTACAAATCTGCTGTAGCAGAATATAGTGATTTATAGTCATAGAGAGTCATAGAGTGATACAGCATGAAAACAGGCCTTTCTGCCCAACTTGCCCACACCGACTAACATGCCCCATTTACAATAGTCCGTCTGCCTGTTTTTAGACCATATTCCTCTATACTTATCTTATCCATGTACCTGCCTAAATGTTTCTTAAATGTGATAATACCTGCCTCAACTGCCCCCTCCGGCAGCTTGTTCCATACACCCACCATCCTTTGGTTAATAATGGTGGCATTCAGGTTCCTATTAAATCTTTCCCCCTCACCTATATCCTCTGGTTCTCGATTCACCTACTCCGGGTGAAAGACCCGGTGCATTTACCTTATCTATTTAGATCAATCATTGTGTTTAGTTCTGGGCACCATGTTACAGGAAAGATGGTGTTAAGTTGGAAAGAGAAGATTTACAAGGATGTTGCCAGGACTAAAGGGTCTGAGCTATAGGGAGAGGGTTGAGCCGCTTGGGTCTCTATTCCCTGGGGCACAGGAGGATGAGGGGTGATCTTATTGAGCTCATGATCATGAGGTGGATAGATCTGATGGACACACAGAGTCTTTCGCCCAGAGTAGGAAAATTGAGAACCAGAACCACAGGATTAATGTGAAGGGGGAAAGACTTTATAGGAATCTGAGGGGTAACTTCTTTGTGCAAGGGGTGGTAGATGTATGAATCGAGCTGCTGGATGAAGTAGTTGAGGCAGGGACTATTTTAACATTTAAAAAGCAGTTATACAGATATATGAATAGGACAGGTTTAAAGGGATATGGGCCAAATGCAGGCAGGTGGGACTAGTGTAGATGGGACGTTGGTCGGTGTGGGTAAGTTAGGCTCCATGAGTATGACTCCAATCACAGATGCCTTTCAGAGGATACATTTGGGGCAATACCTATGCTCTATCCTTGATTTAATGAACCCATTTGGTGTTACGTGGTTTTAACTGAAGTCTTCAGATTTGAAAGCGAACTACGGAAAGATGGTTATCGACAAAATTGAGGCCTCTTTGGTTGAAGCCAACTTCTCCACACTCTTCAGAGTTTTCCAGTCAGCTATTGATGTGGTGAACAGACTTCCAGCCCAGACTTCACACTGGGCTCCATTTTTCAACATATTATGCACACCCGCAGTTCCTTTTCAAAACCACTGACGTTGAGTTGGCAATCGGTCTATTTACTACACCAAAGTTTTTTTTAAAGTTCCTTTTTATTATCAATTTTGAAAACAGTAGCCTCTTTTAGTGGCACACAAATCATTGTTCACCATCATTTCTCTAGAGATCTGTTAAAAAAAAAAGCCTTTGCGCCAGTAACATTTTTATTCAAAGTTTAAACTCACAGTTAGAGAACAGGATATGAAAAGGTATATTGTGTTGGGTATTTGATAGGGATAAAATGCTTGTTTTGTTGGGAAGGTGAGTGTGAAATTTTGCTGGGTCCGGCTCCTGAAAATTGCCTGTAAGCTGATTTCCCCATTAGTCAGAAACATCCGGTTTCTACAGTTACCCATATCACCAAATGCATGTGATATAATATTTTAATCTTGCAAAATTCACCCATGATTAAACAGAATATATACTGCATCCAGTCATTAAACAATGCATTTTAAAATTATTATTATTTGCTTGCAAAATGCTTTAAATTGAAATTTTAATTTTTTAAATTTAGGTTTGTACTTGAAAATTTGCACAGTCGGATTTCTTTCTCTTTCTCTTTATCTTTCTCTCTCTCTGTCTCTCTCTCTCTCTCTTTCTCTCTCTCTTTCTCTCTTTCTCTCTCTCTCTCTTTTTTTTTTTTTTTTTTCATTTCAAAAACTTTATTCAACACAAATCATAAAATACAACACATCAAAACACAATCAAAAATCACACTATAATGAACAGATCATTGTAGTACAGCAGTACATTCATTTATAATCGCCTCAACCCCACGCGGCGACCAGCGCTGACGGAAGGCCTCCAAAGTCCCCGTGAACACCGCGTGCTCCCTCTCCAGGGACACACGTGCACGGACGTAGGCCCGAAAGAGGGGCAGGCAGCCGACTCTCGCCAGACCGTCGACCGCCCGCTGCCTGGACCCACGAATGGCCATCTTGGCCAGGCCAAGGAGCAAACCGACAGGTAAGTCCCCCCCCCACACTCGGCTCTCCCCACTCCCCGCCCTGTGTCCAAACACCAGGATTGTGGGGCTAAAATGCAGCCAGAACTTGAGGAACAGCCCCTTCAGATATTGGTACAGGGGCAGTAACCTCACACACTCCATATACACATGGAATACGGTCTCCTCCTCTCCGCAGAAAATACATGCGGCAGACGAGCCCGTGAACCGACTCAAAAGTTTATTACAAACCACCGCTCCATGCAGCACTCTCCACCCCAGGTCCCCAATATAAAGGGGTACAACTCCCTTATAGAAGGACCCCCACTGGGGCCCCCCGCCGCCTTCGGATGGTAACACCGTCCTCCATGGTGAGTCAGGACGGGAGACGAAGGCACGGTGGTTCAGAATGTGCAGGAGCATCCTGTACAGTGCGCGTCTCCTTGCATCACAAAATGGCATGCTGGTCATCTCAGAAAGGCAGCTCAGATTATGCGGAGCCGGAGGCCGAGAAATATCCCGAAGCCTAGGCCCGATGAGCAGATCTGACGGAGCAGGGGTAAGCTCTATCTGAACCACTCTAGGCTCGCGCCTCTCCTCGACAACCACCATGACAGGATGAGGACCAGCCACACCCGCAGCCACAACCTCCCCCTCTCCTCGTGGAACAACACTCTGGCTGAACACCACCAAATTCCTCACTCTTAACATATCCCTATAGAAACCAGGCAAGCCCCTTAGAGCGGGTCGACTGACACCCGCCACCGGGAGCCGCGAGACCCCCCTTAGGCAACGACCCTGACGAAAAAAATACGTGGCCAGAGCGTGCCATCTGGGAGGGTTCTCTACATACATGTATCTCCGCAGAGTCCTGAGACGGAGAGCCGCCACCTGGGTGCGCACGCACACCAAGGACTGGCCGCCCTCCTCTAACGGAAGACTCAGGACCGCCGCGGAAATCCAATGCTTCCTATTTCCCCAAAAGAAATCCACCAGCTTCTTCTGTATAGCAGTTACAAATATAGAGGGCGGGACAAGAGTAGCCAGCCGGTACCATAACATAGAGGCCACCAGCTGGTTTATGACCAGCACCCTCCCCCGAAAGGAGAGAACTCCAAGCAGGCCTGACCAGCGCCCCAGCCGAGCAACCACCTTCGTCTCCAACTCTTGCCAGTTTGCCGGCCAAACATCCTCAGTGGGACTCAGGTACACCCCCAGATAGAGGAGGTGCGTGGTACTCCACGCATACAATGCCATCTCCTCCGGCAGGGAGTCTACCCGCCACTGACCCACCAAAAGTCCAGAGCACTTACTCCAGTTAATCCTAGCAGAAGATGCAGCCGAGAATATCTCCTGGCAGTCACGCATCCTCCGCAGGTCACCAGGATCAGTGAACATAAGAAGTACGTCATCGGCATACGCCGATAGAATCACCTCAACCCGCGGGCCAGGTAGGGCCAGGCCTGTCAACCTCCTCCGAAGAAGACACAGGAACGGCTCCACACAGACCGAATACAACTGGCCCGACATAGGGCACCCCTGGCGGACCCCCCTCCCAAAATGAAAAGGAGATAGCACCGCGCCATTAACCTTTACAAGACACTCCGCCGCAGCGTACAAAAGCCGGACCCGGGCCACGAAGTGTGGTCCAAACCCAAACGCTTGCAACGTCCCAAATAGGTATTCATGCTCTACCCTATCAAAAGCCTTCTCCTGATCAAGAGACAGAAAAGCAGCTGACTCACCAGTACCCTGGACTAAATGAATCAGGTCCCTAACCAGGTGGATGTTATCCTGGATGGACCGGCCAGGGACTGTATAAGATTGATCAGGATGAATCACTTGATGCAGCACGGAGCCCAGGCGATTTGCCATTGCCCGTGCAAAAATTTTATATTCTGTGCAAAGGAGAGAGACTGGACGCCAGTTCTTCAACAAACGGAGTTCGCCCTTCTTAGGCAGCAAGACAACAACCGTCCTACGCCACGAGAGAGGCATCACTCCAGTCGCCAGGCTCTCCCCCAAAACCAACATATAGTCACCCCCTAGGACGTCCCAGAATGCTCTAACAAACTCCACCGTCAACCCATCCAGCCCGGGGGACTTACCCCTCCTGAGCTGATGCAAGGCGCAAGTCAACTCCTCCAAAGATAAGGGGCCATCAAGAAGATCAGCCTCCCCCCTATCTACGGCCGGTAGACCCTCCCACAGATCTTGCTGAGCCTCCACACTGAATCCTTCCGCAGAGAACAGGGTCCCATAAAAGGACCTAACCAAGGCATTAATCCTCTCTGGATCAGTGACAGAGGAGCCGTCATCTGCAAGCAACTCCACGAGCTGTTTTCGAGCTCCCCGCCCCTTCTCCAAAGAGAAAAAGAAAGGCGACGCTCGGTCCAGCTCGTGCAGCATCTGGACCCGAGACCTCACATAAGCGCCTCGAGATCGCTCAAGCAGCAGACTCCTCAAAACCTCCTTCTTCCTCTGAAACTCTCCCCATTCGCTGGAGTCTTCACCAAACTGACCCAGGCGAGACTCAGCGTCCTGTATCTCCCTCTCCAGCTTCGCGACCGCTGAGTCCCGCCTCCCAGTCGACCCCCATGTATATTCCTTACAAAAGAGACGGATGTGAGCTTTACCCACATCCCACCACTGCCTAAGGGAAGAGAAGCACCTCTGCCTCTCTCTCCACTTCACCCAAAACCGAGTGAATGACTCCCGGAAACACCGATCCTCCAGCAGCCTGTTGTTAAAGTGCCAGTACGCGGACCCAGCCCGAGCGCACGCTGGATTGAAATCCACACGCACCAGACAATGGTCCGAGCACGGCACCAGCCGCATTGAGGCCGCTGAGACACGGGAAACAAACGCTCGGGAAATATAAAACCGATCAATGCGGGAACCACCACCCTCAGACCTCCGCGAAAAAGCAGTGGAATCAGGGTGAAGGTCCCTCCAAACATCAACCAACTCAAAGGAGTCAATCAAGCCTCTCAGCTTCTTCGCTACAGCAGGCGCACACTGAGTACCAGAACGGTCCCGCACCTCAAGTGTGCAATTAAAGTCCCCACCAAGGAAGACACACTCTCCCCTATCAATAGTGCCCAACAGAGCATTCACCTCCCGAAGCAGGCCGGCCTGCATCGTGCCGGAGCTAGGGGCATACACGTTAATGAAATGCAACGGCATGCCATCCAGGCTCACGGCCAGATGGAGCAAACGTCCTGGCACCACTTCCTGCACTTTTAAAATGCTTGGCAGAAAATTTGGGGCCAACAAAAAAGCCACCCCACTCGAATTTGAGCTGAGATGGCTCATATAAACCCTCCCTTCCCACTCCAGTTGCCAGGTAGGTTCATCACTAGCAACGGTATGTGTCTCTTGCAGATAACAAACTGCAAATCTCCCCTCCCTTAGGGCTGATAAGAGCTGAAATCTTCGAAAACTCGCTCTACTCCCATTTAAATTTAATGTAGCTACTGTGAATGTGTAGACACATTAGATTGTGACCCTCACACTCCCTGTAGTCACAGGAGGTCCTTTTCTGAGGACCTTCAACAAACCCCAAAACTGCCCCAAATCCGAGTCAGAAAGACCACTATCCTTGTTACTAAGGATAGCCTCGAGACTCTCCCGCACATCTGGCCAATCCTCCCATCTCCTTGTAATGGCCCACCATAATGTTTTGGGAGCACGACTTATTTTTAAGAACTCTCGCACCTCAACAATAAGCTTCGCCTCAGACACGGCCTTGGAGTCTGGGCTCTCAGCCAACCCGCTCGCACCTGAATCAACAACCTCAGAAAGACCAGAACTGTCTGACACATCACACTCTGAGCCCCCCCCACTGGCCGCATCGCTATCCTCCTCCACAGCCATGACACGACCACCCGGATCAATGCTGGGGGTGGGTCCCAGCACCCCTACCTGAGACTCGCAGCCCTCTGAATGGCTGGGCTCCTGCCCGCTACCATCACCCTCCTCCTCTGGGCCTGGGGAAGCAACAACAAGAGGCATCCCCAGGGCCTGTGGAACACTGGCACCCTCGGAGTCTGAAAGAGGATCACGTCCCATAACAGCCCTGACCTCCACATCATCCAGAGTGCCCTCTCCACAGGCATCACCCAGAGAATCACCACCTGCCATTAACCTCACCCCAGACAACTCATCCGGTGAGGCATCCCGCCCCCCAGCACCTCCACTGGCACTGATATGGAGCACAGACTTGAACGACAACACCCCCGAAACTCCCCCCTCAGCCTGACTCTGCCCATCCCCCGTCACAGAGGGCACACTACCAGAGGAGCCAACCACGTCATCTACCGTGCTAGCACCCTCAGTAGGCCTCTGAAACGAGGGGACCTCATCCGACCCAGAGGGTACACACCCAAGGGAGCTAACCACAGCATCCGCCGAGATAACTCCCTCAGAGGGCCCCTGAGATGAAGGGACAGACTCCCGCCCAGTGGACACAACTCCACCGGAATCAACTTCAGCACCCAGTCCGGTGACACCCGCTGTAGATCCATGAAGAGAAGGCCCAACCACCGACCCAGAAGACACCGGGTCAAGACCACTTTCAGCCACCTCAGTGGTGGAAAGCTCGGAGAAAGACATCCCCTTCGCTCTGGACCCACGCCCTTCCTCCTCTTCACCAGGCAAATGCCTCCTTTTAGTCCCACTCGCATGCGGAGGTGCGGTAACCTCCATAAGGGAAGGGTCATCCGCCTCCACATTACCCCCAACCACTTTGCCACCCACACGTTTAGACTTCTTTCCCCCCTTCCGAGCCACCACAACTCCCCCCTGGGCCCCAGCAGGTGCAGTCTGCACCACACTGGAGCCAAACTCACCCGATTGCACTTTCTTCGCTTGGGCAGCCCTATCCCTCTCCTTCTTCTTATTATGCTTCCCCTGCTTCTCCCAAAACCCCCCCTCAACACTCCCCTCCTCCTGCGCCCCACCTCCATCCACCGCCACAGGCGCAAGACGTAGGGGACGTGGGGGGCTTGGGCTCTCACTGCCCAGGGTCCCCAAAGCAGAACCTCTGGACCCAGAAGGCTTAGCACTGCCGCCCCGGGTCACCAAGGCAGAACTGGCAACCTCAGCCGGGTCAGCAGTACCACCCCGCGCCGCTGAGGTTTTACCAGCCACCCCAGATGGGCCAGCAGCGCTTTCCTGGGCCACTGCACTAGAACCTCTAGCAGTGCCCCCGCGAAAAAGACACTCCCTACGGAGATGTCCAAATTCGCCGCACGCATGACACCGTGCCTTTCCCCAACTCCAACGCACGGTTCTGGGTACCCCCTTATGCACCACCTCAAAACTCCCCTCGGCACCATCCCCCTCACCCACCTTCATGAACACCCTCCTCTTGAAACTGAAGACCCCTTTTTCCTCCGGGTCCCCCCCAGGATGCAAGAGCCTAAAGCACTTAGACCGCACCTCCCCGAACTTGGACAGGTGTGGAATAAGCACTGCATCCGAAAAATAAGTGGGGCAGCTCCGCAGGAGAACCGGTCTCACCCTGGATACCCACGGATCCACCTGTACGTGGACCCCCCCCACTGAGATCCCCTCCTCCAACGCTCGGGCCACACACTCCCGGGTCTTAAGTATCATCTCCACCTTTCCCCTTTCGAGCTCAGAAGAGACAATAGCCCCCCTCCCAAGAAGTTCATTCATGGCCTTCGTAATTACCCCCCTAGACATCATAGGCCCAGTTTGAACAGAAATACCAAAACTGTCCCCATCCAAGTCAACATGAGGCTCAAGCTCAGATGGCCTCGCACCCGCCACTGATGCCGTCGCTGCGTAGGTCCGGACCTTCGGCCGCGCCCCTTCCATCGCCATCCTCACAGAGGCACAAACCAGCTCCAAGCCCCTCAGCAGCACAGCTCCAAGTTAAGTCCCAGAGACAGTCACAGTCAAAGACAGGCAGCAGAAAACAGAAACCTCCAGCTGAAGCAGGAAAGTCCCCAGGTTCGTCCACAGCCAAGAGCAGCTTACGGGAAACTCGATCCCAGTCGCGCTGGACGCAAAAGTACCTTCTTCACATTAAGCCAGGCAGCCGCACTGACAAAATGACTTTAGGGCAGAGAAGCGGAGCCAAAAACGACAAAGACACCGCACAACTTCAGCCCACGGAGATCACAGGCACTCTTGGCAATCCGCCAACGCCAACCGCACCCTCGACAATGTGGAGAAACTCAGGAATCTTCACACAGATGGAGGCTCCCCAGACCAGAGAAAAGCTTCAACAGCCCAACAATAAGTTGAACTATGAAGCCCCCCTGGGTCTGTGCCCTCTCCAACGGCAAAATCCTGGAAAGGCTGCTCCAATCCTTCTCAACTGCAGAGCTGAGAAGAAAACACGACCTCTCTCTCTCTCTCTCTCTCTCTCTCTCTCCCTCTCTCTCTCTTCCCACATATTGGATGACTGGGGGACTACTCACGACCATACAGGCGATTCTGGTCTCCGCTGGATTGTCAACATGTTGAACATTTTCGGCGACCTGCAACGACCTATGACGGACGGGTGCCGGCAGTCGCCGAAAAAGTTGCGTATGTGGGACAGGCCCATTACACTCTCACTCACTCTCTCACACACACACTTACACACTCACATACTCATTCACACTTACTCTCACTCTCTCACTCACGCTCTCACACACTCACACATTCCCACTCACACTCACACTCTCACTCGCTCGCTCACTCGCTCACTCACACTCTGACTCTCTCACTCTCTTACACTCTCATTCACTCTCTCGCTCTCTCCACACTCTCAGGCGTACTATGTGCATGTGCACTGACACAAATCACAGACACACACATGTGGCAAAACCATTTTGATTTAATGGAGACTTTTATTAGGCAGCTGATCAGAAAATATGAAGTCTTCCGCTATTTCAAACATTGTCATACAAACATGGGCATTCTAGGATTTGTAAATTCTTTAAAGCGTTTTTTTTTGCTTTCTTGATTGGGAAGCAAAGGTCATTGGGCATTGTTACAGGCAATCAGTCAGATGCCTCATACAGGTCGACCACCGATTTTCCGGCGACTGATGGAAAATCCGGCACCTCCTTTAATCAGGACGGAATTACGAGAGCGCACCTGAAATTCCCCAAGCGGCCACAGGTGGCATTGCATGCGGCGTGAGGTCTCTCAGGACGTGTCCCTCCATCCCGGAAGAGTTATTTGTGTACATCTGCTGTTGTTGGTGGTGGCCCCTCGGTTTGGTGCAATTCTTAGCTTCTTTTACTTATATTTAACCTGAGCTATGTCCCAGCAAGGTCCAAGTGACAGTCGTGGTGTCAAGCGTAAGCACATTTAATTTACATGTAATATTTGTTTTATTTAAGTTTCCAGTAGTCCATGGTGCTTTAGAGACACGAGAGGGGTATAATTAGTGGGTCAGAGGTGTACTGGCTTTACCTTGCACTAAACGTTATTCCCTTATCATGTATTTGTACACTGTGAATGGTTCGATTGTAATAACGTACTTTATTTCCGCTGATGGTTAGCACGCAACAAAAGCTTTTTACGTGACCTCTGTTGATCCTGAAAAATGGATAATCTCGCAAGGCTCTGGAACCTTAAGAAGGAGATGAAATTGAATTTTTTTAGTAAGAGGGTGGTGAATCTGTGGAATTCTTTGCCACAAAAGACTGTGGAGGCCAAGCCAATGGATATTTTTAAGGCAGAGATAGATAGATTTTTGATTAGTATGGGTGTCAGGGGTTATGGGGAGAAAACAGGAGAATGGGGTTAGGAGGGAAAGATAGATCAGCCATGATTGAATGGCAGAGTAGACTTGATGGGCCGATTGGCCTAATTTTGCTCCTACCACTTATGACCTTATGACCTAACCAAGGGTGCTGGAAAATTGGTGTATATACATAACTCTCCTGTGCCCTTATCTAGGAAGCTAACTTTCGTAAACAAACTGCAGATCTAAGTGCAACATGATAAAAGATGTGCCAAGATCCAGCTGAATGCTTATTACAGTTGCTGCTCTTACAGGAACCTGCATCATACTGATAACAGTCTCTCTGCTATGCTCCATTTATTGATTCTTTTTTTAATATAATTTGATCAAGCAGAAAGTGCATTTGTGGATATCGCCGTAGATAAGGCAATGTAAAGCCAGCTAACTGCGTCTCTGAAATGGGAAATAATGCTCATTGTGCTTACAGCCATCCATGTGTGAAGTGCAAAATAACTTGTTGCAGGGAATGTGGCCTCCTTTGTAACTGGATGCTACTGGGTACTAATCTCCAGAGAGAGTCGTCAAGAGTGTTTTATTGTCATATGTCCAGAAAAGGAAACATATATTTATATTGCAAAGACAAAAACAATGCCCCCAAGTCTATGTATGTCGGAGCTTATTTGGAGGTAATAGTTTTAATAGCCAGAAGGTTGCAGGGAAGAAGCTGCTCCTGAACTTGGACGTTACTGTCGATGGCAGGAGTGAAATGAGAGTGTGGCCAGGATGGTCTGGGTTTATAATGATGCTGGCTGCCTTTTTGAGGCAGAGACTCCTGTAGATCCCTTCAATGGTGGGATGTCACTGTTGCTGGATCGGTTTGCGTGTTCATTCGTCAGCTGAGTTCATTTGCAGTGCTCAACCTAGGCTGCAAGAGATGCAACAATGTGCGTGAAGTACCCTTCTGATTAGAGCTAAATGGATATTGTGCAGAATATTTGATGGGAATAAGAGTCTTTCTTGTGTGGAATGGGGAATAATGCTAACGTATCCTAGGGCAGGTGAACCTCCCCGGTATGTTCTGTATCAATATTTAAACCATATTACGTACCTGGATAGGAAAGATTTAGAGGGACCTGGGCCAAATGCGGGGAGGCGTGACTAGTATAGATGGGGCATCTTGGTTGGCATAGATAGTTGGGAACTGCAGATGTTGGTTTACGCCAAAGATGAACACAAAATGCTGGAGTAACTCAGCGGGTCAGACAGCATCCAGAAAAGGAATTGTTGATGTTTCGGGTCGAAACTCTTCTTCAGACTGAAGAAGGAGTCTGAAGAAGGGTCTCGACTCGAAATGTCACCTATACCTGCTCTCCAGAGATGCTGCCGGACCCGCTGAGTTACTCCAGCATTTTGTGTCTAAAGTAAATGTAAACTGGCTGGAAGCAGCATCACATCTGCATTATGCATTCTCTATTAACATGTCAAATTAATGCTGTATTATCAATGTGACTCTTCTACTCACAAGTACTGTTCTGTCTTCTGCACTGTGTAAATTGTCCAGTTAACTTCCTGCATGAGTCATGCAACACTGGTTGGAATCAACAAGCCGTTCTCCCACTCCAGACTCTGCTGCTAATGATGGTGATGCTGTCAATAAGCACTGATGCTGGGTTGGGTTGTGGAGAAAGAGCATTCAGATGCCCCTTGCCAGGACATTCACCTCAGTACTTTACGTGTCATTGGCGTGTCATTTATGCAACATCCTAGAAATTGGTTAGCGCATCGTGACGCGTGTGGTGAGGCGTGGTGGCGTATGCAGTGACGCGCGGTAACATGCGGCGCCTCCTGATTTTGTGAGGCTCAAGATCCTCGCGCGCCACCTGCGTGACGTATCCCTTGCGCACACTGACGTACTGATGGCGCACGCTGACAGTGTACGTGTAGCACATGGTGACGCATGGTTACGCATGGTGACACAGGAACGTTGCCTATGCTAATTTATTAAGCATCACCGCGTATCAATGTCCACAACCATTTGCCGCTCGTACGCCGTCGGTGTGCCATTTGCGCGTCGTTTGAGCGCCGTACCCTGTGACCACCCGGGTATAAAGCGCGTGTAATTTTGAACATTTTTCACCATAGTATCTTTGATTTTCACTGGGAGAATCCTTGCCGCAGTGATCGGATTAAGTACGAACGACATCGCATATGGCTCCCAAAAGGAGCATGGCCCTCAAGCGCACTTGGCGCGCGACTGTCGTACTGCTAGACGTTTTTCGCGCGACATTCACTACCGGCTTGTCACGTAAATGACACGCAAATGACGCCCAAGTGGGACAGGCCCTTTAATCTTCTGCCTTGGATATGAACAGGAATACTACTGTGTGGACATAGACCATAGACAAGAGCGCTGAACAACACTGGCATGGGCCCTTCGGCTCACAATGTTTACATTAGTGTTGGAGGGTCAGGTGACCTCTCTAGATCAGTGCTTCTTAAACTATTCCAGTGTCAGTCACCCTTGAGACAAAATTTCATTCATCCTCGACTAAATTTTCTTATGTTTTTTAGTAATCTTCGTCATTCTTTTTAAATATTTTTATTAAAAGTAACCAATTATAATGCTTTTAACAACTTTCCAAACGTCAACTTAATTCCATTATTTTACAAACAATGCATCAATAATTCTTCTTATACTCTATTTTTTGATATATAGATAGAAAAATAATAGAACAGATATAAATCATTAAAGATGTGATTAAATAATAATTTGATTATATATAAGAAAAAGAAAAAAAAGAAAGAGAACAGAGTTATCAAGAAAAAAAAAAAAAACTGATAGAATATTATATATATATATGTAAACAGCAATATACATTATCGATAAAACTATTACAGATAGTAATATCCATGAGAACATGCATGTCAATCCCAATGTGAAAATGAGTCATTCCCGCCGAATCCCGCAGGGTGCCCGTCGAGCCGTGTTGCCAAGAACAGCTACTTCTCTAAATACTGTATGTATGGAGACCACATCTGTTCGAAGGAATTATATTCGTCCAATAGGACAAATCTAATTTCTTCCAGATGTAGCGTCTCCAACATTTCTGCTGCCCACATTTTAGTTGTGGGGATTGATATTCCCTTCCAAAATTTCAAAATAATTTTTTTCCCAATTATCAAACAGTAATCTAAGAAATTTCTTTGATTACCTGTAAGTGCCAAATTTAAGTTAGGGATTCCAATTATTATTAACTTTGGGTCAGGATCCAATTTAACTTTAAGGACTTCAGAAATAACTTTAAAAATTTCTGTCCAGTAATAATTCAATTTAGGACATGTAACAAAACTATGTATTAAGTTTGCTTCTGAATTTCTACATTTATCACAGATAGAAGAAATATTAGGAAAAATACTATTTAATTTAGTTTTGGAATAATGTAATCTATATAATACTTTATATTGAATCAATATGTGCCTGGCGTTTAATGAACACCGATGTATTCGTTGTAGACTTTCTTCCCAATTTTCTTTTGTTATAGCTAATCCAATTTCATTTTCCCATGCTTGACGATACATTTCAGTTGTTGGATTCTCTTTATCCAAATTGATATGGTATGTGTAAGCTATTAATTTTTCTGTATTTGGGTGCAAATTAAACAATTTTCGTCATTCTGCCTTGTGCATAATTTAATATATAATTTATTTTGTCACATGAGCAAAAATCATAAATTAAGTCACTCAACGTAATTTCATTCACCCTTGGTGAACCATTCACCAGTTTAAGAAGCACTGCTCTAGAGGGCATGGATAAACAACCTTTCTTTAGCGTTGGGACCCTTCTTTAGACTCCAATATGATGCCAAGTTCAACTGACCTTATCTGCCTGTACCTGATCCATATCCCTCTTTTCCCTGCATTTCTGTGTGCCAATCTAAAAGCATCTTAAATGTCACTATCATAACTGCCTCCACCACCACCCCTGACAGTGTTTCCCAGATGCTCACTACTCCCGTTTGTGTAAAAAACTTGCCCGCACATATTCATTAAACTTTCCCAGTCTCACCTGAAAGCTTTGCCCTCTAGTGTTGGACACTTACACCTGCGAAAACGACTCTTGACTGTCGAACCTCTAATTTTAAATACTTCTATCAAGTCTCCCCTCAACCTCCGAAGATCCAGAGAAAACAATCCAAGGCTACCCAACCTCACCCTATAGGTGAATACTCTCTAATCCAGGCAGCATTCTGGTAAACCTCCTCTGCACCCTTTCCAAAGCCTCCACATCTATTCTGTAATGGTGCAACCAGAACTGCAAATGCCTGAAATTTAAAACCACCCCAAAAATGATGGAAATAGTTAGAAGGTCAGAATTTATGACAAAGGGTCCTCAACCTGAAATATGAACATAGAGCAGTAGAAGACAGGATTGTGCCCTTTGGCGTGCATGTTTGTGCTGAACATGATGTCTTGTTAAAGGTTTTGACTGTCTACTGTCTACCCTAAGTATGCCTCTCATAATTGTATATGCTTCTATCAAGTCTCCCTTCAACCTCCAATGTTCCAGGGCAAACAATCCAAGTCTATCCAACGTCCCCCTGTGGATGAAACCGTCTAACCTCGGCAGCATGTTGGTAAACCTCGTCCGCACTCTCTCAAAAGCCTCGTCAGTTCATGTCATTGGAACAGAATTAGGCCCACCGGGTCTACTCCACCATTCAATCATGGCTGATCTATCTTTCTCTCACAACCCCATTCTCCTATAAGTTTCCACATCTTTCCTGTAATGGGTTGACCAGAACTGCATGCAATACACCTGATGTGGCCTAACCAAAGTCCTATAGATCTGTATCATGACTTCCTGACTCTTATATTCAATGCCCCTAGCAATGAAGCAAATCATACCATATGCCTTATTTACCACTCTTGTATATAGTATGATTGGGCAGAACACAGAACATATCACTGTATTCCTGTACATATGACAATAAATAAAATGGTGGCATGGTGACACAGCGGTAGAGTTGGTGGCAAGGTGACACAGCGCCAGAGATCAGGGTTTGATCCTGACCACGGGTGCTATCTGTACGGAGTTTGTAAGTTCCCCCTGTGACCTGCCTGGGTTTCCTCCTGGACCTCCGGCTTCCTCCCACACTCCAAAGACGTACAGGTTTGTGGGTTAATTGGCTTGGTATAATTGTACATTGTCCCCAGTGTGTAGGATAGTGTTAAGGGCCTGTCCCACCAGCATGCAACTCTATGCGGTGAACGCGATCAAACTAGCAGCGGGGGCCGCGCGGAGGTCGGGTGATCCCCTGTACAGGGCCATTCCCAACAGCATGCGCCTGCATGCGGCAAGCGCAACCAAACTGGCAGTGGGGGCCGCGCGGAGGTCGGGTGAGTGGCGCAACGCAGCGCAAAGTGAGGCGAACTTGGAGCGAAGTCTAAGGTAAGTGCGCCAGGACAGAGAGGGGCACACAGAGAGGGGCACAGAGTCACACACACATAGAGGGCCACGGAGCCACACACATAGAGGGTCACGGAGGCACCTACAGATAGGTTCACGGAGGCACGATGTCAGGGCGGTGTGTAATGCGTCGAGGCGACTGCGAGCCGACAAGCCGTTGCCGCGCTGAATTTTTGGACACAGTCAGTTTTTCGGAGCCCCGCGCGGTGCCGGGATGAACTTGGGACGAACTCTGCACAATTCCGCACGGCTCCGGCGATCGAAGTGGGACCGGCCCCGCGACGCCGGACGGCTCAAGCGACCACGTTAGGTCGCGCTAATCACATAGAGTTGCATGCTTGTAGGACAGGCCCTTAAGTGTGTGGGATTTGCTGGTCGGCGCGGACTCGATGGGCCAGTGTGCCGTCCTCTTAGGATGAGACTTGTCCTATGCTGAGAATACAAGTGGAATTGCACTTTATTTTCAGGAGCTTGGGGTTTGACTGAGGACTGTCTGTAACTAGGTTGGGTAATCTCAGGATAAAGGGTCAGCTATTCAAGTCAAAAATGAAGAGAAACTTCAAGAGCAGAGAGTATTGGAATTCTTTGAATTCTCTGCCCAAAGGCGTTGAGGAATGTTAACCACTTCAGATATACAAGACTGGGCTTGACAGATTTTTGGATTCTGAAGTAACCAAGGTAGATGTAACTGTTCGTAATGATCTAATTTATTAACTCATTGTGACAGTGGGAGGCCATTTGGCCCATCAGGTTGATACTGGCCCCAGCAGAGCAATCCCATCAGTTCCATAAGAACACAAGGAAATCGAAGCAGGACCAGGCCACTCGTCCCTTCAAGCCTGGCCCACCATTCGGTATGATTATGGCTGACCTCAGTTCCTCTCCTATGCGACTTCTCAATCACCCTAAATTCATCAATCCTCCAAATATTTATCTACCTCCAACTTAAATATAGTTCATAAGTTCATTAGTCATAGGAGCAATAGGCCATTTGGTCCATCAGGCCTGCTCTGCCATTCAAGCATGGCTGATCTATCTTTCCGACTCAACCCATTCTCCTGCCTTCTACCCATTCCCCTTGATTCCCCTTGATAACCCATCTGAGATGCTTAGAAAAGAAGGTTTCTAAGCATCTCAGTTTTAAATGACCCGCCGCATACCTGGTCACCATGTCCTCTTGTTCATGACTCTCAAACGTGGAAATGTCTCAACATCTATACAAATTGAGAGGTCAAGTTGCAGTTGTATAAGATGTTGGTTGAGGCCTCATTTAGATGACTCTGTTCAGTTCTGCTCCTGTTTGTTTCTGCTTGTTTACTACACAACCGCCAATAGCTGGGCTATCTCGTGCAGGTTTCACTCGCATATGCGCTGGTTGCAAAAGGGTTATTTAGATTTTTATGTGGGCAAGTTTGGTGAGATGATCCATGTCCAAGTTGTCGAGCTGTGACTTGAAGAGTGACAAGGTTAGTGCACAAGGTAGTGTCAGGAAGGATGTTCCACTGGGATAGTCCATGGATATAGTGACTGTAGATAGCTATTTTTGTTTGCTCTAATTCTAGTATCAATAAAGTGACCTGAGGACTGTCTTGTAGATTTCTGGGTATTGGATTGAATGAGGTGAGATATGTTACTGGGGATGATGCCACGAGTCTCCTTGTAGACAGTACATAAGCGGGCTTTGGTGTGCCTTGACTCCAGCGACTCCCAGCCAAGGCGAATTAACAACACTTGAGTAGTCATTATTAACAAACCGGGCTGCACGTCTCTAAACCTTGTCAAGGGTGTCAATGTTATTTTTCTGGTGAGGGTCCCATATTGTCTGGCAATATTCCAACAGTGGCGGGCAAGTACTTTGTCCGCTACCTCCTTAGTTGGTTTGTCACAACCGAAGTTTCTCCGGAGAAGGCCCAAAGTTCTGTTTGCTTTTGTGGCAATCTGGCTTATGTGTCCGTTCCAGGCTAGGCCAGATGTGGGTGGTGATCAACTTCTTTAAGCAGGCTGTCTCCCATCTTGTACCGGTTCATGGTCAGCTTGGCTTTATGAGTAACCTTCATGGAAAAGCATTTGGTGTGATTGAAACCCATTTGCCAAATAGTTTCCCAATTGCAAAGATGGTTTCTGTTCTGGGCACCTTATTGTGGGAAAGATGTTGTCAAGCTGGAAAGGGTACAGAGAAGATTTACAAGGATGTTGCCAGAACACGAAGGCATGAGCAATAGGGAGAGTTAAGCAGGCTAGGACTCCATTAATATACCCATATAACCATATAACAATTACAGCACGGAAACAGGCCTTCTCGGCCATTTATTTTCCCCTAGTCCCATCTACCTGCACTCAGGCCATACCCCTCCATTCCCTTCCCATCCATATATCTATCCACTTTACTTTTAAATGTTAAAATCGATCCTGCCTCCACCACTTCTGCAGGAAGATCATTCCACACACCCACCACTCTCTGAGTAAAGAAGTTCCCCCTCATGTTACCCCTAAACTTCTGTCCCTTAATTCTCATGTCATGCCCTCTTGTTTGAATCTTCCCTACCCTCAATAGGAAAAGCTTATCCACGTCAACTCTGTCTATCCCTTTCATCATTTTAAAGACCTCAATCAAGTCCCCCCTTAACCTTCTGCGCTCCAAAGAATAAAGACCTAACTTGTTCAACCTTTCTCTGGAACTTAGTTGCTGGAACCCAGGCAACATTCTAGTAAATCGCCTCTGTACTCTCTCTATTTTGTTGACATCCTTCCTATAATTAGGCGACCAAAATTGTACACCATACTCCAGAATTGGTCTTCCCAATGCCTTGTACAATTTTAACATTACTTCCCTACTCCTATATTCAATGCTCTGATTTATAAAGGCCAGCACACCAAAAGCTTTCTTTACCACCCTATCTACATGCGATTCCACCTTCAGGGAACTATGCACAATTATTCCTAGATCCCTCTGTTCCACAGCATTCGTCAATTCCCTACCATTTACCATGTAGGTCCTACTTTGATTTGTCCTGCCAAGATGTAGCACCTCACACTTATCAGCATTAAACTCCATCTGCCATCTTTCAGCCCACTCTTCCAAATAGCCCAAATCTCTCTGTAGACTTTGAAAATCTACTTCATTATCCACAGCACCCCCTATCTTAGTATCATCTGCATACTTACTTATCCAATTTTCCACCCCATCATCTAGATCATTGATGTACATGACAAACAACAGTGGACCCAACACAGATCCCTGAGGCACCCCACTGGTCACTGGCTTCCAACCTGACAAACAGCCATCCACCATTACTCTCTGGCATCTCCCATTCAGCCACTGTTGAATCCATCTTGCTACTCTTCCATTAACACCCAAAGATTGAACCTTCTTAACCAACCTTCCATGGGGAACCTTGTCAAAGGCCTTACTGAAATCCAGGCACAAATCCATGTTGACTGTTCTTGATCAGACCCTGTTTATCCAGATGCTTATATATATTATCTCTAAGTATCCTTTCCATTAATTTTCCCACCACTGACGTCAAACTAACAGGTCTATAATTGGTAGGTTTATTCTTTGAACCCTTTTTAAACAATGGAACAACATGCGCAGTACGCCAATCCTCCGGCACTATTCCCGTTTCTAATGACATTTGAAATATTTCTGTCATAGCCCCTGCTATTTCTACACTAACTTCCCTCAATGTCCTAGGGAATATCCTGTCAGGACCTGGAGACTTATCCACTTTTATATTTTTCAAAAGTGTCAGTACTCCCTCCTCTTTGAATCTCATAGTATCCATAGCTACTCTACTTTTTTCCCATACCTCACAGAGTTCAATACCCTTCTCCTTGGTGAATACCGAAGAAAAGAAATTGTTCAATATCTCCCCCATCTCTTTTGGCTCTGCAGATAGCTGTCCATTCTGGCTCTCTAATGGTCCAATTTTATCCCTCGTTATCCTTTTGCTATTAATATAGCTGTAGAAACCCTTTGGACATTCCTCAGACACAGGAGGATGAACGGTGATCCTTATAGAGATGTATAAAATCAAGAGAGGAATAGATCGGGTAGGTGCATGGAGTCTCTTGCCCAGAGTTGGGGAATCGAGAACCAGCCGTTTAAGGTGAGGGGAAAGAGTTAAAAGGAGGGGTAACTTTTTCATGCAAAGGTTAATAGGTGTAGGAAAGAGCTGCCAGAGGAAGTAGCTGAGGCAGGGAGTATCGCAATGTTTAAGAAACATTTAGACAGGTACATGCATAGGACAGGTTCAGAGGGATATGGGCCAAACGCAGGCAGGCAAGTTGGGCCGAAGGACTTGTCTCCAAACTCTTTGACTCTTTGACTCTATCTACCCAGTTAAGCCTGCTAAGGTTCTTATATTTTTGAATAGTGTCGCCTCTCATTCTTCTAAGCTCTACAGATCCAAACTGTTCACCCTATCTTGAGAGGACCACCCACTGGTCCCCTTCCTATGTCTTTACCAACATGACTGTCCTGGGACTCCCCAATGGAACACATTGCTAGAGTGAGGCCACACTCAAACTGGAGGGACATCACCTCATATTTTGCTTGGGTAGACTACAACCCCTAGGCATGAACATTGCATTCTCCAATTTCAGGTTAACCCCCCTCCCCCCCCCCTCCCCCTTCCTGCCCTTTCTCTCCTGATCTACACAGGTGAGGTTTAGGTGAGGTTGAGAATTATATCATAAAAGCAGAGCAACATGGAGGAGATATGGGGCCTATTTCAATTTGAATTTCTGTAACAATTTTATTCCCGATGTTTTAAGGGCCTGTCCCACTTTCACATCCTGATTCACGACCTTTTATACTTGTGGACATTTTTCATCATGCTATAAAAATGCCCTGATCTACTTGATGCCATGAGTACCTACAACTAGTATCACAGCCTGCTACAACCTACCTACAACCATGCTGCGAGTATGAGTCAAGGGGAAACTCAGCAGAGGTCGTAAATTATGTCGTGAAAATACTTGTGGACATTTTTCATTATGCTATAAAAATGCCCTGATCTACTTGATGCCATGAGTACCTACGACTAGTATCACAGCAAGCTACAACCTACCTACGACCTCCTACGACCTCGTGACGACCATGCTGTGAGTATGAGTCAAGGGGAAACTCAGCAGAGGTCGTAAATTATGTCGTGAAAATGGGACAGGCCCTTTAGCATTCTGGCATTGATTTTATACTTCACTCTCAGATGTTTTGACTGTGCTCAGCAAGCAGATGAAAGTTGTACATGATGTAAAAATGTTTATAAATTGCAAACCTTAAATTAGACAATAGACTATAGGTGCAGGAGTAGGCCATTCGGTCCTTCGAGCCAGCACCACCATTCAACGTGATCATGGCTGATCATCCCCAATCAGTACCCCGTTCCTGGCTTCTCCCCATATCCCCTGACTCTGCTATCTTTAAGAGCCCTATCTAGCTCTCCCTTGAAAGCATCCAGAGAACCGGCCTCCACCGCCCTCTGAGGCAGAGAATTTCACAGACTCACAACTCTTTGTGTGGAAATTGTTTTCACATTGTTTCAGTGGAAATAATTATACACATTTTTATGCAAGGGTGGCACGGTGGCGTAGCGGTCGAGTTGCTGCCTTACAGCGCCTGTGACGCCGGTTTGATCTTGAAAACGTGCAAATTAATCTCAGTCACTAACAGTGGCTTTGTCATGCAGCTTGATCGACAGGGCTTAAAAATGAAGCTGTCTGTGTGGAATTTGTACGTTCTCTCTGTGACCTGCATGTGGTTTGTCCGGTAGCTCCAGTTTCCTCCCACACTCCAAAGACATGCAGGTTTGTAGGCTGATTAGCTTCTGTATAATAGTAAATTGTAAATTGTGTGTTGGATAGGGTTAGTACGCGGGGATCGCTGGTCGGCGTGGACTTGGTGGGCCGAACAGCCTGTTTCTGTACTTTATCTCTAAACTAAACTAATAACTAAATGTCTCCAATCATAATATTAACCCAAGGGCACAATGTACAGCCTATACCAGCAACTCCATTGCAATTAAGAATACCAAAGCAAGGTAGCGAGCCTTAATGTCTACCATTCAGTGGCTCTGACATCCAGCATCATAAAGTGGTTCAAGACACACATTAATTCCAGCCTCCCAGACTGGTTTGATTCACTGCAGTTCTTGTACTATCGCAACAGGTCCGTGGTAGGCACCATCCTCTTGGCCCTACACTCATCGCTGATACACTGATACAAGACTCATGGATATGAAGGACATCAACATCAGACTCTTAGTTATTGACTTTATTTATTAACTTTAGCGTTGCACTCAACACCATAATCGCAACAAGACTCATCTTCAAACTCTTTGTCGACTCTTTGCATACCTTGTGCATGGAATGCAAAACAAAAACATTCTCTGTGATAATAAAGTATCATTCAATCAATCAATGGATCCAGGAGTCATTGCCCCCTCTGCCACTGGATCCTTGACTCCCTGAACCACAAGATCATGTATAAGATCATGAGACGAAAAGACAGGGTAAATATACAGAGTGGAATCGGACAGGAATCGAAAACCTGAGGACGTGGGGTTAAGATGAGGGGGGGGGGGGAAATTTAATAATAATCTGTGGAGCTACTTTTTTACACAAAGGGTGGTTGGTTAATGGAACGAGCTGCTGGAGGACGTAGTTGAGGCAGGTACTATCACAATGTTTATGAAACATTCAGCCAGGTTCGTATTAGGATTGGTTGAGAGGGATATGGGCCAAACACAGGCAGGTGGGACTAGTGTAGATGGAACATGTTGGTTGGCGTGGGCAAGTTGGGCTGAAAGGCCTGTTTCCACTCTGTGTGACTATGACTCTATGAAACAGAAGTTACAGCAACTCCTACCAGTCGAGGCAGGAGATTTTCTCCAGCAAACTACCTTGGGTGGAGAATGATAACGTGCAAATTAATCTCAGTCACTAACAGTGGCTTTGTCATGCAGCTTGATCGACAGGGCTTAAAAATGAAGCTATAATAATCTCAATAACTCGGGTATTAGGCAGTGTGCATAAGTCTGCCTTTATGCTCATGGGTTGTAACCGATGCCCAGGATTTGTGAAAGGGAGAAGTGGATTTCATAGACCACATTTTGCTGCAATAATTGCTGTAATGTTTGTAATAGACCTCTGTGATTGATCCTTGCAGTGACTAATGAAGGATATTATGAGGAAGTCTGTGGTTATTGAGGGAGAACTTGGCAATGGTTTGGGCTGTCAAACATGTTCCTCCCGTCTGTTCTACGTTAATAAGTAAGGTGCTGACATCATTGTGCAGCACCAGCAAAGCCGTTCAAAGTAATTAAACTTGCTTGCTCACAGCTGGTGAAACAAAGGGACATTTAAAAGGAGACATGTTTCTGTTTTATGCTTGGAATGGCATAGTTATTTATAAATTATGTTATCTCGGTGTGAAAAGTGACGAAAATCAGTGGGCTTTTTTAATGCTATTTTATCAATTACTCAACTTTGGGTGGCACGGTGGCGCAGCGGTAGAATTACTGCCTTATAGCGCCAGAGACCCAGGTTCGATCCTGACTAGGCGTGCTGTCTGTATGGAGTTTGTACGTTCTCCCCCTGACCACCTGGGTTTTCTCCGGGTACTCCGGTTTCCTCCCACACTCTAAAGGCATATAGGTTTGTAGGTTAATTTGCTTCTGTAAAATGTAATTTGTCCCTAGTGTGCGGGATAGTGGTAGTGTACGGGGTGATCACTGGTCGGCGTGGACTCGGTGGCCCAAAGGGCCTGTTTCCACGCTGTATCTCTGAAGTCTAAAGACAACAGTTTCTTTAAAGTAACATATTTTTTCAAGTGCTGGAGGTACTCAGCAGGTGTGGCAGCATCTGTGAAGGGAATGGGCAGATGATGATTCTGGTCGAGACCCTTCTTCAGACTGATCTGGTCTTACTTCGGACTAGAAATCAGTCTGACGAAGGGTTCCAAGCCAGTCCATTCCCTCCACAGATGCTGCCTCATTTGCTGAGTTCCTCCAACACTGTGGCTTGCCGAAGATTCCAGAATCTGCCATTTCTTGTTTCTTCCAGCTTTGGCAGGTAGCAAAGTGAAAAGTCTAGCCCTGTGGAAACGACAATGATCTTTCTGAGATCTTAGTGGATATTTTTAAGGCAGAGATAGATAGATTCTTGATTAGTACAGGTGTCAGAGGTTATGGGGAGAAGGCAGGAGAATGGAGTTAGGAGGGAGAGATAGATCAGCCATGATTGAATGGTGGAATAGACTTGATGGGCCGAATGGCCTAATTCTATTCCTATCACTTATGATCTTATAAGAGCAACAAAATGATAAATCATATCATTTGCCAATCATATACGTTTATCAGGCAAAGTTCAGCGTCAAGCTGGAAAAGGTGCAAAGAAGATTCACGAGGATGTTGCCAGGACTCAAGGGCCTGAGCTATAGGGAGAGGCTGTGCAGGCTGGGACTCTGTCCCTTGGAGTTCAGCGATAAGGGGTGGAGGATAAGGGGTGATCTTATAGAGGTACAATATCATGTGAGGAAAAAGGTCAGGTAGACGCACAGTCCCTTGCCACACAATCGAGAACCAGAGGACATACGTTTATGGCGATTCAGATTCAGATTCAGATTCAATTTTAATTGTCATTGTCAGTGTACAGTACAGAGACAACGAAATGCATTTCAAAAAAAAGATGGGAGGAATGATTTAATAGGAATCCGAGGGGTACCTTTTTCACACAAACGGTGGTGGGGGAATGGAAGCTGTCGGAGGATTTGAGCCAGGTACTATTGCAACAGGACATTTAATTAACATTTATGTAACATTTAGGCAGGTACATGGATAGGACAGATTTAGAGGGACATGGGCCAAATGCAGGCAGGTGGGTCTAGTGTAGATGGGACATGTTGGTCGCTGTGGGCCGAAGGGCCCGTTTCCACGCTGTATGACTCAAAGAAAATTCTGAAAAATTTAAGCCAGTGGGAATCAGAAGGAATCCTTTGAGCAAAAGGATTCTGGAAATCAGAAACGAGAACAGAATGTGTTGGAAACACCTAGCAAGTCAGGCAGCAGCTGTAAAGAGAGAAAACCAGAGTTAACGTTTCAGAACTGAGGAAAGGTTTAAATTACAGAAAAGGAGTGGAGGGTGGAAAGGGATGTAGAAACAAGATGCTGGTTTAGCAAGAAAGGACACGAAGTGCTGGAGTAACTCAGCGGGTTAGGCAGCATCTCTGAAGCACATGGATCGGTGATGTTTCAGGTTGGGACCCTTCTGTCCAATAGAACATGGGCAGACCAAGAAACCACTTGAGTTGCCTCCTTAAAAGGACACAAAGTACAGGAGTAACTCATCATGTCAGGCAGCATGTTTGGAGAACATGGATGGGTAACATTTCGGGTCTTGACTTGAAACATCGGCCATCCACGTTCTCCAGAGATGCTGCCTGACCTGATATTCTGAATTTCCGATATTGACATCTTTCAATTTCAAGAACATCGGATCGCTGGATGATCCAGATGTCCAAGGAAGTTGATGGCTGGAGGCCCTGCAACAGCCTGGGGCTCGCCTGGATTGAGTGCCGCTCATAAGATGTAGAGAGCGGACTGGACTTTCAAAACGGTGCCAAAACTTGCCGTTTCTTGCATGCAGTCTCAGTGGACTATTTCCGTACACTTTGCTAATCGGGGATTGTGCTTAGGTTTGGCAATACTTTACTGAACTGCATGCAAAAAAAATAATTTCACTGTGTATTTGCACGTGACAATAAATCATCTTTGATCAATAACCATTGGATTTCCTGGTGAAATCTACCAGCATTGTTTCCAACAACTATTGCGCTATAAAATTAGGTTCTTTGAAAGCTCGGCAGATTTAAACAATTAAATTGTTTCAGAGTTTTTGAAAAACAATTTGTGTACTCGAGGTCACCTTTGGCAGCCTATGACCCAGCCGTATGAATATTGATTTCTCTAGTTTAGTTTTATTTTAGTTTATAGATATAGTGAGCCTTGGGCCCACTGAGTCAATGGCGACCAGCGATCCTCACACACCAACACCTGTCCCACTAGGGAATTTTTTGGGCGACTGCCGGCGATTGTCATAGTCATAGCAGGTCGTCGTAAAACCGGCAACGCCAGTGGAATTCACCGAAGTCAGCACCGGCGACAACCTACATCACCTGGCGACAACCTACGACAACCTACGACAGCACCTACGTCAGGAGAAGACAAGCTACGAGAAGCCCACGGTGGCCGACTGTCACCGAAAGGTTTTCAATGTTTCAAAATCCAGCGGCGACCAGAAAAACGCTACGACTCTTTGGGCGACTGAAGAGTACTCACGGCCATACAGGCGACACCCTGGCGATCGTGTGGCGACAGCCTAGTCGCCGACAGTCATCTAAAAAATTGCTTAAGTGGGACAGGCCCTTTACTCCTACACACATTAGGGCCATTTTACAATTTTACCAAAGCCAATTAACCTACTGACCTGTGCATCTTCGGAGTGTGGGAGGAAACCAGAGCACCTGGAGAAAACCCACGCAGGTCATTGGGAGAACTGCAAACTCTATACGGACAGCACTTGTGGTCAGGATCGAACCTGGGTTTCTGGCGCTGTGCAGTAAGGCAGCAACTGTGCCACTGTGCCGCCATATTTGGGCCGTGCCGTCTAATTTCAAGTAACCCTTGCATTCCCTGTCTCTCTCCGTCTCCCTCACCCATCCTAGTCGTCCTGCTGGCTTCTCTGTTGTCCTGCTCGATTCACTGTTCTTATTCCTTCATTATCACCTCTTCCACAGCCAACAATGGACCATTGTGGGCTCCACCTTTCCTTGGTCCTCAATGCCAGCTCTGATTTGTTCTGTACGTTTTCATACCTCTAGTTTCCCTCTCCCCTGACTCTCAGACTGAGGAAGGGCCTCGACCCAAAAACGTCACCGTTTCCTTTTCTCCAGGGGTGCTGCCTCACCCACTGAATTACTCCCACACTTTGTGTCTCTCAGATAGAGGATTCAATTCTTTATTTGTTTGGTTCCATGTAATGGTGATAGGTGAGGATGGATGGGCCTTGCAGCTAGTGCGGTGAACTCTGATGACTGACAAACTGTAGATATTGTTTTGTTCCCGGCTCCATTTCTAATTTCTTCATCAGGCCATTTGATCGTGCTGACAGCCCTCGACTGTATCCTTTCAATCCGACTGAGAGGATGTGGTTCGGGAGGCCGTACTGATAGCATGGCGTGCATTTGTCGTTCTGTGAATGTGTGCGCAGTGTCTTCATAGCTGGAGCGACATACATCAGCACCCCTTTTCTACAAACAGACTTGTGTTGAAAGCCTGGATTTGGCAAAGGACGGGCTTTGAAAGAGCAGAGCTCTCCCCGAAGGATAGATTGAATAGCAGACAGGAAGTCAGCCAGCAGATGATGCAAAGCCCGTACGGAAACCGTTATTATTATGTCAGTCCTTAGGGTACTAGTAACCATTTTACCTTATTTCCCCTCCAACATTTTCTCTATTGTTCTTGAAGACACTGATTCATGCTGCTGTTTGGTTCTTTGCATGTTGGCTGATCTCCAGGCTGTTTTGAACAGATGGTTCAGTGGTTCAGTGGTAGACACAAAGTGCAAGAGTAACTCAGCGGGTCAAGCAGCATCTCTGGATAAAAAGATGGGTGACATTTCGGGTAGGGACCCTCGTTCAGATGGTCTTTTCTTATTACATGTACTGAGGTACAGTGAAATTCATTTTTTTGCAAACAGTTCAGTAAATGATCACCATACATCAGTGCAATCCCAGAATAAGTACAAAATGTATAAAAACAGCCCACTGAGTCCATTTACAACAGTCGCCAGGATTTGGCGCCATTTTCACAGCCCAAGCTGCAGCCATCACCTATGTCCTGAGCATCCTTTAAACCGTTGTTCCTCTCCTCACTCGGACATCTTCAGCCTTTGTGCCCCGGGGCCGCCTCCCACAGCCGACCTTAATGGCACGGAAGGTAGAACCCCTGGGTCTTCTGACCGGCCCTTTGTTCTTGCGTCCGCCGGTCCTTGGGGATGAGCAGGGGCCGGGCTCGCCGGTTCTGGGTGGGTTTCCCGGTTCCTGGTAAATAACCCACGGCAAGGCCGGGTTAGAGATTACCGAAAATTGCTCGAGTTGATACATCATCTATCCATGGTCTCCAGAGATGCTGCCTGACCTGCTGAGTTACACCAGCACAATGTGGCCTCTTGTGTATTAATCAGCATCTGCAATTCTTTGTTTCTACTAAAGACATGCGCGTTTGGGAGGTTGATTGACCATTGTAAATCGTCCTTGGCGCGTGGATGAATGGTACAAGTTGGAGGAAGTTGATATAGAAAATAGGTGCAGGAGGAGGCCATTCGGCCCTTCGAGCCAGCACCGCCATTTATTGTGATCATGGCTGATCGTCCCCTATCAATAACCCGTGCCTGCCTTCTCTCCATATCCCTTGATTCCACTAGCCCCTAGAGCTCTATCTAACTCTCTCTTAAATCCATCCACTGATTTGGCCTCCACTGCCCTCTGTGGCAGGGAATTCCATAAATTCACAACTCTCTGGGTGAAAAAGTTTTTCTCACCTCAGTCTTAAATGGCCTCCCCTTTATTCTAAGACTGTGGCCCCTGGTTCTGGACTCGCCCAACATTGGGAATATTTTTCCTGCATCTAGCTTGTCCAGTCCTTTTATAATTGTATATGTTTCTATAAGAACCCCCTCCTCCTTCTAAACTCTAGTGAATACAAGCCCAGTCTTTTCAATCTTTCCTCATATGACAGTCCCGCCATCCCAGGGATCAATCTCGTGAACCTACACAATGCCTCAATCACAAGGATGTCCTTCCTGAAATTAGGAGACCAAAACTGTACACAATACTCCAGATGTGGTCTTACCAGAGCCCGATAAAAGTTGGAAGAACAAATGTGATGAGTGTAGATAGGCTTGATGACTAGCGTGAAATTGACTGGTTGAAGGGTCTGTATCTGAACTGGAGGATTCTAACAAGGGTCTTGACCCGAAATGTCACCCATTCCTTTTCACAAATTGAATTGAATTGAATACTTTATTGTCACATGTGACAAGTCACAGTGAAATTCTTTGCTTACATCCCCAAAGTATGCAAATAGTTGCCCATAAAGGGTGCTTACAAAGTTAAGCAATGTTGCCTGTCCTGCTGAGTTACTCCAGCACTTTCTGTCTATCTTTGGTATAGAAAAGTGCCCTTTAATACACCAAAGAACATTGGAATTGACGCCTGTTGGATTTACAGAGCACCTTTTACAACCTCAGGACATCCATGCCTACTTTACAGTCAATTACATTTTTTAGAAATGTTGTCACTGCCTTAACTTCAGAAACATGGTCGATTATAATCAGAATCATTCAGAATCGTTACTTTCAATGGAAGGAAATACATTTGGGAGTAATGCTTGTACAATAAACCCTCGTTATAACAAACCACAGTGCGGGTGAATGGTGTTTGTTATTGCTGATTGTGGCATTTCGTGTGTAGCGACTTAACAATAATAGTTGGCTGAGCAAAGACTACACTGACACAGGAGCCTTGAACTGAAATTGAAACTGAAACCTTAAACCAAACCTTAAAACTTGGAGCGCACGGTGGTGCAGCGATAGAGTTGCTGCCTTACAGGGCCAGTGACCCGGGTTCGATCCTGACGAAGGGTGCTGTCTGTACAAGGTTTGCATGTTCGCCCCGTGACCTGGTGGGTTTTCTCCGGGTGCTCCCACACTCCAAAGGCGTACAGGTTTGTCGGTTGATCGGCATCGGTAAAAATTATAAAATAGTCCCCAGTGTGTAGGATAGCGCTAATGTACGGGGATCACTGGTCGGAGCGGACTCGATTGGCCGAAGGACTGGTTTCCGTGCTGTATCTCTAAACTAAACTAAACTAAACTAAACAAAGCTCTCGATATGATTGTCTATATCTCGTGTTTCCCTTTCCTCTGATTCTGTCTGACTCAGTTCCTTAGTAAACAAAACTTTACCTGCCCTGAGCTACAAAGCTCCAATGTCTCAATTCAGCAATGCAGGTGGAAGCGGTGTTGGTGACAGACAGGGCTGAGGAAGATGTTGGCCGTCCAGACGGCCAGTAACATTCAGTAGGTCTGTCCACTATAACCAGAATCCATTATAAAGGGGTCTGTTCTAACGGGAGTTTACTGTATTTATTAATTTTATTCTGAACATGCGAGTTTAAAATTAGATCAAGCTAGAAACAACAACAGTGATTTGTTGCAAATGCTTTGAAAATACGTGACTGTCTATTGAGTAAGGAATTTTTCGCTAAAAATAATTGTATTTGCAGTGAGGATTTAAAATGCATTTCCTTCCAAACAATAGTTTTGTACGGAAATACCATTCAACAAGATCTCATTATTCAAAATAAGGAATTAGATTTCCTGTGTGACAGATGTTCCAGTTTGCAAATTTAAAAAATCCATTCTCATCGTTTTCCATAATATCCCCTTACTTCGCTGTGTTGAGCATCTGATTGACTCCCACACTTCACGTTAATCCTTCATTTCTAACAGAGAAACCGAAGAAACAAAGAACCGCGGATGCTAGTTTTTAAAAAAAGCACTCAAAACGCCAGACTAATTCAGCGGGCTAGGCAGCATCTCTGCAGAACGCGGATAGGTGACGTTTTGGGTCACTGTTCAGTGATTTTCGGGGGGGGGGGGGATTGAAGAAAGCTGGGAGGGGCAGGACAAAGCGTGGCACGTGGATACTGGGGAGGTGGGATTTTGATAGGCAGACAGTTGCACAAAGGCCAGAGATGAAAAGATGTAAGACAAAAGGCTTGAAGAGTTGCGAATTATGCAGCCAGAGGAGGGAATGTACTAAGTATAGTTCAATCCTAGTTTGTAGTATATTTATCCCAGTGTGGAGGATAGAACTAGTGTATGGATGATCGCTGGTTGGTGCGGACTCTGAGTGCCAAAGAATCTGTTTCCAACGCTGCACCTCCATCTGAAGAAGGGTTTCGACCCGAAACGTTACCCATTCCTCCTCTCCGGAGATGCTGCCTGTCCCGCTGATTTGCTCCAGCTTTTTGTGTCTATCTCAAAACTATCGTCTCACGCTCTTCAGAAAACTGGGCCACAAAACCGGGCCCTGAAAAGTGAATGTAACCGCACTCAAACTCCCAAGCCGATCGTTTCTACGGGGTAAAATAATAAAAGGCTGACAAAGCCTTCCTTACATGTCTGAATGTCGTAGTTTAGGTTATGCTTAGTCAGGTGAGTCAAACGTATGGATCTCGGCACTCGCATGTTATCTTTTTCCACCCATGTTCATTCTGATGTAATTAGCCCTGGTAATCCTATACATTATTAAGCCATTGCAGACTGTGCCAAAAGCATTAAGGTTTGAACAATTCGACACAGTGTGGCTGCTGATTACTCTAAACCAGCTGTTTTCCTGAATTTCAGGCGAGTGGTTCTGACGACTTGCTTTGAAAATATTTGCGTTTGTTGGTTCTAGCTCCCATGTGCTCATTTTCAGACCGTGCTTTTTTTTTTCTGAGCACGCCTCTGGTTGAGCAGCAGGACCCACAGGGTGAATGTGTAAACATCTAATAGATCATGAACATATTGGACATACCTTGCAGCCCGGTTGAGTGTCCAAGGTATTTTCACGGTGACACAACAAAGAATTAATTCCAAGCAACAGGGAGGACCTTTACTTGATGAGGAAAGCCTTTGACCAAGTACTTGCCAGGGAGCCTTTAGAGAACATTTGCAGTGGGGGGAGGAACTGCAGACGCTGGTTTACACCAAAGGTGGACACAAAATGCTGGGGTAACTCAGCGAGTCAGGCAGCATCTCTGGAGAGAAGGACTAGGTGATGTTTCGGGTCGAGACCCTTCTTCAGACTGAAGGGTCTCGTCCCGAAACGTCGCCTATCTCCTTCGCTCCTTAGATGCTGCTGCACCCGCTGAGTTTCTCCAGCCTTTTGTGTATCCTCGATTTTCCAGCATCTGCAGTTCCTTCTTTAAGACTAGGTGATGTTTCGGGTCGAAGTGAAATCTTTGCAATTTAAATTTTAAATTTCTTTGAAGCTGAGAGATTGCACTTTGAGAATTTTGTCCTTACAAAGTGGTGAAAGCATGTGCCACAATTATTAAATATGTGAATTTCAGCACGTTTTATGTGTCTTGTAAAACTCTCAGTTCACAGAATTTAAATTTTAAGTTGCAAAAGTTTCATTTATTTTGCATGTGACCGCATGGGGCCTCTACTCCTGGAGTTTCGAAGGATGAGGGGGTACCTCATTGAAACTTACCGAATAGTGAAAGGCCTGGATAGAGTGAATGTGGAGAGCAGGTTTTCACTAGTGGGACCAGGGGCCATAGCCTCAGAATAAAAGGAGAAGAAGAGGAAATGTTTTAACCCGAAGGAGGTGAATCTGTGGAATTCATTGCTACAGACGGCTGTGGGAGCCAAGTCTTTGGGTATTTTTAAAAGCGGAGATTAACAGGTTCTTGATTAGTAAGAGTGTCAGGGGTTATGGGGAGAAGGCAAGAGAACAGGGTTGAGAGGGAAAAATTAATCAGCCATGATTAAATGGTGGAGTAGATTCGATGGGCCGAATGGCCTAATTCTGCTCCGATGGCATATGAACTCCAAAATCCAAATTCCAAAATGCAAGCGTTCATCAACATTCCATAATTCCCTACCATTTACTGCATATATCCTGCCCTTATTTGACATCCCAAAATGTGTCACCTTGCCCCTTGTCAGGATTAAATTCCATCTGCCAATGTTCCAGCAAACTTTCCACCTGATCCGTATGGTGCTTGCTGTCCATTTATTCTACATCTTGTGGTCACAGCCCGGCTTTGTCCTACCTCCGCCTCTGTTCCAGCGTTTTTCCGCCCCCTACTACAGCTGAAGAAAGATCGTGAGCCGAAACTTCACCTCTCCGGTCCCTCCACAGATGCTGCCTGTCCAGCTGAGTTATGCACCCACTTTATGCTGTACTCAAGATTCCAGTATCTGCAGTTCCCCGTGTCTCCGTCTCATTTTTACAGACCAGATTTTCAGTTTTTACATTGGCCACATGGCCCCTGACACTGTTGAACTTGAGTGGAATGCTGTGGGGCACATTGTGCTTTATTGTCACCAGTACAAAGAGCAAACATACAATGAGATTCTTTTCTTGCAAACAGTCCAGTAAAGTATCGCCATACCATCTCCTATTAGCAATTGTGCAGAAATAGTCTACTGAGCCCACTTGCAAGAGGCTCCATGTTTGACGGCAGTTTACAAGTCGGGTCCAGTCCCCGCTCCAGTTGTTCTGAGCGGACGCTTCAAGGACAACATCAAGAACAGTCTGAAGAAACTCCACATCACATCAAGACACTGATGTGATGTGGAATTCCAGCTCCAGTTCCGGCAGGAAATCCGGGCAGGAAGGAGCTGCACATCATGAAATGGAACTATGCCGTGTCGCAAAGACAAAGCAACAGCACCGTAATGAGAGAGAGAGCAGGGGGCTCGACGACTACCACCCACCACCAGTCTCCACTGCCTACGGTGCACCAAGGTGTGTGGATCACGGATTGGCCTCTACAGAAATCTGCAGACCCACAAGTAGACCACCCTGTGGAGAAGAGAGGACAGTCATACTCGTTTCGAGTAACCGCCGATGATGATGATGTTACGAGCGGTGCCCGATTCAGGCAAGCCCCAGGCTGCTGCGGGCCTCCAGCCGTCACCTTCCTTGGTCGACCAGCGAACCGACGTCGCTCTCCTTGTCCGTCCACCTTTGTGTCCTGGGGTTGCCTCCTCCAGCTGACCTTGATGGCGCAGTGGGCCAGTGGGCCAGATCCCGGTTCCCCCTCCTCTCCCACCGGCCTCGCTCTTCCCCCATTACGTCCGTTGTCAACACTGGCTCCATCCTCTCTGGTCTCTGGTGTTCGGGGGATGAGCAGCGGTGTCTCGGCGGGCTTCTCCTCCAAGCCGCGGTCCGCTGGGTCCTCCAGGTATGGACCAACACAGCAGCTTCCCCCTGCAGGCCGTGGTGCATTGGGTCTTACGTGCAGCTGTGGTCTGCCAGGTCTCGCAGCATTACAGTGGAATCCAGAACAAATTTCTACTGGAGAAAAATCAGCAAACTGCTTTAATGTGGAGGTTTAGTTTTAGTTTTGAACTTTATTTTCTGTTCCATTTTCCATTAAAATCCCATAATTGGATTTGCTGTGAATTGGAGGGATTTAGCAGTTACGGCAGATGTAAAATTCTTAAAGGAAAATAAATAACTGCAAGTGACTGGGCTGAGAAACACCTGGTGACATCGAGCGTCATTATAAAGTCGTCATGAACCCTGACTAAATTCATCTCTCCAGTGATTTTATCATCAATCTCTCTCGATTATAAATACAATACATCAAGTGGCTCGATGTTCAGTATTATGCTTCAGCCTGAGGGCACTGGCCATCAAGATGATGTGACAAAAGCCATTATCAAGAAGTACATGACGCCCACAGGGGGGAAGGAAAAACTGAACAAAATACAACCTGGAATTGCCAATAGTTAACGTCAAATAAAGGAATAAATGGAGTAAAGCAGTGAGAGGGGAGATGAACGCACTGTTATATTTTCCCGGAGTGTGTTAATAGAGGGCATCACGGTGGCACAGAGGAAGAGTTGCTGCCTTACAATGCCAGAGACCCCGGTTAGATCTTGACTATGGGCGCTTGCCTATAAGCATTTGTACGTTCTCCATGTGACCGCGTGGATTTTCTCCGGTGTCCTCCCACACTCCAAAGACTCCAAAGACGTTCAGGTTTGTAGGTTAATTGGCTTGGTACAATTGAAAATTGTCCCTAGTGTGTGCAGGATAGTGTTAATGTGCGGGGATCGCAGGTCGGTGCAGACCCGGTGGGCTGAAGTGCTTGTTTCAACGATGTATAAGCTAAACTAAACTACGAATGTTATATTAAAGGGCCTGTCCCACTGTACAAGGTAAATCAAGAGTTCTCCCGAGTTTTCCCCTGATTCAAACTCGGAGAATGTCCGTAGCTGGTTCATAGGAGTTCGTGGATGTCTCGTAGCGGCTCATACAAGTAAAAAGTAACCATTTTTTTCATCATGAGTATTTTTTCACTCGTGGACATTTTTCACAGTGTTGAAAAAACGTCACGAGTTTACCAGATTTCCCGAGTACCTACCATTACTCGTACGAGCTGCTACGAGACATTCACAAACTCCTACGGACCCTTCAGTTCAGCACGGTCTGAAAGGGTGGTGGAAGGAGTTTCCTTGAGAACTTTCAAAAAGGAAATGGGTACTCTTACCCACTCTTGAGCTACATCACTCGATGGTTTTATTAAGTAAAATATGATACAACTCAGAATGATACATCGCAGCGGCATAGCTGTTAAAGCCCCTGCCTCACATCGCCAGGGACCCAGGTTCGATCCTGATGTTGGGTGCTGTATGAGGAGTTTGCACATTCTCCATGTGACCTCGTGGGTTACCTCCTGGCACTCCAGTTTCCCCTCACATCCCAAAGACGTGGGCGTTTGCAAGTTAATTGGCCATGTAAAATTGCCCCTCATGTGTCAGAAGTGGATGAGGAATTGGGATTGCATTGAATTAGTGCAGGAAGCCACTGCAGATGATGCCCTACATGCTCTTTATACCATTCCATACTTAACAGTCTCCCTTTCCCCTGACTCTGAGTTTGAAGAAAGGTCTTGACCTGAAACGTCACCCTTTCCTTCCACTCCAGAGATGCTGCCTGTCCCATTGAATTATTGTAAATGGATGATCGATGGTCGGCGTGGACTTGGTGAGCAGAAGGGCCTGTTTCCATGATGTATCTCTAAACTATACTAAATAACTTAGTCATTAAGTTCGTATTAATCACATCGCAACTTAACACTGGAGAGAAGAAAGTGTGGGAATTGTAGTTTAGTTTAAACAGCGTGGAAACAAGCCCTTTTGCCGACCTGCAGTCACCCGTACACTGGTTCTATCATACACAACAGGGACAATTTACAGAAGGCAATTAACCTACAAACCTGCACGTCTTTGGGATTGAGGAAGATATTGCCAGGATTCGAGGGCCTGAGCTTGATCGGCCTGTCCCACTTAAGCAACTGCAGGAGACACAAGGTCGGCATCTGTTTGCGGGTGGTTGCCGGGGAATCACCTTCATGGTCATGACGAGTTCCCACATTCTGGGAACTAGTCGCAGTCTCATTATGGTCACCGTGAATTTTTCAACTATTCCAGTTGCCCTTTTTGTTTCAGGCAGTCGCCGATAGTCCGCTGAAAAATCGCATAAGTGGGACAGGCCCATTAGGAAGAGGTTGGGCTGGCAGGATGATGAGGGGTGTATAAGATCTTGAGGGGAATTGAAAAGTAGATGCACAGACACCTTTACCCAGAGTAGGGGAATCAAGAATTTTGACTATTTACTTTTATACCACATCCCAAATGTTTGGGCGGTGATTTAAGAAATCTGTAAGGGCGAATTCCTGTTTGTCGAGCAGCTGTAACACAATAGGACACCTGTACGGCCGCTGCAAAATTAGATCACCGTGTGCTGTGGTGAGTGATGCAGCTCCTGACTGCCCAGGACCTTTCCACCATCCACAAGGCACGAGTCAGGAATGTGATGGAATGCTCTTCCATTTCATGGATGAATGTAGCACCCACACCTAGTTGACTCCCCATCAATCACCGTGAATATTTGTTGTCTCCACCTTCAATGCATGGTGGCTACGAAATGCGTTGGAGTAGCTCACCCTCAGGGTAGTCCCCAAGACTGATGAATACGAGGAGCAGGCACATGGAAAACCACTAGTGTCATAGAGTCATCCAGCACGGAAACAGGCTCTTCGGCCCAACTCGTCCATGCCGACCAAGATGCCCCTTCTAAGCTAGTCCCATTTGCCTGCAGTTGGTCCATATTGCTTTAAACCTTTCATATCCATGTACCCGTCCAAGTGTCTGTTACCTATGAGTTCCACACCAATCTTCCCACCAGCCTGACTTCAGTGGTTCTTTCCAATGGTTCTTTATTATTATGTGTACCAAGGTACAGAGAATGTTTTGTTGCATGCTATCCAGTCAGCGGAAAGACTATACATGTTTGCAATCAAGCTGTCCACAGTGTACTGATACAGAATAAAAGGAATACCGTATAGTGCAAGATAAGGTCCAGTAAAGTCCAATTAAAGACAGTGCAAGGGTCTCCAATGAGGTAAATTATGTCTCAGGACCGCTGTCTAGTTTAACATGGCCCTATTCCATTTATGATGCTACACATACAAATTAGTAAAAGGAGTTGTTACACTGATGGAAACTGCTGAATGCAAGTAGCGATTCCCATGGTCTACATATATAAAATGAATACATATAGTGGAATCAAGAAACAGAAGACATAGGGTTAAAGTGAGAAGGGAAATGGTTAATAGGAACCTGAGGGGCAAGCTTTTCACTCGGAGCTGCCAGAGGAGGTAGTTGAGGCAGATAAACAGAATTTAAAAGACACGTTGACAAGTATATGGATGGTAAACTTTTAGAGGTATATGAGCCAAACACGGGCAAATAGGACTAGCTTAGATGCGGCATCTTGGTCGACATGGATGAATTGGGTCAAAGGGCCTGTTTCCTTACTGTATGACTATGATTCTAAAACCTATGTGATCTTCAATTCCAAACCCTCAAGAACTCTACTCCTCAAACAACCCCAGTTTCATTTACACCACGATCAGGGACCATGCCTTTAACTGCTGAGTGCCTGAACAGTGACTTTTCCTGAGTAACCCGCCTCCAGCTCTCTAGCCCATTCTTCAGTTTAGTTCAGAGATACAGCAATAAAACAGGTCCTTTGGACCATCAAATCCACATTGACCATAAATCACCCATTCGCATCAGTTCCATGATTATCCCAATTTTGCACAAACTCCCTACACACTACGAGTAATTTACAATAACCTACAAACCCGCACGTCTTTGGTTTGTAAGAGGAAACCAGAGCACCAGTACGAAGAGCAAGGAGAACGTGCAAATTCCACACACCTGGAGTCAAGATGGAACTCGGATCTCTGGCGTTGTGAGGCAGTAGCTCTACCAGCTGCACCACTGTGCCACCTTATTATATAAAATATTCAACCTAATTTACCAAGGGTTTAATACACCCTCTAATATGATTGTGTTAAATTGTGATTTATAATGGAAGTACTGCCCTCTCTTTGAGATGGAACTATAGATGGGATTTTAAACTGAAATGTGATTAGTTTCAAAGGTGAAGGACAGCACTATTTTGTTTTTGAAGCACTGATTACCTGATCATTAGCAAATTGCAACGTACCAGAGGGCATTGGTTTAAGGTGAAGGGGGAAAGATTTTATAGGAATCTGAGGGATAATGTTTTCACACAGAGGGTGGTGGGTGTATGAAACAAGCTGCCAGAGGAGGTAGTTGATGCAACATTTAAGAAGCAATTAGACAGGAACATGGATGGGACAGGTTTAAAGAGAAATGGGCCAAACGCAGGCAAGTGGGACTAGTGTAGATGGGCATGTTGGTCGTTGTATGAATCTATGACTCGATGAGCCCCCTGGGATGTTTTACTGCTTTTAAGATGCTGGATAATTGCAAATCCTTGTCATTTTTGGATTTGTTAAAATCTGATGACAGATTAAATGTATTAGAAAAATTCACTATGAGCTCCTTTAGGCCCTGCAATAAATCATTTTTACTGCAAATGTATCTGGAGCCAGGATCATTTTACCATTGAGAAAAATTCCAGGTAGTAATGTAACTGGATAATAGAGTAAAAATTATTTTCTCCAAAGAATGGGTCAGTTATTGCAGGAAGTTAGATTTGCTTTTGAAACTCATGTTACAGTAAATCTAAGAAGAGACTTGAATTTGTGATTGTTAAGGGTTCGGACACGCTAGAGGCAGGAAACATGTTCCTGATGTTGAGGGAGTCCAGAACCAGGGGCCACAGTTTGAGAATAAGGAGTAAGCCATTTAGAACGGAGACAAGGAAACACTTTTTCTCACAGAAAGTGGTGAGTGTGGAATTCTCTGCCTCGGAGGGCGGTGGAAGCAGGTTCTCTGGATGCTTTCAAGAGAGAGCTAGATAGGGCTCTTAAAAATAGCGGAGTCATGGATTATGGGGAGAAGGCAGGAACGGGGTACTGGTTGGGGATGATCAGCCATGATCACATTGAATGGCGGTGCTGGCTCGAAGGGCCGAATGGCCTACTCCTGCACCTATTGTCTATTGTCTAGTGTCTAATTTACCTCCCTGAAACTTGGGGACCAGGGACATTCTGACTGGGAATATGAGATTCTGTAAATTTCCAAGTTTCATTTGAATCCCGAGGAAAACATTTCCTCAGTTTCATAAAACATGGAACATAGAACAGTACAGCACAGGAATGGGCTTTTTGGCCCACAATTGGTGAGTTGAACATGATGCCAATTTAAAGTGATCTCATCTGCCTCTAGATTAGTTTAGAGATATAGCGTGGAAACAGGCATTTCGGGCCCACCAAGTTCGCGACGACCAGCGATCCCCGCACATTAACACTATCCTACGTAGAGCGGGGACAATTTACAATTTCACTGAGCCAATTAGACTACAAACCTGTACATCTTTGGAGTGTGGGCGGAAACCGCCCGGAGAAAACCCACGCGGTCACATGGAGAACATACAAACTCCATACCGACAGCCAGGATCGAACCCAGTTCTCTGGTGCCATAACCAACAGCTCTACCGCTGCACCACCATGCTGCTTGTACATGATCCATGTCACTCTATTGCCTGCAAACAACCCTGTCCAGGGCATGCGGTTATAATGAGGGCAGGGCCCTGGGTTAGTGCCTTAGCAGACCACACAGCGTTTATAGACCTGCTGGGCATATTTTCGGAATCCACGACCCCATCAGTTTTTTTGGAATGTTGTTACCACTTGTTTCAGAGCCAGATGCCCCCAGGTGTGAAGTATTAACGCTTGTGAAGCAACTGGTCGTCCTGTCTCTTCCTGCCTTTATAAGCCATCAGGACACACTTTAATACCCTCCTCGATCCAAGTCCACTTTTCTTGTCTCAAGCAGTTGTCTTGCATTTCTTTCAAGTCTTGGCTTATCTAATCTATCTCTGCCCTTAACATTTTATAAACTTCTATCAGATGGCATCACAGGCAGATGGGGCAGACAAAAAGGCCTTTATCAGTTAGAGTATCGAGTATAGAAGTTGGGAAGTTATGTTGCAGTTATATAAGATGTTGGTGAGGTCGTATTTAGAGTTTTGTGTTCAGTTTTGCTCAGCATCTTATGGGAAAGATGTTGCAAGCTGGAAAGGGTACAGAGAAGACTTACGAGGATGCACAGACTTACAAAGATGTGCAGGTTTTATAGGTTTATGGGCTAGGTTTAAATGTAAATTGTCCCCAGTGTGTGTAGGATGGTGTTAGTGTGCGGGGATCACTGGTCGGTGCGGTCTCGGTGGGAGAAGGGCCTGTTTCCGCGCTGTATCTCTAAAACTAAACTAAAAAGCTTGAAGTTTGAAAATGGTGCCAAAACCTGGCGACTCAGTGGGCTGCTTCTATACACTTTATACTTAATCTGGGATTGTACTCGTGTCTGGTAATAACTTACTGAACTGTATGCAAAAAATATATATTTCAATGTGCAGCAGTACATGTGATAATAAAGAACCATTGAACCGTTGGAGAGCTGTGAACGGCTTTCAGGGAGACTGTCTCTCCCTGACGTTTAAAGGTCCACCTGCCCATAAGGCTGTACAGCACAAAAGGGCCAGCACATGTATATCTTCACAGAATACGATCGTACACAGATACAGAGACAATTGGTGCAGGAGTAGGCCATTTGGCCCTTCGAGCCAGCACCGCCATTCAATGTGATCATGGCTGATCATCCACAATCAGTACCCCGTTCCTGCCTTCTCCTTATATCCCTTCATTCCGCCAGCCTTAAGAGCTCTAGCTAACTCCCTTTTGAATGCATCCAGTGAATCGGCCTCCACTGCCTTCTGAGGCAGAGAATTCCACAAATTTACAAGTCTCTGTGTGAAAAAGTTTCTCCTCATCTCAGTTCTAACTCGCCTACCCCTTATTCTTAAACTATGGCCCCTGGTTCTGGACTCCTCTAACATCGGGAACGTTTCCTGCATCTAGTGTGTCCAATCCCTTCATAATTTTATATGTTTCGGTAAGATCTCCTTTCTTCTTTCTAGATTCCAGTGAATACAAGCCCAGTCGCTCCATTCTTTCATCATATGACAGTCCCGCCATCCCGGGAATTAACCTCATGTACCTTCATGAAGGCCAACTTCTCTCTTTATGAAGGCCAACATGCCATTAGCTTTCTCGTTGTACTTCCCCTTTTCCTAACCTGACACAATTCGGATAATAATCTGCCTTCCCGTTCTTGCCTCCTATGTGGATAACCTCCGATTCAGCCACATCCTGTGTACAATTGCGGAGTGCATAGCTGGATTAACAGGCATTCAAACTTACTATCTGGCAGCTTGTGGTGTAGGCATGTCATGATTGACAACTTCCTTGGTCCAGCTAATGAAATTGTGTTCCAAGGAATTGCATTATTCCGAAACTAGCATCCATCCACCCCTTGACATTTGGTCATTTCAACAAAAGGATCTGTTTTCCACATATTTTTTTGGGAAAAGTGAATGTTAATAATAACATCTGGCATTTAGAATTGGATAGTTTCCTTAATGCAAACCTATCGCTTTAGATAGGTCTTTAGATAGATGCAAATTGTAACTGATGCTGCCTGTCCCGGTGAGTTACTCCAGCATTTTGTGTCTATCTTCAGTGTAAACCAGCATCTGCAATTCCTTCCCACATTCTATGATCTTTACCTGGCTCACTGTAACATTATGTTGTCGCAATTTTATGTTAATATTTAATGTTTCCTCCTGAAGCACAAGGCATGTTTGTGAAGACATTCTGTGAACTGGGCAGTTTTCTTTGCAAGTCGACATGATCAGCCCCATAATGTGTAGAGTCTGATTGAGAAGATTTACATTCTCATTCACCTTGGCTTCATTTAAAAGTGAGGAGCAAAGATTGATTAATAGATAGAACATGGAAACAGGCCCTTCGGTCCACCGGGTCTATGCTGTCCATCCAGTTCTACGTTATACCTACTTTTACATTCACTCCTGAACACTGTGGGCAATTTTGCAGAGGCCAATTAACCTACAAATCCGCACGTCTTTGAGATGAGGGAGGAAACCCATGAGAGAACTTGCAAACTCCACACAGACAACACCTAACTTCAGGGTCGAACCCAGGTCTCCAGCGCTGTGAGACAGTTGTTCTGTGCAAAAAAAAGTTGCTCTGCACATCTCATTCAAACTTTGCCCCTCTCACCTTAAAGCTGTGTCCTCTAGTATTTGATATTTCCATCCTGGTGAAATGGTTCTGACTGTCTACCCACCTATGCCTCTCATGATTCTATCAGGTCTCCCCACAACCTCCGGCTATCTATCCTGTAATGGGGCAACTTCCTCTCCAAGAGATGTTTTCTGTCAAGAGGATTAAAACATGGAAACTAATACTTTTATAAAATTAAACAGAATAGTACTTTGTTACAAAACAAATGATAGCCATTTATTATTTTGCATAAAAATGACTAATTTTTAAATTAATAGTGATTAGAATTAAACAAATAGAACAAGTGAGTTGTTCATCAAAAAGTGCAGAAAATGACATACGCCTAGAACAGGTGCTTCGGCCCATTGACCCATGCTGACTATTAAGCACCCATCAGTGCCAATCTCATTTCATTTTCTGCACATTCCCATCAACGCCCCACAGATTCTAATCTTCTCTTTCCTTCTTTATTTATTTCATGGCCATGCAGGTGAGAAACTTCTATTCCTTACTTGCTGTACAGTAAGATCACCAACTCTACCAATCTAACCCATTATTCCACCTCAGCCAACTTTTCTCTCTGATTGCAACCCACGGAAATCTTCGGACAATTGTTGAGTTTATTTAGTTCAACTTAGTTTAGAAATACAGCATGGAAACAGGCCCTTCTGCCCACCGAGACTGTGCTGACCAGAAATCACCCATATACCAGTTCTATCGTACTCAGAAAGGACAATTTACATAAGCCAATTAACCTGCAAACCTGCACGTCTTTGGAATGTGGGAGGAAACCGGAGCTCCCGGAGAAAACCCATGCAGTCACAGGGAGCACGTACAAACTCTGTTCAGATAGCACCTGTAGTCAGGATCAAACCCGGGTCTCTGGCGTGGTAAGGTAGCAACTCTACCACTGCCCCACCGTGGCGCTCCTAAAGTTCTCTAGCTGTCTAGGTTTTTCATGCGTCCGATGATCTGTTGGATTATAATTGTAGGCATTGAACTTCTGGCATTGTTTTAGGTGAGAAGGTTAGTGGCGGAGCTAGAATGCCTTGTGAATAGGTCGAGACCTGGTGCAACCAAGGGCTTGTGTGATCGGGGCAATAGAGATGACAAGCTTCACAATACCTGTACCAAAGAACTGCAATAGGACTTTATTAGTGGTAATTAATGGTAGCAAGACTCGCTAATTGTTTAGTGACCTACGTATCATTTTAACCCTTAAGCATTGATGATACAAATAATTATCATTGAGTCTGAAGCAGGGTCGCCTATTCCTTCGCTCCATAGATTCTGCCTCACCCGCTGAGTTTCTCCTGCATTTTTGTCTACCTTCAATTTTTCCAGCATCTGCAGTTCTTTCTTAAACAAATATTGATTAGATATTGTTAATTAACAAGTGATAACAGGTATTACATAAATGATATATCGATATATAGGAGATGTGAAAGGGAAGGCTTTTTGGTGCTGACTTTGTGTCTAGTTAGTTTAGTTTATTCATTATTGTCATGTGTACCAAGGTGCAGTGAAAAGCTTTTTTGGTGGGTGCTGTTCAGTCAGCGGAAAGACTATATATATGGTTGCAATCAAGCTGTATGCAGTGTACGGATACAGGATAAAGGGAATAATGCTTAGTGCAAGGTAAAGATAGTCCAAGGATCACCAATGAGGTAGATGATAGGTCAGGACTGCTCCTGAGATAGTGATGGGATGGTTCAGTTGCCTGCTAACAGCTGGGACAAAACTGCCCCCGAATCTGGAGGTGTGCATTTTCACACTTCTGTATTCTGATTGGAGAGGGGAGTGAGACTAGTGCTTGATTATGCTCGTGGCCATAACGAGGCAGCATGAGGTATAGATGTAGTCAATGGAAGGGAGGTTGGTTTGTGTGATGGTCTGGGCTACGTCCACAACTCTCTGCAATAACTTGCAGTCTTGGTTGGAGCTGTTCCCAAACCAAGGAGTGATGCATCCCAATAAAATGTTTTCCACAACGCATCTGAAGAGGTTGGTGAGAGTTGTTGGGGACATGCCGAACCTCCGAAGCCTTCTAAGGAAGTAGAGGCATTGGTGTGCTTTCTTGGCCATTGCTTTGATGTGGCAGGTCCAGGAGAAATTGCTGGTGACATTTATTCCTAAGAACTCATGATTACATTACCACTTCATCAAACCCATGGGAACATTCCAGTGCTAAAATAAAGTTCAGTGAACCACCCAGTTACCGTTTGTGAGATGCTGCTCTTTCTGAGCCTTTCCTCTACAGATATGTAGAATTCTCATCCACAGATTGAGACCATCCGATCCATTAAATATATGATAGCAATCCCATGTTCCCCAACTACCCCACCCCCCACCCCCACCCCCCACCCCCACAAACCCCCTCCAATCCCTCCCCCCACCCCCACAAACCCCTCCAACCCCCCCCCCCCTTCCCTGCAAGTCTGCAAATCATTCCTCATATCTAACTGTATGCTGTTATAAAAAAAATCAATTTTGTCACAGAATAGTTGTTCAGAACTGAGAATGTTCTGAGCTAACAATTATTTACTGACCTTTGCATTATTTTAATCCTTAAATTTTGATAGAAATAATCATTGGATGTTGTTAATTAACAAATTATAATAGGTATGACTGAAAAAAATATTGATATCAAGGAGATGTGAGTGGTGCGTTTTTAATAAAGTGTGTGGTGGGTGCGTGGAACGCACGGCCAGGGTGGTGGAGGCAGATAAAATCTAAGAAGCTTTTAGATAGGCACATGGATATGCAGGGAATGGAGGGCATGGACCACGTGCAGGCAGATGGGATTAGTTTATCTTGACGTCATATTCAGCTCAGCCATTGTGGGCCGAAGGGCCTGTTCCTCTGCTGTTCTATTCTTTGTTCCAAGATACAATATAATTCTGACCATTTGTTGATCATACTTCGGGTTTGAGAAGCAACATTAAAGAGGTGGCCACCTATAACAGATTGAAACCTGCCTATTTCTAGGAAGTGAGATTCAAAATGTTGGAGCAACTCAGCGGGTCGGGCAGCATCCCTGGAGAAAAGGAATAGAGGATGTTTCGGGTCGGAACTCTTTTTCAGATTGAAAGAGGTGGGGGGGGAGGGAGGGGGGGGGGGTGATGGGAAACTAGATGTGAGAAGAGGTCAGAACAAGTCAGGGCTGACGACAAATGACCTCAGGAAGGGTGGAGCCCATAATGGGCATTGTTGGCTGGAGAAGATGTGCCTACAAGGATACAAGGATGCAAAGGGTGGAACTAATAGGATGACTATGTTGGGGGAATGGGGGAAGGATTGCAGGAGTTACTTGAAATTATAGAAATCCATGTTCATGCTGTTGCCCAAGCGAAATACGATGCACTGTTCCTCCAATTTGTATGTGGCCTCACTCTGACAGTGAAGGAGACCCAGGACAGTAAGGTCCTCCATGGAGAAATGCGTCCAGTATTTTTGGTCATATTGTCCTTGCGAACCAATGTGGGGAAAGCCAGCAAGTATTACGAGATGGGTCGAATGGCCTATTTCCATGGTTTCCAGAGAAAAAGAATAATAGCCTTGCGAAAAATCAAAATGATGAATTTCCATCTGCAGAAATTGTACCCATTCCTCCTAGGTCTCTCCTGCAGGATATCCTATGGACGAGCTAGTTTTAACCGTGACTCTGAACTCTCACAGATGTATCTAAATCAATGTAGTAAATGCCTGTGAGAGGCTCGTACAGTGTTACAGCCTTAGGTTGGGGAAAAACAAGGCTTCCTGAGACGTTTCTGTTTCTGCTAAGAGTCCAATGTACCCTTTCCGGACAAAGTATTATATTTAAACTAAAACTAAGTTTAGCAACAAGGAGTGAAAATGCAGACTACAAACCGAGATGAAGTTCAGCTTCAAAAGCAGTTTCTTTACTCATTCATTTGCAGGAGTAGGGCGGCACAGCGCGCAGTGGGTAGAGCTGCTGTTTCACAGAGACCCGGGCTCAATCCCAACCTCGGATGTGGTCAGCGTGGAGTTTGCATGCTTACAGCATCCGTTTGAATAGAATAGAATTTGACTAGAACTGTAAAAACCCTTCTCCATAGAAGTTAGGAGACTGGATAGGTTTTCCCAAAAACGTTGTTCTTGATGCTTCTGTACAATTTTTAGTTCCTTAATGAAATTAATTTAAATTTCCAGTTCACTTAGTTTATAGTCACTACGTGGAAATAGGCCCTTCGACCCAGTGAGTTTGTACGACCAGCGATCTCCACACCTTAACACTACCCGACACACATTAGGGGCAATTTACACTAATACCAAGCCAATCAACCTACATACCTGTACATCTTTGGAGTGTGAGAGGAAACCAAAGATCTTGCGGAAAACCCACGCGGCCATGGGGAGAAGGTACAAACTCAGTCCAGACAGCACCCATAGTCGGGATAGTCTTCGGCACTGCAAGTGCTGTAAATCAGCAACTCTATCGCTGTGCAATGTGGCAGTTTCTCCCCATCTGTTATCAGGCAACTGAGCCATCCTCTCACAGTGAGCGACCCTGACCTCCCATTTACCTTTGTAGACCTTCAAACTATCTTTAATTAGACTTTACTGGAGATTATCTTGCACTAAATGTATTCCCTTTATCTTGTATCTGTACAGTGTGGACGGCTTGATTGTAATCTTGTATAGTCTTTCTGCTGATTGGGATAGCACGCAACAAAAATGCTTTTCACTGTACCTCAGTACGCTTGATGATAATAAACTAAACCAAACTAAATCCGTTCACACTAGTTCTATGTTACCCTACGTCCCCATCCACTCCCTACACATGAGGGGCAATTTGCAGAGACCAATGAACCTACAAACCCTTATTATTGAAGAATGAATATTCTTAATTACTTTAACAAACCTGATTGAGACATGTTAATGAATACAGAGCTTAAATGGCAACGATCATAGAGCCATTGCCATATTTTCATAAAACATGGAGCATCACACCTGTGCTGATCCTCAAACATTAACCCCGATCCCACACCAAACCCATCCTACTTTTTATGAGGATGTTGTCAAGACTTTTACAGAGACGTTACCAGGATCCGGTAGAACTGTGTCGCCCTAGAGTTAGTTTTTAAATATCATTAATTTTTTTTTTTAACTGTTTTCTTTCCTATTGGACAATCCGACTAGAGATCGCATTAAATTAAAGTTTCGAGCATTCCTCCCATGATTCAGATTGAAATTTAATGCAGAGTGAAAGGCATCTATTCTGGGAGTTGCCTGCACAGATTGATATCGGGTGTAAGATGTGCTCCGAGCAACATTCCCCATGGCTGTGCTTTCTCCTTGGAAATCTCCTCTGGATTCTCCTCAGTTGCTTTTCCATCTGTTCCTCGTTCCTTTCCGTCTCAATTCCAAAGCTTCACGCCATTTTGGTGAAGGTGACACAAAGCCAACTACTCAGCTGTAGATTTGCTTAAGCAGCAAGAAGTCTTTTTTTGGGAAATTTTCTTAAAAATGTAAAGCTGCGTTTAATATTTAAAATGAATGCATCTCAAATGAAGCAACTGTCGGCAATACCACTGTAGCACACAAAGGATTTACAAATGCACACCACTAAAAATTCCGGGATTTATTTTATCATAATATGATTACAATTAAATAATTCTATCAAACCGTGTAGTTTGCGAAATGAGATATACCAGATCAGGCCAACTTGCAAACGTCCACTTGCATATTTATTTCCTGGGCTGCTTTGAAGAAAATTAAACGCATGCCTGAATATATCAGATGTTCATCACCTGCAATTCTGATCCTGAAAGAGCCTTGAAGCAGTCAGCTGAGCCCCAGGTCCCAAGTGGATCAACAAAAGTTCAGTGCACGGTTCAGGTTTCACGGATATGGTTTCTCCAGAGGTGAGCATCTCTCAAGAGGACCAGCACCATCTGCAAGATCTTCGTTCATTTCCTGTGCCTCTGCTCACGGCCCCTCTCCTCCGGGAAAGACGAAAGGCAAAGCTGCGCTCTGGTAGCTTGCAAACCAATGGTATACACAATCCAATCTTGAATTATCCAATCTTAGATAACTCCCCTCTCTTCCCTCCCCCCTTTCTATTTCCCCCCCATCTCCCTCACTGTGCCACAGCTGGACTCACATCTATTTCTCTCCTACCCCTCCCCTCCCACCTACATTCATTCCTCCAGCTTCACAATTCGCAACTTTTTAATCCTATAGTCTCGCACCTTCTGTTCTTTAATCTCTGGTTTTTGTCCAACCACCATAAACCACCTCTCCCTCCCTCACCTGTATCCATCTATCACTTGTGAGGAAGGAACTGCAGATGCTGGTTTACACCATAGATAACCATAGTTTACACCACCTGATCTGTTGGCTACCTCCGCCTAGAGTCGGTTTGCCTTTTTATCTTTTGTATTTTTTAGTATGTTTAAAGTATGTTTTGGGGGGATTTTTTTAGTATTTTATGTGGGGGAGGGGGGTAGGGTAAGGGGGAAACCATCCTTCAGTCACTTCCTGGCGAAGATGCGACTATTATCTGAGTCGCGTCCTCGCCCCCCTCCCCGCGGCCTACCAACTGGATTGGCGTGGCCTTTCCTGCCGGGACCGGACCAGAGCTTCAGCAGCGGCGGCGCTGTGCAGGATACATCGCAGAGCGGGCGATGCCTCACCTGGGATCGCCGTTCCCAGAGTGTTGGGCCTACTGCATCGACATCGCGGAGCTGTAGTTCGTGGAGCTCCCAACGCGGGCAGCGCTGACCAACATCGCGGAGTCCTGGGACCCTTTGCCGGAGGCCGCCAGCGTTGAATCTCCGCCCAGCTTGGCCTGTGGAGTTCGGGAGCCGCGGACTCCAGTGGGAGGTTGCCGATTCAGAGGCCCAGGCCACTGAGGATGTTCTTCCGTTCGACATCGGGGCTATCATTCCCGGCAAGAAGGCCTGAACGGCGACTGCGGGGGGCTCGGGAGGCCACGACCACGGGTGAGCATCGGGGAACATCAGCGAGGAGGTGGACTGGACTTTGGTTCCTTCCCTCACTGTAGGGAACTTTGGTGCCGCTGTGGGGATGTTTGTGATGTGGACTATTGAGTTCTGTGTTTTTTTGTTTTTTATTCATATGCCTGTTTGGGAAATAGCATTTCGTTGTCCCACTTGAAGACAATGACAATAAATTGAATCAAATCAAATCAAATCAAATCAAAATGCTGGAGTAACTCAGCGGCTCAGGCAGCATCTCTGGAGAAAAGGAATAGGTGACATTTCAGGTCGAGACCCTTCTTCAGACTGAGTCAGGGGAGATCTTCCATCTATCTTTCCTCAATTACTTGCCAGATTTTGTCCTGCCCACACCACTTTTTACAGCTTTTTCCCCTTCAGTATTACAATCGGTATAAAATAGGCTCCTGACCCAAAGCATCACTTTTACCATTCTCCAGACATGCTGCCTGGCCCGTTGAGTTACTCCAGCACTTTTTGTCTTTTTACTGAAAGGTAGTAGTTCCCACTTTCCACCCATTGAACAAATCTTTTGCTGCAATTACCGTCACCGACACAGAGGCATCTTTCCCCACAGATATGGCCTGACCTGCCGACTATTTCCAGCAATTTCTCGTTTTGTTTCTGCCGTTTTGGATGACAGAAGTCATCAAGCGGAAACATTAACTCCGTTTCTCTTGCCAAAGAGGCTGCCTAACCTGCTGAGTATTTCCAGCATTTTTCCTGATTTTATTTTTGTGTGTAATGACGTTGGCTGAGAGTTAAATGTTGGCTGGGTCACAGGAGACAACTACCCCGCTCTTCAAAATAGCACCGTGGGATCATTTGCATCAATTCCTGACAGGGTCTGATTTAACATCTCATCCAGATGATGCAGAACCCCGCAGCGTTCTTGGTGAACTGATCTGGGGTGTCAGCCAAATTTGAGCGCAAACTCTTCTGGCATGGAACACTTGGAAAAGGAAGTTAAAGTGTTACCAGCTGAGCTGGGACTGGGCTTCCTGGTATATGGTCCTGAGCACATGGTTTTCAATTTAATATAAAGAAAAAAACGCAACCTTACTCAGAGCCAGTAGCGCAAATTCAATTATTCAATTCAGTCACACGTTATTTTCACGTGTACCTGGCTCCAGTGAAATGCTTTGTTTTGCATGTATCCCAATAAACACACACGAGCGTTGCCACACTTCTGGCGCCAACAAAGTTGACCCCCCCCCCCTCCTATGGGTCCCCTCTTCGTTCTCGGTGGCCTCCGCCAGGTACCTCTCGACGGCCATTCTCGCTCTCTGACAGCCCACATCGCTCTCCGATGGTCCCCCTCGCTCTCAACCGAACGTGGAGAGTGTGATGTTGGACAGATATCAGTTGCAGTGCGTATCTTGCAGCCGATCAGCGTGGTGAATTATTAGACCAGTTTAACCTTACAAAAGCTTTAGTTTGAGTTTTAGAGATACAGTGTGGAAACAGGCCCTTCGGCCTACCGTGTCCACGCCAACCAATGATCACCCGTACACTATTTGTATCCTACAAGCTGGGGACAATTTACAGAAGCCAATTAACCTACAAACACAAACGCCTTTGGGATGTGGGAAGAAACCAGAGCAGCCGGAGAAAACCCACGCGGTCACAAGGAGAATGTACAAACTCCGTACAGACAACACCCGTGGTCAGGATCGAACCCGGGTCTCTGGAAATGTAAGGCAGCAACTCTACCATTGCTGCGACGTGCCACCCACCAATTTGTTATGTTTAGTTTAGAGATATATGATCTTATGGATTCTCACCGACATGAATTATTAGGTCTTGACTTTATATGAGCTAGTTTTTGCTTCTTATGGTGAAAGCGAATCAAGAGCAGTAAAATAATAAATATCAGTATGGGTGTCAGGAGTTATGCAGGAGAAGGCAGGAGAATGCAGTTGAGAGGGAAAGATAGATCAGCCATGATTGAATGGCAGAGTAGTTTTGATGGGCTGTAAGGCCTAATTCTGTTCCTGTAACTTATGAAATCTTCAATGTCGTGCAATTCTAGATTTTAGCCTTGTGTTCCTATGTCAAACTCTGTAGAGAAATGCTCATTCCATAAGGAGCAACTTCAGTGATAGCTGCGATCATGATTTAAATCCCTTCCCATCACCTGCCCGAGATTAATACAACTGTCATCCAAATGGCTTCCCTGAGGGGAAAATATGAATTGTAGTGAAGATGATTTTTTTTCCAAGGTGATGGCATAATAAATAAAGGAAAGACTTGCATTTATAAAGCATTGTGTACAACCTTAACGTGTCCCAAAGCACTTTGCAACCAACTAAGTAATCTTGACAACCAAAAAAGTATTTTTAAAGTGTAGTCGTAGAGTCATAGAATGATACAGCGTGGAAACAGTCCCATCAGCCCACCTTGCCCACACTGACCAATATGTCCCATCTACACTAGTTCCCATATCCCTCCAAACCTGACCTATCCATGTACCTGTCTAATTGTTTCTTAAACGTTGCAATAGCACTACCTCAACTACCTCCTCAGGCAGCCCGTTCCATGCACCCACAACCCTTTGTGTGAAAAATTCCTATTAAATAGAATTCCTATTAAATCCCCTTCACCTTAAACCTACTTACTCTGGGCAAGAGTACATGATACAAGGTGGACATTGTGCGTCTACTCGATCTATTCCTCTCATGATTTTATACACCTCTGTAAGATCACCCCACATCCTCCTGACTTCCAAGGAATAGTGTCCCTGCCTACTCAACCTCTCCCTATAGCTCAGACTCTTGTCCTGGCAACATCTTCGTAAATTTTCTCTGTACTCTTCCGAGCTTGACATCATCAGAACACAATAATCTGAATACGGCCTCACCAACGTCTCCTATAACTGCAACATGACCTCCCAACTTCTCTGCTCAATACTCTGACTGATGAAGGCTAACGTGGCAAAAGCCATATTGTTCACCCTATCTACGTGCAACTTCTCCTTCAAGGAACTATGTACCTGCACTCCTTGATCCCTCTGCTCTACAGCACTCCCCAGAGCCCAACCATTCACTGTGTAAGTCCAGCCCATATTACACTTCCCAAAACGCAACACCTCACATTTCTCTGTATCCCATCATCCGTTCCTCAGCTCACCTGGCCAATTGATCAAGATCCTGCTGCAATTTTTTCACAGCCACCTTCACTATCTGCAATACCACCCACTTTTGTATCATCTGCGTACTTGTACGTTCTTATTCAAATCATTGATATAGATGTAGAATTAGGCAACACTTGGAGCGCCAAGGTGGCGCAGTGGCCGAGTTGCTCTCTTGCAGTGTCAGAGACCCGGGTTTGATCCTGACAATGGGTGTTGTCTGTATGGAGTTTGTATTTTCTCCCCGTGACCTGAGTGAGTTTTCTTTGGGTGCTCCGGTTTCCTCCCACACTGCAAAGACATGTAGCTTTGTAGATTAATCAGTAAAATGTCCCTAGTGTGTCGGATAGAACTGGTGTACGGATAATACACAGGTTTCAAGGGTCTTTATTATTGTCACGTGTACAATGATAAGGTACAGTGATATGCAAATTACCATACAGCCATATCAAAAAAAGCAACAAGACACACAACTTCATAAAAGTTAGCATAAACATCCACCACAGCGGATTCCCCACATTCCTCACTATGATGGAAGGCAATAAGTCCAATCTTCTTCCCTCATTTTTTTCCCGATTGAAGCTCCCGCTTCGGGGCGGTCGAAACCCCTGCGGCTTGAAGTTCCCAAAGTCGATCTCTGAACAGAAACCGTGGGCTCCGCGTTGTTAAAGTCCGCAGGCACCTGCGGTAGAGTTCAGAGGTCAATCCCAGGCAAAGGGATCACGGGCTCCACGATGTTTCAGTCCCGCAGGCTCCCGCGGTAAAGCTCTAAAGTCGGTCTCCAGCAAAGGCCGCCAACTTCTCAATGTTAGGCCTCAGTGCGAACAGAGATACGATACAGAAAAATATCGCATCTCCGTTGAGGTAAGAGATTAGAAAAGGTTTTCCTAACCCCCCCCCCCCACATAAAACAAGCAAAAGAATACTAAAAACATACATTTAACATACTAAATAAAACAATGAAGAAGAAAAGAACAGACAGACTAGCTTGACAGATTGCTACTCGGCACGAACTCAGTAGGCACAAGGGCCTGTTTCTACACTGTGTCTCTAAACAAAATGAAAACTAGGTCAGGGTGGGAGGTGGCCAGTGCTAGCCAAAGGGTGGGAGAGGGGACAAGTGAGGGGAGCAGGGAGGCTCAATAAAGGTTGATGAAAGACGCATGGGGCTTGGAATGGGAGAAATGGCCCGAGGATCTCAATAGTGATTAAGGTTTAGTTTAGATACAGCGTGGAAATAGGTCTTCCCGTCCACTGAGTCCGACAATCACCCGTACACCAGTTCTATGTGATCTCACTATTGCATCCTTCATCTTCTTCTTCTTTCGTGTGACGTGCACAGCGTAAAGTTGTTGGACAACTTGTTCTATTTGATCTTCCGTTTGTGCACGTCAAGTTGATTGCATTAGTCGAAACAGGACGGACCACGTGAAGGTTGCAATCTTCCACCCCACTATTGCATCCTACACACAAGGGACTGTTAACAGCAATTTTTATCGTTCTGGTAAACATCTTCTGCACCCTCTTCAAAGCCTCCACGTCCTTCCTGTAACAGGGAAACCAGAGGACTTTACACCAGCAGAAATATTACTCACCCTAAACAAAAAGATAAAAAGCAGAAATAGTTCCAGTTGTGTAATGGCATTTTACTTTTAATTTTAGCAACAATGAATTATTAAAATGTGGTTACGATGATGACACTCGTGATCACTTGCATTATGCGCCATTGAATACTTTTTTCCGTATAAAATGTTCAGGAGGCAGTAATTTGGAGACTAATACAGAAAATGACAGAACTCTCAGGAAGTACATTAGTTCCTGAAGGGTGATGTTAATGTTACTCCAGTGAGGCGCCATCTGAAAATGAACCTGCTGTTTCATTTTCAAATGATGATGGATTTGCTGCACAGATCCAATAGTTCTTTTCTCTCTTTGTTCTCTGTGATTAGTTTGGCTGAGTTATAATTGGCTGTGCAAAACTTGGGGTTTGGATCAGTTGCAACTCGATTGAACGAAAGCTGAATTGGAATAAGTGGTTAGAATTATTTTAACTGAAAATGATAGAAATTTAATGAGAATTTTTTTCTGGTGTGTGAAGTAACACAACATGAACAATGGTTTAGCACTGACGTCAGTAAAGAATTGACGATTGGTGCGGCATGGCACGGTGGCGCAGTGATAGAGTTGCTGCCTTACAGCGTCAGAGACCCGGGTTCCATCCTGACTATGGGTGCTGCCTATATGGAGTTTGAACATTCACCTTGTGACCTGTGTGGGTTGTTTTCCAGAATCTCTGGTTTCCTCCCACACTCCAAAGACGTGCAGGTTTGTACATTAATTAGCTGCGGTAAATATTGTAAATTATCCCAAGTTTGTGTATGATAGAATTAGTGTACAGGGTGATCGCTGTTCGGCATGGACTCAGTGGGCTGTTTCTGCACGGGATCTCTAAAGATCGGACTCAAAGTACTGGAGTAACACAGCTGGTCAGGCAGCATCCCTGGGGAACATGGATAGGTGACATTGTGGGTCGGGACCCTGCTTCAGACACACAACACCACAGTCCTGAGCACTCACCAGGCTCTAAGTTCACCTGCTTTCTTATAGAAAAAGAAACAACAAAACTGCTGCTTAAGATAACACCGGTGCTGGAAAAACTCAGCAGGTCAGGCAGCATCTATGGAGGGAATGAACAGGTAATGTCTCTGGCCTGAAGAAAGATCTCAACCCGAAACGTCATCAATCCACGTTCTCCAGAGATCCTACCAGAGAAGGTAATTGAAGCAGGTACTATCGCAACATTTAAAAAATATTTAGACAGCTGCATACATAGGACAGGTTTAGAGGGATATGGGCCGAATGCAGGCGGGTGGGAGGGACTAGTGTAGATGGGACATGTTGGGCCGAAGGGCCGCTTTTCACGCCTTAAAACTCTTTGACTTTATGACTCCATGCTGCTTGACCCCGCTGAGTTACTCTAGCACTTTGTGTCATTTTGTGCAAAACCAGCATCTGCAGTTCCTTGTTTCTACACTAAGAATTAACGATTGCTGTGTGTGGTGGTCATATCATGGACTATTCCAGGTGTCACGAGAATGTTAAATTTCAAATGTATTTTGTGGGTCCTGAGTTAGTACTAAGAAAAAAAATTATTGAGACGCTGAACAGTTGGAGTTTCATAACTTTTGGCAGCTTTTGTAGTTTATAAAATGCAGACCTTCAAAGTTTGTTGGAATCATATTTATAAAAGTGAACTCACAGCTAAGATGTTATTAATAAGCTATTAATTTATGACAAACTCTGAGAGTTTGCCAAAAGCATGTTGTCTTTGGATCAAGATTCTAGTAAGACAGCTTGAATGAGTTTGGTTTTGGTACTTCCTATTGGATGTGGTAATAGGTTTTTAATTTTAGAGATACAGCACGGAAATAGGTTATTCAGCCCACCGAGTCCATGCTGACCATCGATCACCCGTTCACATTCGTTCTACGTAATCCTGCTTTCTCATCCACCCCCTACACACTAGGGGCAATTTTACAGTGGCCAATTAATCTAAAACCCACACGTCTTTGGGATGAGGGAGGAAACCGGAGCACCCCGTGGAAACCCATGTGGACAGAGGGAGAACGTGCAAACTCCACACAGACACAGACACAGACAAGGTCAGGATTGAACCCAGGTCCCTGGCGCTGTAAGGTAGCAACTCCAAGAGTTGCACCACTGTGCCACCAAAACTCTCCACCAGTGTCTTGTCTAATATTAATAGCAATTTATTTTGCTCTGATATTTGGATGCATCTAGAAAATAAAACCCAAACACTAGAAACCTGTAATACAATGTACATTTCCACTTAATCACAAAGACTAGGTTACTGAGCAGGAAGGAACTGCAGATGCTGGTTTACACCAAAGACAGACACAAAATGGCATGTTGGCCTTCATAAAGAGAGGAGTTGAGTGTAGGAGCTCAGAGGTGATTGTGCAGTTGTACAGGGCCCTGGTGTGACCACACCTGGAGTATTGTGTGCAGTTTTGGTCTCCTAATTTGAGGAAGGACATTCTTGCTATTGAGGGAGCGCAGCGTAGGTTCACGAGGTTAATTCCCGGGATGGCAGGACTGTCATATGATGAAAGAATGGAGGGACTGGGCTTGTATTCACTGGAATTTAGAAAGATGAGAGAAGATCATATAGAAACATATAAAATTATTAAGGGATTGAACACGCTAGATGCAGGAAACATGTTCCCGATGTTGGGGGTGTCTAGAACCAGGGGCCACAGATTAAGAATAAAGGATAGGCCATTTAGAACTGAGATGAGGAAAAACTTTTTCACACAGAGAGTTGTGAATTAGTGGAATTCACTGGATGCATTCAAAAGAGTGTTAAAAAAGAGAGCTCTTAGGGCTAGCAGAATCAAGGGATATGGGGAGAAGGCAGGAACGGGATACTGATTGTGGATGATCAGCCATGATCACATTGAATGGCGGTGCTGGCTCAAAGGGCCGAATGGCCTACTCCTGCACCTATTGTCTATGTATCTATGTATCTTTGTAAAATGTTGGAGTAACTCAACAGGTCAGGCAGCATCCCTGGAGAAAAGGAATAGCTTTTTAGTTTTGACTCGGAACGTCACCTACAGTATTCCTTTTCTCCAGAGATGCTGTCTGACCCGCTGAGTTACTCCAGCATTCAAGTTACTGAGTTGGGTGCAATCCTGCAACCGGACAATCTTTCTTGCACGTTACATGGGCGCCAACTCCAACACGTTGCTGTGATTGATGATGTTGCAGTTTAATTGGTAATCCAAATAAAAACACTCGCATTTCACAAATTCAGCACATCCCAAAACACTTCACTGCCAATAAAGTTCACTCCAATTGCAGTGACTTTCCCAATGCTGGAATGCTCAGTTTGCACACATAGTTTCCACAAACTGCAAGGTGATAATAGCCAGATAATCTGTTTTAACATTAATAGGATCAAAAAAGCCGTGACAATCTCAACCTTAAGTAAGAAATGTTCCTTTGGTGGTGATTGTTCAGTGCATATGAAATAGTTGCTTGTTCTTTCTACTTCTGAGCCTTTTGCCCAGAGTATGGAATCAAGAACCAGAGGACATAGGTGCGGTTGTAGAGTTATGCAGCGTAGAAACAGGTCCTTCGGCCCAACTTGCCGATGCCTACCAACACTAGACCCACCTGCCTGTATTTAGCCCATATCCCTCTAAACCTGTCCTATCCATGTACCTGTCTAAATATTTCTTAAACGTTGAAGGTGGAAAGACATAGGAACCTGAGAAGCAACTTCTTACACAAAGTGTGGTAGGTATAATGAATGAGCTGCTGTGGGGAGGTAGTTCAGGCAGGTACTATCACAACATTTGGACAGGTAAATGGAAAACTGCACCGCCCTGGAGTGTGGGAGGAAACTGGAACAGCTGTAGACAACACACGCGGTTACAGAGAGAGTGTACGAACTCCATACAGACAGCAGCTGAAGACAGGATTGAATCTGAGTCTCTGGCACTGCAAGGCAGCAACTTTGCTACTGTACCGCCCGACTGCCTCAAGAACTGCCACCATATTGTAAGCTATGCAAAAATGGATAAGACAGCATGGGCATGGTGGGCCGAAGGGCCTATTTGTGTGCTGTATACCTCTAGTTCTACTGCTCTATGAATGACCACGTATTGTAGGCTGTGGTCCAAGTGCCGATAAAAGGGATTAGCTTAGGTCATCATGGGCATGGGGGGGGGGGGGGGGGCGTAAGGCCTGTTTTTGGCCTGCATGACTAGTCCTGTACTCAGAATAGAATCATTTTGATTGTGCAAGCATTGACGATGGCAGGAGGAGTTTGAAGATAAATTCTGCAGAGAGAGGGTTCAAAAGAAAGATTTGCAATGATGTAACATTCCTTTAATATGCCTTTCAACCGTTCCAGAAGACTTCAGAGCAGAGCCACTGGTACAATGCAGGAAATTCAAAATTATAATTAAACAAGAATTCTATTCAAACTTCCAAATGTCAATGAGCTTTCATCAAAAGCAAAGCTTTAAATGTACCCTTTGTTTTTGAGATCATGTGCAAAAATATGCTACTTTGCAAAAGCTGGATGCAGCTGGTCTTGAAATCAAAGTACCACTGAAGATCACATTTAAGCCAATATTGAGCTGGCAAATTTCAAAATGAACACAGAACACTTTAATGCAAGTGTATTCAAGGGCGCCATGGAGCCTCAGCGCTGGAACTGCTGCCTTACAGCCCCAGAGACCCAGTTTTGATACTGGCTACGGGTATTGTCTTTACGGAGTTTGTACGTTCTCCCCGTAACAGCGTTGATTTTCTCTGGGCGCTCCAGTTTCCGCCAACACTCCAAAGACGTGCAGGTTTGTAGATTAATTGGTTTCGGTAAAAATTGTAAATTGTCTCTTGTGTGTAGGAAAGTACTAGTATACAGGGTGATCACTGGTCAGCGCGGACTTGGTGGGCCTAAGGACCTGTTTCCATGCTGTAAAGTAAAGTCTATTCAGAAAGGCTCATGGCCAGTAAAATAAATCCAGGTTAAATTTGGTTGCTGACTGGAAGTTGGCAACTGGTATGTATTTGGTTGGTAGCTTCAGACAAAATCTGTAATATTCCAAAGAAAAGTCTTTGACCTGAAAGGTTAACTGGCTTCTCTTTTCACAGATACCCCTTGACAGACCAAGTTCTTCCAGCGTTTCTGTTTGGTTTCAAATTCCAACATTTGCAGTTTTAGTAGATTTCCAGAAAACCTACTTGGTTTGACAGGAGTTTTATCTGCTAAGCATTTGGGATTGCTGTTGAAAATAACTGTAAACCTGTAGCAAACATTCATAAATTAAACACAATTGTCTAAAACCATACAAACTATCCATTATTTACATTGAAGCGATTTAAGAGTAGCCATCAATCTATGGAAGTGATACGTTATAATGCTGAAAACTATACTCTGCACTGTATCTTCCCCTTTATACATTATAATGCTGAGAACTTCACTCTGTATCGTCCCCTTTGCTCTATGTATTATACTTGAGTTTGACTTGATTGTATGTTATTTCTGATCTGTTTGGATAGCAAGCAAAACAAAGCTTTTCGTTGTGCCTCAGTACATGTGATAAACCTAATAATTACAGTGCAATCCATTGGGCAGTTGCAGCTACCAAAAAAAATAACATGCAGTTCTGCTATAATGTGACAGTTGTGTTCCTAACAAATCTCGTGTTATAGGAAATCATGCTCTAAAGACAATTGTGTCAATGGGGAAAACGGGTTAGGAACTAGAGAATGTTATCTCCCAATGATAAGGTTATTTTTCCTGCTGGATTTTCCGTTCTTTATAGTCTATTTTTGTCACTGCAAGCTAATAATACTAAAGGCTGCAAGTTGCATTGTTTAACAGAGCACCAGTGTCCATACAAGTGATTGCTTGTCAATTTCAATCATCACCCATGGTTAAAGTAGCAGCTAAGTTCTTAAGAGCCAATGATGTCTAATTACTGTGAGGAGGTTGCATGGAAACACATTTTTCCCCTTTGCTGTTTAAATCTTTTTTTCTACATCTTAATTTCCAGAGTAACTTTTAAATGGTTGTCTAGTTCCTGATCAAAATCATGTTATAACCAATTTTGCCTGTGTGATGTAAAAAGTGTTTCCTGTGGGTCCCGACCCGAAACGTCACCTATACATGTTCTCCTGGTATGTTGCCAGACCCACTGAGATACTCCAGCATTTTCTGCCATTCCCTCATTCAATATGCATGTCATGTGATGGAAACAAGCCCTACAGCAGAACTACCTGTACTTAGAAAAATGCTGTTGGTAGAATATTAGTGGGGTAACAGTGTTACTGTGGGAAATGTTATTGTGAAAAAGAAAACGGCAGGCTGATAGGCTGCATAATCACATGGTTACATGTGAATTGTGATTGTATTTTTTAATTCTATTGCATTTGTTGAACCCTCCACACAAAAACGATCATAATTAATTACGTCATGCTTTTTTTAAACAGGTTCGGATTGGGAAAAGACCCTCAGGCAGATAGGATTTGAAAGGTGAGTATTCGTTACTTCCATTATTTTTCTAGCAGACTGAAAATCTAACGCTGGTGACTTTACAATGTATTGCTTGGTCATTAATTAGTTCATTTTAGGGTAATGTTTACAAGCCAATTAATTTTTCTGACATCAACTGCACAATTGCATTTATGTGCAAATTAGTTTTGTGCCGTTGCTGATGTACAGTGCAAAGCAGAAATTACCTCTTACATTTATCTAATAAATAAAGTCACAATTTGCACAGTTAGTTGCAATTTATAGTTAATCAATAATGAAAGATGTAAGTCTTCTGACTGGAAGACACAAGTCTGCTGAGAGAACACGTTCCGACTTTGTCTCCGTACAGAGCAGACTTTCAACGTTTTAGAAGCAGCACGGTGGCACAGCGGTACAGTTGCTGCCTTCCAAAGCCAGAGACCCAGGTTCAATCCTGACTGCAAATGCTGTCTGCATGGAGTTTGTACGTTCTACCTGTGGTTGCATGGGTTTTCTCCGGGTGCTCTGGTCTCTCTTCACACTCCAAAGATGTGCAGATTTGTAGGTTAAATGGTCTCTGTAAATTTTTCCTCGTGTGTGGGATAGAACTAGGGTACGGGGCGGCAGTGACTCAGTGGTCTGACGTATCTGTTTCAATGCTGTGTCTCTAAATCAAACTAAATTTTAGCTTAGGATCTCTCATCCTAGTTACTCAATCAGGCTCTAGAACTTGGTGAAAACCTTTGTTTTATGGAAGGTAATTTCAAATCCCATGCTCTAGACTGCTAGCAAGTCAATGTTAGCATGTAATCATTTTTGTAAGTTCTACAAGCAGAATTTAGCCATTTAGCCCATCAAATCTACTCTGCCATTCAAACATGGCTGACATATCTTTCCCTCTCAACCCCATTTTGTTTTATGCATAGAAAGTTCATAGGGCCTTTAGTACATTTTATTGTCACTGTATAACTTTAAAGTTACAGCAGTGGATTATAGAATTAGCAAAATTACAGCATAGGAGAAGGCCATGAACCAAGCATATTGGTTACAATTTAGTTTAGAGATACAGTGTGGAAACAGGCTCTTCGGCCCACTGAATCCGCGCCAACCAACGATACATTAGCTTCATCCTACACATTAGGGACAATTTACAGAAGCCAATTAACCTACAAACCTGCACATCCTTGGAATGTGGGAGGAAATCGGAGCACCCAGAGAAAACCCACGCGGTCACAGGAAGAACATACAAACTCTGTACAGACAGCACCTGAGGTCAGGATCGAACCCCTCTGGTGCTGTAATGCAGCAACTCTACCGCTGCACCATCATGCTGCCCTTTTCTTTTTTGGAACGTCAATAAATGTGGTACCACATTTGCACTGCGAATGCCCTGCTAATACTTTCTTAGTGATGTGAATGAGATTGTATATGCAATTCCAGCAATATATTGTATTGCCTTGAACCTGTATGAAAGAATTTATCCGGAGTTATGTTTGTGGTTTAGTTATTATGTTCTAGATTCAGACCTAGTTGCTGAACAATGAAAATAATCTTAAACAATGGATTATTTAATGCAATAAGAACAGTAAGCGCTGGAAAGCTGCTTGTAGAGCTGCAGTAAGTAAGAATCTCATTGTTCCAGGTTCATGTCAGGTATATATGACAAATAAACGCTCTTGATTTTTGGCTGTTGGATCTTAGCTCTTGATTCTTGGAAATACAAGGATGTTGCTAGGACTCAAGGGCTTGAGCTTTATAGGGAGAGGTTGAGCAGGCTAGGACTTTAATCCTTGGAACACAGGAGGATGCGGGGTGATCTTACAGAGGTGTAGAAGATCATGAGCGGGTTAGATAGAATGAACGCACAGAGTCTCTTGTCCAGAGTAGAGGAATTGAGAACCAGAGGACATAGATTTAAGGTGCAGGAGGAAAGATTTAATAGGAACCTGAGAGGCAACTTTTTTACACGTAGAGTGCTGGGTGTTAATTGAACGAGCTGCCAGAGGTGATAGTTGAGGTAGGTACTCTCACAATATTTAAATAAAGTTTCCAGGCATATGGGTAAAATAGGTTTGGAGGGTTATGAGTCAAACGCAGGTATGTGGGACTAGTGTAGATGAGGCAATTTGGTTGATGTGGGTAAGTTGGGCTGAAGGACCTGTTTCCAAGCTGTATCACACTATGACTCAGGAATAAGAATAAGGAGTAAGCCAATTAGAACGGAGACGAGGAAACACTTTTTCTCACAGATAGTGGTGAGTCTGTGGAATTCTCCATCTCAGAGGGCGGTGGAGGCAGGTTCTCTGAATGCTTTCAAGAGAGAGCTAGATAGGGCTCTTAAAATAGCGGAGTCAGGGGATATGGGATTCATGATCACATTGAATGGCGGTGCTGGCTCTAAGGGCCGAATGGCCTACTCCTCCACCTATTGTCTATTGTCTATTGACTCTAGCAGGTCAGCGGCATCTGTGGAAAGGCGAATAGAATTAAAGCTTCCAGTCAACAGCCCTTCATTTGGATACAGATCTGAATTGAAGAGCTCCAGAACAGAAACATCAATTCCTTTTCTTTTTCCCCTTATGCTGCCTGATATGTTGAGAATTTCTGGCACTTTTTGTATTTTAACTCCGATTTCCACCTTGTGCAGTTTTTTGCTTTTCTACTCTTAAACAATACTTATTATTAAACAATGAAACCATCTTGAATCCATGAACTCTTTTTGAAGAGGGAATAAATTGGAATAATGCTAATTGATACTTTTGCAATACGTAAATTAATATTTGTTGAATGAAATATTTGTTGCTGTAAATCACGTGCATTTTCATTTGATGTGGCGCAGCAGTAGAGTTGCTGCGTTACAGCTCCAGAGACCTGGATTCGATCCTGACCTCGGGTGCTGTCTGTACGGAGTTTGTACGTTCTCCCTGTGACCACATGGTTTTCTGCGGATGCTCCGGTTTCCTTCCACATTCCAAGGATATGTAGGGTTTGTAGGTTAATTGGCTTCTGTAAATTGTCCCTAGTGTGCAGGATCGAACTAGTGTACGGGGTGATCGCTAGTCAGCATGGACTCGGTGGGCCGAAGAGCCTGTTTCAACGATGTATCTCTAAACAAGACTAAATAGAGTGAATCACTCGTGCAAATGTTGTTATTATTCTTCTGAAATAGAATAGTAAGATTAAATGAGAACTTACCAGTTTGAAGTTTGATCTTTATTTTATGAGGAGTTACGATGAGGGATTACGTGAAGACCCCGCCAGCACGCATGTGCGACATTCTTCAAAGCAGTGGTGTGAAATCACAGATAGCAACGTAGACTAATATAGTAAGATAAGAGAGAACTTTCATACCAGTTGAACTTTATAATAGAGGGTTTTGGGAGCGGAGGGCACGTAATCCCTCATTGTAACTCCTCATAAAATAAAGATCAAACTTCAAACTGGTAAGTTCTCATTTAATCTTACTATTTTACTTCGGAGTCACGTGAGTGACTACGTGAAGATTTCAAAGCTCTGTGATTTCATGCCCTGGAACGAGTCCATGCTCACACACTGCCATGCTGGGAAAAAGAGGATGAATGTATTTCAGACATGACACTGTGCTGAAAAACAAAATAGGTATTTATTCATACCAAAAAAAAAATATCCCCCATTGGGTAATTTATTTTGCAGAACTCAAAATTTTCCCTGCAAATGTGTCAGGAGTGGCCACGAGTTTATTATAGAAGCGTTGGAAAGTCTTTTCATTGCTCCAACCCGCTGTGGCCAGGATGTGGTCCATGGGAACTTCCATCATCCTAGCCGCCAATGTAGATGCAGCCCTAGTGGAGTGAGATTTGAAAACATTAGTATCCACCCCGCTGCATCTAACACCACCCTTAACCATCTTGATATGGTTTGCACCGTAACTTTGTGATGAGGCCGTTTATGTCTTATAAGTAAAGCTCTCTCCGTGCCCCTTAGAGTCTTAGTGACTTTTATATATTGCAATATAAGTGTAACGATGCAGAGTGGAGTATCTGCAGGATAGGCATGAAATTCTAATTTTTGGCCAGATGAACCGGGTCGGTCTTGTTTTAATAATCCCTGTATGAGAAAAGTTATCTTGCCATTGGTGATAGTCATGGCGTCCATACTTAACTTATGTAGGGACTGGACCCGTTGTGCTGTTACAAGTGCCATAATCATTACCATCTTATATGTGAGTTTGTCCAGGGTGAGCCCCGTTATGGGTGTCCACCCTCGTAACATAGTCAAGACTATGCTTATGTCCCACGTATGGTTGTATCTGGGCCTAGGGGGATTGGAGTTAAATATTCCCCTCATTAGTTTAGACACTAATGGGTGTGATCCTATTGCCAGATGATCACTCCCTTTGCCCAGATAATTTGATAGAGCACTCCTTGCACAATTGATAGCACTGTAACTTAATCCTTCGAAGTGAAGGGTAGCCAGAAACTCCAGTACTTCCGAGATGGTGGCTGTGTCATACGTAGTGTTCGTTGTAGTACAGAACACTTCCCATTTCCTGACATACGTCAGGTACTGTCTTCTGGTCGACTCCCTGCACGACGCTGAGATGGCATTTATCGTTCTGTCGGAGAGTCCGTATCCCAGAAATGGCCTTTTCAGAATCTGCAAATTAATAGATCCATGCGGTCATGACACGGATGACTATCCCCTGTAACTAGATGTACCAACAAACTAGGTCGTTTGTTTATCCGGATGCAGGGTTCTGTGGCCATCTTCTGTACTGCTGGGAACCATGGTTGGGTAGGCCAGTCGGGAACAACCAAAATACCCGTTGCAAGTTTCTTGTCTTATTTTTTGCAAGACCCGACTGATGGGGCAGAAGGGGGGAAATGCATAGCAGAACAAATCCCCCAATGTAGCGAGAAAGCGTCCATCGCTACTGCCCCTGGGTCTGGTTCCCAAGCAACATATGTTGGAAGTTGGTGATTTAGTCTGGATGCAAAAAGGTCGATATCTGGTGTCCCATAACGTTCTATAATATCTGTAATCACTTTCCGATCCAACATCCATTCTATGTTGTCGTTGAATTTACGTGATCTGGGGTCTGCCGCTGTATTTAGCTTACCTGGAAGGTAAGTGGCTGAGATCCAAATCTCCCTTTGCAGACACCAGTGCCAGATATTATTAGCCAATTCATCACATGATATCGACTTTATTCCACCCATATGATTAATATAGGCCACCTCTGTGGTATTGTCAATTTGTAATCTGACATGCAACTGGTGCATATCCGAACAGTAGGCCCTGAGTCCATGAAATGTTCCCAGCATTTCTAAATAATTAATCCCTAATGTTTTGAATAGGGTTAACTCTTGTGCACTCCATCTGCCTCCACAACTTGTGGTGGTATTAGTTGCTCCCCAACCTTTAGCACTGGCATCAGTTTGTAATGTCACCGAGGGATTCATGATAGTGATGGGGTTAGAACAAAGCTGAGCATTTTCTATCCACCAATTTAATTAGGATTTTGCCTTCCCTGGTAGTTTCATAGGCCTATCAAAATGGCCTGCATGATTTTTGAGAGCTAAAATGTTTGCTCTTTGAAGGTTTTGATAATGGAGTGGCCCAAATTGTACTGCTGGAAATGCAGCCACTATTTTCCCAATCACTCTGGCTACTTGCCATATGGATGGTTCCCTGATGCCAGTGAGACTTCTGCATGCTTCTATCAAGTCCACCACTTTGTTAGGTGGCAAGGTGATAGACATTAGCACAGAATTAATAGTAAACCCCAAATAATCCATGGTGGTGGAGGGTTCCAATTTTGATTTATCTGGATGTATGATAAATCCCAGCTTTTGAAAAAGATGTTTTGTGGCTGAAACTGCCAATGTAGCCATCTCCAAATTCTCCCCGACAATGAGGATATCATCAAGGTAGGCCATAACAATATGGTTTTGTTTCCTTAAATAAGCTAAAGCTGGTTTTAATATTTTGGTAAACAGTCTGGGTGCTGATGACAACCCATTGGGTAAGGCTTTGTACTGCCACAATTGTCCCATCCAGATAAATTTTAGGTATTTCCTATGATCCTTGTGTATAGGTGCTGAATAGTACGCATCTTTAAGATCAATGCAAGCCATGTAGTACCTTTCAGATATTAGCTGTTTAGCTGTGACAAATGTGTCCATCTTGAAATGGGCATACTGAACGGAAGTATTTAGTTCGGTCAGATCTACAATGATGCGGCAACCGCCATCTCTTTTATTTTTTGTAAATATATTTGATACGAACTCTTGAGATTCTCTGATAGTCTTCTCAATTACCCCTTTATTGTTTAGTCTTAATAGTTCAGCATGGTCTGCCGTTCTTTCTTTTTGTGAAAGTATGAACTTCCGGCTAGGCGAATGCTGAACTGGGGTGGAGAGTTCGTGTATAAATTCAATTTTGTAACCCTGAATACTTCCGAGTATGTAAGGATCAGAGGTAAATGTGCACCACACATGATGAAACAAGTGCAACCGTCCCCCAACATTCGATGAATTTAAACATGCAATGTTTTTGAGGGAACCAGACCCACCTACCTCCATGGTTATCGCCGGTGTTGTGGTCTCTGCCCTTGCTTCTTGTGTTGCTGTGTTGCTGCGTTGTGGTGTTGGCGCATTTTCCAGGAAGGCCGGGCTGGGCCATAGTCTAAAAAAGACCATTGTGCAGGTGGGCCAGCCTTCGAGCTTTCACCACCAGATGGTCTGTCATAGTACCGTTGTCTGGTGTAGGGGTGCTGCCGCTGCTGGTAATGGGATTTTGAGGTACTAGGTACCTTGATCAGGCCTATAGCCTTGGCCTCCTCATCCAGGTCTTTCACCTGCTTCGGAAGGTTGTCCCCAAACAGCAGATTTGGCGGTTGCGTGTTACCTGACCTGCATAATCCCGCGAATTTGGGATTGAGTGCAGGCTTTATGATGCTCTTCCTATAGCTGTTGATTTCAAACTGTGTATTACACAGTAACGCCAAAGCATCTTGCAATTCTTCCGGTAACACAACCCCGACAGCAGTCCTGGTCACTGCTGTGATTCCAGCGGCCAACAGTTTCAGAATCCTCTGAAGCTTTACCTCCTGGCCTCTTATTGTAGGGCTCATGTTCCCCCATATAGGGTTGTTGACTGCTGGAACATTGAGTGAGTTGAAATTCTCAGGAGCGAGATACTTCTCAGCCGTGGTATTAATGGCTTGCTCCTGCAGCTGGTTAGTAGCCATATAGTTTATACTGGCTGCCAGCTTTGGGTGAATAGGCAGTCCTTTTTGTGTAGGAACGGCATGTTTGTTCACCATGCCCAATAACTCTTCTGGCACCCCCAACACTGCTGGTTGTTCAGCCATAGCCCCCTCTTCAGGGTCAGCCCAGCTCTGACCCCTAATGCTCCCCTGCGAAGAGGGTGAGACATTTGGCCGTCCATGATAGGATTCTGCCGTGGGTCTGCGAGGAGACCCACCGTGACTCTGCCCCTGCATAAGCAGGTCACGCTGGAGCAACTGCTCCACCATCCGCACCATGCGGGAAAGACGCCCGCCGTCGCTATCTGCGAACGGGGTGTCTTCGGGTCCGGACCCAGCTGAGTCAACGGCCCAGTCCGGGTGGTTTTGCCGCCCGACCGCGGCGCACCTGCGGTCCTTATCAGCGAGAAGTCGGGAGCTGCCGGCAACATCTGCAGCTCTGGAGTAGCGGCACGCTGCTGGCTGCTTTCCACATCAGCGGATTTTGCCCCTGCTCTCTTGGATTTGCGCGACTCCATTTGCGTTTTTTTTCTGTAAAACAAGAAAACACCGAGTCGCCACGCTCACCACTACAAGTGAGACTTACTTTCCGTAAGTTTTTAAACTTACGCTGCAGGAGCGACGCTCCTCCTAACTGTCGCTTCCGCAATGCGTTCGACGATATGTCGCGCATGCGTGCTGGCGGGTCTTCACGTAGTCACTCACATGACTCCGAAGTAAAATAGTTCAATGCCTGATACATCACCTCATAAAATGACACCTTACAACTGACTTTCATGAAGTGTAATGATTACGTGCTGAAGGCACTTCACTGAATGAGGAAAGTGAAGGCATGCCACTGAATCCGACCCATATTTAAGTAGCTCCTCATACTAAAACTGCTGTCCCTTAATAGTCAGGCAGATCCTGATTCTTCTTTGGTGAATCTCTAGACACATTCTGCCCAGAAAGTTGTGGGCTCTAGCTCCTTGGAAGTATTTAAAGTTGAGGAAGAGAAATCTTTGAAGGTTTGGGGGATTGCAGCTTATGGGATAGTCATAGAGTCATACAGTGTGGAAACAGCCCAACTTTCTCACGCTGACCAATGTGCCCCACCAACACTAGTCCCACCTACCTGCACGGCCCATCTATCTTCTATCTATATCTATCTATATACTATTAAAACTGTGTGTGTATGTCTGCCGACCGGGTGTGTGTCAGATTTGCCCTTTGATTTCATGGTTCGCCAAAACCACACTTTCAAAGACAGACAGACAGACAGACAGACAGACAGACACTCTCTCTCTCATTTTGTGGCCTCCTGCTGGCCAGACACCATAACGGCAGCTGCTGCAGCCCGCTCTCCTCCAAAAGTGCGCCATTTTTTTCCCCGCGGCCGATTTTCGCAACTGAAGCATGTTCAGGGACCAGACCCAACGGGTCTGCACATCGTCTAGTATACTATTAAAACTCTGTGTGTGTGTGTGTGTGTCTGCCGACCGGGTGTGTGTCAGATTTGCCCTTTGATTTCATGGTTCGCCAAAAGCACACTTTCAAACCCCGAGATATTTTCCATTTTGCCACACATTACACTTTTACATTCACCCATTCACTCCTCATTACATTTAGACATTTTAATGTACGCTTTTTAAAATAAAATCCTTCACCTCCCCACACACACACACTCACTCATTTTGTGCCCCCCCCCCCCCCCCACACACACACACACACACACACACACACACCATAACGGCAGCTGCTGCAGCCCGCTCTCCTCCAAAAACGCCGCCATTTTATTTCCCCGCAGCCGATTTTCCCGACTGAAGCACATTCGGGGACCAGACCCAACGTGTCTGTACTTGGTCTAGTAACCCTCTAAACCTATCCTGTCCAAGTAACTGTCCATATGTCTTCTAAATGTTGTGATGGTACCTGCCTCAACTACCTCCTCTGGCAGTTCATTCCATATACGCACCACCCTCTGTGTAAAAAAGTTACCTATTAAATCTTTCCCAGCCTCATCTTAAACCTATATCCTCTGGTTCTCGATTCACCTACTCTGGATATAAAAGACTTTACCATTAGGCAAAAGACTTTGATCTGCACTCTTCTTTACGTTCTTCTGGAGAAGTGGTTTTTCGAAGGAATTTCAGAGATTGAGGTCTTAGCATCTTAATATATGCCAACCAGTGGTCAGATCTGGGGAGCAGGAATGGGCAAGGGTCATAGAATTGGAAAAGTGTCAGTGAAAAAGGCCAGAGGAGGTTGCAGAAACAGATGGGAATGGGAAGTTCAAAGCCCATCAAGCTTGATTTACAAAAGCATGTAGCCTGTGAGAGAAATGAAAAGAAGAGTGAAGCAGAGAAAGTAAACTACAGGTAATTTGAGATGGTCCAGTCCCGCCCCACCCCCCCGTGTTCCAGGCAAAATCCCCCCAGAAGTTCCTCCGAAAATGCCTAGGACGGGTGAGGTACTCGATATCTACCTCATCTGCACAAATCCCAGAGTCGAATTTGCTACCTGGAACTCCGGCAGATCTGTTCCCGTAGCCAACATTTACGGCAGACTTTGAATCTGCCCCCCTCCAACCCTGTGACCTCTGATGGTCCGGCAAAACCAGAAAGGCTCTGGAAACATCGTGCCGGAAAATCATCGATCCTGCATTGAATTATAGTCTTCAGTACGCACGAAAAAAGGTCATTTGAGATGTTTGGCATGAAGGAGAATTGCAGTGGGAAAGATGAAGAAGTACAATAATGATGGAAACAAAAGAGAGAACCAAGTGGGATTAACAATTGGACGCGAGTTGGAAGTTTTAACATAATCATACATAGATTACAGGAAAGTGACGAAAGAAAGTGCAATATTATCCACTGAATTGTGAAGTGTTACAGCATACCTGGCAAGCATACAACTGCCATTGGCTCGATTATCGTAGTACTGAGGAAAATGTGACAAGAAGTCATTTTTAACTGAATCATCAATAGATTGAAATATGCAAAATGCAGAAATTAATGTCCTGTGAGTGCACAATTTTATGACTTGTTCTCCTGGATTAAGATCATCCTTTAAACATGTTCAATTAGTTTGATTTTCAGGAACTGAGTATTTTACAGCTGTTGGGATTATGAAGTGTCAGGCACAGTTCAGCCAGCTGCTAGTTCATGCATCTCTTCGTGAAAGTGAGCACATCGGTTAGACTCTCCCTCCAATCAAGCGGCAAGGGACTGAGGGTGCTGTCTGTACGGAGTTTGTACGTTCTCCCCGTGAGCACGTGGGGTTTTTCTGGAAGCTCTTGTTTGCTCCCACAATCCAAAGACGTACAGGTTTGTAGGTTAATTGGCTTGGTATAATTGTAAATTGTCCCTAGAGTGTAGAATAGTGCTGATGTACAGGGTGACCTGCAGATTCGGTGGGCCGAAGGGCCCATTATCAGCGCTATATCTCTAAAGTCCCAAAACATCGCCTATCCAAGCTAATTGGCCACTCTACATTGCCCCAAGTGTGTGTGAATGGTATCAATGTGAAGTTAATTGGGCAGGTTGCATTTAAAATATAGAAAATATTGAACATATAAAATGCAGGAGGAGGCCATTTGACCCTTAGAGCCAGCACAACCATTCATTTTTAATGATTGCTGATCATCCACAATCAGTAACCCGTACCTGCCTTCTCCCCATATCCCTTGATTCCGCTAGCCCCCAGAGCTCTATCTAACTCTCTTTTAAATTGATCCAGTGAATTGGCCTCTACAGTGAATTGGCCTCTACTGCCTTCTGTGGCAGAGAATTCCACAAATTCACAACTCTGGATGAAAAGGTTTTTTTTTCATCTCAGTTTTAAATGGCCTCCCCTTTATTCTTGGAGTGTAGTTTTTCCTGCATCTAGCTTGTCCAGTCCTTTTAAAATTGTATACTTTTCTACAAGTACCCCCCTCATCTTAAATTCCAGTGAATACAAGCCCAGTACATACATTGCACTGCCTCAATAGCAAGGATGTCCTTCCTCAAATTAGGAGACCAAAACTGCACACAATACTCCAGATGTGATCTCACCAGGGCCCCGTACAACTGCAGGAGGACCTCTTTACTCCTATACACAAATCCTCTCATTATGAAGGCCAACATGCCATTAGCTTTCTTCACTGCCTGCTGTACCTGCATGTTTACTTTCGGTGACTGGTGTACAAAGACCCCCAGGTCTCATTGCACTTCCCTTTTTCCTAATCTGATTGAGATAATAATCTGCCTCCTTGTCCTTGCCGCCAAAGTGGATAACCTCACATTTATCTACATTATACTGCATCTGCCATGCATCTGCCCACTAACTCAACCTGTCCAAGTCACCCTGCAACCTCCTAGCATCCTCTTTGCAGTTCACACTGCCACCCGGCTTTGCTCACTCGTCTGCAAATTTGTTAGTGCTACTTTTAATTCTATCATCTAAATCATTGATATATATTGTAAATAGTTGCGGCCCCAGCACCGAGCCTTGCGGCACTCCACTCGCCACTGCCTTTCATTCTGACAGGGACCCGTTTATTCCTACTCGTTGTTTCCTGTCTGCCAACCAATTCTCTATCCATGTCAATACCCTACCCCAATACCATATTTTTGCCCACTAAACTCCTGTGTGGGACCTTATCAAAGGCTTTCTGAAAGTCCAGATACACTACATCCACTTGCTTTCCTTCATCCATTTTACTTGTCACATCCTCAAAAAGTTCTAAAAGATTAGTCAAGCATGTATTTCCCTTCATAAAACCATGCTGACTTGGACCAATCCTTTTACTGCTATCCAAATGCACTGTTATTACTTATTTAATAATTGACTCCATCATCTTTCCCACCACCGATGGCAGGCTAACTGGTCTATAATTTCACGTTTTTGCTCCTTTCTTGAAAAGTGGGATAACATTAGCTACCCTCCAATCCACAGGAACCGATCCTGAATCTATGGAACATTGGAAAATGATCACCATTGCGTACATGATTCCTAGAGCTACCTACTTGAGTACCCTGGGATGCAGACCATCAGGCCCAGGGGATTTATCAGCCTTCAGTCCCATCAGTCTGCCCAATACTTGCCTATTTCTCGCCCAATGCAAATTTCTTTCAGTTGCTCTGTCTCCCTAGATCCTCTGTCCTCTAATACATCTGGGAGAACCAAAGTACTTGTTCAACTCTTCTGCCATTTCCTTGTTCCCCATAATAATTTTACATAGATACATAGAAAATAGGTGCAGGAGTAGGCCATTCGGCCCTTCGAGTCAGCACCGCCATTCAATGTGATCATGGCTGATCATCCATAATCAGTAACCCGTTCCTGCCTTCTCCCCATACCCCTTGATTCCGCTAGCCCTAAGAGCTCTATCTAATTCTCTTTTGAATGCATCCAGAGAATTCCACAAATGTTATCTGTTTCGGTCTTCAAGGGACCCACATTTGTTTTTACTAATCTTTTTCTCTTAACATACCTGAAGAATCTTTATATTTTTGGCCAGCTTACCTCGTACTTCATCTTTTCACCCTGTATTGCCCTTTTTGTTACCTTCTGTTCTTTGAAAGTTTCCCAATCCTCTAGCTTCCCGCTACTCTTTGCTATGTAATACACCTTTTCTTTTAGTTTTATTCCATCCCCAACTTCCTTGATCAACCACAGTTGCCTCTTACTCCCCTTAGAATCTTTCTTCCTCTTCAGAATGAAATGATCCTGCGTCTTCTGGATTATGCACTGAAATTCCTGCCATTGCTGTTCCTATGTTATTCCTGTTAGGATCCTTTTCCAGTCGATCTTGACTACCTCTTCTCTCATGCCTTCATAGTCCCCTTTGTTCAACTGCCACACTCACACTTCTGATTTAACCTTCTCGCTCTCAAATTGCAGATGGTCACTACCTCCTAGTGGTTTCTTTACATTGAGTACCCTTATTAAATCTGGTTCATTAGATAACACTAAATCCAGAATTGCCTTCTCTCTGGTAGGCTCTAGTACAAGTTGCTCTAAGAATCCATCTCAGAGGCACTGTACAAACTCCCTTTCTTAGGGTCCAGAACCAACCTGATTTTCCCAGTCTACCTACATTGAAATCTCCCGTAACCACAGTGGCATTACCTTTGTTACATGCCAATTTTAACTCGTGCTGCAACTTGCACCCTATATCCAGGCTACTGTTTGGGGGCCTGTCGATAACTCACATTAATGTCTTATTACCTTTACAATTCCTCAATTCTATCCACAGTGACTTTATATAGTCAGTCCCTATGTCACCCCTAGCAAGGGACTGAATTTCATCCCTCACCAACAGAGCTACCCCACCTCCTCTGCCCACCTGCCTGTCCTTTCTATAGGAAGTATATCCCTGAATATTCAGTTCCCAGTCCCGATCCTCCTGCAGCCATGTCTCTGTAATGCCTACAATGTCATATCTACCAATCTCTAACTCATCCACTTAATTCTTATACTTTGCGCATTCATATATAATACTTTTAATCCATTACTCCCCTCACCTTTCACATCGATTCCTATTTTACTTGGCCATACTCTCCTATCCTTTCGTGAGCTTTCTGCTCCTTTTATTCTGCTGTATTTCTTAACTTTTCCTATAGTCTCTTTCCCTTTAACTCCATCCTTGTATTTCCAATTTGTCTTCCCCCCCCCACACACACACACACACTATTTACTTTAAACCCACTTGTGTAACGTTTGAGACTTTTAGATAAGCACATGTATATGAAGGGAATGGAGGGATATGGATTATATGCGGTCAAATAAGAGTTGGTTTTGGCATTACATCTGGCACGGGCATTGTAGGCTGTGTGCTGTACTCTTCTACATTCTATGTGAGTGAGAGTATGTCACAGAAAAATGTGAGGAAATGGGGATTTTGGGAATGCTCTGAGAGCTAGTATCAACACGATGGGATGAATGGTCTCCTTCTATGCCAAGAGAAGAAAAAATAATAAAACACTCCAAAGAATTAATACATCATGTGGTGTCCGTAAAAAAATTGAATTTTCAAAAGTATAACATCCTTTGAATCAGACGAAAGGGGAAAGATTTGTTTTGTTTTTTTTAAATAGGAACTTGTGGGGCAACTTTGTTACACAAAGGGGGGTGGGTGTACCAGCTTCCAGGATGGGATAGTTAAGGCAGCTGCAATAAAAACATTTGAAAAACATTTAGCCAAGTAAATGGTTGGAAAAGTTTCAAGGGGTGTGGTCCCAACACAGTTAAAACATAGCTGAGATGGGGCATCTTGGTTGGCATGGACAAAGATAAAGCAAGTATATAAAATTATGATAGTCAGAACCTTTTTCCCAGGGTGGAAATGCCCAACACATTGTATGACTATAAGGTGAGAGGAGGAAAATGTTATGTGGTTGTGTGGGTCAATGTTTTTAGACAGAGTGTGGTGAGGCCCGGAACATGGTGTCGGGGTGGCGGTGGAAGCAGATATGATAGTGGTGTTTAAGAGGCTTTTAGACAGGTACATAGAAGTGCAGGGGATACAGGGATATGGATCATGTACAGGCAGATGAGATCAGTTAACTAGGCATCATGTTTGTGGGCCGAAGGGCCTGTTCCTGTGCTGTACTGTCCTATCTTCTTCCTCGTGTCCGGCCATCTTCTACATCACGTCTTTCCGGTCGGTCAGTGACGGTTGACGGTCGGTGGTTGCAGAATTGGCTACTGGAGTCAGTCACTGTGGTACAGTTCCTGTCGTCAGCATTGCCCTGGATGTGCCACGTGAGGCTTCTACTTGCATCCCACTGTCCTATATAAAGCAGAGTAGCACAGGAACAGGCCCTTGGGTGTACAATGTCTTTTGGGATGGGTTGGGTCAATGGGCCTCTATCTTTGCTGTATGACTATCACTCAATGTCTATACCAGTTAACTACAGAACGTATTACTCTGGCCAAGAACTGCTACATTGCTTTGGGGATTTGTTCTTTTCTTCAGGTCTGATCAAAAGTCTGTTAATCCTTGCATCTTTTCAATATAAAATTGCTTTAGAGTAGACTTGTAGGATTGCTTCCTCAAAAACAAAGGTTGCATTGTACATGGTGTGTGAATTCATTTTGAAATAGTCCTTGTGTATAAGTACTGACACGTGGCATTAGATACTGAAAATGTGATAATTCATTTCAGGCTTGGTGGTTATATGTAACAAAGTTTGGACTTGAGACTTTAAACTGTTGCCTCTCAAACAAAAAGTTGGAAAGCTTTTTTCTCATGGAAGTGGTACCTTTTTTTCTTTGTCCTGCCATTTGGTGAGAAAAATCAGAAGCAAGGCGAGATCATTACGTTTTCAAAAAAGTAAAAAGAAGGAAAAAAATGCTAATTCTGGGAATCGTAAAAAGCAAACTGTGAATTTCAAATCTGTGCTGCTTTTGGGTACAAACTCAAAACATCACAACCCGCCTATGTAGAAACAGAGAACTGCAGATGCTGGTTTATACCAAAGACTCAAAGTGTTGGAGTAACTCAGCGGATCAGGCAGCATCTCTGGACAAAGAGTATTTTCTAGCTTCCAGCTCTTCACCTCCCCCCTCTAACCCACTACATTCAGTCTGAAGAAGGGTCCCAACCCAAAACATCACCCACCTCTTTTCTCCAGAGATGCTGCCTGACCCTCTGAGTTACTCCAGCACTGTGTCTATCTTCCATCTATCACTTGCCAGGCTTTGTCCTACTCCCACTTCTTTTCCAGCTTTATCCCCATTACTACAATCAATATAAATAAGGGTACTGAGATAAGGACATGTGTATGTTGCTTATCACTCGCAATTGTCTTGCCCTTTTGTGCTGCATCATGAGATGACAAGGTAAACACAGATACGGTTAATAATTAGGTTGGCAAATGGTAGAAGTATATAAACTTCTGAGAGGCACAGACAGTCAGAACGTCTTTCCTAGGGTGGAAATGTTAAGCACTAGGGAGGATATCTTTCAGATGAGAGGGCAAAGCAGCCAGCATCATCACGGACCCACACTACCCTGGCCATGCTCTCATTTCACACCTGCCAGCCATGGGGAAGATGTTCTCGGAGTCTGAAACCCATGACCACCAGGTTCAGCAAACACTTCTTCCCAGCAACACTACAATAAAAACTCAACTATGAACTGCCTTGGTTGCATTAGAGACTTGCACGAATGTTGTTTTTTAAAAATGTATTGAACATTTTTTAATTATCTCTGAGTATCGCGTTTACAGACCTGTTATGCTGCTGCGAGAATGTAATTAGTTCCATTTTGGTATACATGGCAATTAAATGCACGGATATTTTAAAATCAGAGAGAGATAGATTCTTGATTAGCATGGGTGTCAACGGTTATGGGGAGAAGGGAGGAGAATGGGGTTGAGAGGATGGGATAGATTAGCCATGATGGAATGACGGAGTAGACATGATGGGCCAAATGGACTAATTTTGCTCCTATTACTTATGAACCATGAACTTGACTCTCTTAAGGTGTGTGGGTGAGTTTTTTTACACAGAGAGTGCTGGGTGCGTGGAACACATTGCCTGTGGGTGGTGGTGGAGGCATATACAAAGTGACATTTGAGAGGCTTTTAGATAAACGCGTGGATATGCAGGGAATGGTGGGATAGGGATCATATGCAGACAGAGGAGATTAGTTTAACTTGGCATTATGTTTGGCATGGACAATGTGGTCTGAAGGGCCTATTCCTGTGCTGTACTGTTCTATGTTCTGTGTATGTTGGCCGATGTTGCAAACAAACGGAGTGCATAAGTAAGGAAACCTTGCTTAGATTGCTCAGGGTTTTGACATGCAGATTAGAGCAATTTGTGCAGTCTTAGAGTTTTATTCCTAAAGAAGGATATACTTGTTTTGGAACCAGTACAGTGTAAGTTCATAGTCATAGAATCATATGGTGTGGAAACAGGCTCCTAAGCCCAACTTGCCCACGCCGACCTACATTAGTCCCACCTGCCTGTGTTTGACCCATATCCATCTAAACCTGTCCCATCCAAGTGCCTGTCTAAATGTTTCTTAAGCGTTGCAATAGTCCCTGCCTCAACTATCTCCTCTGGCAGCTTATTCTATACACCCACCACTCTGTGTAAAAAAGTCAATCTTTTCCCCCTCACTTTAAAGCTACGTCCTCTGCTTCTCAATTCCCCTACTCTGGGTAAAAGACTCTTCACATTTACCTGATATATTCCTCTCATGATTTTGCACACCTCTGTAAGATCACCCCTCATCCTCCTGCGCTCCAATGAATAGATTCCCAACCTGCTCAACCTCTCCTATGCAGGCAGAGGAGATTAGTTTAACTTGGCATCATGTTTGGCTTGAACATTGTGGTCCGACGGGCCTATTCCTGTGCTGTACTGTTCTATGGTCTGTGTATGTTGGCATTTATTGCAAGAGAGCGGAGTACATCAGTGAGGAAACCTTGCTTAGATTGCTCAGGGTTTTGACACGTATAATAGAGCATTTTGTGCAGACTTATGTTTTCAATTCCTACAGAAGGATGTGCTCTCCAGCGAGTGCCAGAGGTTGGTCGACGACTCGCCGCTGAGAACAGAGAGGGACCCTTGGGGACTGTAATAAATACTTTGTAACTCTGTCCATGCCCTATTCGTGGCAACTCTTTGCATACCTTGTGTGTGTGGTATGGAAATCAAATAATTTCACAGCGACATGTCACAATATGATAATAAAGTATCAATCCATCAATCAAACTTGCTTTGCAATTAGTACAGTGCAACTTCACAAGATCAATTCATGGGGGGAGGGATTTGTACGAAAGGGAGATGTTATTTCAGTGGCTCAGAATGAATCACTTTCTGCTTGGGCCAGTAAACTTGGACCTAGGAGACGTGGTGTTAGGAAAGGAATTGCCTGCCTTGGACTGGGATGGGATGAAGTTTCTTCATGTAAAGTGATGTAAGTCTTTGGAATGCTCCACCCAGGGCTGTGGATACTCAGTCATTGAATATATCTCTCCCCAGTTTGGGAAAGTGGTTTTGACAGTCCATTTGAAATAGATATTGTTTTGGACACTAACGCATATTGCAATTGGCTAACCACATGAATATATTCGGCACAAGATCAACATAAACATTCAAAGGTGGAACGAGCTTGGGGTGTCTTCTATTTCTTGTGTTCACTGGAAATTAAAAAAAATAGACATCTTTAATGGAGATTTTAATTACTGAGCTTATTAGCTGTGACATGTTACTGCGCTTTCTTAATATCAAGCAAATGTTCAAATATCACACAATGTTACACAGGACAAAAAGCACAATATGTGCGATGGCTATAATACGATAATTTTGAGATGGGTGCCACAACTTGTCTTGGCAGGGCAGCCAAATGTATCTTTAGTTTAGTTTAGTTTAGAGATACAGCACCGAAACAGGCCCTTCAGCCCACCGAGTCCACACTAACCAGCGGTCCCCGCACACTAACGCTATCCTCCACACACCAGGGACAATTTACAATTATACCAAGTCAATTAACCTACAAACCTGTACGTCTTAGGAGTGTGGGAGGAAACCGGAGCTCCCGGAGAAAACCCATTCAGGTCACGGGGAGAACATACAAACTCCATACAGACAAGTACCCATAGTCAGAATCGAACCCAGGTCTCTGGCGCTGTAAGGCAGCAACTCTACCGCTGTGCCACTGTGCCGCCCTCTATCGTTAGTTAGATGTACATGCATCCTTCAAAACATTTGCCCACAAAGCTGCTGAAACTGTACCAGTAACTGAGTGAACATGACAAGCAATAGGACATAGAACAGGCCCTTCGACCCACAATGTCTATGCTGAACATGCTGCTCAGAACAACCATTTACAATTTTGAATCCAATTCGCTAGCTCACCTTGGATTCCATGCAATCTAACCTTCCATGCTAGTGGGTCAATGTCAAAGACCTTGCTGAAGCCATATAGTCAACGTCCACTGCTCTACCCTCATCAATCCTCTTACCGGCATCTTTAAAATACTCTACCAAATCTGTGCGACGCAAGTGGTGCAGAAGTAGAGTTACTGCCTTACAGCGCCAGAGATCCAGGTTGAATCCTGACAACGGGTGCTGTCTGTACGGAGTTTGTACGTTCTCCCTGTGACCGTGTGGGTTTTCTCCGCGTGCTCCGGTTTCTTCCCACACTCCAGAGACGTGCAGGTTTGCAGCATAACTGGCTTCGTAAATTGTCTCTTCTTTCCATGCTGTATCTCTAAAATAAACTAAACCAAACTAATTGTTATGATTGGGATCATCCTGGCTAAAAGGATGATGGAAGTAGATTACATCATGACTTTCATAGTATTGGATGAAACTTGGGAAGGAAAATAAATTACAGAGCTCTGGGGAAATAGCAGAGTGGAATGAAGTGGGCAACACTTTGGATGGCGCAGCGGTAGAATTGCTGCCTCATGGTGTCAGAGACCCGGATTTGATCCTGACTATGGGTGCTGTCTGTATGGAGTTTGTATGTTGTCATGACTGCGTGGGTTTTCTCCGGGATTTCCAGTTTCCTTCCACATTCCAAAGACATACAGATTTGTAGGTTAGTTGGCTATTGTAAATTGTCCCTAGTGTGTAGGGTAGAACTAGTGTACGGGGATTGCTGGTTGGCGTGGACTCGGTGGGCCTAAAGGCCTATTTCCACAATGTACCCTTAAACTAAGCTAAACTAAACATTGTGAATGGGAAGATACTGCAGTGGGACTGCAATTAATTAATAGGCAGTTTAACGTGACAAGCCAAAGTGCAAACCTTCAAAAAAACATGGCTTCCTTCGGTAAAATTTGTAAGTTGTCTCTCATATGTAGGATTGTGCCAGTGTACGGGGGTCATGGGTCAGCCGGACATGGTGGGTCGAAGTGCCTGTTCTGCGCTATGTCTTTAAACTAAACTAAACTTAAAATAACCAGGTGAGGCAGAATGATCATGATGGGTCAGATATTTAACCATCTCTGCATTTTGATTACTGTCTTTGTGAAGAAATCAGTTCCAGAAATTCTAAAAATTAATGGAGCATGAATTATTGCTTCTAAGTTTGTGCTAATTGTTCCTTGAGGTTTCTTTGAATAGACACTGATTCAATCTATTATAAACACTCAGCCTCAGATGTTTCACAGCCTCCAGGTTCACATTTTGCTATCTCTGTGAATGTTCATGGTACAATATCCTATCCTTAGGTCATTCAATACTTACAATCCTCACAAAAATGTCACCTGTAAAGATGCAGGGTTGAAAGACGGGCCATTAAGATCTCGAGTGTTAGAGTTGTGGATGAGGGGAAGGTTTTAACTTTCAATGCGCTCAGAATAGATGATGCTCTCAAGACAGAATTGGTTTCTGCATTTGAAAGCAATGATTTATGCTGGGGTGTTGCCTTAGATCATTGGCAGCCTTCATACTCCTTCCACCTGGCTGATTTCTGCAGTACCTTCAACAGTGAATATCCAGGACTGGATCCTGATACAGACGCTCCGTCAATGGGGCACAAATGAAAGGGCTGGCCTTTGATGTTTGCACGCACTGATCCCAAAACACTCCATTTTCTGGCCATTAAAGAAAATAGGCAGAACTGCAGAATGGATTGGCACATAATTCTCCACTTTCAATAACCAAGAAACTATTACAGTGGTGACTATCAGTAAATCACTGTTGACATGCAATGTTATGGTTATCCATTGTGTCCTTGCCAACCCCCTGCATTCCCAGCACATTGGACAGATTATTTTTTACGTAAGCACAGGCCCACGAAGATTGGCTCAGATAGGCAGGGACTAGCGGACAGAGATTATTGTCACGTGCACTGGGGTACAGTGAAAAGCTTTTGTCACGTGCTAACCAGTCAACGGGAGGGCAATACATGACTGCAGTCAAGCCATCCGCAGTGTACTGATACACGATAAAGGGAATAACGTTTAGTGGAAGGTAAAGCCAGCAAAGTCTGATAAAAGATACCCTGAGAGAATCCAATGAGGTAGATATTAGTTCAGGACTGCTGTCTAGTTGTGGTAGGATGGTTCAGTTGTCTGATCACAGCAGGGAAGAAACTGTAATTAGATAACTGGACATACACAGTCGCCAATGCAGACCAAAGGATGCAACGCCAAGAGGAAGACCAAAGCTTCCTTATCTACCTATACTTCCATCTGAAGGACACTTTCCCCAATCACGTTCAAAATGACCTAAATCCTACTGATTGCTTAAACGTTTATGTAATAAATTTTATAAAATCCCAAAGCCTCGGAGTCCATTTGCCTTTGTGCCTGTACCAGGATAAGGACTATCCCATTAGTCCTAGTCCCCTACTGATCTCTGTAAATATTCCATCTAATACTACTTATCCAATTTACGTTCCAATATTCCTACTAAACGGATTTCTGGGCAATGATATGATTAAATGAGACATGACAACATACGATTAAAAGTGATATGACAAATTTTATAATGGCCTTGACCACTGGGAAGTGTGACTGTGATAGGTGGAGAAAGGACCTCCAGGTGGGTACGAGGCACCAGGACAGCATGAGGTTCATGACCCTGCAGGCCAGGTACCAACGCCACCAAAATGGCCGACGGCAATGGCAACACACTACCCAGTCAAATGGCCAGAGACAACTTCACCGGTGGGATCTGGGGGAGGGCCTGCCTGTCAAGGAATGGCCGAGTCAGCCACAGCAGGAAATTCAAGAACAGATGAAACATTCCCCTCTCCAAGCAGGACCACGTCAAAGCCCCACCATCATCTCTCACAGATGGACGGATGCCAACAACATACCGAGACTGTGCATTAAGAGCATGTTATACGGATGATGCAGCTTAACTGTGTGTGCATGTGTATATGTGCGTGTTGCGTGTGTGTATGTGTGAGAATGTGCATGTGTATGAGTGGAGTGGGGTAAAGTTTAAAGAAGATGTACGGGGCTAGTTAAAGGTCAACAGCATTTATTCAAAATGTATTTCAGTGTGTATTCCAGCGCAGTGTAAGCCTGATAGAGTCATAGAGTCATACAGCATGGAAACAGGCCCTTCGGCCCAACTTCCCCATGCCGACCAACATGTCCCATCTACACTAGTCCAACCTGCCTGCGTTGGCCCATATCCATCTAAAGCTTTCCTATCCATGTGCCTGTCTAAATGTTTCTCAAACATTGCAATAATGCCTGCCTCCACTATATCCTCTGGCAGTTCGTTCCATACACCCACCACCCTTTGTGTAAAAACAGTTACCCCTCAGGTTCTTATTAAATCTTTCCCCCCTTCACCTTAAACCTACGTACTCTGATTCTTGATTCCCCTACTCTGGGCAAGAGAATGTCTACCCGATCTATTCCTCTCATGATTTTGTACACATTGCTACTCCTCGGGTTCCCATCAAATCTTTTCATCCCTCACGTTAAACCTGCTTGCAACTAGCTGACTAGTTTACTTACTCACGAGCAGTTTGAAAGGTAAAATAGTTTTGCCTCAACATAAATATATTTTGAATAATAATTTACAAACAGTTAAAGATGTACCAGGGATGCAGTTGCAAACTAGCCATGCCAATATTTCAATGTGTCTCAGAAAATATATATTTTTTGGCAAATGTCATTTTCTGAACAGAAGCCAAAAGTGTTGTAAACTGCTGCATGTACTTAGCACACAGATGCACTAGCTGAATGAGGCTGAAAAATTGTACAGACCTTATCGTGTAGTCAGGCGCGTTAAAAAGCTTGGTGGAGTTTTGGTGCAAAAATTTAACCCTGTTGCGTGCATACGTGATAATAAAGAACCACTGAACCATTGATCCATGTGCCCTATCTTTAGTTTAGTTTATAGATACAGCACGGAAACATCCCTTCAGCCCACCGAGTCGGCACCGACCACACATTAACACTATCTTACACACACTGGGGACAATTTACACTTATACCAAACCAAATAACCTACAAACCTGTACGTCTTTGGAGTGTGGGAGGAAACCAAAGATCTCAGAGAAACTCCATGCGGTCACGGAGAGAACGTGCAAACTCCGTACATACAGTACACGTAGTCGGGATCGAAGCTGGGTCTCTGGCACTGCAAGCGCTGTAAGGCAGCAGCTCTACCGCTGCACTACTGAGCCGCCCTAGGAGCCTGTAAATGCCGCCATCATATCCTTCTCCACCACTGCCCTGGGCAGCACATTCCAGGGACCCACGACTCGGTGTAAAAAAAAAACTTGCTCCACTCATACACATGCACACTCATGCACACGCACACATACCACTCACTCACTGACACGCTCACTCACACTCACTCACTCACACATACACTCATGCACACACCAAACATGCACACACAAACCCACACTTAAGCACACGCACACTCGCGCATGCACACACATTCATGTACACATTGCCCCACATATGCACATTGGCACGCACTCATGTGTACATTCACACACTCAGACTGAATTTTATGAATTAAGTTGTTTTTCAAGAAGCCAATCGATATGAATTCATTCATTTTTGATTGCTTTGATTGATATTTGTAGTAACTGTCAATTAATGGGGTTCTCTGACTGGAACTGGTCGAGCAGTATTGTGAAGTCATGTGGATTTATTAGCTGCAGTTCATTTGGTCATAATGCTCTCACTGCTGCAGGTTATGATTAGGTAGCATTTACAGATGAGATCAATCTATGGGTTCAAATGACTTACAGTATTAACCAGACACAGAATAACCTATAAAGCCAATTCAGACACTTCATTACCACTCGGAGGCAATATGTTTTTTGTGAGATGCTTTGGAATCTTTGGTTGAAATATTGCAGGATATTACGCTCTGCCTTCAAATCAATTATATTTGTTGACAGGTAAGAGATTTGTGGCAGAACTAGTTTCCAGATTTTATCGAACTCTCTTTAAGTTCAAAGAATGCAGCATTGAGCTGGAAATTATGTTTCAGCTGTTGATGCAGCTGCACTCGATGATACAACATGAATTATATCTTAGACTTTATCAGAGATGTCTTGTCTCCTAGTGCTTAGAAATTAGGTGAACCCGGTCAGCGTTTAATTAAGTGTCATCCCCAGAGCACTGTGTTGTTACAAGGCTGAGTACAGTCTGCAGAGATGCCCTGTGTGATTAAATAATGGCAGAAAACATTGCAAATACACACCAGGTTACTGTGGCTAGTAGTCTGAGAGTTTACATGGTGCAGAGGTGGAAATCCAGTGTTCAAATCCTGAGCTAAGGGAAAGGAAGGGACGGACTGCAGGATAGTGTGAATGAAAGCCAAAAAAAGGAAAGATAGCAAAAAAACACAAAAGGGACAAATAAAGCCGAAAGGATAGAAAGCCGGAATGAACAGAAGAAAGGAAGAAAGACAAAGAGAGAGAAAGAGGAGAATTAGATAGGGTAGATAGGCATCGATAGGGTAGACAGTCAGAACCTTTTTTCCCCAAGGTGGAAATGTCAAAGACTAGAGGGCATAGCTTTAAGAGGCAAAGTTTCAAGGAGATATATGGGGCAAGTCTATTACACAGAGGTGGGTGTCTGGAATGCGCTGCCCAGGTTGGTGTTGGAGGCAGATACAATATTGCCGTTTAAGAGGCTTTTAAGTGGCCCCATGGATATCCCAGGGAATGGAGGACATGGATTGTGCTATCAGATAAGAGTTGATCTTGGCATCATGTTTATACAAGGAACTGCAGATGTTGGTTTACGTAAAAAGACACAAAGTGCTAGAGTAACTCAGTGGGTCAGGCAGCATCTCTGAAGAACATGTTTGGCACTGATATTGTGGTGTTCCCGTTCCTGTGCTCTACCTTTCTCTGTTCTAAAGAAAGAGAATCACAGAGATGTACAATTGAAATGCAGTCACTGCTACGAACGAAATGTGGATCACGCACAACCAATAAACAGCAATATCATGCTGACAAGATCATTTGTTTCAGCTTTTGGTTGAGGTATAGGTTTTACTAATGACTATGTTGTCACGGTGATGCTGCCTTACAGCACCAGGGACCCGGGTTTGATCCTGACTACGGGTGCTGATTGTGTAGAGTTTTTTGCGTTCTCCCTGTGACAGCGTGGGTTTTCTCCGGGAGCTCCGGTTCCCTTCCACACTCCAAAGATGCACAGGTTTGTAGGTTAATTGGCTTCGGTAAAACATTGCAAACTGTTCCTAGTGTGTAGGATAGTGCCAGTGTATGGGGATTGCTGGTTGGCGTGGACTAGGTGGGCTGAAGGGCCTGATTCCACACGCTATCTCTAAACCAAACTAAGGGTACCCTGTTCATAAAAACACAAGAAATAGCAGCAGAAGTAGACCATTCTGTGCATCAAACCTGTTTTGCCGTTCATCTAGATCATGACTAGGCGACCTCATGGCCACTTCCTTGGATGTGAATACTTGGCCAATAATCGTACTTACTTACTTACTTTGCAGTTCTATCCTTGTATCCCAGCATTTTCCTAATATCTGTGTTGAATGAGCAAAACAGTTGCTTCCTAGTCAATAACCATTTCTCAATCCAGGTCAGTACCTGTGATCTGACAATGTAGAGTAACCTCCCATGCGGGATATTATTGAAAACCGACCAAAATTGCAACAAAATACCACATCCATTTAGATTTAGAGATACAGCACGGAAACAGGCCCTTTGACCCACTGAGTCTGCGTCTCCCAGTGATCCCCACATGCTGGCGCCGTAAGGCAACAACTCTACTGCTGCGCCATTGTGACCACGTGGATTTTCTCCAAGATCTTCGGTTCCTCCCACACCCCATAGACATACAGGTTTGTAGGTTAATTGGCTTGGTGTAAGTGTGAAATGTCCCTAGTCTGTGTAGGATAGTGTTACTGTGCTGGGATCGCTAGTCGGTGCGGACTCGGTGGGCTGAAGGGCCTGTTTCCGCGCTGTATCTCTAAATGAATCCATGCTTTGACCATCTCCAACAGCTATTCACATGTATATTAATTCAAAAGTTGAAACAAAATGTCACATTTGCATTTGTCAATCTTAAATAGTGAATTGTTTTGCTGTTTTTATGCTGATTTTTGCTCAGGCAACCCCAGGGTACACATTGCCGCAGCTGTCGAATACGCTGGGCAGTTGTGACGTGGGTCTTGTGATGTTAAGTCAATGCATTGTACCTTGGAAATCAGAGAGGAATGAATGGAATATCTGTTTGGAGTCCCTGACATGTTAACGAGTCCGTGCACCTATCTTTAAACAATATCTGCTCCTGTGTTGGCAGTTTGATCGGACAATTTTGTAAATAGTGTGTGTTATAATCGTGTGTTAAGTGTCAGAGTGAGATAGATGCCAGAGTGTATTGGAACTCTTTAAAATGAACAATGAGACTATTGTGCATTGAACACTCATTGAAGTATGCTAATTATGCTGAAAATTTGTTGTTGAGTGTATTCTCTGGTGCAATACATAATATGGCCCCTCTTATTACCCTTCCCACCTGCTGAAAGCAAAATTGTGATGAGGTGTCAACCTTGGCTCTCACCTCTGAGTCTGGACTTAAGTCTCAGTCCAGAGAGCAAAGTGTTTCATCGTCACTTCAGTGCAACAGTTCAAGACTGAGTGGGTGCCACACTTGCTTTCAAATAAAATACTAAACGGACGCCTTCGCGGGTGAAGCTAGAGTATGGAAAGACACAAAGTGCTGGAGTGACTCGGTGGGTCAGGCAGCATGCCAGGAAATCAAGGGTCGGGACCCTTCTTCAGACAGATCTGGAGTATGCCGTGCTCCGTTGCAGAAGAGTGGGAGAGTTCTCTGCGGCTCGGTCAATATTTATTCCTCAAACAACAGCTTCTATGCAGGTCTTTGTCGTATTGCTGTTGGTGAGAGTTTGCTGTGTACAATTTGCAGCATGCATTCAACACTCACATGGAAGCACAGGTCCATCAGTAATTTTCCAGCACTATTGGGTCCGTTTTGCCAGAGCAACCCAGGTCACATAATAATGATGCAACAATACACCTCTGACCCGGTAATTAATACCCCTCACGTGGCCCTAAAGCACCATGGACTGCGAGAAACGTAAATTAAACAAAGTTAAATATAAATTAATTTTACAGTGAAGCTTGCATTTCTTGCACGGGGCAACCCCGGCGCCGGTTAACGCGTTGCCGTTGGACGTCCCGATGGGTGCACGCTCGTAACTTTGTCCGAATTAAAGGAGGTGCCGGACCACCAGTTGCCGGAAAATTGATATATTTGCCAGTGTGTCTCCTTTTTCTCAGTTCCTCTGTCGCAATGTACTTAAGAAAATCGTGAGGTTGTGAAATTTGCATTGGTAAATGAGGGTTTTTAAAGCTGCAAAAGAAAAAATTGCTATTGGGAATCATGAGATTTGCACACTTTCAGCCCTGAACTTGTTGAGTTGCGCGCCTGTAGGAAGGAAATAGGCCCTCGGACCCACCAAGTACACGCTAACCACACACGCCTCTTGCATGAACCCTAACATCATTTTCCCCATGTTCTCGTCCACTCTTTGATGTGGCTGAGTGCAAATCTGGGATGTCACAATGCAGGTAGCAGGTGCACTCACACAATGGCTTTGGCAGGCGGTTCACATTGTCCTAGGGCTGGATAATTAACAACATGATCAAAGTTACTGGGACCTTTGGGAGGTGTGGGATTGCTTTGGAAGCTGACAAGCATGCAGCACCAAGTGGAACACGTGGAAAAATAAAAATAATGCTTTAAACCATGTAGTTTTCCAAGTTTTTGTTGAACCCACCTTTACTTTTAGTGTAGTTTAGCTTAGAAATACAGCGCAGAAACAAGCCCTTCTACTGCCGCACCTTTGCTCCCCTTCAAGTCTGTCAATCCCTGCCACTAAAACATTCGGTGATGAGTTTAAATAATTATTTGCGTCTCCGTCCCGAATAGCCACCTTTTATGTTTAAACAGCAGCCCTGGTTCTAATTCTTAAGCCAGGAGGAACATCTAACCTGTCAGGACTTTATTCCAAGGAGGCTAGGATGCCGAGGGGTGATCATATATAGGTGAATAAGATCATGAAGGAAATAGGCAGGGTGGGTGCACAGAGTCTTTTACCCCCAGCGCAGGAGAATCTAGAAGGGGAATAAAGAACTAAAAACCATTGTGGTACTGTGGTAGAGTTGCTGCCTTATGGTGTCAGAGACACAGGCTCAATCCTGGCTACGAGTGCTGTCTCTACCGAATTTGTACGTTCTCTCTGTGATCGCATGGGTTTTCTCCGGGTGCTCCGGTTTTCTCCCATACTCCAAAGACGTTCAATTTTGTAGGTTACTTGTCTTCTGTAAATTGTCCCTGGTGTGTAGGATAGTGCCAGTTTATGCAGTGATCACTGGGTTGGCATGGACTCGGTGGGCCGAAGTCTGATGCTGCCTTACCCACTTCTTGAAGTTCCTTCAGCACTTTGTGATTTATTCTAAATTCCAACATCTCCAGTTCCTTGTGTCTCCCTTTGAAACAGAGAGGAAGATGCCTGGCAGAGATGTAAAGAAAAGGTCTAAGGAGCCATGAAAAGCACGAGAAGCTAAACTAAATCCAAGAGTGCGTTGTAAAAATGCAAAATAATGATTTGACTTTACAAAGGAAGTTGGAAGGAATGCTACATGTGTGGAATAAAAAAGGTGGATGAATAAGTATTTGAAATTATGGAAGTCAACATAGAGTTTAGAAGGCAGAAATATGCCAAGTCAAATTGAGCAGGTGCTAGAATAATATTAAGTTGTCTTGAAATGTTAATTTTTATATTTAAACATAACTTTATGTTGCCTATCCTTGGCATTTATTTTATTAAAGTAAATTCTCAACTCATTATAACTTTAATATCTTTTCCATGAGCTATGCCCAGATTTTCACATTACGTGCCAGTTTTGGTCCATAAAGCAATCATCAAATGATACAGCTGGAAATGTATGCTATAAGGCTCGTTCGGCATAAGCTTGTTCTTTCAAGGGTCCATCCAGTTAGTTCTACCCCTCTGTTTAGCATAAGGCTTCAGTTCCAAAACTCAAAAGAACATCTTGGATGTTCGGCGCTATTTTAACATCTGAACTCACTTTTACGGGAATCCAGATTGATAACTCTTTGATTCCTCTGTTTACCCACAGCCTACAGCATCCTTGCATTGATAGCAAGCTTCCATTTCTTGTTTTCCTTCTCAAACCCACTCGTTCACTGCCAAACTGACTTGGCTCTCCACACTCCTCTACCCGTCCGCTATTCTATTTATATCTCCGCGAAATCTTTCAACATCTCTCTCTCGGCTCGCCAAGCCCCATACTTCTGTTCAATCTGCTACTCACCTCATCTTTCATCCTGCAAAGTAAATCATAGTCTAAGTTCCTTATTTCATTCTTGATTTCTTAAAATATCTCAAACGTGCATGCTGCAAAATGCTCGCATCAACAATGAAATATAGTTTTAAAGTATTTGCAGATGTTTGGTTGAGAGTAAATAAATCAAACTTTGGCAGCGGATCAGAGGTGAATTGTCCTCCATTTAGACTGCCAATGTTTTAACCAGTAAGCTCAATTGAGAATGTTTCCCGGCGGCAAACCATCAGAGACTGGAAAAGGTGTGAAACTCAGCACAATTTTGTGAATTTTCTTTCGCCAAATTTAATTAAAGTTACTTTTCAATAACCTTATGCTAAATATAGGCATTGTTTCCATTTCTGTGTTCACCGAACAAGGAAGCAATCCCAAAATCCCAGAGAGAAACTACGTGGATGCAGGCCCTTCGGCCCACTGAGTCCATGCCAACCATTAACAATCCATTTACACTCATAGAGTGATTGAGTTGTGTAGCACAGAAATTGGCCTTGAGCCCACCTTGCCCTTGCTGACTAGCTTGGCATAGTGTATGAGTCCCATTTGCTTGCATTTGGCCCATATCCCTCCAAACGGGAATGGGGAAAGACAGAAAAATAGATCAGGCACTGGACCTTTGGAATTCTTTACCTAGGAGGGATGAGAAGGGTCAGTTATTGTGCTCATTCAAAACGCGTATTAATATAATCTGCCTGCACATGATCCATATCCCTCCATTCCCTGCACATCCATATGCCTATCCACAAGCCTCTGAAAAACGGGGTTACTGATCTTGGACGATCAGCTGTGATCATATTGATTGGCGGTGCTGGATCGAAGGGCTGAATGGCCTACTCCTGCACCTATTTTCTATGTTTCTATGTTTAAATGCCACTACCGTATGTACCTCCACCACCATCCCGGGCAATGCGTTCCTGATCCCCACCACCTTCTGTGCAGAGAAACCTTTCCTGCACATCTCCTTTAACCTTTGCCCCTCTCATCTTAAAATTATATCCTCTATTTCCACCCAGGGAAAATAGTTCTGACTGTCTACCCTATCTATACCAAAATTATTATTTCATATTTAACCTTCGTAGAAGCGTGCAATAAATAACAATTCTTCATTGTAACTGAGAGGACCAGAAACTCTAACTTTACGTCCATTACAATGTAAATGATTTCATGCATAACATTTCACTGTTCTATTGCGATTTGCAACTTGCAAGTTCTAAACGGAGAAAGTAACATTTCAAGAAGAATCTATTTGCCTGGAATGTAACGTTGTCCGTGTCACTACAGTTTAAAATGGCCCTGCTTATTCAACCTTAAAATCTAATTGAGGGTGCAGAAAGCCAAAAAAAAAGTCATAAAATAAGTTCAAAATGTCAAATGCCACAGAGAGCGCATTTGGCATGAAAAGGTAGAAGTTGTTAGAATCTGCAAATGAGCAAATCCAGCTCAGGAAATAAATCGAGGGTTAGCTGTACATTCTTGTAAAAACACTTCATTATTCACCAACACTAACAAAAGCTATTTGATTCTGATTAACAAGAAGACTGTGTAAAAAACTATTTGAAAACCACGTACAGTATTCACCAGGGATTTAAGTAATATGTGTTTTCAGAAAGTATGAGGTGAAATAACAGTAACATTTAAATTAGCCTAAGCATTGTGTGATATGGCTGTTCATCATGGATTCCGTTCTGTAGCAACTTAATGTACTGTCTATGCATTGCCGAGTGAAGGCAGATCATAAATCGAGGAATTAGAGAAAGTTAGATCTCTTGGAATTTGCACAATATCTCAGAATATTTCACAGTAAGTGATATTCCTTGGAATACATCACATTCATCTTCCACATTGGCAGCGACACGTCCGCGGAGGGCTAAGCTGTGTGGAGATCTACAATTGATCTTTATCCAGAGTGTTTCAAAGAGATTGAATGCTGGCACCACTTCCCCGCCCTCTCAACAATTGGGGCAAATGGAAGTCATGAGTTGGGTGGAAGGTCATAGTCAATGCTAGACGGAGATTGGAGGTTCAAGACCATAGGCTGAGCATGTTGGGGACTACCATCCATCATCCCGTAATCATGGGCTCTGGAATCCCCAGCTCTTTGCAAAAGCTTTTACTTCATCTAATTCCCATGGTCCATCTACAGAGCCAACCTACCATCTCTCTTTCTAATATTTGTCTCTGAATTACTCCTATTCTGCTTCCCCTATCCGTTCAAATCCTGTACATTGGTATTTCTAATTCATTTCATTTGGATCTGAATCAAATATATTTTACAAATTCAGAAAATGCTGGAAATACTCAGCAGGTGAGGCAGCATCTGTGGAAAGAGAAACATTGCAAGGGAAGACAAATGTTTCAAGTGCATCTGTAGAAGTTGGGAAGAGTCAACGGGAACATGGTGAATGTCCTTACTTTTCTGACGAAGTAGAGTAGTAAAGGCATTGGTGTGCTTTCATGGACATAGCATCATCATGATTGGAGCAGGACAAACTGTTGATGCGATTTACGTCTAGGAATTTAAAGCTCTCATACCTTCCCCACTTTAGCACCATTGATGTAGACCTTAGGGAGTGTGAATGTGAGGACATTTCAGATAATTTCTCAAGGATTATGTGTTTGAGTCTGAACTGTAGCCCGACCGATTTCCATGTGTAGCTACCAATCCTGCTCATCTGACTTCTATGGGTTACGACCCAGGGGGTGGTGTGTATATGCCACCTTGCTGCCAGCAGCAGTGGTAAAGACACAATGGTAGAGGCGGCATTGTAGCACAGCGGTAAAGTTGCTGCCTTACAGCACCAGAGACCCCAGTTCGTTCCTAACTACTGTCTGTATGGAGTTTGTATGTTCTCCCTGTGACTGCGTGGGTTTTCTCTGGGTGCTCCGATTTCCTCCCACGCTCCAAAGACGTACAGGTTTTTAGGTTAATTGGCTTCAGTAGAAATTGTCCCTGGTATGTGTAGGATGGTGCTCGCGTACGGGTGATTTTTGGTCGGCACGAACTCGGTGGTCTGAAGGGCCTGTTTCCATGCGGTATCCCTAAAGTCTAAAGTAAAGAAAAAGACCTTTGAATATTAAGGGAGTCAATGGACGTGGGGTTTGTGTTGATCAAAGTCAAAGATCAGCCAATTTATTATTGAATGGTGGGGCAGGTTCAATGGACCGAATGGCATTTACCTGTCTCCTTTTCTTATTTTTTCATGTTGTCAAGCATCATTCATACAATCTCAGTGGGAACACAAGGGGATCATGGATACATAGATATATGCAGCACTGAAGTGGGACATTTGGCTCCTGGTGCTTGTGGGGACCTGGTTTGACTGAGCTGTCCAATTAGTCCCACTGCCCTGAACCAAGGAAATATTTTTCCTCTTCAAATATTCATCCAATTTCCTTTTAAAAACCGTTCCTGAATCTGCTTCCACCAGCCACCCAGACCGTACAGTCAGTCCGTAAAAAAAATATCTCCTGATCTCACTTCTGGCTGTTTTTGCCACTTACCTTGAAATAGCGTCAATGAAGTCATATTAAAACACCATAAAACGTCACTTTTTTTTCTGCTGCATTTTTCAAGCTTTACATCATTTTTGAACCAGTTTTATTGCAGGAAATTCGCGTATAAGGCCCTTTATTGTGAGGACAGAGCCAAGATGTGTTTGGGTTCAAGGAGATTGATGGGGGTCGGTGAAGGCTTGAGCAGATTCAGACCTGTTATAATTACACGTGCAAAACACCAGGTTAGGAGTTTGCTCCATCCAATTCCACTAGATTTTGCATCACGGAATTCTCTTTCGTGGGTGAAACGTCCAAAGAAAATTCCATCACCAGGTCATTATCTGTACATTTGGAGAGCAGAAACACTGGGTTTTTTTTCTAGAGGAACTGAAAGGCCAGTAGATATCTTCCCTGCGCTTTAAGGTGCCAGTGAGATCAGTTTAAAATCATGGATTAAGAGTGTTTTATTGTCATATGTCCCAGACAGAACGATGAAATTCATACTCGCAGCCGCACAACAGAATATGTAAACATATTACTCTAAACAATATAATAAACGAGAAAAAAAAATAAGGTAGACACAAAAAGTTGGAGTAACTCAGCAGGTGAGGCAGCTTCTCTGGAGAGAAGGAATGGGTGACGTTTCTGGTTGAGACCCTTCTTCAGACTGATGTCATAGAAAAATAGGTGCAGGAGTAGGCCATTCGGCCCTTCGAGCCTGAAAAGCAAAAAGCAAAAATACACACTGCATATAAAATAAAGTTTAACATAAACACCCACCACAGTGGAATCAACATGTCAGGGGAGGGGGCGGAACAAAGATAGAATGTAGGCGGAGACAGTAAGCCTAGCGGGAGAGCTGGGAAGAGGGAGGGGAAGGGTTTGGAGAGAGAAAGCAAGGGCTATCTAAAGTTAGAGAAATATATATACACACGCACACATACATACTTATACATATAAATAAACCATCGAGTGACGCCCGTAATGGCCACCTCACCAGCAGTCTGTCTTGTCCCTTCTCTGTTTTTATTATTTTAAGTATGTCTTGAATGTTTGTTTTAATGTCTCTTGGTATGTCTTATCTAGGGTGTGCGGCGCGGGGGGGGGGGGGGGGAGGATCGGGGGAAACTTTTTCCAGTCACTTTCCTGGAGACCAGCCCGGAGCTTCAAGGACTTACCATCGCGGAGCCTGGGATCTTTTGCCGAGGATTGGCAGTGTTCGAGTTCCAACCGCGGGGCCCGTGGACTTTAACACCTTGAAGCAGAAGTCTCCGGTAAGAAGCGGCCGACTCTGGAGCTCCATGTCGCGGATGGTTCCAATCTGCCCCGACGCCGGAGTCTCGATCATCCCAACGAGAGGGCTTGAACAGCAGACTGTCGGCAACGGCCCCGTTCAAAGGCCCCGACCACGGGTGAACAAAGGTGGAAGATGACTGAACTTTATTGCCTTCCATCACAGTGAGGAATGTTGATTCCACTGTGGTGGATGTTTATGTTAAACTTTATTTTATGTGCGGTGTGTATTTTTGCTTTTTACTTGGTGTGGCTGTATGGTAACTCATATTTCACTGTACCTTAATTGGTACATGTGACAATTAAATTGAATCTTGAATCTTATATATATACACACACACTTAACTTTTTTTTTCTCGTTAATTTTGTGTGTATGTATATTTTTCTGGAACAATGGCGTAAATAAATTTTACTTTTTAGTTTGGTTATTATTATTAGTCATAGTCATAGTCAGCCGCGGTCTCCGGTGGGAAGCGGCCGATTCAGAACTCCAATGCCCCAATGTTCTCCAACTCCAATGTTCTCTCCGAAGCTGGAGTTCCATCATCCCAGCGAGAGGGCCTGAAACATCGGGCCTCCGCTGCGGCGACTGCGGAGGCCTCAAATAGGCGCCGACCACGGGGGAACACAGAGGAAGAGGACTGAACTTTTTACTGCCTTCCCTCACAGTGGAAAATGTTGATTCTGCTTGGGGGAAGTTTGTGTTAAATTTTATAGTGCGTTGTGTCATTTATTTTTTATTTTGTATGGATGTATGGAAACCCAATTTCTTCCATGTAAAGCACTTTGGTTTCAACGCGAGTTGATTTAAATGTGCTATATAAATAAAAATTACTTACTTACTTCCTAATTTGGTGCAACTTGCCCACACTGCCCAACATGTCCCAGCTACACTAATTCCACCTGCCTGTGTTTGGCCCATATCTCTCCAAACCTGTCCTATCCATGTACCTGTCTAACTGTTTCTTAAATGGTCACTGCCTCAACTGCCTCCTCGAGCAGCTCGTTCCATACACTCACATCCACATTGGGGTTTTTTTATGTGTCTGTGTATCGAATGTCATGGTTGATCTATTTTGCCCTCTCAATCCCATTCTCCTGCCTTCTCCCCATAATCTTTGACACCCTTACTAATCAATAACCTATCGCCTTGTGTGTACATGCACTCACACTTACATACGCATCAAAACAAACAAACAATAACAGTAACCAAACTAAATAGTAACATTTTACTTCGGAGTCACGTGAGTGACTACATGAAGACCCCGCCAGCACGCATGCGCGACATATATCGTCGAACGCATTGCGGAAGCGACAGTCGGGAGGAGGGTCGCTCCTCCAGCGTAAGTTTAAAAACTTACGGAAGGTAAGTCTCGGTATTTGGCGACTCGGTATTTTTCTTGTATACAGGAAGAAAAGCCTTCATGGAGTCGCGAAAATCAAAAAGAGCAGCGGCAAAATCTGCTGCTTTGGGCAGCAGCCAGCAGCGTGCCGCTACTCCTGAGCTGCTGGTGTTACCGGCAGCTCCCGACTTTTCACCGATGAGGACCGCAGGTACGCCGCAGTCGGGCGGCAGAACCACCCGGAAGTCGGACGGGGCCGTAGACTCAGCTGGGTCCGGACCCGAAGACACCCCGTTCGCTGATAGCGACGGCGGGCGTCATTCCCGCATGGAGCGGATGATGGAGCAGTTGCTCCAGCGTGACCTGCTTTTGCAGGGGCAGAGTCACAATGGGCCTCTTCGCAGGCCCACGGCAAAATCCTACCATGGATTGCCAAATGTCTCACCCTCTTCGCAGGGGAGCATTAGGGGTCAGAACTGGGCTGACCCTGAAGAAGGGGATTTGGCTGAACAACCAGCAGTGTCAGGGGTGCAGGAAGAGTTACTGGATATGGTGAATAAACATGCTGTTCCTACACAGAAAGGACTGCCTATTCACCAGAAGCTGGCAGCCAGCATTAATTACATGGCTACCAACCAGCTTCAGGAGCAAGCCATTAATGCAACAGCTGAGAAGTATCTTGCTCCTGAGAATTGTAACTCTTTGAATGTTCCTGCAGTGAATAACCCTATATGGGGGAACATGAGCCCTACCATCAGAGGGCAAGAAATCAAGCTTCAGAGGATTCTGAAACTTTTGGCCGCCGGGATTACAGCAGTGGCCAGGACTGCTGTAGGGGTGGAGTTACCAGAAGAACTGCAAGATGCTCTGGCTTTGCTGTGTAACACACAGTTCGAAATAAATAACTATCGGAAGAGCATCATCAAACCTGTGCTTAATCCAAAATTTGCGGGGTTATGCAGGTCAGGTAACTTGCAACCACCCAATCTGCTGTTTGGGGATAACCTCCCAAAACAGGTGAAAGACCTGGATGAGGAGGCCAAGGCTATAGGTCTGATTAGTACCTAGTGCCTCTAAACCCCACTATCAGCAGCGGCAGCACCCCTACACACCCACCGGACAGCGATATTACAATAGACTGTCCGGTGGTGAAAGCTCGAAGGCCGGCCCACCTCCACAGCGGTCTTTTTTAGGCCATGGCCCAGCCCGGCCTTCTTGGAAAATGCACCATCCCTACAACTCAGCAACACAGCAACACAAGAAGCAAGGGCAAAGACCGCAACACCGGCAGTAACCATGGAAGTAGGTGGGTCTGATTCCCTCAGGAACATTGCATGTTATATTTAAGAGGGCGTTAGATGTGGCACTTGTGGCTAAAGGGATCAGGGGGTATGGAGAGAAGGCAGGTACGGGATACTGAGTTGGATGATCAGCCATGATCACATTGAATGGCGGTGCAGGCTCAAAGGGCCGAATGGTCTACTCCTGCACCTATTTTCTATGTTTCTATGTTTCTATGTCTAAATTCATCTAATGTGGGGGGACGGTTGCACTTGTTTCATGAAGTATGGCGCACCTTTACCTCTGATCCTTACATACTCGGAAGTATTCAGGGTTATAAAATTGAGTTTATTCTCGAACTCCCTACCCCAGTTCAGCATTCGCCTAGCCGAAAGTTTATACTTTCACAGAAAGAAAAAACGGCAGGCCATGCTGAACTATCTAGACTAATTAACAAAGGGGTAATTGAGAAGACTATCAGAGAATCTCAGGAGTTCGTATCGAATATATTTACCAAAAATAAAAAAGATGGCGGGTGCTGCATCATCATAGATCTGACCGAACTAAATACTTCCGTTCAGTATGTTCATTTCAAAATGGACACTTTTGTCACGGCTAGACAGCTAATATCTGAAAGGTACTATATGGCTTGCATTGACCTTAAGGATGCATACTATTCAGTACCTATACATAAGGATCATAGGAAATACCTGAAATTTATCTGGATGGGACAATTATGGCAATATAAAGCCTTACCCAATGGGTTATCATCAGCACCCAGGCTGTTTACCAAAATATTGAAACCAGCTTTAGCCTATTTAAGGAAACAAAACCATATTGTCATGGCCTACCTTGATGATATCCTCATTGTCGGGGAGAATTTGGAAATGGCTACATTGGCAGTTCTAGCCACAAAACATCTTTTTCAAAAGCTGGGATTTATCATACATCCAGATAAATCGAAATTGGAACCCTCCACTACCATGGATTATTTGGGGTTCAACATTGACTCGGTGCAAATGTCTATCACCTTACCACCTAACAAGGTGGTGGACTTGATAGAAGCTTGCAGGAGCCTCACTGGCATCAGTGATCCATCTATTCGGCAAGTAGCCAGAGTGATTGGGAAAATAGTGGCTGCATTTCCCGCAGCACAATTTGGGCCACTCCATTATCAAAACCTTCAAAGAGCAAAAATTATAGCTCTCAAAAATCATGCAGGCCATTTTGACAGGCCTATGCAACTACCAGAAAAGGCTAAATCTGAATTAAATTGGTGGATAGAACATGCACAGCTTTGTTCTAACCCCATCACCATCATGAATCCCTCAGTTATCTTACAAACTGATGCCAGTGCCAAAGGTTGGGGAGCAACTAATACCACCACAAGTTGTGGAGGCAGATGGAGTGCACAAGAGCTAACCCTATTCAAAACATTAGGGATTAATTATTCAGAAATGCTGGGAGCATTTCATGGTCTAAGAGCATACTGCTCAGATATGCACCAGTTGCATGTCAGGTTACAAATTGACAACACCACAGTGGTGGCTTATATTAATCATATGGGTGAAATAAAGTCGATATCATGTGATGAATTGGCTAATAATATCTAGCACTGGTGTCTGCAAAGGGAAATTTGGATCTCAGCCACTTACCTTCCAGGTAAGCTAAACACAGTGGCAGACACCAGATCACGAAAATTCAACGACAACATAGAATGGATGTTGGATCGGAAAGTGTTTACGGATATTATAGAACGTTATGGGACACCGGATATCGACCTTTTTGCATCCAGACTTAATCACCAACTTCCAACATATGTTGCTTGGGAACCAGACCCAGGGGCAGTAGCGATGGACGCTTTCACGCTACATTGGGGGGATTTGTTCTGCTATGCATTTCCCCCCTTCTGCCTCATCAGTCGGGTCTTGCAAAAAATAAGACAAGACTCCGCATCGGGTATTTTGGTTGTGTCCGACTGGCCTACCCAACCTTGGTTCCCAGCAGTACAGAAGATGGCCACAGAACCTTGCATCCGGGTCAACAAACGACCTAGTTTATTGATACATCCCATTACAGGGGAAAGCCATCCATGTCATGACCGCATGGACCTGTTAATTTGCAGATTCTGAAACGGCCACTTCTGGGATTCGGACTCACCGACAGAACAATAAATACCATCTCAGCGTCGTGCAGGGAGTCCACCAGGAAACAGTACCTGACCTATATCAGAAAGTGGGAAGTGTTCTGCACAACGAACACTACCTATGAAACGGCCACCATCACGGAAGTTCTGGAATTCCTGGCTACCCTTCACCACGATGAAGGATTAAGCTACAGTGCCATCAACTGTGCAAGGAGTGCTCTATCGAATTATCTGGGCAAAGGGAGTGATCATCTGGCTATTGGATCACACCCATTAGTGTCTAAGCTAATGAGGGGAATATTTAATTCCAATCCCCCCAGGCCCAGATACAACCATACGTGGGATATTAGCATAGTCTTGACTATGTTACGAGGATGGACACCCAATACGGGACTCACCTTGGACAAGCTCACCTATAAAATGGTAATGATTATGGCACTTGTCACAGCACAACGGGTCCAGTCCCTACACAAGTTAAGTATGGACGCCATGACAATCTCCAATGGCAAAATAACTTTTCTTATACAGGGGCTGTTAAAACAAGACCGACCCGGGTCGTCTGGACAAACATTAGAGTTTCAAGCTTATCCTGCAGATACTGGACTCTGCATCGTTACACTGATATTACAATATATCACAGTCACTAAGACTCTAAGGGGCACGGAGAAAGCTTTGCTTATAAGCCATAAACGGCCCCATCACAAAGTCACGGTGCAAACCATATCAAGATGGTTAAGGAAGTGTTAGATGCAGCGGGGGTGGACACTAATGTCTTCAAATCTCACTCCACCAGGGCTGCATCTACTTCGGCGGCTAGGATGATGGAAGTACCCATGGACCACATCCTGGCCACAGCGGGTTGGAGCAATGAGAAGACATTCCAACGCTTCTATAACAAACCCGTGGCCTCTCCTGACACTTTTGCAGGAAAAATTTTGAGTACTGCTAAATAATTACCCTATATGGGATATATTTTGTTTTGGTATGAATAAATACCTATTTTGTTTTTCAGCCAGTGTCATGTCTGAAATACGTTCATCCTCTAATCCCAGCGTGGCAGTGTGTGAGCATGGACTTGTTTCCAGGGCATGAAATCACAGAGCTTTGAAATCTTCACGTAGTCACTCACGTGACTCCGAAGTAAAATAGTAAGATTAAATGAGAACTTACCAGTTTGAAGTTTGATCATTATTTTATGAGGAGTTACGATGAGGGATTACGTGCCCTCCGCTCCCAAAACCCTCTATTATAAAGTTCAACTGGTATGGACGTTCTCTCTTATCTTACTATGTTAGTCTACGTTGCTATCTGTGATTTCACACCACTGCTTTGAAGAATGTCGCGCATGCATGCTGGCGGGGTCTTCACGTAATCCCTCATCGTAACTCCTCATAAAATAAAGATCAAACTTCAAACTGGTAAGTTCTCATTTAATCTTACTATTTCTTTCCGCCACGGTTCCAGAAAATAATTTTTTGCTTTCAAACATCGACTTTAGACAATAGGTGCAGGAGTAGGCCATTTGGTCTTTCGAGCCAGCACCGCCATTCAATGGGATCATGGCTGATCATCCACAATCAGTACCCCGTTCCTGCCTTCTCCCCATATCCCCTGACTCCGCTATCTTTAAGAGCTCTATCTAACTGTCTCTTGAAAGCATCCAGAGAACCAACCTCCACTGCCTTCTGAGGCAAAGAATTCCACAGACTCACAACTCTCTGTGTGAAAAGATTTTCCTCATCTCCGTTCTAAATGGCTTACCCCTTATTCTTAAACCGCGGCCACTGGTTCTGGACTCCCCCAACATCGGGAACATGTTTCCTGCCTCTTGCGTGTCCAAACCCCTAATAATATTATATGCTTCAATAAGATCCCCTCTTATCCTTCTAAATTCCAGAGTATACAAGCCCAGCCACTTCATTCTATCAACATATGACAGTCCCGCCATCCCGGGAATTAACCTGGTGAACCTATGCTGCACTCACTCAATAGCAAGAATGTCCTTCCTCAAATTTGTAAAACAAAACTCCACACAATACTTTCATGACTCAAGAAACAAAAGGAACAGAAAGTCAGGATTGTGCTTGTGGGCAAAACACCTCAGGAGCTGATAGTTAATAACCTGTTGATAAATTATAATAACATGCTGTAAAAGCCATTGTGATTAAGCTGCAATAGATTTTAATGTTTTCTGCTGAATCGCTCTTTCTTGGTTTGAAGTGTCTTTTGCCCACACAGCTAGAATGTAAAGTAAGCAGCAGGCACAACACAGACTGGTTGTCTGTCTCCCACACAATCACAGGACGCGGGTCAATGGGACTCTGTGCCACTGAGTTATCTGCAGCTGAGGGAACTTGTTAAGGGGCTCTCCCACTGCGGCGACCTAATCCGCGAGTTAAGAAGAGCTCAAGGGCACTCGCCTGGAAAACTTCGAGCTGGATCGACCGTCCGTGTTGAAACCACGAGCTGGATCGACCGACCGCACACACACACAAACACATTGCAAAGGCGGGGGCCAGGGAAAGCAGGGGAGCTTTCCCTGGCCGCGATGAAGAGGAAGGAAAGACGGCTGCACAGTCTACATAAGTCCTTTAGAGAGCGCGGAGGGAGAGGGGGAGGGAAGAAGAGAAAGAGGGGGGACAAGGGGGGGAGAAGTGGGGGGGAGAAGGAGTGGAGACACTTAACAAATATAATAAAGTTTAGCGGGCATTTTACCTACTGGTTGGTTTTCCTGGGTCCTGAAAACTCCAATGAGCCAATTAAAATGCCCGGTCAGCGAAGGAGATTGCCTACGGCTGTCCTCAACTGCCTGTGACTAAATGGCGACTCCACTGCACTACGAGTTAAAAAGAACCATGCCGACCAAATTTTACTCACGGAAATTTTTTCAAAATGCTGAAACATTTTCCGCGACCTAGCTGAGGCCGCGAGTATTCAGGAACTTCCCTCGAGCATGAAAGAGAGTTCCAGTGACCTCAGGACCTCCTAGGACCACATGTCAACCATGCTGCGAGTTTAAGTCAAGGGCAAACTCGTCTAAACTCGCAGATTAGGTCACCGCAGTGGGACAGCCCCTTTATACTTTCCTGCAAGCACGGCACTAACTTGGTTGCAAAAGCAAAATACTGCACTTGCATCCAGTGATCAAGTCGTATATTATTCCACTGTGACAAATGTAGAATTTAACATTGAATAGAACATAGAACAGTACAGCGCAGGAATAGGCCCTTCAGCCCACAACGACTGTGCTGAACACAATGTCAAGACCAACTCTCACCTGCCTGCACATGATCTATATTCATAAGATCATAATACGTAGGAGCGGAATTGTGCTATTCAGCCCATCAAATCCACTCTGCCATTCAATCATGGCTGATCTATTTTTCCCTCTCAACCCCATTCTTCTACCTTCTCTCTGTAACCTTTGACGCCTGTACTTAACAAGAATGACTTTGCCTCCACAGCCGTCTGTGGCAATTAATTCCACAGATTCACCACTCTCTGGCTAAAGAAATTCCTCCTCATCTCCATTCTGAAGGTATATCCTTTTATTCTGAGCCTGTGCCGTCTGGTCCGAGGCTCTCCCACTAGTGGAATCATCCTCTCCATATCCATTCTAGCTATCCCTCCAATCCCTGAATATCCATCTGCCTATCTAGAAGATGTTTAAATGCCAATGTCCTATCTCCTTCCTCCACCACTACCCCTGCAGGCGTATTTAAGGCACCCACCACCCTCAGTGTAAAACAAAACATAATTAATGAATAATTAAATATAAAAACTTAAATCATAGAAACATAGAAACATAGAAATTAGGTGCAGGAGTAGGCCATTCGCCCCTTCGAGCCTGCACCACCATTCAATATGATCATGGCTTATCATCCAACTCGGTATCCCGTACCTGCCTTCTCTCCATACCCTCTGATCCCCTTAGCCACAAGGGCCACATCTAACTCCCTCTTAAATATAGCCAATGAACTGGCCTCAACTACCCTCTGTGGCAGAGAGTTCCAGAGACCCACCACTTTCTGTGTGAAAAAAGTCCTTCTCATCTCGGTCCTAAAGGATTTCCCCCTTATCCTTATGCTGTGACCCCTTGTCCTGGACCTCCCCAACATCGGGAACAATCTTCCTGCATCTAGCCTGTCCAACCCCTTAAGAATTTTGTAAGTTTCTATAAGATCCCCTCTCAATCTCCTAAATTCTAGAGAGTATAAACCGAGTCTAAACAGTCTATCCAGCCATCAATGACGGCTATGAAATTGTTGGGTTCATTTGTCATAACACAAAGGATGTTAGGTGTTTGGAACGAGCTGCCAAAGGAGGTAGTTGAGGCAGGTACTATCGTAATGTTTAAGAAGCATTTCGACAGGTACATGGATAGGACAGGTTGAGAGGGATATGGGCCAAATGCTGGCAGGTGGGACTAGTGTAGATGGGACATATTGATTGGTGTGGGCAAGTTGGGCTAAAGGGCCCGTTTCCACGCTGTATGACTATGACTATTGCCTGAATTACAGCAATGTGGTTAACTCTCAACTCTCCACTGAACTGTCTTCCTGATCAATTCAGAGGGCAAGTCAGAGGCTCCTTCCCTTCTGTTATTAGATATCTGAATGGTTCACCCAAAGGCTAGAGCAGTGGTTCTTAACCTTTTTGGCGCCACAACCCCATCAGACATTCTTGGTCAGCATCGTGACACCCGAAACAAAAATTGGAAAAACTCAGCCCTATTTATGAAAACATGTCTGCCAATACTCAGTCAATGGGAAGGCTGAAATTGCTTTGCAGCCATCAGGCAATCAAAACGAGGATGAATGCTCGACAGGCAGCACCTCATGTCAGCGTCGATCACGAGCCTATTGCATGCCTTCATTTTCAGTTACCATGGTTGAGAATCCAGCCTCACAGCGCTAGGTTGAGGGGGCTGGACCAATAGGGTCAGGGCTTATTCGAAAGAACAGGACTGTCCTTCACTTACAGCCAAAACGTGCCGAGCTCTTGTTCCATTAAGTCACTCTTGAGCTGCACATCTTCATGAAATTGGTAAAATTCAACCTTCGTAGCCACGTCAGTATTTCTGATGGCATGGTCTTCCATGGAAAAGGGTTGGATGATCCACTCAGCACGAGAGCGACCGTCCAGTCCGGGAAAGTAAAGTTCGATGGCTTCACTAATTGCCAGAAGGTGGGTTGCGCTCTCCTTGTGGAAGTGGCATTCAACATCTGGCGTAGCATCCAGGAGAGTCAACATGTCAGGGAAGATAGTCGTGTCACTGTCCTGGACTCTTCTCTGGTAAAGGTGAATCTTCCTCCTGAACGCTGCCACTTTGTCACGAGCAAATTTGTTCTATGTGACCTAAACTAAAGTGTCATTATGAAATTATAGTGAAACTGGGTAAATGTAAGGCCTACTCACAGTTTGGCCATGCACGAACGCTAACACATGGCGGTTGACATGCATGAGCCTCGGTCGCACATGATCCAGGCCACACACAGTTCGTGTGCGTATATGTACGCGCATACGCAAACAAAATACTGTGTGTGGTATGTACCTTTGTTATGTTCCTAAAAATGGGCTCAACAAATTTCTGTGTTATTTATGACCCCTTCATGACCCCCATAAAAACCCCAAACGACCCCCATGGGGGTCAGGACCTCCAGGTTAAGAACTGCTGGACTAGAGTATACTCCCAATCTTCCAACCTACTTCATTGAGGGCATTGAACTTTTTCCCTGGAACTACTGAAAACTTCATTCTATACTCTGGTATTTTTCTCTTTGCTCCACCTGTTGTATTTACATATGGCTTGATTGTATTCATCTATAGTATTATCTGATTTACTTCAATAGCAAGCAAACAAAATGTTTTCACTGTTTTTCGGTACATGTGACAATGATAAACTAATACAAATACTAATTAAGAATGGCCAATGAACTTGTCAGTAATATCCATATGTCGTTAATAAATGTAGAAATCTCCAATAACAATCTATTGATAATCTTGAAATACAATCTTATTATTAATTACCAGACAGTCTGCAGCCTTTTTTGGGGTCATATTGCTTTAAAACAGTTGTTGAGTGTTTTTGTGAAGTCCTTAATATTTGAAAGCTAAGACTGCCCAATGGAACACAAAGTGCTGGAGTAACTCAGCGGGTCAGGCAGCATCTCTGGAAGACATGCCGGACCCCTATCAAGTCACTCCACAGATGCTGCCTTACTCACTGAGTCTGTTTTGTTTATTGTCACGTGTACCGAGGTACAGTGAAAAGCTTTTGTTGCCTACTAACCAGTTAGTGGAAAGACAATCCATGATTACAATTGAGCCATTCACAGTGTACAGATACATGGTAATGGGAATAACGTGAATAACTTTTAGTGCAAGATAAAGTCAAGTAAATTTGCACGTCACGCAGAAGGCGTGCAAAGATTTTGTACATCACAAAATCCTGGGGCGCCGCGGGCAACCGCATGTCACTGCCCATGTCACTACGCACCATGTGCACGTAATGCGCACCATGCGCGCATCACGTGCACGGCAGGACGCGCACGTCATGCATCGTGACGCGTAAATGATGTTGCATAAATTATGCGCAAATGATGCCCAAGTGGGACCGCTCCTTTAGGCCTATCAAGGATAGTCTGAGAACCTTCAATGAGGTAGATGGTAGTAGCTCTGGTTGTGTTCAGTTGTCTGATAACAGCTGGGTTACCTCCACACTTTGATTCCAGCATCTGCAGTTCCCTGCGTCTATTCTCTAACCGAAATTTGGACTCCAACAGAACTTTAATCAGTGTTTAGTTTAGATTGACGCACCTGAAGGGTGGCACGGTGGTACAGCGGTAGAGTTGCTGCCTTACAGCGCCAGATACCCAGGTTCGATCCAGACTGCGGGCGCTGTCGGTACGGAGTTTGCATGTTCGCCCTGTGACCGCATGGGTTTTCTCAGAATGCTCCGGTTTCTTCCCACATTCCATTGTCAAACAGTCAGAAACAAGAGTAATCAACTCCCTAAACCTAGACCAGCTAAGGGTCTCGACCCGAAACGTCGCCTATCTCCTTCGCTCCTTAGATGCTGCTGCACCCGCTGAGTTTCTCCAGCTTTTTGTGTAACTAATAATTAGATCATGACTGATACACGCCTCATCTGCATGACTAACCTTTGATACACTTGCTCAACAAACCTCTGCTTTAATGGACTCTTGTGTCTAGGACATGTTGTTTTCTCTCTGTCTGTGTGGATGTTTGAATTGTCTATCTCTTGGACAACAGTCATATAGTGTGCCTGCTTCTCACACAAAGTAGTCATTGCTTAGACCGTCTGGAACATTCAGATTTACACCAAAGGATTAGAGACTCAACATGTAAATAGTAAGTGCGTTGTCCTGCAAATAAACCTTTCCTGTAATGTGGTTGAGCGAAAGGAAGGACTGTTGAGTTCAGTTTAGTTTATTGTCACTTGTACCGAGGTACAGTGAAAAGCTTTTGTTGCGTGCTAACCACTCAGCAGAAAGACAATACATGCTTACAATCGAGCCATCCACAGTGTGCAGATGCATGATAAAGGCAAGAACGTGAATAACGTTTAGTGCAAGATAAAGTCCAGTAAAGTCCAATCAAAGATAGTCCGAGAGTCTCCAATGAGGTAGATAGTAGCTCAGGACCGCTCTCTAGTTGTTGGTAGGATGATTACTTTTCTTTATAGATACAGCGCGGAAACAGACCCTTCGTCCCACCAAGCCCGCGCCAACCAACAATCACCCCATACGCTAGTAGTATCCTACACACGAGGGACAATTTACAATTTCTACTGAAGCCAATTAACCTACAAAACCTGTCTATCTTTGGAGTGTGGGATGAAACCAGAGAACCCAGAGAAAACCCACGCAGTCACAGGAAGAACATACAATCTCCACACCGACGGTACCAGTAGTCAGGATTGAACCCAGGTCTCAGACGCTGCAAGGCAGCAACTCTACTGCTGTGCAACTATGACGTCTTGAAATACAGGGGTTGCAGATGTGAGGGAGGGAGAAGAGGAGATGGGGAAGTCTCACTACTGATTAGAGAGGACATGAGGGCGGGTACAGAGAGGACATCCTGGGCGTGAGGATATATTGTCCAATGAAGTAATGCAGGTAGATTCACTTGAGAGGAATGACATAGATTTTAGACTTTAGAGATACGGAGAGGAATCAGGCCCTTCGGCCCACAAAGTCCGTGCCGACCAGCAATCACCCCGTGTACTTTGAGGATACGGTTCATGAGTTAATACTGGCCTCGCCAGATTTCACAGTACATCAGAATGACAATATACTAAACTAAATGAGTAAAGTGTAAAATAAGTGGTCTTAGAATGGGTTTGGGCCAGGTGAGGGTAATGGCTACAACTAGCCATTAGTTTAGTTTAGATAGACACAAAGTGCTGGAGTTACTCAGCAGCTCAGGCTGCATCTCTGGAGAAAAAGGATGAGTGTTAATTTGAGTTGGGATCCTTCTTCAGATTAGTTTAGTTTATTATTTTCACGTTACCGAGGTACAATGAGAAGCTTTTTGTTGCGTGCTGTCATGTCAGCGAAAAGCCTATACATTATCACCGTCAAGCTGTCCCCAGTGTACAGACACAGGATAATGGGTATACTATTTAATGTGAGATAACGTCCAATTAAAGATAAAGAAGGAACTGTAGATGCTGGAAAATCGAGGGTACACAGAAGTGCTGGAGAAACTCAGCGGGTGCAGCAGCATCTATGGAGCGAAGGAGACGGGTAACGTTTCGGGCCGAAACCCTTCTTCAAACGGGTGGGGGGAGGCGGGGAGTGATGGGGGGTGGGGGGAGTCTGTAAAGCCTAATGCATATTTAGGCATTACAGACCATCGACTCTACACCATTCGATCATGGGTAAAGTATTTTTTCCTTTCCATCCCATTCTCATCCGTCTTTTCCCCGTAACTTTGGACACACTTACTAATCAAGAATATGTCAAACTCCATTTTAAAAATACCCAATGCCTTGGCCTCCACCGTCTGTGGCAATAAATTCCACATATTCACCACACTCTGCTTATAGAAATTCCTCCTCATCTCCATTCTGAAGGTACAACCTTTTATTCTGAGGCTATGGCCTCTGGTCCTTGACCTCCCATGAGTGGAAACATCCTCTCCACATCCACTCTATTCAGGCCTTTCACTATTCGGTAACTTTCAATGAGGTCCCTCCTCATCCTTCTAAAGTCCTACCAGGACCTAACCTACCAGGTTAAAAAAAAATGCTACAAGTACAATGGGGCTTTAGTTATATTGGATATGATTTCCTGGACTGTGTTATGAGATTTTACAATGCCATTTTCAAAGTCCCAGCTGCAGCTGGCCATAAAAGCCGGCTGCAGCCGTTGATTACTGTAAATATCACTGTAGGAGTATTATAGAAGCTTGCCTTTTTAACGTGCACTGTACTGTAGCACCAAATGTGATCAAAATCTTGCCTATACGTTTCTGTCTCCTTCACTTTACTTTGCAGATGCAGCACGGAAGCAGGCCCTTCGTCCCACCAATTCCACACCGACCTGTGATCACCCCGTACACTAGCACTATCCTACACACGAGGGACAATTTACAATTTTACTGATGCCAATTAACCTACAAACCTGTATGCCTTTGGATTATTGGAGGAAACCGGCGTACCGGGAGAATACCTACGCGGTCACGGGGAGAACGTACAAACTCTGTACAGACAGCACCCGTAGTCAGGTTTTGAGCTCGTGTCTCTGGCGCAGTAAGGCAGCCAACCTACCGCTGCATCACTGTGCCGCCCCAAGTAGTTTTGAGTAGTTAGACAATCGTGCAAATTGCGTGGCAATTTTGTAATATGACTTACTGACTAGCCGAGAGCGCAAAATCAGTGCATTAGGAGTCTCTTTTTCATTTGCTCCTTCCAAGGCATGCACAGCTGCTCTGTAATACAAATACTAAGCATCAAACTTAGGCACAAATGTTTCATGCACACAATCATGCTAAGATGAATTTCCTTCATTATTTTACACCTTCTTGATCTTTGCCATTCAATACATTTCAGCTTAGTATAATAGCCTCATCGCCAGCGCAAAGTAAATTACACTTGAATTTCCTACAATGAAATAGATTCTAAACAGGTGATGGACGATGCCTGATATTTCATTGGTTCTGTGAGCATAATGTGGCCATTCGGCCCATCAAGTCGACTCCGCCATTCAATCATGGCTGATCTATCTTTCCCTCTCAACCCCATTCTCCTGCCATCTTCCCATAACCCCTGACACCCGTACTCAGCAAGAATCTGTCAATCTCCACTTTAAAAATATCCATTTACTTGGGCCTCCACAGCCTTCTGTGGCAATGAATTCCACAGATTCACCACCCTCTGACTAAAGAAATTCCTCCTCATCTCCTTTGTAAAGGTCCATCCTTTTATTCTGAGGCTGTCCTAGACTCTCCCACTAATGGAAACATCCTCTCCACATTCACTCTATCCAGGCCTTTCATTATTCGGTAAGTTTCAACGAGGCACCCCTCATCCTTCTAATCTCCAGCTAGTACAGGCCCAGTGCCGTCAAACGCTCATCATATGTTAACCCAATCATTCTCAGAAAAACGAGGGGGCACCCGGATATGAACCAGAGACCTCATGATCTGCAGTCAAATACTCTACCACTGAGCTATAACCCCCATTTAATGTTTTTATTTGTTTCATTGTGATATTTTTGAAACAGTTTTTTTCAATTAATCTGCCCTGAATCATGAATCATATTTTCAAATTCTTGGAATACATTTCCATGGATTGTGCATTAGTTATGTTTAAATTTTAAACTAAATACCTTCCATGATATGCACAATTCCCTACAAAGCGGGAAACTCTTCCTCACCTATCTTGCAATATTGCTCTGTGACGAGGTACAGCTTGTGGGCATACTTTAGTTTAGTTTAGAGATACAGCGCGGAAACAGGCCCTCCGGCCCACCGAGTCTGCACCGACCACCGATCCCCACACACTAACACTATCCTACACACATGAGGGAAAATTTACACTTACACCAAGCCAATTAACCTTTGGAGTGTGGGAGGAAACCGAAGATCTCAGAGAAAACCCACGTGGTCACGGGGAGAACGTACAAACTCCATACAAGCAGCACCCATAATCAAGATTGAACCCGGGTCTCTGGCGCTGCAAGCGCTGTAAGGCAGCAACTCTACCGCTGCCTTACAGCACCGTGCCGCCCCCACTATAACCCTACTATAACTTAGGAATAAACTTACTCTATCTTAAGATAAGGTGATAAGATGACATTATCTTATTAGGTTAGAAGAGAACCTAATCTTATCTATTACATTTATGAATATTCAATTTATCTTTGATACCCCCCCTTTTCCTCTCCGCCCTCTCCCCTTCCACCCACACCCCTCCCTCCAGCTATGCATTTCACTCCTCCTCCCCTCTCCTTATATGACACCCATTTGTCTGCTTTTCACCTCCAGCTATTTTCCAATTAAACCACCCCCCTCCCCTCACCTCCATCCACCTATCACTTTAAAAAAAGACACACAGTGCTGGAGTAACTCAGCGGTTCAGGCAGAATCTCTGGAGAAGGTTCTTGTCCCTAAGCTTCACCTATCAATGTTCTCCAGGATACTTCCTGACTCACTGAGTTACTCCAGCACTTTATGTCTTTTTTTGTGGAGTAAACCAGCATCTGCAGTTCCTTGTGTCTCTACCTATCACTTGTCAGGTGTTCTACCCTTCAACTCTTTTTTACAGCTTTTCACTCTCCACCACTCCAATCAGTCTGAAGAAGGGTCCCGACCCAAAATGTCATCTGTCCATTCCCTCCCCAGATGCTGCCTGACCAGCTGAGATGTTCCAGCACCTTGTCTTTTGCTCAATTCTGAATAACCTCATTGAGTCATAGTTTCTTACAGTGTGGAAACAGGCCCTTTGGCCAAACTTGCCAACAACATCCAACATGTCCCATCTACACTAGTCCTACCTGCTTGCATTTGGCCCATATCCCTCTAAATGTGTCCTATCCATGTACCGGTCTAAATATTTCTTAAACGTTGTGGTAGTACCTGCCACAACTATCTCCTCCGGCAGCTCGTTCCATACACTTACCACACTTTGCGTGAAAAACTTACCCCTCAGATTCCTTTTTAATTTTTTTTCCCCTCACCTTAAACCTATGTCCTCTGGTTCTTGATTCCCCAACTCTGGGCAAGAGACTCTGTGCATCTACCTGATCTATTCCTCTCATAATTTTGTACACAATTTAGCAACTTGTACAAGGAGGACAGTGGAGATCACTTGACAGAGAACCATTTGGGGAGTGGGTGATGGAGCAATGTTGGGGGGGAGTTAAGCTCAATGCAGTTTGAGTCAATGTACAATGAATGTTATGAGTGGCCGTTCGGTCTGTGGGCCTCAAAGAAATCTTATCCAGGCAGGACTGTGAAATCTTGTGTGAATGTTTGTAGATGACTCATACAATTTTTATTGCTGTGTTTGCTGCAGACAGGGTGAAAGATACCTTGCCAATATTTGTCCACATTGCAAAACAGATGTAGAAATGAATACGTCCATTTGCTGTGAAGGGCAGTTTGTTCCCTTTTGGTTTCCTTTTGGAGAAAAAAATGTGCTTCATCTTCCAGCTCTGTTGATTTTTACATCTGTGTTAAAACAAAGCACTTCATTAACATTTGCAATGCATATGTTAAGGGTTGCATTTCACTTAAAGGTTGCGTATAAAAAACATAGCTATTCATTCTTGGCAACTGAATGAAATATTAGATGAGAACTTTCTCCTGTGAGAGCAGAGGCATTAGAATCGTGCAATGAGCTCTAACTGGATTATTGTTCAAAATGTATAGCTCTTTATCTGTTGCAAGTCGAGCTCATATAATAGTGTAGGAAGGAACTGCAGATGTTGGTTTAAACCGAAGATAGACACAAAAAGCTGGAGTAACTGAGCGGGTCAGGCAGCATCTCTGGAGAAAAGGAATAGGTGAGGGTTCGGGTCGAGACCTTTCTTCAGACAGAAGGTGTCTGAAGAAGGGTCTTGACCCGAAATGACATCTATCCCTTTTCCCCAGAAATGCTGCCTGACCCGCTCAGTTACTCCTGCTTTTTGTGTCTTTCTTCGGAGCTCATATAATCGGTGCTTTCCAATTTACTTGTGTTCGTTAGCAATCATTGAAGTGCAGAGGTTGGCTGGTCATCACTACAGTGCTCTTTGAGGTCGTCAAATTCAATGGAGACACAAGGGACGGTAGATGCTGTGGCAAAGTAGGAAATCTAACACTGAGTTTGATCACGCAAAGTGCTGGAGTAACTCAGCGAGTCAAGCAGCATCGCTGGAGAACATGGATAAGTGAAGTTTTGGTTCCCTTCTTCAGACTGGGGTAAAAACAAAGCTTCACATGTATCCACCTATTACTCGCTACGTACAAATTAAGACTCAAAGTGGTGGTGTTACTCAATGGGTCATGCAGCATCTCTGGAGAACATGGATAGGTGACGTTTCGGGTCGGGACGTGAAGTGGTGGGGGATGGATAAAGCCTGGCAAGTGATAGGTGGATACAAGTGAGGGGGGGGTTTGATAGGTTGGACAAAGGCCAGAGATGGTTGGACAACAGCCAGAGACGGATAGATTGGGGTTTATTATTGTCATGTGTACAGAGATACAATGAATAGCTTTAGCTTGCATGCTGCCCAATCAAAGCAGACAATTCAACACACAAATGCAATCAAGGCAAACTCATCACAAAAGGTGGAGTAAAGAGGTGTGTGCAGAGTATAGTTTCTCAGCGTCATAGCCTAACAGTTCAAGAGACAGAGTCCAATGTCCAGTGACGTAGGTAGGAGAATCGGGACAGTACCCAAGTTTAAGGAAGGACCATTCAGAAGGATGATAACCAAACGGAAGATGCTGTTTCTGATATGCATTTATAAACATTTGTATCTTCAGCCCGATGGGAGCGGGGTTAAGAGGAATGGTTGGGGTGTAAATGGACATTGATTACGTTGGCTGCTTTCCCAAAGCAGCGTGAAGTGTAGATGGTGTCAATGGGGGAAGTCTGCTTTGTGTGATGGACTGGGCTATATCCACAACTCTGCAATTTCTTGCACTCTTTGACCCGGGACCCCGACAGTCCTTTCTGGTTAGGCAGAGTTTCACTTGCAGCTTACACCCCAGCGGTATGATTTTTGATTTGTCGAACTTCAAGTAACCCTTGCTTTCCCTATCTCTCCATCCCTCCACCCCCTGGTTCTCTGACTAGTTTCACTGTCCTGTATGCCTCCTTGTCACCTTCCCATAGCTAACAATGAACCATTCTACATTTCCTTATCGTCATCTGCTTCAATCTGTCATGTCACTCCTTACCTTTCCATATCTCTAAACGCCCTCTCCCTTGACTCGAAGGGTCTCAACCCAAAAAGTCACCTATTACTTTTCTCCAGAGATGGTGCCCGACCTGTTGAGTTACTCCAGCTTTTTGTGTCCAAAGTATTGTTCCTTGTTCGAGATTCTCCAATAACAGAAACCATTCTCTCCACATCCACCAGCGTCCCTCAGGATCGTTCAGGCTTATCTTTTAGTCATAGTCATCAAAGGTTCAAATGTCTGTTTATTGTCACATGTACCAATTAATGTACACGTGACACTCGATTACCATACAACCATACGAAAAGCAACAAGACACACAACTACATAAAAATTAACATAAACATCCACCACAGTGGATTCCCTACATTCCTCACTGTGATGGAAGGCAATAAAGTCTAATCTTCTTACTCTTTAGCCTGAAAACAAGCCCTTTGACCCATCTTGCCCACTCCGACCAACACGTCCCATCTACATTAGTCCCAACTGCCTGCATTTAGCCCATATAACTCTAGACCTATCTTATCCATGTACCTGTCTGGATGTTTCTTAAACGTTGTGATGATCCCTGCCTCAACTACCTTCCCTGGCAGCTTGTTCCATACACACACACCACCCTTTGTGTGAAAATGTTACTGCTCGGGCTCCTTTCCCCTTCACCTGAAAAATAATTCTATTATTTCCCTGTGATCATAGTCCATCTGTTCAACCTATACAAAGGTGGCATAGTGACACAGCTTGCAGAGCCACTGCCTCACAGCACCAGAGATCAGAGTTCAATCCTGAACTCGGGTGCTGTCCGTGTGGAGTTAAGCTAAGTGTCAATGATCAGATAGTTTGTCTTATTTGGTTGCGTTAGTTAACAAGCTATTTGTCAAAAAACGATCTGAAGAAGGGTCCGGAACCAAAACGCCACCTATATACAGTATGTCCTCCGGAGATGCTGCCAGACCCATTGAGCTATTCCAGTACTTTGTGTTCAATGCTCGATTCCAGCATTTATGCAGTTCCTTGTGGCTCCAAAAAAAACCATTGGAAAAATTTGGCAGAAGTACCTTTGCAATTAGCTACATACACCTTTTTAATGAGGCTTGCGGTGAGGGGAATATTTTGGAATTTCAATGGTTTTTTCTAACCGAACGTCAGGACTTCCTTAGAATTCCCCTCATGGTTTTGTACTAATATTTGACCTTTTCAGGTGACGCACTGTGGAAAAACAGGTGAAAGTTACACGCAATATCGGAATTAATCTTTGTCATTACTGCTTGGTTGTTTTCTACCAGTGCAGCTTCCCCACCTGCTAGAGCAGCATCACAATGTTGGTTGAGAATAACGCATGGTGCGGGTCTCGGGAGAAATAAGGGATGGACGCATCTCAAAGAAAAAAGATTGTAGCTGATTCATAAAGCCCTTTGAGTGTGAGATGAAAGCTGGTGATGAAGGTTGCGCTCGTTTTACTTGGATCCAGGACTATTGTTTCAGTTTTCTGTCCAACGCCAGATTAGCATCACTGCCAAATCTGTTCTGCTAGGAATATCAATTTGAGTTTTAACACTGTATGTTTCTACTTCCACCACCGCTACTTCCTTAGAAGACTTAAAGTTCGGCATGTCCCCGACAACTCTCATCAACTTCTGCAGATGTGCCGTCGAAAGCATTTTATCAGGATGCACCACAGCATGGTTTGGAAACAACTCCATCCAATTTCATCCAAGAAATTGCAAAGAGTTGTGTAGGCAGCCCAGTTCATCACGCAAACCAAGCTCCCTCCCATTGACTCCATCTACACCTCACGCTGCGTCAGCAAGGCCACCAGCATAATCAAGGACAAGTCACACTTCATCTTCTCCCCACTCCCATCGGGCAAAAGGTATGGAAGTGTGAAAACGCACACTTCCAGATTCATTTTCTTCCCATCCTACCACAACTAAAGAGCAGTCCTGAACCGCTGTCTTTCTTATTGGAAATCCTCGGACCACCTTTGGATCGGACTTTGCTGGCTTTATCTCGTGCTAAACGTTATTCATGTTATTCCCCTTATCGTGTATCTATACACTGTGGATGGTCGATTGTAATCATGTATTGTCTTTCCGCTGACTGGCTATCACACAACAAAAAGCTTTTCACTGTACCTGGGTACACGTGACAATAAACTAAACTAATCTAAAACTAAACTGTAAAATGCAAGCATGCGTATCCTGAATGCATATGTTAAATAATATGTTCTATGCTAAGTAAAACTATTCGCATTTGCTTAAGATGAACATGTTCTTTCTTCACAGTGTCAGCGGGGCAGATGCTGGGAACGTCATTAGACTCTTTGCTCCAGATATTGGAATGTTTGTTGCTGGCCTGGCCACCTGGCTCCTCTGTAAAAGTCTAGTTCGACAACCAGCAACGGAAGACATGGCCCAGTACAATCCAGAGTTCCAGAATGAAGAACTGGTAAAAAAAAAACACTTCTCCTTTTTCTTTACATCCAGTTTTCCTGAGGCTTCGGAAGAACCTTGCTTCCAAAGCCCTTTGAGTTGCAACGTTACCAAGTTGTTACTTTTGTGGCCCCATGTTTATTTTAGTGCATGAAAAGCAGATGGTTAGCAGGCCTGCGTTTCAAGCTGTTGTGGTGATTGCACTGTAGTGGTGGTGCTGACTGATTCTGAAAGCAGTCTGCCACGTCACTTTTAGTTTCTGTCAGCAAGTCCTTGGGGTCAGAAAATTCAATTCGCTTAAAGTGCAATTCAGTCAATGAAAATCAAACAATAATAGCTGCAGATACTGGGAATCCGAAATAGAAATAGAAAATACTAGAAATTCTCATTGGGTCAGTCAGCATCTTGTGAAAGAGAACGTCACTGTTTCAGAACAGCTACAATGGAGGTTCCTGAACCTGAATAGCCAAACAGACATAGCCGAACTGAATAGCCGAACAGAAAAGACACAATGTGCTGGAGTAACTCAGCATGGCATAAAGTCATACAACGTGGAAACAAGCCCAACTTGCCCACACCGGCCAACATTCCACATCTACACGTCCCACCTGCCTACGTTTGGCCCACATCCCTCTAACCATATCCTCTACATGAACCTATCTAAATATTTCTTAAACTTTGCGATAGTACCTGCCTCAACTACCTCCTACGACAGCTTGTTCTATGCACCCACCACCGTTTGTGTAAAAAATGACCCCTCAGGTTCCTATTAAACCTTTCCTCCGCCTCACCATAATCCTATGTCCTCTGGTTCTCGATTCCCCTACTCTGGGCAAGAGACTCTGCATTTTACCCATGATCGTGTCCACTAGGTCAGGCAGCATCTCCAGAGAACGAGGATAGACAGCATCCCTGGAGAACATTGAATCGGTCTAAAGATGAGTCCCGACCCGAACATCAACTATCCATGTTCTTCTGGGGTGCTGCCTGATCCGATGAGTTACTCCAGCACTTTGTGTCTTAGTTTAACTGTCTCTTTTTTTCCACAGGTGCTGCCTGAATGTAGCAATTTTCTGTTTTTAATTATTATTGACATTTGTGAAAATCCATATGTGATGTGATGTGTTGTTGGTTAAGAGTAATGACAATTCTTCACCTACTTTTATCCTGGAGAAAAATGCACATAGTGATTATTGTGTGTAAGAATGGATAAATGTAACAGATTCCATACACTGATCCAAAGTAAAGTTTAACTGTGGCTACATAACTCATTTTTTAACCATTAATAAATGAGTCATTAACTGACCTTTACTGATGATACATATGATTCCCTGAACAAAGAGAGAGTCTTGCATTTACAAAGAACTTTTTTAACACTCTTATGGGCCTGTCCCACTTAGGCGACTTTTTAGGCGACTGCGGGAGCCTATGCAGTCGCCACGTGTTCGCGGGTGGTTGCCGGGGAGTCGCCTTCATGGTCGTGAGGAGTTCCCGCATTCCGGGAACTAGTCGCGGCCTCATTATGCTCGCCGCGAATTTTTCAACATGTTGAAAAGTTAGCAACGACTAGGATGAAGCCGCCATGGAAAGCAGCAAGAATTCCCGTGCCGTAAATGGGTCGCCAGGAGGTCCTAGTGGGTTGCCAGGAGGTCAAAGGTTCTCGTAGGTTCTTGTAGGTTTTATCCGGTGCATTTCACACACGCTCCCCCCACCTGCCCCCCGCTTTTGCGATGTGTTTGTGTGGGTTCCACTCTGACAGTCACCATTCCAGTTGCTGGTTTTTCAGGCGACTGCCGGCAACTTGACAGTCGCTGGCAGACGCCTGAAAAATCGCCTAAGTGGGACAGGCCTATTTGAAGCCCTCAAAGAGCTTTCTAGCCAATGGACTACTTTGTGAAGTATATTCACTATCGTAACACAGAACGTCAAGAGGGATATTTCTTTGTGCTTCTCTCTAAAAATTGTGTTCCCCATGCCATGGATTAACTAATGGAGCTGCTGCCTTTCAGCCCCAGTAACCTCGGTTCATTCCTGATCTTGGTTGCTGTCTATGTGGAGTTTGCATGTTCTTACTGTAACCATGTGGATTACCTCTCATTCCTCCCACGTTCCACATTTGTAGATTAATTGGCCAGGGTGAAATGCTCCTTCTGTTGAGTTGATCGTAAGGTGGAGGAGGATTAGTGTAATATCGGCATGGACTTGATGGGCTGAAGGGCCTGTTTCTATGTTGTGTGATCACTAATGTCACCTCTTGAACTATATGGACGTCAATCTTGGTTCTGAGTATAGGAATTTTTTTAACTCTATGCTTAAATTTCTAGTGATTAAGACTAAAATGTAAAAATAATTCAAAACATTTCTGTTCTCGGTTGCAATATCCATATCAGGCAACTAGAGTGAGGTCCTGACTACCATCTACTTTATTGGAAACCCTCGGACTATCTTTAATCGGACTTTACTGCAGTTTACCTTGCACTAAACATGATTCCCTTTATCCTGCATCTGTACACTGCGGACAGCTTGATTGTAATTGTGTATAGTTTTTTCGCTGACTGGATACCGCGCAACAAAAAAACTTTTCACTGTACCTCGGTACACGTGACAATAATAAACTAAACTAAACTAGCCTTTTCCCTTTAAAAAGTTGCCCCAGAAATTAAAATAACATGAAACACAATTTTATTCTTTCAAACTGATATATGAATTATTATCCAAAATCGGAAACTACGAGTTATAGAGTCATACAGCATAAAATCAATCCCTTCGGGCCAACTCGTCCATGCCGTCCAAGATACCCTATCTAAAAAAGCCCCATTTGCCCGCGTTTGCCCCATATCACATGTAAACCAAAGATAGTCACAAAATGCAGGAGTTCCTCAGCGGGTCAGGCAGCGGGTCAGGCAGCGGGTCAGGCAGCGGGTCAGAAGGTGGCGTTTTGGATCGGGACCCTTGTCCAGTCTTCATGCCGTAAACTAATTGCGCAAAATCTCAGGTAATATGCACAACGCTGTTTTTCACTGGCAGTATTTGTACCGTAGTGCAATCTGTCCCCGTTATGGGAGAGTCAGGATTGCAGGAACTCACACAGTGGCTGGGAAATTGTATAAACTTGGATGAACAAAGAGGAAGAAGCCAAGTATGAAAGAAAAACACAAGATAAGACAAAAGATATTGCACACAAGGGAATACAACTGAGAAAACAAAGAGAAGCTGATTGCTCAACAAATGCTCCAGTTTATGTGTGTAAAATATCCCTATAATTCCCCTGGCATGGCATCTAGCTGCTAATTAAATAATGTAAGTGTTTTTGGCTCCAGTAAACCTACCCAAGTCCATTTTTTGGATGAGCTTTCAATGGATCAATGGTGGTTTAAATTTCACGTATGTAACTGCACAGAGAAATTCATTTTGCATCTATTACACATGCGGGCACCGCCATTTTTTGGCGCCATCCTTCAAAGTTCAAAGTCCGGTTCACCCATGTGCTCGATGTACGAAAGCAGTTCCCGCGAACCAATGTCCCTGTCCTCTCCTCGCCCAGGCATCTTTGTGTCCCGGAGGCATGTCCGACAGCCCACCTTGAAGGTGCTGGAGGCATTACCCTGCCTGCTCACTGTGTGTGGTGTTCTGTCATTAATTCTACTGCTATTAAAGTTGCTTTTATGAAGCTGGTGCAGTGGGTGTTGACCTGTGTCATTTCCTCTTATCATGACTCGGGTTTCGCAGTAACACAACACTAGAGCTGCTACATCACAGCGCCAGAGACATGGGTTCAAACCTTACTACAGGTGCTGAAGACGGAATTCAAAAGTTCTCCCAATGACCACGTGGGTTTTCTCCGGGTGTTCCGGTTTCCTCTCACATTTCAAAGAAGCGCAGGTTTGTAGGCAAATTCTGTAAATTGTAAATTGTCCCTAGTGTGTAGGATAGTGCCCATGTATAGGGTGATCGCTGGTGGACCTGGACTCAGTGGGCCTATGGACCTGTTTCCAGCTGTGGCTCTAACAAATATCAGCCATGATCGTACGGGACAGGCTTGAAGGGATAGATGCTTTCACTGCACTTATTATCTTGTGTTGTTCTGCCACCTTAATGTACTCCGATGTAATGGTGATCTGAAGCCTCCAGCCTGTCCATGGAGTGCAAAAATCATGAGAGAAGAAACAGTCATAAAGTCCCACGGCACAATAACGGGCTCTTCAGCCCATCACATCCATGCCGACATTTCAGCCATAGTCATAGAGTCATACAACGTGGCAACCGGTCCTTCGGCCCAACTTGCCCACACCGAACAACATGTCCCGTCTACACCACATACCACGTGCCTGCATTTGGCGCATATCCCTCCAAACCTGTCCTATCCATGTACATTTCTAATTGTTTCTTAAACGTTGCAATAGTCCAGGGGTCGGCTACCCAGTTCTGCCTAAGGGCTGGGACCCGGGTATGTGAGTGGTTGGAGGGCCACATCTGTCACCATAGTTAATAAACTTTATATTACCATATAACCATATAACAATTACAGCACGGAAACAGGCCTTCTCGGCCCTTCCAGTCCATGCCGATCATTTATTTTCCCCTAGTCCCATCTACCTGCACTCAGACCATACCCCTCCATTCCCTTCCCGTCCATATACCTATCCACTTTACTTTTAAATGTTAAAATCGATCCTGCCTCCACCACTTCTGCTGGAAGATCATTCCACACAGCCACCACTCTCTGAGTAAAGAAGTTCCCCCTCATGTTACCCCTAAACCTCGGTCCCTTAATTCTCATGTCGTGCCCTCTTGTTTGAATCTTCCCTACCCTCAATGGGAAAAGCTTATCCACGTCAACTCTGTCTATCCCTTTCATCATTTTAAAGACCTCAATCAAGTTCCCCCTTAACTTTCTGCGCTCCAAAGAATAAAGACCCAAATAAATATATAAATATTTATATATTTAAGAAATATTTATGAAATATTATGTCTACTGAATATAGGAGTTAGTTTGAGACACTGGTATTGAAACAACCCACAAGAATCTTAAGATCAACTTCACGTTTATTATGCAAAAGCGATTTAATTTAACACAACTATTTAACACAATTTAACATAAGCATCGAATACAGTGGAATCAACATTGCAAAAACAACGATTTAACAAGACCCAACACAATTTAACATTAACATCCCCTACAGTGGAATCAACATTCCTCACTGTGACCACGGCACGATGTCCAGACTCTCCCGTCGGGATGATCGAAACTCTGACGTCGGGACAGATTTCAACACATCATGATAAGTTTCCCACTACTCCCCGCCCCCTCCCCCACATCAAGCATACGAAGAAACACCAAAACATACCCTTAACACACTAAAAACGACAAAAACAGAGAGGGGCCACGACAGGATGCTTGCGAGATGGCCATTACAGACCACCCCTCTCTGTCTGCTGGCCGGAATGGTTCCGGGACGCACTGAGCAAATTTTAAAAATATGCCTGCGGGCCTGATGCTTGCGGGAAAAAAAAATGCCTGCAGGCCGGATGATTTTGAGTTACGGGCCGCATTCGGCCCGTGGGCCGTAGATTGCTGACCCCTGCTATAGTCCCTATTTCAAATACCTCCGCTAGCAGCTCCTTCCATACACCCGCCACCCCTTGTGTGAAAAAGATACCCCTCAGATTCCTATTAAATCTTTCCTCCCTTCACCTTAAACCAATGTCCTCTGGTTCTCGATTCCCCTGCTCTGGGCAAGAAACTCTGTGCGTCTACCTGTTCAATTCTTCTCATGATTTTATACATCTCTATAAGATCAGAATTAGCACATCCGTACTAATCCCATTTGCCATTATTAAGGCCATATCCTTCTGTGACATGTCTGTTTAAGAGACTACTTATGGCTCCACAGGTACAGATACCAGATCTTAAATAAGATTAGCGAAGCATGGAAGGTTTATTTTCACCCAAAGAGCATCAGGACTGTCAAAGGATGCTGGATGCTGAAGCATACAACAGTACCAAAATGAGCACTTGTTGTGCCATAAGGTGGAATTACTGGGAATAACTATTTTCCGGATGGCTTGTCTTCTCTCTATCCCATAAATTTATCCGATTCTTCCCGTTCTGGCAAAGGCACAGAGTTGGCACATGCAAGACCAGGTTCAGTGCTCACATCTGTTTCACATTGGCCCGTAGATATTTCAGCAGGATTCATGTGGTAAGTACATCGTCCATATTTCAGCCTGAGGTATAATACTTTATTGGATTTAATTAACTTAGATCAACAAAAACGAAGGACAAAGTCGAGTATAGAAAAAGGCACAAACGATGTTTTAAAAAAAATTGGAAATGGAAACTTTTAACTGTTGCATGAAAACAAACTAAAATGTCTCCATGTGCACTTGAAAGGGAGGGAGAGGGTTTATTTTCTATACTTTCTTTGTGCATTGTTAATTAGACATACAGAATATGCCCCAATCATAAATATGGGACATAGGAAAAGCCAGCTGTTGGAAGACCTTGACTTTAAACTGTTGTGTAGGATATTTCGAAGGCCACACCGCAGAATGTTGCTGCATTAAATAAAAGGTAGTTCTCTTCCTGAATACACTTACTAAATCATTCGGGAGAATGATTTGGCCACAACAAGCTTTTCATCTTGTAGTCTACAAATGATCATGTGTTTGAAGATTTATGGTTTAGTTTAGTTTAATTTATTGTCACATGTTCTGAGGTACAGTGAAAAGCTTTGTGTTGCGTGCTGACCAGTCATTGGAAAGACTATACATGTTTACAATCAGTTCAGTTTATTGTCACGCGTACTGTGGTACAGTGAAAAAGCTTTTTGTTGCCTGCGAACCAGTCAGCAGAAAGACAATACATGATTACAATTGTGCTGTCTGTAGTGTACAGATACGCGATAAAGGGAATAACGCTTAGTGCAAGATAAAGTCTGATTAAAAATAGTCCGAGGGTCTTCAATGAGGTCGGTAGTAGCTCAGGACCGCTCTCTAGTTGTTGGTAGGATGGTTCAGTTGCCTGATAACAGCTGCGAATCTGAACCTGAATCTGGAGGTGTGCGTTTCACATTTCTAGGCCTCTTGTCTGATGGGAGAGGGGGAAATGTTCTTCATCTAACGGCATGGTGCATTGAGGTGGCTAATGTGAAAAGCTGGTAAAGAAAGACCTATGAAATACATTGTTTAGATTGTTTAATGAGCAGAAAAATGTATTTAGAAATACACAATTTTTCAGTAATACCCCCTCTATCACCTCTGCCTTACCTGTGCATGCCTCACCTTGATGCACACCCATATCACCTCCTGGATGGCACAGTGACGCAGCGGTAGAGTTGCTGACTTTCGGTGCGCCAGAGACCCGGTTTCAATCCTGACTACAGGTGCTGTCCGTCATTGTATGTTCTCCCACTGGTTGAGTGCTCCGGTTACCTCCCACAATCCAAAGACGCACAGGTTTGTAGGTTAAATTGGCTTCTGTATATTGTCCCTAGTGTGTAGGATCGAACTGGAGTACAGGAACTGCTGGTCGGCATGGTCTTAATGGGCCGAAGGGTCTGTTTCGCACTGTATCTCTAAACTAAACTAAACTAAACTAAACTAAACTAAACCAAAACTAAACTAAACAACCCTGCCCTTCATTCCCCCGTTCCCTAGCCCATCACCTTCCATCTATCTCCGTCCCTCTGGCTTTACATTTCTCTCCTAGTCTTTCTTTATCTGATGCTTTTGTCTCCTTTCCCCCAGAGCCACTGTCACATACTCCACCCCCTGCCAACCAATACCCCCCATCACCTGTATCCACCTATCACTTGGCTTTGTCCTGGCCAGAAGCATCACCTGTCGTTCCCTCCACAGATGCTCCACTGAGTTACTCCAGAACTTTGTGTTTGAATTTAGTAGTTAAATATTTGACAGAATTTTCCATTCAGATTGCAGAACATGTTACCCGCTGTTATCAGATTACTGAAGAAACCACTCATGAACTATGGGTGCAGAGCCAACCTTCTAAGGTAGACACAAAAAGCTGGAGTAACTCAGCAGATGAGGCAGCATCTGTGGAGAGAAGGAATGGAAGAGACCCCTTCTTCACACTGATGTCAGGGGAGGGGGCGGGACAAAGATAGAATGTAGACGGAGACAGTAAAACTAGTGGGAGAACTGGGAAGGGGAAGGGGAAGGAGAGAGAAAGCAAGGACTATCTGAAGTTAGAGAAGTCAATGTTCATACCACTGAGGTGTAAACTACCCAAGCAAAATATGAGGTGCTGTTCGTCCAACTTGCGCTGGGCCTCACTCTGACAATGGAGGAGGCCCAGAACAGAAAGGTCAGATTGGGCCTCCAATTTGGCCTTCTAATCTACCTTATTGTAGCCCTTGAGGCTGCAATAACTGCACTTTCTCTGCAGCTATCCTTGATATGTAGGATGCTGCCTGTGCCCCACTGGGAATGATGAAATACAGATAACCTTAGTTATAACGGACCATAGATGGAGGGGGAAAGGTGTCCGTTATTGTCAATTGGCTGTTATAACTGAGTGAGGGATTTGCTCCAACTACCGAGTCGTCACGCCATGAAACAACCAGTTGTTTTCAAATACAAAGTTCTTTTTAACAGTTAAAAATATATTTTGGCTACTGCGGTGGCACGGTGGCGCAGCGGTAGAGTTGCTACCGTACCGCACCAGAGACCAGGGTTTGATCCCGACTACCGGTGCTGTCTGTACGGAGTTTGCATGTTCTCCCTATGACCATATTGATTTTCTCCAGGTGCTGTGGTTTCCTCCCACAATCCAAAGACATTTAGGTTTGTAGATTAATTGGCTTCTGCAAATTGTCCCAAGTGTGTAGCACAGAACTAGAGTATGAGTGTTCACTGGTTGTCAGTGGACCAAATGGCCTGTTTCCACCCTATATCTCTAAACTAAACTAAAGAGTCTGAAGAAGGGTCTCGACCTGAAACATCACCTATTCCTTTTCTCCAGAGATGCTGCCTGACCCGCTGAGTTACTCCAGCATTTTGTGTCTATCGAATCTAAAGTAAAGGCTGTTTGTTACAGAGTCAGAGGGTGGGAGTGGAGGGTTGCTGTTCTGACTGGTGCCCTATGACCAGTGGAGTGTATCAGGGCTGGGCCCACAGCCGGAATGTTCAAATCACAGTGTCCACAGCTCGTATGGATGGTGAAAGATAAGGGCCTCATCCCAGCATCTCTTTGTGTAGGCAATGGTGTATTGTGAGCTGTACCGAGTCCATTAGAATAGCATTAATTCCAATCTTGTTGCATAATCCAAAATAAGATTAAAGCAAAACACTCTACAGGGAAGTATTTTCACTTTATCAGACAATTAGATAATTCATCAAAAAGGCCCTTGGTAATAGGAAAGATCATTCTTAACAAGTCTGCGATGACTTCCACAGAGACCCGATGTTTGATTGGGAAGATATTTGATAACGTTCACGATCACCTAATCTCATTACCCTACTAAGTGAAGAAAGCCTTCTTCCAGGGTCTGATGATTAGATTTCAACGGAAGACATTGATCTCTGTTGTAGGGGGAGAAAAGAGCGACGAATAGCAAGGATGGAGCAGCGGTAGAGTTGCTGCCTTACAGCACCAGAGACCCGGGACCGATCCTTCCTGACTACGGGTGCTGTCTGTGTGGAGTTTGAACGTTCTTCCTGTGACCTCGTGGGTTTTCTCCGGGTGCTCCGCTTTCTTCCCACACTCCAAAGATGTACAGGTTTGTAGGTTGATTGGCTCTTGTACATTGTATCTGATTGGCACAGACTCGGTGGACCAAATGGCAGTTTCCACGCTGTATCTCTAAACTAAACTAAACTATCTAAATAACTCATGGAGAACAGTCTTTCAGCCATAAAAGATAGTTCATACCTGTTTAAGAAGGAACTGCAGAAGCTGGAAAAACAAAGATAGACAAAATGCTGGAGAAACTCAGCGGGTGAGGCAGCATCTATGGAGCGAAGGAAGTAGGCAACGTTTCGGGTCGGTAAATAGGCAACCTTTAGTCTGAAGAAGGGTTTCAACCCGAAATGTTGCCTAGGTCATACCTGTTGACTTCTTTTGACCTCAACATACACAAGTCCATATACAACATATAAGGGATTGGACACGCTAGATGCATGAAACATGTTCCCGATGTTGGGGGAGTCCAGAACCAAGGGCCGCAGTTTAAGAATAAGGGGTAGGCCATTTAGAACAGAGATGAGGTATGGAGAGAAGGCAGGAACGGAGTACTGATTGTGGATGATCAGCCATGATCACATTGAATGGCTGTGCTTTCTTGAAGGGCCGTATGGCCTACTCCTGCACCTATTGTCTATGTATCTATTTATCTATGTAATAGAATTAGGGAATGGCTGGCAATGCAGCAAAGTGGATCTTTCATTAAAGATCAGCTGTGATTTCATTAATTAGTTCAGCAAGAATAGCTTCTCTTGCCTGTATTCCCCTTATTCTAAACCATATAATGGTTATGCAAGAGAGCACACACTGAATCAAATAAAGCTCCAGCTTAAATTGAAAGAGCAAAATATGGAGCAGGCTAAGCAGATGTTGGCTCTCCCCTCCATTATCTATCTATCTATCTATCTATCTATCTATCTATCTATCTATCTATCTATCTATCTATCTATCTATCTATCTATCTATCTATCTATCTATCTAAACATTTTGAGATTTTAAAAATCGTCTGCAATTTATCCCATCAGATAAAGCATAAAAAGATGTTTAATTTGACACCTAAATCACTCATGTCTTCAGTATTAAAAAACTGGCCATTTTCATACTCTGAAATTAGCATCTTGTTCCCTATTGCTTTTACATTGACTTAACTCAAAAGCTGTGATCGAGGACAGTCAAAAGCCCATAGCTTTCTTAAAAATTAAGAGAACTGAATTAAATTTTCAGTTATTATAGATTGAAGCATTCTGATACAAATACGAAACAATCTTACTTGGATGACCTGAAATTAAAGCATACAATTAGTTAGTTACCTAATTGTAGCTAATTACAAAATTCAATTACTAGATCTAAACATCTATCCGTTGCTTAAGAAAATATTAACATTCTTAAATAGCCTAAGTGTCCAAATAACATTCACACAAGAATTCACAATATAACATGATTTTTAATTCTCATTGTTAAGAATTTATAGGCCAAATGGAAGGAATTTAGTGTTTAATTCCTATAAATTAATGGACATTTAAATCATCTTGTGAGTGGGTTTTTGTGGAACGCGATCGTTTGGTATGTTGTGGTTGCAGTGAATTTGAAGCCCATATCGACAGGAAAAACACTGCCAGTTCGTATGGGGCCATAATCACATTTTCGCCCATGAAATTTGGATTAAAGTAATCCTAAGAAGCAAGTTTATATGTAAAATATACGACTTACCTTATGTTTTGTCGCCTACGTGAGATCTGTCCCGTTGTCGGCGTTGATGGCGTTAGAAGTAGCTTTTTTATTTTACTCCAGGGATTAAATTGTCCCGCGATTTTTCCGAGAACGCAAGTCGGATCGATTATTCTTCAGCAGCTTAACAGCCTGAGAAAGATCGACTCCGACAGGCAGGAGAAAATGGCATTTTAATCCTGCCCCCCCCACCCCCACCTCAAAGGCGCCAAAGTCACGAACACGGCAGAACTGCAGCGCCGCTGAAGATAAACATTGTAACATACCTACTATCTATCTATCTATCTATCTATCTATCTATCTATCTATCTATCTATCTATCTATCTATCTATCTATCTATCTATCTATCTATCTATCTATCTCTATTTTCTCTCTCCCTCTCACCCCCTCACCCCCATCACCCCCCCTCTCTCCCTCCATCCCTCTCCCTCCATCTCTCTCCCTCCCTCCCCTTCCCCCCTCACCCCCCTTACCCTCACCCCCCTCCCTCTCTCTCTCTCTCTCTCCCTCCCTCCCCCTCCCTCCATCTCCCTCACTCTCCAACGCTCTCCCTCCTTCCCTCCCTCCCTCCGTCTCTGTCCCTCCCTCTCTCTCCCTCCCTCTCTCTCCCTCCCTCTCTCTCCCTCCCTCCCTCTCTCTCCCTCCCTCTCTCTCCCTCCCTCTCTCTCCCTCCCTCTCTCTCCCTCCCTCTCCCTCCCTCTCTCTTCCTCCCTCTCTCTTCCTCCCTCTCTCTTCCTCCCTCTCTCTTCCTCCCTCTCTCCCTCTTCCTCCCTCTCCCTCCCTCTCCCTCCCTCTCCCTCTCTCTCTCCCTTTCTCTCTCCCTTTCTCTCTCCCTTTCTCTCTCCCTTTCTCTCTCCCTTTCTCTCTCCCTTTCTCTCTCCCTTTCTCTCTCCCTTTCTCTCTCCCTTTCTCCCTCCCTTTCTCTCTCCCTTTCTCCCTCCCTTTCTCCCTCCCTTTCTCTCTCCCTTTCTCTCTCCCTTTCTCTCTCCCTTTCTCTCTCCCTTTCTCTCTCCCTTTCTCTCTCCCTTTCTCTCTCCCTTTCTCCCTCCCTTTCTCTCTCCCTTTCTCCCTCCCTTTCTCCCTCCCTTTCTCCCTCCCTTTCTCCCTCCCTTTCTCCCTCCCTCTCCCTCCCTCTCCCTCCCTTCCTCTCCATCTTTCTCCCTCTCTCTCCCCCCATCCCTCTCCCCCCTGTGAGAGTCAGGGAAGAAGTTAGTGAGAGTTGGGGGCAGCAGTGAGAGGAAGGTCCTCACTATTTACAGCCTCCATCCAAAAACACTTGCTTATTTATTCTTACTCACTTACCCACTCGTCAATCCACACCAGTTTATTACTGCCAAGGTTCTGTGTTCCAATATTGTTAAATAACCTCTTGTGCAAACAGTTTGCAAATTTGATTTAAGATAATTTTATTTCCTGGCAAGACCTTGACTGTTAAATATTGGAACGTGCTGGGGCTCCATAAAAGTGGTAGGCCAGCAATCAACCTCTTTGGAGATGCTCGGACTATCTTTAATCGGACGCTACTGGGCATTATCTTGCAATAAACGTTATTCCCTTTATCCTACAGCTGTACACTGTGGACGGCTTGATTGTAATCATGTTTCGTCTTTTTGCTGACTGGATAGGACTCAACAATAAATCTTTTCACTGTACCTCAGTACACATGACAATAATACACTTAACCTTATACTCTGCTGTAACCCACTCTACTTCATGTGCCCAATTTGTATCATGGAGAGCAAGTCATTTAAATATTTGAGCACGGTGTTTCCGCTGGGCAGAGGCAACCAGTGTACCTGGTCACTGAAAACATGCTGAAATGGGAAAAGACTCGGGGACAAAGAGCTGGAGTAACTCTGCGGGTCAGGCAGCATCCCTGAAGAACATGGCTAGTCAATGTTTCAGATCAGTACCCTTGTTCCTCGACCAGATGTAGGATAGTGGTAGTTTACGGGGGTCGCTGGTCGACGCAGACTCGGTGGGCCGAAGGCCTGTTTCTGCGCTGTATCGCTAAGCTAAACTATGCTAACAGTGACATTCTGAACCATCACTGATCCATGAATGCGGGATACTGTCTGACCCGCTGAGTTACTCCAGCACTTTGTGTCTTTTTCTTTAAACCAGCATCTGCAGTTCCTTGCTTCTACTAAGGAAAAGTATGTTTCTCCCTGATTTATAAACCAAGTTACAAGTTTAGGTTTAGGCTTATTATTGTCATGTGTACCAAGGTACAGTGAAAATCTTTAGTTAGGATGCTATGAAAACAAATCATATCATCTATATTACTCAAAGTCTGATCTTGAACACTTCCTGTTATTCTGTATATTGATTTTAGAAAAATCGCTGCCACTTACGGCTGTGATTTTCAGCCATCCTACTCAGAGTCCCCTTCCGCTGCACAGGAGAAGAGGATTTTTCACATCAATTAAAAATAAAAGAGTTAATAGTGTTTTAAAAATGTTGATATTCTCTCTCCTGAAGGCCACTCCCCTTCCGGAGGGATCATAAAACCCGGAAGTGTTGAGTGTCTCAGTCAGTCTCTGCAAGATGGGGGGTGGGGTGGGGGGGGGGGGAGAGGGTCACGTCTCTCAGTCTGAGCTGTCAATAACACTGAACACATAATGTCAGTGCCCTTAATGTGGTTTGAAAATATAGTTTGGAAATGCCAAAGCTGTGTTGCCTTTGGTTTGGAAATGCTAAAGCTGTGTTGCCTTTGGTTTGGAAATGCTAAAGCTGTGTTGCCTTTGGTTTGGAAATGCTTAAGCTGTGTTGCCTTTGGTTTAGAAATGCTAAAGCTGTGTTGCCTAATTAAAGTTACCTTGCCTAATTAAAGTCACCTTGCCTAATTAAAGTTGCCTTGCCTAATTAAAGTTGGCTTGCCTAATTAAAGTTGCCTTGCCTAATTAAAGTTGGCTTGCCTAATTAAAGTTGCCTTGCCTTCTATATAATTAAAAGTCTAATCTGGACCACTTCCATTTTGCGCTTTATATTGACTTTAGAAAAAATGCTACCAGGTACGGCTGTGAATTTTGGCCATCTTACTCAGAATCCCCCTCGTCTCTTCAGGTTCCAAGGATTTTTCCCATCAATGAAAAATAAAAGAGTTATTAGTGTTTTAAAAATGTTGAGATTTTCTCTCTTGTCAATCACACCATGAAGGCTACACCCCTTCTGGTGGGAGGGGGGAGGGACTATAAAACCCAGAAGTGTGGGTGTGGCTCAGTCGCTGCAAGATGGAGGAGGGAGAGGTCACAACTCGCTGTCTTTAGTGGCCTTGCACCCTGCTTGAAATGGTATGAAATTGCACTTGAATTTGGTGGCCTTGCACCCTGCTTGAAGTGGTAATAAACTGCACTTGAATTAGGTGGCCCTGCACCCTGCTTGAAATGAAATTTCAAGGAATAGCCATGAGTCAACTGCCAGCCCACCAGCCGTGAGTGAGTGAGCTGCCAGCACAAGAATCCATTCAGCACACAATGTCCATACTAGCCCTCTGGAAACCAATTCCTTCAGCCCAAAACACCTATACTAGCGCTCCAGAACCCCCCCCCCCCCCCCCCCACCCCCCCACCCCCCCACTGGCCACCAATATTGGAACTGGTGGAGAGGTGGAATATTGCATTGGGGTCCACAGGGTGTATTGCATCCACCCTGTGATGCTGGGACCCAATGGGTCCCACTTAGTCTAGAACTATATATAAATAAATCAGGTCAAATTCCAGTACAATAAAGATAGAAAAAGTAAGGACATTTTGACACACAGTACTTCCTCCATATTTGTACTGTTCCAGTTTCAGTAATAACTGGGTTAAAGTGACTGCTATGCCTTCAAACAGAAGCAAAGCACTGCCATATCTAGAAACTCTAAAGGAAAGCAGAACATGTTGGACTTACTCAGCAGCTCATGTATAAAGACCTGGATCACACCTTACGCATCTCAGTTTTTGTTTTCTCATTGCAGTCAGCTGCTTCAGAGAAAATTGTTTCACGGGCATCTTCTCACCAGGAAAGCATTTTCTTTCAGACTGGTAAAGACTCACAGAGTCACACAGCGTGGAAACAGGTCCTTCACCCCCAACTTGCCCACGCTGACCAACACGTTCCATCTATACTAGTCCCACCTGCCTGTGTTTCGCCCATATCCTTCTAAACCTGTCATTCATGTACCTGTCCAAATGTTTTTTAAACATGTGATAGAACCAGCCACAATTACCTCCTCCGAAAGCTCGTTCCAACCACCCACAACCCTTTGTGTATAAAATGTTGCCTCTGGGCCTCCTATTAAATCATTGCCCTCTCACCTTAAAGGGCCTGTCCCACTTAGGCGACTTTCAGTGGACTGCTGGCGACTGTCAAGTTTGGGGCACTCGCCTGATAAACCGGGAATTGGAACGGCGACTGTCAGAGTGGAACACACACACACACACACACACACACACACACACACACACACACACACACACACACACACACACACACACACACACACACACACACACACACACAGGCGGGGGCCAGGGAAAGCGGGGGAGCACTGTCTGAAATTCAAATGTTGCAAAGCCAAGGTGATACAGACACACACCGCGATGAACAGGAAGTTTAAGACAGCTAGCACAGTCTACGGTAAGTCCTTTAAAAGAGAGGGGGGAGGGGAGAAGGGGGAGGGAGAAGGAGTGGAGACACTTTTAAGAAGCCAGACAGCTTTGAATAAGCCAGTGATACACAGCTGTGAAGTTCAGCAGACATTTAACATTACCGGTTGGTTATCCATGGTTCTGAAAACTCGTGCTTACGTTTTTCTTTCCCCAATGAGCCAATGAAAATGTTCAGTCAGCAAAGGCGATTAGCTAAGACTACCTACGACTACCTCGACTACCCATAACTACATGGCGACCCCACTACAACTGCACCTACGACTATAGGGTTGTCAATTTTCTCCATGGCGACCATACTGAAGTCGTGACTAGTTCCCAGAATGCGGAAACTCCTCGCGACCATGAAGGAGACTCACCAGAGACCACCAGCGAACATGTGGCAACCATGTGGCGATCATGTGGCGAGCGCAGAGCCTCCTGCACTCGCTTAAAAAGTCGTCTAAGTGGGACAGGCCCTTAAGCCTATGTGTTCTTGTATCCCTTACTTTGGTTATAGCGGACTATAACAGCCGTCACGAGCAGCACGGTGACGCAGCGGTAGAGTTGCTGCCTTACAGAACCAGAGACGCAGGTTCGATCCTGACTACGTGTGCTGTCTGTACGGCGTTTGTATGTTCGCCCCATGGCCTGCGTGGGTTTTTTCTGGGTGCTCTGCTTTTCTCCCACACTCCAAAGATGTACATGACCAGTCTGAAGAAGGGTCTCGACCCGAAACGCCGCCTATCTCCTTCGCTCCTTAGATGCTGCTGCACCCGCTGAGTTTCTCCAGCTTTTTGTGTAACCCTACATGTAAATAAACTTATGCAACATGCGAGCTCTCCAGCTGGCAATCATTTATCCTAATTGAAAGCAAACAACATTCTTACACCTCAGACCCCAGGACTGTAAAAATACGTGATTGCTCATTCAAATATTGTTCGGATGTGGAGCGCTCCATTTGAAGAGCTGAGGGGACACAAAGCTCCCATTTAAGAATTTGGTGGCAGAAACAAAATAATTGCACCAGAATCGCACCCTTGTCGTGTCTTCACCACACCCCCCCGCCCGAACTCCCCCTTTCTGATACGGAACGGTTTGTCCTCAACAGAGGCCTCACCTTCATTCCCCTCCACCCCCACCTCAACGGGTTCCGGGTCCGCCACGACGTAGAGCTTTTCTTTTGTCGCCTCCGCCTCCAAGCCTTTTTCTATGGGAAGGAGTCCTCACAATGACCCCTTCTCCACCGGTCCCCCTCCTCTTGGACTCCCCAGAACAGCCTTCCACCCTCTCCAGACCTCTTTATTTCTAACTACCATCGTGACATCAACCGTCTCAAGTTTACCACTCCCCTTACCTACTCCAACCTTACCCCCTCTGAACATACAGCCCCCTGCTCACTCTGCAGCAACCCACCGACAAGGGAGGTGCCGTGGTAGTCTAGCACACTGACCTACACTGGGCTCAGGCCAGGCGACAACTCTCAGACACCTCCTTCTACTTATCCTTGGACCATGATCCCACAGATGAGCACCAGGCCTTAATCTCAAACATCATTACTGATTTCATCACTTCTGGCCTTCCACAGCCTCCAACCTTATAGTTTCCCAGGACAGCCCATTTTTATCTTCTCCCCAAAATCCACAAACACAACTGCCCTGGTAGACCCATTTTTTCTGTCTGCTTCTTTCCCACAGAAATTATTTCCACAGAACACAACTCCATCCTGGTCCAATCTCTCCTGACCTATGTCCAAGATATCTCACATGCCCTTCGTCTCTTTCATAACTGCCGCTTTCCAAGCCCCCACTCCCTCATCGTCACTAGCGTAGCTCTGGGCACCTGCATGGGCCCCAGCAATGCCGGCCTCTTTGTAGGGTACGATGAACAATCCCTGTTCCAGGCTAACACTGATGCTATCCCAGAACTCTATCTCCCTTATATTGATGACTGCATTGGTGCTACCTCCAGAAGAATTCATGGACTTCATCAACTTCACCACCAATTTTCATCCTGCACTCAAATTTACTTGAACCATCTCTGACACCTCCCTCCCTTTTCTTGATCTCACAGTCTCCATCACAGGAAATAGGCTTTTGACTGACGTCCATTACAAACCCACAACAATCTCGACTACACTTCTTCCCACCCTGCTTCCTGCAAAGACTCCCAATTCCTCCATCTACGTCGCATCTGCGCCCAAGATGAGCTGTCCAAATATTATGACATCCGAGGTCCTAATTCTTTAGGGAACAGGGGTTCCCCTCTCCCATCATAGATGAGGCCCTCACTCATGTCTCCTCGGTAGCCCACAGCTCTGCCCTTGCTCCCCTTCCCCCTATTCACAACAGAGACAGAGTCCCCTAGTCCTTACCTTCCATCCCATCAGCCGTCGCATACAACACATAATCCTCCGAAATTTCCACAACCTCCAACGGGATCCCACCACTAGCCACATTTTCCCATCTCAACCCCTTTTCGCCTTCCGCAGAGACAGTTCCCTCCGCAACTTCCTGTTAACTCATCCCTTCCCACCCAAACGACCCCCTCCCAGGAACCTTCCCCTGCAACCGCAGAAGATGCAACACCTAATGCTATACCTCCTCCCTCGACTCTGTCCAGGGACCCTGACAGTCCTTTCAGGTTAGACAGAGGTTCACTTGCACCTCCTGTAACCTCATCTACTGTATCGTTGTTCAAGATGTGGACTCTTATACATTGGTGAGACCAAACGTAGACTAGGAGATCGTTTCGAGGAACACCTCCACTCAGCCCGCCTAAACCAACCTGATCTCCCGGTTGCTGGATAGTTCAATTCTCCTTCCCATTCCCACACAGACTTTTCTGTCCTAGGTCTCCTCCTTTGTCAGAATGAGGCTAAATGCAAATTGGATGAACAGCATCTCATATTTCGCTTGGGCAGCTTACAGCCCAGTGGTATGAATATTGATTTCTCTCATTTCAGGTAGCCACGGCATTCCCCCTCTCTCTATCCCTCTCCACCCAATTTGCACTTGCTTCTCATTTTCACCCTACAGTTTACAATGGCCTGTTTCCTTTATCATCGTTACTTTATTCCATATCTTTTATTTATTGTTCTTTATCTCTCCACATCATTGTCTATATCTCTCGTTTCCAGTCTGAAGAAGGGTCTCGACCCGAAACGTCATCCATTCCTTCTCTCCAGAGACGCTGCCTGTCCCTCTGAGTTACTCCAGCTTTTTGTGTCTATCTTCGGTTTAAACCAGCAACTGCAGCTCCTTCTTACACAATATAATTTCAAAACCGTTAAGACGATAGTCAATAGACAATAGGTGCAGGAGTAGGCCATTCGGCCCTTCGAGCCAGCACCGCTTCAGCATTTGAAAATAGAACACCTGTCCTTTATCCTATTTAAAAATTCTTATTTTTCTGAGTATGTGACCTTCCAATGCTGCCTACCAATATGCTTCATTTTTCTTTAGCCTATATCTCTTTGTTTTACACATGGAACAAATGTTACCACAAAAAAAGCCTGCAATTAAATATTTACCATAAATATCCAGAAATGATTTGAGTTATGCAACTATTGGAAGAGAATTGTACAAATTACAGAACAGCTTCACTTACTTTAACAACTACGCAACACTGGCATTCTAGCGGTGAGCCTTAAAATCCATCAAAAATTGTGAAGGACCATTTTACAATCTCATCTTTGGAGATTATCTCCAATGATGAATATGTTCTATCTGGGACATATGGCAATAAAACACTCCTAGATCAGCACAGCACATGAACAGGCCACTCAGCCCACTATGTCCGCGCTGAACTTGATGCCAGGTTAAATTAATCTCCTTTGCCTGCGCCTCGTCCACTCTTCCTTGGTCATCTCATGCTGGCCCTGATCAGTTCAGGTATTTTCCTTCCTCCAGTTTCCCCCCTCCCCTCTACTCTCAGTCTGAAGAAGGGTTCCGACCCGAAACGTCACCCATCCTTTTTCTCCAGAGCTGCTGCCTGACCCGCTGAGTTACTCCAGCACTTGGCATCTATCAACAACAAACCCTAACTACGGAGACATAGACCAGTGGTTCAATGGTACTTTATTGTCACGTGTACCGAGGTACAGTGAAATTAATTTAACTTTATACAGTTCAGTACAAGCATCACTATACATAAGCACATCTTAGATACAGTACGTGTATAGTAATAGTACACTGAGGCAGTATACAGAGTCGTTGGGTTTGATGCTCAGTCCCAGTTGTTATAGGTGTAGGGTTCTTAACCTGACCATGAAGGCCTGTTGGCGTTGCAGGGTCGGCATGGCCAAGCATAGCCATTGGTGTCCTCCACTGCTGCTCCACCGCTCCGTGCCGCTGCAGGCCGTGTCCGGTCCCCTTGCCAGGCCTCCTGGAGCGGGGCCTGGTCCAGCCGAGCCCCAGGCTGCTGCAGGGCCTCCACCAGCCCACATTACCGTTGTGGCAATGCACTGCACCACCACCCACAGCCGGTCTGGTTACCTCCCCTCTATGCCAACTCCCTCCTCGCTGGTCCTCGGGGTGAGCAGGGGCCGGGTCCAGCGGCTTCCCGGTGGGTTCCGGTGGGTTCCCGGTTCCGTGGCGAGCCAGCTAGGTCTGCTGTTGGGATTTGGCCACGAATCACCGGTAGACCTCCTCAAATGAATAGGGAAAAAAACAGGAACACCAGTCTAGAAGTTCAAAGACAAACACACAAAAAAACAAAAACAAAGGCCATTAGGTGCCTGTTGGGCGAAAAAAACTGTCAAGAAATATTGTTTTAATTTTTGGCAACCACTATCCTGCCTTCTTATTAAGCTAAGCGTATTAATACAGGAAATAAGGTTGGTATCATTAAGATATTTACAAATTACAAAATATGCCACAAAAATGCAGTTCGTGTGAATGGCAAGATTTAATGTTTTTGCAATTACTACAGCAATATTTTCAGTTGAAAGCCTCAGTATTAAATTCCTGGGTAGAATGAAGAGAGTCAACAAAGAGCGTAGTGTGTATTAGGCAGGTCACTTTATGCCTGCAGCTACCAGCTTTTCTTGATTGATAAAAGGACTAACATTGACGGGTGGCGCAGCGGTAAAGTTGCTGCCTTACAGCGCCAGAGACCCAGGTTTGATCATGACGACGGGTGTACGGGTGCTGTCTGTGCGGAGTTTGTATGTTCTCCCTGTGATCTCCGGGTGCTCCAGTTCTTTTTTTCCCAGGTGTTCCAGTTTTGTCCCACATTCCAAAGACGTTCATGTTTGTAGATTGACACAAATGCTGCAGTAATCAATCGGCATGTGTAATTTGTAAATTGGCCCTAATGTGTAGGATAGTGATAGCGTACGGGATGATCAATGGTCGGCGCTGACTCGGTGGGCCGAATGGCCTGTTTCTGCTCTGTATCACTAATGCCTACATTGATGGAACATGGTAAGATTTAATGAGAATGGAGCTGGACTCCATTGCACTAGATTCCAGACAGAATATGGATATGTGATGCAGCAATTACAGAAATCTGTTCTTTCACTGTTCCTATTAGGAACTGTGTAGAAGCAAAACCCGTTATAAAGAGGTCCGTAATAACGAAGGTAGACTGTATTTAGATCTTTCCACCAACGTGGACCTGGATTAAAAAATATTATCTGGTGAAAAGTCATCAGGTTCGTACTGCAGGTTTGTAGGTTAATTGGCCTCTGTAAAATTGCCCCTAATGTATTAGCAGTTCATGCAAAAGTGGAATAACATCGAATCTAAATGGATGATCGACGTGGACCCGGTGGGCTGAACGGCCTGTTTCCATGCTATATTTCTGAAAACCCGTGTCTGGTAGATTTCCTCAGGGGCTGCAATGGCGCCCTGAGGCGAATGGGCATTCGCTGTAGTCCAGGCCATGTGGGCTGCACACAAATCCCGGCACGCTTCAAGACCAATCCAATTTCTCACCCTTTGCCTGTCTTCCTATCTAACTCATTGGATTCCTTCGAAGCATCGGACTTCACTGAACTTTATCTTGCACCAAACATTAGGCCCTTTATCCTGTATCGGTACACTGCGGACGGCTTGATTGGAATTGTGCGTATTCTTTTCGCTGACTGGGTAGCACGCAACAAAACAGCTTTTCACTGTACCTCGCAACACGCTACACTGAACTAGACTAAAACTATACATAGCAGGAAGTAGTGCTGGTACAAGCAGTAAACGAAGTAGTGGATTTGTTTGTTTAGGTTATAAAAATAATTCCAAAGCATTTAATGGTGCTATGAACTCATTCTTTAACCTCCTCAAGCAAGCAGACAAATCCTTTGGCAAGGAAACTTGACATTGTTTCTCCATGGGGTGTATAACACACTCAAACCTTTTAAAGCCTCACATTCTTTCTTCCACAAAGCTCTCCACATACTCTTAATGGTATCCAGGGATAGCAATAGTCTGTTGGATGAATCCCAATAAGAAGCAGGAGGGACCATTATAGGAGGGCTGGAAGGTTCATGGTGATTTAATGCTAAACCAGAAGATGTTGCAAATGTTCAGCAATAGGTTTAGTTTAGTTTGGAGATACAGATTTAAGGTGCTGCAGTTTTTAGAGATTTAAGGTGCTTTAGTAACTCAGTGGGTCAGGCAGCATCTCTGGAGAACACGGATAGGTGATGTTTTGCGTTGGGACTCCCTTGTAGGAAGGTCCCTACCTGAAACATCACCTATCCATGTACTCCAGAGACCCATTGAGTTACTCTGGTACTTTGTGTCCTTTTATAGTGGTTAAGATATTGGACAAGTGTCTGTACGTCTCTAGACCATTGACGTGGGGAGAGGAGCTCATCTATCCTTCCACCAACAACTCCCTTCCCCATCCCCTCTCTCACTCCCTTTCTACTCTCCCCCACACCCTTCCTGTGGCACCGGGGGATTGCAAATTTGTAATTAAATAAATCTGGATTGAAAATCCACTGTTGGTAATGTGACTTCCGAGTCTTCAGAGGTTATTGAATCTTAACTGGTTCCACAGTTCATAGTGAATTAGCAATGTCCAATGTTAACTTTGTCCGCACGGTGGCGCAGCGGCAGAGTTGCTGCCTTATATTGCCAGAATCCCGGGTTTGATCTTGACCTCGGGTGCTGTATGTACCGAGTTTGTACGTTCTCACCGTGACCGCGTAGGTTTTCTGCAGGTGCTCCGATTTCTTCCCATACTCCAAAGACAGGATATTTGTAGATTGTCACAAAATATTGGAGTAACTCAGCGGGCAGAGAGCATCTCTGGAGAAAAGGGATGGGTGATGTTTCAGGTCGAGACCCTTCTTGATTGGCTTTGGTAAAAATTGGAAAATTGTCCCTAGTGTGTAGGATAGTGTTAACATATGGGGTGACTGCTGGTCAGTGTCGACTGTGGGCCGAAGGGACTGTTTATGCACTGGATCTCTAAACTAAAGACCCCCCTCTCATTGCACAGTTCCTGTTTTAGACCAGCCTGTTCCTTAATTGGCTCCTCAATGTACTATTCTAATAAAATGTGTACATACTCCGTGGATTTATCATGCACCGTTTTTAATTATTATTTTGTTTTAGCAAGTCCATAAATAGATTAAAATCACTCATTATTGCTTTGATACCTTTTATACATATATCCTTAACCTCCTTTCTAAAATAAAGTGCATGTAAATGTACAAAATATTCAACTGAACCCAATTGGATTGAACTAAAGGTAATACTTAATGTCTTAAACCTAGGACCTCGTGCCCTTTAACTGTTTTAGTTATCTCAATCTAAACCTCAATTTTATTTAAATTTCATTTAGTTTAGAGAAACTGCATGGAAACAGGCCCTTTGACCCACTGAGTCTGCACAGATCATTGGTCACCAGTTGTGTTATCCCAGTTTAGTATCCTACACCCTAGGGGCTATTTTACAGAAGCCAATTAACCTATAAACCTGTGGGAGGAAACCGGATCTCCCAGAGATGCAGTCTAAGGGACAACGTAAAAACTCCATACAGACAGCAGCCGTAGTCAGCATCAAACCCAGGTCCCTAATGCTGTAAGTCAACAATGCTAGCAATGCATCACTGTGCTTTGCTGTTTCATGTAATTCTCTGTCATTTTATTCTTCCCCAAATTTATCACTTCCTATTGCTCCCCATTAGGATTTATGTGATATTTATCCACCCAATCCACCCGAATCTTTAGAAAGGAGATGAGAAGGAATTTCTTTAGTCAGAGGGTAGTGAATCTGTGGAATTCATTGCAACAGAATGCAGTGAAGGACCAAGTCAAAGGATATTTTTAAGGCAGAGATTGGCAGATTCTTGATTAGTACGGGTGCCAGGGGTTATGGGGAGAAGGCAGGAGAATGGGGTTGAGAGGGGAAGATAGATCAGCCATGATTGAGTGGCAGAGTAGACTTGATGGGCCAAATGGCTTAATTCTGCTCCTATAACATGAACATGAACATTGTATGAACTCATTTATTCCCTGACGGCACTTACAGTCTGCATTTAGCTATGCTCATCTAGTTCTTTGTCTGCTGGGTTCAGAAACTGTTGGACGATCCTCTGTGGTTCGTTCCCACCCAAACATTGAGTGACTGATGTTGGGACATTAACAGTAAACTTGAGTTTCTCATTCCAGTGGCCAGTTGTACCAGATATAGTTTTGGTGAAGCCATTTAGCATTTCTCTTGTTCAATAAAGAACATTCGAGAGTCATAAATTCATACAGTGTGGAAACAAGTCCCTCGGTTCAACTTGTCCATGCTGACCAAAATGCCCCACCTAAGCTAGTGCCTGCAATTCACCCCTCGGGCTACTGCGCTCCGGGAATTAAAGTCCTAACTTGCCCAACCTTTCCCTATAGCGTCCTGGTAACACCCTCATAAATCCTCTCATGCACTCTTTCCAGATTAACGGCATCCTTCCTACAATAAGGTGAGCAGAACTGGACACAACACTCCAAATGCGGCCTCACTGATGTCGCGTGAACTTGCCATAGCAATCCATCTCTGACCACTCCTTCCAATATAATAGTAACATTTTTCTTGGATCTAATATTTGTGCAATGGAAACATGCAATATCCAGTGGCCAACTAATAAAGCCAAAGAAAACTATTGTGTTTAAACTGTATAGATTACATTTGCTACTGAACTAATCTGCTTCCACCCAATTCTACAGTCGAGGATTATGGAGCAAGTACATGGCACTAGTCCAGACAGATTTGGTTTAATGTAAGCTTACCACTTAAAGCAAGTCACTGGTATCATGGACATCACTCTGGGCTATGAACCAGTATTACAATATCCACTTTAATATGATGAAAAAAATGTGTTTGGAACTCAGACAGCAACTCATCAAACAGCTTTAAAAAGCGACAATCTGTGTTTATCTCTTCATTGTCAGAACAATGGTTACTAAAGGTGCAGGTTTGATTTCCATAATAAGGTATAATTAAAGGGACTTCATGCGTTACAGCACCATTGGGAAATGTTGTACCCATGATGGAATAATAATGCTAAGCCCTTGATATTTTTTCAGTCCCAATTAATGAAAATATTAAAGATAGACACAATGTGCTGGAGTAACCCAACAGGTCAGACAGCATCTCTGGAGAAAAGGAATAGGCATTTCAGGTTGGATCTCTTATTCAGACTCAAGAATTTGTGACTTCAAGACATTGCGACTTTCAGACTTTGTGTCTATCTTCCGTGTAAACCTGCATCTGCAGGTCCTTCCCACAAATAGTGTAAATATTACATGGAGCACACTTAAAGTTTCCTGAATCCTAATCATTGGACAGGAAAAAATAGAGGGATCTGGGCCAAACGTGGCCAGGTGTGACTAGCCTAGATGGGGTATATTGGTAGGCATTGGCAAGTTGGTCGAAGGGCCTGTTTTCGTGCTGCATGACTCTGTGACGCTATGACAGTTCAGAAAGATGAGGGGGAACCTCATTGAAACTTACTGAATAGTGAAAGGCCTGGATAAAGTGGATGTGGAGAGGATGTTTCCACTAGTGTCTAGGACCAGAGGCCATAGCCTCAGATTAAAAGGACGTTCCTTTAGGAAGGAGATGTGGAGGACTTTCTTTAGTCAGAAGGGGGGGGGGGGATCTGTGGAATTCATTGCCCCAACTGCTGTGGAGGCCAAGTCGATGGATATTTTTAAGCCGGAGATTGACAGATTCTTGTTTAGTATGAGTGTCCGGAGTTTTGGGGAGAAGGCAGAAGAATGGGGTTGAGAGGGAAAGATAGATCAGCTATGATTGAATGGTGGAGTAGACTTGATGGGCTGAATGGCCTAATTCTGACCCTATGACTTATGATTGAATGGCAGAGTAGACTAGATGGGCCGAATGGACTAATTCTTTGCCTATCACTTATGAACATGATAATTCCATTTAAATATTAGTGTTTTGTCTTTCAGAGCTGACGTCACAGTCCAACCTAGATTCCCACCTGTGTGCAAAGGCGCTTAAAATGATAGAGAATGGGGCAATTAGTTGCCTTTAACATTGACCTAGTCCGCTGTCACTCACATCCTTGGCAGAAGCAGAGTTTCCACACTAGAAGCCAACTTTGGTTTGGAAAATGTGAACCGATACCAAACAGGATTAGCACTCAGTTCCAGCAAATCCTAACCAAATCAGTAATTTCATGTTTTCTTCCACACTGTGCAATCCTACAGTACCATGCGTTCAGAACTAGACTCATTTAGAGCCATACAGTGTCAAAACGGCATGGGCCCAACTTGCCCACACTACACCAGTCCCACATGCCTGCATTTGGCCCATATCCATCTAAACCTGTCCTATCCATGCACCTGCCTAAATGTTTCTTAAACGTTATGACAGTCCCTGCCTCAACTACCTCCTTCAGCAGTTCATTCCGTACATCCGCCACACATTGTGTGACAAGGTTACTCCTCAGGTTCCTATTACATTTTTTCCCCTCACCTTAAACCTATGTCATTTGGTTCTTGATTCTCCTATTCCGGGCAAGGGACTTCATTTACCCATTTTACTCCTCTCTTGATTTTGTACACTCTATAAGATCACCCACTTCCTCGTGCGCTCCAAGGAGTAAAGTCCTACTCTGCTCAACCTCCCCTTGTAGCTTAAGCCCTTGAATTCTGGTAATATCCTCATAAACCTTCTCTGCACCCTCTCCAGCTTGAATCACTTAATGATGTGATTTGTGGGGGCAAAGCTACAAGCTTTGAATATGTTGAAACCAATTGTAGTTTTAGGATCTTCCGCTGAGTGCATTTATGTACAGGCATCCAACATCCTAATAAGTAAATAATCGCTAGCTGTTACTGCCTGCCCCCATTCCACCAAGTAGTAAGTAAGATGTAAGTGTCACAGCTGGTAGAGCCTCTGCCTCACAGCACCTGAGACCCTGGTTCGATCCTGACCTCGGGTGCAGTCTGTGTGGAGTTTGCATATTCTCCCTGTTACCGTGTGTGTTTCCTGATGTGAACAGGTGATCGATGGTCGGTGAAGACTCTGGGCCAAAGGACCTGTTTCCATGCTGTATCTCTAAACTAAACTAAACTAAACTAATGCCTATTACTTACGAAACACAAGTGGCACTCCACTGAATCGGTTTGACTATTCTGCCATCCAGTGGATATGATTAGTACGTATTATTCGGGAACAATACTACCAAGTCAGCATATAATACTTTCTCCCAAGGAAATGAAGCAAAGAATTACATTTTTTTATTTTTCCACTTCATTCTCTAAACCAAGATACACGGTAGATTTTGTGAGTTTTGGTGCAGATCAAGGGTCAGATGAACATGAATTGGAAAATCAAGAATGGATTCTGATGTGTGGTTCACAGCCTCTCAATTTTCCAGTTTAGACTTTTGACTTTAAAGATACAGTGCGGAAACAGGCTCTTCAGCCCACCAGGTCTGTGCCGTCCAGCGATCACCCTGTACGCTAGCATGATCCTACACACTAGGAACAATTTTCAATTTTCCCAAAGCCAATTAACCTGCAAACTTGTATGCCTTTGGAGTGTGGGAGGAAACCGGAGCACCTGGAGAAAACATACGTGGTCACAGGGAGAATTTACAAATGCCGTACAGACAGCACCCATAGTCAGGATCGAATCCGTGTCTCTGGCGCTATAAGGCAGGAACTCTACTGTTGTGCCGCTGTTATATTGTCACTCTTTGCAGGATCTTGGTTAAGTTGCTTCTGGGATATGTTACATTGTTTGAGCTCAAACACTTCTCCGACATGGTGGCTAATCTGGACACCATGGATAAATCTCAGTTAATAGTCATAGATTACCCATGTCAAATATTGTCACTTGCATCAGAAGACTTAAAATCCCATGTCTTCTCTTTTAGAAAAGTGTGAACTGAATATAAATTTGGCTGGGGTCTTTATAATCCTGACGGCAGTAAATGGTATCCATACAACCAATTAGTGGGCGGCACAGTGTTGCTGCCTTACAGCGCCAGGGACCCGTTCAATCCTGACTACGGCTGCTGTCTGCACAGAGTTTGTACGTTCTCCTTGTGACGTGCTCTGGTTTCCTCCCACACCCCAAAGATATACAGGTTTGTAGGATGATTGACTGCTGTAAATGATAAATTGTCCCTAGTCTGTAGGATAGTACTTGTGTCCAGGGATCGCTGGTCGACGTGGATTTGGTGGGCCGAAGAGCCTGTTTCCATGCTGTATCTCTAAACTGAACTAAACTAAACTAAATGGGCTCCTTCAATGTCATAAGGAAAAATGGAAAGGCAGTAGGATGATAATCAAGGCGGCACAGTGCCTCAGCAGCAGAGTTGCTGCCTTAAACATAGAAACATAGAAATTAGGTGCAGGAGTAGGCCATTCGGCTCTTCGAGCCTGCACCGCCATTCAATATGATCATGGCTGATCATCCAACTCAGTATCCCGTACCTGCCTTCTCTCCATACCCTCTGATCCCCTTAGCCACAAGGGCCACATCTAACTCCCTCTTAAATATAGCCAATGAACTGGCCTCAACTACCCTCTGTGGCAGAGAGTTCCAGAGACCCACCACTCTCTGTGTGAAAAAATTCCTTCTCATCTCGGTCCTAAAGGATTTCCCCCTTATCCTTAAGCTGTGACCCCTTGTCCTGGACCTCCCCAACATCGGGAACAATCTTCCTGCATCTAGCCTGTCCAACCCCTTAAGAATCTTATAAGTTTCTATAAGATCCCCTCTCAATCTCCTAAATTCTAGAGAGTATAAACCGAGTCTATGCAGTCTTTGTTCATAAGACAGTCCTGACATCCCAGGAATCAGTCTGGTGAACCTTCGCTGCACTCCCTCTATGGCAATAATGTCCTTCCTCAGATTTGGAGACCAGAACTGTACGCAATACTCCAGGTGTGGCCTCACCAAGACCCTATACAACTGAAGTAGAACCTCCCTGCTCCTATACTCAAATCCTTTTGCTATGAAAGCTAACATACCATTGGCTTTCTTCACTGCCTGCTGTACCTGCATGCCTACTTTCAATGACTGGTGTACCATGACACCCAGGTCGCACTGCATCTCCCCTTTTCCTAATCGGCCTCCATTTAGATAGTAGTCGGTTTTCCTATTTTTGCCACAAAAGTGGATAACCTCACATTTATCCACATTATATTGCATCTGCCAAACATTTGCCCACTCACCCAGCCTATCCAAGTCACCTTGCATTCTCCTAGCATCCTCCTCACAGCTAACACTGCCCCCCAGCTTAGTGTCATCCGCAAACTTGGAGATATTGCCTTCAATTCCCTCATCCAGATCATTTATGTATATTGTAAATAGCTGGGGTCCCAGCACTGAGCCTTGCGGTACCCCACTAGTCACTGCCTGCCATTGTGAAAACGACCCGTTTACTCCTACTCTTTGCTTCCTGTTTGCCAGCCAGTTCTCTATCCACATCAATACTGAACCCCCAATGCCATATGCTTTAAGTTTATATACTAATCGCTTATGTGGGACCTTGTCGAAAGCCTTCTGGAAGTCCAGATACACCACATCCACTGGTTCTCCCCCATCCACGCTACTAGTTACATCCTCGAAAAATTCCACAAGATTCGTCAGACACGATTTACCTTTCGTAAATCCATGCTGACTTTGTCCAATGATTTCACCACTTTCCAAATGTGCTGCTATCCCATCTTTAATAACTGACTCTAGCAGTCTCCCCACTACCGATGTTAGACTAACTGGTCTGTAATTCCCCGTTTTCTCTCTCCCCTCCTTCTTAAAAAGAGGGGTTACGTTTGCTACCCGCCAATCCTCAGGAACTACTCCAGAATCTAAAGAGTTTTGAAAGACTATCACTAATGCATCCACTATATCCGGAGCTACTTCCTTAAGTACTCTGGGATGCAGCCTATCTGGCCCTGGGGATTTATCGGCCTTTAATCCATTCAATTTACCCAACACCACTTCCCGACTAACCTGGATTTCACTCAAGTACTCCTTTGACCTGCGGTCCCCTGCTGTTTCCGGCAGATTATTTATGTCTTCCTTAGTGAAGACGGAACCAAAGTAGTTATTCAATTGGTCCGCCATATCCTTGTTCCCCATGATCAACTCACCTGTTTCTGACTGCAAGGAACCTACATTTGTTTTAACTAATCTCTTTCTCTTCACATATCTATAAAAACTTTTGCAGTCAGTTTTTATGTTCCCTGCCAGTTTTCTTTCATAATCTATTTTTCCTTTCCTAATAAAGCCCTTTGTCCTTCTCTGCTGGTCTCTGAATTTCTCCCAGTCCTCTGGTATACTGCTTTTTCTGGCTACTTTGTACGCATCATCCTTTGCTTTGATACTATCCCTGATTTCCCTTGTTATCCACGGATGCACTACCTTCCCTGATCTATTCTTTTGCCAAATTGGGTTGAACAATTTTTGTAGTTCATCCATGCAGTCTTTAAATGTCTTCCATTGCGTATCCAATGTCCCCTGTCCCACGGTACAAGTTAATTCCAAGAGTTCCCCCGAGTTTGCCCTGATTCGAACTCGGAGATTTACAGTAATGGCCACTCATCGGTACTCTCGTGGACATTTTTCATCATGTTGAAAAATGTTCACAAGTCTTCCCGTGCTTACCTGCCGTTACCGAGTCTTCCTGAGTACCTGCCATTAGCTCTAAGAGACGTCCCTGAGCTCTGACGTACCCGCTACGTTCATTCTCCGTGCTTACCACGAGTTTGATTTTTTTTAACTTGGGAGAGCTCTTGGAATGAACTCGCACCGTGGGACAGGGCTATTACAGTGCCTGAGGCCCTTGTAGTACTGAAGTTGGAAATTAACCTTCATTTGTCAGAGCAATATAGAAATAGATACTAATTGCAATTTCACTGAAGCAAGGTACATATTGGTTGCTTTTTTCAGAAACAAATATTTAAATCAAGACCGGCTTTTAATGGGATATACACTTAAATACACTGGGAAGCACAGGGTAGAGTTGCTGTCTTACAGCACCAGAGACCCAGGTAACATCCTGACTACAAATCCTGTCTGTGCAGAGTTTGTGCGTTCTCCCAGTAAACCCGTGGGTATCCTCCAGGTGCTCCGGTTTCCTCCCATATTCCAAAAACATACAGGTTTGTAAGTGAATTGCCTTCTGCAAATTGTCTCTAGTGTGTAGGTTAGTCATGTACAGGTGATCGCTGGTTGGTGTGGACTCGGACAGCTGAAGGCCCTGTCTCCACGCTGTGTCCCTGTATCTCTAAACACTGACTCTCTAGTGATGTTTTGTCAATGGAAGGATAGGGTACAATGTATTTTTGTGGTGCCACAGAGAGGGACCATTCCTTTTAACCAGTTTGCAAGAATGTTGTGATTGATCCCTTTAGTGAATCTTTGTCAAGGCTTCAGATGAACCAGTTCCCATCTCACATAACCTCATGAAAGAATCAATTCAGCACTTGCCATGCAGTCTATATCTTTGAGTAAATATTGTTGAAGTGTGTCTCTCTGAACTGTTTATATCAACACTTTGAATTGCAGTAGTATTTGTTTTACCTCTGCTTGCCAGGATCCACACAAACTGCTGAATACAGGAAATAATAAGCAGTTCAAAAATACGGCAAAGGAATGGTTCCGTTTAGTTTAGTTTAGAGATAGAGTGTGGAAACAGGCTCTTCGGCCCACGGAGTCCGTGCCGACCAACAATCCCTGTCCACTAATACTATCCTACACTACAGGGATAATTTACAATCTCTAGTGAAGCCAATTAACCTCCGAACCTGTACGTCTTTGGAGTGTGGGAGGAAACCTGAGCACATGGAGAAAACCCAGGTGATCATACAAACTCCGTACAGACAGCACCTGTAGTCAGAATCGAACCTGGGTCCCTTGCCCTGCAAGGCAGCAACTCTGCCACTCTGCCACCATGATGAACATGATATCATGATGAACATCATAATTGACCAATAACTTTAGAATTATGGTGAGCGGCATTTAAGGATTAAATGTACAAGCAATCAGCAAATAAGATGACTTGTATTGTTCACAGATTATTAACCTCGTTCGGTTTTGCCACAGTAATTCCACATTAACTGCAGAGCAATTATAAGCTTACAGCTAAGATCAGTGTTGTCAAATTATATAGACAGATAAGATTAATTTCAGAACTAATTCTAGAGAGTTGAGAGTCAATCGCAGGGAGGAATCAGGCTTTTTACATTAAATTCATATGCATGTTGTGTATATAGAAAACATAATTTAAATGACCTTATCATTATGAATAATAATTGCAAAAATGCAGGTACATAGATTGCAATATTATTCCCATGCTAAACCATTCACTGAATTTCTATGTTAGTGACTAATCTCAGAATTCCTTCGGTTATACAGATTTCAGTAATAATCGATCATTTAAAATGAATATTAATAAAAATTGTAATTGAGTGAGACCACAGGCAAACTGGTAGAACAGCACCTCCCTCATATTTCACTTGAGCAGCTTACAACCCAGTGGTATGAATGTTGAAGGTAGACAAAAGTGCTGGAGAAACTCAGCGGGTGCAGCAGCATCTATGGAGCAAAGGAAATAGGCAACGTTTCGGGCCAAAACCCTTCTTCAGACTGGTATGAATGTTGATTTCTCTCATTTCAAGTAGCTCCTGCATTACCTGCCCTTTTCTCCCTCCCACCCTAGTGGTCCTACCAGATTCAATGTTTGCATCCTCGTATCCCTCTCGTTATCACACCTACCCCGGCCAACAATGGGCCATTATGGGCTCCACCCTTCCCGAGGTCATCTCTGGCCAGCCCTGATTTGTTCTGGCCTTTTCACACCTCCAATTTATTCCATCTCTACTTTCAATCTGAAGAAGGATTCTGACCGGAAACATCACCTATTTCTCTCCAGAGATGCAGCCTGAATTACACGTGCATTTTGTGTCTGTTCATGGTATAAACCAGCATCTGCAATTCCTTCCTCATCTTCCTGCCTTATCAGATTCCATCATGCAGATCTCTGTCTTTTCCACTAACCACCTCCAGCCTTTCTGACCATCTCCATCCCTCTCTCACCCCTTCCCCCTCACCTCTTTCTACCAACTATCTCCTCTTCACTCCAGAATGAATAGGGCTCTTTCGATTTTAGAGATACATAGTGGAAACAGACCATTCGGCCCAGTGAGTCCACACTGACTAGCGATCACCTCATACAGCGACACTATCCTACACACTAGGGACAGAATACAATTTCACTGGAGGCAAATACCCTACAAACCCGCACGTCTTATGAGTGTGGAAGGAAACCGGAGCACTCAAAGAAGACCCATGCGGTCGCAGGGAGAACATACAAACTTCGTACAGACAGCACTCGTAGTCAGGATTGAACCCAGTTCTCTGGCGCTGTAAGGCAGCAACTCTATCGCTGCGCCACTGTGCCAACCCCAAGCGCCCCTATGCCACTGTGCCGCCACTATGCTCCACTCCTGACCTGAAACATTACCTATCCATTTCCCTCCACAGATGCTGCCTGATCCGCTGAGGTCCTCCAGCATTTTGTTTTTTTTTGCCCTAACAAGATTATTTTTTAACTTCATCTGACAATTTTGTAGTCATGGTAACAGGACCTATAGAAAAACTCCACAGAGTGCAGCTGATCTCAATTACTCATTTATACATTTCAGTTTTTTCACTAAACATTAGATGTAAGGAATGTCATTCAAGGTGCCATTATTTCCACAGAGAGCCACCGAAACCCTTTCCATGTGCGTGATCTCGTTAAATTGCTGCAGACAATTGGAGTGACTCTGAAGAAATCTCTATAGAAAATATCAAGCTTAAGGCTGAAATTTTTGGACGACGAGAATCTTTTAACGACTGTTCATCAAGCCCAGTTTATGAAACACACATTTGCTCGCTTAGCGATCCAAAGATTCATGGATGCAATATTGATTTATCATTATCAAATTTATTCTATAATTTTGAGAACGTTGCTCCTCAAAAACTGTTGGAGGGAGTTTTTTCTTGGGTTTTTTTAGTTTGTTAAATGTTATCTGTGAGTATTGTGTTTACAGGCCTGTTATGCTGCTGCAAGTAAGGATTTCACTGTTCCATTGTGGACACATATAACAATTAAATACTTCCCTACCCCAACCCAAAACACAACCAGTCTGAAGGGTACTGACCCAAAATGTTACCTATCTGTGTTCACCAGAGATGCTGCCTTACCTGCTGAGTTACTCCAGCACTTTGCATCTTTCTTAATTAAACACTCTTGACTTAAAACAAATTTGGACAGGTACATGGATAGGCTAGGTTTAGAGGGATATGGGCCAAACACAGGAAGGTGGGACTAGTGTAGATGAAGCATGTTGGGCGGTGTGGGTAAGTTGGGCCGAAGGGCCCTGTTTCCACGCTGTAAGACTGTATGACTCGTGACCCTCATTCCTGATCATCACTGTTCTATCACAAGCTGTATAAGGAATCGCCAATGTTGCATAAAGGATCGCCTATGTTCTCACTCCAGAAATTCAGCTCCATTGGCTTTTATTGTGCCAAGTGTAGGAAGAAAAGTCAACTTGCAGGAAACAAGTTCTTCTTTATGTTTATTTATAAAGATTATTTTTCAACTTGACTACCTTTCTGAAGTCAACAGAATTGAATTTCGAACGTCACTCTTGAACTGCTAACATTCAAAGATAAACTTAACCTTATTTGCCCTTGGCTGGGGAACGGTTGCGTTAAGCATCACTAACTTCCGTGCCATCACCTGTGGCTTCTTTCTATGTATGAATCTTGATAGTGGTGGTCAACCAGCAACATTCAGTCCCTTGCAAGGGGCGACATAGAAACAGGAGTCAGTGGAGTCAGTATGGATAAAACTAAGGAGTTGTAAGGGTAAAAATACCCTAATGGGACTTATCTACAGGCCCCCAAACAGTAGCCAAGATATAGCGTGCAAGTTAAAATTGGCATGCCGTAAAGGTAATACTACGGTTGTTAAGTGAGATTACAACATGCAGATAGACTGGGAAATCAGGTTGGTACTGGACCCCAAGAAAGGGAGTTTGTAGAGCAGCTTGTACTGGAGCCTACCAGGGAGAAGGCAATTCTGGATTTAGTGTTGTAATGAACCGCATTTAATAAGGGAACTCGAGGTAAAGGAGCCATTAGGAGGTAGTGACCATAATGTGATAAGTTTTAATCTACAATTTGAGAGGGAGAAGGATAAATCGGAGGTGTCCGTGTTACAGTTGAACAAAGGGGACTATGGAGCCATGAGGGAGGAGCTGGCCAAAGTTGACTGGGAAGATACCCTAGCAGGGATGACAGTGGAACAACAATGGCAGGTATTTCTGGGAATAATATAGAAGGTGCAGGATCAGTTCATTCGAAAGAGGAAGAACGATCCCAACAGGAGTAAGGAGCAACCGTGGCTGACAAAGGACGTCAGGGACAGTATAAAAATAAAAGAGATGTACAACATAGCAAAGATGAGCGGGAAGCAAGAGGATTGGGTAGCGTTTAAAGAGCAACAGAAGATAACTAAAAAGGCAATATGGGGAGAAAAGGTGAGGTACGAAGGTAAGCTAGCCAAGAATATAAAGGAGGATAGTAAAAGCTTCTTTAGGTATGTGAACAGGAAAAAAATAGTTAGGACCAAAGTTGGACCCATACAGACTGAAAAAGTTGAATTTATTATGGGGAACAAGGAAATGGCAGATGAGTTGAACAGGTACTTTGGATCTGTCTTCACTAAGGAGGACACAAACAATCTTCCTGATGTACTAGTGGCCAGAGGATCTGGGATAACGGAGGAACTGAAGGAAATCCACATTAGGCAGGAAATGGTGTTGGGTAGACTGATGGGATTGAAGGCTGATAAATCCCCAGGGCCTGATGGTCTGCATCCCAGGGTATTTAAGGAAGTGGCTCTAGAAATCGTGAATGCATTGGTGATCATTTTCCAATGTTCTATAGATTCGGGATCAGTTCCTGTGGATTGGAGGGTAGCTAATGTTATCCCACTTTTTAAGAAAGACGGGAGAGAGAAAACTGGGAATTATAGACCAGTTAGCCCGACGTCGGTGGTGGGGAAGATGCTGGAGTCAATCATAAAAGATGAAATAGCCGCACATTTGGATAGCAGTAACAGGATTGGTCTGAGCCAGCATGGATTTATGAAGGGGAAATCATGCTTGACTAATCATCTGGAATTTTTTGAGGATGTAACTAGGAAAATGGACAAGGGAGGGCCAATGGATGTAGTGTACCTGGACTTCCAGAAATCATTTGATAAGGTCCCACATAGGAGATTAGTGGGCAAACTTAAGGCACATGGTATTGGGGGTATAGTGCTGACATGAATAGAAAATTGGTTGGCAGACAGGAAACAAAGAGTAAGGATTAACGGGTCCCTTTCAGAATGACAGGCAGTGACTAGAGGGGTACCGCAAGGCTCGTTGCTGGGACCGCAGCTATTTACAATATACATCAATGATTTAGATGAAGGGATTCAAAGTAACATTAGCAAATTTGCAGATGGCACAAAGCTGGGTGGCAGTGTGAACTGTGAGGAGGATGCCATGAGAATGCAGGGTCCTGGTGAGACCATACCTGGAGTATTGTTGGATGTTGGACAGGTTGGGTGAGTGGGCAGATGCATGGCAGATGCAGTTTAATGTGGATAAATGTGAGGTTATCCACTTTGGTAGCAAAAACCGGAAGGCAGATTACTATCTAAATGGTGTCAAGTTGGGAAATGGGGAATTACAAAGAGATCTGGGGGTCCTTGTACATCAGTCTATGAAAGTAAGCATGCAGGTACAGCAGGCAGTGAAGAAAGCGAATGGCATGTTGGCCTTTATAACAAGAAGTGTTGAGTATAGGAGCAAAGAGGTCCACCTGCAGTTGTACAGGGCCCGAGTGAGACCACACCTGGAGTATTGTGTGCAGTTTTGGTCTCCACATTTGAGGAAGGACATTCTTGCTCCTGTAGGAGTGCAACGTAAGTTCACAAGGTTAATTTCCGGGGTGGCGGCACTCTCATATGCTGAGAGAATGGAGCGGCTGGACTTGTATACTCTGGAATTTAGAAGGATGAGAGGAGATCTTATCGACACATGTAAGATTATTAAAGGTTTGGACATGCTAGAGGCAGGAAACATGTTCCCAATGTTGGGGGAGTCCTGAACCAGGGGCCACAGTTTAAGGATAAGGGGTAAGCCATTTAGAACAGAGATGAGGAAACACTTTTTCATACAGAGAGTTGTGAGTCTGTGGAGTTCCCTGCCTCAGAGGGTGGTGGAGGCCGGTTCTCTGGATACTTTCAAGAGAGAGCTAGATAGGGCTCTTGAAGATAGCGGAGTCAGAGGATATGGGGAGAAGACAGGAATGGAGTACTGATTGTGGATGAATAGCCATGATCACATTGAATGGCGGTGCTGGCTCGAAGAGCCTAATGGCCTACTCCTGCACCTATTGTCTATTGTCTATTTTGTAACATGAAATAGTTCACGTTGTGAATTATCGGAGTCTGCTTAGACACTCCCCCAGCATACACAGTTGTTGGAGGGAACAGTGTCTTTGACCTGGATGAAATAGAGAAACATAGAAACTTAGAAAATAGGTGCAAGAGTAGGCCATTTACCCTTTCAGGCCTGCACCACCATTCAATGTGATCATGGCTGATCATCCAGAACCAGTTCTTGCTTTCTTCCCATATCCCTTGATTCCGTTAGCCCAAAGAACTAAATCTAGCTCTCTCTTGAATATATCCAATGAATTGGCTTCCACTGTCTTCTGTTTTTCCTCATCTCAGTCCTAAATGGCCTGCCTCTTATTCTTAAACTGTGACCCCTGGTTCTGGACTCCCCCAACATCGGGAACATTTTTCCAGCATCTAGCCTGTCCAATTCCTTAAGGATTTTATATGTTTCTATAAGATATCCTCTCATCCTTCTAAATTTCAGTGAACATAAGCCCAGTCGATCCATTCTTTCATCATATGTCAGTCCCGCCGTCCTGGGAATTAACCTGGTGAACCTATGCTACACTCCCTCAATAGCAATAATGTCCTTCCTCAAATTAGGAGACCAAAACATCCCACAATACTCCAGGTATGGTCTCACCAGGGCCCTGTACAACTGCAGTAGGACCTCCTTGCTCCTAAACTCAAATCCTCTCACTATGAAGGCCAACATGCCATTTGCTTTCTTCACTATCTGCTGTACCTGCATGTTTACATTCAGTGACTGACGTACAAGGACACTCAGGTCTTGTTGCACCTCACCTTTTCCTAATCTCACACCATTCAGATAATAGGCCTGGAACCTCATATTTAGCTTGGGTAGCTTACACCGCAGCAGTATGAACATTGACTTCTCTAACTTCAAATAGCCCTTGCTTTCCCTCTCTCTCCATCCCTTCCCCCTTCCCAGTTCTCCCACCAGTCTTACTGTCGCTGACTACATTCTATCTCTGTCTCGCCCACTCCCCTGACATTAGTCTGAAAAAGGGTCTAGACTCAAACCATTACCCACTCCTCTCCGGAGATGCTGCCTGTACTGCTGTTACTCCAGCATTTTGTGTCTATCATTCAGATAATAATCTGCCTTCTAGTTCTTGCCACCAATTTGGATAATCTCACATTTAAACACATTATACTGCATCTGCCATGCAACTGCGCACTGACCCAAGATATGCAAGTCACCCTGCATCCTCCTCGCAGCTCACACGGCCACCCAGCTTTGTGTCATCTGCATTCTTGGAAATGTTACATTTAAGTGTAATCCACAAACTTGGAGATATTACATTTATGATGGGCAGCACACCAAAGAAATTTCGTAGAGTAGTAGTGAGTTTCTCAAACAAGTGGCTTTATTTAAGACCTCCACAATATATACTGAGAAACACTCTGAGAACCCAAAGTGATTTGACGATTCGTGGCACTCACAGTATTTTTATATTTTCACGTGGATTTTACATTTTTTGAATAATTCATCAGTACTCAATGTCCCTTTGTAGCCTTTCATCCTTGCTTTTCTCCAGAGTTAACTTTAACCTTCTATTTCCTGTTACTTGGAAAACCATTCATCAGACAAATGGATGAAATAGAAACATGGAAAATAAGTACGGGCACATCCTTCCTCAGATAGCGAGAGATGAATTTTTTAAAGATTGGATTCGCAAGCAACTGCAGATGCTGGAATCGTAAATAAAACACAAAGTGCTGGAGGAACTGAGGAAGTCAGTCAGCATCCATGGAGGGGCTGGACAGGCGACGTTTCAGATCAGACTGGAGAAGGATCCCGATCAGAAATATCACCCGTCCATTCACTCCCCAGATGCTCCCTGACCCGTTGAGTTCCTCCGGCACTCTGTGTTTTGCTCGATCTATAAAAATTTGTGCTTGGCAAGGTTTAGTTCCACACTGCGCAAACTGAAACTTAAACCTTGATTAGAGCCCTGGGAATTGGAACAATTAGAAATGGCTGTAGTTCACCAAAATGATCTTCTTCTTCTTCCAGGAAGAAGAAAAACTTGAACTCGATGAAGCTTTAATTTATGAGGAAGATTTTGAGGTCACAAACATGGCTGACGAAATGGAAGGGGGAACTCGGCAAAATGTTCTTCGCAGGATAGCAGCATACGCATCGTCATTAAAAGAATTTGTTGGCAATATTATAACAACCACTGGAAAAGTAGTTGTCACCATTTTACTTGGTTTAACAGGTTTGTATGCGTAGGATTATAATCCACAGCCTTGTGGTGTTTGTAAACAAATACTTTTCTAAATTCCTTTGCTCCATTTTAAACATGTAATGAATGTAGATTATCAGAAGTACATAACTGATTAAGAATCCGTCATCTTTCATTCTCAGCTTTCTCCCTCTCCCTTTATTCGGATGCCCTATTGAACTCAGCGAGTCAGGCAGCAGCCCTGGAGAACATGGATAGGTGACGGGAAGTCTGAAGAAGGGTCCCGACCCGAAACGTCACCTACCCATGTTCTGCAGGGATGCTGCCTGACCCGCTGAGTTACTCCAGCAACGAGTGTCGTCTTCTGTGAACTAGCATCTGCAGTTCCTTGTGTCTCCTTTGATGGCTTTTTTGTTTTTCTTGGTCTGCAGGTATAACGCTACCATCTCTGACCTCAGGTGTATACTTCTTTGTGTTTTTGGGGTTGTGTACATGGTGGTCCTGCGGGAAACAGTTTGATCCGCTGATATTCAGCTGTCTGTGTGTGTTAATGGCCATATTCAGTGCAGGACACCTAATTGGACTCTACCTTTACCAGTTGCAATTCTTGCAGGAGCTCGTTCCACCGGGTGACTTTTATGCAAGGTAAGCAACAGCTGACTACAGACTTTAGAGATATAGCATGAAAACAGGCCCTTCAGCCTATCCAGTCCACGACGACCAGCGATCACACATTTACACTTGTTCTATGTTATCCTACTTTTGCATCCTGCACACTTTAGACTTTAGAGATACAGTATGTAAACGATAAGTTCACGTCGACCAGCGATCACCCCGTACACTAGCACTATCCTACACACTAGGGACAATTTACAATTCACAGAAGCCTATTAACCTTCAAACCTATACGTCTTTGGAGTGTGGGATGAAACCGGAGCACCTAAAGAAAAGCCACAGAGAGAACAAGCAAACCACACAAACAGCACCCATAGTTAGTATCGAACCGGGTTCTGTGGCGCTGTAAGGCAGCAACTCTACCGCTGCGCCACTGTTACAGTGAACATTAATCTGGCAATCTCTTTATCCTAAAATAGGCAATCTCAATCTGCCATAAAACTTACTGGGGAGAAGCAAAATAATTGCCAGCAAACAAATGAAAGTCAAAACAGATTTTTGTTAAAGACAAAATTTGACAAACTTGATTAAGATCTTCAATGATACAAGAGAGGCATAGATAGACAACCAGGGCATTTCTCCCAGGGTGGAAATGACCAACACTAGAGGGCATAGCTATAAGATGAGAGGGGGGAAAGTTCAATGCAGATGTGGGGGGTAAGTGTTTTACACAGAGTGATGGGGGCATGGGACGTATTGCCAAGGGTGGTGGTGGAGGCAGATATGATAGTGGTGTCTAAGAGGCTTTTAGATAGTCACATGGAAGAGTCGAGAATAGAGGGATATGGATCATGCACAGGCAGATGAGATCCGTTTAACGAGGCATAATGCATAGGAAGGAGCAAGTTAATGGATGTTTTTAGGGTGGAGATAGACAAATTCTTGATTTGCAAGAGTGCCAGGGGTTATGGGGCGAAGGCAGGAGAATGGGGTTGAGAGGGAAGGATTGATCAGCCATAAATTGAATGGCAGAGTGGACCTGATGGGCCGAATGGCCTAATTCTGCTCCTAGCACCTGCAAACTTATGAACTGCAGATGCTGGTCTATACCGGATAGCCACAAAATGATGGTGTAATTAGCGGGTCAGGCAGCATCTCTCGAGAAAAAGAATAGGTGATGTTTCGGGTTTGAAGAAGGCTGGGCTGAAGGGCGTGTTTCCATGTTGTATCTTTCAGTCAATCAGACAGGTAAAAATCCCAAATGGAGCCAACAAATTTTCAACATTGAATAAAGAACAGAAAATGGAGCTGGCTCACGTAATCGTTTTTATTTCACTCTCCGAATATTCAATGGGCCCAGGTGAATCAGTGCCTCTTGGCGCAAATGAGGCCAATAAATGTTAATAGTCTGTTTCTTAAATATGAATATAATAAAGTTCTTGGCACTGTACCTAACTTCATCTGGAAAAAGGTTTTCCACAGCAGAGTTGCCATTTTATTTTTATGCATGACTGGTTTTACAGTTCCCTTGGGTTAAATTTTTCATTTGAAAGTTTAACACCATATCTGCTGTGACTGATGCAGCAAATGGTTAATTTATTTCGCTGATCATTAATTGATTGTTCAGGGGAGGGAAGGCGCAGACATTAGAGCTGGAACTAAAGGACGTCACGGTGCCGCAGCGGTAGTTGCTGGCTTACAGCGCCAGAGACCCAGGTTCGATCCTGGCTATGGGTGCTGTCTGTACGGAGTTTATACGTTCTCCCAGTGACCACGTGGGTTTACTCGGGATGCCCCGATTTCCTCCCATACACCAAAGATGTACAGGTTCGTAGGTTAATTCGGCTTCGGTAAAAATTAATTAAATATCCCTCGTCTGGAGGATAGTGATAGTGTACAGGGATCACCGGTTGGCGTGGGCCGAAGGGCACGTTTCCACGCTGTATAATTAAAAACCAAAGATCAAGACGAAAAAGGCAAACCTTGTTACACCATCTGTTCCCCATATTGTTAAGTTACATAATAAAATTGAGCTCATAATCTTGGCTGACACTGTTTAGGTTTAGGTTTTATTACTGTCACATGTACTGATGTAGAGTGAAAGCTTTTGTTTTCCAAGCTCTCCAGACTGAACAGTTATACCGTACGTAAATGCAATCATGCCAAATTCAAATACAATAGATAGAGGGGAAGATGTGCAGAATATAGTTCTCTACATTGTAACGCATTGCAGTGCATCAGTTCCATGGTATTATTTGAGGGTGGTTGTGTTGCCAGAGGCACCTTCATTTAGATGAAGAAAGAGTGGTCCTTGTGGCCACCCAAGTCCACAGAAATAGATCCACTATAAGCATGTAGTTTTGCCCACCATGTTATAGGAAATGTTGTCAAGTTTTAAAGGGTTCGGAGAATATTTATCAAGATGTAGAGCAGAGGGATCTAGGAGTGCAGGTGCATGGTTCCTTGAAGGTGGAGTTGCAGGTAGGTCGGGTGGTCAAAAAGGCGTTTGGCACATTGGCCTTCACCAGTCTGAATATTGAGTATAGAAGTTGGGAGATCATGTTGCAGTTGTATAAGATGTTGGTGCGGCCGTATTTAGAGTTTTGTGTTCAGTTCTGGGCACCATGTTATAGAAAATATGTTGGCCAGCTGGAAAGGGTACAGAGAAGATTTACAAGGATGTTGCCAGGGCTAGAGAGTCTGAACTATAGGGAGAGGTTGAGTAGGTTGGGACTCTATTCCCTGGAACACAGGAGGATGAGGGGTGATATTATTGAGGTGAATAACATCATGAGAGGAATAGAACGGGTAGATGCACAGAGTCTCTTGCTCAGACTAGGTAAATCAAGGACCAGAGGACATAGGTTTAAGGTGAAGGGGAAAAGATTTAATAGGAATCTGAGGGGTAACAATTTTCACACATAGGGTAGTGGCTGTATGGAACAAGCAGCCAGCGGAGGTAGTTGAGGCAGGGACTATCCTAATGTTTAAGAAACAGTTGGACAGGTACATGGATAGGACAGGTTTGGAGGGATATGGACCAAATGCTGGCAGGTGGGACTAGTGTAGCTGGGACATGTTGGCCGGTGTGGACAAGTTGGGCCGGAGGGCCTGTTTGCACACTTATGATTCTATGGTGCTAGGACTCGAGGGACTGAGCTATACCGAGAGGTTGAGCAGGCCAGGACTTTATTGCTTGGAGGGCAGGAGGATGATGGGTGATCTTATAGAAGTGTTAGTGTACGGGCGATCGCTGGTCGGCGTGAACTCAGTGGGCTGACAGGGCCTGTTTCCAAGCTGTATTTCTGAAGTCTAAATAATAAAATATTTACATTCTGATGGTACTCTAGTTTCCTCCCACACTTCAAAGACGTAAGGGTTTTTTGGTTGATTGTCTTTGGTAAAATTGTACATTTTCCCGAGTGAATATAGGATAGTGTTAGTGTGCCGGGATCGCCGGTCGGCGCGGACTCGGTAGGTCAACGGGCCTGTTTCCGCGCTGTATCACTGAACTAAAACTAAAACAATCTGTATTTCCTCTTCTCCTCAACCCTTCTGTCAATGGAAACCATTTTGCTTTGTTGTGTCCCTTGCTAATTATTAATATCTCTGTTGTTTTCAATAAAAATATAATTGTAATGCCATTATTATTGCAGCTTTGGCCCTGGTAATAAGGTAATCATCTTTCCTTTAACAGGTTGTTTGGTGTATCGCCAGTGATTCAAACAAACTGCACAACAACATGGATGATTATAGCCAACCCCAAGATGTCTTGGCCCCAACATGTTAACCCTATAATGCTGTTATTATTGTACTACACCCTGGCAACACTTATCCGTCTCTGGCTTCAAGAGCCTATTGTAACGGTGGGCAGTGTTCATCATTTATAGAACTTATTCTTGCATTGTTTGTTGACTTGAAGAGCCATGTACTTGACATTAACAATCCATTACCCATCCTGAAGTGGACAGCGGACAATGGTGCAGCTGGCAGAGCTGCTACCGACCGCACAGTGCCAGTGACCCGGGTACGATCCCGACCTGTCTGTGTGGAGTTTACAGGTTCTCCCTGGGTGATTTTGACCATGTTTCATCATCATAATTTGATGCGTTTCAAATCTTTTCATACCTCTAGGTCCCCTCTCCCCTGACTCTTCAGTCTGAAGAAGGGTCCTGACCCAAAACGTCACCTATTCCTTTTCTCCAGACATGCTGTCTGACCCGCTGAGTTACCCCAGTATTTTGTGGCGATCTTTGGTGGAAACCAGCATCTGCAGTTCCTTCCTACACATCCTGGCCTTGTGATTTTCCTCCGGGTGCTCCAAGATTCCTCCCACGTCCCAAAGACATGCGGGATTATGGGTTAATTGTCCTCTATAATTTTCCTGCAGTGTGGACATGAAAGTGCAATAATAGGACTAGTGTGAGCGGGTGATCGATGATCAGCGTAGACTCAGTGGGTCGAAGGGCCTGTTTCCACTCTGCATCTTTCAATCGAACAATGGATCGATCAATCAATTAATCAATCTCAGGCTTTTTTAACTCTTTTTTTTCATAGAAGATATAAAACATAGAACACTACACACAGGAATGGGCCATTTAGCCTACAATGTTTGTGCTGAACATGATGCCTAGCTGAACTGATCTTATCAGCCTGCACATAATCTATATCCTTCTATTCTCTGCATATCCATGTGTCTACCTGAAAGCCTCTTATCATTTACCTGTCTCCACCACACCTGGCAACACGTTGCAAGCGCCCACACCCTCTGTGTAAACAAACATGCCCCACACACATCTCCTTTAAACTGCTCCTCACCTTAAAGCATCGCTCTCTACTCCCACCCTTTCATAGAAACATAGAAACATAGAAGAATAGGTGCAGGAGTAGGCCATTCGGCCCTTCAAGCCTGCACCGCCATTCAATATGATCATGGCTGATCATCCAACTCAGTATCCCGTTCCTGCCTTCTCTCCATATCCCCTGATCCCTTTAGCCACAAGAGCCACATCCAACTCCCTCTTGAATATAGCCAATGAACTGGCCTCAACGACCATCTGTGGCAGAGAATAGTAAGATTGAACGAGAACTTACCAGTTCGAAGGTTGATCTTTATTTCATGAGGAGTCGAAGTGAGGGATTTCGTGAAGAGCCCGCCGGCGCGCATGCTCGACATACTTCAAAGTAGCGGCGTGGAATCACAGAAACCAATCAAAAGAAATGACTTCACATAGTAAGAATGAAAACGACTAAGATTACCAGATGAAGGTGATTGAGGGTTGGGCGAGGAGGGCACGAAATCTCTCACTTCGACTCCTCATGAAATAAAGATCAACCTTCGAACTGGTAAGTTCTCGTTCAATCTTACTATTTCATTTCGGAGTCACGTGAGTGACTTCGTGAAGACTTCAAAGCTTCTGTGATGACACGCCCTGGACCACGTCCATGCTGTCACACCACTACCAGGGATGGATGGGAGGAATAACGTGCTGACTAGTCCATACTGCAAAACAAATCATATTTATTAACAACAAATTAAAACCCCTTATTCGGGGACATCTCCACGTTCTTGCCCCGCATCTAGTACGGCTTCTGCGAACTGTAGAGGCACAGCGACGGGCCGGTTGTAGAAACGCTGGAACACCGCTTCATTAGCCCATCCTGCTGTGGCGAGAATATGGTCCATGGGCACCTCCATGACCCTCGCCGCCGACGTCGATGCAGCCCTGGTGGAATGAGATTTGAACACATTAGTGTCGATACCTGACTTACCCAAGACGACTCGAAGCCACCTGGATATCGTCTGTGTTGTCACTCGATGGTGAGGTCTCTTATGAGTGACAAGCAGGTATCTCTCCTTTCCTCTGATGCTTGCCGTCACCTTGACGTAGTAACGGATGTGGGAGGCTAAACATAGCCTAGCATCTGCGGGGTATGCCGGGAACTTCAGCTGCAGCCCTGTGCACCCAGGTCTATGCTGCTTTAGTAGCTCGTCAACAAAGAAAACTACTTCTGTGGGGGTAGACATCATTCTGTCGACACGTAGTTTATGGAGTGTCTGTACCCTCTGTGCTGAAGTCAGCGCTAGTAACATCACCAGTTTCATGGTGAGTTTGTCCAGCTGGAGCCCTTCCATGGGGGACCACGTCCTGAGCAGAGCTAAAACTACCCTGACATCCCAGGTGATATTGTAGCGTGGTGTAGGCGGATTCGTATTGAAAATACCCCGCATGAGCCTGGACACTAGCTTGTTGGATCCCACCTCAATATTGAGGTAGAATGATAGAGCGCTCCTGGCGCTGTTGATGGCACTGTAGCTTAAGTGTTCATCATGGCGCAACCCCGCGAGGAATTCCAGGACGTCGGTTATAGTCACAGCATCGTACGTGATGCGAGAGCGGCTGCAGAAGGCTTCCCACTTCCTGATGTGAGAGCGGTATCTTCGCCTTGTAGACTCTCGGCACGACGCTGCAATGGTATCCATGGTCCGGGTAGAAAGGCCGTATCCAACTAAAGGCCGATTCAGAATCTGCAAGCCAACAAATTTAAATAGCCATGGCAGGGATGTGGCTCCCCTGAAACAGGGTGAGTAACTAATTCTGGGCTACCCTGCAAACGGACCCAAGGTTCACTGAGCGTGTCAAAGACCATCGGATACCACGGCTGTGTAGGCCAGTCGGGTATGATAAGGATGCCCTTGGCACCATCCATCTTAAATTTTCGTAATACCCGACTGATGAGGCAAAACGGAGGGAATGCATAGAAAAAGCAATTCCCCCAGTCTAGCGAGAATGCATCTAACGCTATAGCCCCAGGATCTGGTTCCCACGAGACGTAGGTTGGTACCTGATGGTTCAACCGGGACGCAAAAAGGTCAATGTCCGGTTTCCCAAATTTGGCTGTGATTTTTGCAAAAATGTCAGGATGTAACATCCATTCAATATTATCATTGAACTTGCGTGACCTGGCATCCGCCACAAAATTAAGCTCACCTGGCAAATAGGTGGCTGAAATCCAAATGTCTCTCTTGACACACCAGAGTCAAATTGAATTAGCCAATTTATCACATGAAACTGACCTGGTACCGCCCATGTGATTTAAATACGCCACCGCTGTGGTGTTGTCTATTTGGAGCCGGACATGTGCTCCAAAGATCTTGGAACAATATGCACAAAGTCCGTGAAACGCTGCAAGCAGCTCCAAATAGTTGATCCCTTGTGATACCAACATTGTATTCTCAAGGGTATCCCATCGGCCCCCACAACTAGAATGTTGATTCGTAGCTCCCCAGCCATCAGAGCTCGCATCAGTTTGTAAGTATATCATCGGTTTCGCCTCAATAATAGTTTTAAACGAGTTACTAATGTGGCAAACCCACCATCGTAACTCATCCAATGCTGCAGGCGGCAGCTGCATTGATCGATCATAATGACCAGCATGCCGTCGCAGCGCAGCAATCTTGGCTCTCTGCAAGTTTTGATAATGCAGAGGTCCATACCGGGCTGCCGGAAACAAAGCCACAATCTTGCCAATGACAGTAGCTGTGTGACGAATCGATGGTATACGAATATTGAGTAAATCTGTACACACCTGTGTTACCTCCTCAATTTTTTAATTGGTATGGTGACTCTCATGCTAATGGAATTCACCTGGAACCCCAGATAATTAATTACCTGGGTGGGGCAGAACTTAGATTTTTCTGGATGAACAATGAACCCAAGCTGTTGGAACAAATTGACCGCAGCTGCAACCCCTTGTTGAGCTGATTCCAAGGTGTGTCCGATAATTAAAATATCATCTAAATAGGCCATAACGATATGATGTCGTTGTCTTAAATAAGCCATAATTGGCTTCACCAATTTAGTAAATAATCGAGGGGCTGTGGTGAGCCCATTAGGCAACGCCCTATATTGCCACAGCTGGTCCATCCAGATAAATTTTAAGAACCTTCTGTAATATTTTTGCATGGGTACGGTATAGTACGCATCCTGTAAATCAATACATGCCATAAAGCACCCTTGTGAGATCAATGATTTGGCCGTTTCAAACGTGTCCATTTTAAAATGAGTATATGTTACAAAGTTATTCAGAGTGGTCAGATCAATAATGACTCTACAGCCTCCATCTTTCTTAGGTCGGGTAAAAATATTGGAAACAAATTCAACGGGCTCATGAACCGTTTTCTCTATGACCCCTTTCTGTTCCAACCTTAAAATTTCCTTATAGCCTACGGACTGTTCCGCAGCCGTTAGTTTAAACATACGACCCGGTCTATGCTGAGACGGAGGGATGTCCCCATTAATAAACTCAATGCTATGGCCCTGAATATTCCGTAACACATACTCATCACTGGTAATATCACCCCATGCACCCGCAAACAACCGCAAACGCCCACCAACATGTGAGGTTAAACAAAGAGAAAAAAGAGAACCAGACCGCCTCACCTCTGTGGTTACCGGCGGTCCCTGACACGAGTGGGTGGACGTAGAGGTGCTGGGTTGGTTTGAGGTCGTGGCGTCCTCATTTTCCATCTCGGCTTCTGCCGAGCCTGTCCTAAAAAAGACCCCTGTGGTTGGGGTGGTTGATATCGGTTTGGAGCTGGAGGGTAATTCCTGGTAGACGTGCTGGCAGACCCTCGTGAGCGGCCAAGCGGAGCTTTGGAGCTCGATGGCGTGGGGGCACTCTGAGAGCGCATGAGCCCCACGGTCTTGGCTTGTTCATCAAGCTCTCTGACCCTTTTGGCAAGGTCTTCGCCAAAGAGCTGACGGGGCGGCGGCGGCGGCGGTGGTTTGCACAACCCTGCAAATTTGGGGTTGAGCGCTGGGCGGATGCTATTTTTCCGAAAGCCGTTGATTTCATTTTGAGTAGCGCATAGAAGCGCCAGAGCATCCTCCTGGTCCAAATTAAGCTCCTCTCCGTCGGCCGACCGCACAAAAGCAGTAATCCCGGCCGTGAGGAGTTTCAGGATCCGCTGAATCTTTAGTTCCTGCTGACGGATAGCCGCACTGATGTTGCCCCAGATTGGCGTATTGACCACAGGCACGTTGAGGGAGTTGCAGTTTGATGGAGCCTTGTGACGGCTCATGGCTTGTAGTAGAACTTCCTCCTGAAGCTGGTGATTATTTAGGAAGTCCACAGTGGCTGCCAGTTTTGTATTGATAGGAAGCCCCAAGGAATGAGGGGCTGCAAACTTGGTGGCCACATCGAGGAGGTCCTCCGCCGGTAACTCAGGCGGGGGTGGGATGGGATCGACCACTGCCTCCTCGTCCTGCTGCTCCAGGCTGGTGTATGAAGCTGGTGATGAAGCCCTGTGCCTGTCGCTGCTGGATGCCTGTTGTTGTTGAAGGAGACGTTCCAGCAGCCGCTCTATACGGTCAATACGCCCTTCACCCTGAACACTCAGGTGGTCGGAGTCCTCCAGCTCTGAAAATTGGCCGGGGCTCCTGTCATCGGCCCGCACCTCGTCGAGGCCCTGCCGGTGCCGGTAGTTGTCGTCGACAGCCGCCGAGGCGAAACTGCGCGATTCCTGCACGGGCGTGTTCAACCGCCTCCGTATAGCGGGAGCGGAAGCCGTTGCCTCTAAGGACAGATGCGGCATGGTGTCGGCACCAGCCGAAGCCTGGATACCTTGGGCCCGTGCAGGCTTGCCAGCTGCCCACATCGTGGACTTTGCCGACGCATGGTCTCGCCCACCCATCCATGGGGGGCTCGGCGACCGTGACGGGACCCCCAACTGACTCGTCCCGGCGTCGGAAGTTGGGGGGCGACGGCTGGACCTCACAGCTGCCCCGGGTCCCGTCCTAGAACCTGACCGCTCCTTGGCGACAGGCAGAGCGTTAGCCCCGACAGGGTTAGGCTTTTGGGCTCCTGCCCTTCCCCTCCTCAGGGGGCTTCGTGAAGCGGGCCATGCAGCCGCACGGACCCTTCTGCTCGAGGCCGTCAGCAAGCCTGCTGACGACCTGACTGCCACGGCAGGGTCGTCCTGCTCTGGCGGCACACCACACTCCTCCTCGTCGAACTCCTCCGAGCTGTGGTGTGCGGGCGGGTCCGGACCTGAAAAAACAGAGCTCACCGACATCTCCGCCCTCGTTCCGGTCTGCGTTGCAGGTACCCCCGACAACTCTCGCTCCGGAACTGCTGGCCGGCGACTTCTCCTCGAACTCCGGCCTCTTAAACTCCCATCCATGTTCTTGCTGTGAAGCAAACACAACAAGAACCACCAACTTAAGGTAGCATACTTACCTGCGTGGTTCCCTTATGAAGGGCTGGCGAGGAGCACGCTCCTCCGTCAGCCGTCGCAGCAACGCGGTACGACGATATGTCGAGCATGCGCGCCGGCGGGCTCTTCACGAAGTCACTCACGTGACTCCGAAATGAAATTCCAGAGACTCACCACTCTCTGTGTAAAGAATGTTTTCCTCATCTCGGTCCTAAAGGAATTCCCCCTTATCCTTAGACTGTGACCCCTTGTTCTGGACTCCCCCAACATCGGGAACAATCTTCCTGCATCTAGTCTGTCCAACCCCTTAGTTCCTAAGCACCTACAATCAAATACATCATCTCAGCATCTACCCTATATGTTCAATAAGATTATCTGTGAAACGTCCAAACTCCACCCTACAAAGACTTGTCATCCCAAGAAGGAATCCAGTGAACCTTCTCTCCATTTCTTCAGAGGCAAATACAACCTTTGTAAACAATCTCGATGTGCATTCATCAAAACACAGTTAGTTGTCTTGCCTTCTTTTGTACTCTTACCCCTTAAATTCCACCCTGAGCAAAAGGTTCTGATTGTCTATTCCATCTCTGCCTCTCGTGATTTTATATATCAGGTCTCCACTCTGCCTCCGACAATCCAGAGAAAGCAATCCAGGTTCTTGTAGCTAATACCAGGCATCATCCTTGTAACCATCTTCTGCATTCTCTCCAAAGCTTCCACATCCTTCCTGTAACAGGGTGACATTATGAACCATTTTCAGAATTTCAGAGTGGAAGCAATAGGAGCAGGAGTAGGCCAATTGCTTCCATGACCCTGCTCCACAATGAAAAGGCCTTGTCTAACCTCAGCATTGCTTTCTGCTCCACATTCCCTATAAATTTTGATTCTCCTATAATCCAACCATCTATCTATTCCATTTTGAATTCACTTAACGACTAACTGGGTTAGAAATGTAAAGGATTCAGAACCTTGGAGAGAAAAAAAATTCCCACAGTTATAAAGTCATCCAGTGTGGAAATAGGCCCTTTGGCCCAACCTGCCCACATCGACCAACATGCCTCATCTACTCCATACCCCACCTGCCCGTGCTTGGCCCATAACCCTCACAACCTGTCCTATCCAAGTACCTGGCCAAATGTCTCTGAAATGTTATGATTGTACCAACCTCAACTACCTCTTCCGGCAGCATGTTCCATATACCCACCACTTTATATGTGAAAAAAGTACCCCTCATCTCAGTCCTAAATGGTCATCTCTTTATTCTGGGATCACCTACAATCAAATACATCCTCTCAGCATCTACCCTATATGTTCAATAAGATTATCTGTGAATTGTCCAAACTCCACCCTACACATACTTGTCATCCCAAGAAGGAATCCAGTGAACCTTCTCTCCATTTCTTCAGAGGCAAATACAACCTTTGTAAACAATCTCGATGTGCATTCATCAAAACACAGTTAGTTGTCTTGCCTTCTTTTGTACTCTTATCCCTCTTGCAATGAAGACCAACTTGAGGTCTGGTTGTTCTCTGAGGCCTTTACCTGAAAGAAAGAGAGCACATTACTGACCTAAGTTGTCTTCTGAAAAACCAGTAGAGATACTGTTAGAAATGTTAAGAGTTTGACTATTTCTTCATTGTAGTCAGAGTGTTTGCGTGAATAGTTTGTAAAATCCTGTTTTTTTTAACAGAACTTACAGAATAAGCAAGAGGAGGAAAATAATGAAAATGAGGAAGATGAGCAAAAGGAAGCACTTGAGTGTAATTCTTCAGTCACCGCTGAAGTGAGACGTAGCTTGTGGTCTTCAGCGCACTATGCAACAGATGAGAGAAGGGTAGGTACCTCTTAAACCACCAGACTCCTGATAGAAAACTTCAAACTCAATCTCAGTTCATCTAAATTGTTAAGGGGATACTGTTTTCCTTAGTTATGGTTTAATTTTGGGCTGCATGGATTCTCTAAGTGTAGCGGTTTCTTGTCTGCGTACATTTAGTAACATGAACACCACACTAATCTATACAGTATGTAGTGGCACCATAGTGCAGCGGTAGAGTTAATGCCCCTGTCCCAAAACCTCCGGCGACCTCATGGAAACCTTGGGTCGCGGGCAAGGTCACCAGAAGTTTCCGTTCAGGTTTCCTAAGTGGGACAGGGGCATTACTGCCTTACAGCACCAGAGACCCAGGTTCGATCCTGACTGCAGGTGCTGTCTGTACAGAGTTTGTACCTTCTCTCCGTGACCTGCATGGGTTTTTTCCGGGAGCTCTGATTTCCTCCCACACTCCAAAGACATACAGGTTGGTAGGCTAATCGGCTTGATATAATTGTAAATTGTCCCTAGTGTGTGTAGGATAATGCTGGTGTATGGGGATCACTGGTCGGCGCGGACTCAGAGGAATGAAGGGCCTGTCTCTCATGCTGTATCTCTAAACTAAATATAACTAAACTAAGTACAGTCAGATCAGCCATGTTCAGGTAAAGTATCATGCAGATGTTTAAATTAAATAATTAATAGGTTAATATTTGGTTAAAAATGTTCAGTGAGTACTTGTGAATGGTTCAAATTAGTTGTTCTGAAAGCTGGATTGTTTCATTATGGTTTTCAGACAATGTGTGAATCATGTGTGTTAAGTTACAATTTCCCTTTTATGTGGAATGGGGCGATTCTTAAAAGTACTTGCACATGTCCATCAGTGAAGAATATAATATATATACTTTCCAGTGTGATCATATTAAAAAAAGGATTAAGTACCTTGTAAAGAACTGAACAGAAATCCTTCTGTACCACAAACCTGGCATCCAGCATGGCCACAAATAGGCCTCAAAAACACCTTGGAAGGAACAGTGAATTTTGATTTTTTTTTGAAGAATTATTTAGAATCTTGCTTCACCTCCATAGGTTGACATAACATGAGGCAACGTTCTCCCTACGTGTCTCCACTGATATTTAACTTTCTAAGGAGTTTCCTTCCAGCCTGCTGTGGGAGGCGCCCCCTGGGCAGGGAGGTTAAAGATGGCCGGGGCAGGAGCAGGAGAACGGCTCACAGAATGACTAGACTGCAGCTGGGAACGTGAAATGGCACCAGAACCGGGCGACTTTTGCACATCAACTCAGTGGGCTGTTTCTATGCATTATTTACTTAACTGGGGATTGTACTTATGTATGACAATAATCTTACTGATCGGCATCAGTAAGAAGAAAAGGATACAAAAAAAGAATTTCATTGTATCTTGGTACACATGAGGGACAATTTACAATTTACAGAAGCCAATTAACCTGCAAACTTGCATGTCTTTGGAGTGTGGGAGCAAACTGGAGCACCTGAAGAAAACCCACGCAGGTCATGGGGAGAATGTATACGTTCAGCACCCATAGTCAGGATCGAACCTGGGTCTCTGGCGCTGTAAGGCAGCAACTCTACCTCTGCCCCACTGTGCAAGCTCTAAATGGTGATGATTCAAGCTGGTCGCTTTGTCTTGGATAGTGTTAAAATGTGTGGCTTTTATTGGAACTGCACACATCTTTGCAAATGGAGACTGTTCCATTAAGCTCTTGAACTGGAAGTGAATTTCTATGTATCATTAATCTACAGTATAAGCATTGCTCCTACTCTACCATCAGAAGATGACGTCCACATTGGAACATAGGTGTGGACCATTGAATCACTTGAGCCTATTTAGTCGTTATGGATGATCCTATGGCAGCTGAGGAAGCACAATCTGCCACAGGCAATGATGGTCCAATTCCACACGGCCATCGTAGAGTCTGTTCTCATCTTCTCCATCATGGTCTGGTTTGGCTCAGCCACCAAGCACGACACCAGGAGGCTGCAACGAATTGTCCGATCAGCAGAGAAGGTTATTGGCTGCAACCTTCCCTCCATTGATGAACTGTACATTGCAAGGGCCAGGGTGCGAGCGGGCAAGATCACCTGTAACCCCTCTCACCCTGGCCACAAACTCTTTGAATCACTTCCCTCTGGAAGGCGACTCCGGATTGTCAAAGCTGCCATAGCCAGACATAAAAACAGTTTTTATCCACGAGTAGTTGCTCTACTCAACAGCCAAAGATCTGTAACCTCCCTTTGATCTGGTATTCTGTTGGTTCACATGCTTGATCAATGGTGTTTTATCATTAATGTTTTATTATTATTAATGTTTAGTGTTTTCCGAGTCATTCGTAACTGTCATTGTATGTCATGTTGTTACTTGTGGGCAGAGCACCAAGGCAAATTCCTTGTATGTGAATACTTGGCCAATAAACTTACTTGCTTACTTACTTAACTCCATCTACACACCTTGTTTTGTAACCCATTGGATACTTTGACTAACAAATCTCCATCATTTCAAATAAGATTGAAATCTTATTTTTGCTAATTTAGCATTTCACTCACCCCTAATATACATGATATTTTTTGGTCTGCAAAAATATAGAATTAATTGCCTAATAACAATGCCGAAACTGATCTCGATATGAGCTGCTACATTTTCCATGATCCCATTCCATGCCCCATATAGTGCGACTAGTCTAGCACCACTTTGGATGGGACTATAATCAAGGCACACAAAGTAGAGTCATACAGCGTGGAAACAGGCCCTTTGGCCCACTTTGCCCTAACCGAGCAACAGGCCCCATCTCCACTAGTCCCACATTTGGCCCATTTCCATCCAAACCTTTCCTATCTATGTACCTGTCCAAATATTTATTAAACATTGCGATAGTCCCTACCTCAACTTCCTCCTCCGGCAGCTCGTGCCACACACCCACCACCCTTTGTGTAAAAAGGTTGCCCCTCGGGTTCCAATTAAATCTTTACCCCCTCATCTTAAACCTATGTCCTTTTGTTCTTGATTCCCCTACTCTGGGCGCGACTCGGTGCACTTACCCTATCAATTCCTCACGTGATCCTATACACCTCTATAACATCACCCTTCATCCTCCTGCGCCCTAAGGAATAGAATCCTAACCTGCTCATTTGCTCCCTGGTGCTTAGGCTTTCGAGTCCTGGCAACATCCTCGTAAATCTCCTCTCCACCCTTTTCACATAACAACTTCTGTCCTACAGCAGTGTGACCAAAACTGAACACAATGCTCTAAATATGGCATCACCAATGTCATTTACAATTCTAACATAACCTCCCAACGTCTATAGTCAATACTCTGCCTGATGAAGGCCAATGTGTTGTAAACCTTGACCACCCTAACCTCCTGCAAAGCCACTCTCAAGGAAATTGAGGTCTATGGATAAAGAAAAAGCATTCATGATTAATAACGACTCTTTCTTTATATATTTTAGTATTGACATTTTAAAATTGATGTATGTCCTATGTATATATCCATAGGCCATTGCTTGCATGATTGTAACATGTTCTTCTCTCTGCCTCTTTCAGCTCCTTACAATTACCCAGGATGACTCCAGCTTCTCTGATGTTAGTAAACCTGCTTTAGAAATGTATCAACATGTACCCCTCAACCCAGCATCACTTCCAAGCACTTCATAATTTGCAACTTTTCTATCCCCAAGCTTAACAATTCACAACTCATAGAGTCATAGAATCATAATCTTAACAGCGTGGAACCAGACCCTTCGGCCCAACTTGCCCACACCAACCAACATGTCCCATCCACCTGCCTGCGTTTGGCCCATATCCCTCTAAACCACTTTTATCCATGTACCTGTCTAAATGTTTATTTAACGTTGCAATAGTCCCTGCCTCAACTACCTCCTCTGGCACGCACCCTCTGTGTGAAAAAATTACCCCTCAAATTCCAATCAAATCTTTCCCCCTTCACCTTAAACCTACGTCCTCTGGTTCTCGATTCCCCTACTCTGGGCAAGAAACTCTGTGGATCTACCCGATCTATTCCTTTCATGAATTTAAACATTATCCTTTTCGGGATTACACCTGTCTTTTCGTGCCTGGCATTTGTCCAACAATCTGCCCATCTAAAACCCTCCCTCGTCTGCATTCACCTATCACTGGCCCTGCTCCCCCCTGCTCCATCCACTTTTCCAGCTTTCTTTCCCTCTCCGCTGCAATCAGTCTAAAAAAGGGTCCCGACCCGAAACGTCACCTATCCCTGTTCTCCAGAGATGCTGCCCGACCCGCTGAGTTACTCCAGTACTTTATGTCTATCTTTAGAAATCTATCGTTGCCGGTGTTGTTAGGTTAGAATTTTAAACCACCTGTAACTGCAAAGCTATTCGCTCTTTGGGTTACGTTTTGCTAGGTGACAGTTTCCGCACAATAATATTCCAAAGAAAATCATTAGGTTCTCTCAAGGATCCATCTTTTGCCTTTAGGATAATTTGTCAGTTATCATTTCTTCAAATCCTTTACATTTAACATTGAGAAGGATTTCTTACATGTAAAATAAGCCCAGCAAAATGAAAGATATCTGGAATATTGTGTTGCAAACCCATTGCCCAATAAGTGAATGTTATTTAAATTGCGCCAAATGTAACTTATTGTTTGTATTTTGGGGAAAAGCTTTTGCTAACATTTCAAACATTTCCAGTCTTCAATTCAACTTTCCAGTTCCTGGATTTGGAATGTCGGAACAAGGAACTGCCAATAGACACAAAAAGCTGGAGAAACTCAGCGGGTCAGGTAGCATCTCTGGAGAAAAGGAATCTGACGTTTCGGGTTGGAAAAGTCAAAGTCAATTGTATTTGTCACATGCACCCGGAGATGCAGTGAAATGAATTTGCCAGCATCGATACACTTAAATAGAACACACAATACACAATAAAATTTAACGCAAACATCCACCACAGCATTCCTCACTGTGGTGCAAGGCAACAAAATTCAGCCAGTCCTCTTCCTTCTTCACCCGTGGTCAGGGCCATAAATCCTCCGTACTCGCCGCTATGGACAGCCTGATGTACAGGCCCTCTCGTCGGGATGATTGACGCTCCGACGTCGGGACGGTTGAACACACTCAGCTTGGAGTTCCCAAATCGGCACTTTCCTTGGAGTTCCCGAATCAAACCCTTCTTCAGTCTCGATCCGAAACGTCATCTATTGCTTTTCTCCAGAGATGCTGTCTGACCCACTGAGTTACTCCAGCTTTTTGTGTCTATCTTCAGTTTAAACCAGCATCTGCAGGTCCTTTCTGCACAACAAGAACCACAGATGCTGGTTTACACCAAAAGATACAAAAATAGACACAAAGTGCTGGAGTAACTCAGCAGGTCAGGCAACATCTCTGGAGACAAAGGATGTGTGACACTTCGAATCAGGGCCCTTCTTCAGACCCTTCTTCAGACTTGAGAATGATCACGACCCAAAATGTCACCTATCTATGTTCTCCACAGTTGCTGCCCGACCTGGTAAGTTATTCCAGCATTTGTGTCCTTTACAGAATCTGCAATATTTTTACCTACACTTGTTAGTAAGATTAGCAAGATATAGATTGTACAGAAGTATCGCATGGAAGGAATACAAGCTGTTTGCAATTTGCATTGATTTTGAAGATTTACCCAATTTATCAAAAACATGATCTGATTTTTCAAATCAATATATCAATTAGATTATCTATATTCATAATGTTTAGTTCAATGCACAATTACTTATGGTCATAGTGGAAAACCTGACATGCAATGTCAGATTTGGTTTTAACAGCACAGACTAAAGAAAAAAAATACAGGGCAGCTTTTGTTTTGTCCAATGGTGTATACATACAAAATTAATGTGTAGCTGCTCACGGACACCCCCCACCCCTCCCACCCCACCCCCACCCCCCTCCCCCCCTCCCCCAACCCCCCAACCCCCCACCTTCTGATTTCAGTCTCCAGAGACCAGGAAACCACAAAGAATAAACAAGGTGAAAGAGGCAGACAGAAATCCCACCAGAGAGAGGATCAGGGCTTCTTTGAGGCTGATATTTTTGGAAGAGAGTTGACAACAAATTCAATAAACGTAGAATATTTTTTAAAAAGCAGATGAAAGGAGCAAATGTTGGCTCTGTGCTTGGTTCTTGTTCATTGGTCTCCTAAGAAGTATTTTCCTCTCGCTCCAGGCCCTGCTAGCAACAGTAAATGGTAATCCCAATGACTACCATGCCGTGCAAGGTGAGAATGGTCCCGTCTCACTGGAGATGTACTCCACCCCGCAATACAAATGGGAGATGGAAAATGTATCCCCTGGTAAGTTAAACGATGAGTTTGGCTGAATTTAGTTTAGTTTATTATTATTGTCACGTGTACCAAGGTACAACGAAAACCTCTTTCTTTGTTGCGAGCTATCCAGTCAGTGAAAAGACTAGAGTAGGAAGAAGGGTTTCAGCCCAAAACGTTGCCTATCTCCTTCGCTCCATAGATGCTGCTGCACCCGCTGAGTTTCTCCAGCATTTTGTGTAAACCCTGTGAAAAGACTACATGATTCCAATCAAGCTGCCCTCAGTGTACAGGAACAGGATAAAGAGAATAGTGTTCAGTGCGAGATAAAGTCCAGTAAAGTCAGATTCAAGATAGTCCGAGGGTCTCCAATGAGAAAGATGGGAGACAAGGAGTTGTTGAAAGAAATGTTCAGTTGCCTAATAACAGCTGGGAATAAACATTCCCTGAATATGGAAGTATGCATTTTCACACTTCTGCACCTCTCGCCTGATGGGAGAGGGGAGAAGATGGGGGAGTGACCGGTGTGAGACTCTTCCTTGATTATGCTGGTGGCCTTGCCGAGGCAGCGTGAAGTGTAAATGGAGTCAATGGAAGGGAGGTTGGTTTGTGTGATTGCCAGGGCTGCGTCCACAATTCTCTGCAATATGTAAATCTGTCCAATATAGTTAAGCTCCCATTGTACCGAAAGGACATTTCTTAACTGCCAGCCTTTGCAATTAAAGTCTAGGTACATTTACCCAGTGCAAGTGTATATTTATTTATAATTATTGTGCAGTTATTGCATCTAATATGCAAATATGCCTGTAGTTCTGCAGCTAGTAAGAATTTAATTGTTCCTGTGCATGTGACAAATAACCAGACTTGACCTAAATGTAAACAATAAAATGGTGTTGTTTATTATTGTCAGACGAAATGAAAGACGAAAGTGTTTCGGAAGAGCCGGTCAACAGCAGACTCAACAGCCTTATCACCATTTTCCGATTCATTATGAAGCAGAGCTATATTTGTGCACTGATTGCTATGATGGTAAGTGCATTGAGTGGGCAGCTAACTGTAGATTCACCATTGTGTATGAAGGAACTGCAGATACTGGTTTAAACCAAAGATAGACACAAAATGCTGGAGCACCTGAGTGGGACAGGCAGCATCTCTGGATGCTGGATCCCATTCCTTCTTTCCAGAGATGCTCCCGGACCCGCTGAGTCACTCCAGCATTTTGTGTCTACTCACCATTGTCGCGTTCCTTCACACTAATGAAGTGCAGCTGAGACCTAAATGTTTTTGCAGCATGGGATGGTTATACAATTAACCAATTTTTCAAAAGAAGAATTTCTGGCAGCACGGTGGACTAGCGGTAGCGTTGCTGCCTTTCAACACCGGAAACCCAGGCATAATACTGACTGCGGGTGCTAACAGTACAGAGTTTGTATGTTCTCCCCGTGACCATGTGGGTTTTTCTCTGGGTGCTCTGGTTTCCTCCCACACCCCAAAGACGTACAGGTTTGTAGGTTAATTGGCTTTGGTAAATATTGTAAATTGTCCCTAGAGTGTAGGATAGTGCTAGTGCATGGGGCTCGGTGGTCAGAGTGGAATCAGTGGGCTAAACTAAACCACTTACAGAATAACTTGAGGGTGGCACAGCCGGTAGGGCCGTTGTCTCCAATGGTCCAGGTTCAATCCTGATCTCAGTTGTTGCCTGTGTGGAGTTGGCAGGTTCTCTCTGTGACCGCGTGGGTTTTCACCCACATCCCAAAGATTTTGGGGTTGGTCACTTAATTGGCCATGAATGTTGAAGGGTGTTGTTGAGTTGAAAAGTTGATGAAAATAAGATTAAATAGGATTGATATAAAATTTGTGTATATTATTACTTGATGGTTAGCATGGAGCCGATGGAATGAAGGGCCTGTTTCCTTGTTGTATCACTCTCTGACTCTATAAAATCAGAAACTACCTGACAGATCATTTCTCACTTTATAATATGTAGGAAGGAACTCATAAGAGTCATACAGCACGGAAACAGGTCTTTCAGCACAATTCATCCACATGGACCTGGCTGCCCCATCTAAGATAATCCCATTTGCCGGCATTTGCCTGCCGATATTGGGTTTAAATTCACAGCAACCGCAACATTCCAATACAGCCCATTCCAGAAAATTCCACTCGCAAGATGTTTAAAATGCCCATTAATTTACAGGCATTAAACACAAAATTCCTTCAATTTGGCCTATAAATTAATGACAATTAGATTTAAAAATCATGTTACATTGTGAATTCTTGTGGGAATGTTATTTGGACACTTAGGCTTTAAATTTTTTTTTAATATTTTCTTAAAAAATGGATAGATGTTTAGATCTAGTAATTGAATTTTGTAATTAGCTACAATTGGGTAACTGGATTGGATTGGAGGAAGGCCAACATCACTCCTCTCTTTAAGAAAGGTTCAATCACCAACCCAGCGAATTATCGTCCTGTTTCACTAACAACTACTTGCTGTAAATTGCTCGAGCATATCATTGATAGTAATCTGATGCGTCACGTGAGCAAACATAATATTCTTGCCAACAGCCAACATGCATTAAGGAGGCATAGATCATGCGAGTCTCAGCTTATTCTGACAACAAATGACCTGGCCAAGCACCTTGACAGTAGCGTCATCATAGATTTAGTTGTACTGGACTTTTATAAAGCATTTGATATCATCCCACACCAGAGACTGCTTCGGAAGCTTGACTTCTACGGTATTCGTTCCAACACGAAATGATGGATTTCCAGTTTCCTGACAAAACGTCTTAAGCGCGTGTGTGTGAACGGAAAGAGCTCCAATTGGCACCCAGTGTTGAGTGGTACACCCCAGGGCACAGTATTTGGCCCACACCTAATTTTGCTTTACATTAATGACATCCATGAAAAAGTCGCAAGTACGACCAGACTATTCACTGATGATTGTTTGCTGTACCGTCCAATTAAGTCAGCTGATGATGAAGATGCTCTCCAAAAGGATCTCGATACTATGGTCGAGTGGTCACAACAATGGGGCATGCAGTTCAACCCTTCCAAATGTGAAACAATGCGTGTCACCAGAAAGAGGAATCCAGGCGTCACATCTTACAACATACTTGGTGTCACCCTTGAAATTGCAGAATGATCTACGTTGGAATGGTCAGACTCATCATGCAACAGTGAAAGCAACAGGTGTCCTAAACTTCCTGAGGCGCAACCTCCATCATTGTTCAGCTTCTGTCAAGGAGAAGCTGTATTTCACCCTCGTTAGACCTCATCTGAACTACGCAGTTGCAGCTTGGGACCCATTCACAGATAAAATCATTTCATCCATCGAACGTGTCCAAAGACAGGCCGCTCGATTTGTTACTAACACCTACGAGAGAGAAGCGAGTGTCACCAAACTTCTGAATTCTCTGGGGTGGAACCCTCTCCAAGACAGACGTGAAGCTCATCGTTTGACCTGTTTTTACAAAACGTTAAATGGTCAGCTAGACATAGATCCCAAGACCTACACCAACCCCAAACCAATTAGGAGCAGACAAGGGCATTCAATCCAATTTGTGGTCCCAGCCTCAAAGACAGATGTGTACAGTAATTTGTTCTTTCCACGCACTATTAAGGCATGGAATAATCTCCACCAAACCACGGTTGCCCAGCCAGTTTCAACTAAATTTAAAGTGGCACTTTCTTCCCAATAACGCTCTCTGGCTAAACCCCTCCCTTCACCACCTCCAGTTTAAATTCCAGTTGGAATATTTTGGAGGACCAAGTAACCAAGAACCAAGAACTAACTAATTATATGCTTTAATATCAGGTCATCCAAGTAAGATTGTTTCATATTAGTTTCAGAATGCTTCAATGTATAATAACTGAAATTTTATTTCAGTTCTCTTAATTTTTTAGACAGTTATGGGCTTTTGACTGTCCTCGATCACAACTTTTGTGTTAAGTCAATGGAAAGGCAATGGGGAACAAGATGCTAATTTCCGAGTATGAAAATGGCCATAACTTTTTTAATACTGAAGATATGAAAGTGAATTAGGTGTCAAATTCAACTTCTTTTTATGCTTTATCTGATGGGATAAATTGCAGTCTTGATTTTTTAAATCTCAAAATGTTGTAACATTGCTATTATATACTTAGAAGTACCCAATCTTCTGGCCTCCCATTTATCTTCACAACATTGTAGCTTTTTCTTTCAATTTGATTTGATCCTTAACTTCCTTAGCTACAGTTGATGCATCCTTTATGTCAACACTTTATTTCTTACCAGAACATGCATTTTGTAAAATATCTCCTTCATTATCTGTCACTGTGGATCCAACCATGATCACATTGAATGGTGGTACTGGCTCGAAGGGCCAAATGGCCTACTCCTGCACCTATTGTCTATTGTCTATTGTCCTCACCTGTTTCCACCTATTACTTGCCAGGCTTTGTCCCTCCCTCACTTCCTTTCCACCTTTCCCCCGGTCTGCTGCATTCACTCTGAAGAAAGGTCCCGAGCCAAAACGTTGGCCTTCCATGTCCTCAGAGATGCTGGCCTGACCCGTTAAGTTACTCCATCACTTTATGTCTTTTTTTTGGTAAATTAACATCTGCAATTCCTCGTGCCTCCATCTTAAACTCCATTCTAGTTTACCAGCCCACTTCAGCCAACTCTGACCTCAAACCAATGTCACTTAATTTGTATTTAAGTATTTGTATTTAACTTTAAGGCTCGAGGTTCAAACCCAAGTTTCCTGCTCAAACTGGATTTGAAATTTAGTGTAAGTACTTAATGTAAAATGTTTTGGTTTTCACACTTTCCAGTTATGTTCAGTCCCACAACTCATAACTTGAGGGGACCTCATTGAAACTTACAAAGGGACTTCATTGAAACATTGAATAGTGAAATGCCAGGATAGAGAGAATGTGAGAGGATGTTTCCCCTGGTGGGAGAGTCTATGAACAGAGGCCACAGCCTCAGAATAAAAGGATGTACCTTTACAAAGGAGATGAGGAGGAATGTCTTTAGTCAGAGGGTAGTGATTCTGTGGAATTCATTGCCACAGATGGATTTTTTAAGGTGAAGGTTGACAGATTAATGATTAGAAAGGGTGTCCGGGGTTATGGGGAGAAGGCAGGAGAATGGGGTTGAGAGGAAATGATAGATCAACCATGATTGAATGGCGGAGTAGACCTGATGGGCCGAGTGACCTAATTCTGCTCTTAGAACTTACAAACCTATGAACTTTACAATAGTTTTCTTTGTTTGTGAAATGTTTTAATGCTGTTGCTTTCCTTTAGGCCTGGAGTATTACCTACCACAGCTGGCTGACCTTTGTGCTATTGATTTGGTCCTGTGTACTGTGGATGATGCGTGACCGGAGGAAATATGCAATGCTTACATCTCCATTCATGGTCTTCTATGGAAATGTCTTGTTAACCCTACAATATATCTGGAGTCTTGACCTTACCAAAGAAGAACTTCCTGAGCCATCAGGAGTATTAAAAAAGATGAAGACCCCGTGTGTCGAACTGGGTTCAAAGGTTGGTTTTAACAAACATAACATCCTAAAATAACATTGTAAATATTGATCATAGTCGTAAAGTCATAGGTCATGGAAACAGGTGTTTGGCCCAACTTGCCCATGCCGACCAACATGCCCCATCTACACTAGTGCCACCTGCCTGCTCATATCCCTCTAAACCTGTTTAATTATGCCTTAAACGTTGCAATAGTCCCTGCCTCTACTAACTACTCTGGAAGCTCGTTCCATACAACCACCACTTTCAGTGTAAAAAGGTTACCCCTCAGATTCCTATCAAATCTTTCCCCTTGTTTTCAGATTTCAGATTTCTGGATCATTGGGATCTCTTCCAGGGTAGGGGTGACCTGTATGGGGTGGTTGCACCTAAGGTGGAGGGGGACCAACATCCTAGCGGAAAGGTTTGCTGATGCTACACGGGATGGTTTAGACTAGATTGACAGGGGGTGGAATCTCGTGTAGAATAGAGGCACATGAGAGGCTAGAAGTTGGTACGGAGGGTGGTGTGGGAAAGGTTAGTGGACAGAATAGGCAGATGCAAGGCAGAGACTGAGGAAGGGTTGGTTTAAACTGCACGTTTTTTAATGCACGGGGCCTGACGGGTAAGGCAGATGAGCTTAGGGCATGGATAGGTACGAGCGACTGGAACGTTGTAGCCATGACTGAAACCTGGTGAAGGGAGGGGCAGGACTGGCAGCTCAATGTTCCAGGGTTACAGGGGCTTCAGGAGAGACAGGGATGAGCGAAAAAGAAGAGGGGGGGTTGCATTGTTGGTTAAGGAGGATGTCACGGCTGTGTTCAGAGGTGACATTATGGACGGTTTATCTAGTGAGGATATATGGGTGGAGCTGAGGAACAAGAATGGAATGTTTAAGAAAGAACTGCAGATGCTGGAAAAATCAAAGGTAAACAAAAATGATGGAGAAAATCAGCGGGTCAGGCAGCATCTCTGGAGCGAAGGAATAGGTGATGTTTTGGGTCAAGACCCTTCTTCAGACTGATGTGGGGGGAGGGGCGGGAAGAAGAAAGGAAGAGGTGGAGACAGTAGGCTGTGGGAGAGCTGGGAAGGAGGGGAAGGAGGGAGAAAGCAGGGACTACCTGAAATTGGAGAAGCCAATGTTCATACCACTGGGGTGTAAACTACCCAAGCAAAATATGAGGTGCTGCTCCTCCAATTTACGGTGGGAGTCACTCTGGCCATGGAGGAGACCCAGGACAGAAAGGTCGGATTCGGAATGGGAGGGGGAGTTGAAGTGCAGAGCCACCGGGAGATCAGGTTGGTTAATGCAAACTACGCATAGGTGTTTGGCAAAGCGATCGCCAAGCCTGCGCTTGGTCTCACCGACGTAGAGCAGTTGACACCTAGAGCAGTGGATGAGGTTGGAGGAGGTGCAGGTGAACCTCTGCCTCACCTGGAAAAGGGTAACTAGAGAGGAAATTGCTGGAGCCCTGGTTGAAATTTACGAGTCACCCTTAAATACAGGAAAGGTGCCGGAGGACTGGAAGACTGCAAATGTTGTACCTCTTTTCAAGAAGGGCTGCAGTGAAAATGCTGGGAACTATAGGCCGGTGAGTTTAACATCTGTAGTTGGTAAGTTACTGGAGAGTATTCTGAGGGATAGGATATACAGGCATTTGGATGGGCAAGGGCAGATTACGGATAGTCAGCATGGTTTTGTACGTGGGAAGTTGTGTCTCACAACTCTGATTGATTGTTTTGAAGACATGACCAAAAAGGTTGATGAGGGCAGATCTGTAGATGTTGTGTACATTGACTTCAGTAAGGCATTCAACAAGGTTCCACATGGTAGGCTGCTCTGGAAGGTTAGATCACATGGGATCGAAGGAGAGATAGCTGAATGGATAGCAAATTGGCTCAATGGAAGGAAGCAGAGGGTAATGGAGGAACTTTGCTTCTTAGACTGGATGCCTGTGACTAGTGGCGTGCCTCAGGGTTTGGTGCTGGTCCCGTTACTGTTTGTCATCTACATCAATGATTTGGGTTAGAACATACAGGGCAAGATTAGCAAGTTTGCTGATGACACTAAAGTTAGTGGTTTTGAAGATGGTTGTGAACGATTGCAGCAAGATCTGGATCGATTGGCCAGGTGGGCGGAGGAATGGTTGATGGGATTTAATACAGAAAAGTGTGACATTTTGGGACGTCGAACAAGGGCAGGACCTACGCAGTAAATGGTGGGCCTCTGGGTAGTTTTGTAGAGCAGAGGGATCTAGGAGTACAGGTGCAAGGTTCCTTGAAGGTCGTGTAGCAGGTAGGTGGATAAAAAGGATTTTGGCACTTTGGCCTTCATCAGTCAGAGTATTGAGCATTGAAGTTTGGAAGTCATGTTACAGTTGTATAAGAAGTTGGTGAGACTGCATTTAGAGTATTGTATTCAGTTCTGGGCACCATGTTATAGGAAAGATATTGTCAAGCTTGAAAGGGTTCAGAAAAGATTTACGAGGATGTTGCCAGGACTAGAGGGTGTGAGCTATAGGGAGAGGTTGAATAGGCTGTGTCTCCATTCCCTGGAGCGCAGGAGGATGAGGGGAGATCTTATAGAGATATACTAAATTATGAGAGGAATAGATCGAGTCAATGCTGAGTATTTTGCCCAGAGTAGAGGAATCGAGGACTAGAGGACATAGGTTCAAGGCGAAGGGGAAAGGATTTAATAGGAATCGAGGGGTAACTTTTTCATACAGAGGGTAGTGGGTGTATGGAACGAGCTGCCAGAGAAGGTACTTGAGGGAACTATCCCATGATTTATGAAACAGTTAGACAGGTACATGGATAAGACAGGTTTGGAAGGATATGGACCAAGCGCAGGCAAGTGGGACTAGTGTAGCTGGGACATTGTTGGCCGGAGTGGGCGACTTTGGCCGAAGGGCCTGTTTCCACACTGTATCACTTTATGACTCTATGACTCTATTGTACCAACCTTCTGATAAATGTGTCTGAAATTCAGCTCTCTAATACTGTGCTGTATTTTCAGGGATGGGAATTGAGTATAGAAGTGGACAGGGAAGGTAGAATGGGGCAGGGAAGCTATAAATCATTCAGAATCTGGCAAAAGAGAAATAATTAATACAATATTTCGTTGTATATTTGTAATAAATATTGAATGTGAATTAATGACCATCTCCAATAGGCTTTAAACAGCTGCCATTTTATACCCCGCCATTTCTACTGATGAAGGTGCAGTTATGTCATTGTAGGGGGGAGGGAGTTCCACCGATGATGTAGAAATAGCAATATAATTTCAAGTCAGGGATAGTCATATGTTCTAAGAACAGAATTAGTTAATTTGGCCCATTGTCTATGCCATTCAATCATGGCTGATCTATCTTTCCCTCTCGACCCCATTCTCCTGCTTTCCCCCCATTAACCCCCGACACCCATACTAATCAAGAATCTGTCAATCCCCATTGACGGCCTCCACAGCCGTCTGTGGCAATTTGACAGATTCACCACCCTCTAACTAAAGAAATTCCTCCTCATGTCCTTTGTAAAAGTACGTCCTTTTAATCTGAGGCTATGGCCTCTGGTCTTAGACTCTCCCATTAGTGGAAACATGCTTTCCATATTCAATCTATCCAAGCATTTCACTATTTGGTAAGTTTCAATTAGTTCCCCCCCCCCCCCCCCCCCATCCTTTTAAACTCCAGCGAGTACAAGCCCAGAGCCGTTAAACGCTCATCATATGTTAACCCACTCATTCTTGGGTTCTACGGATGAAGGTGGTGTTACTTGGTTGTTGAGGAGATGGTTCCATCAGTGATGAAGAAATAATGTGATCATTTCAAGTCAGGGCCAGTGGAGGCCATGGAGAGGTAATTGCAGAGACACCCGTTACCTTTTCAGAAATGTATCTTCATTTTATCAGCGTGTCACTGATTATTTCTGTGTTCAGAACAATAAGTGTCTTTTTTCTTAACAGATCCTGTGTACCTTGACATTCTGGCTTTTGCTCCATCAATATATCACGGAGCGTCGCGAGGCGGAAAAGCAAAGGGGATCTGCTTTATCCCAGGTCAAAGTGGAGGAAAAAGGTAAAGCAGACTTGCGTTGCTTGTTAAGAAGAATTTCTGAGGGATGAGATGCGTTTGGGAGGACAAGGGTAAATTAGGGATAGACAGCGAGCTTTTGTACGTGGGAGTCGTGTCTTCTTGAAGAAATAATCAAGAAGATTGATGAGGACAAGGCCGTAGACATAATCTATATGGACTTCAGCAAGGTCTTAGATACAGTTCTGCGTGAGAGGCTGCTCTAGTAGGTCAGGTCGCATGGGCTCCAGGGAGAGCTGGCTACAGGTCCACCACTGATTTTCCGGCAACTGGTGGTCTGGCACCTCCTTTTAATCTAGACAAAATGACAGGAGCGCACTTGAAATCCCCCTCCCCTGGAAGTACTCCCGAAAATGTGACGCCGAGGTCGGGTGAGGCGGCGAATCTCGATCTCATCGGTACTTCCGCAGCCGATCGATGGGTCGAATTTGCCCCCTGCTGCCAGGGCTCTAGAGCTCTGGTCAGGCCGGAGCCGGCAGATCCAATCCCACAGCTGATTTCCAAGGCTGACTTTGTTGGCCAGTATCTAAGCCCCTCGGTGGCCTCGGTGGACAGTTCCAGTACCGTTCGACTCCTCTTGGAGGCAGTGACTTATGTTGGTCCCGAAAAAACAGATAATCCAGAAAGGCTCTGGAACCCAAGGATGCTGGAAAATTGGTGGTGAACCTGTAATTGGATGCATAACTGACTTTCTCGTAGGAAACAGGGGTAGAAGGTTTGTTTTTCAGATATGAGACGTCCAATTACTGGTGTTCCTCATTGATCAGTGTTGAGCCCATTGGATTTTGTCATCCACATCAACGATTTGGATGAGAGTGTTACAAGGCATGACTAGTACGTTTGGCAGATGACACGACAATAGGTGGTGCAGTGGACAGTGTAGATGGTTATCAAGAATTACTGTGGGATCTTGATCAGTTGGGCAGGTGGGCTGAGAAATTACAAATGGAGTTTAATTCAAATAAGTGCGAGGTGTTGCATTTCAGGAAGTCAAGCCATGGATGAATTGTTGCAGTGAAAGGCAGGGGAGTGAGATAGAGCTGATGGGTCTCGGAGTACAAATACAGTTCCCTGAAAGTGGAGTCACAGGTAGATAGGATGGTAAAGAAAGCTTTTGGCACATAGACCTTCATCAGTCAGGGAGTTGAATATAGAAGTTGGAACGTAGACATAAAACGCTGGAGTAACTCAGCGTGTGAGGCAGCATCTCTGGAAAGAAGGAATGGGCGACATTTCAGGTCGAGACCCTTCTTCAGACTGATGTCAGGGGAGGGGGCGGGACAAATCATGTAGGCGGAGACAGTAAGACTGGTGGGAGAACTGGGAAGGGGAAGGGGATGGAGAGAGAAAGCCAGGGCTACTTGAAGTTGGAGAAGTCAATGTTCATATCGCCAGGGTGTAAACTACCCAAGCGAAATATGAGGTGCTGTTCCTCCAATTTACGCTGGGCCTCACTCAGGGTCTCGACCCGAAACGTCGCCCATTCCAGAGATGCTGCCTCACCCGCTAAGTTACTCTAGCATTTTGTGTATACCTTCGATGTAAACCAGCATCTGCAGTTATTTCTTACACATAGAAGTTGGAACATTATATTACAGTTCTACAAGATGCTGGTGAGGCTGTACATGGTGTACATGGAATATTATGTTCAGTTTTAGTCAATCTGCTTTTGAAAATATGGCATTAAGCTGGATAGAGTGCAGAGAAGATTTACAAGGATATTACCAAAAACTGAGGGCCTGAGCTATAGGGAGAGGTTGGGCAGGTAAAACATTTTTCCTTGGAGTGTAGGAAGTTGAGGGGTGATCTTATGCAGGTGTACAAAAGCCTAGACTAAATAGGTATTGTAATAGGCAGCATCTTTTTCCCAGGGTAGGGGAATCAAGAGGGCATAGGTTTAAGAGAGGGGAAAGATTTAATAGGAACATGAGGGGCAACTTTTTCACACAGGTAAGTACATGGAAGGAGCAGCCAGAATAAATAATTGAGACAGGTAGAATACCAACTTTTAAAAGACATTTGGACAGGTACCTGAATAGGAAAGGTTTTGAGGGATATGGGACAAATACAGGCAAATAAGACTAGCTTAGATGGGGCATCGTGTTGGCATGTTTGAGTTGGGTTGAAGGGCCCGTTTCCTTTGACTGATCTTTGATGCAGAATGTCTCACGTGCAATGTCCAGGACACCAACAAGCATCTTAAATTCTTTAGTAGGGTGGTAAACAATACAGGTGGATTTTGGTCATTCCCATCAAGGAGATATTTGGAATGAACTTTCCCCACCAAAGTCCCCCTGATCCCCACCACTACTGCTCCTCAGCAGCCACTACACCTTCCAATGAAAATCTGACAAGAGTTTTAGATGCCAACTGACTCATTCATAGATCATAAGTTTATGTTCATAAATTCTAGGAGCAAATTAAACCATTCGGCCCATCAAATCTACTCCACCATTCATTATGGCAGATCTATGTTTCCCTCACAACCCCATTCTCCTGCCATTTCCCCATAACCCCTGACACCCGTACTAATCAAGGATCTATCAATCTCCGCCTTAAAAATATCCATTGTCTTGGCCTCCACAGCCATCTGTGGCAATTAATTCCACAGATTCATTACTCTCTGGCTAAAGAAATTCTTCCTCGGCTCCTTTCAAACGTTGTCAACTTATTCTGAGGCTAAGGCCTCTGGTCATAGACTCTCCCAATAGTGGAAACATCCTCTCCACATTCACTCTATCCAGGCCTTTTACTATTCGGTAAGTTGCAATTAGGTCCCCCACCGCCCCCCCACCGCCCCCCCACCGCCCCCCCACCCCACTCATCTTTCTAAACACCAGTGAGTGTTTAGAAAGACAAACTTAACTTCAGATGAACTGAACTTAAGATGAACACCAGCCGTCAACCGCTCGTCATATGTTAACCCAATCATTCCCTGAATCACTGGATTGTCACAAGCGTTTGTGGCCAAAAGTCTATCTTCTGAGAATGTAAAAAGTCCATTTAAAGCTGCCAGATAACCCTGTGTTTTTCTATTTGTGCAGAAGATAGCCAGCAAGGAAAGGAGATAATGAAAGTATTAGGAAACCTGGTGATGGGAATGTTTGTCAAATATTGGATTTACATCTGTGGCGGAATGTTTTTCTTCGTCAGTTTTGAGGGCAAGATTGTCATGTACAAGATCATCTACATGATGCTGTTTCTGTTCTGCGTCGTTTTATATCAGGTACGTATTTCAATGGTCAAGTGAAGTATTGCCATACCTCAGCACAATCCCCAACTAGCAAAGGTGGAAGAGGGGGAAGAGGGGTAGGAGAAGTGGGAGAAATAGATGTGCACCAGGGGTGGGGCACAGAACGGAGAGAGAAGAATAAAAGGGGGAGAACGTTTGTTACATAAAATTGGAGAATTCAATGTTCATACCGTTGGATTATAAGCTACCCAAGCGGAATGTAAGGTGTTGTTCCACCAGTTTGTGTGTGGCCTCACTCTGGCAGTGGAGAAGGCCTAGGATAGACAAGTCGGTATGGGAATGCCTTCTGCACTGTAGAAAAGGCTGTTCAACTGCAATGCTGAGGAAGAACAGGAGTTCCACATTTAACTACAAGAAATATTATACAACAGTACTGAACTGAATTGAAAGTTGCATAATTATGTGTGACCGCGGGACTTTGTAAAGGAGTTTAGTTACGTTTAGAGATACAACGTTGAAACAGGCCCTCCGGCACACGCCATCCAGCGATCACCCGTACACTAGTTCTATCCTGTATGCTCGGGACAATGTGGGAGGAAGCTGGAGCACCCGGAGGAAACCCACGCGGTCACCGGGAAAACTTGCAAATTCCATACAGACAGCACCCGTCATCAAGATCGAACCTGGGTCTTGGTCGTTATAACCTACTGCTCGGGCAACTCTACCGCCGCTCCACTGTGCCGCCCCTAAAGAAGCTGAATCAACAGTTCTATATGATATATAGGTGAAATTGCACAAATTAATGGCAGATCCTTTCGCCCTTTGAAGTCTATTGTAAGGAAGATACATGCAGGCTCAACAAGAAGCATAGATGTCAATTGGAACCCACTCCCCCGAGTGATCTAATTGACAGGCATTCTCCCAAAGCCACTTTGTTAGCTCTTAAACTTCTCCCAGCTGCTTCTGGCATTAATCATTGAAAGTGACTGGGTGACATAAATGGATGTGCCACACCAGAGCGTAATTTTAGAATCTGTGTTTTAGAATTATCAAAAGCAATTTTTTCGCAGGCATAGCAAAGCTGGATATATGCAACACTTTCCCTCTGTTGTCTAATTGTGTTATAGTTGGTGGAGGGGTGATCTAAAATAGTTAATGCAGTTAATTGGATTCTTAAGGTAACATTTTAATGCGTACAGCTGCACTTCTTGTAAATTACATTGAATAGTACTACATAGGTACAGGCCCTTCAGCCCACAATGTCCAAGCTGAATATTTTGCCAAGTTATACTGATCACTTCTGCCACTTCCACCACCACCCCTGGTAGCATGTTGCAGGCACCCACCACTCTGTGTATAACAAGAACTTGCCCCGCACATCTTTAAGCTTTCCCTATCTGAGCTTAAAGCTATTTCCTCTAGATTTTCTACATTTCTAGCCTGGGAAATAGTTCTGACTGTCTACCCTATCAAATCATCTCATAATTTTATAAACTTCTATCAGGTCGCCCCTCAGCCTCCACTCTACAAATCCAAGTCCATCCAACCTTTCCTCACAGTTAATACATCCTAGTCCCAACAGGATATATGGAGTTAAAAGTCTTGTTCATTATGTTTATTAGATGTAGGAACATAATTAGGTCATTTGGCCCTGTGAGTCTGCTCCACCGTTTGATCACGGCTGGTCCATTTTTCCCTCCCAACTCCATTTCTCCTGCCTTTTCCCCTTACCCTTTGGCTCCATTAATAATTAAGAACCTATTAACCTCTGCTTTATAAATGCCCGATGACATGGCCTCGACAGCTGTCTGTGACAAACAGATTCACCATCCTCTGGCAGAAGAAATCCCTCATCATCTCCATTCTACAAGGTACATCCTTATATTCTGAGAGCATGTCCTCTGGTCCTAGACTCCGCCATGACTGGAACCATACTCTCCATATCCACTCTATCCAGGCTTTTCATCATTCGGTAGGTTTCAGTGAGATCCCCCCTCATCCTTCTAAACCGCAGCGAGTACAGGCCAAGAGCCCTCAAATGTTCCTCACATGTTAACCCAATCAACTGAGGAATAATTCTCATGAAGTCCCACCAACGATGTGGAAACGTGGTGAAAGGCTGTAGCACAAGGAGCAATTCAGACCATTGAACCAAGGGCACCACGTGTGGACACAGTACGACACGGTTACAGATCCATGGTCGTAAGAACAATCCCTCTTCCCAGTTAAATCATGCAGGCAAGCATGCCACAATGAAAAACGTGTTCATTTTTCTCTTGCTTGTGTTTTCCCCGCTGTAAACTAAATTCTGGGAATATAATTCAAGGAATTGCAGCACTGTAGACTGAATCTTGCAACCATTCCTTGGAAGTGTGGCCTGGCAGTGTGAGTTTGGTATCACTGTTCAGACCGTGGCAGTGAAGAGATTTATTTTGGAAGCTAATGTGGACAAATCCAAAGCGTCCAAATATAATAATTATTTGTTATATAATTCTATTTTTCTTGGCTGCTTATACTTCTGAAGGCATTTTTTTTTCTAGGTTCACTATGACTGGTGGCGGCGGATCCTGAAGTATTTTTGGATTATTGTTGTTTCCTACACAATGCTGGTCTTGATTCTGGTGTACACCTATCAGTTTGATTCATTCCCATATCTGTGGCAAAACATGACGGGAATGGATATTGAAAAGTGAGTAACTGATAAATGTAATGCATACTGGTAGCATAGGTGGTGAGAGCAGGTGTTGAGGGGGGTGGTTCTGAGATGCCAGAACTAACTGCTGAGCCTTCCTGAGGTTTTGTGGGTCGAACTTAATGAAACACCAGCGACGGGAGGTGCCCACTTGATAACCGAACATGATGCCAAGACCAACTCTTATCTGCCTTTACGGAATGCATATCCCTCCATTCCCTGCATATCCATGTGCCTATTCAAAAATCTCTTCAACATCACTACCGTTTCTGCCTCCACCACCATCTGTATCAATGATTTGGATGAGAACATACAGGGCATGATTAGCAAGTTTGCATATAATACAAAAGTGGGTGGTATTGCAGATAGTGAAGATGGTTGTGAGAAATTGCAGCAGGATCCTGATCAGTTGGCCAGTGGGCTAAGGAATGGTTGATGCAATTAATACAGAGAAATGTGAGGTGTTGCTCACCAGACTGTTGGGAAGGACCTACACAGTGAATGGTAGGCCTCTGGTCTGGGTAGTGTTATAGAGCAGAGGGACCTAGGAGTGCGGGTACATAGTTCCATGAAGGTGGAGTCGCACTAGATCAAAAAGGGTTTTGGCACGTTGGCCTTCATCAGTCAGAATACTGAGTTTGGAAGTTGGGAGGTCACGTTGCAGTTATATAAGACGTTGGTGAGGTTGCATTTGGAGTATTGAGTTCAGTTCTGGGCACCATGTGAAAGGAAGCTTGAAAGAGTACAGAGAAGATTTACGAGAATGTTGCCAGGACTCTAGGGTCTGAACTATACGGAGAGATTGAGTAGGCTGGGACTCTGATCCTTGGAGTGCAGGAGTATGAGAGGTGATTTTACAGAGGTGTATAAAATCATGAGAGGCGCAGTACAGCGTCTCTTGCCCAGAGCAGGGGAATCGAGGACCAGAGGACATAGGTTTAACGTGAAAGGGAAAAGATTTAATAGGAATCTGAGGGGTAACTTTTTCACACAAAGGGTGGTGGGTGAATGGAACGAGCTGCCAGAGGATGTAGTTGAGGCAGGGTCTATCGCAGCGCTTAAGAAACAGTTGAACAGGTACATGGATAGGACAGGTTTGGAAGGATATGGGCCAAACGCAGGCAGGTGGGACTAGTGCAGCTGGGACATGGTGGCTGGTGTGGGCAAGTTGGGCTGAAGGGCCTGTTTCTATGACCATCCTCGGAAGTGCGTTCCAGCTACTCACCACCCTCTGTGTAAAAAACTTGCCCCTTTCACCCTAAAAGGTGAAAGATTGTGAGGGCATTTGTGAGGGATGTGTAATAAATGCTGGTGTGACCAGTAACACCTACATCCCATTGTGGAAAAAGCAAACAAGTTGTGAAAAACAGCAGGTTACAAATAGGATTAGGACTACAAAAATATCAAATCAATTAAATTTGTTACTCTGTACGTGCAAAATACAAACAGTGGTGTCTTGCATTAAAAATAAGCAATTGGAACAGAAATTTAAATGGATCCGAAATTGATACACACCCTTTTCAGGACTAAATATATAATTGTTCTTTGTTTGAAGGTTGAAGGATCTTGGACTGGAGAAATTCACTGTCGCAGATCTGTTCACCAGCATTTTCATCCCCACATCTTTCTTGCTTGTGTGTATCTTGCACCTTCATTATTTTCATGATCGCTTTCTGGAACTCACTGACCTAAAAGCAGTGACTAGCAAACAGGAGAGCACTATCTACAGGTGAGAAACATTATTTAATACGTTGGCAAATTATACTTTGAAAATGAGTAAGTCATGACATCTATTCCCCCGCGATCTTGATATGTGACGTGTGCCTTGAATTATTATGAATGTACAAGTAGTTCTACTATTACATAGTAGCTGCATTCTTATGAAATACTGTATTCTGGAAAATCGCATTATTAAAAGTATTGTGTCAATGGGAAATATGGGGTTAGGAGCTAGCGAATTTCAGACTCGCAATAAGTCTGACTCACAATTTCAGACTCGCAACGTTTTTTTCACGCAGGATTTTCAAAAATAAAGATATTTTCAATAGCTGTAAGTTTATTTTAGTATTTGCAAGCTGAAAAGACTGAAGGCTCTATGTTGGATTGTTTTATAGAGTATCATTGCAATAGAAGCGATTGATGGTTAATTTCACTGGCTTCCTGTGGTGAAAGTGGCAGCCTGTGTTCTTAAAGGACAATGATGTCTGATTACTGGAAGGACGTTCGATGGAAACAGTTTTCTTTTTGCAAGACTGAAATTTTTCCAAGGCAGCTTTTTTTATGCTTGTCAGTTTCCAAAGCAACTCTTAAATGGTTTTCTAGCTCTCGATGGAAATCACATTATAACCAGTTCGGCCAATGTAATATATATATATATATTGTTCCCTAATTTATCAATCACATATCCAATTAGTGTTATGGAAACACACATTTAGCAGAACCACCAGTATCTGAAATTGGTTATACAATATTTTGTGATTGGCTACTGGAAGTGTAAATGTTAACATATTAAAAATTAGAACAATGAAACATTATTAAATCCTCTTGATATTTTATATGTTAACTTTAGTTAGTAGAAATTCCCATACAATATTATCCAATGAAAATTAGAATGTATCTTTCAAAGAGCTGTTAATCAAGATAGTTACAATATAGCCCAAGTCGTTATATCTAATAGGAATCCGTTTAATTTAGACTATTGCCTCATCCAAGTGTTGAATACTACATATTAAGTGGAATATTAAGGTTTGAGAAAGTAATTAACCATCTTATCAGGTTAAGAATGTCTTTAGTTGTTCAAGCTTGAGAATGCTGTATTCGGATAAGTATTCACTTTCTGTTGTTTAATTGTATTTATGAATGCAGCTCCGTATCAGCTTGATAAATCATATGCTCTCATTTCCCTGGTCAATTATATCAATCGGGGATTCGTGGTTTGTTTTGGCATTCTCCTTTCATCTTCCACCCATCCCATGAGTTAATTAGCAGAGGGTTGCACAGGTGACCCTCTCTGGGTCCGCTGCTGCATTTGCAAAGGAAGACCTCCAAGGAGTCATTGGAAATGTTGATACCCCTGCCATCAACATTGGAGTAATTGATTGGGGTACTGATTGGGAATGATCAGCCATGATCACATTGAATGGCGGTGCTGGCTCGAAGGGCCGAATGGCCTACTCCTGCACCTATTGTCTATTGTCTAATTAGAAAGTTGATACTCTATACAAATTATAAAATTGTAATAATTCAGAGACGGTTTAATGGATATGTTTGTTATAATAGCAGGAGATTTTAATGTTGTATTTTTGGAATGTGTTCCTCAACTAAATACAATTGTTCATTTCTATTATAACCTGCCTTACTTTTGCCTATTGTTATCATTTTCCATTGCTTCTGTGGTAACTTTAAACCTGCATTTAGCTGTGTGTGCTGTGCTGTACTGGGTAATTGTAGTGTCTGTGGATTCTTATCACTTCTGTCTTTCTCTCTCCCTCTCTCTCTCTCCCTCTCCTTTCTCCTTGTTCATTCATGTGCTTCCCACCACTCAATTTTCCAGCCATGCCAAAGTTAATGGTCGTGTTTATCTGTTAGTGAATAGGTGGGTACCGTCGGTAATCACACAAGTCCATTGCATTTGTTTTATTTGCCATACATTACAGCATGCATCACATCTTTATTTCAGAACTGCTTCTGCAATAGAATCACAATGAATTGCACAATGTTATTAATTGCATCCCTGAATATAGATATTGTGAGCCTGGTGTAATATAGATATTGTACCAGCCTGGCATAATGCTAATGTTAGTATGCCTTAAGAGATGACTTTTTTAACCAAAGTGTTATCATTTTGACCTCCATATCTGAAGGCTTGTACTTACTATATCTGATGTAACACAGAACCTTTTTCCCAGGGGGGAAATGTTAAAAAGTTTAAAGGAGATGTGTGGGATGTTTTTATTACACCTCTAAAGTGTAGGTGCTGGAGGGGTGGTGATAGAGCCAGATATGATAATGGCATTTAAAAGGCTTTAGGACAGGCACATGGATGTGCAAGAAATGGAGGAATATGGATCACGAGCAGGCAGAGGAGATTAATTTAACTCGGCATTATATTCCCGATGGACATTGTGGGCTGAAGGGCCTGTTCCCTTACTGTACTGTTGAATGTTCTATGTTCTAATTGTCTCAGCCTATACAATGCCAATGTTAATTCTTACATAGTATAAGCACAAATGAGACCTGCTTTGACAAATAAAGGCATAGATATTTGCTAGTTTTAGAGTCATAGTCATACAGCATGAAAACAGGCCTTTTGGCCCAACTCACACACATTGACCAACATGTCCCATCTCCACATCTTCCTATTACATCTTTCCCCCCTACGCTTAAACCTATGACCTCTGGTTCTCGATTCCCCTACTCTGAATAAAGACTCTGTGCTATTACCCAATCTATTTGTCTCCTGATCTTGTACACCTATATTGATCACCTCTCCTCCTGCACCCCAAGTAATAAAGGTCAAGGCAGCTCAACCTCTCAACCTCTCCCTGTAGCTCTTCCTTTCCAGCTTAACAATATCTTTCCGATAATAGGGTGGCCAAAACTCAAGTTCAAGTGAGTTTATTATCATGTGTCCCTGACAGGACAATGACATTCTTGCTTTGCATCAGCACACAGAACATAGAAGGCATTTACTACAAAACAGATCAGTGTGTCCATATACCATATATAAATATATACACACATGAATAAATAAACTAATAAAGTGCAAATAACAGATAATGGGTTACCTACCTGAAGGTAACTGAACACAGTTCAGGCCTCAACAAAGTCTTGTATCTGTAACATGACCTCTCAACTTCTATACTAAATACACTGACTGATGAAAGACAATGTGCCAAAGGCCTTCTTGACCACCCCAACTTCTTGTGATGCCATTTTCAAAGAAATATGTACCTGCACTACTAGATCTTTCTGCTCTAAAGCATTCCCCAGAGCCCTGCCATTCACTGTGTAGGTCCTGCCCTTGTTTGACTACCCAAATTGCAACACCTCACACTTATCTGCATTAAACACCATTAGCCCTTCTTTAGCCCACCTGCCCAACAGATTAAGATCCTGCTGCAATTTTTGACAACCATCGTCGCGATCTACAATACCACCCACTTTAGTGTCATTTGGAAACTTACTAATCATGCCTTGTACCTTCTCATCCAAATCATCGATATAGATGTCAAACAGCAATCCCAGCAGCGAACCCTGAGTCACAGTCGATCCTGACTGTACGGAGTTTGTTTGTACGTTCTCTCTCTGACTGCGTGGGTTTTCTCTGGGTGCCCTGGTTTCCGCCCACACACCAAAGACGTACAGGTTTGTAGGTTAATTGGCTTCGGTAAAAATTGTAAATTGTCCCTAGTGTGTGGGATAGCACTAATGTAAGGGAGTGAACGCTGGCCGGCGTGGTCTCGGTGGGCTGAATGGCCTGTTGCCATGCTGTATCTCTTATATTCAAAGTCTAAAATCTAGGGGTGAAACGGGCTTAGCAGTCTAGATACCTTGCCCCTGCTCCTATTTATTATTAACTAGCATATAATAGATAATTTTTACTAATTTTAAAAGGTTCATAAAAATCCAAGGATAGAAGAAATGTTATTAATTAAACGTGCCTTGGCCAACTTATTTCTTTGCGAGGGTAGTCTTTATTAGAATTAAGAATTACTAATTCATTGGTGTGTATTTTTTGAGTTTGAGTTTAGTTTATTATCACGTGTAGTCAGCGGAAAGATAATACATTATTACAATCGAGCCATCCACCGTGTACAGATACATGAAAAAGGGGAATAAAGTCATAGAGTGATACAGTGTGGCAACAGGCCCTTTGGCCCAAATTGCCCACACTGGCCGAAGTGTCCCAGCTACACTAGTCCCATCTGCCTGCATTTGATCCATATCCCTCCAAACCTGTCCTATCCATGTACCTGTCTAACTGCTTCTTAAGCGTTGGGGTAGTCCCAGCCTCAACTACCTCCTCTGGCAGCTTGTTCCATACACCCACCACCCTTTGTGTGAAAAAGTTACCCCTCAGATTCCTATTAAATCTTTTCCCCTTCACCTTGAACCTATGTCCTCTGGTCCTCGATTCCCCTACTCTGGGCAAGAGATGCTGTGCATCAACCCGATCTATTCCTCACATGATTTTGTATACCTCTATAACATCACCCCCTCATCCTCCTATACTCCAGGGAATAGAGACCCAGCCTACTCATCCTCTCCCTATAGCTCATACCCTCTAGTCCTGGCAACATCCTCGTAAATCTTCTCTGAACCCTTTCAAGCTTGACAATATCTTCCCCATAACACGGTGCCCAGAACTGAACACAATACTCTAAATGCTGTCTCAGCAATGTCTTATACAACTGCAACATGACCTCCCAACCTCTATACTCAATATAAACACAAAAAGCTGAGTAACTCAACGGGACAGGCAGAATCTCTGGAGAGAAGGAATGGGTGACGTTTCGGGGCAAGACCCTTCTTCAGACTGGGTATTCGATACTTAATACACTGACTGATGAAGGCCAATGTGCCACAATTCTTTTTGACCACCTTATCTACCTGCGACTCGACCTTCAAGGAACCCTGCACCAGTACTCCTCGATCCCTCTGCTCCACTCTCCAGCAGCCTACCATTTACTGTGTAGGTCCTGCCCTTGTTAGACATCCCAAAATGCAACACCTCACATTTCACTGTATTAAATTCCAACAACCATTCCACAGTCGACCTGGCCAATCGATCCAGATCCTGCTGCAATCTTTCACAACCATCTTCACTATCTGCAAAACCACTCACTTTTGACTCAACTTGCTAATCTTTCCCTTTATGTTCTCAACCAAATCATTGATGTAGATAACAAACAGTAACGGGCCCAGCACCGAACCCTGAGGCACCTATGTCCTCTGGTCCTCGATTCCCCTATTCTGGGCAAGAGATGCTGTGCATCAACCCAACCTATTCCTCACATGATTTTGTACACCTCTATAAGATGGTAGGCCTCTGTGAATGTCACAGACATTCATGTATACAACAACTGCAGCTCTGCCCTGACCTCCCACGTACAAAACCATGCTGACAATTACTAATCAGCCCTTGCCCATCCAAATGCCTGTATAACCTATCCCTCAGAATACTCTCCAGTAACTTTCCAACTACAGATGTTAAGCTCACCCGCCTATAGTTCCCAGCATTTTCCCTGCAGCCCTTCTTGAAAAAAGGTACAACATTTGCCACCCTCCAGTCTTCCGGGACCTCTCCTGTATTTAAGGATGACTCATAAATTTCAACCAGGGATCCCGCAATTTCCTCTCTAGTTTCCCCAATATCCTCGGATATATCTGATCAGCCCCTGGAGATTTGTTTACCTTCATACACGATACAGTACTTATTCGAAGGTAACACTGACTGCTCTCAAGACACTTCCATTGACTGCCCCATGTTCCTCCATCCTGCTGTCTTTCTCCTTGGTAAATACAGAGTAGATATACTCATTGAGGACCTCCTGTGACTCCACGCAGAGGTGACCGCTTTGATTCCTGTGAGGTCCCACTCTCTCTCTAGTTACCCTTTCCCCCATTATGTATTTATAAATAAATAGTGCATAATTTATATTGTGAATAATTATATAGTGCATGATAAAGCCCAGCAAAGCCCGACCAAAGATAGTCCGAGGATCTCCAATGAGATAGATAGTAGTTCAAGACCATCTCTAGCTGTTGCTAGGATGGTTCAGTTGCCTGATAACTGCTGGGAAGAATCTGGAGGTGTGCGTTTTCACGCTTCAATACCCCTTGCCTGATTGGAGAGGGGAGAAGAGGGAGTGGCAAGAGTAGTTCTCTCTGGTCAGCAGCAGTATAGGTTGTGAGTGTACTAGCACCAATGCCTCAATGAAACAAATGTGTGAGAACTGGTAACAATAATGCATTGATGCTCTCACACCCTTTTGGTGCCAGCAACCATAGAAGGATGCCTCCTAATACTATGTGCTGCCATTGGAGAGGGTCCAGAGAAGGTTTACAAGAATTATCCCAGGGATGATTGCATATGATGAGTGTTTGACGGCACTGGACCTGTACTCGCTGGAGTTTAAAAGGATGAGGGGGGACCTCATTGAAACTTACCATTTAGGAAAGGCCTGGATAGAATGGATATGGAAAGCACTAGTGGGAGAGTCTTGGACCATAGCCTCAGAATAAAAGGATGTACCTTTAGAAAGGAGATGAGGAGGAATTTATTTTGTGAGAGGGTCGTGAATCGTGGAATTCATTGCCACAGACGGCTGTGGAGGCCCAAGTCAATTGATATTTTTAAGTTGGAGATTGATAGATTCTTGATTAGTGCAGGTGGCAGGGGTTATGGGGAGAAGGCAGGCGACTGTGGTTGAGAAAGATAGATCAGCCATGATTGAATGGTGGAGTAGACTTGATGGGCCGAATGGTTTAATTCTACTCCTATCATTTATGAACATTAACTAATGTTTTTGGTATTGTATCGGTGTATTATTGTCACGTGTACTAAGATACAGTGAAAAGCTATTGTTAAGCTTAAGGTAAAGTTGTATCATTGATCTATGCTGCCACCATGTACAGCTTGTGGAGAGAGCGCATGATCTAGGCTTCGTTCCAAAGCATGCAAGTTGCTTTCACTTTGTAAAATATGCACATCTGTTGCTGGCAAGTAAGTATTTTGTCATTTCCAATTTCAACAAACAGAGTGATTTTATAAAATATGTACCTCTAACCCAACGATGGCAGCACAGATTGAAACAAACCTCAAATCTGGAATGGCAATTACTGTGTGAATGCAACAATGTTTTGCAAAGGTCAACACTGAATGAAGAGGATTGCATGTCCTGTCTAGAAATGCACGTTGCTTTAGCACTGAATCAAAAATCGACAGCGGCGTGAAGCAGTTCACCGCGTACGGGGAAGATAGCGAACTGTGTGTGTGGCTAGATGCAGATCTTTTCTTTTGTGTTATTCTTTCCATAACGCGCTGTACTCATCTTCTTTTTCTTCCTGTGTGAATTACTCTGTACAGAATCAAGCTATACATGTCAAATCGACAGAATGCGTAAGTCTTCCCAAAGACATGAAATGCTTGCTCTCACTTGTCACCATTTCATGCTCTCAGCTTAAACTGTGACAATTTTCCACCTCGGGGAAAATGTCAAGTTTAGGCGTGAATCATAATCTTGAAGCAGCAATTATAATGCGTAGCTGTTTTAGACAGTTACTTCATGTGCCAAACATGTTATTCTACTAACTCTACCATGCTCATATGGAGAAACATGCGTTAAAAAAAACCAACTAGAATAAATTGCTTGGCATTCTGTGACAAGACACCCCTGAACTTAATCCTGCTAGGGCCACAACTTGCACTCAACGTCTTCCTAACAGCCTGATATCTACCAACAGGCTGGTGAATCAGGACGGGAGTCTGCCTGACATCGGCATGATGAATATTAACACCAGTTCTCAGAAAGAGGAAAGAACGGAGGATAAAAAGCCAGAGGGCGAAGAGGCAGAGGAGGAGGAGGAGGAGGAAGATTCCAGAGGTGATTGATTTTTATCTTCCTTGAAGAAAGACTTAAGGCATTCTCTGTCTTCAGACATTTTTGGAGATACAATCGTGGCAATTGTTCCAGCTGTATCTGTTGGTAGATAATGGAGACGACACAAAAAATTGCAGATGCTGGAATCTTGAGCAAAACACAAGTGCGGTAGGATCTCAGCAGGTCAGGCAGCACCTGTGGAGGCAATGGACGGGCAACTTTTCAGCTCGGGACCCTTCTTTAGAAGCTACATCTATCTTACGAAGGGTCTCAACCCGAAACATCACCTAATCATTTTCTCCAAAGCTGCTGCTTGACCCGCTGAATTACTCCAGTTTTTTTGTGTCGATCTTCTGTCTTACACTTATACTTAGTATGATTGTGTCTAATGTATAGTAGGATTGTCACTGAACTGTATGAAAGAAAAATAATTTCACTGTACCTTAATACATATGACAATAATGTACCATTGGAATCTGAAGTCTGGAGAAGGGCCCCAACCCAAAACATCGCCTGTCCATTCCTTCCTGAATCTGAGGCAGGATCCTGATCCAAAACATCACCGGTTCATTCCCTCGCCAGATGCTGCATGATCCACTGAGTTTCTTCAGAATTTTGTGTTTTGAGTGGACGGTGGCACAGTAGACTGGCTGCCTTCCAGCACCAGAGACCCGGGTGCTGTCCGTGTGGAATTTATACGTTCTACCTGTGACCACGTGGGTTTTCTCCGGGTGCTCTGGTTTCCTCCAGCACAACAAAGCATCCAGGGTCTGTAGGTTAATTGGCTTTGTAAATTATCCCTAGTATATAGGATAGTGCCAGTGTATGGGGTGATCGCTGACTGGCAGGGATTTGGTGGGGCCCAAGGATCTGGTTCTAAAGTCTAAAGTCACTGATAAATAAATCCAAGTGAAGAGACATGATTTGAAAATCAAATCAACTACTGATTCTGGAAATTTGTAATAAAAATATAAAATACTGGAGTAACTATAAATCTGACAGGACTACAAAAGAAGAAAGAGTTCATATTTAAGGTCTGGGACTCTTTATTACTACAGGTGAGTCGAGAGAAAAAATGTTTGTTTCAGTAGAACAGAAGGTGAGAGATTATATTTTTAAGGCGGAGGTTGACAGATTCTTGATTAATTTGGGTGTCGGGTGATGAGAAGGCAGGAGAATGGGGTGGGGAGGGAAATATAAATCAGCTATGATTGAATGGTAGAGTAGGCTTGATGGGCCGAATTACCAAATCCTGCTCCTAGAACTTATGAACTTATGAGGAATGTGTAGAATACAGAGGAAATTGCTGAAAAGGGTAAAGAGGGAAATTACCAGAACGTGGAAGCTTCTGTGTCCATGCGTTACTTTGTAAATGGCTAGGTTGTCCAATCTGCCAGCAGCCCAGACAAAATGACATTATTAGTTGAGTGGTATTCATGTGCAAAATCACTTAAGTAATTTATGAACATTTAGAATGAATTGCTATAAACCTCCTGTGGAAGTTCACCCTCTCTATAAACCTTCACAATCTGAACATTTTCATCATTGTGGTCTTATCCTGTATTTATATAATGAGAAAAGGAATGTATATCACATGCCTCAAACATCGAGTAGGGTGTCCTGCTCAGATAGCGGCCATTTAATCCCATTGAGGGGCACATGGGCGGGGAATTGTTGCCTCCTGGTGCGGAGGGTTTAGGAGCGGGTTGGGGGGGTTAAGGTATCATTGCACGGAGAACGTGCACCAAGTCTGGTTCCTCTCAAATCACTGTAACATTGGTTGCAAGCAAGAGTGCAGTGGGTCCCTGAGGATTTAAACATTAAACGGTGTGTTAAATCACCACTAGCACAGGCCCTGGTGGGGGCAAGCTACATTGAGTAGTAATCATGGCTACTGCAGAGAACCAGCAAATGGGCAGGTGGTCTCCCAACACCATCCTGCAATCCACTGCTGTGATTAATCAGCTGGAGTGTACGTTGAACGGACAACTTTTATACGATGGAATTATATAAAAGGACAGAATTTTACCCAAAATGTCACCTACATGTTCTCCAGACATTCCTCTCCTGCTGTTTTTACTCCAGCACTGTGTGTCTTTTCACTCAGACAGTGGTGGATATATGGAACAAGGTGCCAGAGGAGATAGATGAGGCAGGTATTATAATAACATTTAAAAGACACTTGGACAGGTGGTTGGATAAGAATGATTTAGAGGGATATGGACAAAACGCAGGCAAACAGGACCAACTTAGATGGGGCATCTAGGTTGGCAAGATGCTTGGTTATCTCTATAAATGGGGGTAGCATGGTGGCACAGCGGTAGAGTTGCTGCCTCACAGCGCCAGAGACCCGGGTTCGATCCTCACTATGGGTGCTGTCTGTACGGAGTTTGTATGTTCTCCCTCTGATCGTGTGGGTTTTCTCAAGGTGCTCCAGTTTCTTCCCACACACCAAAGATGTATAGGTTTGTAGGTTAATTGGCTTCGGTAAAATTGTGTATCGTCCCTCGTGTGTAGGATAATATGAGGTGTATGGGGGTGATTGTTGGTCAGCGCTGACTCAATGGGGTGAAGGGCCTGTTTCTACGCTGCATCTCTAACGCTGTAACGTTGTATCTGTAAAGTCTAAAGGTATGGATGAGTTGGGCTGAAGGGCCTGTTTCCATTATATATGGCTATGTGCTCCTAACTACCTACCTAATCCACTCTCCCATTATCCCTTTGTTTTGGGATGTATCTGTACTGGACCTCCATGTGTGGAGACTTGCATGCCAAAACATTATGGTTTCAATGGTATTTAATCATCGAGCAGTTGTTCTAATATTTCAGAAATAATTTCTCCCGGATAATGAAATAGTTTTCTTTTTCCCGTCCATTTAGAGGAAAAAACAAATAAATGGCACTTGGTAATTGACCGTCTGACTGTGCTGTTCCTGAAATTTATGGAGACTTTCCACAAACTACAAATAATGGCGTGGTGGATTTTGGAACTGCACATCATCAAAATTGTGTCATTTTACATTATTTGGATTACATTGAGAGAGGTAAGTACGAAACCAAAATTAACATTCCATGAAGCCCAAATGTATTTGACATTAAAATCACACATGTAAAACTTGGATGTTGGAGACTGTATCGCTGGAATAATTGATTTTCACTGCACTGAAGGCTAAATGTAGTCAGCATGTCATAATTCACACTGCTGTTTATTAGTCTTCAATATTTGTAATGGCTTTGAATTTTCACTACCGTGCCAATAGAACAGCTTCATTCCTTAAATTTTACTGCTCAATCTACTCCGAAACTACTGGCAAATTCAAACGGCAGATTTGACCCCTCAAAACCTAAGTTCAGTTCAGTTCAGTTTTATTTGTCATATGTAGGTTAACGCAGTGTCAACGGTACAATGAAATGTGTTTGACAAGACAACGGGTCACCTCAGCAATTATACCACAAGGATAAAAATATGATAAAATAAGATAAGATAAAAGTGACATTGGTAGGTAAAAGACAATAATAAATAAAATAATCAACATATATGATGTGTTTATGAGCTCAGAAGCCTGATGGCCTGATGGTAAAAACTGTTCTTAAGTCTGGTGGTGCATGCAGCCATGCTCCTATATCGTCTGCCTGACGGCAACAAGGAGAACAGTCTGCGTGCTGGGTGGCTGTGGTCCTTGATGATGCTGTGTGCCTTCCGCAGGCACCGCCAGTGGAAAATGTCCTGAATGGTCGGGAGACAGTTGCCAGTAATGTGCCGTGCTGCCTTCACCACTCTCTGCAGTGATTCGCGGCTGTGGGCAGAACAGTTCCCGTACCAGACTGTGATGCAGCCCGTCAGCAGACCCTCGATGATGCAACTGTAGAAGTTTGTGAGGATGCTGGCGTTCATGCCAAACTTCCTCAGTCTTCTCAGGAAAAAGACCACTGGCGGGCTTTCTTAGTTATTGTGTCCGTGTGCAGTGTCCAAGAGAGGAACTCAGTGATGTGCACACCGAGGAATTTGAAGCTGTTGACCCTGTCAACCTCAGCATCACCGATGTGGATGGGGAGGTGTCCACTCCCCTGCTGTCTCCTGTAGTCCACGATCATCTCTTTAGTTTTGCTGACATTGAGAGAGAGGTTATTTTCCTGGCACCAGCTGTTTAGTGCCTTACCTCCTCTCTATAGGCCATCTCATTGTTGCCTGTGAGGAGGCCCAGGATGGTCGTGTCATCAGCAAACTTTATGATTATGTTTGAGCTGTGCTTGGCAGTACAGTCGTGCATGAACAGGGAGTACAGGAGAGGACTGAGCACACAGCCCTGTGGTGTGCCTGTGTGGAGGACCAGTGAGGAAGTGGTGTACCTGCCAATTCTCACCACCTGGAGCCTGCCTGTCAGGACGTCGAATATCCAGCCACAGATTGAGGTCTCCAGTGCAAGATCAAGGAGCTTGGGGACTAGTTTTAGGGACGAGTTTTGACCTCTTTGGCTACCTATTCTGATATCTCCACAAGTTGCAGCAAGAAATAATTCCATCGTTCCATTGATGTACATATGACAATTAAACACTCTTGATTTGACTCTTGATGCCTGGAAATAGTCATAGAGTCTTATAGCGTGGAAAAGAGCCCTTCGGCCCAACTGACCCACACTGACCAACAGGCCCCATCTGCACGAGACCCACCTGCCTGCATTTAGCCCATATCCCTCTAAATCTGTCCTATCCATGTACCTGTTTCTTAAACGTTGCGATTGTACCTGCCTCAACTTGCTCTACCGGCAACCCGTTTCATAAACCCATCACCCTTTTCTGTGAAACAGTTACCCCTCAGATTCCTATTAAATCTTCCCCCCTCACCTTCAACCTATGTCCTCTGGTTCTCAATTCCCCTAGGCTAGGCAAGAAACTGACATTGAGAGAGAGAAGAAACTCTGTTGGTTTAGCTGATCTCGTCCTCTCTTAATCCTATACACATCTATACGATCACGTCTCAACCTCTTGTGCTCGAAAACTTGGCTTCGTAAAATTCCTCTAAATGCCTTGATAAAACGTTGCTGTACTAGAGGTGTTACATGAATGTATGCTGTTATTGTGCTTGTTGGAACTCATGGTTACATCATAACCATTCAACGTGACATTGCTCTACCAGTCATATGTAATTGTGAGCTCCAGTAGCCTTAACTATAACAGTGAATGCCAGTAGCTTCAACCAACTACAAATTCTAATCATTATAACCAAGTCTACAATTCTGATTCCCTATGTATGATTGTGTCTTGTTGGGAGCGCAGATTTGTATCTTCTCCACTGATAAAGACAATAAGACCATTAAACATGGGATCAGACTTAGGCCATTCAACCCATCGAATGTGCCTCACCATTCAATCATGGCTTATCTATCATTCCCTCTGAACCCCATTCTCTTGCGTTCTCCCTGTAACCATTGACACCCTTGCAAATCAAGAATCTATGAATCTGTGCTTTAAATATACCCAGGACTTGGCCTCCACAACCATCTGTGGGGATAAATTCCACAGATTCACTGCCCTCTGGCTAAAGAAATTCCTCCACATTTCCATTCTAAAGGTACTTCCTTTTAATCGGAGGCTGAGTCCTCTGGCCCTAGAGTCCCCACTACTGGAAACATCCTCTCCACACCCATCCGATCTAGGCCTTTCCTTCCCCAAACTGCATCCAATGCAAGTACAACAAACACGTAAGTAAAACTGCAAAGTAAATTCCTCCTCGTTTCTTTAAGGTAAATAAATCATATTGCTTCCACGTGTATTCTACTGTTTGATCTGCATTGTCAAAGTGTGCAAGAATGGTCTGAGTATATATACTCTTACAATATTCCTACAGGTTTCCCTTCTGAATTACGTCTTCCTAATCTCGTGGGCCTTTGCTTTGCCTTACGTGAAGTTACGTCCATTGGCATCGAGTGTCTGTACAGTCATGACCTGCATAATCATTGTGTGCAAAATGTTCTATCAATTGTCATCTGTTCAACCTGAAAACTACTCCTCTAACTGTACAATTGTGAGTATGTCATTTAAACTTCAATTGCAAGTTTAGTTTAGTTTAGAGATACAGCGAAGTAACAGGCCGTACAGCCACCGAGTCCGTGTCGTCCAGCGATCCTCACACATTAACACCATACGACACACACTAGGGACAAAATTACAATTTTACCAAGACAATTAACCTACAGATCTATATGTCTTTTGAGTGTGGGAGGAAACCGGAGCTCCCTGAGAAAATCCACGCAGGTCACGGGGAGAACATACAAACTCCGTACAGACATCACCCGTAGTCAGGATGGAACCTTGGATTCTAGCGCTGTAAGACAGCAACTACCATCATGCCGCCTACTAATTATTAAGTGCTCACTAATTATTAAGAATGCAAAATAATATAATAGCCCTGCATTAATGGCCTCTCATTCCTAGTTTAACGTGTCCTTAAGAAAAGTAACAGCGATCACATTTTGGTTGAACAAGAACAAAATATTAGGTTTGTAAAAAGTAGCTTTCTGATATGATAGAAACATAGAAACATAGAAATTAGGTGCAGGAATAGGCCATTAGGCCCTTCGAGCCTGCACCGCCATTCAATATGATCATGGCTGATCATCCAACTCAGTATCCCGTACCTGCCTTCTCTCCATACCCTCTGATCCCCTTAGCCACAAGGGCCACATCTAACTCCCTCTTAAATATATCCAATGAACTGGCCTCAACTACCCTCTGTGGCAGAGAGTTCCAGAGACCCACCACTCTCTGTGTGAAAAAAGTCCTTCTCATCTCGGTCCTAAAGGATTTCCCCCTTATCCTTAAGCTGTGACCCCTTGTCCTGGACCTCCCCAACATCGGGAACAATCTTCCTGCATCTAGCCTGTCCAACCCCTTAAGAATATTGTAAGTTTCTATAAAATCCCCTCTCAATCTCCTAAATTCTAGAGAGAATAAACCGAGTCTATGCAGTCTTTGTTCATAAGACAGTCCTGACATCCCAGGAATCAGTCTGGTGAACCTTCTCTGCACTCCCTCTATGGCAATAATGTCCTTCCTCAGATTTGGAGACCAGAACTGTACGCAATACTCCAGGTGTGGCCTCACCAAGACCCTGTACAACTGAAGTAGAACCTCCCTGCTCCTATACTCAAATCCTTTTGCTATGAAAGCTAACATACCATTCGCTTTCTTCACTGCCTGCTGTACCTGCATGCCTACTTTCAATGACTGGTGTACCATGACACCCAGGTCGCGCTGCATCTCCCCTTTTCCTAATCGGCCTCCATTTAGATAATAGTCTGTTTTCCTATTTTTGCCACCAAAGTGGATAACCTCACATTTATCCACAATATACTGCATCTGCCAAACATTTGCCCACTCACCCAAGTCACCTTGCAGTCTCCTAGCATCCTCCTCACAACTAACACTGCCCCCCAGCTTAGTGTCATCCGCAAACTTGGAGATATTGCCTTCAATTCCCTTATCCAGATCATTTATGTATATTGTAAATTGCTGGGGTCCCAGCACTGAGCCTTGCGGTACCCCACTAGTCACTGCCTGCCATTGTGAAAACGACCCGTTTACTCCTACTCTTTGCTTCCTGTTTGCCAGCCAGTTCTCTATCCACATCAATACTGAACCCCCAATGCCGTATGCTTTAAGTTTATATACTAATCTCTTATGTGGGACCTTGTCGAAAGCCTTCTGGAAGTCCAGATACACAATCAGTGTATGATGATAAAGTCAGGGCTGGTTTTCATGAGTCTTGCACCAGTCGCTGATGGAAACACACGCAGTCACAGGGTGAACATGCAAACTCCACACAGACAGCACTCGAAGTTAGGATCGAACCCGGGTCTCTGACACTGTGAGCAGCAGATCTACCAGCAATGCCACCCTTTAACATTGTCATACTGAGTGAGAAGAGGCATTCCTGGAGTAATATTACTGTGTGGCAGGTCAGGAGATCCAGAACAGAGACTTAATCTGGAAATCTTAGGGCTAGCGGAATCAAGGGATATGGGGAGAAGGCAGGAACGGGGTACTGATTGTGGATGATCAGCCATGATCACATTGAATGGTGGTGCTGGCTTGAAGGGTTGAATGGCCTACTCCTGCACCTATTGTCTATGTAGCTATGTATCTAACCTGACATTTGAGACAAGTTTTGATGGCTTTTTTGTTTAGGATTTAGAGATAGCGAGATGGCAAAGTTAGAAACCCATAAACAATGTAATAAAAAAGATAGCTTGCACACAGACTTGTCCTTAATCTAGTTCCCATTGTTTTGTCCTGACTGCTCCAAGTTTTGTAATTTTGTAATTTGGATGATATTTTTTCAAGGTTTACTAACTGCCAATTAGCTGCAATTTTTCAATTCCACTTAATAAAAACAAATTTATTTTTCACAAATAACTTGTGCTGTATTAAATGGGATATTTAAGTTAATTTCTCTCCTGCTAAAATATTTTAAATGCTTTTTGAAATATAGCATATTATCATCAATCATGCAATTTTTCTAAGCCCTTGAACCTAGAATTTTGAAATATATAATTTGATATTCTCTATGTTATTTTATCTAAACTTTAACTTTTTTTTTGTAATGCTTGTTATTATTAGTTGTTAAAATAATATAAACAGTTGCTAAATAGAAATCCATGGTTTATAAGTATGTAGGAAGGAATTGCATTTGCTTGTTTACACCAAGATAGACGCAAAATGCTGGAGCAACTCAGAGGGTCGAGCAGCACCTCTGGAGCAAAGAAATAGGTGATGTTTTGGGTCGAGACTCTTTGAAGAAGGTGGGCCTGCTTCCTCTATCTCTAAACTGGCACTGTATCTCTAAACTAAATTAAACTTAACTAAACATGCAGATTGCAGAGCTAATTGGCAGCTATAAATTGTTCTTATGCATAGATGAATGGTGGTGAAGGGATACAGTGTCACTTGCAAGACAACTGTTTGTTTCCTTTCCTTATCACATTATGTCTTCCACAGCCAACAATGGACCATTGTGGGCTCCACCTTTCCTTGGTCACCGGTGCCGCTCTGATTTGTTATGAACCTTTTCATACCTCCAGTTTCCCTGCCCCTCACCCTGACTCTCAGTCTGAAGAAGAAACATCACCTATTGCTTTTCTCCAAAGATGCTGCCTGACCCGCTGAGTTACTCCAGCAATTTGTTTAGTAAATTATAATTAAAACACAAAGTACGTGCTATAACTCCAGGATAAGCACATAACCAAGAAAACCAAGCCCAAAGCCAAAGTATTATCCAACTATCTAACGAAATATACCAACTTATGCAAACGACAGTAAATAACTCTGTATGCAAATGAGATTGCAACCTTCACATGGTCCACCCTGTTTCGATGAATGCAATCGACCTGACGTGCACAAACAGAAGAACAAACAGAACAAGTTGTCTTACAACTTAAGGCTGTGCACGCCATACGCAAGAAGGAGAGGAAGAATTTACTCATTTATTATTTTTATTGTCATGTGTACCAATGTACAGTGAAAAGCTTTATAATTTATAAAATGCTATCTCATTTCAGAAAAGGAAGGTTAAGTAAGTTGCATTTAGTATGATTAGTTATTTAACTTTTATCTGAATCTTTATCTGAATGTTTAATTCCTCAGCCACAACTGAATGAGACAAATGTAGAGACCTTTGAGAGACTAAACAGCTCGGTCCTCTACGCTAAACCTGTGGACCCCGCAAACTGGATTGGCCTCAAGAAGGCTTCTCCCCTTCTAGTGTACCTTAAGGTATGACCGTTTACAGGCTTCCAAATTAAAATTGTTCGTGATTCTAGCATGTATTCACTTCATCATGCAAGAGACTCGAGTGATTTTTAAGTACACATTTAGTATTCAAATGTTGAGAGTATTCTTCACAGAACCATTCTGTCTTTAACCAAAATAAAGAGTAGGCCAAACTGTCAATTAGAAACAGTGAACACACAGAACAAAGCAAATGGAACCACACCTAGCAAAAAACTGTAAGGAGGTTGAATTTATTATTCCCGTCCTAATTGTGGGTGCTGTTAGCATGTCGTTAAGCTAGAAAGGGTGCAGAGAAAATTTACAAGGATGTTGACAGGACTTGAAGGATTGAGCTATAGGGAGAGGTGGAGGAGGCTAGATCTTTATTCCTTGGAGTGCAGGAGGATGAGGGGTGATTTTATAGTCGTGTTTAAAATTATGAGAGGAATAGATAGGGTGAATGTACAGAGTCTCTTACCCAGAGCATGGGAATCGAGAACCAGAGGGCGTAGGTTTAACGTGAGGGGGGAAAGGTTTAATAGGAACATGAAAGACACCATTTTTACACTCAAGGTGGTGGGTGTATGGAACGAGCTGCCAGAGGAGGTAATTGAGGCAAGATTTAAGAAACATTTGTACGAGCATGGATAGGAAAGGTTTAGAGGGATATGGGCCAAATGCAGGCAGGTGGGACTAGTGTATGTTGGGCGGTGTGGGCAAATTAGATCTGTTTAAGGTCATGAGAGGAATAGATAGAGTAAATGCACAGAGTCTTTTACCAGAGTAGGGGAATCAAGAACCACAGGATGGTTACATTTCTAATTAACGCATCATCTGAGGAATAGATAGGGCTTCTTAGGAATAGATGACCTTTTTTGGATGCTGTGGATTTTAAAGGCTGGCAAATAAAACTGGAGTACATCTTGAGTGATTCTGATTAGCCAATGTGGTTTTTCCTCTCTCTCTTTTCCAGAACAACCTGTTGATTCTTGCCGTTCTAGCATTTGAAGTGACCATCTACCGCCATCAGGAGTATTTTAGGCTCCGCAACAACCTGCCACCTCCGGTAACGAAAACCATCTTTCATGACATTACAAGGCAACATCTGGAATGCGGGATGCTGAACTGTGCCAAGTATTTCATAAACTACTTCTTCTACAAGTTTGGGTTAGAGGTACATAGTTTTGAAATCCAATCTTGTCATCGAGCCCTTTGGCCCATCTTGACCATGCCTATCACCAAGTGCAGAAAGGATTTAGAAGGTGTTGGCTGGTCTCGAGGGGCTGTGCTACAGGGAGAGTTTGGGGTGCCTTTATTCCTTGGAGTGCAGGAGGAGGAGTTTTCTCCGGATACTCCGGTTTCCACCCACATTCCAAGGACGTGGGGGTGTGCACTTAATTGGCTTCTGTAAACTGTTCCTGAGGTGCAGGATAGAGCTAGTGTATGGGGTGGTTGTTGGTCAGCGCGGTCTCGGTGGGCCGAAGGGCCTGTTTCCACATTGTATCTCTAAAACTAAAACCAATGCGGTCACAGGGGGATGTGCAAACTCCGTATAGACAGCACCCATAGTCAGGATGAAACGGATCTCTGGCACTGCGAGGCAGCAGCTCTACCGCTGCACCTCTATGCCACCCTATTATAGCCCCCAATATTAAATATCAAATTTTATTCTCGCCATTGTAGTCACTGCTGCCGTCACAGGTGGCCATTAGGTGAGAGCATTTACAGCACATTTTCAATTCAGCTTCCAACTCTCATGCCCTTTCTGATGCTATAATGCTAATTTCCACATCCATATAACCCACCTTACTCTCCATCTCAGCTCACCTCTCGATGGAGCAATCTTCATCCAGAAGCTCCTTCCACATCTAATTCCACATCTACCTATCTCAATTTTTTATTTCTCAGCCTGCTACTTTCAAGAGTCAAGAGTGTTTTATTGTCATTTGTCCCAGATAGAACAATAGAATTCTTACTTGCTGCAGCACAACAGAATATGTACACATAGCACACTGTAAATAATATGATAAACGAGGGAGAGAAAAAAACGTTCAGTGTGTATATATACACATACTCACATATATATATATACACACACGTACACGCATACTCAAAAAACAAACAATAATAATGCAATAATAATAACAATAGTCTGTTGTACTTTCATCTAAAGAAGTCAGATGCCTGGGTAGAGTGGATGTGGAGAGGATGTTTCCACTAGTGGGAGACTCTAGGACTAGAGGGCACAGCCACAGAATAAAAGGAGGTACCTTTAGAAAGGAGACAAGGAGAAATATATTTAGACAGAGGGTGGTGAATCTGTGGAATTCATTGCCACAGGCGGCTGAGTAGGCTGTAAATGGGTACTTTTAAGGCAGAGATAGGTAGATTCTTTAGTAGTATGGGTGTCAAGGATTATGGGGAGAAGGCTGGAGAATGGGGTTGAGAGGGAAAGATAGATCAGTCATGATTGAATGGTGGAGTAGATTTGATGGGCCGAACGGCCTAGTTCTGCCTCTATGACCTATGAACCTATAAACTAAAGATACACCTAGTTTATAGGAAGGCCCATTGTTTGGTGAATCTCTGGAATTATCTGCCACAGAAGGTAGTTGAGGCCAGTTCATTGGCTATATTTAAGAGGGAGTTAGACATGGCCCTTGTGGCTAAAGGGATCAGGGGGTATGTAGAGAAGGTACAGGAGACTGCGTTGGATGATCAGCCATGATCATATTGAATGGCGGTGCAGGCTCGAAGGGCCGAATGGCCTACTCCTGCACCTATTTTCCATGTTTCTAATCAACTGATGCCACTTCATTTGTTTTTTCTCACTACCCGCAGATATGTTTTCTGATGACGGTGAACGTGATTGGTCAACGGATGGATCTGTACGCGATGCTTCATGCCTTTTGGTTGTTTGCATTACTCTACCGACGTCGCAGGAAAGCTATCGCGGAGATCTGGCCAAAGTATTGCTGTTTCCTGGCATGTATTCTGACCTTCCAGTACCTGCTATGCATCGGCATCCCTCCCGCTGCCTGCAAAGGTACGACTAGTGCTCTTCTTCAGTGATTGTAATCAATATCTGAAACATTCAATATCCCACTTGGTGGAGGATTCCCATTGCACAAAATTGGGGAAGGGTTGTGTAAGTGAACCCTGAATTTGAGTTTTGGAATCCTGAAGTCTTGGAGTCCAGGAGCTTTGAGAGACTTGGGAGACATGGAGGACTTGGAGTCTTTCAGATTTTCAGTCTTGGAGTTGTAGAGTTAGAGACATATACAACATGGAAACAGGCTCCTTGGCCCTATTTGTTCCTGCCAACCAAGTTACCTAACTGAACTAGACCCACTTGCCTGCACCTAGCCCATATCTCTTAAATTCTTTCCTACCCTTGTATCTGTCAGGAGTATGTAAAATATGTTTTATTGTCATATGTCCCAGATAGAACAATTAAATTCTAACTTGCTGCAGCACAGTTCAGTGTGTATATATACACACTCACAAGTACATATATATATATATATATATATATATATATATATATATATATATATATATATATATATATATATATACACACATACACAAATACTCAAAAAACAAACAATAGTAGTGCAATAATAATAGTAATAGTCTAATGTAATTCAGAGCTTATTTGAGGTTGGAGTGTTTAATAGCCTGTAGACACAAAATGCTGGAGTAGCTCACTGGGACAAGCAGCATCTCTTGTCCCAGAGAAGGAATGGGCGACGTTTCGGGTCGAGACCCTTCTTCAGACTGATGCCAAGGGAGGGAGTGGGACAAAGATAGATCGTAGTCAGAGACAGGAAGACTAGTGGGAGAATGGGGAAGGGGATGGAGAGAGAAAGCAAAGGCTATCTGAAGGTAGAATCTGAAGTGTTTAATAGCCTGATGGCTGTAGGGAAGAAGCTGTACCTGAACCTGGACATTACAGTGTTCAGGTTCCTGTACCTTCTTCCAGATGGCAGTAGTGAAATGAGTGTGTGGCCAGGGTGGTGTGGGTGTCTGGTGATGCTGGCTGCCTTTTTGAGGCAACAACTCTGTTACATCCCTTCGATGGTGGGGAGTTCGGAGCCGGTGCAGTGGTCACAACCTTTTGCAACCTTTTCTGCTCCTGGACATTCAAGTTGCCGAACCAGGCCATAATGCAACCAGTCAATATGCTCTCTACTGTGCACCTGTAGATGCTCAAGAGAATCCTATTTGGCATACCGAATCTCCATAATCTTCTCAGGAAGTAGAGGCGTTGATGTGTTTATTTATAATTGCATCAGTGTGCTGGGTCCAGGAAAGATCTTCAGAAATATGCACACCCAGGAGTTTGAAGTTTTAGACTCTCTCCACCATCGTCCCGTTAATATTAACAGGATTGTGGGTCCCTATTCTTCCTCCTCCAAAGTCCACATTCAGTTCATTGGTTTTACTGATATTGAGAGCCAGATTGTTGTGCTGGCACCATTTTGTCAATCGGTCAATCTCACTTCTAAACTCTGACTCATCACCATCTGTAATTGGTTCAACAATGGTGGTGTCATCAGCGAACTTGAAGATGGAGTTTGCACTATGTCCGGCTACACAGTCATGAGTATAGAGTGAGTACAGCAGGGCGCTGAGCATGCAGCCTTGAGGTGCTCCCGTACTGATTGTTAATGAGGAAGATGTATTTTTGCCAATTCGAACAAACTGTGGTCTGTGGATGAGGAAGTCGAGGATCCAATAGCAGAGGGATGCGCAGAGGCCCAGTCCCATCAGCTTAGTAACCAGCTTCTCTTTTTCTTCTTTTTCTTCAAAAATATTTATTCAAATATAAAAATAATATATACAGTACAGTAAAAGCCAAAACAGAACCCACCACCATAATACACGACAAACAATAAACTATTATACAACTATATTACACTCCTTGTCGAGGATGCATTCAACCCCCCGCGGTGCCCAGCGGTCCCGGAAATCCCCCAGGGTGCCCGTGGACAGCGTGTAATTCCTCCCGAACACCACCCGGGCATGGACGTAACCCTAGAAAGGGGGCAGGCAGCCAGCTCAGGCAGAGCCCTCTTCTGCCTGACGCGCAGATGGCCAGCTTGGCCAGGCCCAGGAGCAACCCAACTAGGACATCCTCAGCCCTACCCTCTCCCCCACGCACAGGGTGTCTGAAGATGAGGATGGTGGGTGAGAAGTGCAGCAAGAAGGCAAGGAGCAACCCCTTTAGATAATGGAATGCTAACCAGCTTGGAGGGGACGATGGTATTGAACGCCGAGCTGTAGTTTATAAAAAACAGCCTGACGTAGGTGTTTTTATTGTCCAAGTGGTCCAGTGTGGAGTGGAGAGCCAGTGAGATCGCTTTCTCCGTTGACCTGTTGTGATGGTCGGCAAACTGTAGTGGGTTGAGGTTCTTATTGAGGTAGGAGTTTATATCCACCATAACCAACCACTCAAAGCACTTCATCACCACAAACATTAGGGTCACCGGTCAATAGTCGTTGAAGCATGTCACCTTAGTCTTCTTGGGCTCCGGTATTATTGGTGCCCTTTTAAAGCAGGTGGGAACCTCAGACCTCAGTAGTGAAAAGTTGAAAATGTCCGCAAAAACCCCAGCCAGTTGGTCTGCCCAGGTTTTGAGAACTCGACCGGGTATACCATCAGGTCCAGGTGCTTTCCGAGGGTTCACCCCCCTGAATTATCTTCTGACGTCGGCCTCTGTAACTGTGTCTATAATAGGGGAGCTCGGGAAGGCACATCAGTGTTCTCCCTATCAAAGCATGCTGCAGGCGGCATGTTGGTGGTAGTTTGGGAGTGATATTTTCAGGTTGGCTTTGTTGAAGTCCCCAGCTATGGTGGTAAATGCTTCGGGGTACGCTGTCTGGTGCTTGTTGACCATGGAGTGCAGCTCCTCCAATCCTAGACGGACGTGTGCCTGGGGTGGGATGTGGACCGCGGTCAGGATGATGGAGGTGAATTCCCTCTGGAGGTAGTAGAATTGGAACTTCATCGCCAGATGTTCCAGGTGCCAAAGCTGATAGGGGAGAGCACACATGATGTCTGAGCATCATCTCCGCTGGATTTGCTGCCATGGTTGGTCGGCGACGCGCCATGCGGATGTCTTTTCCGGCAGATTCGGCGCTGTTTTGGCACATGGTGTGCAGTCCTTGCAGTGGTCGACTATATCGGCCTCGATATTCGGCCACCACACATGCATGTGGGCGAGCGCCTTCATTCATACAATTCTAATATGTGTCTTGTGCAACATTTTCAGAATTTGCGATCGCAGTTCCGTCGGAATGATCGCGCCAATCGTGGAGCAGAATGCTATCCTTTGAGGAAATTTCCGTTTTTGCATTCTGGAATGACCAGAATTCCTTGTCCAGCTTAGGACAATTCGGCCACCCCTGAGTGACAAAATGTCATACCTTTGACAAAATAGGGTCTGTGCTCGTGTAGTTGGTGACCGTCCTTGCGGAGACGGGGAAATTGGCGATGACCCGCATGTTGAGCAAGTTCACGTCCGTCTCAATTTCCATAATTGCCTCCATTTATCGAACGTCAGGACGGGTCCAATCAGTAGACGAGACAGCGCATCGGCATTGGCATGTTCAGCAGACTGTCGGTAAATGATGTGGTAATCATATCCCATCATGGTCAGGGCCCAACGTTGTAGACGCTGCAATGTCATGACAGGCAAACTTTTCTCCGGACTGAAAATAGTCAGCAGCGGCTTGTGGTCGATGATGAGCAGGAAATGTCACCCACTCAAATATTGGTGGATCTTCTGGACACCAAACACGATCGCCAGTGCTTCTTTCTCCACTTGGCTGTAGCTTTTCTCGGCGGTCAGCAGCATTTTGGATGCGAACGCGATTGGTTCTTCCTTGCTTTTCGACGCCGTTTATGACATTACAGCTCCAAGACCATACGGCGATGCATCAGCGGCCAGCGAGACCGGCTTTGATGGGTCATAGTGGACCAGACGTGTCTTCTGGGCGAGCATCTCCTTCAACCTTGTGAATGCATGGTCACACTCTTTGGACCAGTGCCATTCGACATCCTGCTTTCGCAGGTTGTTTCGGTGGTTGGATGGTGTAATGTTTGCTGGACTGTGTGGGGTGAGACGACCCGTTGCTCCTCCTGTGCAACAGATGGCACTGCACAGGACACAGGGAGATGTTTTGTATATAGTTTTTTTCCTGTTTGTAGTGTGTGAGTGTGCAGCCATTTTGAGTTGTCTTGCTGCCAGCATTGAGTAATGTAGTAAAGATTACTTAATGTAATAAAGATTACAACAGAAGTTGTAAGAAAAAGAACACGAAAGTGGTGTCAGGAGTGGGATACTTCGGATTGCGTTCAAAAACCCAGATAAGAGCCTATTTTTCGATTAAAAGAAAAACATTTTGTGTTCTGTTGTGTACTCAAACTAACATGTCTCGGCAATTTGATCGTTTCGATCCCGAGCGAGAAAGGTGGTCGTCATATTTAATGCGCGCTGAGTTTAATGCGTGCTGAGACAGACAGACCTGCCTCTACTACTTCTTCTGGCAGCATGTTCCTTGTAGACACCACTCTCTAAGTGAAAATGTTCCCCCGAGATCCCTTTTAAATCTTGTCCTCTCACCTCTCACTTCAAACCCAATTCACACTGGTTTTAGACTCCCCTAGCCTATTCACCTTGCCTATGGCCCTCAAGATTTCACATACCTCTATAAGGTCACCCCTCAGCTTCCTAGACTCCAGGGAAAAAAGACACAGCCTATCCAGCTTCACTTATAACTCCTATCCAAAACATTTTTTTGCGCACTTTTCAGTTTACTAATATCCGTCCTATAGCGCGGTGACCATAATTATACAGAGTACTAAAAATGTAGCCTTACTAATGCTTTGCAAACTGTATCATGACATCCCAACTCCTGTACTCAATACCTTGATCAATGATAGCAAGCATGCCAAACACCTTCTTCACCAACCTGCCTACCTTTGTCGCCACATCTGGCTTCAACACATTGGCTTAGACAGGTACATGGATAGGATAGGTTTGGAGAGATATGGGCAAAAGGCAAGCAGTTGGAACAAGCGTAGACAGGGCATGTTGGACGGCGTGGGCAAGTTGGGCTGAAGGACCTGTTTCCATGCTCTTTGACTATGAATCTTGGTTGGAGTGACGTTAACTGGGCACACGGACAATGAGCAGCTTGCAGATCACAGGTGAAACAGCAACAGTGTGTTTTTTGTCAGTCTAGTTTCTTGTTTCTGATCGTAATGACAGCAACGTGTTCCAAAATGAAATTAAAATGCACCCATTTCAATCCCTCATACCTTTTTATTCGTATTGCTTTGTATTTCAGAGTATCCATGGAGATTTGCAAGTGCCAACATCAACTCAAACTTTATTAAGTGGTTGTACTTTCCAGACTTCATCATTAAGCCAAGTCCAACGTTTCTTATGTGTGAGTACACAGAATTTTTTTTCAATGTCATTAGTGGTGGAGATCAGAATTTAAAAACAAGTCGCAATTCTGCTGGCTGTCAATAACTCTGTCTAGTTGGCGTTGAACAGTTTCTACATTATCTGTGTAGTGGGTTAGACGTTCTAATATTCCTGCATCATCTGCTTCCATCAGAGACCATAAAATACAAATTCATCCCTAGAACCAATACACTGGGATGTTAATTACCTAAATACTTGGTTCAATTTCTACTGTAGAGAGAAGGAACGGCAGATGCTCTTTTACACGAGTATTGCGTTCGGTTTTGGGCACCATGTTAGAGGAAAGCTGGGAAGGGTTCAGAGAAGATTTACAAGGTCAGGACTCGAGGGCCTGAGCTACAGGGAGAGGCTGTGCAGGCTGGTACCCTATTCCTTGGAGCGCAGGAGGATCAAAGGTGATCGTATAAAGATGTACAAAATCATGAGAGGAACAGATCGAGTAAATCCACAATACCTTGCTCAGAGTAGGGAATCGAGAACCAGAGGACATAGGTGTAAAGTGAGGGGGGGAAGATTTACTAGGAACCTGAGGGGTAACTTTTTTAGCTATAGGGTGGTGAGTGTATGGAATGAGCTACTGGAGGAGGTAGTTAAGGCAGGTACCTTCACAACGTTTAAGAAACTTTTACACAGGTACATGGATAGGATAGGTTTAGAGGGATATAGGCCAAACGCAGGCAGGTGGGACTAGTGTAGACGGGACATGTTGGCCAGTGTGGGCAAGTTGGGCCAAAGGGCCTGTTTCCATGCTGTATAACTCCAAGACATGAAAGAACACAAAGCACTGGAGTAACTCAGAGGATCAGGCAGCATCTCTGGATAGGTGACCTTTCAGGTCGAGACCCTCCTTCTCTCTGAAGAAAGGTCTCGACCCGAAACATCACTGATCCATGTTCTCCAGAGCTGCTACTTAACCCACTGAGTTATTCCAGCACTTCGTATCCGTTAAACTTCTGCTAATAGATTACTTCCCACAACTACGTCATACGAAGTTAGAGAAGCAAATATTTAAACAGTTGTAACCTATAAAAATATAAATCTAATTATATTTACATGGTTGGCGGGAATTGTAGAAGAACAATAATTGGTAATGCTCTCTTTTTGAAGCAGAGAAGCACAAATGCAGCAGGTAACATTTAATTCATTTTGCAAACAGAAGTGTTTAGCTTAGAGATACAGTGCGGAAACAGGCCCTTCAGCCCACCTGGGTTCAAGATTCAAGATTCAAGATGCGTTTATTGTCCCATATACCATAAGGTGCAGTGAAATTCGCATTACCATACGGTCACACCAAGTGAAAAGCAGTAAGACACACAACCACATAAAATAAATTTAACATAAACATCCACTACAGTGGCTCCCCACATTCCTCACTGTGATGGAAGGCAATAAAGTCCAGTCTCTCCCTCTTCTCCGTTGTCGGTGCTGTCGAACCATCTGTGGTCGGGGCCTTCAAAGCTCCCGCAGCCGGCAATCCGAGGCCCTCGCGTCGGGGTGATAGAACTCCCTCGTCGGGACGGTTGAAACTCACCACGGCCTGGAGCCCCGACTCAGTCTCTAACCAGGGACCGCGATGTTTAAACCGGGCTCCAAGGTGTTAAAGTCCACAGGGCCGCCCGCGATTGGAGCTCTCCACAATCGATCCCCGGCAAGGGGGTCTCTGCTCCCTGATGGTAAGTCTGCGCAATGCCAGCGTTGAAGCGCCGGGTCGGTCTCCAGGAAATGCCGTGCTGCTACACGATGTTAAGCCGCAATGGGGGATGGAGATACGACACGTATAAAATGGCGTTGAGGTAAGAGATTGAATAAAGTTTCCCTCAAGCCCCCCACCCCACCCCTCACACAAAACAAACCAAGAAACACTAAAGCAAACTTTTAACACGTACTTAAAATAACAAAACAGAAAGAAAAGACAGACAGACCGTTGGCTAGGCAGCCATCATTGGCACCCCCTGGTGTACAGCACTGACCAGAGATCCCATACACTAACACTATCCGACACACACTAGGGACAATTTACATTTATACCAAGCCAATTAACCTATAAACTTATACATCTTTGGAGCTTCCTGGAGAAATACCACACGGTCACGGGGAGAACGTACAAACTTAGTATAGACCGCACCGATAGTCAGGATTGAACCCAGGTTTCTGGAGCTGTACGGCAGCTGCTCTACCGCTGCGCCGCCGTGCCACCCTAGTTGAGATGCAATTGTTTTCCGGATCATATCTCCGGTTGCTCTGCGGCCTAACATCATGGAGCTGGAGGCTTTGCTTGAGACTGACTGTGAGCCCCACCACGGGACCATGGACTTACCTGGGATCTAAGCTCCAACCGCAGCCTGTGGATTTCACCATCGAGGAGCTCGCAGTCTCGGGTAGACACCGATGTCGGGAAGTTCCAGTCGCAGAAGGTTTCAACCAGTCCCGACACAGAACCGCTGAGATTCCCCCCTGATGCAGGAGCTTGATCGCCCCGACACAGAGGGCCCGACTGCCGGCTACGGGAGTCAAGATCGTTCTGTTAACAGAAGGCTCAAGGCCCCTGACCACGGGAGAACAAAGAAGGGAAGAGATTGAACTTTTTTACGCTTTCCATCACAGTGAGGAATGTGAAGGAGTCACTGTGGAGGATGTTCATGATAAAATGTATTTTGTGTGTTTTGTTGCTTTTTATTGGTGTGACCGCATGGCAAATCAAATTCCTCGTATGTTGCAAAACATACTTGGCTAATAAAGTAATTATGATTAAGATTATGATTATGATTATACCTCCAAACGTTCCCATCCAATGGAATAAGAGTCTTTGGTTATTTTCGAACAGTGATAGATGGATTATTGATTTGGAGAGGGGTGAGAAGTTACTGCGGGTAGGAGGGAATGTGGAGCCAGAGTTAAAATCAGATCAGACATGACCTTATTGCTTGGTGGAGTGGAGCTGAGGAGCCTACTCCTGCTCCTAATGCCTGTGTTCAGCTGCCAAAGGTTCTCCTCGTCTCCACCATGAACGACAGCAAATAAAATAGTTTAAATAATCCAAGTTGCTGTTTTTCAGATGACTTCCTGATGTTGCTGTGTGCCTCGCTGCAATGGCAGGTGTTTGAGGATGAAAACAAAGCGGCGGTGAGGATCGTTGCCGGGGACAACGTGGAGATCTGCAGAGACCTGGATGCAGCCACATTCAGTCAACACAACCCAGTCCCGGACTTCATTCACTGCAGGTGAAGCATAAACTGCGGCCTGCAACATCCACATTTACTGCGAGACTAGAAGTAACTCTAGCATGTGTCAATGCCTGCTGTCTGAGCAATAGCAACAAAGCTTATTTTCTATTTAATAAATCTATTGAAAATAATATGCATCACCATCACCATAATATGCATCACTGTGGAGTTTCATTCATGCTCGACACTAACATTTTGGGCCGAAGGGCCCGTTCCTGTGCTGTGCTGTTTAATATTATATGTTCCATAGTTGCACTTTCTTCATGTAGTAGTTTGAAAGTGAATGCAATTATGTTTATAGTTTTTATTTTAATAAGAGTTTATTTGAAGTACTGCGTGCAATTTGGAATGTTCCATGCAGTTCCGCCCCATTACAAAAAGGATGTGGAGGATTGCTAAAAAAATGACTGAATTTGAGGGCATTAGCTTTAAGGAGAGTTAGCCAGGGGTGGAGTTTATTGCCCAGATGCCGGTAGAGGCCAAGTCATTGGGTATTTTTAGAGCAGAGATTGACAGGTTCTTGATTAGTGAGAGTGTCAAAGGTTACAGGGAGAAGGTAGAATAATGGGGTTGAGAGGGAAATATAGAGCAGCCATGATTGAATGGCGGAACAGACTCGATGGGCCGAATGGCCTAATTCTGCACCTATGATTTATGAATTTATGAACTTATTTCAGTTGGGGAACCCATTATCGGAACACATTCACTTATTGGTATCCATTGTTATCTTTATAATCTGGTAACTAGCACGCACATTTTTTTGTTTCTGTACACAGGTCTTACCTGGACATGATAAAAGTCATTGGATTCAGTTACTTATTTTGGTTCGTGCTTACAATCATCTTTATCACGGGGACCACCCGCATCAGCATCTTCTGCATGGGTTACCTGGTTGCCTGCTTCTATTTCCTACTTTTTGGTGGAGAGCTTTTATTGAAACCTATTAAAATAATCCTGCAGTTCTGGGATTGTCTGATTGCCTACAACGTGTTTGTGATAACGATGAAGAATATCCTGTCGGTAAGTAATTACGGCAAGTTTGAAGCTGTAAGGACGGTGACGACTCTATGTTTAGTGATTGAAATACTAGTATTGGTTTGTTATTGAGCACTGTGATTAAATAAAAAACATGTTTTTTTGTGCTATCCAAACCATACATGACTGCAACAGGTAGTCCAAAAGAGTGCAGAATATTGTGTTACAGCTGCAAAAGTATTTTTTAAAGTGCAAGTACCACAATGAAGGAGATTGGAGGATCAGGGATGGAAATATTTACCATTGTATCATTTTGTTGCACTTTTTCAGCTGGTCCAGACTTGCTGTGCCAAATGGTCTCCTGCGTTGGTGTAGAGTTCCATGATTCTATGATACTTCCTCAACAAATGAGAGGGCGTTTATTAAGGGATAATTATCTCAGAAACTGAATATGGGAGCTGAACTTGCAATATACAGAAATTAAACAATACACTATCTTAATCAAATCCTCTTTTTCTATTCGGTTACACAGAGGGTGGTGAGTGCCTGGAACAAGGTGGTGGTGGTGGTGGTTGAGGCAGATATAATGGCGGCATTTAAGAGACGTTTGATTAGGCACATAGAAATGCAGAGAATGGAGGGAAATGGATAGTGTGCAGGTAGATAAGAGATGGTCTTGGCATCATGTTCGGCACAGTCATAACGGGCCAAAGGGCCTGTTCTATGTTCTTTGTTCCATTTTATAATCAAACGCCATTTTCACACCAGCCATTTCCTCTTCTCTCATCTTCTGTGCGACAGATGATGCAAAAGCACATACGATCAAAGCATGTCATATCAAATTCAGGAATAGCATCTTCCCCATTGTTATCAGATTACAGAATAGTCCTCTCATGAGCCTGGGTGCAGTCCCGATCTCCCAAGCTACATCACTATGGGTCTTGTGCTTTTTTGTCATTTGCACTGTCTCTGTAACTGTAGTGCCATATCTGCAACACTATATTTTGCTCTCTGGTATTTTTCTCTTTGCACCACCTGCTGTACATGTGTATGGCTTAGCCGTATGGTATGATTGTTTGGATAACATGGCACGGGCGGCATGGTGGCGTAGCAGCAGAGCTACTGCAGAGCTACAGAGACCCAGGTTCAATCCTGACTACGGGTGCTGTCTGCACGGAGTCTGCACATTCAGCCCGTGACCTGCATGGGTTTTCTCCGAGATCTTTGGTTTCCTCCCACAACTTAAAGACGTACAGGTTTGTAGGTGAATTGGCTTGGTATAATTGTATTAAAAATTGTCCCTATTGTGTGTAGGGTAGTGCTAATGTGTGGGAATCGCTGATCGGCGTGCACTCGGTGGGCCAAAGGGCCCGTTTCCACGCTGTATCTATAAACTAATGCTTAACTAAACACACAAAGTTTTTCACTGTATCTTGACAATATTAAATTAACACCAATATATTATCTATTCATATATTTAAACTGTTCCATTATGTTTTGCTCATGAGATGTGGACATCACTTGTTAATTGCCCCTAAACTTTGGGGGTGGTTCAGAGTTACCCACATTGGTGGTTACACGTCATATATCTTTAGTTTAATTTGGTTTATGTTATTGTCACGTGTCACCGAGTTACAGTGAAAAGATTTTTTGTTGCACGCTATGCAGACGGCGAAAAGACTACACATGATTAAAATCAAGCCGTCCACAGTGCACAGTCGGAGGAAAGGCCTCGACCCGAAACTTTGCCTACTTCCTTCGCTCCATAGATGCTGACTCACCCGCTGAGTTTCTCCAGCATTTTTGCTACCTTCGATTTTCCAGCATCTGCAGTTCCTTCTGAACAGTGTACAGATACCGAATAACGGGAATAAAGTTTGGTGCAAGATATAGTTTCGTAAAGTCAGATTAAAGATAGTTCAAAGGCCTCCCATGAGGTAGATGGGAGGTCAGGACCGCTCTCTAGTTGGTGATGGGATGGTTCAGTCGCCTGATAACAGCTGGGAAGAAACTATCCATGAATTTGGAGGTGTGCATTTGCACACTACTGTACCTCTTGCCCGATGGGAGAGGGGAGATGAGAGTGACCAGGGGTGAGACTGATCCCTGATTATGCTGGTGACCTTGCTGAGGCAGCGTGAAGTGTAGATGGAATCAATGGGAGGTTGGTTTGCGTGATGGACTGGGCTGCGTGCACGTCTCTCTGCAACCTCTTGTGGTCTTGGACGGAGCTGTTCCCAAACAATGATGTGATGCATCCTGATAAAATATTTTCAACGGCGCATCTGTAGAAGTTGTTGAGGGTTGTTGGGGACATGCCAAACTTTCTAAACCTTCTAAGGAATTAGAGCCGTTGGTGTGCTTTCTTGACCAAACTGAATGAAAACCACATCAGCTGGGAAGAAACTGGCCCTGAATATGTGTTTTCACACTTCTATACTTCTTGCCTGATGGGAGAGGGGAGAAGAGGGAATGGCCATGATGGACACATCCTTGATTATGTTGGTTATTAATTCATGTGCCCTAAAAATCAAAATTAAAGATAAAATATAACCTTTGCATTACAATAAATCTATTCATGAATGTGTATTTCTGTTGCAGATCGGAGCATGTGCCTACATCAATTCGTTAGTCTTGAGAGGTTGTTGGTTCGTCCAAACATTTGGTCTTGTCTGTACTGTTAAGGGCTATGATGAGCGTAAGTATTCAATTTATCATTTTTCTATTACACAAAGATGTGAAGGGGTAAAACTGCTTCCTGAATTATGTATGTTCCTTGCGATCCGCTTCCAAAATGTGTATCCATTGACTTCAGTGGTTCCAAATGCCACAGACCTGACTGTGTTGGGTCGAACCTGACCCCTGGATCTCTGCCTGTTATATCAGCATGCAATGGTCTAGATACTGAAGGGAGATCTCACTGATCATCAGTTTGGTTAATGAGGTTTGGAGAATGAACAGGCCTTGGACAGAAGAACGTGGAGATCCCAACCTCTCTCATTCACCTCTAACAAGCTTTGACTTCCATTGAAGCTGTGATGCATTTTTTTGGTGTTCCAATGTCTCTGGCATTAAAATGCTTAACACTGAAGTGAACAATAGTCATACAGTATTGAAAAGGCTCTTCAGCCAACTTGTCCTTGCGACCAAGATGCCCCTTCTACACTCGTCCCACCTGCCCAGGTTTGGCCCATATCTAATAATCAGAAATTAACTAATTTTATTATTATTAATATATTATTATTTGTAAAATATGCTGAATTAAAAATGCACAAAAGGATTGAAATAACTAAAAACATTAAACATGAGCAAAACAGATTATTATTAAATTATTATTTAAATATTATTATTTTTAAATATGCTGAATCAAAAATACTCAAAATGACTGAAATAATTAAAACATTAAACACCAGCAAAACAAATTTTAAAACAACCTTTCCTTCTCTTTTGGTCCTGAATCTGCAGACTTGGCATCCCCATTGAAATATAGGGGTCTCAAATGCTGTTCCCATCATCACTGGTTAAGGATACACGAGGCAAATTCCCCAACGTAATCATATCATAGAGTCATACAACACGGAAACAGGCCCTTTGGCTCAACTCATCCATGCCAATCAAGATGCCCTGTCTAAGCTTGGCTTAGGCTGAATGTCTGAATGCCAGCAGTTCCACTAGGAACTCCCAGCCATAAGCCAGCAAGATTCAGCCACAAATCCTATTACATCATCAACTTTTAGTACATGAAACCCAGGATTAATTTCTACCTTGTGTTCTCCAAAATATTTTCATAAGTTCTTATGTCATAGGAGCAGAATTAGGCCATTGGGCCCATCAAGTCTATTCTGCCGTTTAATCATGGCTGGTCTATCTTTCCCTTTCAATCGCATTCTCCTGCCTTCTCCCGTAACCCCCGACACTCTTACTAATCAAGTATTTGTCACTCTCCACCTTAACAATATTTTCAATGTTAAACCCGCAACACAAACTAGACAAAATTTAATTGCATGTTTTCAACAGTGCAATCATTCTCATTCCGTATCAAATGCTGTGACCCCAATCTCTCTATTTCTAAGCAAACCGCTAAAATTACACAAAGTCAGTGTGGTCCATGGGGTTACCAAATGAACAGTTACAATATTTGGACAAAAGCACATCAGTCATCCACTTGTTCAATCAACTTGCAGCAAATGTATCCAGATTCATTGCCAGATCTATGGTAGGTCCTGTGGACCTAAAGGCAGTAACGTAGTAATATTTTTAAACCCACATGTAATTATTCCCCCACGCTTTCCAAAAATGTTTTGTGTTCAGAATTAGAAATTGGTTTTGTGACCTGCTGCCTAGCACGAGGTAAAGTCTCTCCAATTCTGATTGATAGAAAGATACAGCATGGAAACAGGCCCTTCGGCCCACCTAGTCCACATCAACCATCGATCAACAGTTCAAACTAGTTCCATGTTATCCCAATTTTACATACACTCCCTGCACACTAGGAACAATTTATGGAGGCCAATTAATCGGCAAACCTGCACGTTAATGAAATGTCTGACATGACGTCGCTAAGAAGCACAGATTGGGAAGGAAGGAACTACAGATTCTGGTTTACACCGAAGATAGGCACAAAATGCTGGAGTAACTCAGCGGGTCAGGCAGGATTTCTGGCGTAAAGTAATAGGTGACATTTTGAGTCGAAACCCTTCTTCAGATTGAGGGAAACCAGTCTGAAGAAGGGTTTCAACCCAAAGCGTCACTTATTCCTTCTCTCCAGAGATGCTGCCTGATCCGCTGAGTTACTCCAGCATTTCGTGTCTGTCTGCAAGATTGGGAAAGTTTTCCATTACCATGATTAGTAATGTTTAAATATTGCCTAAATGTATACCGAACTTACATATTTCAGGAGTGTTATTCAACCAAACAGCAAAGATCCTCAGGTGAAAGTTAAACTAAAATTGGACAATATTTAGTGATACTTTTAAGGCAGAGATAGACAGATTCTTGAATAGTACTGGTGTCAGGGGTTATGGGGAAATGGCAGGAGAATGGGGTTAGGAGGGAGAGATAGATCAGTCATGATTGAATAGCGGAGTAGACGTGATGAGTCGAATGGCCTAATTCTGCTCCTATTCCATATGAACATGAACTACATAGCTTGGCAGTCATTTCCAAGGGGGAAGAATTTTGACCTGTTGCGAGGGGTTGAAAAAATATTTTCCTTCCACAGCCCCTCCCGAGAACCTTAAGGAATGCCCATTGCCGAGTGGGGAAGCAGGCATTATCTGGGACAGTATATGCTTCTCCTTTCTATTGCTGCAGCGGAGGGTGTTTATGAGTTACTATTTCCTGCACGTTGTAGCTGATATAAAATCTGCTCAAATCCTTGCATCAAGGTAAGCCAAAAATACACTACTCTTAACAATTTATCCTATTAATTCAGTGATGCAATTCAATGATTCAATGACACTTTATTGTCACATGTACGTAGGTACAGTGAAATTCTTCATTTTGCATACAAAGTGCACAAAGGGTGGCCACGTTTCTGGCACTGACTGAGTTACAAAGTCCTCATTAGACTCATGTTGGTCCTTCTTTGTTCCCAGCACCCCCGCCAGGACCCTCTTCATTCTCAGTGACTCCCACTCCATCGGGACCCTCTTTGTTCTCCACAACCCCACCACCACATGTCAAAAAACATGCCAGCATGCCTCTATGGAATAATAGTTTAGGCAGTAGTCAGGTACATTGGCATTAGGATGATGTACATCCTAACACTAATAAAGTATTAACTTATAATTTCTCCATTTAACATTTCACCATTTAACATTTCACCATGAAAGTAAATTCATTAATCTAGCCACTTTCCATTAGTTTGTACTATTTAAGAAAACATTTCCCTTCATTTTGTGAGGAAACCGTTTAATGTCAAATGTTCAATATTCCCATTGAAGCTTTTTGAACTGAAAATGTTTTTTGTGGTAGCAATGTTGCGTTTATGAAATGTGCCGCATGTGTCGTTGCAGAGGTGCAGAACTATTTCAAGCAACGATTGTGAAAGCTGTGAAGGCCAGGCTAGAAGAGGAAAAGAAATCAATGGATCAACTCAAGAGACAGTAGGACTTCCTTTGTGATGATTTGTATGCGTGTACCCTTCCTAGCCGTTACTGTGACCTCTTGCCGATTCCGTCAAGACCCGTGCATGATGGTTGTCTTTCCAGTCACACACATCTTTTATTCCACACAGAATGGACCACATCAAAACAAGACAACAGAAGTATAAGAAAGGCAAAGAGAGAATGCTGAGTCTGACCCAGTCAGTTGATGCTCAGGGTAATCAGGTGAAGCAGGAAGATGATGATGATGAAGGTATTTCAACATATTCTATGGAATACATGTCTGATGCATGCATTTTAATTCAACTGTTGACCAATACAATTAATATAACTTTACTACTCTGAGCAGCAGTGGCTGAACAACATTTTCTTGTCTTTAATATTGTGTTCAGTTCTGGGCACCATGTTAAAGGAAATATATTGTCAAGCTTGAAAGGGTTCAGAAAAGATTTACGAGGATGTTGCCAGAACTAGAGGGTGTGAGCTATAGGGAGAGGTTGAGTAGGCTGGGTCTCTATTCCATGGAGCGCAGGAGGATGAGGGGAGATCTTATAGAGGAATACAAAATCATGAGAGGAATAGATTGGCTAGATGCACAGAGTCTTTTACCCAGTGGAGGAATCGAGGACCAGAGGACATAGGTTCAAGGTGAAGGGGAAAAGATTTAATAGGTAACTTTTTCACACAAAGGATGGTGGGTGTATGGAAGAAGCTGCCAGAGGAGGCAGTTGAGGCTGGGTATCCCTTTGTTTATGAAACAGTTAGCCAGGTACATGGATTGGACAGCTTTGGAAGGATATGGACCAAGCGCAGCAAAGTGGGACTAGTGTCGCTGGGACATTGTTGGCCGATGCAGGTGAGATGGGCTGAAGAGCCTGTTTCCACACTGTATATCACTCGATGTCTCTATGACTCTATGATATGTGTTACTTGAGGCACAATGAGCAGTGATGTGCAGTTCTGACATGATCATATTAAAATAAAATGTAATTAAACTGTAATAAACTAGCAGATGCTGGTTCATACCAAAGATACACACAAAGAGTCAGGCAGCACCTTTGGAGAAAATGGATAGGTGACATTTCGGGTCGGAATGTCAGTTCTTCAGATTGTTTATTGTGAGGGTTCTTTGTTTGGACTGGGATAGAGAGATTGATCACTAAAAGTAAAGATGTCTCCCTTTTCTCCTTCCTAACATTGCAAACAATATCGGGTTTCGGGGAGATTCATTCTGGAGAGGGGACAGCCAGGCACGCATTAGAAAAAAAGACACAAAGTGCTGGAGTAACTCAACGGATCAGGAATCATCTCTGGAGAACAAGGATAGGTGACGTTTCAGGATGGGACCCTTCTTCAGACTGGTTGTTGTGGTTGAAAGGGGGGGTGGGGAGAAATAAATGGCAAGTGATAAATGGATACAGGTGAGGGGGGGGGGGGGGGGGGTGGGTTGATAGGCAGAAGCTTGGACAAACACCAGAGATGAAAAGGTTAAAGATGTGAGACAAAAGGATTGAAGAGTGGATGGGGAAGGGGAAAAATAGGTGCTAATCCAGGTAGGGCTCAGGAGAGAAAGAGGGGTTCAAACAAGAAGGGGGTAGAAGAAGGGGGCTAATTGTGTTGCCTAATACACTGAAATTATTAGAAAATATGTCAGTATTTTGTACCTTTGGAATCTCCACACATTTCGAGAAAGGACTGGAGTATCTCAGCAAATCAGACAGCATCTCTGGAGAACGTGGACAGGTGGACACCTGCTCCACACTTTCCTATACAGATTCAGCCACTTGATCCGATATTTGAGTGTAAGTTTAGACTTTACACCGAGATACAGCGCAGAAGCAGGTCCTTCAGCCCAACAAGTCCGTCCCGACTAGTGATCCCCATACACTAGCACTATCCTGCACACTAGGGATAATTGACAATTTACTGAAGCCAATTAACCTACAAACCTGTATGTCTTTGGAGCTTGGGAGGAAACCAAAGCACCCGGAGAAGATCCACATGGTCACAGGGAGAATGTACAAACTCTGTACAGACAGTACCTGTAGTCAGTATCGAAGCCGGGTCTCTGGTGCTGTAAGGAAGCAACTCTACCGCTGCACCACCGTGCTGCCCTACAATTAAACTATGAATAAATTCTAATTATATAGAGACACAAGGAACTGCAAATGCTGGTTTACAAAAATATTACAGATTTATTCACTATTGAATTACATAGATTAGTCAGAAGTTCAGTTACTTCAAAACTTTTAAGCATGAATATAGTTCCAGATATCTGGCAGAAAGCCTACAGTGACAGCCATCGAGCAATTTCAGAATAAGAAATGACTAAAGCTGATGAAGTTGGAACCGTAGTGGAGATGGGTAAAATAATGTCACAAGTATGGATATGATGGTAAAAATTGCTTTGTATGACTGAAATGGGTTTTTTTCTTTGCGTGAGTTCCTTGTCAACATATTTTGCCGTTTGTGAAGCTCGTGAGTTGTTAGCTTCGCCGATGTTGGAGATGCCCACCTGATTATTTTGCTTTTGTTTAACAAAATTAATGTTTGGACCTATTTTTGTTTTAGGAGAACCAGAGAAAGAGAAAGAGAAAGAGAAAGCCAAGGGCAAAAAAAGGCAGTGGTGGCGGCCCTGGGTTGACCATGCTTCCAGTAGGTTTGCCTCAATCATCTGTTAGTTGTGTGTACTGATCATGAACCAAATTTCCTTGAATAGACCAATGCACTTCTTTAAATTTCAGTTTTAAAAGACTTCAATGAATAAGCATGGATTTGCTTTGTTATCCCACTGTTGCTATTTTGACGGGCTTTATGGGTCAGTTTTTAACCAAAGATGGATGGGTGCTCCATTTGCAGCATCTCAGTCCTTCTCCACTAACTCTCCGCAGCCACAAGGCCTCCATGTTGAATGCATAACCGATGTGTGAAACGACAGCTCTGTGAAATATCACCTGACCATTTTGCATTGCGCTGTAACTGATTGCCAAAATCCGTTCAAAGTCATTCCCCGCCTGTCAAATTTCGACTTGTTCATTTGATAGAATTTGAGCAACTACCGCAGGGGTTTTCAGTTCCAATTATCTGCGTCAAGTGCATTCAAAGCACATTCAGGAACAGCTGCATGCATTAATGGTCAGACGGAAATCAATTGCATTTTTATTTATCGGTTATGGACACAACATGCGAACTGAAAATAAATGGCTGATTATTGAAGTACACTGTGTTGTAGTTTTATCAATGATGTTTCCTGATCTGTAAAGCCACCTGCGTTAATGCAGCTTGTTAATTCACACACAAAGGTTAACAAAGCTGCCCATCCAGACTGCAAGGTTTCATTACTTGCACTTGTTTGATTCAATCAAACGGCCTCCTTTAGTTATGTTTTTATTGGGTTGCCCCCTTATCTATATGACTAAATGAGGCATGAAAGTAATGAAAAGTCTTAATCTATTCAAGGGAATGAAGCGTTTGTTAAATATGTGACACCAAACTAATTTGGTTAATTTTGGAGGCTAAGGTCAGTTCTGGGGTGTTGTGGGTTTTCGGGGCGAGGGTGTGGATTCATTAGGATTTTTTCTGTGACTGCTTGATTTTCACACAGAATTGTTATTAATTTTGGCAACTGATACTTTTCTGTCTATTTAAAATTTTGAAAAATTGTGTCTATTTGGCACCTTATGAAATAATTACCTTGATGAACAGATCTGACGAGTTACTTTGGACAATTGGTGTAGTAGGTCCATAACATATTCCTTATAAAGGGGTTAACAATTGGCAGGATGATGCTGACTGATATCAGCCTTTTGGGCTGTTTAGTTTAGTTTATCCTCGGGGTTTGATACAGAAGGCAGATCACATGGGTCACAATGTGGTCCACTTTTGTTTCTGCCTTGCAAATATTGTTGGAGGGAATTTTGTGTTTAACCTGTACCCTGTATCTGAGTTTCATGTGGGACCCAGTTGCCCTCTTAATTATGGCTGGGATAGGAACAGACACAAATAACATCTCATAGAGCAGTGGTGAGTTTCTCAAACAATTTATTCAAGTTTTTATTCAAAGCCTTAACTTAATGCACTGGGAACCACTCTGAGAGAGCACAAAGTGTTTCAAAGATTCAGAGCACCCATAGCATTTTATATTCCCACAACACATTGGTTACAAGTAGAGTTTACACCTTTGAAATATTCACCATTGATTAACATTTAACCCCCTATTCCTTGGCATTGGAAAACAATTCCTCCATTTACCTAACAAATGGGTGCAATAAAGGACACTATATTGAGTGACATAAGCTCTTGAGTTCAACATATCACAAACTTATAATATTCAGAATATTTTACATCATGTATAAAACTAAAAACTATCACCCATCGGCTAATTCAACGATATCTTCTGTTCATATCTCTCATATAAATAAGCAAAATACTGTTTAATTATGTGAACAAACTGAAAATGTAAATAGACAGAAAAACGTGTGAAGTCAATGACAATTCATTTTAAATTATGTGATTTTGTTTTACAAGTGAATACTGAATTGATTGATTACAAGGAAGGTGTAACCTGTATAATTTCAAAAGTTTAGTTGCAATTCAGTGCACCTTTAATCAATGAATGACTTAAACAAAAAGTGAACCATTTTAAGTAGAATCCTGTAAAGTTAACATGCACTGTCAGAACATTGTCAGATATTATTTGGTTTATGTCCGGATGTGCTGTGTTACATCAATCAAATGTAAACTAAAAACAAACCATACAAAGGAGGCTTCTTACATATTGAGTTATGCTGAAATTCTCTCATTTTACGTTATTTATCTAATCAATTTAATCTTATTTGATTTCCATTGAAAATGCATGCTTCTGCATGGATTATTTAGAACTGAAATTGAGAAATATAAAATTGAAAATTATATTTCTACCAATCAGAATCTGGTCAGCTTGGATTCGGAAGGGCCTGTTTCCATGCTGTATATCTCCAAAGTCTCTATTTCTGCATCTGAATCTGCATTAGTCGTAATTTCAAACGAGCCTCTGCTTCGACTACCTTACTTTCTTATTCACTATACTCGAAATATTGCCAATCTTTGCAATATTTATTCTCTGTTTCTCCATCTTTTCTCATATTTTCCAACTATAGCCAGCCTTCTTGGTGTTCTGCATTCTGTTACTAATTCCTCGTTAAGCTCTGTCATCCCGGCTACCTCCTCTTCCTGATTTTCTTGTGCATTCCTTGAGTTGGATACAGGTAACAGTTTTGGTAGTTTAGTACTGTGCAAACTTTGCACTTTGCTCTCTTTGACATGATTGCCATGCCTTTAATCTAGAAATTGCCACTGTTTTTTTTATTAATACCAGCTGGTTTAAATGGAATGAAGACATTCATTAATATATTTCGAGTTGCATTCAATCATCCAAAACATTACATTGCTTTACTTTTGTACCGTTCGTGTTATCTTCTCCTGCTTAGTGGTACGAAGTGGGGACTACTATCTGTTTGAGACAGACAGTGAGGAAGAGATTGAAGAAGAGGTCAAAGAAGATGAAGAGCAGCCCCAAAAATCAGGGTTCCAGGTAATGTTCTGGAATTATGTAACAATCCATTCAATAATAATAGTACAGAGAATCATTCAACATCCTTCTTCAGACTAATTGAAGACTGTTAAATAAAGATATTCTTTCACTTCATAGAAATAAAGACTTTGGAGATATACAGCATGGAAACAGGCCCTTCCGAATCCAAGCTGACCAGCGATTACCCCATACACTAACACTATCCTACACACACTAGGGACAATTTTACAAATTTACCTAAGCCAATTAAACTACAAACGTGTACATCTTTGGAATATGGAGGGAAACTAGAGCACCCGGAGAAAACCCACACAGTCACAGGGTGAACATACAAACTCCGTACATACAGCACCCTTAGTCAGGATCGAATTCCAGTCTCTGGCACTGTAAGGCATCAACTCTGCCGCTGTGCCACTGTGCCGCCCCAAATAAATGTTAATGATGCGCTCATCAGTCTGCATCTGAAAACAAGGTTAATGTTTTAGATGAGTAGCTTCAGTACTTCAGTTAGGGGTGTGAAGTTGTACTTCACACATTGACCAACTTTTGTCTTCCAGGTGCTAACTATCTTTTTATTTGTTTGTGGAATTCAGTCATCCCCTACAAGGCCAACATTGCCACCCCTCATCACCACAAAGCACTGCAGGAGATATCCTGCTTTTTGATCTGTCTGCAATGAAGACGATACTTCCATGTCAGGGTCCTTGGAGAGGGACCTGCAGATGGTAGTGTTCCCATGTGAATGCTTCTCGATTGTAGAGTCACAGATTTGGGAAGAGTTGTTGAAGTAGAATTGGAATATCAGGCTTTGGTGAGGATTGAGACAAAATGCTGGAATAACTCAGCGGGACAGGCAGCATTTCTGGAGAGAAAGAATGGGCAATGTTTCGGGTCGAAACCCTTCTTCAGACTGAGAGTCAGGGGGGAGGGAGACTAGAGATATGGAAGGGCAAGATGTAAAAACGACAAATCAGATGAGGAATTTTCCGTTTCCACTATTGTTGGGTGGTTTTGCTTAAAGTTTGTGTGGTAGCAATGTGAGATTGGATATCCTTTCAGTTGCTCAGATATCAGACTAATCTCACCTGATGCACAGGTCCAATAACTCGGTTCATTGATTGAAATTAAGTGAAAGATACAGCATGGAAACAGGCCCACTGACCCGCCAACTATCGATCACCTTTCACACACAACGTTATCCCACTTTTGCATCATATACACTAGCTGGAATTTACAGAGGCCAATTAACATAAGTCTTTGGGATGTGGAAGAAAAGCGGAGAACTAGGAGGAAGAGAGGGGCGACAAAAGTGGGGAAGGGGTTGGTGTTGCCTTAAATTGGGGGATACAACCTTCATACCAACGGGTTGTAAGCGACGCAAGCAGAATATGGGGCACCACGCCTCCATATTGCTTGTGGCATCACTCGGACAATGGAGGAGGCCCAGGACAGAAAGGTCAGTGTGGGAATGGTTAGGGGAGTTAAAATGGTTAGCAACCAGAGTTGTCCTCATGAGTTGTAGAACAATAAGGGCCTCCAACAGTGACTGCATCCAATTGAATGAATGGTCTCACGATGTTTCTTCTGATATCCTACTTTGGAGTAACTGATGGAAGTAGCACATTAATTGAATATCGTTATTAATATTTCAAACATTCTATTGCAGTTATTTTCTAACTATTTTCATATTGCCATTAATTTAACTAAAATGGAAACTGTTTATATCAAACAAACTGTCTTTATTGATGTCGATATGTATAACTGTTACGAATGTTGTTTGCCTATGATAACTGTTTGTCATTTATTGCATCATTTAAGCAGATAGACTGAGATGTAAGAATATCTTCTTCCTGCATCAAAACATGAGAAATAAAGTTTCAAGGCAAACTCTATTTTCATGATCGTAAAGTATATGAAGAAGAACTTTAAATTGTGCTTACATCAAGATTGTGGCGATGCTTTTAGATCGGCTTGTTCACGTGAACAGCTGTGACATAAATCCCTGCGGATATGCTACAGTTGTGAAGCAGGATTTTGTCAAGTATCTGCAAATATGCACCATTATATTGCTGTGTATATTTTCTTTATTAATTTTTCTTTCTTCTTGATGCTTCTTAATGCAATATTGTGCCGATTTCTGGTAATATTTTGGTTTCTCTTTGCCAATGTCCAAGGTTAACTACATAGAACTTTTATACAATTCATTAAGTTCTCAGTGACAACAATGAATTGTCCTTTGTATAGAATTTATTTCTTGAAGCCCACCGAGACCGTGCCGACCAGTGGCCACCCCATACACTAGCACTATCCTAAATCTTGCTGTTATTAATATCCTCTTCCATAACATACCTCATACCTTTGAAAGAAGACTAAGCCTCATCCCCAGCTATTGTTACTGTCCAATCCTGTCAGGGGTGGGTGTCTCTGCACTACATGCAGATGGCATGAACATTTATGGTAAATAAAGTCACAGTGCTGGAGTAACTCAACAGGTCAGGCAGCTTCACTGGAGAACATGGATAGGTGATGTTTCGGGTCTGAACTTTTCTTCAGACTAATTCAAGGAGTGGGGGGGGGATGTTGTGGGGAAGAAAGTTGGAAGAGATGAGGGGGTCAGAGGACAGAAAGATCAGTCTGGGAAGGGAGATTAAAATGGTTAGCAACCGGGAGATCCATTAGGCCTTGGCAACCGAGTCCAGGTGTTTGGTGAACTAGACCAGGTGGGAAGTTGGCAGGTGGGTGTTAATGGCAGGTGGGTGTTAATTCAAGTGTGAGGTAAGGCATGGCAGGAGATCAAATCATGGTGCCAAATGTATATTAAATGGTTGAAAGCTAAGGATTGTTGATGAAAAAAGGGACCTTGGGGTTTAAAGTCTGAAAGAGGCAACTAAAAGTGTGGTATAGGGTGGTGATGAAGGCATGTACCATTCTTGCCTTCATAGGTCAGAGCACAGAATAGAAAAGTTGGGATATTATGTTAGACCGCGTATTCTAATATTTAGGGCAATACAGTGGCACAATTAGTAGAGCTGCTGCCTCACAGTGGCAGAGACCCGGGTTCGATCCTGACCTCTAGTGCTGTCTGTGTGGTGTTTACTCGTTCTCCCTGTGACCGCATGAGTTTCCTCCAATTGGTGCCTCAGTTTCCTCCCACTTCCCGAAGAAGTGCAGGTTTAGAACTAGTGTGAATGGGTGATGGTTGGACGGCATGGACTAGGTGGGACAAAGAGCCTGTTTTCATGCTGCATCTCTAAACTAATGAAACACGCTTGAAGTATTGTCTGCCGTTTTGGTCATCGCATCTGGGAAGAAGGGGCTGAGCTAGAGAAAGTGCAGAGATTCATCAGGATGTTTGCTGGGTTGGAGGACTGTAGTTATGGGGAGAGTTAGGATAAGGCTAGGTTTGTTTTCCCTGGAGTGGAGGAGGCTGAGGGGTGACAAAATTATAAGAAGTATAGAGTAACTTTTCCCAGTGATGAGGGTATCATAAAGAAGAGGGCATTGGTTGAAGGTAGGAGTCATAGTCATAGAGAGATACAGTGTGGAAACAGGCCCTTTGGCCCAACTTGCCCACAATAGCCAACAATATCCTCGTTAAACTAATCCCACCTGCCCACATTTGGTCCATATCCCTCCAAACCTGTCATATCCATGTACCTGTTTCTTAAATGTAAGTGTCAGGAGTTCTAAAGGATATTTGAGTGGAAAGTTGTTTTGCACAGAGTGTGGTAGATATTTGGAAAAGTTGTTAGCAGAGGTGGCAAAATCAGGTACAAGCATTTAACGGTTCTGGCCTGTACTAAGTTTAGAAGAATGAGAGGGGCCCTTATGGATTAGAAGAAGAATGGATTGAAACTAACGGAATAGTGAAAGGCATTGATAGAGTGGATGTGGAGAGAATGTTTCCGCTAGTGAGAGAGTCTTGGACCAGAGGGTACAGCCACAGAACAAAAGGACGTTCCTTGAAGAAGGAGATGAGGAGGAATTTTTTTAAACAGAGCATGGCGAATCTATGGAATTCATTGCCACAGACAGCAGCGGTGGCCAAGTCCTTGGGTATTTTAAAAGCAGAGTTTGACAGGTTCTCGATTAGTAAGGGTGTCAAAGGTTACGGGGAGAAGGCAAGAGAATGTACTGAGTCAAATCAACTTTTGACATTTCCAGTTTAGACTTTGGACTTTATATATATATTGTGTGGAAACAGGCTCGTCTGCCCACTGAATCCACGCTGACCACTGATCAGTACTACCTCCACACAAGGGACAATTTACAATTTTACCAAAGCCAATTAATTTACAAATCTGTACGTCTTTGGAGTGTGGGAGGAAACCAGAGCACCCGGGGAAAACCCACATGGTCACAGGGAGAACCTACAAACTCCGTACAGACAACACTGGTAGTTAAGATCAAACCCAGGTCTCTAGTGCTGTAAGACAGCAACTCTGCCGCTATGCCACCCAACTGTGGTTCATTTAAACTACACACAACTCACCATCCAAATAAACGTAAAGCCTTCTAATACTAACATGAATTATTTCTCAATAAGTCTTAAACTAATTATTAGCGCATCCACCTCTCTACTAACAATTGCTTCACTTTGTCCTTCTCCTTAGAGAGCAGTTCGGAAATTTGCTTCAGCCATGATAGCCTTGCCAAGGTCTATCTTAAAACTGCCAAAAACCATACTTCAGTTGGTAGTCAGAGGTGTCAAGGTATTTCTCAGACATTCCAGGAGTGTGTGAAGTGATTGTGTCTCTATCTGAAATCCGCCATCTCCCTTAACACAGTAAACCCTCACTCGCTGGCAATCCTTTGGTTGTGCAGCTTTTCGAATGATCATTTCTGTTTCTGATTGACTACAGTGGATCGAACCTTCTCTGACGAGAAAACAAAATGTTGGGTGTAAAAGCAGAATGACACCTAATATGTATTCACTTCAGTAGAATTGCCTGAAAACAGCCAAATTGCTTTTGTTGTCATGTCCTGGGAGTGCCAGTAAGTGGAAGTGTACTGTTTCCTTCATAAATCAGTACCATTATTATAGCTGGCCCTCAGCTTGCATGGTTTACTTGCCTCTCATTAGAATTATTGCATAGAGACCTGGACAGTCAAAAAGTTGGAGAGAGAGACAATTTAATATAAACAAAATGGACCTGAAGAATTGCATTTTCTCAAAGTTTTACTTACTTCCATCAAAGTACAAGACTTTTGGAAAAGCCAAGCAAAACCTCAGTCCAAAATGCTACAATGACCCTGATTCAGCACTGTCATGTTGAAGACAAATTAAATTAATGGTGTAGGAAACAAAGACCCTTTATCCATTTGTGAGATTTTTTTTGCCAACATTAACATTAACAAAGATGAGATAAATGAAATATTAAATCCAAATCAAATTTTATGCAATATATTTTGTGGTTAAATTATATTATCTGCTGAATATTGATTGATTTTGTGTGTTTTTATGTTTGGGCTTCTGTGTGACTAGGAAAGTGAAAACACACTGGTTTATGTACATTATAGCATGCATGCCCTGCACTCATGCTTGCTTTAAACCCGAGTAGCCATTCTAGGCTTCTGTCATGCTCGCATTGCATGTGTCTGTGCACATTACTGGTAACATGGAGCAAAATGTGAAGGAAATACTGTACAGAAGACAACATATGATTTTTGTGTGTCAGCAAAATCATTGTTGGGGCAGAGGCTCACAGCTAATTGCAATTAATTAGTGCCGATTAATTAGTTTTACTAACTACTAACTATGCAAAAAGTGTGAACAAATTTTAACCCATCCTCCAAGAGATATCATTACTATTTTTTTTGTTTATGTAGTGCTGAAATTAGGTATTTCATTAATAAAAACAAATGACCATAAAATTGTTACAAAACTATATTCTGCTGGAAGAAGCCTGGTGGTTGACAAAGATCTTCCATGTGGATTATGGTCTTCCCTATAAGCTGTACTATTTAAGCACTAAGCTTACGCAGTTATTATTATATTAAGCAGTTATTAGTAAGACCAACACCAAGCAAAATGGCTGGGAATACTCAGCAGGTGAAGCAGCATGTGTGAAGAGAGAAGAGAGAAACAGACCTAATGTTTCAAGTCAATGCCCTTTCAATAGATATTCTCAGTTCCAGATCAGTATAACTAAGTGCATATTGATGTTGTCCAAATTCTTCTCTAATATCACGCCCCCACTATAGAGCAGAGTTTTGATTTGATGTTTTTCTTCCAGCCAATATAGACATAGACATAGAAAATAGGTGCAGGAGAAGGCCATTCGGCCCTTGGAGCCAGCATCGCCATTCACTATGATCATGGCTGATCATCCACAATCAGTACCCTGTTCCAGCTTTTCCCCTATATCTCTTGATTCCCTTAGCCCTAATAGCTAAATCTAACTCTCTCTTGAAAAACACTTTCTCAAGACACAGGAACAGCTTCTCTCCTCCATTTACAACTTCGGAAGGGTTCTACCATAACTAAATACATGCTTCATAATGCCAAAGGTACAAGGATAATGCTGGTTTTGTGCTGTGGATCCAACTCACTTGTGTTTAAATTATACCTGTGTAGGAAGGAATTGCAGATGCTGGCTTAAACCGACGATAGACACAAAAAACTGGAGTCAGACACCATCTCTTGAGAGAAGGAATAGGTGACGAGACACTTCTTCTTCTGAAGAAGATAACGTTTCCTGTCAAGACACTTCTTATTCAGAAGAAGTGTCTCGACCCGAAACGTCACCTATTCCTATTCAGAAGAAGGGTCTCGACCCAAAACATCACCTATTTCTTTTCACCAGAGATGCTGCTTAAATGACACCTACCAGATTTCAAGTCACATGCAGACTTTGTGATCAGCAGTCAGATTTTGCTTATTGTATATTGTGTTATATTATCTGAGGTAAATTAATATCTGCGACCACCCTTCAGCAATCTGATGGTCAGTTTAATTTGATTTGAATGCTTCTCAGGAGATTGTATTCTGTACCTGTTCAGCACTGCAGTTAAAACATTCAGTTACAATTGATAATCGAAATTAAGCTCCATAGCTCAATTCAGGAGCCTGATACTTCCAGTGAGCAGTTGAATTTTCCAATAATGTTTTGAACCCCCTGTGGTACCAGTACTTTTATTCCATGTGTGGTCTGAATTTCACGTTGTACAGTTATACACTGAACTGCTGTCAACTTTGAATGGTGATTAAGAAATTATGCAAATTCTCCTCTCTGCAGTTCATGTACCAGACTTGGGTGAAAGATTCCAAATCCACACTAAAGGTGAAGAAGAGGAAATGGGAATTTGGTAAAAAAGAAATGCGAGGTAATTTTTTTGATGCCATCGTTACAAAGTTAATACCTAGCAGCACAGTGAGAAATACAGCTTGTAATCCTGATGGTTATGTTAATTCCTATTTAATGCCCATCGTCTACCTTAAGAAGATGGGACTGAATTTCTTTAGTCAGGGGGTGGTGAATCTGTAGAATTTGTTGCCACAGAAGGCTGTGAATGCCAAGTCAATTAATATTTTTAAGGCGGAGATTGACAGATTCTTGATCAGCATGGATGTCAGGGGTTATGGGGAGAAGGCAGGAGAATGGGGTTGAGAGGGAAAAATCCAAGAGCCATGACTGAATGGCGGAGTACACACGTGATAGCCCAAATGGTGTGATTCAGTTCAGTTCAGTTTTATTTGTCATATCTAGATTGACATAAGCTCAATGGAACAATGAAATGTGTTTGACAAGACAACGGGTCACCTCAGCAATGATACCACAAGGATAAAAATACGATAAAATAAGATAAGATAAAAGTGACATTGGTAGGTAAAAGACAATAATAAATAAAATAATCAACATATATGATGTGTTTATGAGCTCAGAAGCCTGATGGCCTGATAGTAAAAACTGTTCTTAAGTCTGGTGGTACGTGCAGCCATGCTCCTGTATCGTCTGCCTGACAGTAACAAGGAGAACAGTCTGAGTGCTGGGTGGCTGTGGTCCTTGATGATGCTGTGTGCCTCCCCAGGCACCGTCTGTGGAAAATGTCCTGAATGGCCGGGAGACAGTTGCCAGTGATGTGCCGTGCTGCCTTCACCACTCTCTGTAGTGATTTGCGGCTGTGGGCAGAACAGTTCCCGTACCAGACTGTGATGCAGCCCGTCAGCAGACTCTCGATGGTGCAACTGTAGAAGTTTGTGAGGATGCTGGCGTTCATGCCAAACTTCCTCAGTCTTCTCAGGAAAAAGAGCCCTGGCGGGCTTTCTTTGTTATTGTATCCGTGTGCAGTGTCCAAGAGAGGAACTCAGTGATGTGCACACCGAGGAACTTGAAGCTTCTGACCCTGTCAACCACAGCATCACCGATGTGGATGGGAAGGTGTCCACTCCCCTGCTGTCTATAACTTATAAACTTATCCCTTGACAAAATAAGCAGCCTAATGGAACCATTGTAGTGCTCGTGATGAAGGTCTGTTGATTCAAGAGTATCGGGTTGTTTCTGCAGCACTTATGTTGGAACAATAATATATTTCCAATTCCAAACCTCAAAAGTGTGTAATTTGGAGAGAGACTTAAAGATGATGTAGATCCCATGTACTTGCAGGCACATCTGTAAGAGATGTTGACCAAATCAAATCAAGTTGAGTTTGTTTCTGTTATGCACATGTACAGTGAGGTACTGGTACAATGAAAATCCTGCTCACAACATCAACACACAAAAACATAAATTACATATAAATTACACATAAATCACACACAAATCGCACAAATTCCACACTAATTCCACATTAATTACACACAAATTACACACAAAGTGCACACACATAGAAACATAGAAACATAGAAAAATAGGTGCAGGAGTAGGCCATTCGGCCCTTCGAGCCTGCACCGCCATTCAATGTGATCATGGCTGATCATCCAACTCAGTATCCCGTACCTGCCTTCTCTCCATACCCCCTGATCCCTTTAGCCACAAGTGCCACATCTAACGCCCTCTTAAATATAGCCAATGAACTGGCCTCAACTACCTTCTGTGGCAGAGAATTCCAGAGACTCACCACTCTCTGTGTAAAGAATGTTTTCCTCATCTCGGTCCTAAAGGAATTCCCCCTTATCCTTAGACTGTGACCCCTTGTTCTGGACTCCCCCAACATTGGGAACAATCTTCCAGCATCTAGCTTGTCCAACCCCTTAAGAATTTTGTAAGTTTCTATAAGATCCCCCCTCAATCTTCTAAATTCCAGCGAGTACAAGCCGAGTCTATCCAATCTTTCCTCATATGAAAGTCCTGACATCCCAGGAATCAGTCTGGTGAATCTTCTCTGTACCCCCTCTATGGCAAGGATGTCTTTCCTCAGATTTGGAGACCAAAACTGTATGCAATACTCCAGGTGTGGCCTCACCAAAACCCTGTACAACTGCAGTAGAACCTCCCTGCTCCTATACTCAAATCCTTTCGCTATGAATGCTAACATACCATTTGCTTTCTTCACTGCCTGCTGCACCTGCATGCCTACTTTCAATGACTGGTGTACCATGACACCCAGGTCTCGTTGCATCTCCCCTTTTCCTAATCTGCCACCATTCAGATAATAGTCTACCCTCATGTTTTTGCCACCAAAGTGGATAACCTCACATTTATCCAAATTATACTGCATCTGCCATGCATCTGCCCATTCACTCAGCCTATCCAAATCACCCTGCAGCCTCCAAGCATCCTCCTCACACCTAACTATACCCCCCAGCTTGGTGTCATCTGCAAATTTGGAGATGCTGCATTGAATTCCCTCGTCCAAATCATTAATATATATTGTAAATAGCTGGGGTCCCAGCACTGAGCCTTGCGGTACCCCGCTAGTCACTGCCTGCCATTCTGAAAAGGACCCGTTTACTCCTACCCTTTGCCTCCTGTCTGCTAGCCAGTTCTCTATCCACATCAATACAGAACCCCCAATACTATGTGCTTTAAGTTTGTATGCTAATCTCTTATGCGGGACCTTGTCGAAAGCCTTCTGAAAGTCTAGATATAACACATCCACTGGTTCTCCCTTATCCACTCTACTAGTTACATCCTCGAAAAATTCTATCAGATTTGTCAGACATGATTTACCTTTCGTAAATCCATGCTGACTTTGTCCAATGATTTCACCACTTTCCAAATGCGCTGCTATCCCATCTTTAATAACTGACTCTAGCAGTTTCCCCACTACCAATGTTAGACTAACTGGTCTATAATTCCCCGCTTTCTCTCTCCCTCCTTTTTTAAAAAGTGGGATTACATTAGCTACCCTCCAATCCTCAGGAACTACTCCAGAATCTAAGGAATTTTGAAAAATTATCACTAATGCATCCACTATTTCTGTGGCTACCCCCTTGAGTACTCTGGGATGCAGACTATCTGGCCCTGGGGATTTATCGGCCTTCAATCCGTTCAATTTACCCAACACCACCTCCCGGCTAACCTGGATTTCACTCAGTTCCTCCATCTTATTTGATCCCCGTTCCACTGCTATTTCCGGCAGATTATTTATGTCTTCCTTAGTGAAGACAGAACCAAAGTAGTTATTCAATTGGTCTGCCATGTCCTTGTTCCCCATGATCAATTCACCTGTTTCTGACTGCAAGGGACCAACATTTGTTTTAACTAGTCTCTTTCTCTTCACATATCTATAAAAACTTTTGCAGTCAGTTTTTATGTTCCCTGCCAGTTTCCTTTCATAATCTATTTTCCCTTTCCTAATTAAGCCCTTTGTCCTCCTCTGCTGGATTCTGAATTTCTCCCAGTCCTCCGGTAGGCTGCTTTTTCTGGCAAATTTGTATGCCTCATCTTTTGTTTTTATACTATCCCTGATTTCCCTTGTTATCCATGGATGCACCACCTTCCCCGATTTATTCTTTTGCCAAACTGGTATGAACAATTTTTGTACTTCATCCATGCAGTCTTTAAATACCTTCCATTGCACATCCACTGTCAACCCTTTAAGAATCACCTGCAAGTCTATCTTGGCCAATTCACATCTCATATCTTCAAAGTTACCTTTGTTCAAGTTCAGAACCCTTGTTTCTGACTTAATTTTGTCACTCTCCATCCTAATGAAGAACTCAACCATATTATGGTCACTCTTGCCCAAGGGGCCACACACAACAAGACTGCTAACTAACCCTTCCTCATTACTCAATACCCAGTCTAGAATAGCCTGCTCTCTCGTTGGTTCCTCCACATGTTGGTTGAGAAAACTATCCCGCATACATTCCAAGAAATCCTCTTCCTCAGCACCCCTGCCAACACATAGCATACATTGCACATACATTGCACATACATTGCATACAAATTGCATATAATGTACACATAAAATGCACATATATCCCACACAAATTGTACACAAATTGTACTTACAATCCACAATATGTACACATTAAATCCATCTAAAATCCACATAAATTGCACGCATAAAAGGCGTCTGTGGGAACGGATCTGCCGGCTCTAGCTGGGCTGGAGTTCCAGTGCCTTGGTCGTAGGGGCCAATTCGACCCCCCTTTTGCCCGGCAAGTCCCTATGAGGTCGAGATCAGCCGCCTCACCTGGCCTGGGTGCCACATTGTCAGGGGGACCTCTGAGGGGAGATTTTGGCTGGATTAAATGGAGTGCTGGACAACCAGTGGCTGAATAATCGGTGGTGAACCTGCATTTCCATTTCCTTGCGGATATCCTCATATTTAACTTCTTTAAATGATATCCATAAGCTTCTTGCATGTGAATGGGATGGAGAATGTAGAGTATTCTTCATGCATTTAGCTGGTCATTTATGAAATGTCCACCCTCTAAACATTATAAGTTGATGTTGATACTCTGAAAAATAAATACTGAGAAACAGATTAAACTCCAGATCCACAATGCTGGGCGATGTTGAGTTTGCTGATGTGATGTTATACTTTCCTTTGTTCAGATCACGTTACAATTGAATGTGAGGAGTCGGAAGATTTACCCGCACCAGAAGATGTGCATAAACATTCTAATGCACCAGGTATGACAGACCGTTGCAAGGGGAAAACATTAGAGTCATGGAATTATAATGCTTGAAAATGCTGAAGTGTCTTCCAGAAGTCCCTTTTGCCTGCGTCTGGCCCATATCCCTCTCCTCAGACTTTAGATTTTAGAGATACAGTGTGGAAGCAGGTCCTTCAGCCCACCGAGTCCGCACTGACCAGCAATCACCCCATATACGAGCACGATCCTACACACTAGGGACAATTTACAATTTTACCAAAGCCAATCAACCTGCAAATCTGTATGTCTTTGGAGTGTGGGAAGAACCCGGAGAAAACCCAAGCAGTCACAGGGGGAAAATACAAGCTTTGTACGCACAACACCCGTAGTCAGGATTGAACCCGGGCCTCTGCCGCTGTAAGGCAGCAACTCCACCACTGCACCACACCGCCGCCCTACAACCTTTCAAACTCTCAACCTTTCCTATCCATTTACCTATCCAAATGTTTTTTTTATGGTATCTGCTAAAGCCACTTCTTCTGGCAGCTCGTTCCAATGTCCACCACCCTTTCTGTGAAAAACTTCCCTCTTGGGCCCTTTTTAAATCTCTCCCCTCTCAGCTTAAACCTATGCCTTTCCGTTTTAGAAAAAGGGTGGGAGTGATTTACAGATCGCAATCTCGCAATTGGATGGAGCATATAGGGTCTGCTTAAACATTACTTTATATACTACATTTATATGCTGCATTTATCAGATTATGATGTTATATCTTTGCATGATATATGTCGTGCCCTTTATCCTTTATTTATACACTGTGAACAGCTTGATTCTTCTATTCATGCATTGTCTTTACTTTGACTGGATAGCATGCAAACAAAAGTTTTTCACTGTACACGTGACAATAATGAACTAAACTGAAAAGATATATCCCACCGATCTGCTTAATTCCACTCAACTAATATGCCTGCATTTCTTACAAGAATATCAATATTAAAAAGGACCTCATAAAATGTTTGTGACAGTGACACCCACATCCTGAATAATGAGTCTGTTAGCAGAAGATGTTAATTGCGTGACTTACGCTCTCGAAAATATGAACCGTTCGAGAATCCATTTAAAGTTAAACACTTTTCCATCTAGAAAGAAGCAGGAGTAGAACGTTTATCCCATCAAGCTTGTTTCTTCATCATTTGGATGACTGAGTTCCAATGCAGTGGTGCAGCGGTAGAGTTGCTGCCTTACAGCGCCAGAGACCCGGGCTACGATCCTGACTGCGGGTGCTGTTTGTACGGAGTTTGTACGTTCTCCCTGTGACCATGTGGGTTTTTTACAAGTGCTCTGATTTCCTCCCAAACCCCAAAGACGTACAGGTTCGTAGGTTAATTAGCTTCGATTTAAAAAATTTTAATTGTCCCTACGGTAGTGTTGGTGTACGGGGTGATCGCTGGTCGGCGGGGACTCGGTGGGCTGAAGGGCCTGGATCTGTAGATCAAAGTCCATTTACCACCCTTAGTTCAAAGATCTCTCCTATTCTCATCAAGCATAACATTTCCAATAAATGTCAGTGGGTTGAAAATCTTGAGATGGCCCATGGTCTAAAGCCTTGTTTTATAACTGTATGTGTATTGAAAATAATTCATTTCTCTCTGTTTCCAGACAATGTTATCAAGAGGGTATTTAACCTGCTGAAGTTCACTTGGGTTCTCTTCCTGGCATTGGTGGACAGTTTTACCAAGTGGCTGAACTCGATCTCCAGGGAATGCATTGATATATCCACTGTACTCAGGATAGAGAGGTGCATGCTCACAAGAGAAGTGAAAAAGGTATGGAACATTTAACATCACTTTGCACCAAATCCTATTTTGTGTTTGGGTTTCCCATTAGCTAGCAGTGTTGTAGGAGTCATTTACTCTCTACACCCATAGTAATCAGGTCAAACTCAAATTACTTTGATCGCTATTTTATTCAGGCATATCAAGAAAGTCAGCCAGATACCACTCTTTTTTAATGTCAGGTGATTCCCAGGATATAATAAGCACTGTATGACTTGTGTCCTTTAAGTCACCTTCAATGCAGACTTGCATGTGAACAGGGCTGCACATTGGGGCAGTGGTAGAGCTGCTGCCTCACTGTGCCAGAGCATCAGGTTTGATTCTGACTAGGGGTGCTGTCTGCGCGGAGTTTATACGTTCTCCCTGTAAAACGCGTGGGGTTTCCTCCCACATTCCAAAGATGTGCAGGTTTGTAAGTTAATTCGATTCTTTAAATTGCCCCTAATGTTTAGGATAGGAACGCGGGTTAACATGGAATGGGTGTACGGGTGAGCAGTGGTCCGCATGTATTCAGTGGGCCAAAGGGCCTGTGTCCTTGAAAATGACAAGTCATCCAGGGATTTATTATATTCTAAACATAATCACAATGGTGTTTTTGTTATGCTACAGTACGGTATACCGGCACCTCTAAAATGTTACATTTTAAATTGTCAGTCTTATTACAAAAAGACGACTAAAGTTTAGAAATAAAATGTATTAATTAAATTAGATCAGACCCTCAGGCAAACTGACGCTAGAGCTGCTGCCTTACAGCGCAAGAGACCCAGGTTCGACCCAGATTACAGGTGCTGTCTGTGTGGAGTTTGTACGGTCTCCCTGTGACCATGTGGGTTTCCACCTGGTACTCCAGGTTCCTCTCCCATCCCAAAGACATGCGGACTTGTAGGTTAATAAGCCTTTGTAAATTGCCCCTAGTGTGTAGGCCTCAGAATAAAAGGACGTACCTTTAGAAAGATGAGGAGAAATGTCTTTAATCAGAGGGTGGTGAATCTGTGGAATTCAATCCCATAGATGGCTGTGGAGGCCATCATTGAGTAATTTTAATGTGCAGATTGACAGATTCTCGATTAGCACAGGTGTTGGGGTTATGGGGAGAAGGCAGGAGAATGGGGTTGAGCGGGAAAGATAGATCATCCATGAGTGAATGGCGGAGTAGACTTGATGGGTCGAATGTCTTAATTCTGCTCCTATAAGTTATGAACTTATGACATAGAAATAGTGTACTGGTGATCGACGATCGGCATGGACCTGATGGGCCGAAGGGCCTGTTTCTGTGCTGCTTCTCTATACTAAACACATTAGACACAAATTGATATAATAAAAATGAACCGAAGATGCTGGTTTATCCCAAAGAGGCAACACAGCGGGTGAGTTACTCCTGCATTGTTTTGTCTATGTTCACTACAAAGTGATATTGCACCGTTGCTGATGAATCTTGGTTATATATTCCGTCACTCTGCTGCAGGGAAACATTCCGTGCCGAGAGAGTATCCATAATTACTACAAGCACCAGATGAAGTTGAACAGCTCCCGAGAGTCGGGCCTGGATAGAAGCGATGACAGTGCCAGATGTACTGCCTTAATCGTCCATGAAGGGAACCGAGAACTCGAAGCTCAGAGAATGAGCAGCACAGACTCAGCAGCTTCCCACGACAGCATGTCCAGGTAGTGCCTTGAGAAAAGTATCTTCTGACCATTCTCCTGCATGTATCCAGTGGGAATATACTTGAATGTACTTGAATCAATCAGCTCTGCCATTCAATCATGGCTGATCTATCTTTCACTCTCAACCCCATTCTCCTGCCTCCTCCCCATAACCTCTGACACCCGTGCTAATCGAGAATCTGTCAATCTGCGCCAGATTACTATCTAAATGCCGTCAAGTTGGGAAAAGGGGAAGTACAACAGGATCTAAGGGTCCTTGTACATCAGTCTATGAAAGTAAGCATGCAGGTACAGCAGGCAGTGAAGAAAGCGAATGGCATGTTGGCCTTTATAACAAGAGGAATCCAATATAGGAGCAAAGAGGTCCTTCTGCAATTGTACAGAGCTCTAGTGAGACCACACATGGAGTATTGTGTGCAGTTTTGGTCCCCTAATTTGAGGAAGGACATTCTTGCTATTGAGGGAGTGCAGCGTAGGTTTACAATGTTAATTCCCGGGATGGCGGGACTGTCATATGCTGAGAGAATGGAGCAGCTGGGCTTGTACACTCTGGAGTTTAGAAGGATGAGAGGAGATCTCATTGAAATATGTAGGATTGTTAAGGGCTTGGACACGCTAGAGGCAGGAAACATGTTCCCGATGTTGGGGGAGTCCAGAACCAGGGGCCACAGTTTAAAAATAACGAGAAAGCCATTTAGAACGGAGACGAGGAAACACTTTTTCTCACAGAGAGTGGCGAGTCTGTGGAATTCTCTGCCTCAGAGGGCGGTGGAGGTAGGTCCTCTAGATGCTTTCAAGAGAGAGCTTGATAGGGCTCTTAAAGATAGCGGAGTCAGGGGATATGGGGAGAAGGCAGGAACGGGGTACTGATTGGCGATGATCAGCCATGATCACATTGAATGGTGGTGCTGGCTCGAGGGGCCAAATGGCCTACTCCTGCACCTATTGCCTATTGTCTATTAAAATGACTCAATGACTCAGCCTCCACATCTGTCTGTGGCTATGAATTCAATTCTGTCGATCACCAATTCTTACAGGAATATCAATGCTAGAGAGTAAAGGTATACGTGGCATGGATACCCATGACAATACCCATGTCAGTGTTGTTAATGAAAACCTAAGCCACAGTACCCCTGAGGCAGGTGTGCATTCGCATGGTAACCTTGAGTTGTATGGTGTGTCGTTCCCCCCACCCCCTCATTCTCGGAAGCCCCCGCCTGGTCCCTCATAATTCTAGGCAACCCTCCACCATGTAGCTCTCGTCGTCCCTCCTCACTCTCGACAGTCCCTTCACTCTTCGACGAATGGCAGGACACTTAAAGAGCACATAACTCTCAATAGTATTCATACGTTCATAAGTCATAGGAACAGAATTAGTCCATTCGGGCCATCAAGTCTACACCACCATTCAATCATGGCTGATCTATCGTTCCCTCTCAACCCCGTTCTCCTGCCTTCTCCCCATTACCTCTGATACCCGTACTAATCAAGAATCTCTCAATCTCCGCCTTAAAACATCGATTGACTTGGCTTCCACAGAACTCTGTGGCAAATAGGATAGACACAAAGTGCGGAGTAACACAGCGGGTCAGGCAGCATCTCCAGAGGACAATTAAATGTTTCTCTCCCCACATATGCTGCCGGACCTACTGAGTTACTCCAACACTTTGCGTCTTTCTTTGGTATAAACCAGCATCAGCAGTTCTTTGTTTCTTCATATTTTTACATGTTCATCTAATCGCAACATTGTCTTTTAAATATGTAAAGAGAAAATGCAATTAAAACTCAGCAGGTCAGACAGCATGTGTGGGGATAAAGAAACCTTTCAGAGATGCTGCGTGACCCACTGAGTCACACCATTGTGCCATATTAATGTTTCGGGTTGATGGTCTTCCACCATCAGGTATTTGTAAACACAAACAAATCAGATGGAGCATTTAATTGTTCCTTCATATCCTTATGGAAAGCGTTCTTATCTGATAGAGGCAGTGGGTTATCGATATTTAATCTGTTCATCGGTCAATATGAAGGATCACAATTCGTTCTCTACACCTATGCTTCAGATTGCTGTTTTTGTTGAACTTGATGTAAGTCACAGGGATCAGTTCCTGCTCGTAAATGGTGCAGCTTGAGATGGGCCCAACATTGGGCCAAAACCTTCAGCCGTACCTGATAAGCTGCAGATGCAACAGGTGCTCGGAGACCAAAGGGAAAGGAAGTTTGTGGCATCGCAGATTGTGCATCATATGGACATCTCTAAACTTACCTAAACCAAACTAATTAACCCTTTTTCTCAGTCCTCAGTTGTAACTGACCTGCTGAGTGCTTCCAGCATTTTATATTTTGCCCAAAGTATTTAGTGTGTTTTATTCGTGTGAATAACCTTAATTATTTTAGTTTAGTTTTGTTTTGATTAGTTTAGAGATGCAGTGATTATTGGTGTGCCTCAGAGTTCGGTGCTGGGCCTGATACTGTTTGTCATCTATATCAATGATTTGGATGAGAACATACACGGCAAGATTAGCAAGTTTGCTGATGATGCGAAAGTGGCCGGTATTTCAGATAGTGAAGATGGTTGGGAAAAATTGCAGCATGATCTTGATCGATTGGCCAGGTGGGCTGAGGAATGGTTGATGGAATTTAATACATAGAAATGTTTCGTGTTGCAATTTGGGAAGTCTAACATGGGCAGGATTTACACAGTGAATGGTAGGGCTCTGGGTGGTGTTGTAGAGCAGAGGAATCTAGGAGTGCAGGTGCATGATTCCTTGATGGTGGAGTCAAGGTAGATATGGTGGTCAAAAAGGCGTTTGGCACATTGGCCTTCATCGGACAGAGTATTGGGTATAGAAGTTGGGAGGTCATGTTGCAGTTGTATAAGACGTTGGTGAGGCTGCATTTAGAGGATTGTGTTCAGTTCTGGACACCATGTTATAGGAAAGATGCTGACAAGCTGGAAAGGGTACAGAGAAGATTTACAAGGATGTTGCCAGGGCTAGAGGGTCTGAGTTATAGGGAGAGGTTAAATAGGCTGGGACTCTATTCCTTGAAGTGCAGGAGGATGAGGGGGTGATCTTATTGAGGTGTATTAAATCATGAGAAGAATAGATCAGGTAGATGCACAGTCTCTTGCACAGAGTAGGTGAATCGAGGATCAGAGGACATAGGTTTAATGTGGAGGGGAAAAGATTTAATAGGAATCTAAGGGGTAACTTTTTCACACAAAGGGTGGTGGTTGTATGGAACAAGTTGCCAGAGGAGGTAGTTGAGGCAGGTATTATCCCAACATTTAAGAAACAGTTAAACAGGTACACGGATAAGTCAGGTTTGGTGGGATATGGGCCAAACGCAGGCAGGTGGGACTAGTGTAGTTGGGACATATTGTACAGTGTGGGCAAGTTGGGACAAACGGCCTGTTTCCACACTGTATCACTTGATGACTCAATGACAGTGCGGAAACAGGCCCTTCGGCCCACCGAGTCCGTGCATGCAAAAAAGTCACCGGAAAGACTATACGTAATTACAATCGAGCCATCCACAGTGTACAAATACATAATAAAGGGAATAACGTAAATGACGTTTAGTGCAAGATTAAGTCCAGTAAGAGATACTATAGCATGGAAACAAGCCCTTTGACCCTCTGAGTCCATGCCAATCAGCGATCACCCCGTACACTAGCACACTAATACGGGATGTGCACTCGCACACCCCGCACACTAGCACTATCCTACACACAAGTGACAATTTACAATTTACAGAAGCCAATTAACCTATAAACCTGTACGCCTTTTTAGTGTGGGAAGAAAGCAGAGCACCCGGACAAAACCCACGTAATCACAGGTAGAACGTACAAACATGCTGATAGCACCCCTAGTCAGGATCGAACCTGGGTCTCTGGAGCTGTGAGATAGCAACTCTACCCCTGTGCCACTGTGCCACCCAAATTACCTGGAAGCTTTGAAAACCTTCACCAAGTAACCTACAATTCATAACTTAAAATTAACCTGTTTTTCTACAGCACAATTAATTAGATTAAAACAAGGTTTCTTTGACCATTGTATGACTTTGAAATTGTTCACGGGGATGGCTGCAGCTGGCTACTAGAGCACATTACCACAGAAACCAAAAACTTCACCTAACCACTGCCCCCCCGCCCCTCCACAATGACCCCAGAGTTTCAGTATCCTCCAGCCTACCCGGGATGCCATTGCAGGTATGTTGGATGTGAAGAAATGCTTCCTGTGTTGGAGAACATGCCATATATTATTGCAGATAATAAGACCATCAAATATAGAATTAGAATTAGGCCATCAGCCCTAATTCAACCCATTACCATAGATTAATTTAAATAATGATGTTAGATACCTGGACTAGAGGGTATTAGAGAGGTTGGACAGACTTGGATTGTTACATGGAGGGCACTGAGTGGCTGGATACGCTGCGTGGTTGAAGCAGATATAATGATGTTATTTAAGAGACTTGTTGATAGCCCGATGGGCATGCAGAGGATGGAGGAATGTGGATCATGTGCAGGCAGATAAGAGTTGGTCTTGGCATCGTGTTCGGCACAGATATTCTGGACTGAAGGGCCGTTCTTGTGTTCCACAGTACGATGTTCTATTTAACCTAACTATGTTGTTTATTTACTTGCATAGGATCTTTTCTCAGGTTGAAAATCCCAGTCCTTTAAGTCTTGTCAAAACCCTGTGCACTGGTCCCAGTGCGGAAATGTTTTACTTATTTCTTGTAGCCTGGTCACAGAGTGAAGTGACTGAAGAGCCATCCAGTTTGTTCATACGTTCTTCTGACTCGCATTCTATTTTTCAACTTAGTTTAGTTTAGTTTAGTTTAGAGATACGGCGTAGAAACAGGCCCTTCAGCCCACCGAGCCCACACCGACCAGCGGTACACTATCCTACACACACTAGGGGGCAATTTACAATCTTTAGCAAAGCCATTAACCTACAAACCTGTATGTCTTTGGAGGTTGGGAGGAAGCCAGAGCACCCAGAGAAAACCCACACGGTCGCAGGGAGAACATACAAACTCCGTACAGACTGCACCAGGATCAAACCCGGGTATCTGCCGCTGTGCCACCACGCCACCCACTGTTTCCTATTGACTTTGTTGATGTGTTGACAGCTCTTTTTACCTGCAACTCTGGGTCATTTTCAACTTTAATCCTTAGATCTTTCAGCACTATACATAATAAATCAAGTTGCCCATCTTTCGTCTTTATGGCAGTCCTTTCCTCTGGTGTGCATCCAATTCCATCTGTCATTCTTGTTTTACAGAATTTAAATTGGGGTGATACCTCTGTAAGTTATCTCAATCTCTCATGTCTTTTTTAAAGACCAGCTGAGTATGTTTTAACAGCCGACCAGTTTTAAAGACCAGCATGAGATCGACTGTGATTGCCCAATGTTAATGATTTCACATCATGATTGGTGCTACATCAACTCAATGGTTGGTTGTAAGCCTATTCTGCTCATTCTTGCTTTTATCGGAAAGAGAACATAGTGACTAGCATCTTTGATGAACCAATAGGGTATAATATTTTCAACTCTTTAGCCTAGAAGTTAGGAATATGAAAAGTCCACCCAAATCTTTAGTCATGGCTGATGAATGTCTTAATCCACCTTGGTTCTTAAACCCTTAAGATCCTTCCTTGACAAATGAAATGGAATGGAAAACTTTATTGTCACAGGTGACAAGTCACAGTGAAATTCTTTGCTTGTAAATTCTTTGCTTGTAAATAGTCGCCACCTACTGTACTGACAAAGTTACAAAGTACGCAGACTCCTCCTTTGTCCCCTCCCCCTCCCCCTCCCCCTCCCCCTCCCTCATTGTTGAAATGTTGAGTTGACCTAATCTCCACAATATTTTGGATTGCCATGGGGAGGGATCATGTTTTTCACAACCCTTTGTGGTAAGAAGTGCTTCCTTTCATAATGCCCGACAGGTCAATATATAATTTAAGGCTGTCACTCGTTGCTCTAGAAACCTCATGCGGAACAAAGTGATTTCTCCATTTCTATTCTGTCAACGTTTAGTTTAGTTTAGTTTAGTTTAGAGATACAGCATGGAAACAGGCCCTTCAGCCCACCGAGCCTGCACTGCCCATTACATAAGATCTATCCAACAGCCTAGGGACAATTTACAGAAGCAAATTAACCTACAAACCAGTACATCTTTGGAATGAGATACAAAAATATAAATAAATTAAAAATAACTGTTCATTATCTGCTGTGGTTTTTTTCATCTCTCGAGAGTTTTTTAAAATTTATTTCTATATGTTCCTAGTTTTATCTTTCCAGGTTTTGGAGCATGCTTGGGTAACACTGATCAATGAAAGTCTATTGGTTATTTTTTCTTCACCACTGACACTGTGGAGGTTCTTTGATGTGGGAGTACCCCAGTCTCTAAAACATATAGTTTTGATTTGACTGTCTGACTGACAGACATTTTGCATACACTGACTACTAAATACCAGTTATACACAAAAAGCTGGAGTAACTCAGCATTCTGAAGAATTCTGAAGAAGGGTCTTGACCCAAAACGTCACCTATTCCTTTTCTCCAGAGATGCTGCCTGACCCACTGAGTTACTCCAGCTATTAGTGTCCATCTTCGGCTTAAACCAGCATCTGCAGTTCTTTCCTACATACTAAATACCAGCTAGTGTGTTTTCATCCCTTGGCTGTGTGTGTTAAACCCGTGTTTGAAATCCGATCAGTGCCAATGTGACTAAATAGATTAGTCTCTTTTTGCTTTTTTTAACTGGCACGATACTCATTTTGTCCTTGTGTGTATTTTTTGTTCTGACAAACTGTCACAGAGAAGAACGCAGCCCCCAGGGACAGTGCACACCCACAGAACCTCAGCGATTTTGCCCCCTATTCTAAACATAAAAGACATTCATCTGTGCATGTGGCTGTTTTGTGCACTTTTGTCTAATTGCTGTGTTTCTGTGTCATTTTGATGTTTTGTACTGATAGCTGCTACACTGAAGCTACCATGCTGTATTCACGGCAGTCAACTCTAGATGACATAGATGATATCCCTAAAACAAGTGAACGTGCTCGGCCTAGACTTCGTAAAATGTACAGCCTTGATATGTCCTCTTCATCGGTTGAAAGTGGCAGTATAGTGTCAAGGTGCCTTATTCATGCATGCTTAATATAAATAATATATATACGATATGTTTGCATAGAATGCGCTGGCATGATCATACTTTTAAACATGATTCCACCTTGCACAATGTAACTGCACCGCTATTTAATCCTGGATGCTATAAATTTAATGAGAAGATGTTTAATCAATGAAACGGAATGAATCCCTATACCCACCATCCTCTGTGTGGAAAGTTACCCCTTACACTCCTATTAAATTTCCTCTCTCACCTTTAAACTATGCCCTCTGGTTCTGAAGGGCCTGTTCCACTTGGGCGTCATTTGCGTGTCACTGCCTACGTCACTACGCACCAAGTGCGCGAGGATTTTGCAAATCCCGAAATCCTGGGGATCCACGCGCGACCGCGCGTCACTGCCTACGTCACCAAGCACCATGCGCGCGTAATGCACACCATGCGCGTGTAATGCACGTCATGCGCGCATCACATGCTCGCCACGATGCGCGCGTCGTACGTCGTGACGTGTAAATGATGTTGCGTAAATGACGCGCAAATGACGCACAAGTGGGACAGGCCCTTTAGAGTCATAGCATCATACAGCATGGAAACAGGCCCTTTGGCCCAACTTGCCCACACCGACCAACATGTCCCATCTACACTAGTGCCACCTGTCTGCGTTTGGTCCATATCCCTCTAAATCTGTTGTATCCATGCTAAACTTTGCTATATCCATGCTGCCTAAACATTGCAATAGTCCCTGCCTCACGTACTTCCTCTGGCAGCTCTTGATACCCCTCACCTAGGTAAAAGACTGTGCATTCACCCTATCTATTTCCCTCATAATTTTATAGCTCTGAGAGCCATATAATTAATCTGACCTGTACAGTTTCTTTCCATTGTGCTATTTAATGTAGAGACTACACCAGAATTGGTCAGATTTATGCATTGAACATCTCAGCATGGAAACAACAAAATAGTTCGAATCAATTCTAATTCCCCCCTTCCCACCTTGAGCCTGTATTCCACTAGTCCTTTCTGCCTTGACTATGCATCATCCCCTCCTAACCACACAATATTATTCCCTGCTAGTGATGAATACAGAATATTTTTCAGAACACTCGAAACAAGGATATCTCGATTAACAAAATAAAAAGAGTGCTGGAGTAACTCAGTGGGTCAGGTAGCCTCCCTGGAAAACATGGATAGGTGATGTATCGAGTTTGGACCCTTCTTTAGATTCAACCTCATACATCATACATCCATGTTCTCCAAGGAGGCTGCCTGGCTCACTGCGTTACTCCACCAGATTGTGTCATTTTTTTGTAAACCAGCATCTACAGTTTCTTATTTCTATACCTTGATTACCATATTGTTGGTTCTTAAATTAAGTGTTGTTTAGATTTCATAAGTTCATTACTTCATACCATCAAGTCTACTCCGCCATTCAATCATTCAATCATTCCCTCTCAACTCCATTCTCCTGTCTTCACCTCATTACCCCTGACACCCTCATTAATCAAGAATCTGTCAACCTCCGCCTTAAAAATATCCATCAACTTGGCCTCTACAGCTGTCTGTGGCAATGAATTCTATAGTTTCACCACCCTCTGACTAAAGAAATTCCTTCTCATCGCCTTTCTAAAGGTACGTCAGTTTATTCTGAGAACTTAATTCTACAGCATCCTAGTTGCTCTGAGATTCAAATTCAGCCCCCAAAGGCAGTCCATCATAAATGCACTGTCAGCTCAGAATTTAAGATAATCACTTTAAGATTAACACATTACAGTAACATTCTTCTCTAACAGTGCCATGAATGTTCATTTTCTGTCAGGAATCTGCTCAAAACCCCATTTGAAAAATTGTCAGAACCTAGAAATTTCAATGCAAACTATCCCAGATTTTTAACTTGGTCTTAAAAATGTCTTTGAAAACCTGTGCAATGGTAAATTAGCTGGGCATAAGGGGCAAGGGCTACTTCTTTCTCCTTTCATTAATTCTGCACTTTGTACCATGATACCTAGAGATATAGATAAAATATATCCCTATATGCCATGGGGTATATAGTCCTTGACCTATGATGAATCAGCTGGTGTTCATTGAGGCAACGATGAAGATGCCAGAATTCATTGCAATGCCTTGAAAAAAAGGGGAGATTAGGCAATGGATCTTCCTACTGCTTGCTGCCTGCCCGAACATGTATGCATGTTTTGTAAGGACCTTGTAATGCCTGTTACTCTCAGATAACCTGTAAACTCTTCCCTGGAAAGTCTAACAGTCATGAATGGTCAATGACAAAACAAAAATGAGATCTTACTATGCTGGAGAAGTTTCAGCACACGCTGAATTATAACCATCAAGGATTGGAAAGAAATCAAGAGGTGTTTTTCTTGAATGTTTAATTCTGATGAATGCAGTGCAAGTGATTAGAGATATTTACGTGTATTATCTCCTTTATGTATCTTGACCCATTACATTCTTCCATTTTAATTGCACAAGGCCATTTGTACTTACACAGAAGCATGAGCTCATGAACAATTATGATCACATTCTTAGCATGTGGGAGGAATATGTGCATGAAACTGGTGCAAAAGTTGTAATGGGCCTCTTCCTATTCAAAGCTCTCGAATTTGTGCTTCAATAAAAGAGTAGCGCATTTTCAAGCCCTTTGAATAGGTAAAGGTTACAAATGTAAAACACCTTTGAAAGGAAGGACTGAATGGTGTTGTTTCTTATTTAGTGAGCCAACACAGTGCACCATGTTGTATTCACGTCAAGGGACAACGGATACCATTGAGGAGGTGGAGGATGAGCAGGATGAAGAGGCTACGGTGCCTGTGTACACAACAGAAACCATGACTGAAGAGGTCCCACCTTCCTACAGCAAAGCCGTGAGCCTCGAGCATTTGACTTTCAGCTCAGACTCGGCAGGTGAAAAGCATCTAATGGCTCTCACCCCAGACAGCAGACTGGACTTGCTTGAAGATCCCATCTTTCCAAACCTAAGCCACGATCTAACTGCTAGCGAACTCCTCCTTAACAAGTAAGTTGTATGTTCTGTTTAGTTTGGTTTAGTTTAGTTTAGAGGTACAGCACGGAACAAGCCCTTCGGCCCACCGAGTCCGCACCGACCAGCAGTCCCCGCACAGTTACTCTATCCTACACACACTAGGGACAATTTATACTTACACCAAGCCAATTAACCTACAAACCTGTACATTGTGTGTGAGGAAACTGAAGATCTCGGAGAAAACCCACGCAGGTCAAGAGGAGAACGTACAAACTCCGTACAGACAACACCCGTAGTCAGGATCAATCCTAGGACTCTGGAGCTGTAGGGCAGTAGCTCTACCACTATGCCACCATGCCACCCAAAACAAAACCTCCTCCCTTGTATCCACCTATCACTTGCCAGACCTTGTCCCATCCCCAACTCATTTCCAGCTATCGCAATCAGTCTGAGGAAGGGTCCCAACCCGAAACGTCGCTTATCCATGTTCTCCAGAGATGCTGCCAGACTGATCGGTTACTCCAGCACTATAACTAGAGAGCAAAACTAGAACTAGAGGGTACAGCTTTCAGGCGAGAGGGGAAAGTGTGTATTTTTTCACATAGAGATGATTATAGACAATTAGCCACCAGAGAAAGTACTTGAGACCAGCGCAATAACAACATTTGGACAGGAGATAGATAAGAAAGGTTTGGAGGGCTACAGGCCAAACGTGGGCAAATGGGACTAGCTTAGATGTGGCAGCTTGGTCGGCATGGACGATTTGGGCCGAAGGGCCTGTTCTGTACTGTATGATTCTAAGATACTTTGTTTAGTTTATTTTTATGTTAGTTTGGTTTATTGTCACGTGTAGGAAGGTACAGTGAAAGGCTTTGTTGTTGCACAGTATCCAGTCAGCGGAAACACTATACACGATTGCAATCAAGCCGTCCACAGTATACAGACGCATAAAGCTGGAGTAACTCAGCGGGTAAGGCAGCATCTCTAAAGAAAAGGAATAGGTGACGTTTCAGTTAGAGCCCTTCTTCAGAGAAGGGTCTCGACCTGAAACGTCACCTATTCATTTTTCTCCAGTGATGCTGCCTGACCCTTTGAGTTACTCCAGCTTTTTATGTTGGTGTAAACCAGTTTCTGCAGTTCCTTCCAATTCACAGTGTACAGATACAGGATAAAAAGAATAACGTTTATTACAAGATAAAGCCCAATTAAAAATCTTCCGAGGGTCTCCAATGAGGATGACGTATTTTTCTAACGTTGTATATCTTAGCTCTACATCTCTTATTATTGAGCCAGCCTCCGTCTCTAATGTTATTCCAACGTCTTACATTTCAGGATGTTTTACGATGACGAGTTGGAAGATTCAGAGAAATTCTACACTGCACAGCCTCGTGCCTTCCTGCTGTTCTTTGCCCTGTATAATACGTTGGTGGCCCGCTCAGAAATGCTCTGCTTCTTTGTCATCATACTCAATCACATAGTGTCTGCCTCAATGATCACCCTGGTACTTCCCATCCTAATCTTCCTATGGGCGATGCTCTCTGTTCCCAGGCCAAGCAAGCGTTTCTGGATGACGGCCATTGTTTACACAGAGGTTTGTAGAAGGTTTCCCTTTGTCTGTCTTGTTCTGTAACCTTATTTCCTCTTACTGCAGATAAGAAATAATTTTTCTTTTCAGAACTGAGCAGCCTCTGAAAAATTGGCTATTCAATGACATTGGAATGGATGAAAGTTAACCATGATGAAAGAAAACCCTTGCAAAGTTCATACATTCATAAGTTATGGGAGCAGAATTAGTTCATTCGGCCCATCAAGTCTACTCCGCCATTCAACCATGCTGATCTATCTTTCCCACTCAACACCATTCTCTTGCCTTCCCCCCAATAACTGCTGACACCCGTACTAATCAAGGGTCCGTCAATCTGTGCCTTAAAATTACCCAATAACTTGGCCTCCACCATCGTCTGTGGCAATGAATTCCACAGATTCACCACCCTCTGACTAAAGAAATTCCTCCTCATCTCCTTACTAAAGATACAACCTCCTTTTATTCTGAGGCTATGACCTCTGGTCCTAGACTCTCCCATTTGTGGAAACATCCTCTCCACATCCACTCTATCCAGGCCGTTCACTATTCAGTAAGCTTCAATGAGGTTCCCCCTCATCCTTCAGTACTCCAGCGAGGACAGGCCCAGTGCCGTCAAATGCAGATCATACGTTAACCCAATCATTCCTGGGATCATTCTCGTAAACCTCCTCTGGACCTTTGCCAATGCCAGCTCATCCCTTTAAGATATGGGGCTCAAAACTGCGCTGACCAGTGCCTTATAAAGCCTGAGCAGATGAAATGAGTGTGAAAGCCAATAGTGTGCAAGCTGATGGTGAGGGAATATAATTAAACTGAAATCCCTTAGGGTAGGGAAAGCAGCTACAATGTTAGGGTGCTCAAAAACATATAAACATCTCACTCCATTGGTAGTGTTCTTGCCTGTGATACTTTAGACTTTACTTTGGAGAAACAGCAGGGAAACAGGCCCTTCAGCCCACTGAGTCCTTGCCAACCAGCAATCATCCTGTCCACTAGCTCTATCCTATGCACTAGGGACAATTTACAATTTACTGAAGCCAATTAACCTGCAAACTTGCACATCTTTAGAGTATGGGAGGCAACCAGGGGAAACAGTGGGCTGTTTCTATGCATCTTGTACATAATCTGGGATTGTATTTATGTGTGGCAATAATCCTAACCTGCAGTCAAAAAAGGAATTTCACTGTACCTTGGTCAGATGTGATAATAAAATAAGCATTGGCCACTGATAATGATGGAAATTCTGTGTTGTTCTCACGTGCCAGAAGTTTAGAGTGGAGGGAAATTGTATAGTCAATGAACCAGCGACGTCATTTGAAACAAGCATATTGGAAGTTACATAATGTGTGCAAATCAAATGTAACGTTGTTATATTATGGTAAAGTATAACAGTACATGACTGGACTTTGTTCTCAGGCATCATTGCTAAAACATTTTACATTATTAATCTTTTTTGAACACTGTGGAATCTGCCATGTAAAAATATGTATTCCCATCTCCTCACAGGTAACGATTGTGATCAAGTACTTTTTCCAGTTTGGATTTTTTCCGTGGAATACAAATTTAATTGTAAACCAAGACAAACCTGACTTTGTCCCAAACATAATCGGAATCGAGAAGAAGGAGGGTTATGTTCACTATGACCTCATACAACTGCTGGCACTGTTTTTCCACCGCTCCATCTTAAAGGTAATTATCTCTCGCTGCTCTTCCCCGCAGAAGACAATCTTTCACAGACAATACAACCGTGTATGGTGTTGGGCAGTGAAAAGAGTCAAGAGTGTTTAATTATCATATGTACCGAACGTGGAGCATTGACATTCTTCCATGTAGCAGCATAACAGGTCTGTAAACGAAGTACTCAAAGATAACATAATAAATAAAAGAAAGACAAGCCGATGTTAATACAAAACAAATGCCCAAAGTCCCGAGTGCAACCAAGCCAGTTTGTTTCACAGCGGGAAAGACAGCCTCTCTGAATAGAAGGAATGGGTGACGTTTTGGGTGGAGACCCTTCTTCAGACTGAGAGTCAGGTGAGAGAGAGTCGAGAGATAGGGTAGTAAAGTGTGAAAAGGACAGATCAAAGCAGATGGTGATAAGGAAATGTAGAATGGTTCATTGTTGGCTGAGGGGAAGGTGACAATGCGGCATACAATCTGTACAATTAATCAGGGGGACAGTGAAATTAATTGGAGAACTAGGATGCGGGAGGGACGGGGAGATGGACAAAGTATGGCCCTATCCTGGATTAAATGCACCATTTACACCCGGTCATTCCTTCTTCTTCCCTCTCATCGGACAGAAGATACCAAAGCTATTCAGCTATACCACGAAATTCTGGAATGACTTCAACCCTGCTGTTGTCAGATTTTTTAAATCCTTGATGCTATTGAATGGACCTCTCATAGAGTAAGGGAGTAGTCCCGGTCACCAACCTACCCCACTGCAACCCTTGTACTTTTTTTTATCTGAACATTTGCTGTAGAACAACACCATATTCTGCACTCTCTCTATTTTCCTCTATAATACCCGTTGTACTTGTGTATGGAATGTGTAAGAAGGAACTGCAGATGCTGGTAAAATCGAAGGTAGACTCAAAATGCTGGAGTAACTCAGCGGGTGAAGCAGCATCTATGGAGAGAAGGAATGGCCGATGTTTCAGGTCGAGATCCTTCTTCAGGCTGAAGAAGTGTATGGTATGATTTCACTGGTTAGAATGCATCTGTATCTTGGTACACATGACAATAATAAACCAGTGACAATTTAAGCAAAACTAAGTAAATACATATCACTTGGATTTTACTAACATTACTTTTAGTTTAGCTTTAGTTTAGAGATATAGCGTGAAAACAGGTCCCTCGGCCCACCAAATCTGTGCAACCAGCGATCTCCACACACTTACATTATCCTACATACATTAGGGACAATTTACAATCATACAAGCCAATTAGCCTACAAACCTGTAAGTCTTTGGCGTGTGGGAGAAAACCGGAGATCCTGGAGAAAATTCACGCTAGTCACGGGGAGATCGTACAAACTCCATACAGACAGCACCCATAGTCAGGATCGAACCCGGTTCTCTGGAGATTTCAATCACCAATAGACAAGCTGACATAATTTCTGCAGTCAACGTTAAAACCAATCAAGATCCATGTCACATCGTGCGCATCCTGGAAATAGTGCATAAAGGCAGAAGAGCCTGGAAATTGCACATCAGGCAGCATCTACAGTGAGAAGATCATGGGTGGTATTTTAGTGTCTCACAATTCCAGTGTCTGGCAGTTTTAAACAGCAGAGGGGCACAGGTGGGGTCGACACAAGAAAGAAAAATGGAGAAGAGGGTTTTTACTTAAAATACCGTAAATACTAGTCATAGCAAAGAGTCATGGAGTTACACAACGTGGAAACAGGCCCTTCAGCCCAACGCCCACACCAACCAACATGTCCAATCTACACTAGTCCCACCTACTTGCGCTTGGCCCATATCCCTCTAAACCTATCCTATCCATGTATCTGTCTAACTGTTTCTTAAATGTTGTGATAGTACCTGCCTCAACTACCTCCTCCAGCAGCTCGTTCCATACACCCACCACCCATTGTGTGACAAGGTTACCCCGCGAGTTCCGACTAAATCTTTCCCCCCCTCACATTAAACCTATGTCCTCGGTTCTCGATTCCCCAGCTCATGGCAAGAAACTCTGTGCGTCTACCCAATGCATTTCTCTCATGGTTTTGTACGCTAGAAAGAAGAAACATGAAGCCGGAAAGTGTCTAAGACAAACAAATTTTAAGATGCGGGGAAATGAATCGCAGAAGAAAGAGTAAGAGAGAGGGAAGAGCATGTCAAAATGGTGGTCATTAAAATGATAAAGCCCTTCAGCCTAATGAGTCCACACTTCCCATAAGCTTTCATCTATACCACATACCCATCACCACCACCCCCTTCCCCATCCCCTAGATTCTGCCATCCTCACAAATTGATAGCAATTCACACTTGCCAATTAACCCCATAATCCACATGATTTTGGATGTGGAATGAAACTTGGTTGAAACCCACGCTGTGATACGGAGAACGTGCAAACTCCACGCAGATAACACCGAAGGATAGGATTGAACCTGGCTTGCTGGAGCTGAGAGGCAGCAGTTTTCCTAGTATTACTATTGCAGTAATGAGACTAGTAAAGAGATAAAATATATGTCTGGAAGAGATGTCACTGTATTCACTTGAAAATCAAAACAAAATATTATCGTATTAAGTATGCACCACTGCGACTTTTAAAAATAAATGTTTTTCTAGTGCCATGGTCTGTGGGATGAGGACGAGAAGAGTGACAATGCTTCTGGTAAAGATGAGAGTGAAGATGATCAGAATGAGTCACAGAGGAAGAGCTCCCTTGGCTCTCTAAAATCGATTAATTTGCAAGCGTCCATAGATTCCATCCACGTCCACTTTCCAGAACAGGCAACAGCACGAAGACCAAGTTCAACTGGTTCGCTGATCTCAAATCGATCATCTTATCGGTCACAAAGAGGTATGACACAATTATCGCGGCAATATATCTCTGCCTTGTAAGTGGAATTTGCTTAGAGCACAACAGGAAGATTGAGGTTTTTTTCAATGGAAAACACCTTTATTCTTTGTATTGATTCAAGGTTTGTTTCTGTGAAGAGAAAATGTCAGTTTGCTCCGTTTTACTGTGATCACAATGGTGCACTATTTCCCTTCATTTACTGGGCGCTGGGAAGCCTGTCCATCTTGATCTTCAATACACTCATTAGTTACATATCCAGGGGCTTCTGAGACAGTTTCAAAGAGGCAGCACCATATCCACCAAGAAAGATCTACTCATCCCTATCCCAAATTAAAATATCCTTTATCTTGACACTGCTTCTCCTAGTTGTAGATTTTACAGTGAAGAGAAGCAGTCGAAGAAAGGGAGAGCAGTCAGTGCAAGAGACACAATGGTGGACATTCCAATGATGCCTGGTTGAAAATGTGCTTCAGTGTGCCCACAGCTTATTCCACCAATTTCCAGGGAATATGGGTATTCCCATTTATGATCTTCCAGCAGAAGTGGTGGAGGCAGGATCGATTTTAACATTTAAAAATAAAGTGGATAGGTATATGGACGGGAAGGGAATGGAGGGGTATGGTCTGAGTGCAGGTAGATGGGACTAGGGGAAAATAAATGGTCGGCACGGACTGGAAGGGCCGAGGAGGCCTGTTTCCGTGCTGTAATTGTTATATGGTTATATGGTTATGGGTACTGCTCACTCAATCTCTTCACGCAGGATATAGCTTAATTAATCTTCAATAAACCGTCTCTCAGGCAAGCATTTCATTTCTTGGTTATAGAAACCAAAGCTGTGCACACTCCAGATGGAATCTCATCAAAGTCCAGCACATAGACAACACAACATCATCACTTCATCTTCCCCAGCCAACAATAGGCCATTATGGACTCCACCCTTCCTGAGGTCATCTGTTACTGGTCCTGCTTTGGTCTGGCTTTCTCTATCTTTCAGTCTGAAGAAGGGCTCTGACCCAAAACGTCACCTAATCCTTTTCTCCAGAAATGCTGCCTGACCTGCTGAGTTACTCCAGCATTTTGTGTCCTTCATAAGGCTTCACCACTCTTGCTATCCAATCTCATGCAATGAGGCTCACCGTTTGACCTGTTTTTACAAAATGTTAAATGGTCAGCTAGACATAGATCACAAGACCTATACCAACCCCAAACCAATTAGGAGCAGACGAGGGCATTAGATCCAATTTGTGGTCCCAGCCACAAAGACAGATGTGTACAGCAATTTGTTCTTTCCACGCACTATTAAGGCATGGAATAATCTCCACTAAACCACGGTTGCCCAGCCAGATGCAACTAAATTTAAAGTGGCACTTTCTTCCCAATAACCCTCTCTGGCTAAACCCCTCCCTTCACCACCTCCAGTTTAAATTCCAGTTAGAATATTTTGGAGGACCAAGTAACCAAGAACCAAGAACCAAGAGGCTGAATGTGCAAATTGACGTTGAATTGGTTTCTGCAGTCAATAATGTTGTTCTATGTTTCATGAACTACAAGGATACACAAAAGGCACTAAAGATAATGAGGTAAAAATGTATCTTCGGTTTAACTGGCCCTATGACCAAGCGAGTTCACGACGATCATCGATCATCCATTCACTCTAGTTCTATGTTTAGTAACTTTAAACCCTTGTTAAATGGCTTAAACATATTCACTCTTGGCTTCCACTACCCTGTGAGGGTTCCAAAGACTTAAGATCCAAAATTTTGCTTTGTTCAGTCTTAAATTGATGACCTTTTAATTTGCAACAGTGACCCCAGTTCTCGATTTTTGCTGAGAAGATAGAGTCAAAATCCTCTCCACATTTACCTGGTTAAGTCCTCTCATGAATATCCCTGTTTCAGTCAAGTCTCCTTTCGCACTTATGCCACTTGAATCTCTATTGAAAATTCAGAAGCAACATTCCCGTTCTCTTAAATGAACAAATAAAAATCCTTGTCAGTAAGCGTTCAAATATGTAAAATATGCATTGTATAGAAGAATTTGGGCCACTGATATTTAGAAACATAGAAACATAGAAAATGTATGGCAGGAGTAGGCCATTCCACCCTTCGAGCCTGCACCGCCATTCAATATGATCATGGTTGATCATCCAACTCAGCATCCTGTACCTGCCTTCTCTCCATACCCCCTGATCCCTTTTGCCACAAGGACCACATCTAACTCCCTCTTAAATATAGCCAATGAATTGGCCTCAACTACCTTATGTGGCAGAGAATTCCAGAGACTCACCACTCTCTGTGTGAAAAATGTTTCCCTCATCTCGGTCCTAAAGGAATCCCCCCTTCTAATGGCTCGTAGCAGAGTAGTTGCCACACTCAAGTTGTAATGCATTCCACTACGACACTGTCTATAGTGCATCAGGATAAGTTAGGTAAAGTTAGTGGGGGCATGCCGAACTTCCTTAGTCTTGATGAACAATGAACAAAGAACAATGAACAATGGTATGGGGGAACTGCCGTGAGGGACGGGGAGGGGGGAGAACCAAGGATGACCTAGTGCAGGGGTACTTTGTAACTTTGTCATTGCCCTCTATGTAGTGACTATTTGCATACCTTTCAAAGCCTCCACTGCCTTGTGGCCAAATCCAGTAATGGAAAAGGCTCCAGGAGTAAACCTCAAGAAAATCCAGAGTTGCAGCACCTAAGGCAGTTCATCGTTGTCTACAACCTCGCTCTGGCAGCTCCGGCGACGGCGCTGGTGCCAAACTGTAACGGCCCTGCTGTTCCTTTGGATCGATCAGCGACGTGGAGAGGGGGGGACGTGCTGCATGGGCAACAGCCTATCCTCCATATGCCATCATACAGGCTTGCATCCGACCAGGATACATCACCCATGGTCAGTCATGACCGAGAGGGGCCTACTGGGTATGCAAGGAAAGAACTTCACTGTGACTTGTCATATGTGACAATAAAGTATTCTTTCATTCATTCATGAAATTCATCTAAAAAAATCGTACACTGATGTTTAAATATATCCGAGTAAAGGAAATGTCCAATTTACAGATTTTGGTATTGAAGGACGACGTCTTGATCTATAGTAGTTTAGTTTCTGTGTACCGAGGAACAGTGAAAACCAGTCAGTGGAAAGACTATACGCGATTACAATCAAGCCATCCATAGTGTATAAATACATGATAAGAGGAATGACATTTGGTGCAAGATAAAGTCCAGTAAATTCTGATTAAAGATAGTCCGAGGGTCTTCAATGAGGTAGATAGTTTTATTCATATTCCCCAATGATGTAGGAAGCTGTTTAGCCCAAAGAGTCTGTCTTGGATCTCAGAACAATCCCATCATAGTCATAGACTGATACAGTGTGGAAACAGGACCTTCAGCCCAACTTGCCCACACCGGCCACATGACCCAGCTACACTAGTCCCAGCTGCCTGCGCTTGGTCCATATCCGTCCTAACATGCACCTGTGTAACTGTTTCTTAGACTTTGGGATAGTCCCAGCCTCAACGACCTCCTCTGGCAGCTTGTTCCATACACTCACCACCTTTTGTGTGAAAAAGGTTCCCCATCAGATTCCTATTGACTTTTCTCCTTCACCTTAAACCTATATCCTCCGGTCCTCGATTCATCTACTCTGTGGAAGAGACTGTGCATATACCCAATCTATTCCTCTCATAATTTAATACACCTCAATAAGATCACCCCTCATCCTCCTGTGCGCCAAGAAATAGAGTCCCGCCTACTCAATCTCCCCAATAGCTTGGACCCTCTAGTCCTGGCAACATCCTCGTAAATCTTTCCAGCTTCAGTCACACTCTCCCTCTCATTTCCTTGCAACATTTTCCGTCACACCTGAACAGTTGCACCCAACATCCCGATTCCCCTACTGGGGGTAATTTACAATAGTCAATTATCCAAACAGCCACCGCATCTTTTGGATGTGACTCAGTCCCAAAAATGAACACACTCAATCCAAGACAGGATCTGAGGTCAGGATCGAACCCAGATCCCACTCGAGCTGTGAGATAGCCGCAGTTTCTTTAGGTTTCCACACCATCACTGACTTTTCCTTTGTTCTTTCCACCACACCATTACTCCTCCCCTTTCTCTACCTATACAATGTGTTTAATGTATAACGTTTTCCAGTTCTGATTAAAATTGATCTGGCAACAAGGACTCTACTCCTTGGAGCGCAGGAGGATGAGTGGAGATCTTATAGAGGTGTACAAAACCATGAGAGGAATAGATCGGGTTAACAAAGTGTCTCTTGCCCAGGGTTGGGGAATTCAACACCAGAGGACATTGGTTGAAGGTAAGGGGGGAAAGACTTAATAGGAACCTGAGGGGTAACTTTTTCACACAAAGGGTGGTGTGTGTATGGAACGAGCTGCCGGAGGAGATAGTTGAGGCAGGGACCATCACAATGTTTAAGAAACATTTAGGTAAGTACATGGATAGGACAGGTTTGCAGGGATATGGGTCAAATGCAGGCAGGTGGGACGAGTGTAAGATGGGACATGTGTGGGCAAGCTGGGTCGAAGGGCCTGTTTCCACAAATGACTCCATAACACAAAAATGGAAAATGCTGGAAACACTCAGTAGATCAGGCAACATCTCTAGGAAGAGAAACAGAGTTAATATTTCACGGTGCCAGGATCAGGATTTTGGGGGTTTTATTTCAGCTGAACTGAACCTGTGGGGATTTTTATTTTTTTTCTGAAACATTAACTCTGTTTATCTCTCTCTGCTGCCTGACCTGTTGCGTATTTACTGCATTTTCTGGTTTTATTTCAGATTTAAAACATCTGCAAGATTTGTGTTTGCTTTTTTTAGATGACTGCCTTAAATCTCATTTGAGAAAAGTCAAGGTGTACATTTTCTTTCATTTTCACGCAGGAAGCATAAGCACTCGAAACAGCAGCAGCCGGAAAGGAAGTGGCTCACTTAGCGTTCAACCAAAGAATAAAAAGGAGCTGTTACTGGAAAAGTTAAACGAACAAATGATTAAGGCAAAAGCCATTGTCATTGCCAAGTAAGTGGTATAATTCCAGGTTCAGGAAATGTTGCTCTGTGTCACAGGTTATAAAATGTCTACTGTTTGACTGACAATTCCACACATGTTGAAAGAGAGCACTATAAAATAATATATAATTGTGGCTTTAAATTCCTTTTGTCTCCAACTTGTCTTCCAATAAATTGTGAGGCATTTTTGGGCAATTACAGGCACGCCACCAACAGTGAAATGAATAAAAAGATGCTTTTTGCCAATAATAAATATTAAGAAGTTAATATAAAATAAATTGGATGTGATTTGTTCTGGTTCCCGATGGAATGAGAGTCTGTGGCAGAAAATAGCTCGCAATTTACTTCAATACAAATTGCCACTGGTTTGGCATTTGACTTAGAGAAGTGATATTGGCATTTTTTTTCTGCGAAAAGGAGACTTATATTTCAATGCAGTATGATTCTCCGGGGAAAATGTTAGGATGAATTGAGAGATCATAAAGTGCCTTTCTGTTGTGCCAGTACCCGTCATTGGATCTCTTATTGCTGACATTCCTTTGGAGGTGGATAAAAATCATGAGCGAATAGATAGGGTACAGGGTCTTTAACCCAGAGTTGGGGAACCAGACAAAGATTTCAGTGCGAGGAGAAAGATTTAATAAGAACCTGAGGGGCAGCTTTTTCACTCAGAGGGTGGTGGGTGTGTGGAACAAGGTAATGTATAAATGGAAATCGTTGAACTCGTAGTGGAGACCAAAGAGAGCATGAGTTGTCAGCTTGGAAGATGTTCTTCCCTGATGTTGGCTTGGGCTTGAGTGGCAGTCAAGAACAAAGAGGAAGGAGGGTAAAGAATTAAAGTGTTGGGTGGTCAGAACCATGGTTTCAGGCAGGGACTGATATTCCACCACAATAAAGTAATCCCATCTTGGTTTTGCCTCCTTAGTGTGGAGGAGACAACATTTAATAGGAGTTAATACAGACTACTAAATTGACAGAAGTACCAATGAATCACTCTTGATTAGCCTTTGCATTAGAGGAAAATGTATAAAGTATAAAATAAGTTAATTTGTTCATAGGTTCTAGGAGCAGAATAAGGCCATTTGGCCCATCAAGTCTACTTGGCCATTCAATCATGGCTGACCTTCCTCTCCCTCTCGACCCCTTTCTCCTGCCTTCTCCCCATAATCCATAACACCCGTACTAATCAAGAATCTGTCAATCACCACCTTAAAAATATCCATCGATGGCCTCCACAGCCTTCTTGCGGCAATTAATTCCACAGATTCACCACCCTTTGACTATATAAATTCCTCCTCATCTCCTTTCTAAAGGTATGGGCTTTTATTCTGAGGCTGTGGCCTCTGGTCCTAGACTCTCCCACTAGTCTCCTCTCACATTCACTCTATCCAGGCTCCAAAATCAAAATGTCAGTTTAACGTGTGGCTCCTAACATTCCAATTGTTTTGTTTTTCAGAACACTTCAAATCTATTTTCCAATCAGACATTTCTTCTACAACATCATCCACCCAGATTTCAGTGCGGTGACAGATGTCTATGTCTTAATGTTCATGGCAGATGTGGTGGACTTCATTGTTATTATCTTTGGTTTTGGTGCATTTGGGGTAGGTGCACTTTTTACAGCCTTCTTGACATCATCTAGACTCCTCGGTGTAAAACACCGGTGGAAACAAGGAACCGCACTGAGATTTTCAAAATTATTTCCATAGTTTTAAAGATTACATTAATTCCTGACCCAAAACTAATTATATTTGGTGTTTCAGATTCAAACCAAACTTTAACAGCTAATCAAAGAAATTTTCTGGATTATTGTTTAATAATTGGAAAAAAATTAATATTAAAATTTTGGAAGGGACCATTATCCCCTACAATTAAAATGTGGACAGTGGAAATGTTGGAGACGTTGCAATTGGAGAGAATTAGGTTTATCCTAATGGATAAACTTGAGCTTTTTGAACAAATATGGTCTCCATTCACTGATTATATGAAGGGGTAGCTGGGCTTGGCATTGAAACTCAATAAGTACCCGGTGGTAAGATCAAACAAAAATGTTTAATCTGAGATTTATATACTTGTCTCTATATATTATAATTAGAAATTGTTCCATTCATTGATAAGATGCATACTGTTTTCTTTTCCTCAAGTATAATAATTGTTTACTAGTTATAAGTTTTTTTTGTTTTGTTTTTTTTTTTGTTTTTTTTTTTGTTTTTTTTTCCCCTTTTAATCAAGTATAATCATATTCTTTAAATTACTCACTATTCTTTCTTTATACTTTTTTCTTTTTCTCTTTTTCATACTATAAAAAAAAATGGAGGCCTATATACATGGCTTGGTAATATTTATATAATTTTGGAAAGATGTAATAAGTATATCTGAAAAAAATTATTATATTATTTGTAATATGTATCGCCTCTAATAAAGATATATTTAAAAAAAAGAAACAAGGAACTGTAGATGTTTGGGCAAAAAGGTTATTGATGATTCCTTTGAATTCTGCAGAAACATTCAGCAGCTGCCGACATAACATCTTCTCTGTCAGAGGACCAAGTACCAGAAGCGTTTTTGGTGATGCTGATAATTCAGTTTGGAACAATGGTGGTAGATCGAGCACTCTACCTCCGAAAGACAGTCTTAGGAAAAGTTATCTTCCAAGTTATCCTCGTTTTTGGAATTCACTTCTGGATGTTCTGTATCTTACCAAGAGTGACAGAGCGGTAGGTTTTATTTTATTGTGAATTTAGGGGGAGAAATAGCTTACTTTCGTAGACAATGGGACCAATAGGTAGAGTTGCTGCCATACAACGCCAGGGATCCGGGTTCGATCCTGACTATGGGTGTTTCAGGAACTTTGCACATTCTCCCTATGACCCATTGGGCTTCCTCTGGACGCTCCGGTTCCCTCCCACATTCCAAAGACATACGTGTTTGTAGTTTAATTGGCCTCTGTAAATTGTCTCTAGTGTGTGGGGTAGAACTAGTGTATGGGTGACTAAACAAAACTAAAATTACTTAGCAATTTATTTTTTTTTAGTTTAGTTTAGAGATACAGCGCGGGAACAGGCACTTTGGCCCACCGGGTCCATGCTGTCGAATGATCACCCGTACACTAGTTCCATCCTACATACTAGGGACAATTTACAATCTTTACTGAAGCCAATTAACTTACAAACCTTTACACTTTGGACTGTGGGAAGAAAGCAGAACACAAGGTAAAACCCACGCGGTAACGGGGAGGAAATACTAGCAATGTTACAATATTTTGAGATTTTAAAAATCAAGTCTGCAATTTATCCCATCAGATAAAGCATAAAAAGAAGTTTGATTTGACACCTAATTCACTTTCATATCTTTAGTATTAAGAAAGTTATGGCCATTTTCATACTCGGAAATTAGCAGCTTGTTCCCCATTGCCTTTCAATTGACTTAACTTAAAAGCTGTGATCTGGAACAGTTAAAAGCCCATAACTTTCTTAAAAATTAAGGGAACTAAATGAAATTTTCAGTTATTATAGATTGAAGCATTCTGAAACAAATATGAAACAATCTTACTTGGATGACCTGAAATTAAAGCATATAATTAGTTAGTTATCTAATTGTAGCTAATTACAAAATTCAATAAGTAGATCTAAACATCTGTCCATTTCTTAAGAAAAGATAAACTTTTTTTAAATTGCCTAAGTGTCCAAAAAACATTCACACAATAAAACATAATTTTAAAATCTAATTTTCATGAATTTCTGGGCCAAATGGAAGGAATTTAGTGTTTGATTCCTGTAAATGAATGGCCATTTAAATCAACTAGCGAGTGGGTTTTAGTGGAATGCGGTGGATTGGAACGTTGCGGTTAGCGGTGAAGTCGGGAGGAAAAATACTGTTTGTTCATACATTTTTTTGGACCCCATTTCGCAACATGAAAATGTTATTAAAGCCTCCCGAAAAACCAACTTTTAATATAAAAATAAACTATTTACCTTTTTTTCTCCCCTACGCAAAATCCTTCCGGTTGTCGACGCTCACGGCTTTTGAAGGTGATTTTTAAATTACTCTAGTTAATAAATAATTTAGAGTAATTTAAGAATACCTTCATTCATGAAATGTCGGAGCGATTTTTCTTCCGCAACGAAATCGCCCGACATGGATCGATTTTCCCTGCCTGTGGAAAAACGGCACTTTAAGCCCGCCCCCCTCTGATAGGCGCCAAAGTCGTGCACAAGGGGAGCGGCAGAACTGCAGCGCTGCTCAAGGTAAGTTTTGTAACATACCTAGAAATACAAACTCTGTACAGACACACCCGTAGTCAGGATCGAACCTGGGTCTCTGGCGCTGTAAGGCAGCAACTCTACCACTGTGCCACCGTGTCACCCTTAATGGCAGCTAATTTATACATAAGATATAAATCAGTTTCACTCGTCATTTAAATGCAGTTGATGAATTTATCCATTATGACACGGAACTCCCAAAAATATTTTCTTTGTCATTTTCTTGCAGAAAATTTAACCAAAACACAGTTGCGCAGGTTTGGTACTTTGTTAAATGTGTTTACTTTGGATTGTCAGCATATCAGATACGTTGTGGCTACCCAACACGTGTGCTTGGTAACTTTCTGACCAAGAGCTACAACTATATCAACTTGTTCCTCTTTCAAGGGTAAGAATATTTCTCCTGTAAACTTCATCTCATTATTATTAAATATTTGCATGATTCATTTGTGGTTAGTTTGGATGCAGTAATGGCATTATCTGCATTTGCCACTGAACAGCTGTTAATATCAGAGTGAAGTTATAATGAGAAAAAACTGCAATCCAATCAGACATATGCAGGAATATTGATATTAACCTCATACAAGTAAGTCCATCATCGATTTTCCAGCAACAGGTGGTCCGGCATTTCCTTTAATCCAGACAAAAATGACAAGAGCGCACTTGAAATCCCCCTGACAATATGGTGCCTTGGCCAGCTGAGGCGGGTGATCTCGACCTCATTGGGACTTACGTGGCCGATCGGCGGGTCGAATTTGCCCTTTGCGCCCAGGGCTCTCGAACTACGGCCCTGCTGGAGCCAGAAGATCCGTCCCCACAGCTGACTTCCACAGCCGACTTTGAGTGCCGGTATCCTAGTCCATCGGCGACCACTCCAGTACCATTCGACTCCTCTGATGGTCCAGCATAATGGAAAATCCAGAAAGGCTCTGGAACCAAGATTCAGAAAATCAGTGGTGGACCTGTATAGCAGTAGTTTTAAACAGATTAACAATTAACTCTTTCGAATTATCTGTTGAATTATTTAATATTTGTTGTAATTATGTGCAATGGGTTGTTTGATTGCCATAGATTCTAGTATCTCACCCAAACAGCCATTTTGCATAAGTGACCCAATGAGTAAAAAGCAAGCTCCTCAGTGAAGTAGCACAAAATATAAATAGTCTTATTCTAAATGCAACACACAAATATTAATAGTGAAAATGGTCTTCACCAGTAGGACAAAGATATTCATGGAAAATTAGCAGATTATTATATCCTTTATAGAAAAATTAGAAACTGTGTAGGAAGGAAGTGCATTTGCTGGTTTACACCAAAGATAGACACAAAATGCTGGAGTAACTCAGCGGGACAGGCAGCATCTCTGGAGAGAAGGAATGGCTGTTGTTTTGGGTCGTCTCCACTCGAAAAGTCACCCATTCCTTCTCTCCAGAGATGCTGCCCGGCGCGCTGATTTACGCTGACATTTTTTGTCTATCTTTGGTCGAAACCATGTCAAACGATTGCCAATTTGCTGTAAAATGGTGGCAAAATGGCGCCTCTTGCATATTGACTCAGTGGGCTGTTCTGTACATTCTGTACCAACCAGGGGATTGTGCTTATGTGTGATGATAGTCTTGTTGAGTTGTGTGCAAAAAAGCTATTTCACTGTACCTTGGTACATGTGATAATAAAAGAAATCAGTACCATTACCATTGGAGTCCTTCAAACTATCGTTAATTTGATTTTACTGAACTTTACCTTGCAGTAAAACTTATACCTGTCTCTGTACACTGTGAATGGTCTTTTCGCTAACTGAATGGCATGCAACAAAAAAGCTTTTCACCGTCCCTCAGTATACATGACAATAATAAACTACACATCTAAACTTCTCCCACTGGCAGCCCACCATTGCTGAGCCTGTCTTGTGGCATCTAACCAACCATCTGTCTCTGAAAACATGTAGGAAGGAACTGCAGATGCTGGTTTTCACCGAAGATAGACACAAAATGCTGGAGTAACTCAGTGGGTCATGCAGCATCTCCGGAGAAAAGGAATAGATGACATTTCGGGTTGAGTGTAGGTCTGATTAAGATTCTGAAGGTTCGACCCTTCCTTGTACATCAGTCACTCCTTGTACATCAGTCACTGAAAGTAAACATGCAGGTACAGAAAGCAGTGAAAAAAGCTAATCATTGGCCTTCGTTGTGAGAGGATTTGAGTTTAGGAGCATGGAGGTCCTACTGTAGTTGTACAGGGCCCTGGTGAGACCGCACCTGGAGTATTGTGTGCAGTTTTGGTCTCCTAATTTGAGGAAGGACATTCTTGCTATTGATGGAGTGCAGCATAGGTTCGCCAGGTTAATTCCTGGGATGGCGAGTCTGACATGAGGAAAGAATGGGTTGATTGGGCTTGTGTTCACTGGAATTTAGAAGGGTGAGAGGGGATCTTATAGAATCATATAAAATTCTTAAGGGATTGGACAGGCTAGATGCAGGAAAAATGTTTCCCATGTTGGGGGAGTCCAGAACCACGGGTCACAGTTTAAGAATAAGGGATAGGCCATTTAGGACTGAGATGAGGAAAAATGTTTTCACCCAGAGAGTTGTGAATCTGTGGAATTCTGTGCCACAGAAGGCAGTGGGGGCTGATTCACTGGATGCTCTCAAGAGAGAGTTAGAATTTGCTCTTTGGGCTAAAGGAATCAAGGGATATGGGGAAAAAGCAGGAACGGGGTACTGATTCTGGATTATTAGCCATGATCATATTGAATGACGGTGCTGGCTCTTATGGCCAGGAGTCGAATGGCCAACTCCTGCACCTATTTTCTATGTTTGTATGACCTGAAACATCAGCCATTCCTTTTCCACAGAGATGCTCACCCTCTGAGTTACTCCAGCATTCTCTGTGTATAAATGTAAAGTGTTGTATTGCCCAAAAGACTGCTAAAAGATGCCGCTCACAAATCGAACATCTCTGTTCTACTGAGTTACCCCAGCATTTTGTGTCTATCTCACGACTTGTGTCTGAATACTCACGACTTAGTACTGACTTCACATTCACTTCAGGTCTATGTCATATGCCAATCATATCGATGAACTGATATTAATTCTGCAATGCCTGTTGGGCTCTGACTGTAACCTTCTCTCCCCAGATTCCGACTGGTTCCCTTCCTCACCGAGTTGAGAGCAGTCATGGACTGGGTCTGGACCGACACAACCCTTAGCCTCTCAAGTTGGATCTGTATAGAGGACATTTATGCCCATATTTTTATTCTGAAGTGTTGGCGTGAATCTGAAAAGGTAGGAAAATAGTGCATTATTCTCAGTTCAATCAGACCTGCGTAATATCTGTTGCTCAACGTTTTTCTCAAGAAAGACATACAGTCAACCCTCGCTGTAATGGACCACGGGATGGAGAGGTGGATGGGTAGTGTCCATTATTGCTGATTGTCCGCTATAACAGAGTATGGGACGGGAGGGGTAAATATTAACTATTTAATAAACAATATTAAAAATTTCAACCCAACTATAATTTTATTTCCCAAAGCCTGGCAGGGTGGGGAGGGTGGAGGGGGGTGTTGGAAGTTAAAGTTTTGGGAATTCACAGGCCAAGGAACCGCAAAGCCCCCATGGGGCCCCACACGCAGTGCACCAGGGACGGGCCCGGTACTCACGCCGCCTTCGTGCTGCTCCCTCTGTCCGTTCCCACAGCCAGAGGCAGGCCACGTGGCAGCAGGTCTCTGGGTAACCTGGCGGATGTGGGAGGGGGTGCAACGGGAGGCTTGCGTCGCTACCAGGTGACCGAGACAGGCAGCGTTGCCAGGGTGACGCCAATGCAGGGGTGCACGCCGCATCTGCATCCAACACCCCTGGACCTTGCCTTGTGGCAGCCGGTGCAAACCCTGCCCAATGCAATGCTCGGCAAGAGAGGGCAGAAAGGAACTGCAGATGCTGGTTTATACTGAAGATTGACACAAAGTGCTGCAGGAACTACAGGCAGCAACTATGGAGAAAAAGGATGGGTAGCGTTTCGGGTCGGGACCCTTCTTCAGACTCTTCTCCAAGAGTGGTTGTACCATATTCAGTTGTGCCATGTGAGAATTGCTGTCAAATTCATGATATAATGATTAATTAATTTGAGTATGGTTCCAATTGAGGGAAACCAGATAATTATTTTTCTCAGAGTTTTGAACTAGATTATATGTCGGAGATTTTTCTTATTTTACATTTGCAAAGCAGCAATCTCCTTACAATGCTAGACCTGCCTCTCACCTTGTATTTTGTTTCATCACAGAGATATCCTCAGCCACGAGGGCAGAAGAAGAAGAAGGTTGTAAAATACGGCATGGGTGGTCTGATCGTCTTCTTGTTAATATGCATTGTGTGGTTCCCCCTCCTCTTCATGTCCTTGATTAAGTCTGTCGCTGGCGTGACAAACAGACCTTTGGATGTGTCTGTCACAATAACCATTGGAGGTTACCAGGTAAAAGGCTGGAGGTGGAAAAACTTAGGGGAAGGTTGGGAGGTGGTTTCAGGGTCGTTCAAAATCATCAAGGATCTGGACAATGTGAAAAAGGAGAAATTATTCCTTTGTCAGGTGTTGAGAATCAGAGAACAGATATGAGGTGATATGGGGTGATATAGGAGAAGACAGTATCCGTTCAGTTCATCTTCAGTTTAGTGTTTTGTCAGGTACAATTAAAAGTTTTTGTTGCGTGCTAACCAGTCAGCGGAAAGACAATACATGATTACATTCGCAGTGTACAGATGTATGATAAGTGAATAACGTTTAATGCAAGGTAAATCCAGTCAAGCCCAATCAAAGATAGTCCGAGCATCCCCGATGAGGTAGATGGTAGTTCAGGACTGCTCTCTGGTTGCGGTAGGGTGGTTCAGTTGCCTGACATCACACAGCAAATGGTCATTGTATTGGATTCATTCATTGGTGGGCAATGGTAGCAGATTCACTCAAGTATCAAAGAAAGAATCAAAGATCGATAGAGGGAGAAGATAATCCCAAGATCTTGAGGGGAGAGCCTGCTGATAGAATTGGGTCTTTGCTGGTGCAAAGGGTCAGAGCATGTTCAATGGCCTGAACAGCCTCCTCACATATCCTAACAGTTATATTAAACCTCTCCCTCTGACAAATTCGGTACCAATATAAATAAAGGTGCTCACAAGTTAGGACTGGATAAGACTATACTAAGAACTTTTGATACTTTACCATGGTAAACAGACCAGTGTATGGGCTAGGAGGTGGTGTACAGCAGAGGGATCTAGAAGTGCAGGTGCATGGTTCTTTGAAGGTGGAGTCGTAGGTAGATCGGGTGGTCAAAAAGGCAAAGGCCTTCATCAGTTAGAATTGAGTATAGAAGTTGGGAGGTCATGTTGCAGTTGTACAAGATGTTGGTGAGGCCACATTTAGAGTAATGTGTTCAGTTCTTGGCACCATGTTATAGGAATCATGCTGTCAAGCTGGAAAGGGTACAGAGAAGATTTACAAGGATGTTGCCAGGGCTAGTTGGTCTGAGCTATAGGGAAAGGTTGAGGAGGCTGGGACTCTATTCCTTGGAGCGCAGGAGGATGAGGGGTGATCTTATTGAGGTGTATAAAATCATGAGAGGAATAGATCGGGTAGATGCACACACTCTTGCCCAGAGCAGGAGAACCAGAGGATATTGAGGGGGGAAAGATTTAATAGGAACCCGAGGGGTAACTTTCTCACACAAAGGGTGATAAGTGTGTGAGGAACGAGCTGCCGGAGGAAGTAGTTGAGGCAGGTACTATTGTCATGTTTAAGAAACATTTAGACAGGTACATGAATAGGACAGGTTTAGAGGGATATGGGCCAAACGCAAGAAGGTGGGACATGTTGGTCGGTGTGGGCAAGTTGGGTCGAAGGGCCTGTTTCCACACTGCATAGTTCTATGACTATGATCCAAACACTAATGCCCCTGTCCCACTTAGGAAACGGGAACGGAAACCTCTGGAGACTTTGCGCCCCACCCAAGATTTCCATGAGGTTTCCGGAGGTTTTTGTCAGTCTCCCTAATGGTCGAAAGTGGTTTCCGCTTCCTCTATGTTCCGGCGATTATTTCAAAAAATTCAAAACCGGCCGCGACTAAAAATAGGTTGCCATTTTAAAAATCGGTAATTTTTTGGTCGAAGCCGGTTGCGATGCTAGTTGAAGGTGGTTGCCGGAGGTTGCAGGTAGTGGAAGGTAAGACCTCCCTGGTGGAATAAAACTGGGTGTAAAAAATATTTTACCTTCCACTACCTGCAACCTCCGGCAACCGCCTTCAACTAGCATCGCAACCGGCTTCGACTAAAGAATTACCGATTTTTAAAACGGCAACCTATTTTTAGTCGCGGCCGGTTTTGAATTTTTTGAAATAATTTGCTGGAACATAGAAGAAGTGGAAACCACTTTCGACCATTAGAGAGACTGACAAAAACCTCTGGAAACCCCCAGGAACCGCACGGAAACCTTGGGTGGGGCGCAAAGTCTCCCGAGATTTCCATTCAGGTTTCCTAAGTGGGACAGGGGCATAACAATAGGTGCTACTGAGTCAGACTGATAAATGGGCAAAGAAATTAAACATCTCACAGAACTACTATCTACTTGCTGTCTTATCCTAGGAGCAATGAGAAGAATTCTGCCTATTAATGAAAAGGTAGCATATTAAGTGCATTCCCTATTAATAGGGAGGCAATTCAAATTTCTGCTTGATTGGAGAGACTCATAACTTCAAGAGGAGAAGCTTGATTTCACTTGGGAAACATCAAAATCACCCTTTATTTGAGAGGGACTAGCAGTTTAGGTTACGAGGCATAATACAAGAGTTGTATCAAACATAAATGATCCCAATAGTCCATTCTTAATTCTCATTGTTAATCGTCCATGTAATTCTTAATAAGAAGTTCATAAGTTATAGCAGCAGAATTAGACCATTCAGCCCATCGAGTCTACTCCGCCATTCTATCATGGGTAATCTACTTTTTCCTCTCAACCCCATCTCCCCATAACCTTGAATTGCTTAAAAAACATTCTTCATCAAAAAACAATAACAATTACGAAAAGTTTCTCTTCGATTCAGTATTTGTAACATAAATCTGTATTTCTTTTCAAGCCCATCTTTACAATGAGTGCCCAACAGAACCAGCTGCAAGATTATAATAAAACTGAGTACAACAGATTATTAAGGAGGTTCAACGACAAGCCTGTAAGTAATTACTGAATCATCCTTATGTTCCATTTGTGGTAGATATTTCTTCAGAAAATCAATTCTGATGAATGGTCATCAACCTGAAACTTTCACAGTTTCTCCCACCACAGACTCTGCCTGACTTGCAGAGTATTGCCAGCACTTTCTGTCTTAATTTCAGATATCGAGCCAACGTACTATTTTGAGTGACCAGAGATCGCTCTTGAATTTGCACTTGGAGTTATGAACATAGAAAAGAGAACCATTTATAGATTTTGAATGTGTTGGAAGAAACTGCAGATGTTGGTTTACACCGAAGATAGACTCAAAATGCTGGAGTAACTCAGCGGGTCAGGTAGCATCTCTAGAGAAAAGGAATAGGTGACGTTTCGGCTCAAGACCCCTCATCAGACTGTGAGTCAGGGAGAGGGAAACTATAGGTATGAAAATGTACAAAGAAGAAATGAATGAAAGGTATGAAAAGAACAGTTCAAAGCGAGTAACAATGATCAAGGAAAGGTGGAGCCCACAATGGTCCATTGTTGGCTGTAGAAAAGGTAATACAAGAGTGCATACAAACAGTGACACTTAGCAGAACGACAGTGAAACTAGTAGACTAGTAAGGTGGGGGAGGGACGGAGAGAAAGAGAATGCAGGGGGTACTTGAAATTAGAGAAAGCAATATTCATAATACTGGGTTGTAAGATGCCCAAGCATAATATGAGGTGCCGTTCCTCCAATTTGCGTTTGACCTCACTCTGACAGTGGACGAGGCCCAGAGCATATTTTGAATGATCTTAAAACAATGCAAACTACATTCAAATTAACTCATAGCTAGGGATGAATATTGGTCGATGAAAAACAACCTGGCTTAATGTCACTGGAAATGGAACTCCTTGAGGTAGAATTATCAATGGATTGATGGGCTAATTACGTGTTTCCAAAGGGTGCTATGCAGTTCCTGGAAGCCTACACAGAAGAAGATATTCTGGTTGCAAACCTTGAAGGAAATTCAAATTCACTTTGGACCATTAGTCCACCGAGTCGAACCAAAATGATAGAAGGGTTGCATGATAACACGTCATCAGTCTCCATTGTTGTTGCTTGGTCCATTCAAAGGTAAGAGAGAGATTTGTGATCAACTTTGGTCCACTATCATTATCCATGCTTGGCAGTATATGCTATGATGTGATATTACATTTTAATTTTCTATGACTAAAATAACTATGCCATGCAATAATTATGACCAGTAATGTCGGCTTTCGATGTATGTTGTTCAACTATTTTTTATCATAAAATGAAAGGGTGAAAATTCAGATTGGAGAACGCCATTGAAAATCACAGCCTATTTCAGAAACCCAAGTCTTCTACATATTACTTGTTCTTTGTGAATATATTCAGAAATCTGTAAATCGCTTGTGAAAGATATTTTGGTCTTTATTCTACCACTTTACTAAGAGCACTGTGACGATGTAGGCTGGTGGAATGAATACAGACCATGACTAACCATGGATAGAACAGTGGCATAGATCATAAGATAGGAGTAGAATTAGGCCACTCGGTCCATTTAGTCTACGCTGCCGTTCAATCGTGGTTGATCTATCTCTCCTTCCTAAGCCCATTCTCCTGCCTTCTGCCCATGTCCTCTGACACCCGCACTAATCAAGAATCTATCTATCTCTGCCTTAAATATATCCACTGATGGCCTCCACAGCCTTCTGTGGCAAAGAATTCCACAAAGATTCACCACCCTCTGACTAAAGAAATTCCTCCTCATCTCCTTCCTAAAGGAACGTCCTTTAAATCCTTGCGTAGCAGGTGGAGTCCGTGCCTCACAACGCAAAACCAAGTTCGATCCAGACCTCGGGTGCTGTCTGTGTGGAGTTTGCTCGTTCTCCCTGTGACCACATGAGTTTCCTCCAGGTGCCCCGGTTTCCTTCCACATCCCAAAACCACGTGGGTTTGTAGGTTAATGTCCCTCTGTAAAATTGTCCCTCGTGTGTCTGGACTACCAAAATGCATGAATGTACGCTTTACTGCGCTGTATTCCATCTCCCATTTCTCTACCCAGTCTCCCAATCTGACCAAGTCCTTCTGCGGAGTCCCTGCTACCCCTGTCTTACCTGCCCTGCCACCTATCTTTGTATCATCCTTGTGATTCTCTATCCATGAAGAGGCTTATTTGAGGAGACTCAATACCGTTTATTTGTCATTTGAACCTCAAATGAAGTTCAAACGAAAATTGAAGTTCAGACTCATTCAAGACAAAAGGAAATAAAGAAATACGAAGCTAATGCACGGTGGGGCTGAGATGAAAGATCAGCCATGATCTCTTTTTGAAAGGATTACTATTTATATTTCTTATGTAATGTCACATTTGTTGGTGATCGCGATCGATGGTTCTTTGCTCCCTGCCGCTGACTCCATCTTTACATTTTAGCTTTGTAAAACATTTTAAAGTCCTATATTCACCAGCTGAAATTACACTAGTAAAATAACAGACAGGTTATCATACAGGCACTCCCTGATGTTTCCTGAACTCTTACATAAGTCAGATTTTATGTAAATTGGAAAAAGCATTCCAATCCTTGCTCGAAATAAGAGTAGTGACTGTCTCACCGGCATCCGGCTGCATCTGGGACACTTCCTGCGGCACACAGCCTTCTGGGTAAGCACCTCCACCATTGCTGACTTGATTCCGATGTAAACTTGAGTGAGCGTACAGTGTTGTGGACATTACAAATTGCCTCGATTGCACTAGGATCTGAATACAGAATTGTTTACGTGGGTTCATGTTTACCTAAGTCACCTATTGCGCAAGGCATGGCGTGTCTCTATTCAGATTATACATTGGAAGCATACTGTTGTGTTTATCATTACTGTAGGTATGCTGTTTACTCCGTGAGCTTCATGTGAGGAGAGACTTTGGTTTCACACTGATGTTTCTGACAATAAACTGATCGTTCAATTTGCAGGAATATCACTCTTGGGGGAAAATCAGAAATTGCTTCTAATAAATTATCATTTCCCGTTCCACCAAAAACCAAAAACGAGCTTGCTGCATTGATGGAAGGGAAAACGGACAAACATGTGTGAGTTAGTCATTTTAGTTCATTACCTCTGCGTCACATATCAGAATTTGTATCTTTCTTAGATATAATGCTCCTGTTAAACATGATACTTGTTTATTGAAGTTTAATATTCTCATTGATGGCCTTTACATTTCTGTGATGCGCGACTGAAGTTTGAGCTAATTCAATGCCTGAAGCCAATTCTATGTCTCGGAGGGGCTGCGTGATATTCTCACAGGGACAGTGAGCAGCCAGAAGTCATTGTGCATGACGGCACCAATTATATAGGTTGGAAAAAGGAATGAAGTCCTGCAAAGTGGATATAGGGAGTTAGGCAATAAGCAGGACCTTCATGATTGTGATCTCCAGATTACTCCCAGTGCCACATGCTAGTGAGGGTAGTCACAGAAGAAAGAACAGGTGAATGCGTGTCTGAGGAGCCGGTACAGGGATTCAGATCTTTGGAGATTTGGGATCTCTTCTGGGAAGAGGTGACCTGTGCATCAGAACTAGAGGGGTACCAATATGCTAGGATGCAGGTTTGCTAGTGCTACTCGGGTGGGTTTAGATTGGTAGTGGGAGGGGGTCTAATACAGGACTGAGGCTGGAGGTCAATATGGAAAGTGATGATATCAAGGTCAGTGGACAGGATAGGCAAGAGCACCACAGGAGCGATGAAGGACTGTTGGATTAAATTGCATTTATTTTCATGTGGGAGGCCTGATGGGTAAGGTGGATGAACTCAGCGTGGTTAGGTATGTGTGATGGGACGTAGCCGGCACAGAAACCTGGCTAGGATAGGACTGACCACTTAATATTCCAGAGTACAACTGCTACAGGAGAGATAAAGGCGGGAGTAAAAGAGGATACTGACTAAGGAGAATCAAGGCAGTAGTCCAAGATGACATTACTGATGGCTCATTCAGTGAGGCTTTATGGGTGGGGCTGAGAAATAAACACGGGGTGATCACCTTGTTGGGAGTGTACTCTAGGTCACTGAAAAGTAAATGCAAATTAGAAGAACAAATATGATGGGAAATTGCAATAATTGTTTTCATAGTAGGGAATATTAACTTTCCTCATATAGACTAGGACTGTCATAGGGCCAAGGGCTTAGATGGAGTGGAATTTGTCAAATGTGTTTTGGAAAGTTTCCTCAGGCTATATGAGGAAACCGAAAGATAGAGGGAGCTACAAAGATTGATCGACTCTTAGGAAATTGGGAAGGGCAAGTGACTTAAATGTGGCCGCCTCCTTTACATTGGCGAGACAAACTGTAGACCAGGCGAGCGTTTCGCCAAACGCTTGCACTTTGTCCACCAAGGCCTGCAGGATCTCCTTGTTGCTAACCATTTTAACCCTTTCTGTCGTGGACCTCCTCCATTGCTGGAGTGAGGCCATATGCAAAGTGGAGAAACAGCACCTCGTATGGGAAGCTTATAACCCAACATTGAATTCTCCAATACTGGGGGACGGCACCGTGGCACAGCGGTAGAGTTGCTGCCTTACAGCACCAGAGAACCAGGTTGAAGCCTAACTATGGGCGCTGTCTGTACAGAGCTTGAACGTTCTCCCTGTGTCCACGTGGGTTTTCTCCGGGTGCTCCAGTTTCCTCCCACACTCCAAAGATATACAAGTTTGTAATTTAATTGGTTTCAGTAAAAAAAATTGTCCCTATTGTACAGGATAGTGTTTGTGTATGGGGTGATTGTTGGTTGGAGCAGGCTCGATGGGCTGAAGGGCCTGATTTCACGCTATTTCTCTAAAGTCTAAAGGTAACAAACCATTTATCCTTTGACACACCAATGTCTCCTTCCCCACATCCCCTGCATCCCCTTGCACTTATATCCTTCCTTTAGCTTCACATGTTACACCTTTTTTATCTTTATCTCGCACTTTTAATTATCTTTTTATTTCTGGCCTTTGTCCAACCATCTTCCAATCTGAAATGCCCCTCACCTATATCCACCCATCACTTGCCAGGCTTTGTTCCACCCACATCTTCCTTCCAGCTTTCTGTCCCCGCTACAATCAGTCTGATGGGTCTTGACCCAAAATATTGCCTATCCACATTCTCCAGCGATTCTTCCTGACCAGTTGAGTTAGTCCAGCACATTGGGGACTTTTTTTGTATATCAGCATCCGCAGTTCCATGCGTCCTCTTGCAATTTTTTTTATTTCAAGTAAGATAATTTCTCGTTCTTCCACAGTGTAATGAATATATGCCAATGGGCAAAGCCCAATCTGCTACATCTCTTTTCATATCCCAATCCCTTCATTCTAGGAATTACACCAATGAGCCATCTCTGCTTTATCTCCAAAACCGTTGCCAAGGTCATACCAATAGATAAAATAATGTTCTCCAAGGTGCATGCTGCCTATTGTGCTTTTAAAAAAGAACACCATAATTGCAGGTGAAAATTAAGTTATGAAAGAGAGTTGCAAACAGTGCCCTCTGCTGGAGAATCCTATTTTCATCTGTTTATGAAGGATTTACAATGCCATCATTTATAATGAACAAATATCTCATTCGTATTCTTTCAAACAGTTATATATTAATAATAATGTTTTAATTTTCAGAAAAATATCAAAGCTATTTCCAAACTACATCAGGGCTCCTGGTAATTCCGATACAAAACCAGTGAAACAGCTTTATATGCGTAAGTGTACCTCTTTGAAATGTTTATACTCTACAGTGCATAAATGTACAATAAATAACTATGGAAGCAAAACTTTAAAGCAGACCTCCTATCAGTTATTTCTTTGGAAGTAATAGACTATCTTTCTGAATTCCCTAAAAGCACAGTTCACTCTTTGCCGATGTATTCAACTACGTCCGGGAAAGTTATGCAGATAGAAGAACAAGTCCAGTCAACTTGAGTCGAGTTTATAGGCACAAGTATGGTGAGGTACAGGTTCAATGAAAATCGTGCTTGTAGCAGCGTCACAGGCACACAGACTCAGACAACATACAAAAACATATATATTATACAAGAATAAGAATGTGCAAAAATGAGACACTCATGAAAAACATAATTGGAAAGCAAGCTCACAATGGTTCATGGGAATAGATAGGGTAGATTCACAGATCCCTCACCCAGAATAGGGAATTCACGAACCAGTGGGCGGAGGTTGAAGATGAGAGAGGATAGAGTAATCTGAAGAGCAACTTTATCACACAGAGGGTGGTCGGTACATGGGATGAGCTGCCAGAGGAGGTAGTTGAGGCAGAAGATATAACTGTGGACTGTAGTGTTCCGTTGCTGAGGTAGGATTAGGGTTGTTCAGGTCATTTTAAGAATCTGATGTTTGGAAGAAAGTAGCTGTTCCTGAACCCGGTGATGTGGTGTGGACCCAATGGTGGCTTTTGTACCTCCTGCCCAATAGTAGCAGTGAGAGAAGGTCAAGGCCCAGATAATGCTGATCCTTGATGATAGATGCCATCGTCTTGCGACAGTGCCTCATGTAGATGCTCTCAATGATAGAGATGGCTGGTGTTTGACCCAAACTCCCTAAATCACTCCTATCCATGTACCTACCCAAATGTCTTTACAGTATTTGATAGAATTATGTGCATTACCAACCATTTCAGAAGGTAGTTAATAGTAACTTGCATGATCTTTCCTTCGTAATATGGTCTTGAGGCTTTTAAAGACAAGCTGGGTATCTCCTATTCATTGACTTACCTATTTTTGTTTTACTATTTTCACAGAGGGCATCTAGAAATACAGACTTTGACTTTAAAAATTTTACATAATTAAAAAAATTAATTAAAATATGTAACCTTTTCAATATCATGTCATGTGCTTTACATCCCTTCAATAGATGGTGATGATTACTGTGAACTTCTTGTAAGATTGGTTAAAAAAAAAGACAACATTACAGGACACATTCAGGAATGGTGGACTATTAATCAGACCCTAAAGTTTCACAGAAGAGATCAAAAGGAAAGTTTGGAAATTATTGTATTCAGTGATAAAGTTAGTCCTCCAAGTCTTGGCTTCCTTGCTGGATATGGGTAAGATGACAATTTTCCCTCCAATTATGTGATGTACTTCATTTGTTATTAAATATTTGTTATTTAATGATTACTTAATTTTAATACGTAGCATTTAGTGAATAAAAATGATTGAGGAAGTTAGCACTTTCCTCCACTTTGGTACATTTAGTTTTTATTTTCAGAGACACAGCATGGGGACAGGTCCTTTGACCCACCAGGTCCATTCCTAACTACCTGTCCCCACTAGTTTTATGTTATCCTACTTTCTCATGCACTCCCTACATGTCAGGGCCAATTAACTTACAAAGCCGCACGTTTTCGTGGGAGGAAACCAGCGCATCCGAAGGTAACAGGAGAACGTGCAAGCTCCACTCACAGAGTACCCGAGGTCAGGATCAAACCTGGGCCTCTGGCGTTGTGAGGCAGAAGCTCTACCAGCTGTGCCACCGTGCTGCAATAAGTGCTGGAGTAACTCAACCGGTCAGGCAGCATCTCTGGAGAACATGAAGAGGTGACGTTTGGGGTCAAAACCCTTCTTCAAACCTGTAGGAGATCTGAAGAAGGGTCTCCAGAGATTCTGCCAGACCTGCTGTGTTACTCCAGCACTTTGTGTCCTTCTATTCATTTGACCATAATGCTTTACTCTTTCCACTCAGTTAAACACAGATATTTCTAAATTCCTCAGCACTCCAATCTAACAGATACACCTCTGGACAATAATTGCTTCACTACCTGTCATCACAAGAGCAGTTATAACAACTGCAACATTGGCCTTCATCAGTCAGATTATTGTTTATAGAAGTTGGGTGGTAATGTTGCAGTTATATAAGACGTTGATGAGACCATATTTAGAGTACTGTGTTCAGTTTTGGGCACTATGTTATAGGAAAGATGTCAAGCTGGAAAGGGTGCAGAGAAGATTTACGAGGATGTTGCCAGGACTCAAGGATCTGAGCTATAGGGAGAGGTTGAACAGATAAGGACTCTATTCCTTGAAGAGCATGTGGATGAGGGGTGACCTTATAGAGGTGTACAAAATAATGAGACGAATAGATGGGGTAAACGCACAGTGTCTCTTGCCCACATTACGGAAATCAAGAACCAGAGGACATAGGTGTAAGGTGAGGGGGGAACCTGAGGGGTAACTTTTTTTTACACAAAGGGTGGTGGGTGTATGGAACGAGCTGCCGGAGGATGTAGTTGACACAGGCATTATCGCCACTTTGAAGAAATATTTAGACAGGTACATAGATAGGATAGGTTTAGAGGGATGTGGGCCAAACACTGGCAGGTGGTACTAGTGTAGATTGGACATGTAGGTTGGTGTGGGCAAGTTGGGCCGAAGGGCCTGTTTCCACGTTGTATGACTGTAACTGCATATCTGGGCCTAACGTTTCAGCAATACAGCCAGATATTGCCCTGCTATTACTTTTCCCAATGTGTATAGACCACCGTCATTCTGCAGGCCAATCTCTACAGGGCTGTAGATCCAATGACTGGTCTTTTGTCCAACGTTACCACTTGGCATCTTTGCCAACTTCATCACAAAAATAATTTGTAGATTTCAAGAGTGTGGTGGAAGAAAGGAAAAGTGCCTCGCCTGCAAGATATTATTAAGCCATGTGTTTACTGTACTAATCTGGAAGCCCGTAGCGTCTGTGCCAAACATGATGCCAGGTTAGACGCCTCTGTCCGCAGATGATCCATATTCTGCCATTTCCTACATATCCATTTGCCTATATAAAAGCCTCTTAAACGTTAAGATTGTTTCTGCCCTCACCATCACCTCGAGCAGTGCATTCCAGCACGCGACACCCTCCATGTAAACATTCGCCCCAAACGTCTCCTTTAAACTTTGCCTTCGGAGACTTTGGTGGTCATTTGGATCTCGAAAGTTGGATGCTGCACATTTAAATTTCAAAGTCCACTTGTTTCCCAATTTTAAAGAAAGCTTAGTTTAGTTTATTCTCTCATTTACCAAGGAAAAACTTTTTGTCGTGTGCTAACCAGTCAGCTGAAAGACAAATCCTGATTGAAATTGAACCTTCCACAGTGTACAGATACAGGATAAAGAGAGCAACATCTAGTGCAAGATAATGTCCAATAAAGTCCCATTAAAGATAGTCTGAGGGTCTTTAATGAGGTAGATAGTAGCTCAGGGCCTCTCTCTAATTGTAGGTAGGATGATTCAGTTGCCTGATAACAGCTGGGAAGAAACTGTTTCTGAAACTGGAGGTGTGCATTTTCACACTTCTGTATCTCTTGCCTGATGGGAAGGAAGAAGAGGTTAGTGACCGGGATGAGACTGGTCCTTGATTACGCTGCTGGCCTTTCCGAGGCAGCGTGAAGTGTAGATGGAGTCAATGGAAGGGAGGTTGGTTTGTGCGATGGTCTGGGCTGCATCCACAATTCCCTGTAATTTCTCTCTGTCCTGGATGGAGCTGTTCCCATAACAAGCTGTGATACATCCTGATAAAATGCTTTCTAAGGCACATCTGTGGATGTTGGTGAGAGTCGTTGGGGATATGCTGAACTTCCTAAGTCTTCAAAGATCTGATGAATTACCCGATGTACCTTTAATACTGCTTTCATCCCTTTTCAGCATTATTGGTCTCTACGCGTCCGTTGTGCTGGTCATTGGAAAGTTTGTCCGTGAATTCTTCAGTGGGATATCTCACTCCATCATGTTTGAAGAGCTGCCCAACGTGGACCGAATCTTGAAACTGTGCACAGACATCTTCCTGGTTCGAGAGACTGGAGAGCTGGAGTTGGAGGAGGATCTGTACTGTAAACTCATCTTCTTGTATAGATCACCAGAAACTATGATCAAATGGACACGTGAAAAGACAAAGTGACCATTTTGATTGACCTGGATTCAAAGTTCTAATTTTGGAGATTAAACAAAAACGAAAGCACAATATCACAGGAAAGCGGAGCTATTCAGTTAGGTGACGGGAGCTTTTCCTACTGGAGCCCAGGCAGTTGCACGTTCATTAAGTCCTCTCTGCCTACAGTCTCCCTCTGCTGACAGTATCAGACCGGTGTTTGCACCAGTAGTGGTTAAGGAAATTATTCCATGTCGTATCTGAATCCAGTTTCTTTACACTTTCAGTCAGCCAAAATCAGGGCTTCCAAAACGCTAACCTTCCTTGCAGGTATCACCTGCATCAATCCTTTATGCAATGATTTTTGGTCGACGGAATGTCCATACCACCCAATTATAGGTGAACAAGTCCTGGAGTGATTCAGTACAGGCTACATGAAAGAAGGCGTCACCAATGAATAATAATTCTAGTTGAAGTGATGAATGAATTTATTGACTGGCCTAAGCGAAGGACAATTCTATTTTGAATGACTTATTTTATTTGTACAGGCAATAGAAAAGTATCACCTTATCGGTGAGCTTTCTCAGGAAGAGTTCTTTTATCAAAGGCTTATCTGTCTTCTGTATCTTTGGCATCTTATAAAAACAAAGTGGGTGCACATTATTGCTTCAGCAAATACTTCTAGATAAAGGCTCCTGTGATACTCACAAAAGCACTTGAAACCTGAGGTCAGCAAAATGTTCAGATTTTACTTGAACCTTTGAAAAGCAAATCCTTCGACAACTTCTTCTCTTTGATTGAACTGGAGCTAACAGAACTTTCTTCATGAGCCTGTGGTTTCGACTTTTTTTTTGGATCGGAAGAATCCAACATAACTATGTTTCATTTCCATCTTCCTTTCACCCATTCCAATTGTCAGGTGAGAGCCTGGGTGATGCGTCGGCAAGTGTCGTGAAGATCCACCTTCAGTCAATTATTGGAATATATGCAACAATGGGCCAGGGTGATAAATCGCTGATTTTCTTGCTTTTCTTATTGGGACATATGTGGCCTCTTTTACTGGATGTTATTCAACCGATATCAGGAACTTGCTTGGAGGGGTTGATGGGCACAATCATGTACTTTAACTCTGGCACAGTAAAACAGATCTATCATGTGGCACAGCAATTATTGTAATGGCACGTATTTTCGAAGGGGAAAAAAAGATAGAATTATGCTTTGTTAGCATTATATACAAATGCAAGGCCCAGCTGCGATCTGACTGTTTCGGATAGGTTTTGCTCCACTTGAAATGTCTGTGCATTTAAATCTCCATACTATCAGCAAAACGACAGCAATGACAACGATAGGATGATTAGGCACCTCATAACAATTGCTGTTTCTATAATCTGAACTGAACAGTAAAGATGATAGTATTGGAAACCATATGTAGAATGTGAAATAACTGGAGACAGTATAAAAGGATATTGTGTAACTATTGATATTGCATAATATTCAGAAAAATGGACTGCCTTAATTCTGTAACGAAGCAGATTTCTTTGGCTTAAAGTTTGACTTTTCTGCATATTTCCACATGCACATTGCTATTATTACAATTTTCAAGGTAACTGTAGTCCCCAAAGGGGCAAGAAAAATCAGTCATACATGTATCCTAAGATTTAATTTTAATCTACTTATTCTAAATGCAAAAATGTTCAAGATTAACATGATTGTTTTGGTTTAGAAATAATGAGGCATTTCTAGGACTACAATATTGGGTAGAATTATAGCACAAAAGACTGGAAATGAGAAAACCCTTTTTTTAAAGTATACACCTGATTGCAGCAAGGTTTACTGCAACGGAGTAATGGTGTAATTTGTTATGCTTCTCAGAGTATCACTGGCCCATTATCAATGTGGCCTCTCCTTTTCATGTCAGTTATTGGTTTCTGACAACTACGACATATTTGTATTGTTAAGGCATTGTTATAATGTAAAGCAGGGATTGGAATTTGGTTTCCTCTTTAGTTGTTTTCCTACCTAACGATTGTCAGTAGCTCATCAAATATTTCTGTAACTTGGTGGCACAGTCACAAGTAAGTCCAATTGGTGAAGGATGCATCGTTGCGTTAATTCTTTTGGCTTAATGATGCAGTGTATTTTATTTAAGTAATGTTGAAGACCAGCTTGTCACTAATTCAATAACACATCTGTTTTACTGTTTGATTATGTTCACTTTGTGGAGATCCAAAAAAAAGTTCAGAATACTGACCTATGATCTAGAAATTAATACAGGACTACTATTTCAAAAAATAATTATAAAGAGTCATCATGTTAAAAGCAGAAAGGATTAAGTAACCCAACAAAATCCGTTAACCTTGCAATAATAGTTTTAGAAGCTACTTTCATAATTTGAAATAGAAAGCAGCACTCGTGAGTCAATTCTTTCATGCCCAACTGCTTTAAGGATTTCTCATCTTTTGAAGTAATTCACAGCAGTTGCTCAAAACGTCAAATGAAAAGAAATGTTTTTCCCATTCTGTAAGTAGTTTCCCTGTGTTTATTGGAATGAATTGGATATTTTCAGCCTAATATCGAGTCTAAAGTCGTGATCCAACCTACCACACCAAGAGCACGAAAACGGATGATTGTTAGTGAAACTGAACAACAGTGTTTGGTGCAACTAAGTTTTGTAATGACAAAGGTTAACATTACCTTATTCCATAGTGGTATGTTTCAATATTAGTGTGTTGAGATGTATTTATATTTCAATTTTATTCACAAACTTCTGGAATACTGAAATTAGTTTTAGAAAATATGCAATAAGCTTTGCTTCTAGTTGGATTGCTCCGAAATTTCCTTTGAACTGGATGCTGTCAACCAGAAATGACGATTGTGACCCTGCTGTCTAAGGTTACCAGTGAAAATGTGTCCCTGTTTTATATTTGTTTCTAAAACATCTCACTAAATGATGGACGTTTTCAATAAAATTTCATGAAAATTGGGTTTTCTTTCACCAGTAGCTTTTGTAAAGTACGAAAAAGGGGAAAAGGGCTCTTGGAGCAGATTAGTTTTGGTTTAATTTATTGTTCTTTCACAGGTACCGAGACACAGTGAAAAGCTTTTGATTGCGTCTCATCCAGTCATAGAAGGCAATCACGCTGCCTTGAGTGTACATATAAAGGGTGTAACAATTAGTGCAAGAATATAACATTGAAGTCTGATTAAAGATAGTTCAAAGGTTTCCAATGAAATAGATGGGAGGCCAGCACCACAATTTAGCTGATGAGAGGATGGTTCAGTTGCCTGATACCAGTTGGGAGAAGAAACTGTTCTTTAATATGGTGGTATTCATTTTCAAACTTCTGTGCCTCTTGGCTGATGGGAGGAGTGGTCTTTAATTATGCTGACTGCCTAAGGTGATGACAAAACTCACCAGGAGAGCGAGGTTAGAAATTACAGTGATAGTAGGAGCGGCCATATGTGATCAAAATCATTTAATTTTGATAAATGTAAAACATTCAAATTGTATCCAATTTTGGAGTTAATGGGAGTCAACAATATTTGCCATTTAGTGCACTTATATTGATAGTTAGCTACCTTTCATAATATTTTTCATGGTCATTTAAGAGTCAAAACAAGCCATCCTGCTCAACAAAGGGTGGCACAGCGGTAGACTTGCTGCCTTACGCTTCCAGAGACCCAGGTTCGATCGTGACTACACATGCTGTCTGTACGTTCTCCCTGAAACCACGTGAGTTTTCTCCAAGAGCTCCAGTTTCCTCTAACTTCCAAACACCTACAGGTTTGTAGGTTAATTGGCTTTGTTAAGAATTGTAAACTGTCCCTAGTGCGAAGTGTTCGGTTAGGTAGATCCTTGGTTGCGTGGACTTGGTGGGCCGAAGGGCCTGTTTCCATGCTGTAACTCTAAACTAAACTGCAAAATTCTCATTGATGCCCTTTAAACAATGAGGTGTTGATAAGAATATGTAATTCAATGTCAAATTAATATATAGAAGGTAGAAGAAAGAAAAATAAATGAACAGTTAAGAGAAATATGGCAAAGAATCACAAAATATTTTGTAGCTTCCCAACAATTGAAATAAAGTGATTAGTCTCCTCACTTGTAAAAATACATTTTGAATGTTATTGCTTGGCAATAATTAAAACTTACGGTGTTGTTAAAATAATTTATTTATCCTTATATGTGCCAGCAAAGGCATCTCTCAGCATTGTTGATGGGTATGGAGGCATAAAATTGGAGAATTGCATGACACAAAAATAGGCCCTTCAGCCCATCACGTCCAGTCTGATTCTTTTGCCCATCTACACAAATTCCATTTGCCCATAATGGGACCATATGCCTTGCCTGTTTAAATGTCTGTCTAAATGCCTCTTAAACATGGTAATTCCATCTAATTTCATTGCCACCTCTGGAAGCGTTCCAGATCTCAATTATTCTATGCTAAAAAAAATTAGCCCCTTAGATCTCTCTTAAAACTCAGGATAAATCTCCACACTTTGCCATTGATTGTACATGAATGCTAACTCCCTCGTGGAGGTGCCGCTGGAGTAAAATGTATAAGTAGGGCGACACGCATACAGCAAAATCATCTTCACATTTAACTGAACATGTTGACACCAGAAATCGTCCAATTTAATCAACGCTTGACATTATAGATGTTGTTTTAACTCAAAGTTCTGCTTAATAATATCCTGGGCACCTGAGAATGGAACTTGTTTCCTTTTCTTAGAAAATAATCTTTTACATCTATTTGGAGAATCATGAAGTTGAAAAGCTGCCACATTTCTGCAACAAATTATTTTACATCCATCTTGATCTAACTTTGCGACCAGTCCCAGATGTTAGATTTCAAATTGACCTGTGAAGCATTTGATCAACATAGAAAATATGGAAAGTCATAAGGAATAAGAGAAGAATGAAGCCATTCGGCCCATCAAGTCTCGTCCGCCATTCAATCGTGGCTGATCTATCTCTCCTTCTTAACCCCATTCTCCTGCCTTCTCCCTATAACCTCTGATACATGTATTAATAAAAAATCTTTAAAATATCCACTGACGGCCTCCACAGCTTTCTGTGGCAAAGATTCCAGATTCACCACCTTCTGACTAACGAAATTTCTCCTCATCTCCCTAAAATTATGTACTTTAATCCTGAGGCTATGACCTCTAGTCCTAGATTCTCCCACTAGTGGAAACATCCTCTCCATATCCACTCTATCCAAGTCTTTCACTATTCTGTCGGTTTCAATGAGGTCCCCCCTCATTCTTCTAAGCTCTAGCGAGTACAGGCCCAGTGCTGACAAACGCTCATCATAGGTTAGCCTACTCATTCCTGGGATCATTCTTGTAAACCTCCTCTGGACCCTCTCCAGAGCCAGCACATCCTTGCTCTGATGGTATGATGGCATTATTAAGTAAGTTGAACAAAATAATACAATAATGCAATTTAAATTTATCTTGCAGATTCACAGCCCTATAATTTATAGAGAACGCTACCTACTAATGTATAAAATCAAATCAGTTTAATGTTCAAACAGAGATAAGTACATTTCTGCTGTCAGGTAAAGGGAATATTAACATTGGCTAGAACATTTGACATAATCTGAAATAAATGGGTTAAGTAACTCATAATTGTTAAATCATCCTCTGCAGAAAAAAATGTATGTATATCTGGAAACTCTTCATTTATCATTATGTACCTTAACACATCCAATTTCCCTTGTGAAAGTTATTATTTAAGGTATTTCCACATCCTCTCAGAAATGCCTGCCAGACTTTAACAACTCACTGGCCTCTTGCAGCAAAGTTGCAGTGAAAACTGCAAGAATTATAAATAACCCTGATTAAAACATCTAAACAGAAAAATCAATAGATTCCACACTGTAAAAGCAAAATCATCCATCTGGCCTTGTTGTAAGCTAGGAGATAGACAAAGTTACTTTGAACAATAGTGAAAAATGCAAGTTCTGGATGAAGCCACTTGATAAATACCACATGCTCCTAATTTCTGCTTTTGACAAGATGTTTAGCTGAGTTAATTTAGACTTTAGAGATACAGCATGGAAACGGTCCCTTCGGCCCACTGAGTTTGCACTAACTCCACACACTAACACTATCCTATACACCAAGGACAATTTTACAACTTATCAAAGCCAATTAACCTACAAACCTGCATGTCTTTGGAGTGTGGGAGGAAACCGGAGCAACTGGAGAAAACCCACGTGATCACAGGGAGAACGTACAAATACTTAACAGACAGCACCCATAGTCAGGATCGAACCTGGGTCTCTGGCACTGTAAGGCAGCAGCTTTACCACTGCACCACCCAAGGACCGTGTTGGGGAACTGGAGAAACAAGTGGATGACCTCAGGTTCATCCGAGAAACTGAGTCGTTCCTCGACAAGTCCTTCAGTAAGATTGTTACACCCAAGGCACTAGAAGAGAGAAGGTGGGTGACGGTGAGAAAGGGAGGAAAACATGGAATGCAAAGGTCCCCGGGTGTTGTACCTCTTGTGAACAGGTTCACCCACGTGGAAGCTGCCGGGACAGAAGACGGTATCTCACCGAGCGGCGTACTGGCTTGCAAAACAAAAAGGGCTAATGAGCCAAAACCAAAGAGGCCAAAGTCGGGCAACGCCATTGTAGTTGGAGACTCCATTGTGAGAGGTACGGACAGGGGTTTTTGCGGCAACAGACGGGATTCCAGGATGGTGTGCTGCCTTCCTGGTGCCAGGATCCAGGATGTTACGGACAGAGTGCAGACAATCCTCAAGGGCGAAGGTGAACAGCCGGAAGTGGTCGTGCATGTTGGCACAAATGATGTTGGAAAGAAGGGGATGAATATTTTGCAGCGGGACTTCAGAGAGCTTGGAAAAATGCTGAAAAGCAGGACTTCCAGGGTTGTTATCTCCGGTTTGCTTCCAGTTCCTCATGCTGGCGAGAGCAGGAACAGGGAGATATGGGACCTGAATGTGTGGCTGAGGAACTGGTGCAGGGGGCAGGGATTTAGATTCTTAGATCACTGGGATCTGTTTTGGAGTAAGGGGGAACTGTACAAAAGGGACGGATTGCATCTTAACAGGTGGGGGACCAGCATTCTGGCCGGCAGGTTTGCCACTGCTACACGGATGGTTTTAAACTGAATAAGGGGGGTGGGGTGTCAAATGGGATAATCAAGAACGGAGTTAAAGGGAAAGAGAGTAAAGGGATGGTTAATGACCCCAGAATTAACGGGAAAGAAAGCTCACAAAGGGATAGGAGAGAATGGCCAAGTGTAATAGGGGTCGATGTGAAAGGGGCCACTTGTCAACATAATTGTATAAGGAGTAAGAGTGTTGTAAAAACAAGTCTGAAGGCTTTGTGTCTCAATGCGAGGAGCATTCGTAATAAGGTGGATGAGTTGAAGGTGCAGATAGCGATTAATGACTATGCTATAGTTGGGATCACGGAGACATGGCTCCAGGATGACCAAGGCTGGGAGCTGAACATCCAGGGATATTCAATATTCAGGAGGGATAGACGAAAAGGAAAAGGAGGTGGGGTAGCGTTGCTGGTGAGATAGGAGATTAATGCAATAGAAAGGAAGGACATTAGCGTGGAGGATGTGGAATCGATATGGGTAGAGCTGCGAAACTCTAAGGGGCAGAAAACGCTAGTGGGAGCTGTGTACAGGCCACCTAACAGTAGTATTTGGAGTTGGGGATGGCATCAAACAGGAAATTAGAAATGTGTGCAACAAGGGTAACACGGTTATAATGGGTGACTTCAATCTGCATGTAGATTGGGTGAATCAAATTGGCAGGGGTGCTGAGGAAGAGGATTTCCTGGAATGTATGCGGGATAGTTTTCTCAACCAACATGTGGAGGAACCAACGAGAGAGCAGGCTATTCTAGACTGGGTATTGAGTAATGAGGAAGGGTTAGTTAGCAGTCTTGTGTGTGGCCCCTTGGGCAAGAGTGACCATAATATGGTTGAGTTCTTCATTAGGATGGAGAGTGACAAAATTAAGTCAGAAACAAGGGTTCTGAACTTGAACAAAGGTAACTTTGAAGATATGAGATGTGAATTGGCCAAGATAGACTGGCAGGTGATTCTCAAAGGGTTGACAATGTGCAATGGAAGGTATTTAAAGACTGCATGGATGAAGTACAAAAGTTGTTCATACCAGTTTGGCAAAACAAATAAATCGGGGAAGGTGGTGCATCCATGGATAACAAGGGAAATCAGGGATAGTATAAAAACAAAAGATGAGGCATACAAATTTGCCAGAAAAAGCAGCCTACCGGAGGACTGGGAGAAATTCAGAATCCAGCAGAGGAGGACAAAGGGCTTAATTAGGAAAGGGAAAATAGATTATGAAAGGAAACTGGCAGGGAACATAAAAACTGACTGCAAAAGGAGGCAAAGGGTAGGAGTAAACGGGTCCTTTTCAGAATGGCAGGCAGTGACTAGTGGGGTGTCGCAAGGCTCAGTGCTGGGACCCCAGCTATTTACAATGTATATTAATGATTTGGACGAGGGAATTCAATGCAACATCTCCAAATTTGCAGATGATACCAAGCTGGGGGGTATAGTTAGGTGTGAGGAGGATGCTTGGAGGCTGCAGGGTGATTTGGATAGGCTGAGTGAATGGGCAGATGCATGGCAGATGCAGTATAATGTGGATAAATGTGAGGTTATCCACTTTGGTGGCAAAAACATGAGGGTAGACTATTATCTGAATGGTGGCAGATTAGGAAAGGGGGAGATGCAACGAGACCTGGGTGTCATGGTACACCAGTCATTGAAAGTAGGCATGCAGGTGCAGCAGGCAGTGAAGAAAGCAAATGGTATGTTAGCATTCATAGCGAAAGGATTTGAGTATAGGAGCAGGGAGGTTCTACTGCAGTTGTACAGGGTTTTGGTGAGGCCACACCTGGAGTATTGCGTACAGTTTTGGTCTCCAAATCTGAGGAAAGACATCCTTGCCATAGAGGTGGTACAGAGAAGATTCACCAGACTGATTCCTGGGATGTCAGGACTTTCATATGAGGAAAGATTGGATAGACTCGGCTTGTACTCGCTGGAATTTAGAAGATTGAGGGGGGATCTTATAGAAACTTACAAAATTCTTAAGGGGTTGGACAAGCTAGATGCTGGAAGATTGTTCCCGATGTTGGGGGAGTCCAGAACAAGGGGTCACAGTCTAAGGATAAGGGGGAATTCCTTTAGGACCGAAATGAGGAAAACATTCTTTACACAGAGAGTGGTGAGTCTCTGGAATTCTCTGCCACAGAAGGTAGTTGAGGCCAGTTCATTGGCTATATTTAAGAGGGCGTTAGATGTGGCACTTGTGGCTAAAGGGATCAGGGGGTATGGAGAGAAGGCAGGTACGGGATACTGAGTTGGATGATCAGCCATGATCACATTGAATGGCGGTGCAGGCTCGAAGGGCCGAATGGCCTACTCCTGCACCTATTTTAAAAAAAAAAAAAAAAAAATATGAGACCTTTTTTACACAGTTATTGAAAGACAAACACACTATGAGACTTTGAGAAACAAGCAACTGAAAATGCTGCAATCTCGAGCAAAGCGCAAAGTGCTGGAGCGACTCAGCGGGTCAGACAGCATCTCTGGAGGACATGGATAGGGGACATTTCGGGTTGGGGTGCTTCTTCAGAGGCTTTGAGCTTTATTATGTTCAAGCCACTTATTTCAAAATCTTTTGAAGTCAGTCCTGCTGTCAACAGAATATTAATCTGTAAAAAACCGAACAAAATCAACATAGTAACCTAGATGAGTAAATGCAGTGAAATAGTGGTGAAGGGAATAAATGCTTGATGGATGCGGTCTCAGTCAACAGGCTACATTTTCCTGGATGGTGTTCAACATTGTTACAGCTCCATTCATCCAGGCAATGGGGCAGTATTCTATCACACTTCCAAAGATCTGCAGTTTAAGCAGATCCCCATTATTTACAACTGGTAACAGTCAACATTTTAGCACATTTCATTACTTGGAATCAGAAAAGGATACAAGGATACAAAGGACATTTATTATCACATACACCAATTGGTGTAGTGAAATTTGACTTGCCATTGCAGCACACGAATAAAGATAAGACACAGCATTAAAGAATGTAACAGAATTTAACAATAAACATAAAAACAAGGTACAAATACCAATATAGAAAGAAAAACAAAAAGTTCAAGAAATAAGACCATCTCCACTTTAAAAATACCCAATGTCTTGGCCTACACTGCCGTCTGTGGCAATGAATTCCACAGATACACCACCCTCTGGCTAAAGAAAGTCCTCCACATCTCCATTCTAAAGCTATATCCTTTTATTCTGAGGCTGTGCCCTCTGGTTCTACTTTTCCATTACTGTAAAATATAATTACAGATACATAGAAACAACATGAGAATCTTGAAATTTATAAAATTATTTTATGCATTATTTCTTTCAAATACATAAAAGTATATAAAACTGCTATAAACTTGGTTAAGACAAATCGTAACATAATTTCATTTTAAGCTTCTAGGAGGTAGAGCCAAGACTATCGATTATACATATAAAACAGTTAATTCTTTTTTAAAAAAGGTGTTCTCATATGATTCCATTTTCAAAGATGCATTTCATTTTGCTCTGACAGAAAAAGAGAATTTGATTCATTTTATAAAAAAGGATTTGACTTCCAAACAGTACATCTTACATTTTATGCACATTGTAATTGTAATTAATTTATTAGCCAAGTGTGTAGAAACATACAAATAATTTGATTTGCCATATGCAGCCAGCCAGTGATTTCTAAACTACATTCATAAAAGTAGAAAATATGGCTTTAGTCTATGATAAATACATCTCCGATCTGTGAGTTTTCATGCAAAAAAATATTGGATTAAATCCGTAGCAAAACTCTGTTCTGAGTTTTCAGTTCAGTAAATACTTAGATGTGTCACTTAAAGGTCGCATCTCAATAGACAATAAACAATAGGTGCAGGAGTAGGCCATTCGGCCCTTCGAGCCAGCACCGCCATTCAATGTGATCATGACTGATCATCCACAATCAGTACCCTGTTCCTGCCTTCTCCCCATATCCCCTGACTCCGCTATCTTTAAGAGCCCTATCTAGCTCTCTCTTGAAAGTATCCAGAGAACCGTCCTCCATCGCCCTCTGAGGCAGAGAATTCCAGACTCACAACTCTCTGTGCGAAAAGGTATTTCCTCATCTCCGTTCTAATGGCTTACCCCTAATTCTTAAACTGTGGCCCCTGGTTCTGGACTCCCCCAACTTTGGGAACATGTTTCCCTTAACAATCTTATATGTTTCAATAAGATCCCCTCATCCTTCTAAACTCCAGAGTGTACAAGCCGAGCCGCTCCATTCTATCAGCATATGACAGTCCCGCCATCCCGGGAATTAACCTTGTAAACCTACGCTGCACTCCCTCAATAGCAGAATCTCATTCAATTATAATATATATTCAAGTAGATTTAAGTCTTCTTCCTCTCAAAATAATGTGTATTAATGGCACTGTCAGTGCATTTGGTCTTGAGGCTAAGATACATGATACTTCTTAAAGGGAAGGAAATTCTAGGTAGAAGCGATTTAAAAAAAATGCAAAATGTGAATATAGAGGTTGGTTCAGGCCTTTCAAGCCACAATGTCCATGCCAAACATGATATCATGTTAAACTAATCTCCTCTGCCTTCACATGATCCATGTACCTTAAATGCAACTATTACAGTATATCTGCCTCCGCCGTCATGTGTTCCAGGCACCCTGTAAAACACTTGCCTTGCACATCTCCTTTAAATTTTTGCCCTCTCACCTCAAAGCAATGCCCTCTACCTGTGACATTTCCACTCTGGAAAATAAGTTCTGCCTGTCTGCTCTATCCAAGCCTCTCACAATTTTATATACTTCTATCAGGTCTCCCCTGAGCTTCCTTTCTTGTCATTCACACTGAGCTGACCTGAATACTTCCTCAAGACGGATTTCCAATGTAATTAAGAAAAATCAAGCCTCAACTTCAGAATTATCCTGTACGCAGATGAATTACTCAGAATTAAGTTATGAATTGCGCAGTAAGAATTAGGGCCCCAGGATATCATGCAGTTCAATAACACTCAGCATTGCTAGGGAGTCAAATGGCTTTGTGGCATTGCTTTCAAGTGAAGCTCTCAGCAATCCTGCACCCCTTCATTTTCTGTGGCACAGCTGCTGGACCCAAAGAGGGCATTCTCAGTCAATAAAACTACCTTTGTACTCATTACTGTGAGGTGACAGGTACTTCAACTCTGTAGGTTTCTGGAGGACAGCAGAACTGGTCCAATATGCAGTAAAAGCTCAGTTATCTGACACATGCAAGAGTTGACAGGTGGTGCTCCTTCTCCAGCCCCAGCACTGGTCAATGGTCATCAACTCGAGATTAAAACAGTGAACAACAAACGTTTGTTGTACTTGTATTGGATGCAGTTTGGGAATTGAAAGGCCTCGATGGAGTGGATGTGAAGAGGATGTTTCCAATAGGAAGAGGGTCTAGGCCCAGAGGGCACGGCCTCAGAATAAAAGGAGGTACCTTTAGAATGAAGATGAGGAGGATACCACTCCTATGTTTTATAATCTTGTGAAAATTCAATAGATTGATTCCTCAGATTACTGCATTGCCTTACAAGCAAAGAATGAGCAGGTTGGACCTATACTCTTTCAGAAGAATTAAAGGTAATCTTATTGTCCCTTTTTGATTCCCGCAGAGCTTGCAAAGGTAGATGTTGTGAGAGTACTTCCCCCACATGGAGTCAAGATCTGGTGGCAATCATTTTATGATGAATGATCAATTATGTAAGATGCAACTGAGAAATAATTTATTCTTTCATTCTTTGGAATTTGCCACCCCAAAGTGCAGAGGCCAAACCATTGAACATATTCAGACAGAGTTGTAATCCAGAAGGGAATTATAGGAGCAGAAAGAAAAGTGGCCGAGATAAGATCAGCCTTGATCTTGTTGAATGACAAGGAGCCAAACTAGGAAATGTTTGGAGGGATATGGGCCAAATGCAGGAAAATGGGACTTGCTTAGATGGGACGCCTTGGTCAGAATGGATGAGTTCGGCCGAACGGCCTGTTTCCATGCTCTATGACTATTTCACACAATATCATTGAATAGAATGACCTAAAGAACCAGCATTTTTGCCAAATAAAAGGATGATGGAAAAACTACAGGATCTGAAGTTACATCCTTTGAGTTTATTATCCCATTCATTTGTTCCATGGGACAAAGATTGCCAAGTTATCCAAAAATATCCACCTTTAGAAGAGGCAGAGAACTGAAAGTTTGCTCTGGCAGCTTCACACGAAAGGGCAGGCGAAAATGACAACACGCAAAAGATAAGATCAGCGAAGATTATTGATGGACGACGCATCAAAAACCACTCAAGCCAAATTCCAAAAACCACTGCTGTACATCTAATCTATAAACCAAGCACCAGGAAGATGATCAAGGACTTTGTCAGTGTATAGCAACCTTATTTAAAAGAACAAATATTTTTCAAATATTCAAGAGGGTGGTAAAAGAATTATATATACATTATGCAATAAGTATTAATATCTTTTTCCAATTAAGTACGTTTTAAGGTATAGAAATAAAGTCAAGATTTGTACATGGCCATTTAAAATGTAAATATCGATTGCAACCTAATTACTCTAAATGTTTCCGTCTGACAAACTACCCATATTAAGTTTGGAGCTGTGAAACTATTTACTGCATACCCCTCAATTCAATACAGGTGCCTTCTACAGTCTCAGTAATGGAACATTCTCAATTATGTACAACAGATAATGAACACAATTTCAAGCAAAATTCATATGTCTTCTCTTTTTCAAGCAATTTTCCATCGCGTCATCGGCTTCTGTGGCAAAGTTAACACCAACTGGTGATATGAATTTCAACAATGCATTATCGGTTGCACGACCAAACAATGCTAACAGTAGTGCTACCCCATAGCCTGTAGCCCGAGCTCCCTGGTGAAGAAAATATAACCATTAGTTTCTCTGCTCCTATGCTTTTTCCTGTACCCTCAAAATGTGACAATGGAATGTTTCACAAGCACCATATTTATTTACATTAGCAAATCCATTACAGAATAAGGTAAAAAAAAAATTACAATTATTGTAAAGTTTTAAAACAAGCTACTACCTGAATTGAATAGATATAGCATGGAGACAGGCTCACCGAGTCCAGCTGACCTTCGTTCACACTAATTCTATGTTATCCAACTTCCGCATATACTCCCTGCACACACTAGGGGCAATTTACAGAGGCCAATTAACCCACAAGCATGCACATCTTTTGGGTTTGGGAGGAAATTGGAGCACCCGGACAAAACCCACATGGCCACAGAGAGAAAGTGCAAACTTCACACAGACAGCACCCGAGGTCAGGATTGAAGTCAGGTCTCTGGTGCTGTGAGGCAGTAGCTCTACCAACTGCATCACTGTGCTGCCCTGTGATTCAATATGGTGACGCAGTCTTATAACCCACGATAATCAGGATTTTGAAAGAGGAAATGACCCATAACACTAAATTATCAGCATTGGTAAGCAAACCAAAATAAAAAATAATTTTCGAAGTGACTTCACGTTGCTACAGTTCAATGTGTCAAGATGTAAGATAACTCACATTCAACCAGCAGCCTGGTGCTCCACTCCTCTCAATGACCCATCCACCCTAAATTCGCCCACATTTCTTGCGGGATGCCAGAATCCCTCTTCTATTGAGTGCCCCCACAGTCACTTTGATGTCCCAGGCCATCCATGCTTTTTTCAGACACAAACATCATTAACCATTCTCTCACTACACTATGTGAAACATAATACACACAAGCAGAATAGGGGAATGAATATAACCATTGGAGAACAGAAAATAAACACAATTCCAGTTGCAGGATAAAGCAACTGGGAACCCAAATTTCGACACCAATAAATCACTAAAATAATTGACCAGATCCTGCTGCTTTTTAATGTATGCATTAAAATGGATAGGTTTACCATGCCAATAACATATATCCTGAGGGAAAGAAATCCAAGGTTAACTGCATGCATGTGCAATCCATTACATTCAACCACTCCATTGTGATAAACTGGTACAGAAAACTTTACTTACAGAGTGAACTGGAGAAGCCATGTCAATGTGCACCCATACTCCTGGCCAATCAAAGCCAATATGTGCTTGAATGAACAAGCCTGCACAGGAACTTGCAGCATTGGCCCGATCCTACAATGAAACAAAATTACATTGGTTTATTTCCAACTACCACAAGGACAACTGGTAAATGAGGATTTGTTTGCAAACTATTAACACATTTAAAATGTAGTCATACTGCAGAAAAGCAGACCCTTCAGTCCACAGAGTCCACGTGGACCGTTTTGATTAAAGTAAGTTTTGTCTGTTTGAATTAACTTCCTAGCAGATCTGGATAGGCAGTGCACGGGTGCCACAAATTGGCAAACTCATTCAGAGATATGGAAAAAGATGCACTACCAGAGAGGAGGTTGTTGAGAGATGCTGAGAGGTGGGTGTCAAAGAAAATACTGTGATCTTGGCCCGTGCCAACCAAGATGCCCATCTAAGCTAGTCACATGTGCCGGCATTCGGTTCATTTCCTTCTAACCCTTTCATGTCCAGATACCTGTCCATAAAATACCAAAACTGTAGCTAATGCGATCCAATCATCATCACAATGAACACATATTAACCATTTATTTTTAAGTTGTTCCCTGGTGATGGAATTTAATGTTCTGGGGCTGGCTTAGAGGTGGCAACTGACACATGGGATCAGCAGAAGTTTAAAGACAGTCTATATTAAACAAATCTACCTCTTCACCAATCAAAGTTTAGTCTTGCCAATTACTCAGAGGAATTAAACAATCAGAATGGGAGAGCCAAGACCGTTTGCATTTCCCAACAGGGAAACACTCTTATTAAATATTGTTGGTCTACCATTAACTTACAGATACAAAATTTTTCATGTCTGCCACAGCTGAAGTATATTCACTGAAATGGAGTTCTGGACAATAAACCATTGGGTAAAGAAGATCTCCACTGTTCTGTCCGGCTTTGACACAGGCTCGTTCCCATTCTTCATTATTGGTCAACAATCCAGCGTGGTACTTTCCAGCAACAATACCCTAGTTAAAGAAGTGAAAACAATCATACATATGCTTGACATTAAATTACAGCAGATAATCTATTATGTGCGAAATATGAGTTGCACAGTGGAACAGCTGATATAGCTACTGCCTCACAGGCCAGAGACCCGGGTTCGATCCTGACAATGGGTCCTGTCTGTGTGGAATTTGCATGTTCTCCCTGTGACTGCATAGGTTTTCATTGGGTGCTCCAGATTTCTCCCACATTCCAAAGATGTGCAGGTTTGTAGGTTAATTGGCTTCAGTAAATTGCCCCTAGTATGTAGGATGTTAAACTGGGATAACATAAAACTAGTGCATGGGTGATCGATGGTTGGCCGAATGGCCAGTTTCCACGCTGCATCTCTAAACTAATTCTAACACTACCATAAAAGGTTGGTCCTTAAACTTGGCTACGCATCTGGAAGAAGCACATTGAACTAGTGAAAAGCAATTTAGTTTAATTTAGTTTAGAGATACAGCACGGAAACAGGTCCTTCGGCCCACCGGGTCCGCGCCGACCAGCAATCCCCGTTCATTAACACTATCCTACACCCTCCAAGGACAATTTTTACATTTACCAACCCAATTAATCTACAAGCCTGTACGTCTTTGGAATGTGGGAGGAAACCGAAGATCTCGGAGAAAACCCACGCAGGTCAGGGGGAGAACGAACAAACTTCGTACCGACACCACACATAATCTGGATCGAACCCGGGTCTCCGGCGTGCTTTCGCTGTAAGGTAGCAACACTACCGCTGTGCCACAGTGACCGAATTTGTACTCCAGCTACAGATGCATTTGTTTGCACATAATAGGAACAGCAAGTGCACAGGGAGGCATAGCATCGTGATGCAGAGCACTGGTAGAAGGTTCCACAGGAAGTCAGGTGAATACTGCTGGAAATACTCCTTGTTAAGATTGCATCACTCCAGTGGCCAACACCAGTGCATGATTGGGGACGGGATTTTGCTTGTTTAGGAAAGCACATTGAAATGTGATAAAAGGATTGCAACGGGAGACAAGGATAAAAGAACTGCAATTGCAGACTTCCATGAAAAACAAGCTCATGGCATTTTTACGTCCAACTAGCCTTATATTTGATAGATAGGTTTGCAGAATAGCCATTCTTCACACTAGAATGCAATAGTAAAATTTGACACATTTTATGAACAATAAAGATTAGTGGCCAAAACTCCATTATCCATAAAGTTAATTTTTAGTTTTGTTTCAAGATACAGAGTGGAAACAGGCCCTTCTGCCCACCAGCAATCCCTGTACGCTAGCACTATCCTATACACTAGGGACAATTTACAATTTTTACCGAAGCCAAATTAACTTATATACCTGTAGGTCTTTGGAGGGGAGGAAAGCGGAGCACCCGGATAAACTCCACGTGGTCACAGGGAGAACGTACAAACTCCATAGAGACAGCACCTGTAGTCAGGAATGAACCGGGGTCTCTGGCGCTCTAAAGCAGCAACTCTACTGCTGCACCACCATGCTGCCCCTATTGAAAGTCACATTGTAAATCAGGGCTTGGTAATTTAATAGGCACACAAGCTGCTTCCATGTGGGCAGTCATTAGAAATCAACTGCTTACAGTAAATTAGCAATGTTAGTTGAGCACTAGAGATGATGTGAATTAAGAGCAGGATAAGAATCCAGGAATAGTCAGAATATTTACTTACCTGAGCTCCAGTTAAAGTAGCAATGTCTAATATAATATCTGCTTTGAGATCTTTACAAGCATAGTACACACCATCTGCCAAAACCAGACGACCCTCTGCATCTGTATTATTGATCTCAACAGTCCTATTGAATAAATATGCTTTTGTAAGTAAAAACTATGAACAATAAAATCGATCTGTTATTGTACGATCTGTTAAAAGTACGATCTGTTATTGTAATATAACCCACTCACATTTATCTGTAAATGCTGGTAACAATTAGTACAGGATTCTGTGGTTATGGGGAGAAGCAGGAGAATGGGGTTGAGAGGGAAAGATAGATCAGCCATAATTGAATGGCAGAGTAGACGTGTTTGTCCGAATGTTCTAATTCTGCTCCTATAATTTATGAACATGTTTAATAAGCTCTGTAAAGTACTGCGGGCTTTAAAACATACGGTGACTAATTGCTAATGTCAGAGAATGTTATCCAGGCTGAACATATAACTTGAGTATTAACAAGGAACAATATAGTCAACATCCTAATCTCTGCTAAAATCTCAGAAAACAAAATGCACCTACATAACTCACAAAGTTATGTTGTTCTGTTCATATTCTGCACTTTGCTCACACATTTATGAACGAGATGAGCCATACTGGAAAACCAAGAAACTAGGAGACCAAAGATTCCGCACCAGGCATCCACTAACCACGATCCTGACCTTGGGTGCTGTCGGTGTGGAGTTTGCTCGTTCTCCGTGCCCCGCGCGGGTTTCCTCTGGGTGCTCCAGTTTCCTCCTACATCCGAAAGATGTGAGTTTGTAGGATAACTGGCCTCCGTAAATTGCCCCTAGTGTGTAAGATGTGGATGAGAAAGTGGGATAACAGAGAGCTAGTGTGAACCGGTGATCGATGGTCTGTGTGGACTCGATGGGTTGAAGAGTCTGTTTCCATGCTGTATTTCTAATCTAATCTAAAAAAACTCACTTTCCAGAATATAATCGGTGAATGTCATCGGGTCTTGTGGCTTTGGCTCCTACTGCATTCTCAGCCAGACAGAATAATGCGTGCAAGTTTTCTTTAAAACCCTGGTTAAAAGAAAACAAAACTGTTAAAGCAGTACCTTTGAGCATGAGAAAGGTATTAGTATGAAAAAAGCAATCTACTATAAGGATAAACAAGGTATTCAATTATTACATCAAGGATGCCTATCGCTCAATCCCTCGGTCCCCACTTCTGGAAATCCGACCGTTCTGCGGTGCTGCTTCTTCCTGCATTCAGGCAGCAACTGAACAGAGCACCACCAGAGGTGAGGACTGCACGGAGCTGGTCTGGGGAGGCAGAGGAACAACTACAGGATTGCTTGGAGTCTGCAGACTGGGCAATGTTCAAGGACTCGGCAATGGACCTGATTGAATTTGCAACAGTCATTACAGACTTCATAAGAAAATGTGTGGTGGACTGTGTTCCGAGTGTTTCCTAACCAGAAGCCTTGGATGAACCGTGAGATCTGCATTCTGCTTAAGACCAGATCCCGGGCATTAAGGTCTGGTGATGCAGAGATTTATAAGAAGTCCAGATACGACCTTGACAAGGTAATCAAAAAGGCCAAAAGGCTCTAAGCTGGAGGATGAGGCAGATGTTCAGCATCTGTGGCGGGGCTTGAATGTCATCACCTCCTACAAGGCGAAATCAGGAAGCAGCTCAAAGCAGCGAAGCATCACTCCCTGACGAGCTCAATGCATTCTACGCACGCTTTGATAGGGAGAACAGTGATGTGCCTTCCTGAGCCTCCATTCGCCCTGATGGTATTAAAGTCACAGTCACAGAGACCGACGTCAGAAGATCCTTCAGGGGGGTGAACCCTCGGAAAACGTCTGGACCTGATGGTATACCCGGTCGAGTTCTCAAAACCTGTGCAGATCAACTGGCTGGAGTTTTTGCAGACATTTTCAACCTCTCACATCTGAGGTCTGAGATTCCCACCTGCTTTAAAAGGGCATTAATAATACCGGTGCCCAAGAAGAGCAATGACGTGCCGCTATGACTATCGACCAGTGGCACTAACGTCTGTGGTGATGAAGTGCTTTGAGAGGTTGGTTATGCGGCATATCAATTGCTACCTCAACAAAAACCTCGACCAACAACATGTCAACGGAGGATGCGATCTCACTGGCTCTCCATTCCGCATTGGACCACCTGGACAATAAAAATACATATGCCAGGCTATGTAGACTACAGCTCAGCGTTCAATATCATCCAAGCTGGTTACCAAGCACACGGAACTGGGTCTCTGCGTATCCCTCTGCAATTGGATCCTCGACTTCCTCATTCACAGACCACAGACTGATCGAATTGGCAGAAATACTTCATCCTCAGTAACAATCAGTATGGGAGCATCTCAAGGCTGGATGCTTTCAAGAGAGCTAGATAGGGCTCTTAAAATAGCAGAGTCAGGGGATATGGGGAGAAGGCATGAACGGGGTACTGATTCGGGATGATCAGCCATGATCACATTGAATGGCAGTGCTGGCTCAAAGGGCCAAATGGCCTACTCCTGCACCTATTGTCTATTGTCTATGTAGCTGGACATAGTGCAAACACCATCATCAAGTTCGCTGATGACACCCCCGTTGTTGGACGAATTACAGATGGTGATGAGTCAGAGTATAGAAGTGAGATCGACCGATTGACCAAATGGTGCCAGCACAACAACCTGGCTCTCAACATCAGTAAAACCGAGGAACTGATCGTGGACTTTGGAAGGGGAAGGATAGGGACCCACAATCCTGTTTATATCAATGGGTCGATGGTGGAGAGGGTCAAAAACTTCAAATTCTTGGGCGTGCATATTTCCGAAGATCTTTCATGGACCCACCACACTGTTGCAATTATAAAGAAGGCACATCAGCACCTCTACTTCCTGAGAAGACTAGGGAGATTCTGTATGTCAAAGAGGATTCTCTTGAACTTCTACAGGTGCACACGAGAGAGCATAATGGTTCGGCAACTTGATTGGTTGGTTCGATGGTTGGCCTGGTTCGGCAACTTGAACTTCCAGAAGCGGAAAAGACTGCAAAAAGTTGTGACCACTGCCCAGTTCATCACCGGCTCTGACCTCCCCACCATCAAAGGGATCTATCTAAGTCACTGCCTCAAAAAGGTAGCCAACATCATCAAAGACCCACACCATCCTGGCCACACACTCATTTCACCATTGCCATCATGAAGAAGATACTGGAGCATGAAAACTGTAACGTCCAGGTTCAGGAGCAGCTTCTTCCCTACAGCCATCAGGCTATTAAACATGACAACAAATAAGCTCTGAACTACAACAGACTATTATTATTATTGCACTATATTTGTTTATTTATCGAGTATGTGTGCATGTGCACATATACACACTGAACTTTTTTTCTCCCTTATGTTCTATATTTACATATTCTGTTGTGCTGCAGCAAGCAAGAATTTCATTGTCCTATCTGGGACATATGACAATAAAATACTTTTGACTCCTTTAATACATATACCAGCATTTTCCCTTCATTGATGTTAAACTAACAGGTTGGTAGTTCCCTTCATTAGGTACCTTTGAATTTGCAGGAACAATCATAGTATGTATAGAACCTCAGAAGCCGCTAACCATGGCATCCATCATTGTACAGGCACCTTTCTTAAAAGTATGGGCCCAGTACAACTATGTCCAGCAATATTCAGCATCAGGAAAGAAAAACAAGGAAAAATGTCGAACAGGTTTCACAAACTATAATTGATACAATAAAACCCTTAATTTCAGAAAAATTGCTCTGGTATCCTTCTGCCAGAAGGTATACCTACTTGTTTCACTGCTGCTCGGAAGGCTCCAAGGACAGCAGCAGCACCTCCACAATCCCTCTTCATCCCTGGCATGTGTGTCTACAAAGTAAGACCAATGCAATTTTTATGCATTTAAAAAGGTCAAAACCCTATCGTGAGTTACAAAGTATAACATAAGACATAATTTGAATTATGTTAGATATCACCGTCCAGCCACAACAGAAGTTTATTTCAAGAAAAACCTGCTGGTTAGAAATTGTTCCCACAATACTTGCGGGATATGGAGCCAAATGGGACTAGCTTAGATGGGACATCTTGGTTGGCATAAATGAGTTGGGTCGAAGGGCCTGTTTCTGTGCTCTATATTGTGCTAAAATCTATGTCCCAAGGGGACTAATATTGTAGTCGAAATAAGGAACAGAGAATGTTCATCAAAACCAATATTGATTAATTCTGGATCATTAGCACTAGAAAGGTTGTTAGTTTCTCAACATGCCAAATGGGGAGTCATGACAATTGATTTTCTCACATATTTACCCTTATATTCTTGTCCAACTGATTTGTCAGTTGTTATTTAAAGGTTTAATATTTTTGCAGAGGTATTGGTAAAATTAATTCTCAATGTCAGGCAGCATTTATGGAAAGAAAAACAGGATCAATATATCAGATCAAAGACATTCAAAACATTTTGACCCATTTCTCTTTCCACAGATGCTGCCCAACTCATTAAGTATTTCAATATATTTTAGTTTTGGAACAAATTTAAATCTGTACTGAAATATACAGATGTCTGTAAATTCAGGATTCACTCAGGTATTTATACAAATGCAACAAATATAGGCTGAAAATATGATAATCTGAATTACATTTTAAAAGTTGCAGAAAAAAGCAATCCATGGTATCTGTGCCAGGTGGAAAAGACACCAACCTGGTATCACCTTCCAACACTTTATGCCAATGCCCCTTAATTTTTCACTCCCATGACAAAGGAAATAGACCTTATTTGGTCTTTGGAATCCCCCTGATTAAATTACCTTTCACTCTCACTGATGCAAAAAGTTCAATCACTTTCCTCAGAGCAATTCTTTTTTGCCAATTATATAGGGAATCAAAATATATTGGATTTTTATCCCACTTGCATTAAAAAAAAATTAAAATTAAAGTGAAATACGCTTTTGACAATTGCAACCGATCTGCTCACTGTAAATTAGGGTAATGCAACAGGAAAAGATGACAAATAACATTGTATCACCTTTGATTTGATGCTGAGACCACCAGTATCATAAACAATACCCTTGCCGACCCAGGCTATAGTTTGTGTAGCATCTTCTGGTGTATGACTAAGTATTGCAAGAGCGGGAGGATTCATTGCAGCCTTTCCAACTCCATAGATGCCTGGACAGTCAAATAAATACAAATCAAATGAATGACTAACAAAATAAAATGTATTTCCAAAGGCCCATGATTAAGATCTAGTGAATACTGCGGTCCAGACTTCCGTCTGCTTGAAAATATTGCACAATTTTGCTAATATTCTATGGAACCAAAACAAGATTGAAAACTGATACCCATCTGGGTGAATTCTGAATTTCACCAAAATAGTTTAATCCCAACTTTGAAAAAAGGCCAGTGAATGTTCTGTAAATTATATTTCATCAACAAGAACATTGATATGAAATAAAATTCACTAGAATAGGAATCTGCTGTTATGGGCCTGTTTCCACACTGTATCTCTAAAGTCTAAAAGTAGCTGAGGTACCAGGAAAACAGTCCTGCTATTAATCATATCTGGCTGTGCAATTTTAACATTCCATTATTAATATGATCATAATTTTTATCTGATAAAAACATTACTATATTATGGATATTACCTCCAAATCCCTTGTGATTAAGTTCCTCCCCACGGATAATGGTGGGAATAATGCCCAGTTCAGATCCAACAAGGTTGATTTCCTAGTAGCAAGGAAAAATAAAATCTTACATGAATCTCTCAGGAAAAGAAGGTTTTAATCTGAGAAGTCATACAGGCTAATGAGGTCATTCCAACAATAAGTAAAATCAAAGCAGTGTGCTAGAAAACCAACACCCATTCTCCAGGGACCAATGTGATAACATTTTAACTCCTCAATTTATTCATTATTCACGAGAACTAAAACTAATCATGCTCCTTGTTGCAATAAAAATAAACACCACCTTTGAGGTAAACGTGGAGGGTACCATTTCTCTATCATTTTGAGCATTACCACTTAGTCATGGAGTGGGATGAACATTAAGCAGGCGGAAAAGTTTCCAATCCAGAAACCACTAAAAACATTTATTACATGCGAGTAAGGTGAAACGTATGACAAACTATTTAACATAATCCTTCACTGTACCTCTGCCTTTTTGTACCATCACTGATTACTATTATACATAAGATAAATTAGTATGTCATACAATCCCTTGAGCCTACTTTGCCATTCAACAATAACCTGCCACATCCCCAGATTCCCTCGATGTTCAAAAATCTATCAGCGCATAGTTAGCATCCGAACCTCTAGTTCACCCAGGCAAAACGTTCCGAAGACTCAAAATCTTCCAAATGAAACATATTCTCCTTTGCTTTATTTAAAGTGTACGCAGTACTCTCACCATAAGCAGGATTCACTTGCACCCCAAACTTGCGTCCAAGTCCCCCGCTACTACTGATTCAGACCATCCAGCATCATTTAATCTTTGTCTATTTCCATGGAATTCTGATCATCGTGATGCATGCCATATTCCACGGAAGTTTTCTTGCCTCAACATAAAATGGTTAGCTTCAAATCCTGTTCTTAAAGTAAATCAGAGCTGGCATGATTATGCCATACTGGGGGAATGCTACACTCTCTGTCGTAGCTTTTTAGTGCTTAAATAGAGATTGGTCAATATTTATTTCTTGATTAAATAAATTCTTCAATTTATTTATTCAGTAAATATCCTGGTCAATATTTATTTCTAAACCATGGAGATATAGGTTCTATAGGTACATAAATAGAAACAATGGTAGAGGAGGGGAACCTATTTAGGGTAAAAATGGGAACTTGTACAGATGCTGAGGACAATATTGAGATAATAAAAGATTACTTTGTATTCAATCTTCACCAGGGAAGAAGGAGCTGCCAAATTAAAAAGTGAATGAGGAACTAAATGCGACACTAGATTCATTTTAGAATTGGTAGCATGGATTAAAAAAGTGGGATAAATTTAAAATTGTTAAGTCACCAGGACTTGATGGAATCCATTCTAGGATGCTGAGCGGAGACCCGGAACAAATTGCAGTCAATCGTTCAATGCTCTTTGGATGCAGAAGTGATAGCAGAGAACAGAAGATTGACGAATGTTGCTCCTTTGTTTAAAAGTCTGAACTAAGGAAACATTCAACAACTGTAGACCAGCCATTTTAACCTCTGTGACAGAAAAGCTTTAGAAATATTTTCATGACAAGATTACTAATTATCTGAAGAAAAATAGATTAATTAAGGCAACCTATCATAGATTTGTTAAGGCAAATGAAGTTTAACTCATCCGATAAAAAGAGGATGTGGTGCACATGGACTTCCAGAAATCTTTTAGTAGTGTGTTGTATGACAGGTTTATAGAATTTCAGAGATTCATAATCCTTTGCAACTCAATTTTAAATGACTGCCTCCTCATTTTGTAAATACCCCAACAAATGTAGTAAAAATAGGTGCCACATAAATGCAACACCTTGCTTTTCCCCACAGCATTTTAATAGTAAGATTAAACGAGAACTTACCAGTTTGAAGTTTGATCTTTATTTTATGAGGAGTTGCGATGAGGGATTTCGTGAAGAACCCGCCAGCACGCATGCGCGACATACTTCAAAGCCGCGGTGTGGAATCACAGAAAAACCCAAGCCAAGAAATGACTTGTTATAGTAAGATTAAAGAGACTCTAGTTACCAGTTGACTTTATGATCGAGGGTTGGGAGCGGAGGGCACGAAATCCCTCATCGCAACTCCTCATAAAATAAAGATCAAACTTCAAACTGGTAAGTTCTCGTTTAATCTTACTATTTCATTTCGGAGTCACGTGAGTGACTTCGTGAAGACTTCAAAGCTTCTGTGATTTCACGCCCTGGACAACGTCCATGCTATCACACACGCTACTGAAAAGGTGGACAGCAGTAATCAATTTCCGTCACTGTTTCTCTGAAAAAATAATAATATTTATTAATAACAACAAGAAAGGACCCCTCACTGAGGGGGAACTGTATGTTCTCGGCCTGCATCCAGCACGGCTCCTGCGAACATTCCAGGTACGGTGACGGGTTTATTGTAAAACCGTTGAAAAGTGGCTTCACTGGCCCATCCCGCTGTGGCAAGTATCTGGTCCATGGGCACCTCCATGGCCTTTGCCGCCGATGTTGATGCTGCCCTGGTGGAATGGGATTTAAAAACATCAGTGTCAATACCTGCTTTGTTCAAGACGATCCTGAGCCATCGGGATATCGTCTGCACCGTCACTCTATGGTGAGGTTTTTTGTGACTGATGAACAGGTATTGCTCCATTCCCCTTATTTTCCTCGTCACTTTGATATAGTGGCGGATATGGGTGGCTATGCATAGCCTAGCATCAGCGGGGTATGCTGGAAACTCCAGCTGCAGCCCTGTAAATCCAGGTCTATGCTGCTTGAGCAATTCATCAACGAAGAAAGTGACCCGTTCAGGGGTAGAGATCATTCTGTCGATCTTGGCCTTGTGAAGCGTTTGCACCCTTTGTGCTGAAGTAAGTGCCATCAACATCACCACCTTCAGGGTGAGTTTGTCCAATTCGAGCCCCATCATGGGTGACCATGTTCTCAGCAGGGTCAGCACGTTGCCAATATCCCATGTGACGTTGTAACGGGGCCTCGGCGGGTTGGAATTAAATATCCCCCGCATAAGTTTGGAGACCAATTTATTGGATCCTACCTCAATATTGAGGTAGGACGAGAGCGCACTCCTGGCGCTATTGATGGCACTATAGCTGAGATGTTGATCATGATGTAGCCCCGCAAGAAATTCCAGCACATCTGTGATGGAGACGGAGTCATATGCAACGTCCATGCGGCCACAATAGGATTCCCATTTCCTGATGTACGATAAGTACTGCCGTCTTGAGGACTCCCTGCATGATGCTCCCATGGTATCCATTGTCCTTGAAGATAGACCATACTGAAGTAGTGGCCTGTTCAGATCCTGCAAGCCAATAGATTCAAATGACTATGGCAGGGGTGTGGTTCCCCTGTGGCAGGGTTCGTCACCAATTGTGGGCAACCCTCCAAGAGGACCCATGGTTGACTTATCATTCCAAGGACCACCGGATACCATGATTGCGTAGGCCAGTCGGGTATAATGAGGATGCCCTTGGCAGCATCGAGCTGGATTTTCCGCAATACCCGACTGATGAGGCAGAATGGAGGAAAGGCATAGAAGAACCATTTCCCCCAGTCTAGCGAGAATGCGTCCATCGCCATTGCCCCAGGATCTGGCTCCCATGATACGTATGTTGGTACCTGATGGTTCAACCGTGACGCAAAAAGGTCAATATCCGGTTTACCAAATTTGGCTGTAATTTTGGTGAATATTTGGGGGTTCAACATCCACTCGATGTTGTCATTGAACTTCCGTGACCTGGTGTCCGCCACTGTATTGAGCTCACCTGGCAAGTAGGTAGCTGAGATCCAAATATTCCGTTGAATACACCAGAGCCAAATTGTGTTTGCCAATTCATTGCATGAAATTGACCTGGTACCGCCCATATGATTCAGATAAGCCACCGCAGTGGTATTGTCTATTTGGAGACGGACATGAGTGTTAGTCATGTATGAACAATAGGCTCTTAGTCCGTGGAATGCTCCTAGCATCTCCAAATAGTTTATCCCTTGTGCTAACAACAAAGTAGCTTCAAGTGAATCCCATCTACCTCCACAACTGTTATTGTTGTCCGTAGCTCCCCAGCCATGGGAGCTTGCAAGTATACCATTGGACGAGGCACAATGATGGGTTTAAATGAGTTATGGATATTGCCAATCCACCATAGTAACTCAAGTTTTGCCTTAACCGGCAACTGCATGGGTCTATCATAATGTCCAGCATTTAGTTTTAATGCTGTTATTTTTGACCTTTGTAAATTCTGATAGTGTAAAGGTCCATATTGAGCAGCTGGAAATACTGCTACAATTTTGCCAATTACCCTGGCAGTTAATCTGATAGACGGTATACTGGCGCAGACCAGGTTCTTGCATGCTTGAAACACATCACCAACTTTGTTAGTTGGGATGGTGGTGATCATGCGATTGGAGTCTATCGTGAACCCCAAGTAGTCCATGATCTGTGCGGGGAGGAACTTTGATTTGTCTGGATGGATTATAAACCCCATTTGTTGAAAAATTTCCACTGTGGCTGAAACTGCCAACTCTGCGGATTCCAGAGTGTGCCCAATTATCAGAATGTCATCCAAATAGGCCATGACCGTATGATTTTGTCTCCGCAGTGTAGATAACACTGGCTTGAGTAGTTTGGTGAACAGTCTGGGGGCTGTAGTAAGCCCATTGGGCAATGCTTTGTATTGCCAAAGCTGATCCATCCAGGTAAACTTCAAGAACTTCCTATGATGTTTCCGAATGGATACTGAATAGTATGCATCTTTTAAATCAATGCATGCCATGAAGCAGCCCTCCGAAATCAAAGATTTGGCTGTTTCAAATGTGTCCATTTTGAAATGGGTGTATTTTACAAAGGTATTCAAGTGAGTTAAATCTATAATGACCCGGCATCCACCGTCTTTTTTAGTTTTAGTAAATATATTAGACACAAATTCAATTGGTTCATGTGTGGTTCGTTCTATCACACCTTTGTCTTGTAAACTCAAGATTTCAGCATAGCCTTCTGCCAATTCTTTTTTGGAAAGTGCAAATTTGCGATTCGGCATATGCTGGGGTTGAGGCAATTGGCCATGAATAAACTCAATTTCATAACCCTGAATACTTTGCAAGATAAACTCATCTGAAGTGATGGTTTCCCAAGCCTCCTTAAATCCCCGTAATCTGCCCCCAACTCGTGAGGTTAGACATGCAAGTGCATGGAACCCAGACCCCCTTACCTTCATGGTTATCGGCGGTCCCTGGGATTTTTGGTGGGACGTGGAGGTGCTGGGTTTCGTGGTTGGTGCGGAATCCGCATCTTCCATGCTGGCCGCTGAGGGCCTAGTCCTAAAAAAGGCCTGGGCTGAGGAGGCTGTTGATATTGAGGAGGTGCCGGAACGTAGGTCCTTGTTGGCCTGTCGGTCTGACCTCGTGGCCTGAAGTAAGGTGTCTTCTTGGCCGAAGGTCTGGCCACAAAATGTGGTCTCATCAGACCTATGGTTTTCGCATGGTCATCCAGCTCTTTGACCTGCTTTGGGAGGTCTTCCCCGAACAGCTGTCTAGGTGGGGGGGTAGGAGGTGCTCTGCATAGTCCCGCAAATTTGGGATTCAAGGAAGGTTTGATAATGCTCTTCCGGAAAGCGTTGATCTCGTACTGCGTATTGCAGAGCAGAGCTAGAGCATCCTCCTGTTCGGTGCTTAGATCAACCCCATCTACCGACTTTGCAAAAGCGGTGATCCCAGACGTAAGTAGTTTTAAAATCCTCTGCAGTTTCACTTCCTGCGCTCTGATGCCCGGGCTGATATTACCCCACATTGGCATGTTCACAATCGGCACGTGGAGTGAATTGCAGTTCCCTGGAGCCTTGTGTCTCTCCATGGCCTTCGCAAGGACCTCCTCCTGCAATTGATGGTTGGTAAGGTAATCTATGGTTGCGGCCAGTTTGATGTTGAGGGGTTGTCCTGATGATACGGGTAACCCGAATTTGGCTGCCACATCCAGCAGATCTTCCTGAAGGACCTCAGGTGCTGCTGGGGCATGTACCAGGATATCCTCCTCATCTGGTCTTAGGTTGTCCATAGATGGGGACGGGGATATATCCACGAGTCCCCTGGAGCTGTGTGTGTCCTGTTTCTGATTGAGTAGAACTTGCTCCAATATCCTCTCCATACGATCCAAGCGCCCTTCATCGGGCGGGTGTGGGAGGTAAGAGGCCTCGTGCCCGAAGGAACTCCTGAGGCTCCGATCATCAGTCCGTACCTCGTCGAGGTAATATCGGTACTGTGATGATGTGTCGCTACCAGCCGCCTCGGCGAAGCTGAGCGATTCCCGCGCGGACCTGCTCGAGCGCCTCCTCTTCGCTGAGCTGGACCCGGCTGCCTCGAAGGGCATGGGTGGGGAGAGGTCGGCACCTGACACCGCAGCGTGGTGACCCGACGTCCGCACGGGCTTGCCGACTGTCCTGAATCTGGACCCAGACGGCGTACGGTCCCGACCTGCCCCCAGCGGGGGAAGCGGTCACCTAGGCGAGGCTCCACCCTTGTGACTCCTCCTGGTCCCTCTGGGTGGTGAGTCGACACTGGCCCTTCTTGGTCTGCCAGTGGACTCGGGCCTGCCTGATTCACCAGACCACTTCCTAGTGGCTCCTGGTGAGACCTCAACCCGCGATGGGCTAGGTAGTGGAATTGCATCCCTGCCTCCTTCAAGAGGGCTCAGGGAGAAGGGCCGTGCATCAGCACGCGAATCCCTTTTGCTTGTCTCTACAAACGACCCAGTGGGTGAGAGAGAGATGGAGTCAGGATGCACCTGCTCCGGCGCTGTACCGACTGATTGTTCTGCAGGTACCCCGCTAGGGCATAGCTGCGTCGGTGAACCGGATCCTGTGAATACAGGGCTCCCCGGCTTGCGCGCCTTTTTCCCGGCCCGTCCTCCTGCCGTGGAGGGGGGCTCCGGGTTGGGTTGCCGACAACTCCTTGTAGAAGTTTTACGGCCTTTATTTTCCCTGCTGTCCATGTCTCTGTGGAAGAAAACACAATTACTTACACAGAACAACCAACTCAAGGTTGTTAGTACTTACCTGAGTGGCCCTTATGAAGGGCTGGTGACGAGCCGCGCTCCTCTCCAGCCGTCGACTGCAATGCGAGCGACGATATGTCGCGCATGCGTGCTGGCGGGTTCTTCACGAAGTCACTCACGTGACTCCGAAATGAAATTTGCTCCTGATATTTTTAATACAATAAAATAAATATACATTCTGAATATACATTGTCATATGTACAGAAATGGAACAATGACATTCTTACTTGCAGCAGCACAACAATATGCCTGAATCAGCAAATCTTGAAATTCTGACATGCATACTAGATTATCTCTGCATATTCTGCAGTAGGGTTGAATATGGAATGGGTGACAGCAAGGCAGGGAAGTGTTCCAGTACTGAAACTGAATAAAGCTGAAAACTATAGCAAAAAGTCTCAGTAACAACAGTAGAAAAACTGAATATTCTACAGGTGCATAATACCATATTCTACAGGTGCATAAATCACATTATTTTTTCTATAACCAGTGGAGTTCTGGCAAAATTCACTTAGAGACAAAAATAAAGTGGCTGATTTAATTATTGATACAAAGTATGAAATACAACAAAGTGAATAAACTGATTCAGTTTATGCTGCTGTCTAAATAATCCAATGTGCTTACCACAAGGAAGTCATCTGTATTCATCTCACAGCATGGCATATCCACAATCCGAGCTGCTAATCGGATGCCTTCAGCAGCATTTGACAGGCACTATGAGATAAATAATGGTTATGTACTGGTAAATTAACAGGACCATCTAACAGTGTCTCTAACCTAGTGAGATCATTTTGTCAATGTTAAAAAATAGATTTTTAGATTTACAAGGATGTTGCCAGGACTCAATGGCTTGGGCTATAGGGAGAGGTTGAGCAGAAAAGGACTCTATTCTTTGGAATACAGGAGGATGAGGGGTGATCTTATAGACGTGTACAAAATCATGAGAGGAATAGATCGGGTAGATGCACAGAGTTGGGGAATTGAGAACCAGAGGGCATAGGTTTAAGATGAGAGCGGAAAGATTTAATAGGAACCTGAGGGGTAACCTTTTCCACACAATGGGTGGTGGGTGCATGAAACGAGCTGCCAGAGGAGGTAGTTGAGGAAGGTACTTTCGCAACGTTTAAGAAAGATTTAGACAGGTACAGTGCCCTCCATAATGTTTAGGACAAAGACCCATCATTTATTTATTTGCCTCTGTACCCGATAATTTGAGATTTGCAATATAAAAAAATCACATGTGGTTAAAGTGCACATTGCCAGATTTTATTAAAATTATCTTTTTTTAATAGATTTTGGTTTCACCATGTAGAAATGACAGCTGTATACATAGTCCCCCCATTTCAGGGCACCATAATGTTTGGGACACAAGGCTTCACAGGTATTTGCTTGGGGGACTAGCCCCCAAGACAAGCATAAGCTAAAGATGGCTGCAATACAGGCCTGGCAGAGCATCACCAGAGAAGACACCCAGCAACTGGTGATGTCCATGAATCGCAGACTTCAAGCAGTCATTGCAAGCAAAGGATATGCAACAAAATACTAAACATGACTACTTTCATTTACATGACATTGCTGTGTCCCAAACATTATGGTGCCCTGAAATGGGGGGAACTATGTATGAACACTGCTGTAATTTCTACATGGTGAAACCAAAATGTATTAAAAATTGCCTTCATTAAAATCTGACAATGTGCACTTTAACCACATGTGATTTTTTTCTATTACAAATCTCAAATTGTGGAGTACAGAGGCAAATAAATAAATGATGGGTCTTGGTCTCAAACATTATGGAGGGCACTGTACAAGGATAGGACAAGTTTAGAGGGATATGGACCAAATGCAGGCAGACTAGTGTAGATGGGCTATGTCAGCCAGTGTGGGTAAGTTGGGCTGAAGGGCCTGTTTCCATACTGTAAGACTCAATGGCTCTGCAAATTAGCAACAACATTACTTTGCTTTCTCTTATCATTGTGCCATTACTTACTGCAAGTGTAGATTCACAGAGTGGCTCAGTATTTTCTCCCACCAGAATAAACTGTACAGTAACCGTGAGCTTGTCTTCACGTTTGTCCAATCCAGTGCGTCGAGTGAACAAAGGAAACGCCCTTGCTAGTGCACATGCTAAGGCAAAGACATCTGCATATTCACAGACTAACTGAAATAAAAGTTATAACCACATTATAAAGTTAAAACAATATTTTGGGGAAAATAACAATACATAACCATACACAAATCAGGCCAAAAAAAAACGGCTGTAGATAATAATGGAAGCAAGGAAAAAGGGAAAACTGTTGGCAGAGAAAAATGAGTTAAGGGCCTGTCCTACCAGCATGCGACTCCATGCGGTGAGCGAGACCAAACCGGCAGCGGGGGCCGTGCGGAGGTCGGGTGATCCCCGTAGAGGGCCCGTCCCACCAGCATGCGCCTGAATGCAGCAAGTGCGACCAAACCGGCAGCGGGGGCTGCGCGGAGGTCGGGTGAGTGGCGCGACCTGGCGCGAAGTTGGAGCGATGTCCGCGATAAGTTCGCAAGGACGGAGAGGGTCACAGAGAGGGGCACGGAGGCACACAGAGAGAGGCCACGGAGGCACACACAGAGAGGGTCACGGAGGAACATACAGAGAGGGTCACGGAGGGACGACGTGAGGCGGTGCGTAAATGTGTCGCGGCGGCTGCGGGCCGACAGGCCGTTGCCGCGCGGAATTTTTGAACACGGTCAGTTTTTCGGAGCCCCGCACGATGTCGGGACCAACTCCGCACAACTCCGGCGATCGAAGTGGGACCGGCCCCGCGAGGCCGGACGGCTCAAGCGACCACGTTAGGTCTCGCTCACCGCATGGAGTCGCATGCTGATGGGACAGGCCCTTTAGGATCAGTCACAAGGAAGAGTATGCCCTACTCGTGTTTCTATTATTTTTTCACCCCATTACTTAAAAGTTGTTTAATGGAGGATATTCAATTATACATCAATATACATCAGGGAAGTTGTTCAATTAACAAAATACTGCTCATATATGGTCATTCAATATGATCATGGCTGACCATCCAACTCCGTATCCCTTACCTGCCTTCTCTCCATACCCCCTGATCCCTTTAGCCACAAGGACCACATCTAACTCCCTCTTAAATATAGCCAACCAACTGGCCTCAACTACCTTCTGTGGCAGAGAATTCCAGAGATTCACCACTCTCTGAGTGAAAAATGTTTTTCTCATCTCGGTCCTAAAAGATTTCCCCCTTATCCTTAAACTGTGACCCCTTGTCCTGGACTTCCCCCACATCGGGAACAAGCTTCCTGCATCTAGCCTGTCCAACCCCTTAAGGATTTTGTAAGTTTCTATAAGATCCCCCTCAATCTTCTAAATTCTAGCGAGTACAAGCCGAGTCTATCCAATCTTTCTTCATATGAAAGTCCTGACATCCCAGGAATCAGTCTGGTGAACCTTCTCCGTACTCCCTCTATCGCAAGAATGTCTTTCCTCAGATTTGGAGACCAAAACTGTACGCAATACTCCAGGTGTGGTCTCACCAAGACCCTGTACAACTGCAGTAGAACCTCCCTACTCCTATACTCAAATCCTTTTGCTATGGATGCTAACATACTATTCGCTTTCTTCACTGCCTGCTGCACATGCATGCCTACTTTCAATGACTGGTGTACCATGACACCAGGTCTTGTTGCATCTCCCCTTTTCCTAATCGGCCACCATTCAAATAATAGTCTACTTTCCTGTTTTTGCCACCAAAGTGGATAACCTCACATTTATCCACATTATACTGCATCTGCCATGCATTTGCCCACTCACCCAGCCTATCCAAGTCACCTTGCAGCCTCCTAGCTTCCTCCTCACAGCTAACACTGCCCCCCAGCTGTGTGTCATCTGCAAACTTCGAGATGTTGCATTCAAGTCCCTCGTCCAAATCATTAATATATATTGTAAATAGCTGGGGTCCCAGCACTGAGCCTTGCGGAATCCCACTAGTCACTGCCTGCCATCCTGAAAAGGACCCTTCACTCCTACTCTTTGCTTCCTGTCTGCCAGCCAGTTCTCTATCCACATCAATACTGAACCGCCAATAACGTGTGCTTTAAGTTTGTATACTAATCTCTTGTGTGGGACCTTGTCGAAAGCCTTCTGAAAGTCCAGATGTAACACATCCACTGGTTCTCCCTTATCCACTCTACTAGTTACATCCTCAAAACTTTCAATAAGATTCATCAGACATGATTTACCTTTCGTAAATCCATGCTGACTTTGTCGAATGATTTCACCACTTTCCAAATGCGCTGCTATCCCATCTTTAATAACTGACTCTAGCAGTTTCCCCACTACCGATGTTAGACTAACTGGTATGTAATTCCCCGTTTTCTCTCTCCCTCCTTTTTAAAAAGTGGGGTTACATTAGCTACCCTCCAATCCTCAGGAACTACTTCAGAATCTAAAGAGTTTTGAAAAATTATCACTAAGACATCCCCCTGCTATTTCCGGCAGATTATTTATGTCTTCCTTAGTGAAGACAAAACCAAAGTAGTTATTCAATTGGTCTGCCATGTCCTTGTTCCCCATGATCAATTCAGCTGTTTCTGACTGCAAGGGACCTACATTTGTTTTAACTAATCTTTTTCTCTTCACATATCGATAAAAACTTTTGCAGTCAGTTTTTATGTTCCCTGCCAGTTTTCTTTCATAATCCATTTTCCCTTTCCTAATTAAGCCCTTTGTCCTCCTCTGTTGGACTCTGAATTTCTCCCAGTCCTCTGGTAGGCTGCTTTCTCTGGCTAATTTGTATGCTTCATCTTTTGCTTTGATACTATCCCTGATTTCCCTTGTTATCCACGGATGCACTACCTTCCCTGATTTATTCTTTTGCCATACTGGGATGAACAATTGTTGTAGTTCATCCATGCAGTCTTTAAATGCTTTCCATTGTATATCCACCGTCAACCCTTCAAGAATCAGTTGCCAGTCTATCTTGGCCAATTCACGTCTCATACCCTCAAAGTTACCTTTCTTTAAGTTCAGGCCCCGTGTTTCTGAATTAACAATGTCACTCTCCATCCTAATGAAGAACTCAACCATATTATGGTCACTCTTAATGGGGCCACTCAAGGTGCCATGCACAACAAGGCTGCTAACTAACCCTTCCTCATTATTCAATACCCAGTCTAGAATAGCCTGCTCTCTCGTTGGTTCCTCTACATGTTGGTTTAGAAAACTATCCCGCATACATTCCAAGAAATCCTCTTCCTCAGCACCCCTGCCAATTTGATTCACCCAATCTATATGTAGATTGAAGTCACCCATTATAACTGTTTTACCTTTGTTGCACGCATTTCTAATTTCCTGTTTGATGCCATCCCCAACTCCAATACTACTGTTAGGTGGCCTGTACACAACACCCACTAGCGTTTTCTGCCCCTTAGTGTTTCGCAGCTCTACCCATATCAATTCTACATCCTCCAAGCTAATCTCCTTCCTTTCTATTGCGTTAATCTCCTCTCTAACCAGCAACACTACCCCACCTCCTTTTCCTTTCTGTCTATCCCTCCTGAATATTGAATATCCCTGGATGTTCAGCTCCCAGCCTTGGTCACCCTGGAGCCATGTCTCCGCGATCCCAACTATATCATAATCATTAATAGCTATCTGCACATTCAACTCATCCACCTTATTACGAATGCTCCTCGCATTGAAACACAAAGCTTTCAGGCTTGTTTTTACAACACTTTTACCCCTTATACAATTATGTTGAAAGGTGGTCCTTTTTGATTTTTGCCCTGGATTTGTCTGCCTGCCACTTTTCACCTTGCTACCTATTGCTTCTATCCTCATTTTATACCCCTCTGTCTCTCTGCTCACACATTTAAGAAACCCACCACCTCTTATTCTCCGTTTATTATTTTTTTCTTCTTTCCCCCCACGTGTTGCGTCTGATTGCTTCCCTTCTCTGCCTCCTACACAGTCTACTTGCTTTCTCTATTTGAGTCCCTCCCCCCAACGGATCTAGTTTAAAGTCTCCCCAGTAGCCTTTGCAAATCTTCCCGCCAGGATATTGGTTCCCCTTGGGTTCAAGTGCAAGCCGTCCTTTTTGTACAGGTCACACCTTCCCCAAAAGAGGTCCCAATGATCCAGAAACTTGAATCCCTGCCCTCTGCACCAGTCCTTCAGCCACGCATTTACCCTCCACCTCGCTCCATAAAGACAATTTTTTTTCAACTCTCATTTTTTGACACCTGTGGAGATTTTGAGGCGTGTGCTGTGGAAAATAAATCGGAATAAAGACCATTGTTTTCGGAGTGCAAATGCCCGAACCGCAGCTAATAATTTATTATAACTGATATTGAACATTATCTTTAATCGGCATTCTGTAAATAAAAATGCAAGCCGAGAACATTCATAAAGACGCACATGATAGAGAAGTTAACAAATCACTCACCACAATGCATTGGTCAGTTTTTCCAGACAAAGAATTGCAAATCAGTCGTGTGAGAAATTGAGCTGAAGATGGACTGTTGTGGCGGCTGACTTTGGCTGGGAGAGCTGCCACAAAGGCATGCTTCAGCCAAAGAGAGCAAGTATCTACTGGATTTGGATTCAAGATTCTTAACGCAGTCTGCCAGACCTGAATAACAAAGATAACAATATTACAATACTTCGAAACACTGAACTGCAGATGCTCATTTTCAAAAGAAAATGCACACATTGCTGGAGTAACTCTGTGGGTCAGAAAGCATGGATAGGTGTTCCATGTTCTCCAGAGATGCTGCCTGACCCGCTGAGTTACTCCAGCACTGTGTGTCATTTTTATTATCACAATGCTTATTTAGTTTCCCTAAGAAAAAAAAAATTACAATATACACTTGGCACAAAGATGCTGTCCAGCTGTGTACAGCATCAGGTCATAGCAAGAAATTTGAAATTAATTATGAGCCCACAGTTCCAGTATTATGCCATTATTCACAACAAAGTGCAAATATAACTAAGCTTGTACAAATGGAGTAGAGATCAATTCAAGGTGAGAAAGGCCAGAGGATCAGTGTATCATAGCCTTGTATACAACTTTCCATAGTAGGGAGCCGTTGTATGCAGGGCTACATGGAATTAAGAATTTGTAAATTTATCTTTGAAACTGGAATTTTACATGAAGACAATAACCAAGAAGCAAATTATATAATGTCAATTATAACAGTTTTTATTCCTTACTGTCAATTCTTTTGAGTTTAAGATTATTGAAGTGAGAGGTTGAAGATATCAGCTAAATATGTGGCCAGTTGATTGGCGCATGATTTCAGAACCCATTTAGGACCCCATCACACCCAACACGTTCCTTCATGAAAACAGATCTGACTTCTACCACTGTGATGTAAGGGATAGAGCCAGCAGCGGATGGGCAAAACAGGCCTAGGTGGAACTTTGTTTGCCTGTTCAAAATGGACAAAAAAGACATTAAGCTGATCCAGTACAGATGCATTGATGCCACATTGCCCTGGTTTTGGCTTGCAGCTTGTGAACATATTCAGTCACTGACAGTTTTGTCTCGCAACTGCTTCATTGAATTGAACCTCCATCTTGTTTTGGAAGTCTCTTTTGAAATCTCTGATAATCTTGCAGAGATCATGAATGGCGTTTTTGGAGTCTGTGATCATCTCTCATGAAAGTCTTGGATCTGCACTTAGCAGAGAATTTTGGAGTAACTCAGCAGGTCAGACACAATCTGGGGAGGGAATAGAGATGTTTCTGCTCTGAAATTCGCCTAACCAAACCCTCCACAGATGCTGCCTGACAACTGAGTTACTGCAGCACTTTGTGTTTTGCTCAAGATTCCAACAATCTAGTTATTTGTGCATCCAAGTGCATAATCCTGCTCATCCATGGTTTCTGGTTAGGATAGGCCCTAATTCTTTTTTCAAAACACAGTTGTCAATGCAATTCTTAATGAAACTTGAGGTAATGACTGAGGTAAACGTATTGAGGCTGGATGAAGTGGTCTTGAACATGTTCCATTCCATCGACTCAAAGTAGTCCTGAAGTAGACATTTGGCCTCCTCATACAATTAATGTATTACTTTTTTCATTGGTGGATCGCATTTTGGTCTCCTATACGCCAGATGAGGCAGCACCAACAGATGATCACACCGAAGGCCAAAATGACGTCAGTTCAATTCAGTTTAATTTATTGTCACGTGTATTGGGGTACAGTGAAAAGCTTTTGTTGCGTGCTAACCATAGAAACATAGAAAATAGGTGCAGGAGGAGGCCATTCGGCCCTTCGAGACAGCACCGCCATTCAATGTGATAATGGTTGATCATCCCAAATCAGTACCCCGTTCCTGCCTTCTCCCCATGTCCCCTGACTCCACTATCTTTAACAGCCCTATCTAGCTTTCTCTTTAAAGTATCTAGAGAACTGGCCTCCACCGCCCTCCGAGCCACAGAATTCCACAGACCCACAACTCTCTAGTAGTTCAGGACTGCTCTCTGGTTGCGGAAGGATGTTTCAGTTGCCTGATTACAGCTGGGAAGAAACTGTCCCTGCAAGGAATAGAGCCATACGTCTACTTGATTTGTTGTGTAGTGGTAGTCAAGAACTTCAACACCCATTTGGGACAAAAGACATGCTGATGGCATTTGGGGAATACGTTCCTGAAATTAGCTGAATTAAATTATCTGGCATTGATGAACAGGGCATCAGGCTTTGGTGTTTTAAGAATTTACAACTGAGCTTAATTCATCCAGTGCCACCTTGGCGTTCCCTTGGATGGTATATAGACCACAGATACAAATATAGTACATTGAAGAGAACACCAAAGGAACAGGCTCCATCAACTCACAATGTCTGCACCAAACATGATGCTAAAATTAATTAAACTAATCTGCCTGCACATGACCCACATCATTCCATATTCAAGAGTCTAGCAAGCCCTTTAAATACCAACTTCCACCACCTCCCCTGCCAGGCACCTAATATGCTTTGCGTACAGCTGCTCGACACATCTCCTTTAAACTTTGCCCCACTCCCCTTAAAGCTATGTCCTCTAGTCATTTTTACCTTGGGAAACAAGTCTGACTATCTATGTCTCTCATAATCTTATAAACTTTTATCAGGTCTCTGCTAAACCTGACGTTCCAGTTTGTCCACCCTCTGTATGGCTAACTTTATAATTCAGGCAGCATCCTGATAAACCTCTGTGCTGTCTCCGAAACCGACAATGCAGAATAAACAAAATGTCATAAAGTTGCAATTTGATTTCCTTACTCTTATACTCAATGCTTGACCAATGAAGGCAAACATACCATAGGCCCTATGTAACACGCTATTTACTAGTGCTGTCGCATTTATGGTGCAATGGACTTTGGATGTCAAGATCCCTCTGCACATCAACACTGTTAAGGGTCTTGCCATAACTATATCAACGAGCAAAGCCTCATACTTGCTCCAATTAAACTCCTTCTGCCATTTTACCCTTCTCCATTACTGATCGTCAGTGCCCTCCATAATGTGCCCATCATTTATTTATTTGCCTTTGTACTCCACAATTTGGGATTTGTAATATAAAGAACCACATTGAAGTGCACATTGTCAGATTTTATTAAAGGCCAATTTTATACATTTGGTTTCACCACGTAGAAATTACAGCTGTGTTTATTCCATTTCAGGGCACCATAATGTTTGGGACACATGGCTTCACAGGCATTTGTAATTGCTCAGGTGTGTTTAATTGCCTCCTTAATGCAGGTATAAGAGAGCTCTCAGCACCTTGACTTTCCTCCAGTTTTCCCATCACGTTTCGAAACTTTTATTGTTGTTTATCAACTTGAGGACCAAAGTTGTGTCAATGAAAGTAAAAGAAGCCATTATGAGACTGTAAAACAAGAATAAAACTGTTAGAGACACCAACCAAGAAAAATCCCCAAACACCTGTCCGATAGATCAGAAATACTCTTCAGGTGTGGATTTGACAGTTCTGGAAAGAGGTCTTGTGCACAGATGAGACGAAGATTAACTTATATCAGAGTGATGGCAAGAGCAAAGTATGGAGGCGAGAAGGAACTGCCCAAGATACAAAGCATACCTCCTTATCTGTGAAACACAGTGGTGGGGTGTTATGGCCTGTAAAGGGCCTGTCCCACTTTCACAACGTAATTCACAACCTTTTTAACTCGTGGACATTTTTCATCAGGCCAGAAAATCGCCCCGACCTACTTTATGCCACGAGTACCTACGACCTAGTGACGACCATGTTGCAAGTATGAGTCAAGGGCAAACTCAGCAGAGGTCATGAATTAGGTCGTGAAAATGTGACAGGCCCCTAAGGCTTCTGAAGGTACTGGCTCATTTATCTTCATTGATGATACAACTGCTGATGGTAGTAGAATAATGAATTCTGAAGTGTATACACACATCCTATCTGCTCAAGTTCAAATAAATGCCTCAAAACTCATTGCTTAAGAAGGGACTGTAGATGCTGGAAAATCGAAGAAGGGTTTCGACCCGAAATGCTGCCTATTTCCTTTGCTCCATAGATGCTGCCTCACCCGCTGAGTTTCTCCAGCATTTTTGCCTACCCTCAAAACTCATTGGCTGGAGGTTCATTCTACAGCAAGACAAAGATCCCAAACATACTGCTAAAGCAACAAAGGAGTTTTTCAAAACAAAAAATGATAATTTCTTGAGGGGCCGTCAATCACCCAATCTGAACCCAATTGAGCATGACTTTTATACGCTGAGAAAACTGAAGGGGACTAGCCCCCAAAACAAGCATGAGCTAAAGATGGCTGCAATACAGACCTGGCAGAGCATCACCAGAGAAGACACCTCACAACTGGTGATGTCCATGAATTGCAGACTTCAAGCAGTCATTGCATGAAAAGGATATGCAACAAAATACTAAACATGACTATTTTCATTTACATGACATTGCTGTGTCCCAAACATTGAAATGGGGGTACTGTATAAACACTGCTATAATTTCTACATGGTGAAACCAAAATGTATAAATATGGCCTTTATTAAAATCTGACAATGTACACTTTAACCACACATGATTTTTTTTCTATTACAAATCTCAAATTGTGGAGTACATAGGCAAATAAATAAATGACGGGTCTTTGTCCTAAATATTATGAAGGGTACTGTAGATCCCACATTACCTTCTGAACCATCTGAATTTTGTGCGCGGCAGGGCAGTACTCTGCATATTGCCAACTTGGACAATTTTACTCTTTTTTTATCAAGCCAATTAACCTACAAATCTGTACGTCTTTGGAGTGTTGGAGGAAACCGAAGATCTCGGAGAAAACCCACGCAGATCACGGGGAGAACGTACAAACTCCATACAGACAGCACCAGTAGTTGGGATCGTACCCGGGTCTCGGGCGCTGCATTTTGCTGTGAGGCAGCAACTCTACCGCTGCGCCTCCTTTTAACAGCTTTCCTCACTGTTCACAAATCCACCAATTTTGGTGAAAGCAGCAAAGTTGAAGATGATTAGATAGATTGGGCTGAGGTCATGTGGAGGAAACATAAACACAAGAACAGTGATGGAAATGGGGGGGGAGGTGCGCAGGGGGACGGCGTTCCCCTACTTTTCAGTTTCCAGTTTCCATCCTGTGAGTGAATTCGCAGCTTTATCCTGCGCTACTTAATCCAAGGGCGAGCGAACGAGCGGACAAAAGCAACGATCATAGAGCGGATTAGATGACATTTCGGATCGAGACCCTTCTTCGTCCGTCTGTCCGCGCGTTCGCTCGCTCTTGGTGCCGGCGCTTCTCCCCTCAGACTCCGCCAAACAAACACACACACACACAGCATGTCCAGCAGATCGGTACGGGCCGAGACCAGGAGCAGGGCGAAGGATGACATCAAATGGGTCATGGCAGCTATCAAAAAAGTACGGAAATGGTAAGGGGGAAATTTTATAAAAACACCCTAAGGAAATAGACGTTTAACAAAAAAAAGGGGGCCGGCGATCGCTCCGTGTCCATGTCAGAGGGAGGGGGGGGGGGGCGGGGCAGGGCCAGGCCTTAAGCCAATTGGACCAATTGCTTTCCCTCCCTTCTTTCTCTCCTTCCTCTCTCTCTTTTCCCTTCTCTCCTTCCCTCCCTCCCTTCTCTACTTCCCTCACTCCCCTCTCTCCTTCCTCCCTTCTCTCCCTCCCTCCCACACACATAACCCAGATAACTAACATACAAACATCACGCACAGACAATTAACGCACACACACAACTAAGTTAGGATGGTGTAGAAGCCCAAAGGGTAGGATGGGGCTGAAAACCAAAATGTAATGCCTGGACTGGTTTTTCGCCAAGTTATTGATTATCCAGGGTCTAGTTCATTAATATATATTTTTTCATTTAAGTCACTAAAAAAAGTGGTATGTAACTATATACCTTTCAGAGGTGATTTACACATTTTGTTTGTTACTTGTAGGCTTACATGTACGCAATTTTATATTAAAATGTAGCTTAGATCTATTTGGTCCATTAACTCGCAGGCGCTTTTTAAGCGTGCATTTTGATTACTTTTCATTCTACCATAGAGATATAAAGTCTATAATAGACTTTATTTGCATTTCTCTGATTCTACAGACCTTGGCTGGGAACCTGGGGCTCACCAAAATTGTTCCCAATTGGGCCCCGCACCTCCTAAGGCCGGCCCTGGGTGGGGGGGGGGGGGGGGGGGGGGGAGGGAGGATGGCTTGAGTGGGTACAGGGTTTTTCTGAAGCTCCTTCCAAATGGCAATATTTTGTATGTTCAAAAGTTAAAAAGGAGGACTAGGCAGGAATATCAAAATGATCACCTGCAGCTGAGAAAAAAAAAGATGATTTGTGCATGAAGAAGCCATGACCAAAGCAAAGATACTAGAGCGGAGATGGATGCCGGTTACAGAAATGGTGCTGAAGATTTCAGCGGTGCTGAAAACCGCTGGCGGGACTGTGACGGAACGCGAACTCCCAGTCAAAGTAGCGAACGTGGTTGTTTACAACGTGGTATTTTGGTCCACGTGGCTCGAACTGGAGGGGGCCGTATTTTCTAAACTTCTGGCGAGGCGTAGTTGGGATCCAAATCCGTCCTTTGGACCTCTCTCGCTCTCAGTCCCTCTCTCTCACCCTCTCGCCTCGGCATTCCCGGAATCATTTGGCGTTTTGCGGGGACAGCTGCACCTACGGTTCCTTCCTGTTGGGAGGGTGGGGGGGGAACCCTGGCCCGTGGCGCCTCCTGGTCCGTTCCCTCTGTGGGTGCCGCCTGGCCCGCTGAGTTCCTCCAGCACTCTGTGTGTTTTGTTTGGTTCTAGAGTTGAAGATGGACACAGGGGGCTCAGCGGGATGGGCGGCGGCTCTGGGGATTGGGTGACTTTTCGGGTCGAGACGCTTCTGCGGACAATCACAAGTACTCTCACCGACGAGAGTTCAGTCTGAAGAAGGGTCTTCTTTCCAGAGTCGCTGCCTGTCCCACTGAGTTACTCCAGCTTTATGTCTAACTTCAATTTCAAAAGTTAAATAAAAAACAGAGTGCTGGAGGAACTCAGTGGGCTAGAAAGCATCTGTGGAGGGAATGGATTAGGAGTTGTTTCGGGCCAGAGTTCTTCTTCAATAGGAAGGAACTACAGATCAAAGATATTAGAGCGGATACTAGTATCTGTGCCGCAGACCAGGCATTATATTCTTCCGATTTTATTGTTTTCCTATTTTCAATATTTTGTGCCCACGTGGCGACCAGCAGGGGTTTGCGTCCAATCACCGGCCAGCTTCCCTTAAAATTCCCGTCCAATCAACAAATCGGTGGTCTCCTCCCATCCAATCAGCCGCCGTCTCCAAAAGCATTGTGTCCAATCACATAATGCGCTGGTCACTCAGCGGCCAATCCAACAGTCTCCTAGGGGCCTTTTCATCAATCACCGACCTGCTTCCCTCACCAAAGCAGACGATGGCTGCAGCCAACACAGAGAGAGAGAGAGGTGCAAGAAAGCAGCTATGACATATAATACACAATAAAATATATTATAAATACACAATAAACAAGTTATGCATTCTTGTACTCTTACATGGGTATGACCGAACATTAAAAAATTCCCTCCCCCCCTTCCTTCCCAACCTCAGCCTCACGAACTTTAGAGTACCCCTAGTTCCTAAAACCCATTTCCATCACTGCACAAGAGTAAAACACTGAAGGGCCGCAGCAGGTCAAGCCGCAGCTGTGGAGCAAAACGGGCAGACGACATTTAAGGTTAAGACCTGTTGTGTCCCCATGAACACACTAATAATTTTAAAATCAAGGTGTGGGATGAGCAGCAGAGCATGTTTCAAACTGCTCTTCAGGGTGGGTGACGGGCTGGCAGGCAGCTAGAGGGGCTGAATGGCCTGAACCGGACCGGACTGGTGGCGCCATCTTGGACTCCTCGCTACCTCCTGGGTCACCCGGGGCTCCAGTTTCCCTTTCACTTGGCTCCAGGCAAGTTTGCGCAGATTAGGCAGCTGTCCTACGAACAACACCGCCCTGGAGCGAGGGTCGGAGTCGCCGGCGTTGGCGGTAAACGTCAGATGCTCCACCACGACCGCTCGGCCACTCCTGCTGCTGCCGCCGCCCTTCATCGCCGCTGCTCTGGGTCAGTCACACTCCGGTCCCGTCTTGCCGGCAGCGGCGTCAAGTGTGGGTGTGCGCACGCGCGGCCCCGCTGACTGCCGGCCGCGCACACGTTGAGGCAGGCAACGCACATGCACAGCCCTCCTGGCGACCAGCATCCAATGGGGTAATGCGCATGCGTTGCCCTTCTGACGGTCGGTTGCGCCGTCAGTTCTGGTAGTGCGCGTGTGCGCGTCTCCTGTCAGCCGCGAGAAGGCCGGCGACGCGCAGGCGCATCCGTTACTCCCACCCACACAAGCATATTTGCCCACAAGCGTGCTCTCTCGTTGCCGGCGCCAGGTCCAGATGTTCCTTGCTGTCCACCGCTGTGCACCTGGCTTGCTGCAACTCCGTAAACCATCTGCCTAGTTGGACTCTCGGACTACCTTTCATTGGACTTTACCTTGCCTTAAACGTTATACTCTTTATCCTGTATCTGTACACTGTGGATGGCTTGATTGTAATCAAAGATACCAGATTGTAATCATGTCCAGGTTTAAATCGAAGGTAGACACAAAATGCTGGAGTAACAGAAGGTCAGGCAGCATCTCTAGAAAAAGGAATAGGTGACATTTGGGGTTGAGACCCTTCGTTGGTCTGCAGAAAGGGAAGCGAGAGGTTTAGACACTGATATAGAATAAAAGAATGAAAGATATGCAAAAAAGTAACGATGATAAAGGCAACGGTCCATTGTTGGCTGTGGGGTAGGTGTCAACGAGTTACACAATGAAACTCACCAGGACTGAAACTAGTGCAACCACTAGGATGGAGGAGGAACAGAGAGAGAGAGAGAGAGAGAGAGAGAGAGGGCACGGGGACTCTGGAGGCCTTCCGTCAGCGCTGGTCGCCGCGTGGGGTTGAGGCGATTATAAATGAATGTACTGCTGTACTACAATGATCTGTTCATTATAGTGTGATTTTTGATTGTGTTTTGATGTGTTGTATTTTATGATTTGTGTTGAATAAAGTTTTTGAAATGAAAAAAAAAAAAAAAAGAGAGGGTGCATGGGTTACTTGAAGTTAGAGAAATCAATATTCATATCACTAGGTGTACGCTGCCCAAAGGAAATACGAGGTGCCATTCCTCCAATTTGCATGCGGCCTCACTCTGACAATGGAGGCAGCCTAGGACAGAGTGGGAAGGGGAGTTAAAGTGCTTGGCAACTGGGACAGCACGTGGACCCCAGGCAGATTGCACGAAGGTGTTCAGCGAAATGATCGCCCAGTCTACATTTGGTCTTGCCGATGTACAAGATCTCACACCTGGAACAACGGCTACAGTAGATTAGGTTGGAGGAGGTGCAAGTGAACCAACCTGAAACGACTGTCAGGGTTCCAGGACAGAGTCAAGGGAGGAGATATAGGGACGGGTGTTGCATCTCCTGTGGTTGCTGGAGCAGGTACCTGGGGGAGGGGGTGGTATGGGATGAGTTAACCAGGGAGTTATGGAGGGAACGGCCTCTGCAGAGGGTGGAAAGGGGTGGATATGGAAAAATGTGACTAGTGGTGGGATCCTGTTGGGTGGCGAAAATGTCAGGATTAGGTGTTGTATGCGACGGCTGATGGGTTGAAAGGTAAGGAATAGGGGGGACTCATTGCAATTAGGGGGAGGAGGAAGAGCAGAGCTGCAGGATACCAAGGAGACACATGTGAGGGCCTCCTCTATAATGGAAGAGGAGACCCCTGTTCCCTAAACGAGGGCATCTTGAATGTCCTGGTATGGAACACCTCATCTTGGGTGCAGATGCGATGTAGACCGAGGAATTGGGAGTAGGCGATAAAGTCTTTGCAGGAAGCAGGGTGGAAAGAAGTGTAGTCTAGATAGTTGTGGGAGTCAGTAGGTTTATAATAGTTTCTGGATTGTTGTGGGAGTCAGTAGGTTTACAATAGACACTGGAGGACCAGTCTAAAGGAATAAATGGAGGACAATTTATTGGTTAATAGTTTTCTTTACCACATTACATCTAACACTTGAAGAACCCGCAAATATAATAGCTTGGTCTCAGAGGAAAATGCATAACCATTCAAAACCTGAAAAAACAAACAAAATCATTCAGAGTTAATATTTCAGGCTTAATCAGGTCATCAACCCAAATTATAAACTGCTTCCATTGTCACAGATAAGGCTTGGCGCACTAAGCATACAGAGGCACAAGGATCTACAGATGCTGGCATCTTCAGCAAAAACAGTGCCGGAGTAACTCACAGGGTCAGACAGACTAAATCTGAAAGGTCCAAACCCCAAACGTCATCTGTTCATTCTCTCCACAGATACTGCCTGATCCACTGAATTTCTCCAGCATTTTGTTTTTGCTTGCATATTCACAGCCACTTGCTCAAAATGTACAGCAGTGTTTTAATTTAGAAATTAGTTAAAACATGGTATATCCAGATATATCTATATTGTGCCCCTTGAAGTTACTGAATTGAATGCAAGATAGACAAAATTGCTGGAGAAACTCAGCGGGTGCAGTAGCATCTATGGAGAGAAGGAAATGGGCAACGTTTTGGGCCGAAACCCTTCTTCAGACCTTCGATTTTCCAGCATCTGCAGTTCCTTCTTAAACATTGTGTCTACTCCACTGCAAACATTGTGTCTACTCCACATACTTCCTCAAGGTATGCCTACTTTGAAGAAGTTCTCCTCCTCCCTCTGAAGACAGTTTCACGACCTCCTCGCTCACTGGTCTGAAGAACCAGTGGTCTGGTCTGGTCGGTCCGAAACGTTGCCTATTTCCTTTGCTCCATAGATGCTGCTGCACCCGCTGAGTTTCTCCAGCATTTGTCTACCTTCGATTTTCCAGCCTCTGCAGTTCCTTCTTAAACAAATTGAATGTAAAGTGTTTGAACAAACATACAGAACATTAAATTAAATTGTTCTCCATTTGAGAAATTCCATGTCTTTGAAACATACTGAAATGGAACATTTTCATTGAAAATTACATTAAACCTTATGTGCCAAGTACAGAACAAACTAAACAAAAGGTTTAGTTGCGCAGAAATAACACAACAGAACACTAATCATGCCAGTATACTTTACTATGGACAAGATTTCAAATGAGTGTACATAAAGCAGGTTTGTGTTTACACTGGAACATCATTGACAAGTACAGATAGATAACAAGCACCAGGCTCTTGCAGATCTTTTCTTGGGAGATACTTTCTTAGTAGCAATAAGGCAAAACAATTACAAATTTTGTCTGGTGGTTTTTATATTACCATGAAAGAACCAAAAGCTACTGCAGATATTGATGATAATCTTCGTGTAAGATAAAGGGCTGACATTAAAAATGCATTTACAAAACAAACTTGTTGCAAGTTAGCAATTATCACAAAGGATACATTAACTAGCAATTGCTGAAACATGCCCATTGTTCATTAATTGAATTATTATATATACACACACATTTACAATAAACCAAAAACACTGAATTATATCAGAAAACATAAACATCTCTCACACCATAGCACAAACATAGAAGACTAACGTCATGATATGCAGCCTTAAGGAAGCAGCATCCTTTTGGTAAATGTACAATAATATTTCAAATCTACAATGATTGGAAAATTAAACCGGAACATTATTTTGATACATCTCCAAGCTCAGCACTTTGTTTTACAAAGTGGTGTCATCAATCAAGATCTCACGACATCAAAGATAAATCTCCAGTTGATCCTATACTGATTTAGGATGCATTACGTTGAGAATATATTCCCAAAAAAGATTCATTACACCAATTTAAAACCATCTAGTTAGAACCAAAATAAACTGCATTTTTAAGATTGCATTTTCAAAAAAAAAATCAAATTATACATAAACAGAGTTAGCCAAATCCAAATGCTTCACAATGTAATTTGTAAATTAATCTTGCACCATTCCTATGCAAACCAGACATTCACAGGATTACAACTAAACAAGCATGGAGTTAGGAAAGGAAATTAATTCTTCTGAGCTTTGGCCTTCACTACTTCTTCACAATTCAGCTTGATCCAAGAGATGTCAAACACGTTTTGTCCACAGTTAGCACAATCCAGAGGAGTAGTCATCGTCCTCTTCATCGCCACCATCACGTTGCTTTTGTGCAGATTGGTCACCTTCTTGTTGCACAGGTAACTTCTTTTTCGTTCCTCCACCAGGAACTCTCAAGCTTAGAGCGAGTTTGGCATACTGGGAGAATAAGATTAAATAATTTCAAGTACAAAAATTCCAAATTAATGTAAAAAAGGGCAAGTAATCTTAACAAGGGGTGAACATAGATCTCGTCATAAAATAATAATTAAAATATCATCTGCTCATTAATGACTATCAATGAATTATTTTGGCTTATGTGACCAGATGCAAAGGCAATGCCAGATCTGAAAATGCCTAACAAATCACAATGCTGAGGGCAATAAATCCAAGCTTGCATTCCAAAAATTCAGGAGAAATTGGTTGCTGGGACAAAGTTTATTTGAATTGTGTTTCATTGTAGTAATGATTTTTGTTTTAAATGAAATATGTAGCAGGCTATAGATCAGATGGAAATATGGCTGGAGAAATTGGTCAGCACAATGGCGCAGCAGCAGAGTGCTGCCTTACAGCACCAGAGATCCTGGTATCTGTATCTCCAAAATCTAATGAGCAAATAGAGTTTAATTTGAAGAAATGTGAGGTATTGTACTTTGAGGGGTTGAATGCAAGTGGAAATGACTGTTGGGACCCTTGAATGTACAGAGGGATTGTAATTCCATAGCTCCCTGAAAGTGGCAACAAGTAGATAAAGTGGTAAAGAAAGCACCTTGCATACTTACCTTTATTGTTAGGGGCTTTGTGTATAAAGTTTGGACGTTCTGTGGCAACTTTGATTATTAATATTGGTTTATTAATGTCAAGTGCACGGAGAAATAGTGAAAAACATTGTTTTGAGTGCTATATAGGCAAATCATACCATACATCAGAAAGTGCAAATGAAAAATAAACAGAATGCAGAATAAACAGATTACAGCTACAGAGAATATGCAGATTAAACATAAATTGCAAGGGGCACAATAAGATCTCTGAAACATCAAAGATTTTAAGAGAAATTTGTAATTTTCCACTCCCATCCCCTGATAGGTGACTGGAATGCACTGCCAGGGTGAGTGGTGGAAGCAAATACCACAAGTTACATTTGAGGCATTTTTACAGGAAAAGGAATAAGCAAGGGATGAAAATATATTGCCCATCTATGGGAAATTGGGATTAATTTAATTTTGCATCGCTGTCAGAACAAACATTTTCTTTTCAAATGTAAAAAATGAAACTTTTAAAACATTGACATTGTTAACACGTCCTTGGAATAGACAGCCAGCAATTTGGGGCCATAGTTCCGAGCCATTTGGTATGAGGCAACTTTAAATTACTTGGGGCCATTGCCCAAAATTAAATCAATATGCTGGCATAGCACAAGTACTTGCACTACTATCCTGCACCATTCTACTGTTTTCCACTTGCCAGAGTAGAAATTGTTTTATATATTATTACTGCTTCGTGTAAACAAGGATTTTCATTGCACTCTGGGGCTACATGGCAATAAATAGCCTGAAGGTAGACACAAAAAGCTGGAGTAACTCAGTGGGACAGGCAGCATCTCTGGAGAGAAGGAATGTGTGACGTTTCGGGTCAAGACACCTCTTCAGACTGGAGAAGTGTCTCGACCCCAATTATCACCCATTCTTTCTCTCCAGAGATGCTGTCTAACCCGCTGAGTTACTCTGACCACTGAGCTTTTTGTGTCTATCTTCGGTTTAAACCAGCATCTGCAGTTCCTTGTTACACAAAAAATAACCCGAGATGACTTGGTTGTTGCTTTATCAATATCAAAATGTCATTTGTTGACAAAATTACGACTATGGAAATCCAATTATTAATTTCAACAGTAGAACGTAGGGTATATAGGGTAGATGCTGAGACATTTTTCTTTACATCCTCTATTTGGAAAATCTGAAATTTGTGGGTCACTAAAAATCAAGATAAAGCAGAATTCAACTCAAATATTCTTTAGAATTTTTAAGGACAGTTGCAACTTGGTTATTTGGAATACTAATAATGGGAATTAATTATATTTTTAAATATTCGAGGGTAGCTAGAGCTCGGAGAAATCTGACCAATCTCAAGTGGTCACATGGTCTCCTCTATCGTGCATTTCAATATCAGGCTACTCAAAATAGTTAACCAAACTTACATCATTGTCCATGTACTTGAAGAGTGCAGAGTTACAGATAGCAAAAACCTGGTCCTGGTCTTGCTGATCAAATCCTTCCAGCAGCTGCTCCAATGCAATGCTGTCCTCGCTACCATTAAATCCAGGTATACTGTTAACAAGAAAGGTTAAAATCAGAAATTGCATCTGTTATGTATGCATCTAGTTAAATATGAAGGGGGGAGAATTATACATTTAAGTTTTAACTGATTTGTTGGCTTCAAAATTGGGTTAGGGATATAGAATCAGATTGTCATTTGCTGGATGTTACACGTTACACACAGACTGGCTCTATATTTTAAACTTGTTCTGTAAGCTCTCAATCTTAATTTTTTATTTTAAATATGCAACATGCATTCCATAATTAGAAGAGCATTTGGGTTTAAAAATGCCTTTCCTCACTTTAGATTATATAATTAGTATTAGATTACTCTTTTAAAAGTGGCACTATTCAAAACTGTAATGCCACTTTTTAAAGAGCATTCAAATACTAATTATATATTCTAAAATAAGGAAAGAAATCATGTCCTTTTTGTTAAATCATAAAGTTTAAAAACTCAGATTGCTATCAAGTACTATAAATACAAACTGATACAGAAAGGAAAATCACTTACTAAGAATAAAGAGATTAGATTTTTAAAATTTCTTTTTAAACTTAACTTGCCCCCAAACAATGCCCTTTAACAGGGAGGATTACAATTAAGGTATACAGTAATATTAATGCATTAACTAGACACAGCCAGCATCCAGCACATGAAAAACTTGTGCAAATATACAGAGTCAATATTTTTATTCTCAAAACATATATGAAAATTAGGTTAAAGCGGATACATACGGTTATTAACAAGGGCACAGGGATCAATATAGTATTGAGATTGTTTGGGCAATTACTACATTGATGTCAGTTGAAAACTGATTAAGCACAAGTATACATTTATGTCTAAACAACAGAGGAACATGTATTTTAATTACCTTTTGGATGAAACAGAACAATTCTATAATCCCAAAATAGAATACCATCTTAATTCAGGCTCAGAATATCACAATTGATCAGTAATTTGATTAGTAAGAGTCAGGGGTTATGGGAGAAGGCAGGAGAATGGGGTTGAGTGGGAAAGATAGATCGTCCATGATTGAAGGACGTGATAGGCTAAATGGCCTAATTCTGCTCATTACTTATGAACCTATGTATTATTTGCTCCCCATAGTCTGTTTTAGCCACACTCATTGTTCAAGGACAAGTTTTTCCAGTAAGTAAAATTCCTACGCAAGCCTGGAACCCCCATGCATGCCTGTCGTTAAAGGCACATTACACATATCATAACATCCCCTCTTTTTCCAAAAGAGAAAAACGTACAGATGTACAATGTATGCTCACTTGGCATATATCTGTTCGTGAGAAAATAACACTTTCTTTTTAAAAAGTAAAAGTTCCTTTCCTTCTCATTATCTTATTTACATAAATTTGTTTTATCATACTTGCAACCCCATACAGACATACCAATTGATAAGAACTAAATCAATGGGTCACATGGTCTCCGAAATACTTAGGTGGTCTCACAGCTCGATCTGAGCGAGTTCTCACTGTTTCATTTACGTCAATGTCCTTGTCTTTGTTAGTTCATTCAGTGGCTGTTTGCTTTTCAGTAGGCGCTGGCTGCTGTTTCAACGCCCGTATCGCGTTAGTTGTGGTCGGTGTAGTAGATTCGCCCTGGTCTTTGATGGTCTGGCCGTGTTTCGTGCGACTAGCTCGTCTGGTGGATTTTCGCAGGTCTTGCGGAGATGTACTCGATTGCAACGGTAAATGCCAGATGGGCTCTGAACCACATATGAACGCTCGTCAAGCTGGCGAGAAACAATGGCTTTCTCCCAACTCTTCTTTTCTTGCACGAGGGGTTGCATTCGCACTGTCGCCCTCATGAAGTGTGGAAAGGTGATAGCTGATTTATTGTAATTGTTAGCTTGCTGGTGAATGCGCTGCTTCATGCGTTCAGGCTCGTACACAACTCTGGGTTCAAGTAGTCTTGTTGTCCTCGGCAGAAGTGTACGCGTGCGACGATTCATGAGGCGTTGATCGTGACGTGCTCAGCCCTTGCGAAGGCGTATTACGATGATCCAACATCGCTAGGTAGGGGTCAGATCGTGATTTGCTGCTCTTCGTCAGGATTCGCTTCGCTGTTTTGACGGCTGATTCTGCCTTCCCATTCATTTTGCTATTACCGGGACTGCTGCACAGGTGCTCAAAATCCCATTCCCTAGCGAACTGGCGAAATGCGACCGATGTGTACTGTGGCCCGTTATCACTCACAACTTGTGTCGGGCTGCCGTATCTCGCAAAATGAGCTTTCTTTTTTTTCCACTTTAGTTTTTATTGCTTTTATGTATAGACAAATAAAACACAAATATTACAATGAAACATACATTACAGTGAAACGTACAACAGTGTAGCGGGGGTTCAGTTTACAATTAATGATGCAGTATACAGAACTATTTTCATATTAAATCATTTTCCAATAACTTACATTATTGTCTATAAAATTATACAGTATTGATGTCTTTATTTCTATACCTAATCCATTTTTCCCCATTTTCTATTAAACTCATCTTCTTTCACTCTTAGAAAATATGTCATTTTCTCCATGACAAATATTTACTGTACTATGTCTAACCATTGTCTTAAGTCTGGGTGTGTCCGCTCCAAGCCAGTTTCTTGTAATGGCCTTCCTGCCAGCTGTTAGTAGGATTTTAACCAAGTAATGGTCTTCCTTCAGCACCACTGTATTTATATTACCCAGGTATAAAATGGAACACTTCTTGCAGACTGTATATCCTAATACCTCCGTTAATTCTCCAGAAGATATGTGCATGATTTGCGTCCGTTTGACCACATTGCCTCCAGCATGTTTGCTGCCTTATTTGCTTGCTTTTTATGTTAGGCGTAATAAAGAAACAAATCAAATTTTTCCAAATAAATTCTCTCCAATTCTGGGAATTAGTGGATGTCTGTAGTGTTACACACATATGATGCCGTTCCTCTTCTGAGATGGTGATGTTCAATTCCTTTTCCCACTTAAATTTTACATAAAATGTAGTTTTAGCTTGACATTCCATTAAACTATGATAAAGTTTAGAAATAATCCTTAATGTTTTTTGATGATACGCACTGACTATCACTTCAATCACTGGATTCTTTTCTTCTAGTGCCTCCCTTTTTACCGTAATAATCTCTCAGTTGGAGGTATCTAAACAAGTCTTGGTTCCGAAGTGCAAATCTATCCTTCAAATCTTGAAACTTCTTAGGTCTCCATTTTCAATAACAGTGCAAAATGCAGTCATTCCTTTCTTCATCCACTCTTTAAATGTTCAGTCATACATCCCTGGTTTAAATTCATTATCCAAAGCTATCCATCTTAAAACTTTTTGTCGTTTATTCAGTTTAAGTTGTCTGGTAAGAGTAAACCAGGTTTCTAAAGTAAATATTGTTATTGGATCGATTATGGGCTTTCAACTTGCGAATCACGGTTGGGCTGCTCGTGTCTCTCAGCCGATTACTTCGACAAAGTTGCTATGGTAGTCCACAGTGACGAGATAATCCCGTCCCATGTGAAGAGATCTGTGCCGACTTTCTCCCATGGCCTTGTCGGTAGCTCATGACTTATGAGTGTCTCTTCTTGCTGGCTCACCTCATAGGTGCGGCAAAAAAAAAAAAGCAATAAACTGCTTGATGTCGCTACTCATGCCAGGCCAGAATAGGCATTCGCGTGCTCATTGCAGGCAGCCTTTAATGTGAAGAGTATCTTTTCTTTCATGTTTCTTCTTAAGCTTATCGGTATGATCACGCGCTCGCCCTTGAAAATCAAACCATCTTGGACTGCGAGCTCATCCCTATAGCTGTAATAAGGCGTGAGCTGCTCTGGTAGCCTATCTCGTTCACTAGGCCAACCACTGATGATGACACGTTTCAGCATCTGTAGTGCGTCTTCTTTTGCTGTTTCATCGCAAATTTGCTCGAGACACTCATCTCAAATGGGCAAGTGTGAAACCATGGGTTACACAAAAAGCTGGAGAAACTCAGCGGGTGCAGCAGCATCTAAGGAGCGAAGGAGATGGGCGACGTTTCGGGTCGAGACCCTTCTTCAGACTGGTCAGGGATCAGGGAAACGAGAGATATAAACAGTGATGTGGAGAGATAAAGAACAATGAATGAAAGATATGCAAAAATGTATTGGTGATAAAGGAAACAGGCCATTGTAAGCTGTTTGTGGTGTGAAAATGAGAAGCTAGTGCGACGGGGGGGGGGGGGGGGGGGGGGGGGGGGGGAGAGATGGAGAAGGAATGTCAGGGCCCGAGTGCTGAGGGAGAGGTGGGGAGGAGGCAGTCTGGGTTAACAGAATTGAGAAAATTCAATGTTTAAACCCAGAGGACGCAGACTCCCCAAGCGGAATATGAGGTGCTGTTCCTCCAACTTGAGCGGTGTTGCTCACTCTGGCCGTGGAGGAGGCCCAGGACCGAGAGGTCGGATACGGAGTGGGAGGGGGAGTTGAAGTGCTGAGCCACCGGGAGGTCGGGTTGGTTATTGCGGACCGAGCGGAGGTGTTCGGCGAAACGATCGCCCAGCCTCCGCTTGGTCTCACCGATGTAGATCAGCTGGCATCTAGAGCAACGGATGCAGTAGATGAGGTTGGAGGAGGCGCAGGTGAACCTCTGTCGGACTTGGAATGACTGCTTGGGTCCCTGAAAGGAGTGGATGGGGGAGGTGAAGGGACAAGTGTAGCATGTAGCAACAAGTGTGAAACCATGTTTACCTCCTCGAACGCTTGCTCTCTGCTGGGAATGCCGCTAACTGCACGCGACAGTGTATCCGCAAGGTAAATGAGCTTCCCCTGACGGTAGCTGATGTCGAAATGATAGCTCTGTAGGCAGAGTAGCATTCCTTGAAGACGCTTTGGCGTTTTCACTAGCGGCTTCTTTGCTATCATTTCCAGCGGCTTGTGATCGCTGATCACGCTGGTGAATCAGCCAAATGTGTATTGATGGAAACGCTCCATTGCAAATACCACGACGAGCATCTCCTTCTCAATCGAGGCACATCGCGATTCGGTGCCAGTTATTGCTCTGCTCGCATATGCGATGGGACGCCCCTTTTGGAGCAAGGCTGTCCCCAGTCCCTTGTTGCTCGCGTCACACTGAATCGTCAGCTTCTCCTTGAGATTGTAGTACGCTAAGATTGGTGCTTCAGATACCATCTGTCTGATCTTGGACATCGCTGTGTCCTGCTCAGCAGACCACTCCCATGCTATGTCTGGTCTCGTCAGCTGTCTGATGGGCTCCATGGTATCAGACAGGCTGGGTAGAAAAAGGCTCAGGTAGTTGACAAATCCAACTAGCCTCTGCACACCCTGTACATCTGAGGGTGCTGGCATATTGACGACATCTGCGACCTTTTTAGGGTCGGGTTGCAGTCCTGCGCCAGGGATCACATGTCCTAAAAAGGGTATCTCAGTTGCTCTGAAGACAGACTTGTCCTTGTTAAGTTTGATGTGTTGCTGTACACATCGCTGAAGCAACTGCTCGAGCTTCGAGTCGTGGTTGATGTCCGCGTCTTCCATCGCCTCTCCCTTAATAATGTCCTGATAATGTCGTCTGCAACGCAGATCACTCCAGGTAGCCCTTCAAGTGCTTGATGTAATCTTCGCTGGAAGATTTCAGCAGATATACTTAAACTGAATAGCAATTGGCGCCACCGGTAACGCCCGAAAGGTGCGTTGAACGTCGTCAGATTGCACGATTCATCGTCAAGTTTCACCTGCCAGAAAGCTGAGCTCATGTCTAGCTTACTGAAGATCTTCACTTGGTCGAGATCTGGCAAGATGTCCTCAATAACTAGGAGCGGATAGTGTTCTTGCTTCAGCGCTTTGTTTAGTGGTTGTGGATCGATGCACACCCGGAGATCGCCATTCTTTTTCTCCGTGACCACGAGCTGGCTGACCCAACTCGTCGGCTCATGAACTGGTGCGATCACGTAACGCTCTACCATGCGCTCTGGCTCCGTCTTCACCTTCTGCTTTATCGCACGAGGTAAACGTCGTGGCGGTAAGACTGGGTTGCACTTCCTCGTCAATCTGCAGGTGTGCTTCACCAGGCAGCTCTCCTAGTTTATCGCCGAACACCTCTGCATAGTGTTCTTCAGTCTTACCCGCTTTCTCTTTTACAACCGTCGACATGTGTACACAGTGAAAGCTGTCGTCATTTACAGTGATCAAATTCATTCTCTGACTAGCTTTGCTTCCGAGCAGTGGTGTGAAGCCATCACTGACCACAACAAACTCCACAGAATATTTACGGTTTGTCTTGGGGTTGAGCAGCTTAACCCGGCAAACTCCTTCCGCGTCCATCGTAGCCTTATTCCACATCATGAGCATCCTTTGACATGGGGCTAGTGTGTGGTCTATGCCGTGTAAATATCGGCAAGATGTTCACACTCGCTCCGCTGTTCACTTGGAAGTCGACCTGCTTCCCATTGACAAGCACCAATGCGTAGACATCTTTATGCCGCACCGTGTTAATTGTGAGTGTGATACTATCAATGTACTCAGTGCTCGTGTCACTTCCGACCTGGCCGTCTACTTTGTGCACGTTCTTCTTTCTGCACACTTTGGCAAAGTGGTTGCGACTGCCACATGCCCTCCACGTCTGTCCATAGACTGGACATTGCTGTTTGTCCATCACATGCTCCTTGCCTCAATACTTGCACGCTTTCGCTTCTTGATTGTGCTTGCCTTGGCTTAGTCCACTTGCTTTGCTTATGTGGGTATTGCACAGCCCCGCCTCTCTTGCCGCTCTGCGGTCTGATTTTGTGGACTGCAGCAGCAGACCTGCTACTTCCACCGTCAGTGAAAGCTTGGAGATGTGACTCAGCAGTCTCGGCACTCTTGCAGGTGTCGATACATCCGTTGAGAGTGAGCTTCCTTTCCTGCACCAAACGTCTCCTCGTCTGAGAGTCGCTAATGCCCAACACAATCGTATCACGGAGCAAGTTGTCCGTCATGCATTGGCAGAAATGACAGGACTTTGCTAGTGTCCTCAGGCTCGCCAGGAACGATTCAAAGTTCTCACCTGCTTCTTGTTGAAGTTGTATCGCTCATGCGTCTCATTCTTCTCGACAATGGCGTAGCTCTTGAACGCTCTAATTATATCAACCAGTTCTTGGTTCTCCTCGTCGTTGGTGAACACAAAACTGTCGCAAATCTCCAGTCCTGACAGCCAATTGTATGGAGAAACAATGCGGTCTGCTATGCTGGTGTTTGCCTGTCTAGCTGTACGACCACGCTGTAGTTTGCCCACATCCGACGTCATGTTTTCCAACCCTCAACCGTGGTTGACGGTTAATGGGGTCGGTGTTCGTATACCGCTCATGGGAGGCGGACCGGCAGCGTGCTGTGGAGTGTTACCAGTGGCCGTCTGCGTAGGCCGCTGGTCACCCGCCTCCTCGTCCGCACTCGACTCGGCTTGCTGCTGAGCGGCCGTTTGCCCCACCCTTCGGGTAGCCATGTCGTTTTCCGGCAGTTTTAATATTCTCCGTGCCTTAAATGCCGCTCACTCACCAATCCTACGGCGCTTGACAGTTTCACTAATCTTTAGCTGCTAACTCCTGTGCATGCCTCGACTTTATTAAGTCGTTAAAGCCCTTTCCTACTGTACGAATTAAATCAAGAGCTCTCCCGAGTTTCAAAAAAAATTTGATCAAACTCGTGAATGAACGTAGCGGGTACGTCGGAGATCGGGGACATCTCTTAGCGGCTCGTTATGCTAACGGCAGGTACTCGGGAAACGCGGTAAGCTCGGGAAGACTTGTGAAGATTTTTCAACATGTTGCAACATGTTTTGCAACATTTTTTCAACATTTTGAAAAATGTCCACGAGAGCCCAGAGTACCTGCGAGCGGCCATTACCGTAAAACTCCGAGTTCGAATCAGGGCAAACTCAGGAGAACTCTTGAATGAACTCATACAGTGGGACAGGGCTTTTAAAGGCACATTATACATATCATAACACTCATAATTATTACTTGAACAATATCACGTTGCCCCAAATTTTGTTATTTCTGTATACCAAGAAATCAATCCAAAATATTTAATTTGTACATTTTCCAAGGTTAAAAAGAACAAAAATCTTGCATTTGGATGATCCACCAACAGGCCTGTTTTCAGTGGCACTGTCCATGAGGCAAACAGGGACTATGACATTAGTCAATATTCCCCAGTATTAACACGGTGCTCTTTGTAATCATTGAGACAAAATGCTTCACTAATGACACTGCCACACTTCAATTGCCAGGCCAGTGTACGTCGCTTGTTGGTCTAGAACCGATACCTTTCGACAAATATATGACCAGATATAATGGTGCAAATTACTTGCATGGTCCAAGATTAAAATTGCTTACAAATTGGTATCAATATTATACATTCATAACGGGTTCCAACCCTTCATGCTCATTTCACACAGAAAGCTAATAACCAGTGAACAAACCTATCACTTTGTACAGTGTATTATCAAAGGTTAGTATACTAACCCCAGGCGCTAATAGATCTGCATTCTAGCTGTCGGTTTTATTTAGGTAAAAATAAAAAAATTCTCCTCAATAAATAAGACAATTGGTTAGTGCTTACCTATAACTTTCTCGAACACATTTGTCGGCAGCTACGTAGTCGTTCCTGTGTAGGTGAACCAACACTTGTGCAATTGTTTTCTGGAGGAAAAAAAAGTTATATTACGAGCATTCGTGGAATATACACATGAAAAGATTAATGAAGATTAATACGATTAGCACGTCAAGAAGAAAAGGCTTTCTAACGAGCCACTGTAAAGATAATGGGTAAGTTACTCAACTAGAATACAGAGGCCGGGAGACACAAATTCACCGGGACATCGGAGGAGTTTAAATAACAGACACTATGAGCTAAAGGGCCCGTTCCTGTTTAATGCATATTTTGTGTATTTCATTACCTTAAAACATGTTGGGTAATTCTCAATTTCCTTATAAATGTTCTTTTCCTTCTGAAGTGATACTGCAGCTTCATCAAGCCTTAAAAATAAAAGATTGACACATTTAATAACAGCTTTAAACATTAAAAAACTTGACATTAAAAATAATTTTTTGTGATATGGATAATTCAAAACGGAGACATGTCTCCCATAATCCCTGTGCATTGTTTCATTTCCCACTGATATATGAATATGGGGAGAAAGCAGGAACGGAGATCTGATTTTGGATGATCAGCCATGATCATATTGAATGGCTAGCTTGAGGGGCCGAAAGGCCTACTCCTGCACCTATTTTCTATGTTTCTATTATTTTTATGTAACATGGATCACAAAACCTCACCATTGTTCTCTATTTGGCAAAAACATTTCACTTTTGCTCATTTCAAGTAGTGGCCAATCATATTTAACCAAAAGTCATGACAAAGTACACCAGCTTTGATCTGGATATCATCAATCAATGGCTTTTCAAAGTATTACAGCAACATTACCACGAAAATTAATTCAATGTTTGTCAGTTCTCTTTCTGGTCTTCATGGGACTACTTTTACAAATATCACTGAAATAGTAAACTTGGCCATCAAAACAAATGCCTGGATCCAAAAAAAACTCTTAACACAAGTTTATGATCACCTAGATACTTATACATTGTGGAAAGGCCTGTCTTAATGGTTATTTGTCACATATGCAACATGACAGCAAAATTAATTTTGCATATATTACACATTCCATATTTTGGCCCCAATTCCAAAGACCTGCACACTCAATGTACTGGAGCAGTTCCCACAAAACGACATTCCTCTCCTTGCCCAGCCATCTTTGTGTCCCGGGGGCACCTCCTGCAGCCGACCTTGTAGCCGCTGGAAGAATTACACCGGTTCACCCACCTACCGGAGGGTGCTTCTCACATCCGACGTCTCCAGCTCCCTCCCCGTTCCACCACCACAATTTTTTGGGGCAAATTCCGACCACCTTTCTCAGATCCTTTCAAAACCTCTTGCTCCTCACCTTAAACCTGTACCCTGCCGTAGACCCTTGTAAGACAATGTAGGGTTAAACAGATTGAATTTTTGATGAGGCCACACAAGAGGTTGGAGAGGGGAGTGCGGCAGGTGATGTTGATCAAGCACCTGATGAAAATTCATGCAAGGACTCTTACAAAAGGTTCTGAGTAAAATTGTGGCCGACATAAATTTGAGTATCAGTAGAAAGATTTGACTTTGAGACAGAAAGCAAAAAAATAGCGAACAGTTGCTTTTGAAACTGGAAGACAGTTATGGCAGGGGTAAATGCCAAGAATGCCGATCTAAAAAATATTAGTGACATGTGAAAAGTAAAATACACCATTTTTTATAAATTCTCAATTTGTAAATATATTGCACATTACCAAACGAGTCCATGTTATCCAGAAGCCATACTTAGTATCACTTTTTCCTAATCACAAAGGAGGCCATTCAGTCCATCTTCATTTAACCTCCATTTTTCCATCTCCATTTAACTCTGTGCAATCCCATGTATCACCAGACTCCTTCTCCCTCCCAACTTATTGCCCTGCAATCTCTCCACCTATTCTTCTCAGAGTCACATCAACTCTATACTAATTCTCCTGCCACCCACCTCTGCTGGAGGCAACTTGCAACAGGAATCAACCTACCAGCCCATCTTTAGGATGCGGAAGGAAACGGGAGCATCCAATGAAGTTCCACACTATCATAGGGAGATCACACAGACTCCTTGGCTGCATTCTGCTTCCATCTCTTATGTTCCTGCCTTATGTTCCTGTTCTTATTGTCCCATTATCAATCCCTAGGAAGGTGACAGATAGTGATCAACTGGCACTTAGCAATATTCTGATCTCTAATGCTCTGGGTTTTGCCAGCACAGTTCAAACTGTGGCCCTCATCATATCACCAGTCCAAATACAAACACAGGGCCCAAATCCAGAATCACATCCAGGTTCTGACTGCGGCATGGTGGAGTACTTGGTGAAACTCAAAGCTGGTTGGGTCAAAGTTCCTATGCGCCAAAATCACACGAAAGGCAAATTCTCTATTTACGAATTACACTCACCAGTACCAGGAGACGACTGGTTCCCACAAAAAGCAGTTTAGAACTAACCCATTATCTTCAACTAAATTATGCCCACAGTGATAAATTATAGTCATGGCATTCCTTCAAGACAGATACTGACCACCTCTCCTCAACATTGAAAGGCAAGGCAGAAAGCATCTTGAAAGAAACCTATTATCTTCAGCTAGATTATACCCGCAAAGTGATAATTTATATTCACGGCAGAATCGGTCCTTCATGACACATCCTGACCAACTCTCCTCACCATTCATAGGCAAAGCCAAATCTCCCGACATCAAACAGCCTAAGAAGCAACATTGACCAACAAGATTAATACCATAGATAAACAAAATGCTGGAGTAACTCAACGGGTCGGGCAGCACCTCTTCTTCTTCTTCCAAATGGCATGCACAGCCTAAAGTTGTAGGACAACTTGTTCGATTTCATCTTATTCGATTGTGCACACCAGGTTGATTGCATTCAGCGAAACAGGGTGGACCACGTGAAGTTTGCAATCTCCCACCCCCAGCACGTCTCAAGAAAATAGATAGTACACACTTCAGGTTTAGGTCTGAAGAAGGGTCCCAACCCGAAACCTCACCTATCCATTTTCTGCAGAGATGCTGCTTGATCCCACTCAGTTACTGCAGCATTGTGTGTCTATCATTGGTATAAACCAGCATCTCCAGTCTCTTTTTATATTATGTTAATACCATGGCTAGCCAGGAGGGTTAGAAAGGTTCTCCTCCTTGATCCCCAATATTTTGGCAGGTCTGTGATGGAATATTTAAGCCTTGATGGGTAAAAAAAAAAAAATGTAGTAAACACTATATCTAGGACAAAGCAGTCTGCTGGTGAAAACCTATTATCATCAGCAGTCTTTCCCCAAGACAACATCTCCATAGACAATGACAGTGGGTGCACAGGAACTCTCCTTTACTACCAAATAACCAGCAATGACCACAATCATCCCCCCAAACTCTAAGATCATCCTTAAGGTTGCTCTTCCTGACAAGCACATTATATGAAGCCGAACAGGCATTATGGAGAGGAAGCATGTACCGATCATACGAACAAATGAACCATATGCATTTAAAAAAGACGCTTGCCATTGGTACATTCCTATTCATTTCTCACCGAGCCAGTCATTTTCCAACTGTACTGAGAGTACTTTTAACTGCACAAAGCATGACACTTTAACAACAATCCCAAATTCCTCAAGTGGGGTCAAGGAAAGAGCGTTCACGTCGCAGCCCTATTTTCACCAAATTTTTCCAACACCACGCAGAAGAAGTGCAAGACAGACACCATTGTATGCAAATGCCGAGAAGTGTCTGAACACTTTCTAATCTTGTGTGTGGACTCAATAAGAAGAATGCCTCAAGTACAATTAGTGCCTGGCAAGGAAAACTAGTCGGTAATGAGAAAAAAGGTGATATACAGACATGTAATTGTTTACCTATATTAGCCGGCTGCCTAACAGACATTTTTCACAATGTTATCCATCCACTCCTAGAATGTGCAATCATTTACCAAACAACACACACTCATAATAAGATCACACAGGGAATAGATGGGGTAGATGCAGAGTCCAGAGAATGGGAATCAAGAACTAGAGCACATAGGTTTACGGTGAGGAGGGAAAGATTTATTAGGAACCAGAGTACACAGGGTGGTAGGCATATGGAACGAGCCGTCAGAGGCAGGTACAATAACAATATTTTAAAAGGCATATGGACAGGAAAGGTTTAGATGGATATGGGCCAAAAGCAGGCACATGGGACTAGTGTAGGGTGGAATTAGATTCTACAATTAGCTGCATGGTTTAAAAATAAACACAAAATCAAAGAGACAGCACTGAAATAGGCCCTTCAGTCCACAACAACCATTAAGCACTGATGAAAAGATAGCTAATGTTATGGGTAGCTAAGGCTTGCATGGGTCAGCCCAATATACAAAATTAAAACAATGTTTTTTTGAAAAACAGAATGGAAAAGGGAAGAGATGTTTCAAGAACAGAAAGCATCCTTCCCTTTATTAATGGTTATTTTGTGTCTTTAGCGAGGCAAACGGTACATTGGAAAATAATCTCACCTCCGCCCTCTGACAAGCAGCCTGGAAACTTTTCCCATCAATTCAGCAGACTGTCGTAAACGCTCTTCATTCTATCAAACAAAAAATGCAAAGTCAACATAGACTCATCAACCATTTGAAACGTCTTCACTATGTACAGAAGCAAATTCCATTATTAAAAACAATTGCCCATGATAATTCATGGTTATTCTCATGTTCCTAGTGCCATCCCTAACCTTTTTCCAGGGATGCAGCTCTGGTATTATAATGCGAGTGATCACAGTATACTATAATAAGTTCATAAGTTATAGGAGCAGATTCTGTGGCAATAAATTCCACAGATTCACCACCTTCTGACTAAAGAAATCTCTCCTCATCTCCTTTCTAAAAGCACATCCTTTTATTCGGAGGCTATGGCCTCCTGAATTCCTCTGCAGTCCATGACAGTTGACCACACCACCTTTCGCCATGCCGCTTCTCCCATCTCCTACTTTGCATGATGCTCTTCTTTGCATCCACTTTAATTATTTTAACTACTAGGTGTAACGTGTTGTATTTTGAAAGGTCAAATCTCAGTGGAAGCTGCACAGTCCATTGCAAGGTCCTTAACAGCATTGATGTTCAGGGGGATCTTGGGGCCCCAGTCCATAGCTCCCTGAAAGTGACAACACAAGTACAGTGTAAAGAAGGCTTATGGCATGCCCACTTCCATTGGTCGTGACATTGAGCATGCTAGTCACAAAGTTATGATGCAGCTCCATAAGACTTCAGCAGTGTTGTATGCAGCTCTGGTCGTCCCATTACAGGATGTGGTAGCTTTGGAAAAGGTGCAGAGGTTTACCAGAATGCTGCTTTCGTTAGGGAATATTACAGTGCCCTCCAGAATGTTTGGGACAAAGACCTACCATATATTTATTTGCCTCTGTACGCCACAATTTGAGATTTGTAATAGAAAAAAATCACATGTGGTTAAAGCGCACATTGTCAGATTTTAATAAAGGCCATTTTTAAACATTTTAGTTTCACTATGGATAAATCACTGCAGTGTTTATACATAGTCCCCCATTTCAGGGCACCATAATGTTTGGGGCACATGGCTTCACGGGTGTTTGTAATTGCTCAGGTGTGTTTAATTGCCTCCTTAATGCAGGTATAAGAGAGCTCTCAGCACCTTGTCTTTCTTCCAGTCTTTCCATCACCTTTAGAAACATTTATTGCTGTTTAAGGATAAGGAAGACCTCCACAGTTGATGACAGAAGAATTATTTCTATAATAAAGAAAAATCCACAAACACCTATCTGACAGATCAGAAACACTCTTCAGGAGTCAGGTGTGGATTTGTCAATAACCACTGTCCGCAGAAGACTTCATGAACAGAAATACAGAGGCTACGCTGCAAAAATAGGATGGTCAGTTTACAGTTTGCCAAGTACTTAAAAGAGCAACCACAGTTCTGAAAAAGGGTCTTGTGAACAGATGAGACAAAGATTAACTTATATCAGAGTGATGGCAAGAGTAAAGTATGGAGGAGAGAAGGAACTGCCCAAGATCCAAAGCATACCACCTCATCTGTGACACGGTGGTGAGAGTGTTATGGCCTGGGCATGTATGGCTGTTGAAGGTACTGGCTCACTTATCTTCATTGATGATACAACTGCTGATGGTAGTAGCATAATGAATTCTGAAGTGTATAGACACACCCTATCTGCTCAAGTTCACACAAATACCTCAAAACTGATTGGCGCAGTTCATTCTACAGCAAGACAATGATCCCAAACATACTGCTAAAGCAACAAAGGAGCTTTTCAAAGCTAAAAAATTGTCAATTCTTGAGTGGCCAAGTCAATCGCCCAAATCTGAACCCAATTGAGCATGCCTTTTATATGCTGAAGAGAAAACTGAAGGGAACTAGCCCCCAAAACAAGCATAAGTTAAAGATGGCTGCAATACAGGCCTGGCAGAGCATCACCAGAGAAGACACCCAGCAACTGGTGATGTCCATGAATCGCAGACTTCAAGCAGTCATTGCATGCAAAGGATATGCAACAAAATACTAAACATGACTACCTTCATTCACATGACATTGCTGTGTCCCAAACAATATGGTGCCCTGAAATGGTGGGGGAAATATGTATAAACACTGCTGTAATTTCTACATGGTGAAACCAAAATATATAAAAATGGCCTTTGTGATTTTTTTTTTCTATTACAAATCTCAAATTGTGGAGTACAGAGGCAAATAAATAAATGATGGGTCTTTGTCCCAAACATTATGGAGGCACTGTAGCTACAAGACAGGTTGGACAAATGTGGATTGATTTCTCTTCTCACATGCCATGTATTTTATCTAGTTTGGCTAAAGTCAGATTGCTTTGGTTATGTCCAAGATTCCAGAAGAATCAACCTTGGCAAACCCAATAACAATATTGATTGAAAGATACAGCATTAAAACAGGCCCTTTGGCCCATCGAGTCCATGTCAACCTTCAATCGCTTGTTCACACTAGTCCCATGTTATCCCACTTTATGCATCCACTCTTTACACTCAGAAAAATTTATAGATGCCTATTAACAAACAAACCTGTATATCTTTGGGATGTGGGAGGAAACCCGAAGAGACCAATGCAGTCACAGTTTGATTAGTACGGGTGTTAGGGATTAAGGGGAGACGGCAGGAGATTGAGGTTGAGCGGGAAAGATAGATCAACCATGATTGAATGTTGGAGTAGACGATGAGCCAAATGGCCCAATTCCGCTCCTATAACTTATGAACAGAGAAAACTGGCAAACTCCATTCAGACAGTACTCAAGGTCAGGATTTAACCCAGGTCTCTGGTGCCAAGGCAGCAGCTCTAGTAGCCACAGTGCCACCAACCTGATCAGTCTAATTTACTAGAGCGTTTTGACAACAATCGAGTCCCTCAAGAGCTGTTCCTGTGATCTGTGCAAATAATTAGGAGTTATGATTTACTTAAGCAGTGCATGGTTATTCTTTTGCTTATGCTCCAAATAAATTGTTGATAATTTTCTTTCAGCTTATATTATTTAAAAATATACTTAATTATCTATCCTTAATTATTTTTGTTGGGTTTAATGCTAAATACAAAAATACATAACCAGAGCTGGGTTTTAAAAATTAATATAAATAATGAACTTAATTATCCACAACCTACCTCAAATACTGAGGCAGCCCGTTCATAAAGTTCAACAGCTTTTTCCAAGTTTACATTTTCTATTAGCCTGAAAGAAAATTAAAAAAAAACAATTTTCCACTTCATAACTGAAGACTGTCCACAGTAACATATCTCCGTTTAGTCTGTAGATAGTTCTGTGACACTGCTCTTCTATCACTGGGACTGATTTAAATCAGTCGAGAAAAACAATGGAAATTCAGAGATTCAAGAACTAGGTGGGAGGTGACTGCAAGACAAAGAAACGAAACAGGACAAAACTGGAGGTAGAATATACATAATCTGGTGGATAAATTAATTTGGTTTATAGTCATGATGAGGTTTCAAATGGCATTAGAGTCCCATAGCTGTTATTTATTCATTCATTCATTCCTTCATTGGGGTGGAAGATTGCAACCTTCACATGGTCCGCCCTTTTTCGACGAATGCAATCAACCCGGCGTGCAATATCAAATAAGATCAAATAGAACAAGTTGTCCTATAAAATTAGGCTGCGAACGCCATACGCAAGAAGCAGGTTCATCCATTTTTCAGAACTGGGCATCACTGACAAAGCCAACATTTACTGTGCATCCTTCATTGCCCTTGGGAAATGTAGAAACAGGGAATTTTGTGTCTTGGTTTACAATAATTCAGTGATCAGGTAGCATCCCTAGAGAATATAGGTGATGTTTCAGGTCAGGTCTGAAGAAAGGTCATGACCCGAAGCATCACTATTCATGTTCTCCAGGAATGCGACCTGACCGACTGAGTTACTGCAGCATTTTGTCTTTTCTCACCCTTGAGAAGGATGGCAGTGAACCAACCTTTACAGCCAATGCAGTTATTCTGGTGCAAGTACACCCACAATACCAGTACCCAAGAGGACAGATGCCCACAGCCGCAGATGGGGATCAGAAAGCAGTTAGTTGCCTTAGATGATGCCAAGCTCCTTGACAGCTATTGAAACCGCAAGCGTGAATGTGGCCCTGGCATACTATGTGAAAGACAGCACATGCAACAGCAAAATACTCCTTTGATATTCCACTGCAGTCTGGTTAGTTTGTGTCCTGATATGTGGAATGGGCCATGATCCCATAATTTATAACCATTAAGCAGAGAAAGTTAATTTATGGAGAACAAGAATAGAGCAGTATATATGAAATAGGCATTTTATGGGGCTGCAGTGGCGCACCAGTAGAGTTGCTGCCTTACAGCGCCAGAGATCCAGGTTCGATCATGACTACGGGTGCTGTAGGTGCCCCGTTTTATGTTCTCCCTGGGACCATGTGGGTTTTCTCAAGTGCTCCGGTTTCCACCAACATTCCAAAGACGTGCAGGTTTGTAGGTAAATTGTCCCTAAAGTGTAGGATTGAACTAGTGAACAGGTCATCACTGGTCGGCACAGATTCAGTGGAGCGAAGGGCCTGATTCCACACTATCTCCAAAACTAAAACCTATAAAATAAGCTTTTATAAATAACACTGCTGGGTGGCTTTTTACATTGTCTACATTTCTGAGACTACATAGAATTTACATTAAAATATTTATGGAGAAATTCATGCAATGTAAACAATTTGACCGTGGAAAAATTATTGTAAACACAACCCACATTGTGTACGAGAGATAACATTGATATAAAGTATAGACTGCAATGGTGTATATTTCACCTATTGCGGTTCAATCGAGAAACCCAAGGTTGCGATTACAATTATAAAATTAGGAATTGCTTAGTTGATGCAGTTTTAAATTCCTTACTTTCCAGCCCGATCTAGCGCCATGGCAGCAGTGTCAGGGGTTCCGTTCTCCACAAACATCATGCTGGCTTTCTCAATGAAAAAAACTGCTTCAGGCAACTTCTGCATTTCCTATTTAAGAACATATTATACACAGTTTCATTAGGCAAGCTGCAATTAACATAGGATAGGCGATATTTAAATCTCAATGTAACCATGCAAGATCAGTTGGGAATTAATTATGGGATCCAGAGTGCAAAATCACGCATCCATAATTACTTAAATGAAAAAAAGAACCATGTTAACCACATAAATTTCAAATAGTGTTACTTCCCCAATTAAAATAATCATACACAAATTAATCCATATCAAGATGTGTCGAAGGGAACTGCAGATGCTGGAGTAACTCAGCGAGTCAGGCAGCATCTCTGGAGAAAAGGATGGGTAATGTTACAGGTCAGGACCCTTCTTCTGACCCATTTCGGGTTGGGATTCTTCGTCAGACTGAAGAAGCGTCATACCAGCAACATCACCCATCCTTTTTCTCTAGAGATGCTGCTTGACCCGCTGAGTTAATCCATGTCAAAATGTACATTAAAATCATTATAGTAATAACCATAGCTCAAAAAGTGCTATTCCATCTACAATACAGGTCTTCACCAAAATGTCGCCATCATTTTCATAGATACAGTAACATTATTCCATTGGGCAAGTCGAAAGCAACATGCAAATAACAAATAACTTGGAAATCTTACATCACAAAACTGTCATATTATTGGTGGTATCAAGTGAATATTCTTACTACTTTGTTTAAAAATATATGAATTTTACTTGATTTTATTTTAAAGAATCAATTTTTATAATTCAAAATAGCCAAGGGACGAACCTTCAGCATCATTCCAGCCTGTTCAAATGCTCTGTGGAGAAAATGAAATAGATTACAGGCAAGGGATATATAACTGAGTGTAAACGGACTTTATACCAATGAAAGGTGCAATCTAACAAGCTTGCACACTCAGAAAGCTAACCGATTCAGTCCAAGGAAAAATATTGACTACAAAATGAACAATAGCATTAATTGGAGACAGGAGCAAGTAAGAATTGGACCCTCCCAAGCAAAAAAAGTAAAACAGATTGCTGGAGGAACTCGAAGGTAGACACAAAATGCTGGAGTAACTCGGTGGGACAGGCAGCATCTCTGGAGAGAAGGAATGGGTGACATTTCGGGTCGAAACCCTTCTTCAGACAGATGGAGTAGAGGGGAGATAGCTGGAAGAAAGAGGTGAGGGGCCAGAGTTGACAAATAAAAGGGACCTCCAGGTAAAGGGGTTGATTGGCAGATGAAGCCAGGTGGGGGAGGGAAGTGTGGAGGTAATAAGTGGCAAAGACAAAAGAGTGGAATCTGACAAAAGGAAGATGGGGAATGAAATGTAGAACCAGAGGAATGGTAGTAAAGGAACTGGAGGTAGAGGAAAGAGCAGAAGAGGTGTGGATGAACTGATGGAGGAGGAAGGCAGGGGGGTGGGGGATATACAAAATGGTATGCGTTGAGGGCATCTTGGTCGACAAGAAGGGAGAAGCTTAATCTGAAATTGGAGAATTCCATGTTCATGCCAGCTATCCAAGCAGAATAAGGGGTGCTGGTCTTCCAGTTCTGACTGCTTGGGGTAACTGGACCTCCTAGCTTATTAGCAACTTCAATTTCCCTTCCTATTACAACCGGTCTGTCCTCGCCATCCTTCACTGCCAAAGTGAGGCCACATGCAAACTGGAAGAACAACACCTCATGACCCCAGCATGGCCTCCCTTTGAGCTGTAAAGATTCTACGATTGTGACAGAACATAGAGGCTCTACCCCTTATTACAGCCAGTGATCACACAAAAAGTTAGGTGTTAATAACTACCCTCAACATGAAGATAGCACTTAACCAACTGAACCTTCAAGATGTTCTGGTAAAATTGAGGTCAATGGGAATTGGTGAAAAGTCTTTTGACAGGAATCAACCTGAATAAAGAGGAAGACGGCTGAAGATTGGAAGCCAATCACCATAGAAGTTCCTTTCAAAATGATTTGGGCCAAACAATCATAGGATAGTGGCCAAGATAAAAAGGACAGAAGTAATTAGACATTTGCAATTGATTGTGCCGTCTTTAGTTCAATTCACAACGCTTCAGCTGACAAAGCACTTACACACCCCTAGGGAGAGTTCATAGTCAAGTTACTTAAGTATCAGGCAAAGACATGCTGCAACTGGAGAATCCTACCACATCATCTTGACAATCAATGCATTACCATCATTTAATCCCACAACATTAACATACTGGGTAAATGTTCACCATGAACCAGAAGAGGCGCTACAACAGGTATCAGAAATTTGCAAATAAACTATAATCTGACAGACAAATTAGGAATTTAACTAAATTTTATCAATATGCATCATTGAATGCAGCTCCAACACAACTCAAGAACTCAAAGCCATCTAGAACAAGAGGAAACAATAGGGAAATATTTGCTGATGTTGTCAACGACACCTACATACCTTGAGGGAATGGAATCTAGTGTTAATAAAATTATTGACAAATTTAGAGTTTCAAACATAAACATAGAGAAATAATCCTCTCTTTTCAATCATGTATTTTTAACTGCCTAGAAATACAAGCAAAAGACAAAATAATAGATCCGATTGGAAATCATTTGGAAAGTTATCCTGCAACTTCACCGTATACAGCCTGAAGAAGGATATCCATCCAAACCGTTGTTGGTCCATTCCTTCCACAGATGCTGCCTGACAGAGTTCTTCTAGCGCTTTGATTTTTGCTCTAAATTGTATTTATTTATATTCAATTAAAATTCTGGGATACACAGAAAAGACATAGAATTTACTTACTTAGCAGCGTGGAAGAAACTAAAGTGAATAGACAGTTAAGGAAGACTCATAAAAGCAACAAAAACATTACAGATATTCATTTGATCAGGCAGATCTATTTTTCATTTAGTTCTTGACATTACTTGAAATGCAACAATAATTCATTAGCCTCTTAAAAGTTCATATTTATCCATTCATTTTCATGAAATATGATGAAATTTTAGTCTTAAAATGAAAACCCCATTTTATTCATAGCACTTCACAATCATTTTAAAAGCATATTTTCAAATCTGCAACTTATGTCCATTTTGGTGCTGTTCATTCCAACATGTTCTCTTTATGATTCAGATTACCAGCATCTGAAACACATTGCTTCTGGGTGCATCATGTACTCCAATTACTGGGCCAAGAACCCAATCTTCTATTCAGTGCAAAGCCAAACAACTCAACAAAGCATGACAACTCCAACTGAAAAGCCTGACAAAGGTTTAAAGGTTTTTAAAGGTTTTAAACATAAATAAATTGAGCCCCAGCACCCTAAGAACCTCCAAGGATGACAAACTAACAAAAAAAATTGGAACTTTATAAATACAAAATCCAACCTCATAATTAAACTCAAAAAAGTATAATGTAATTTAATTCTGTGAATTAACAGTTGAAACAGTATTTACACAATTCTTTCCCAGTTTTATAAGAAGTGTGAAGACCCAAAGTATCATCTATCCATGCTTTCCAGGGATGCTGCCTGACCCGCTGAGTTACTGCAGCACTTTGTGTCTTGCTTTGTAAGAATATGTGGAAAAGGAGTAGGTCCAATAGCCTCCAAGCCCAATTCAGAATTGAATTAGATCACAGCTGATCTTAGAATTCAACACCATTCTCTCCATATCCCTCTGTTCCCTTAAAGTCCAATGTGCCACACACATCCCTGTTTTGATTACTTTTGGGAGTCAGAGTCATACAGTGGGGAAACAGGGCCTTTGGCTCAACTAGCTCACACCAACCAACATGCCCCACTTACCCTAGTTCCACCTGCCTGCATTTGCCACATATTCCTCTAAACCCATCTTATCTGTACCTACAGTAGTATTTTGTGTAGGAAAGAACTGCAGATGCTGGTTTAAATTGAAGATAGACACAAAATGCAGGAATAACTCAGTGGGACAGGCAGCATCACATTCCTTCTCTCCAGAGATGCTGCATGTCCCGTTGAGTGACTCCAGCATTGTATGTCTATCTCCAGTAGTATATTTACTAGAATGTAGAATTTAAAAACTAAAGATACTTCTTCTCTTCCCCTAGTTCTAGCCTCTCCTTTCAGAAAAAAGCCTCTCATAATCAACCCCTCCAATTACTTTGCAGTGTAAAAGCAGGCCGGCCTTCACAAAAACTCAACTAAGTATGCAGCGAAAAAAAAAAATCCATGATATATCCTCTGACAACTTTAATCTTATCAAATTAAAATAAGCCCGCAGTATGTTAAAGTGTATTGGAAGAAAATAAAAATCAAGAAACCGGTTTCCATGAAGGAGCCGTTCTCAATAGTCCTTAGTAGCCTGAAAAGGATACGCTCTGTTGTTCTGATGTGATTCAGCTTCTCTTAGGTAGGCATCCTTAGCTTGGTCATACTGCTTTGCATTTTTGAATGCGACAGCTACATCAAAACAGATACAAGAGGGAGTTACATGCAAAAAAAGAAAAAGGATTGAATTCGGGGATAAACCACAAAAAATTTTGTCACGCCAACTTAGAAAATTAGATGAGGAAAAAATGATATATAAAATCAGACCTGAACAAGGAGAAATACTAACTTTACCAAAAGATATTAATGACAGATTTCTGCATTACTATCAAAAACTTTATTCAACTAAACTGACGGGTCAACCTGATGGAATGGAAACATTCCTACATGAATGTCATATTAAAGGTTTGGATCAGGAAGGAAGAGACTTGTTAGATGCTGAAATATCAGTAAAAGACATTGAGGAATCAATCAGATCGTTGAAAAATGGAAAAGCTGCTGGCCCCGATGGTCTAAGTGTTGAATTTTCTAAGAAGTTTCACGATTTGATGTCGCCACGTTTACAAACAATATATAAATACGCTTACGAACAAGGAAAGTTACCAGAAACTTTAAAGTCCACAATCACACTCATTCCTAAAGTAGATAAGGATCTGGAAGATCCTGGATCATATAGAGCAATTGCTCTTCTAAATACTGATCAAAAAATATTAACTAAAATCTTATCTCAAAGGTTAAGTTTAGTGATTAATAAATTAATACATCATGATCAAACAGGCTTTATTCCCAAACGTTATTCCACATAACTTGAGACATCTATTCAATATCATATATTCAAAAAGAATTAATGATATTGAATTAGCTGTCATATCCCTTGATGCAGAAAAAGCATTCGACCAGGTTGAATGGCCTTACTTATTTAAGATAATGCAGAAATTTCAACTGGGGGATAGATTTAGTAAATGGGTTAAAATTTTATATTCTAACCCAATACTAACAAATCAAATGTTATCAGCCAAATTTAATCTCTCTAGGGGTTGTAGACAAGGATGTCCGTTATCACCTTTATTATTTGCTCTTGCAATAGAACCAATAGCCGAATGGATTAGATCAGATCCAGAAATATGGATATAATACCAATACCACAATGAATAAAATATCTTTACATGCAGATGATGTCTTCATATATATTACAAAACCGGAGTTTAGTATTCCTAATCTACTTAATGTTATAACTAAATTTGGTACATTTTCAGGATATAGAATTAATTGGAATAAAAGTGAAATTATGCCTATAAATGGAATAAAATCAAATGTACTACAACAATTCCCATTTAAAATAGTTACGGACAGAATTAATGCATCTAAATCTTACAACTCTTTATTCAAATCAAATTACCCCCAATTATTCAAAAAACTAAAAAAGAATATTCTATACTGGAAAACACTACCAATATCAATGATTGGCAGAATAAATGCTATAAAAATGATTTTTTTTACCACAATTATTATATTTATTTCAAGCTATCCCTCTATACCTCCCTAAAACTTTTTTAAATTTTTTTTTATTTTAAATCGATTCTATTGTTAATAGCTTTATTTGGGATTATAAAAGTCACAGAATAAGTAAAAAACATTTATGTAAATCTAAGATAAATGGAGGATTAGCACTACCTAATTTTTAATATTATTTTAGGGCGGTTCAGATTAAGAATATGAATTTTTGGCTGGTAAATATGGATCCAGCTTGGCTAAAGATGGAAACGTAACACTGTTTACCTTTTGATACACGTTCGATTCTCTTTGCTCCAAGGGAAGTACAAAAAAAAAATTATAGGGAAAACCCTATAATTTATAGCAATAGACGTATTTGGAAACAAATAGTTAAGACTCTACATTTGGATAATATGTCGCTTTGTATACCAATTATGAATAATCCTTCATTTAAACCCTCTATATTGGATAAGGGGTTTAGACAATGGAAAAATTTAGGAATTATAAGGATAGAACACCTTTAGAGGAAAGGAAATTTTCTCTCATTTGAAGAGTTAAAAGATATCTATGGATTGCATCCAAATAACTTGTTTAGGTATTTACAAATTAGAGGCTATATATATATATATATATAAATAAATAAAATACTCTTTTGGATACGGAAATCCCAACAACAGAATCATAGCGACAAATATGGGAAAATGAAATAGGCTTATCTATAATGAAAAATACCTGGGAAGAAAGTCTACAACGTATACACTGTTGTTCGTTAAATGCCAGACATACCTTGATACAACTCAAAGTATTACATTATTCAAAAACGAAATTAAATAGAATTTTTCCTAACATCTCCTCTATTTGCGATAAATGCCAGAATTCAGAAGCTAATTTAACGCATAGTTTTGTAACATGTATAAAACTTAATAGTTATTGGACTGATATTTTTAAAATCATTTCTGTAGTTCTTAAATTTAAATTGGATCCCGACCCAAAGCTAATAATATTAGGAGTTTGATTCAAACCTAATATTAACAGTAAATCAAAGAAATGTTCTTGATTACTGTTTGATAATTGGAAAAAATTAATATTAAAATTCTGGGAACATTATCCCCCACAATTAAAATGTGGACAGTGGAAATGTCGGAGACGTTGCATTTGGAGAGAATCAGGTTTGTCCTAATGGACAAATATGAACTTTTTGAACAAATATGGTCTCCATTCACTGACTATTTGAAGGGGTAGCTGAGCTCAGCATTGTCACTCAATAAATACCCGGTTGTAGGATTAGATGAAAAGATCTATTCTGGGATTTGTATACACGTCTCTATAGATATTGTTATGTGAAATTTTACCATTCATTGTTAAGATGTATACTTCATTTTTTAAAATTATATAATTATTATTTTCTTGTATTATTCTTTATATTTATTTTTATTTTTTTATTTTATTTTATTTATTTTTTCTTATATAATCATAATCAATATTATTTAATCACCATCTCCACTGATTATAGATCTATTCTTTCACTTCTTTACTTTCTAAAAAAAATAAAAAATAGAAGCTTATATAAATCATTTCGTAATATTTGTATAATTTTTGAAACAAGTTAAATGTGTTTTTGAAAAACTGTTATATTGTTGGCAATACGCATTGCTTCTAATAAAAATATTTTTTTTAAAAAAGGATGTCGCATTATTCTGACATCTTGTGTACAAGTTAAGCAAAAAATTTTCCCAATTATAACCAAGCATAGTCATACAATTCTGAAGGGGCTGCTTCTGTGCTGCATAACTATTTCATTGTAACATTTTATGTTATGTACGTGTCAATTCCAAAATGGTGGCATCAGGCTGGAAAAGGATTTTAGACTTACTTATTGATGCAGATAGCATGCAACTTTCATTGTAAAAGGATTCGATATATAATATGGCAAAGGATTACGCTTTAGATAAAAATCAACCCAAAACCTCTCAAAATAATGTCAGATATGATAACACTCTTACCCGCCTTTGCATATTCAGATGCTGCACCATCGAAATCAGGTTTCCATTTTAAAAAGCCAGTTTTCAGACTGGAAATAAAACAGGATCAATATTAAGAATTGAAATAATTTACTGTCATAGATATATGTGTTAAATAAAACTTCTCTTGCACATCTCCTTTAAATTTTGTCCATCTCACCTTAAAGCTATGCTCTCTAGTTTCATAGCTACATTTGTATTAGACTGAAGTGGCCTTGGAGGTAAAAAACAATACTGCACCTACTTTGAAATATGTTATCGGTCTGAATTTGCAAAAGGCGATAAATTCTAAATTTACAGATGACGCCAAACATATAACAATAAATTTTAATTCAATTCAATCTTTAATTGTGCAGTGTACAATACAGAGACAATGAAATGCAGTTGGTATCTCCGAAGGGCAAACTTACGAATAAACAAGTAATTGCGCAGTAGTACGAGTATATACATCTAAACATATACAGTGGTATCCATGCAATTTTCTGGTGATTGGATAGTCCGGGGGGGGGGGGGGGGGGGGGGGAGGGGAGGGGTGGAGACAGGCAGTCATTGAGGTGCAGCTTTGAGAAGTGTGACAGCCGCAGGGAAGCTGTTCTTGAGTCTGCTGGTACGGCAGCGGAGGGACCTGTAACGTCTCCCGGATGGGAGAAGGGTAAACAGTCTATGGTTGGGGTGTGAGCTGTCCCTAGCGATGCTGTGCGCCCTGCGCAGGCAACGTTTACTATGGACAGACTCAATGAAGGGGAGTGAGGATCCTGTGATGCATTGGGCAATCTTCACCACCCTCTGCAGAGCTTTCCGGTCAGTGACAGAGCAGTTACCATATCATACTGTGATGTAGTTGGTAAGGATGCTCTCGATGGTGCAGCGGTAGAAGTTCACCAGAATCTGGGGAGACAGGTGGACCTTCTTAAGTCTCCCCAGGAAGAAGAGATGCTGGTGAGCCTTCTTGATCAGCAAGGATATGTTGTGGGTCCAGGAGAGGTCATCGGAGATGTTGACCCCCAGGAACCTGAAGCTGGAGACACGTTCCACCTCCGTCCTGTTGATATGGATGGGGTTGTGCGTGCAGCCTCTCGATCTCCTGAAGTCCACAATGAGCTCCTTGGTCTTCTTGGAGTTGAGGACCAGGTTATTGTCTGCACACCATGCTGATAGGAGCCGAATCTCCTCCCTATAGGACGACTCATCGTTGTCGCTGATGAGGCCAATCACCGTCGTGTCATCTGCATACTTGATGATGGTTTTGGTACCACGTACAGGTATGCAGTCATAGGTGAAGAGGGAGTAGAGGAGGGGGCTCAGCACGCAGCCCTGGGGTACGCCAGTGTTCAAGTGAGAGTAGAAGAGGAGTGGTTATCCAACCTAACAGACTGTGGTCTGTTGGTTAGAAAGTCCAGTAACCAATTGCAGAGGGAGGGGTTGATGCCCAGGTCATCGAGTTTGGCGATCAATTTAGAGGGGATAATGGTGTTGAATGCTGAGCTGTAGTCGATGAACAGTATTCTCACATAAGTGTTTCTGTTGTCGAGGTGGGAGAGGGCGGAGTGGAGTGCCGTTGAGATGGCATCCTCCGTGCTCCTGTTCTTGCGGTATGCAAACTGGTAGGGGTCCAGAGTGGGAGTTAGGCAGCATTTGAGGTGTGCCGTGACCAGCCTTTCAAAGCACTTGGCGATGATAGGGGTGAGTGCAACTGGGCGGAAGTCGTTGAGGCTCGCTGCAGTGGAGTTTTTTGGTACTGGCACGATGGAGGTAGTTTTAAGGCACGTGGGGACAACTGCCTGGGCAAGTGACAGGTTGAAGATGTCAGTCCAGACGTCCGTCAGCTGTGCAGCACAGGTCCTGAGGTGCACTTAACTTAAAAATAAGTTAAGAAGAATGGGGAAAAGCATTATGAATGAAATAGTTCAATTTTAAAGAATTTTTTTTTTAAACTGGGGAATCTTGTAATTTGGGTAGGTTGGAAGAATTTCCAAGATAGCTTGTCACCCTGGCCATTCCCCTTTCTCTCATCTACCTTCCAAGAGAAGGTGCAAGAGCTTGAAAGCTCAGACATCCAGACCTGGAAACAGTATCTTCCCCACTGCTATCAGAATCCTGAGCAGATCACCTTTTTCACACTCTCTTCCCAGAGGTACTGCCATGTACTGCTAATTATAGGTAGGAAAGAACTGCAGATGCTGGTCTAAATCGAAGATTCAGCTGGCAGTCTGAAGAACAGTCTCGACCCAAAACGTCATCCATTCCTTCTCTCCAGAGATGCTGCCAGACCCACTGAGTTACTCCACCTGTTATTTATACCTCATTTAGTTAATTCTATTATATTTCAATAATGTATATGCACTACTTCAGATGGCACTGCAATCCTCTCACCATTCTTATCCATCATTGTATTTATTGCTGCATTAATGCTGTTTTCTCTGTGAACAAGGCATTTCATTACAGCCAGGTGCATATGTCCAATAAACTAACCTAATCAAGAAGTAATCATGTACATGGAGATAAACACATGTTATGTGAAAGGTAAAACACATGGCAAATGAAATATTACTTGAAAGAATCTGAGGGCATGCACCTTGGTTGAAAAATAAAATGTTGCTTTTAAATATTGACAAATGGGACAGCTTGTTGTTCAAAGGGACCCATGTATCTTTGTACATTAATTAGTTGAGGTTAACATGCTCAGTAGGAGGCTTTTGAATAGACTCTGGGATATACAAGGAATGGAGGGGTATGGATCATGTGTAGGCAAATGAGATGAGTTTATGTAGACACAAAGAACTGCATTTGCTGGTTACAACAAACGACGCACAATGCTGAGAGACATGGATAGGGTAGAAAATGGCAGCAGATACGATAGTGGCACTTACGACTTTTGGATAGGCACATGGGGTATGGAGAGAATGGAAGGATTATGTGCAGGCAGATAAGAGTTAGTCATGGCATCATGATCAGCACAGGCAATGTGGGCAGAAGGGCCTGATCCTGTGCTGTTCCATGTTCTATCAAGTGTCTTCTCAAACTCCATTATGGTATTAAGATAATATTTTTAATTTGAAGGGAACCATATCTGGTCATTACTGCAATTGAGTGCATCTCAAGGGACATGTAGAAAGTGAGGGCTGTGAGTACGTGGAACGAGTTGCCAGAGGAGGTACCCGAGGCAGGTACTACAACAATATTGAAAAGATGTATAGGAAGGAACTGCAGATAAAGCACGCCGCAGGATGTTCCTGTTCTCGATTACCTGGCACCATTCGCAACACAGTCCAAAGCTGGGGCTCTCATCCAAAAGCGCGCCCAACACCACCCTTTATGGCAGTTCTTATCAGAGCAGACCGTGCCACTGCCCTCTCCCCGAGACAATCATATGCCTCCTTGTCTGCAATGTTTCTGCGCTACTAGCAGCAGGGGGCACAGGTGGTCCACCCAATCATTGCTGTTGTTTTTTTGGTCACGAATGCCATGCTTTCCCATAGAATGGCCCGAGAAAGGCCACACTCCCAGACAAAGTGCACAACTGCAAGGTCGATTCTAGGGGATAATGCATCTGCATCTTGATTTCCAGGGCTATGGAATGCACTGCTCCTAATTTAGCTGATAACTCCATTTCACATTTTAGCTGAAATTCGCTGTTTAACCCGTACACTACAATGGGTAGGAACGGCTTAGAAGGATATGGGCCAATTACAGGCAGGTGGGACTAGTGTAGATGGAGCAACTTGGTCAGTATGGGGCGAAGTGACTGGTTTCGCAAATGCCTCTTTCCTCCTTTCCAATCAATGGAGACAGTGCAGGTAGGAACCAACCAGCTGGGCTGTAAAGGCTCATGGGAGCTGTAGTGCATTAGCAGCCCCTCAGGACATTGTGTGTGGAAGGAACTGCAGATGCTGGTTTACACTGAAGATAGCTGCAAAATGGTGGAGTAACTCAGCAGAACAGGCAGTATCTCTGGAGAAAGGAAATGGGTGACATTTCAGGTCGAGAACTTCAGAGGCAGGGAAGAAGGAAACTGGAGAGATGGTAGGGCAGGGTGTAAAAACGACAGATCATAGCAGACAATGATTAAAGAAATGTATAATGGTTCATTGTTGGTTGAGGGCAAGGTGACAACGAGGCATACAATCAGTAAAATGAATCAGAAGGACAGTGTTGAGGAACAGCACCTCATACTTCACCTGAATAGCTAACAACTCAGTGGTATGAATAATGATTTCTCTAACTTCAAGAAATCCTTGCATTCCCTCTCTGTCCACCCCTCCCCACCCAAGTTCTCCGACTAGTTTCACTGTCCTTCTGATTAATTTTACTGCTTGTATGCCTTTTGTCACCTTCCCCTCAGCCAACAATGAACCATTCTACATGTGCAAGAAGGAATTGCCAATGCTGATTGACACCCAAGAAAGATAGACACAAAAAGCTGGAGTAACTCAGCGGGACAGACAACATCTCTGGAGAGAAGGAATGGGTGACAGTTCAGCATCAGTCTGTGGAAGGGTTTCAACCTGAAACGTCCCCCATTCCTTCTCTCCACATGTGCTGCCTGTCCCGCTGAGTTACTCTAGAATTTTGCGATTATCTACAATGAACCATTCTACATTTCCTTATCAGCGTCTACTCTGATCTGTCATTTTCTCCAATTTCAAGTAGTCCTTGCTTTCTCCCTCCTTCCCCTCCCCAGCAACCCACTGTCTCCGCCTCTTCCTTTCTTCTTCCCTCTCCCACATCAATCTGAAGAAAGGTCTCAACCCGAAACATCACCTATTTCCTTCACTCCATAGATGCTGCCTCACCGGCTGAGTTTCTCCAGCATTTTTGTCTACCTGTCATTTTCACATCATACTTTTCCCATATCTCTCGTTTTCCTCCCCCTTGAGTCTGAGGAAGGGTGTCGACCTGAAACGTCCCCTATTCCGTCTCTCCACAGACGCTGCCTGTCCCTCTGAGTTACCCCAGCATGTTGGCCCCAGGACATTGACAGTCTGAAGAAGGGTTTCGGCCCGAAACGTTGCCTATCTCCTTCGCTCCATAGATGCTGCTGCACCCGCTGAGTTTCTCCAGCACTTTTGTCTACCTTCGATGTTCCAGCACCTGCAGTCCTTCCTTGAACACATTGACAGCCGGCTCGGACTACAACTCCCAGCAGGCTCCACGCCCGCAGAGGGGCGTCAGGCGGCGTCAGGCGGCGTCCACCCGGGTCTCCGGGCGCTTCAACCCCCCACTCCCGCTCGGCCGCTCGGCCGGGGGAACGGTGATCACCCACTCCACCCCACCAAACCAAACCAAATCCACTCCCTCACCATTTCTCGGCGGCCGCTATGTGTTCCAGCGCCTCGTTTATCTTTTGAGCCATCGGTTTCTTTCCCCCGTGGGACTCGACAGCCGACAAAATGGCGGGCGGGCGGGCGTGCGGACTCGACACCGCGATCCCCCTCGTTACCGGCCGCTCGTCCTTCACGGCGTTGCCGGGGCCGCCGCGCACTTACTTCAGCTTCAGCCACCGGCCGCAGGTAAATAAATAATCAATAACGGCCGGGCGCGCGTGCGCAGTAAGCGACTGCGCGGCCGGGCCCAAGAAGATGCGCATGCGCACACAGGCCCCGCCTCCTGACTGCGCATTCGCGCTGGAGAAGAGGTGACGTAGGCCGTGTCCACGCCTCTGCTGGGATTGTCTCGCCGGTCAGTCACTTGGGGCAGGTAATGCAATTAGTACGTTGCTGTATCTTTGGTCCTGCCTGCTCAGTTTACAGCAGGGCGGTGACTGCAGCAAAGGTACCTTGCAGTTTAATGATAGCTTACAGCAGTGCTGTGATTGCAGCAAAGGTACCATGCAGTTCAATGATAATTTACAGCAGGGCAGTTATTGCAGCAAAGATACATTGGAATTTAATGGATTAATTACACTTTATTGTAACATACATGTAGATACAGTGAAATTCTTGGTCCCACTTACTTTCAGTGTGAAGAAGGGTCTCGACCCGAAACATCACCTATTCCTTTTCTGCAGAGATGCAGACAGGCCCGCTGAGTTACTCCAGCTTTTTACGTCTATCTTCAGTTTAAACCAACATCTGCAGTTATTTCCTACACAGTGAAATTCTTTGTTTTGTGTGCAATTCAGTAAAATCAAACTATGCATAAGCACAATAATACACAGGCCCGTACGAAGCTTTTCAAAAAGTGGGGGTGGCATGACAGGATTACAAAACTTTAATGTGAAGTAATGTACCTCGCGGCCGGGGTTTTAGATGATCTCTGTTGCACTCTGAGCCTTATTTGGGAGCATTTTTGCACCAAATTTATGACCAATATTTCAGAAATAATTTTAGTAGAGTCAAGATTAATAATTGCAGAGCTGCCAAGTTTCACCGAGCATTTCCGTATTTTGATGGCTAAAAATAAGTATTTTATTGGGGAAATCGGTATTTCTCACTTAAATGCAATGGAGCGTACTACACAGAAACTGGACCTTTGAAAATCAGTGTTTTGCATGCAACGTCATGTATTCTCAAATATCATTATGGAATACTGAAAATCAGTACTACTGAATTGTGAAACCATTTTTGAAATGTGAATTTATAATTCTTGATTTTTATCACATAACACAAAAAAATTTAATAATATACATAAATATTGCAATTCATCATACAGTTTACCAAACATGATGGCATGATGCTGCATAATCATTCAGGTGCTCCTGGATGTATATTGCCATTTACCTCTACTACTAATGCCCTTCGAGCCTGGCAATGCTGGCTCGAAGGGCCGAATGGCCTACTCCTGCATCTATTTTCTATGATTCTATGAAAGGCATTCGTTGGCCTTAGCCTGTATGCCATTCCTGCTTCCACGAATATAGCACACCAGACCAGTTTATCAGGCGTGGCAGTCCTCAGTTTGTTAATGCTGTCAAAGCATGTGTCATTCCGCAGTACACTGATGTAGGTGGCCCTACTTCAACCTCTTCTTGCAGTGCCACATTTGGTCTCCCGAAGTGTGACTTTATCTTTAATGGCAGTCCTCAGTTCGTTAACGCTGTCCAAGGCCTGTGTCATTCCGCAGCTAGTACATTTATGTGGGTAGCCTGTCTTCTACCACTTCTCGCAGTGCCCCATTTGGGCTCCCAAAGTGTGAGGGGATTAGCAGACAGAGGGTTCCTCTCACAGACTTTGACAGACACTCGTGGCAAGCCTGCATATATTGCCATTTAGCCAGAATTCATGTTTTCCAGTTCCATTTTCCAAGAATGTAACTGCGCAAACCTAGTCACGACTTTGTCCAAGTTATGGGCAAAGTCATAATGAATGTGGATTGAGGTGACTGCAGACAGGTGATTGCATGGAAGTCCTGGTTTTTGCTTCTTCGTGGATGTGAAAACGTGTTTGTCCACGTTGGCTGGATCAAAGTAAGATGCCGAGCGAGATCGCGCCCACTGCAAGCATGCCGCCCGAGGCAAGCATCTCTCTGCTGCTCAGGCTCATGACCAAAGGTTCCAGCTACCTCCGCAGTCAAATGGAGGGCGACAGGTGAGGTCGGCAGAGTGCTGTGGAGAGACTGGCAGTCGACAAGGCCAAGTACTTGAAGAGCCAGACGGCGAGGGGTGCGAAGTGGAGCCCAATGGTTTGGGCAGCTCTGCCCTCGAGGAAGGCAGCAGCAGCGGCTGTGGTGCCAGCAGCAACATGAAGACTTGCCTGGCTTCCGGCAGCCCCCTGCAGAGCGGGCAGTTGGGGCTCCCGCCTGACGTTGTGCGTCGCTGCAGCTCCAAGAGGCAGCTCAGGCCCGACTCGCTGGTCATGTACCGGCAGAAGTGCTAGTTCATGCAGGGTGCAGCGGCTACCAGCAACGCCCGCAGTTTCAAGGGCACTGGCAGCCTAGTCCGGCGGCTGCTGCCTGGCTCTAGCGGCCGCGGCGATAAGCAGCAGGGGCTGGCAATGGGAGCAGCGCCAGTCAACACACCAGCAGCATCCCAGGGTGCACAAGTAACCACGCCAGCAGCTCCACGAGAATCAGCGACAGGTCATCCCAAAGAGACGCTCAAGTGGCAGGTTGATGAGTGTGGATTACGGCACTCGAACTCCGACATCAGCTGCCACTTCTCCCGAGCCTGCTCGGGCTTGGACAGTTTCTTCGAGCACTGCGGACTCGAGCCCGAGATGATCGAGAACCTGGCCAGGGAGACGTTTGCCGCCTTCAAAAGCCTTGCCCTCAAGTTTCGCAGAGTGAAAGACCTGTCCCACTTGGGTGACATTTGCGGCAACAGCCTGAAAAGAGGTTGTTGCGACGTGGTCGGGTCGTGACGCGGCGTGATGCGTAGTGACGCATGGTGACTCCCTGTCGCCCCTGGATTTTGGAATATTCAACTGAAATATCTCCTGACTAAATTTGTGTTGTATATGACCAACTGTAGAAATAAAACCTGGGTAAATACAACGTATAGTTGTGAATGTTGCTCAATAAATAACTACAGTACTGATACTCCATATTAAGAGCATTGATTTGCTGTTTAAATGAATTTCGTAATAACGTGTCAACGGTAGCAGTGACAATCGAACACTGCGGGTTTAATGTTTCACGTGTTCACAATTTAATTAATCCATCTTTATGGATTAAATCAAATAATGACGTTGGGAATTAAAACACTCTTGATTGCATTCCGTTATCAAACATAGTCGATGTTCGCTCTGAAGACATTTCCAGTGCAGTACGGTGGGGGGGGGAGGTAGGTGAATCAGAGTAGGATGAATTAATGGCGGGGGGTTAAGAAAGCAATCGGTACGGAATGGATGGATCGGTACATGACCGGGGAATTAGTGCGTGTCGGTTGGAGTAGGTAAAATTGTGAGGGGAGAGTGCGGGGGATTTCAGTGGCGATCTGTACGGGATGAATGGGGGGGCGGGGAAATCAGTACAGGATGGATGGGGCGGATCAGTGCAGGATGAATGGGAGGCCAGTACAGGATGGATGGGGGATCAGTGCAGGATGAATGGGGGGCCAGTACAGGATGGATGGGGGATCAGTGCAGGATGAATGGAGGGAACAGTACAGGATGAATGGGGGGTTCAGAACAGGATGGATGGGGGGGGCAGTACAGGATGAATGGGGGGGGGGGGAAATCAGAACAGGATGGATGGGGGGGACAGTACAGGATGGGGGAATCAGTGCAGGATGGAAGGGGGTACAGTGCAGGATGGGGGGACATTAGAGGATGGGGGGACAGTACATGATGAATGGGGGGGATCAGAACAGAATGGATGGGGAGACAGTACAGGATGGGGGAATCAGTGCAGGATGGAAGGGGGAATCAGTACAGGGCGAATGGGGGGGGCAGTACAGGATGGGGGGGGGGGGTCAGTGCAGGATCAATGGGGGGTATCAGTACAGGATTAATGGGGAGATCAGTGCAGGATGAATGGGTAGATCAGTGCAGGATGAATGTGTAGCTCAGTGCAGGATGAATGGGATGATCATTACAAGATGGATGGGGGGGTCAGTGCAGGATAAATGGAGGGGGAACAGTACCGGATGGATTGGGAGAACAGTGCAGGACATATGGAGGGGGGGTCAGTACAGGATGAATGGGGGAAGCAGTGCAGGATGGATGGGAAAGGGGGCCAGTGCAGGATGAATTGGGGGACTAGTGTAGGATGGATGGGGAACGGCAGGAGAATCAATGTAAGGTGGATAGGGAGATCAGTGCAGAATGAATAGATGGGGGGGTGGGGGGGAGGGGAGTCGATAGGGCGGGGAGCACAGGGGATGTTTGTGAGGACTGAATAGAGGCGGGAATGGGGATCAGCGGGTCAGGCAGCATCTCTGGAGAAAAGGAATAAGTGATGTGAGAAGAGGTGTCCCAGGATAAGGTGGGTGGAGGGGGGTGCGTACAAGAGTGAGAGAGAGGGGAAGGGGCAGAGGTGGTGGGGAGGAAGGAAGGTCAGCGCTCCTCGGACAACACCGTCATCATCGCCCCACTGCCTTGGACGTCCCTGTCCACCACTAAGTGCCGCCGCCAAAGGGGGAGGCAGTTGGAAACTCTTCGCCACCTCTTCCCCTCCCCGACATTCGCTACAACCCTCGTTCACCCCGCACTACAGCCTTCGCCGCCACCGAAAGCGAGGGCCCGCGGCGGGGAGGGGACCGGCTGGGGGGCAACAGGGACGGGGGAGGGGGGGGTGGTGTGGTTCCGGCCGAAGCGGCGCCTGGTGTCGGGTCGCGGCCGCTGCCAGCACTGTTCAGAGTCAGTCCTTCCCGCTTCCCGTCCAGCGACGGGGGAACGGTCTCCCAGACCACCCGCCGGCAGCAGACCCGCTCCATGGCCACCAGGTTGGCCAGCGGCGAGACTCCGATGCTGCGGATTGAGGCGATGCACTGTGCTGGGAGACACCGCGGCGCCGCGCACAGAGAAACGGGCACCTCTTTTTTTCCCCAAATCATCCTGCAGGTTGGATTGGACCATTCGCGGGTAGTTTAACACCCCCGATAAAAAACAAACAGATTCCCCCCTCCCGCAACGCAACGCAATTTTTTTTTCTCTGTATTTGTTTTTTTTCTGGAAAAAAGGGGGGGGTGCGACCGCACCCAACACACCCCCCCTTCGGACGGCCATGATACATGTATGAAAATGCAATCATTGTAGGGCGGCTCAGTGCGCAGCGGTAGAATTGCTACCATAATTACAGAGCCGGAGACCGGGGTTTGATCGTGAGTACGGGTGCTGTCTGAACGGAGTTCTTACGTTCTCCCTGTGACCGCGTGAGTTTTCTCCCTGTGCTTTGGCTTCCTTCCAGACCCTAAACACATACAGATTTAGAAACATAGATTGTTTGAAGGTTAATTGGCTTCAGTAAAATCATAAACTTGTCCCTAGTGTGTAGGATATGGAGTGATGGTATGGAGTGTATGGAGTGCTCATTGGCCGGCACGGTCTCGGTGGACTGAAGGGCCTGTTTCCACGCTGTATCTCTGAGATAAACTAAAGTAGTGTAGGAATTGGAGATTTTACTGAGGCAGTACCCAAAAAGGGATATGGCAAAACGCTCCTCTTTTTGAAAATGTTTATATCTTGTCTGGATGACGGTATATTTATCTAAAATGCATTTATTGTTTAAGGAAACAATGACTCCAGATAGAAATTAGAAAAGCGCAGTGGAGGTACAGGAACTGCAAACGCTGGAATCGTGAGTACAACATTAGAGTAACTCTTTTTCAGACTGAAGAATGTTCCCAACCGTAAAGGTCACCTGTCCATTCCCTCCACATATGTTGCCTGACCCACTGAATTATTCCAGCACTTTAGTGTTTCACTTATAGGGAGGTTGCACGCAGTCGAGGTCACGACACATGACCCGTACTGTTGCCATGCAATGCCAACTGGAGTACACGCGGTGAACTGCAGGTAAGCATTTACTATGGCTGCCAGCACAGCGGGCCCTTAAGTTCTTCTAGCCCACCACCTGGACTGGTTGCACACCCGCGGACCCCAGGTCGTCTATCCCCGCGGCCAGGGGTGGGAGGAGGAGGAGGGGGTCGGTGGGAGGTTGGGGGGGGGGGGGGAAGAGGTCGGGGTGCCGATGCAGTGCGGTCAGTGACACTGGGTGGGCGGAGGGAGCAGACTGTCCCCAACTCTGCTGCAGCTGACGTTGCCTGGAGCCACGGCCCCGCTCCGACCCTGGCCCCGCTCAGCCTTGCCCCACTCCGACCTCGGCCCTGGCCCCGCTCCATCCCGGCCCCGCTCCACCTCGGTCCTGGCCCCGCGCTGCCGACCCACAGCCTCATGACAGTCCGGCCCATAGAGGGAGACGGGGTGGAGGGCAGCTGTTGCCGGACAGCGCTGACCCGGGGGGGAGAGTGGGGGCTGTCCCGAGGAATGTGCTCCTTCAGCTGCTTGCACCTTGGTGCTCGGGTTCAGAGCAAACCTTCCCGCTTTCAATGACAGCACCCACAAATATAGCACAAAAAATTACAATTTTGGCTGTTTTTAACAGGTAAGAAGGTACGCATTTCATGTGCTAACGGTGTATGCCGGAGGCTGCCATGTCCTCCACATGGATTGAGCTGCTCCGTGCGTCACGTCCTTTGACCCGATGACCTTACGTGCAACCCCCCCGATAGAACAGTACGGCAATGTCCGTGCCGAACATGATGCCAAGATTAAACTAATCTCCCTGCCTGCACATGACATATATCCCTCCATTCCCTGCAAAGCAATAAAAAATAATTAAGACAACTAGAATAAAAACCTGAAAATATTAAGAGGGAAAAAAGTGATAAAATTTCATTAATGGCCAGAATTTTCAAACCCATTAATTAAATCCTAAACATTCACTCCCACTATCATTAACTGTGGATTCCAGCTATTCTGTGTAAAATCTGAGCATCGTCCAGTGAATCCACCAGCTAGGAACTAGACTGTGACTTTCACCCACCAATATAAATATCACAGTACTTCCAAAAGAAGCATCCAAACTCCACATTTTAGTTGCCGAATTTAGTTTTCAAAGTACTCTTTTTTAAAAAACTGGGCATACCAATGTAACTTGATGACACATAGTACTATTTAATTAATAATTTTACATGAATAAAGCAGTACATTAAGTAAAAGTAATGGAAATTACTTTCTAGATAATTGATAAAATGATTACTTTAATTCTCATATTAAAGTATAGTTTTGGGGGTGTTATGAGAGGTCACCTAAAATTGGAGGATTCAATGTTCATAGTTCAAGTTCAAGTTAAAGTGAGTTTATTGTCATGTGTCCCTGATAGGACAATGAAATTTTTGCTTTGCTTCAGCACAACAGAACATAGTAGGCATTGACTACAAAAACAGATCAGTGTGTTCATATACCATTATATAAATATATACACACATGAATAAATAAACTGATAAAGTGCAAATAACAGATAATGGGTTATTAATGTTCAGAGTTTTGTCTGAGCCAGGTTTAATAGCCTGATGGATGTGGGGAAGTAGCTATTCCTGAACCTGGTCGTTGCAGTCTTCAGGCTCCTGTACCTTCTACCTGAAGGTAGCAGGGAGATGAGTGTGTGGCCAGGATGGTGTGGGTCTTTGATGATACTGCCAGCCTTTTTGAGGCAGCGACTGCGGTAAATCACCTCAATGGAAGGAAGGTCAGAGCCGATGATGGACTGGGCAGTGCTTACTACTTTTTATAGTCTTTTCCTCTCCAGGGCGCTCAAGTTGCCGAACCAAGCCACGGTGCAACCGGTCAGCAAGCTCTCTACTGTGCACCTGTAGAAGTTAGAGAGAGTCCTCCTTGACAAACCGACTCTCCGTAATCTTCTCAGGAAGTAGAGGCGCTGATGAGCTTTCTTGATAATTGCATCAGTGTTCTCGGACCAGGAAAGATCTTCAGAGATGTGCACGCCCAGGAATTTGAAGCTCTTGACCCTTTCACCATCGACCCGTTGATATAAACGGAACTGTGGGTCCCCATCCTACTCCTTCCAAAGTCCACATTCAGTTCCTTGGTTTTGCTGGTGTTGAGGGCCAGGTTATTGTGCTGGCACCATATGGACAGTTGCTCGATCTCTCTTCTGTACTCCGACTCATCCCCATCAGTGATACGTCCCACAACAGCGGTGTCGTCAGCGAACTTGATGATGGAGTTCGCACTGTGACCGGCTACTGTGACCGGATACGCAGTCATGAGTATAGAGAGAGTACAACAGGGGGCTGAGCACGCAGCTTTGAGGTGCTCGCGTGCTGATTGTTATCGAGTCTGACACATTTCCACCAATACGAACAGACTGTGGTCTGTGAATGAGGAAGTCGAGGATCCAATTGCAGAGGGATGCGCAGAGACCCAGTTCTGCGAGTTTGGTAACCAGTTTGGAAGGGATGATTGTGTTAAATGCCGAGCTGTAATCGATGAATAACAGCCTGACATATGAGTTTTTGTTGTCCAAGTTGTCCAGAGCAGAGTGGAGAGCCAGCGAGATCGCATCCACCGTTGATCTGTTGTGGCGGTAAGCGAACTGCAGTGGGTCCAGGTTTTTGTTGAGGTAGGAGTTGATTTGCGCCATGATCAGCCTCTCGAAGCTGATCATGGCATTAGTGCCACAGGTCGATAGTCACTACCATTGGGTTATGGGTTACCTAGGGTCAAGGAAAGATTGATCATGTCGCAGCCCTGTTTCCACCAATCTTTCCACCACCACGCACAAGAAGCACAAGACAGACACCATTGTTTGCAGATGCCGAGAAGTGTGTTCAGCTCTGGCTGAGCAACTTCTAATCTTGTGTGTGGACTCGATAAGAAGAAGATTCGGTTTCCAAAGCCTCTGTACTCACTTTGCAATTGAATCCTTGACTTCCTTAACGGCGGAACTCAATCAGTGCAAGTCGGTGAGAACATCTCCTTACCGACAATTAACACAGATGCAATTTAAGGCTGTGTGCTTTTGTCCCCTGGTCAACTCTCTTTACACACATGCCTGTGTGGCAACACACAGTTGCAAAGCCTTCTACAGAGTCACTAACTGCAACTGTTGTTCAATGAGTCATGGCTGGTAATGAGGCAGTATACAGAAAAGAGATAGAACAGCTGGTGGAGTGGAGCTGGAATAACAATCTCTTGCTCAATGACAATGAAACCAAGGAACTAACCCTTCAGAAAGGAGAACCCAGGAGATCATGGATCAGTTTTCATCAGTGGGCATTATTATCTCCAACTAGACTAAGTGGGACCCGTTGGGTTCCAGCATCACGGGAGGGTTGGTCTCCCAACACAATATTCCACCAATTCCAATATTGGTGGGGGGGGGGGCTTTCTGGAGCGCTAGAATTGGTGTTGGGGGCCGATGGGACAGGTTTCCTGAGGGCTAGTATGGACATTGTGGGCCAAATGGATTCTTGGGATGGTGGCTCAGTCACTCAAGCCTGTTGTGCTGGCAGCTCACTCACTCACGGCTGGTGGGCTGGCAATTGACTCATGGCTATTCCTTGAAATTCCATTTCAAGCAGGGTGCAAGGCCACCAAATTCAAGTGCAGTTTCTTACCACTTCAAGCAGGGTGCAAGGCCACCAAATTCAAGTGCAGTTTCATACCATTTCAAGCAGGATGCAAGGCCACTAAAGACAGCGAGTCGTGACCTCTCCCTCCCCCATCTTGCAGAGACTGAGCCAAGCCCACACTTCCGGGTTTTATAGTCCCTCCCACCATGGCGTGATTGACAAGAGAGAGAGTCTCAACGTTTTTTAGACACTAATAACTTATTTTTCATCGATGGGAAAATTCCTTGGCACCTGATGAGCGGAGGGGGACTCTGAGTAAGATGGCCAAAAATCACAGCCGTACGTGGTAGCGTTTTTTCTAAAATCAATATAAAGTGCAAACAGGAATTGGTCATGATTAGACTTTAAATTATATAGAAGGCAAGGCAACTTTAATCAGGCAAGGCAACTTTAATTAGGCCAGGCAACTTTAATTAGGTACGGCAACTTTAATCAGGCAAGGCAACTTTAATTAGGCAACACAGCTTTAGCATTTCCAAACCAAAGGCAACACAGCTTTAGCATTTCCAAACCAAAGGCAACACAGCTTTAGCATTTCCAAACTATATTTTCAAACCACATTAAGGGCACTGACAGGTCAGTAAAACCACTCACCGTTTAGTAGACATGTGTTCAGTGTAGTCACAGCTCAAACTGAGAGACATGACCCTCTCACTCCCCAATCTTGCAGAGACTGACTGAGGCACTCAACACTTCCGGGTTTTATAGTCCCTCTGGAAGGGGCGTGGCATTCAGGAGAGAGGACCTCAACATTTTTTAAACACTAATAACTCTTTTATATTTAATAGATGGGAAAAATCCTTGTATGCTGCGCAGCGGAGGGGGATTCTGAGTAAGATGGCCAAATATTACAGCCGTAAGTGGCAGCGTTTTTTCTAAAATCAATATACAGAACAACAGGAAGTGGTCAAGATCAGATTTTTAGTAATATAGATAACCTATTCTGGGTGCAGCATATCAATGTAGTCATGAAGGCATGCCAGTGTCTCTACTTTCTTAGAAATTTAAAGAGATTCGGTATGTCACTGAATACTCTAGCAATCTTCCATAGATGCACTGTAGAAAGTAAACTGACTGGATGTATCATGGACTGGTACATCAATTCCAATGCAGAGGATCACACGAGGCTGCAGGGAGCAGGGTACTCCGCCTGGCCCATTATGGGCTCAGACATCATTACCATCGAAAGCATCTACATGAGGCATTGCCTAAAGAAGATGGCAACAATCATCAAGGAACTCTGGCATCTGGACCATGCTCTCTACTTGCTGCAAGCATTGGGCAGGAGATGCAGACGCCTGAAGTTCCACACCACCAGGTTCAGGAACAGCTAGTTTCTTTCAGCTGTTAAGTTCTTGATAGTTGAAAGAAATGTCAGTCAGCGATGGAACATGACGGATCATCTCTTGCATTACCATGGACATTTTCAAATTATTTCTGCACCAAAATCTTGTTTTTGTACAGTTGCTTTCTTTCCATAGTCTTGAGCATTTTATGAATGTTTTAGGTTTTGTATGTCTAAGTGTATGAGCCTGTGATGTTGCTGCAAGCAAAAGATTTTAATTGTATATGTGCCTCAATATACTCGTGCATATGACAATAATCTCGTCTTGACCTGACTTGACATTACTTAAAAATAAATCACACTGCCCTGCATTTAATTTTTAATCTTCTGTGGAGAAGAGTTCCTTTTGACTGACTTGTCATTTGTACAATAGAGAAGCAAAAAAATCTGCATTTCAGTTAACATTGTCCATCTGTTGAGAATGCCCAAGCTGCTGAAATCTCTCCCTCTAATGCACGCGATGACAAACTGACAAGAGCTACTGGTGATGAGTTTTACATGCACTAAACATGTAGATCTCCTTGCACTTTTAGCTGCTCTTTAGAGTTTTAAGCATATCATTAACAGCAAAAATTTAACCTTCAATAAAAAAAATTAACTGATTAATGCATTATGAATAAAGAAGAAATTATTCATGAACGAAGAGTACCGTAGCTTATCATGGTCAATAAATTATACTAATTATTATATATTTGGACGTGTACTTGCAGATTACTTAATATTATTCACATTGCTGATCACAGATCATTGAATTTACTTGATACAAAACAAATACGCAATATGAGCATGTTCGTGGTAGATTATGTTTGTGTGTGTATCAAAACTTATTTAACTTGAATTATTGCCTTTTTCAGTGAGGAGATTTCTGTAATAAAGAACATATTTAGGATGAGGAAAAGCAAATTGCTGGAATTCTGAAAAATATGCAGTAAATGCTAGAAATAACAAATCAGCCAGAACACGTGAGATGGACTTTTATTAATCTGTCTCTTGTTTGATTTTTTTTCTTTTTACATTGTTTAGTAAAGTAAGCAGCTGTTGCCAACCTCGTTATCTTTGAGTTAGAGATAATAAATTAATCCTCTTCACAGAACGTTAATCGTCTTCACAGAAACACAGATGGAGCTAATGGGGATCCTAATGTGGGATAGCAAACAGGTGCAATTTTGTCCCGGTGGCCCAGATAATCAGGAATGGCTGAATGATACACAAAAGCTGGAGTAATTCAGCGGGTCAGACAGCATCTCTGGAGAAAAGGAATAGGTGACGCTACGGGTCGAGATCCTTCTTGTTAAATCTAAAGTTTAAATCTGCATCTGCAGTTCCTTCCTACACATGACTGGATTAAACCTCCTCACTTCAAGTGTACAGAACTCATCCATCGCTAGTTATCATAACTGGAAACGCTTTAACCATTAAAAACGACCATTTGACATCTTCACTACTTTGTACATAATTCACATACTTGATGGTTAATACTGGTTTATTTGTAGATCGTGATTTAAAAAATTGGAATAGAGCAGTGGTTCCGTGATTTATTGATGAGATGGTGTGATCTGTGAAGTATAATATAATATATAATCTTGATCCTTATTTACCCATCTGTACCTGGAAATCATGACAGTTGTAAGTTTATTGATTCAAAATACAGGAAGAACAAGAAAATAAGATAAATTATTGTTTTTCTACCTAGTAAATTGCCTTATGTACCTATGTTCTAAGAAGCATAAACATGTTTGCGTGGTGCTCAAGAATAAGCACGTTTATGCTGCTAGTGCAGTGTTGATATGCAGTACCTCTCACTAGCAAAGGAATTTGTGAACTGTTCATGCTTAAAGCTCCTAATCAAAACTAATGAAACGTTAGATTAATTTCAGGTAGATTTGTTAAAGATTCATACAAATAAAACTTGCAACTGACGCTAACAAATGTTTGAGACGTTAGATTTCTTTGCACAACTGAGCTGTCCTGGCACCTTGTTGTAATGACGATGTTTCACCACAAGGGAGCACCCTCTGAGCAAGGTGAAAAAAACCACTGGTTTGTAATTTGATCAGTAAGAATATATTTATGTAAATAACTTCAATAGGACTATTTTAGACTATTAATGGAAGATAATCCTAAAGTAAGTATTCAAGAATGGTGGAGAATTAAACAAAATATGTTTGTGATACTAATGCATTAAACCATTCTGAAAAAATAATCTTGTACTTTTGGTTTTGGCAAATGAATGGCTACAGTTGGTTTAGAAGGATGAATCAATTTCATTTTGAATTAAGTTAAATAGCCAGTTGGTGAACAAAGCAAATTCGCAACAAAAGCAACATTCAGGAGTTAAATACTATCGCAACATAAATTTCATTTATACAGTCCCCAATGTGGCAACCATCGCGAGGAATTCAACAAGGGCATTATCAAACAAAAACCCTGACATCAAGTCCCGAAAGATGATATCAGGACAGACAATCAAACACTTGGTGGAGGAGGTAAACTTTAAGTACTATTGTAACAGTGAAGAGAGAGGTGTTGTAAAGTCTGAAGCTATGCTAACTGGTTAAGGTGTGATTCAAATCAAGGATCTGTAGCAGAATTGTAGGGAAAAAGATTGTTTTTTATTCCACATTTAATATAAGAAAACGTCTCACGAGTTAAATCTCTCAAAAGGTTAAAAAGCAGGACCTCAACGGGAGTGATCTCCTGATAACCCTCAATTGCACGTGCAAGTGAGGGTAGGAATAGGAAGATAGGACAGGTATTCGAATGCTTGGCTGAGATGTTGGTGCAGGTGGCAGGGATTCTGACTGTTGGAGCATTGGGAACTCCTCTGGGGCATAGGTAACCTGCACAAGAGGGACAGGTTGCATCAGCACTGGAGGGGAACTAATATCCCAAAGAGGAGGGTTGCTAACGCAACTAGGGAGGGGGGGTTTAACCTGGATTGGAAGGGGAATGGGATCCAATGCAATATTGAGGCAGGTTGGAAGCTGGAAGTCAGTCCAGAAGCCAATGACAGCAGCTTCAGTAGAATGGGTAGGCAAGAGGATGGCAGGGAATAAGGAAATGTGGAGGAAAGAACTGCAGATGCAGGTTTACACCACAGATAGACACAAAATGCTGGAGTAACTCAGCGGGCAAGCAGCATTTCTGGAGAGAAGGAAACATCACCCATTTTGGGCCAAGGCCCTTCTTCAGACTGAGAGTCAGGGGAGAGGGAGACAGAGATATGGGAGGGAGTTAAAACACAGATCAAAGGGGATGATGATCAAAGAAAATGTAAAATAGTGCATTGTATGAATATTGATTTTCTGTAACTTCAAATAACCCTTGCTTTCCCTCCCACATCCTAGTTTTCCAACTCGTTTCACTGTCTTCCTGATTACATTTTACTGATTGTATGCCTCGTTGTCACCTTCGCCTCAGCTAACAATGAATCATTCTACATTTTCCTTGATCATCATCCCTTGATCTGTTTTCACACCTTACCCTCCCATATCTATAAGGTAGTCTAAAAATGCTGGAGGAACTCAACGGCTGAGGCAGCATGGAGAGAAGGAATAGGCAACGTTTTGGGTCGAGACCCTTCTTCAAACTGATGTCGGGGGGGCGGGAAAAAGAAAAGAAGAGGCGGAGATAATGGACAATAGATTCAGGAGTAGGCCTTTCGGCACTTCGAGCCAGCACCGCCATTCAATGTGATCGTGGCTGATCATCCCCAATCAGTACCCCGTTCCTGCCTATCTTCAAGAGCCCTATCTAGCTCTCCCTTGAAAGTATCCAGACAACCGGCCTCCACCGCCCTTTGAGGCAGAGAATTCCACAGACTCACAACTTTGTGTGAAAAAGTGTTTCCTCATCTCCGTTCTAAATGGCTTACCCCTTATTCTTAAACTGTGGCCCCTGGTTCTGGACTCCCCCAACATCGGGAACATGTTTCCTGCCTTTGTAATAATCTTATATGTTTTTAAATAAGATCCCCTCTCATCTAAATTCTAGAGTATACAAGCCCAGCCGCTCCATTCTCTCAGCATATGACAGTCCCACCATCCCGGCAATTAACATTGTAAACCTACGCTGCACCCTCTCAATAGTAAGAATGTCCTTCCTCAAATTAGGGGACCAAAACTGCGTACAATACTCCAGGCAGGCACGTGCCGTCAGGGTAGGCAAGGTAGGCACTGCCTACCCTGACTAAAATTATGAAATGGCAATTATTAAATATAAATAGTAAAGGCGTGGGAGAATTATGCCTATGTAAGAGACCGATCTCTTAGGTAGGCATAATTCTCCGTGCCTTTCATCCGCAGCGCTTCTGACACGGGAAGCTCTGTGCAGCCCACGTGCCGTCAGCGCTGCCTGAAGCGTCAGTTTCAAGCGGGGCTGAAGGCAGCAGAAATTCTGCCTTTGCAGCACTGCGCATGCGCAGCATTATACTCCGCATGCGCATCAGTCTACTGTGCATGCGCTGCGCAAGTTTCTTGGCGGGGTTTTCAACTATGGTTTGTCATGAACCAATGATGTGGTAAGTACATTTTGTGATTTTTGTTTTAAATACCATATTTCCCGGGGTGAGGGGGGGGGGGGAGGAGCGCTCCTTTCACAGCGTTTGGGGAGTCTGGCCCGGGGTAAAGTTGCGGGGAGGGCACGAATGTTATGAATGAGGGGTCGGGAGCATCCACTTGCGACGCTCCTTCCAAGGGGGCGTGCAATGACCCCGCTCTGAGGCCGGGGGTGGAGAGAGAGAGAGAGAAGTAGCTCGGGTGGCTGAGCGGCCGCCAGGCCGGACAGCGGAACCAGCCGCCACCTTAGCTTCTTCTGCCAGTCCCCGCCCACCTCTGGCAGCTCTCCATCTAAAAACCTCTCTCCTGCACTCATGTCCTTAAATTCCGACAGCGCGATTGAGGTTACAGTGCGTGGCTTCGCGCCCGGAGAGCTGCGGCAACGGTGAGTGAGTGAAGATTCCAGTACTTTGTAATAAGTACTTTCTTGTGATTTTCACCATTGCTCCTCACATGTCCAGCCTACAACCTCTATATATCGCTCAGACCCTCTAGTACTGGCACCTTCCTCGTAAATGTTCTCTGTGTCCTTTCCAGCGCTGGCAGTATCCCCGACACCCTCCTTCTCAACACTCGTGCCCTCCCCCCAACTTTACCCCTGGCACAGACTCTCCACACGCTGTGAAAGGAACTGTTCCCCCAATTGGTCTAGGTCTAGGAAGCCTTGGGGAAATTGAAATGTCACTGTTTTTTATTTATTTATTTATTGAACGGGGAGAACAATCTGCGCATACGCGGTTTAATTTTTTTTTAAAGCGGACTGAGTGCCTACCCTGAGTAATTACTCACGGCACGTGCCTGACTCCAGGTGTGGTCTCACTAGAGCCCTGTACAACTGCGGAAGGGCCTATTTGCTCCTATACTCAACTCCTCTTGTTATGAAGGCCAACATGCCATTCGCTTTCTTCACTGCCTGCTGTACCTTCATGCTTACTTTCTTTGACTGATGAATCCCCAGATCCCGTTGTACTTCCCCTTTTCCCAACTTGACACCATTTAGATAATAATCTGCCTTCCTGTTTTTGCTACCAAAGTGGATAACCTCACATTTATCCACATTAAACTGCATCTGCCATGTATCTGCCCACTTAGCCAACCTGTCCAAGTCACCCTGCATTTCTTAGCATCCTCCTCACAGTTCACACTGCCATCCAGCTTTGTGTCATCTGCAAATTTGCTAATGTTGCTGAGTTATTCCAGCATTTTGTGTCTATCTTGGGAAGAAGGAAAGATGGTTGAATTAAACTGCATTTATTTCAGTGCGAGAGCCTTGACATGTAAGGTGGATGAACCCAGGCTGTGGAAAGGCAGGTATGTGTGTCTGACATTGTGGAAACCTGGCTAAGGGAGTGACAGGATTTGCAACCTAATGTTACAGGGTATATGTGCAACATGTAGCATCTCTGGAGATAAGGAGTGGGTGCCATTTTGTGTCGAGACCCTTCTTCAGACTCATCTGAAGACCAGATCTCATCTGATAGAACATCATGGCAATAATCAGAGATAACATTACTGAGGGATCGTCCAGCAAGGCTGGATTGGGTGGAGCTGAGAAATAAAAGGGATAATCATCTAATGGGATGATATTATAGGCCCCAAAGAGTCGACAGGGATTAGTGGAACAAGAATTACAGGAGATTGGAGACAGCTGAAAGAGTAATAGGATTGTCATAGATGGGGATTTCAACTTTCCCCAATTAGACTAGGACTGCCATAATACCATCGGTTAATAATTTACAGGTTTGAAATTATATAATTAACCAATAGAGACATATACACAGTTATAACTCTAACCATACATCTAATCATTCGGTTTCCAACTAGAAACTCTTCTGTAGGATAAGATTCCATCAGGTCACTTCTCCAGATGAACCTCATCTACACCTGATCTCACAGCCTTTACTACAATTGCTATCTTAACATAAAATGTATAACTGTAAACACCTTGTATTACATTTTTTAAATATCAACTGTTATCATTAAACCGAACCGGGTAACAATACTCATCAAATTCTAAAGTTGTTCAGATTACACACTATATTTTGTACGTTATTAGATACCATGAACTAATTATAACTTCTGCTTTGATGATTTCTAAGAAACTCATCTCCTTTGACCTTCTTCAGGATATTCAGTGCACACAATTCTGCCATGACCATTTTCATGCTCTTGTCTCTGATTCAGGGCATTTGGTTAGTAATAAGACATGAAACTGTCTCCAAAATATGCATGGACTCACTTTCTACAGCATTAGCACCTGCTGCAAATACAATTCAAATTACTTTGCAACAGCCCCATTGAGCCTTTGGTTCACCATCCTGTCTGTAGGTTTCTGTAATGGCACAGCTGTTACTCCAGCTCTAAGCCTTAATCAAACAGATAACAGATTCTTCCTCTGAACTGCTTGTTATTAACGGTTGTGAATGGTCCCACTACCCTGGAAATGTCAAATCAATGTCCACATGATAACTTTTATGTTCCCATTAATCATAATGGATGGTTCTTCTGGGACATTTCACCCGGGTTGAACTTGCTGGATTAATCGTTATATTCCTTTGGATGCCTGTTTCTTGATGTTTTAGTGGCTTGTGCAACCATTTCCATAATGAGCACTATCTGCCCTAATATTTCACTGCCACAGTGGTGCAATATATCTGTGTAGGAAGGAACTGCATATGCTGGTTTACACTGAAGATAGACACAAAATACTGGAAGTTACTGTCTGAAGAAGGGTCTCGACCCGAAACGTCGCCTATCTCCTTCGCTCCTTAGATGCTGCTGCACCCACTGAGTTTCTCCAGCTTTTTGTGTAACACTGGAAGTTACTTGTTCGCTCAATGTTACTTTAAGTAACACTTGCTTTTCCTCTCTCTCCGTCCCCCCCCCCCCCACCCTAGTTCTCTGACTAGATTGTTGTCCTTCTGATTAATTTTACTGATTGTATGCCTCCTTTTCACCTTACCCTCAGCTAACAATGAACCATTCTACATCACCTTATCCCCATCTGCTTTGAACTGTCGTTTTCACATCTTACCCTTCCATATCTCTAGATTCTCTCTCCCTGACTCTCAGTGTGAAGAAGGGTCTTGACTCGAAACGTCACCCATTCCTTTTCTCCAAAAATGCTCCCTGTCCCGCTGAGTTACTCCAGCAATTTGTATCTACGGTGCAATATATCTGTTGACCTGCAGTGAAACAGATATGTGCCTGTTTGTTGCTGGCAGACATTTGAACAGACAATATTGCAAACCCAGGCTTTCAAAGAATGTTCCTAATGCCCATTCTCCATGTCACAGAAGGTACCTTCTTTGTTAACATTGCCAACTCCAATTACCAACCCACTTCTGGGGATATCATATTCCCATTCACTCCCATGTGCTTTCACCACAGTCCTATCATTTGATTATTTTTTTTGTCAAACCCCTAGCACCCTTAAGGGCCTGTCCCACTAGGCGATTTTGTAAGTGACTGCCGGCGACTATCATAGTCGTAGCAGGTTGCCGAAAAACCGGCGACTGGACTAATGGGCCTGTCCCACTTATGCGATTTTTTAGGCCGGTGACTTGGCCGTCGCCACACGGTCGCCGGGTTGTCGCCTATATGGTCGTGAGTAATCTCCTCAGTCGCCCAAAGAGTCATAGCGTTTTTCTGGTCGCCGCTGGATTTTGAAATGTTCAAAGTTTTTCGGCGACAATCGGCAATCGTGGGCTTGTCGTAGCTTGCATCAAGAAAAAGCGATGCAGTATCAATACTAATGCTTATTTATTCTTATTGATTATCTTTCATTTAAAAAGATGCCCTTAAATCTCCTTTTCTTATCATCCTCTTCAGGAGTGCAATAAATGCCATTCAATGCTCCTGTTTCCACTTCGTCCTTATCCAATTATATCACATGTATAGTACTATTCCATACCCTTGCCCCTTTACATTTGATACAAACAGGGGCAATGATCTTTACCAATTTATTGTTTAAAGTGAATTAAAGTGTTTGGCAACCTGGAAATCAGGTAGGTCCAGGCAGACTGAGCGAAGGTGTTAGAAACATAGAAACATAGAAATTAGGTGCAGGAGTAGGCCATTCGGCCCTTCGAGCCTGCACCGCCATTCAATATGATCATGGCTGATCATCCAACTCAGTATCCCGTACCTGCCTTCTCTCCATACCCTCTGATCCCCTTAGCCACAAGGGCCACATCTAACTCCCTCTTAAATATAGCCAATGAACTGGCCTCAACTACCCTCTGTGGCAGAGAGTTCCAGAGACACACCACTCTCTGTGTGAAAAAATTCCTTCTCATCTCGGTCCTAAAGGATTTCCCCCTTATCCTTAAGCTGTGACCCCTTGTCCTGGACCTCCCCAACATCGGGAACAATCTTCCTGCATCTAGCCTGTCCAACCCCTTAAGAATCTTGTAAGTTTCTATAAGATCCCCTCTCAATCTCCTAAATTCTAGAGAGTATAAACCGAGTCTATGCAGTCTTTGTTCATAAGACAGTCCTGACATCCCAGGAATCAGTCTGGTGAACCTTCGCTGCACTCCCTCTATGGCAATAATGTCCTTCCTCAGATTTGGAGACCAGAACTGTACGCAATACTCCAGGTGTGGCCTCACCAAGACCCTATACAACTGAAGTAGAACCTCCCTGCTCCTATACTCAAATCCTTTTGCTATGAAAGCTAACATACCATTGGCTTTCTTCACTGCCTGCTGTACCTGCATGCCTACTTTCAATGACTGGTGTACCATGACACCCAGGTCGCGCTGCATCTCCCCTTTTCCTAATCGGCCACCATTTAGATAGTAGTCGGTTTTCCTATTTTTGCCACCAAAGTGGATAACCTCACATTTATCCACATTATACTGCATCTGCCAAACATTTGCCCACTCACCCAGCCTATCCAAGTCACATTGCATTCTCCTAGCATCCTCCTCACAGCTAACACTGCCCCCCAGCTTAGTGTCATCCGCAAACTTGGAGATATTGCCTTCAATTCCCTCATCCAGATCATTTATGTATATTGTAAATAGCTGGGGTCCCAGCACTGAGCCTTGCGGTACCCCACTAGTCACTACCTGCCATTGTGAAAACGACCCGTTAACTCCTACTCTTTGCTTCCTGTTTGCCAGCCAGTTCTCTATCCACATCAATACTGAACCCCCAATGCCATATGCTTTAAGTTTATATACTAATCGCTTATGTGGGACCTTGTCGAAAGCCTTCTGGAAGTCCAGATACAGCACATCCACTGGTTCTCCCCCATCCACGCTACTAGTTACATCCTCGAAAAATTCCACAAGATTCGTCAGACATGATTTACCTTTCGTAAATCCATGCTGACTTTGTCCAATGATTTCACCACTTTCCAAATGTGCTGCTATCCCATCTTTAATAACTGACTCTAGCAGTTTCCCCACTACCGATGTTAGACTAACTGGTCTGTAATTCCCCGTTTTCTCTCTCCCCCCCTTCTTAAAAAGAGGGGTTACGTTTGCTACCCGCCAATCCTCAGGAACTACTCCAGAATCTAAAGAGTTTTGAAAGATTATCACTAATGCATCCACTATTTCCGGAGCTACTTCCTTAAGTACTCTGGGATGCAGCCTATCTGGCCCTGGGGATTTATCGGCCTTTAATCCATTTAATTTACCCAACACCACTTCCCGACTAACCTGGATTTCACTCAAGTACTCCTTTGACCTTCGGTCCCCTGCTATTTCCGGCAGATTATTTATGTCTTCCTTAGTGAAGACGGAACCAAAGCAAAAACGACCACACAGTCTACGTTTGGTCTCTCCGATATATAAGTTCACACTTTGAACAACCGATACAGTAGATGAGGTTCAAGGAGGTGCAAGTGAACCCCTGCCTAACATGAAAGGACTGCCGGGGTCCCTGGACATTGCATCGCCTGCATGTTGCTGGGGAGGTACCTGGGGAGGGGGTGGTTTGGGTAGGAAGGGATGTGTGAACTAGGGAGTTGCGGAGGGAATGGTCTCTGATGGTCTTAGTGTCTGAAGAAGGGTCTCGACCTGAAACGTCACCCATTCCTTCTCTCCAGAGATGCTGAGTTACACCAGAATTTTGTGTCTATCTTTGGTGCAAACCCGCATCTGCAGTTCCTTCCTACACATAAAAACTCAAGCTCTCTGCCTGGCTGTGGCTAAAATAAGAAAGTAGGATCGTCCTTCAGTTCACAGTAACTGAAGCATTATGTAAGAATAACTTAAAGGTTTAAAATGTAATGGTATTTAAATTATCCCACAATGTATAACTGTATTGCTCACAATCCCACACCATTTCCTCTGCATCAAACTATACTAAAAGACTTGCCACCCACACTGCGTAACACTCCCATGCACTAATCAACTCCCCCACACACTCATCCATCTCCCCACGCAACACAAGAAACAAAATTTAAGTTGCAGAGGAAGAAGAAGAGCAGCAGAAACAAAAGACTCATCTGTGGCAGTGTGTAGATGGAGTGAGACCAGGTCATCTATCATTCAGTTGGGTTGTGTCGCAGGGGACTAGGTTTTTACCTTCAGTTCGCTGAAGTACATTGCACCCATTCCAGTGGTAAGAGGCCTGAGCCATTTGTAGGCCCCTGCCTTGTTTCCTAATTTCTCTGACGTTTGATGAGAGGATATTAACCTGAGTCTATTAACTCCATATAGTAGACAATAGGTGCAGGCGTAGGGCATTCGGCTCTTCAAGACAGCACCACCATTCACTGTGATCAACCCCGTTCCTGCCTTCACCTCATATCCCGTGACTCCGCTATCTTTAAGAGCTCTATCTAACTCTCTCTTGAAAGTATCCAGGGAATCGGCCTCCACTGCTTTCTGAGGCAGAGAATTCCACCAATTCACAACACTCTGGGTGAAATGGTTTATTCTCATCTCCATTCTAAATGGCTTACCCCTTATTCTTAAACCCTTGGTTCTGGACTCCCCCAACATCGGGAACATGTTTCCTGCCCCTAGCGTGTCCAATCCCTTAATAATCTTATATGGTTCAATAAGATCTTCCTTTCATCCTTCTAAATTCTAGTGCATACAAGCCCGGTCGCTCCATTCTATCAACATATGACAGTCCCGCCATCCCGGGAACTAACCTCGTGAACCTACGCTGCACTCCCTCAATAGCAAGAATGTACTTCCTCAAATTTGGGACAAAAACTGCACACAATACTCCATGTGTGGTCTCACTAGGCCCCTGTACAATTGCAGAAGGACCTCTTTGCTCCAATACTCAACTCCTCTTGTTTTGAAGGCCAACATGCCATTAGCTATCTTCACTACCTGCTGTACCTACATGCTTACTTTCAGTGACTGATGAACAAGGACCCCCAGATCTCGTTGTATTTCCCCTTTTCCCAACTTGACACCATTCAGATAATAATCTGCCTTCCTGTTTTTGCCACTAAAGTGGATAACCTCACATTTATCCACATTAAACTGCATCTGCCATGCATCTGCCCACTCACTCAATCTGTCTAAGTCACCCTGCATCACAGTTCACACTGCCACCCAGCTTTGACACACTGATCTGTTTGTAGTAAATGCCTACTATGTTCTGTGTGCTGAAGCAAAGCAAGAATGTCATTGTCCTATCAGGGGCACATGACAATAAAACTCACTTGAACTTGAACTTGTGTCATCTGCAAATTTGCTAATGTTACTTTTAATCCCTTCATCAAATCATTAATGTATATTGTAAATAGCTGCGGTCCCAGCACAGAGCCTTGCGGTACCTCACTAGTCACTGTCTGCCATTAATCCCTACTCTTTGTTTCCTGTCTGCCAACCAATTTTCTATCCATGTCAGTACCCTACCCCCAATACCATGTGCTCTAATTTTGCCCACAAATCTCCTATGTGGGACCTTATCAAAGGCTTTCTGAAAGTCCAGGTACAGTACATCCACTGGCTCTCCCCTGTGCATTTTCCTAGTTACATCCTCATAAAATTCCAGAAGATTAGTCAAGCATGATTTTCCCTTCGTAAATCCACGCTGACTCGGACCAATCCTGTTACTACTATCCAAATGTGCCACTATTTTATCTTTTATAATTGACTCCAGCATCTTCCCCACCACCGATGTCAGGCTAACTGGTCTATAGGTCCCTGTTTTCTCTCTCTTGCCTTTCTTAAGTAGGATAACATTAGCTACCCTCCAATCCACAGGAACTGATCCCAAATCTATAGAACATTGGGAAGTGATCACCATTGGGAAGTGATCACCATGCGTCCAATTTCCAGAGCCACTTCCTTAAGTACCCTGGGATGCAGACTATCAGGCCCTGGAGATTTATCAGCCTTCAGTCCCATCAGTCCACCCAACACCATTTCCTGCTTAATGTGAATTTCCTTCAGTTCCTCCGTCACCCTAGGTCCTCTGGCCACTAGTACATCTGGGAAATTGTTTGTGAAGGCAGACCAAAGTACCTGTTCCTTAGTGAAGACGGATCCAAAGTACCTGTACAACTCGTCTGCCATTTCCGTGTTCCCCATAATAAATTCACCTGTTCCTGTCTTCAAGGGTCCAACTTTGGTCTTAACTATTTTTTTCCTCTTCACATACCTAAAGAAGCTTTTACTAGCCTCCTTCTTGGCCTCATTCTAGGCTAGCTTACCTTCGTACCTCATCTTTTCTCCCCGTATTGCCTTTTTAGTTATCTTTTGTTGCTCTTTAAAAGTTTCCCAATCCTTCACAGAGGTTGAAAATACTGCTCAGCATTTTCAACATCTGTAATATTTTAATAATCACTGACTGGCACACAGGTTGGGTAAAATTAATGTAATGTGGATCTGTTCCTTTAGCACATATTTGGTTACTCTATTGCTTATATAACAGTAATCTATCAACTCTGATTGAGAGCAGTGATTTGAGAGCAGTGTATTCCATTTGGGCATTCTGTGCCTGATCATTAGGTCTGAAGAGTTTGCCAGCCCACAGAGCCGGTCTTGTGAACAACACACAAGGTGGCAATAGACTGCAGAATCAAAGCTTGCAAAATGTTTGAAGACTGTTTTTGGAGAGGTCAGCAATCATCCCTTCAAGGGACATGGCTTAGACCTTCTGATCATGTGTGGCCCACACCTTATCCTACCTACCCCGAAATCACAGTTGGAGACCTAATTACAATGTAGGCACATCTGTGGTAGGGTGGAGATGCAGTGACACCAGGGTTACACAAAAAGCTGGAGAAACTCAACGGGTGCAGCAGCATCTAAGGAGCGAAGGAGATAGGCGACGTTTCGGGTCGAGACCCTTCTTCAGACTGGTCAGGGATCAGGGAAATGAGAGATATAGACAGTGATGTGGAGAGATAAAGAACAATGAATGAAAGATATGCAAAAAAGTACCGATGATAAAGGAAACAGGCCATTGTAAGCTGTTTGTAGTGTGAAAATGAGAAGCTAGTGCGACTTGGGTGGGGGGGGGGGGAGATAGAGAGAGAAGGAATGCCAGGGCCCGAGGGCTGAGGGAGAGGTGGGAAGGGGAGGAGGCAGCCTGGGTTAACAGAATTGAGAAAATACAATGTTTAAGCCCAGAGGATGCAGACTCCCCAAGCGGAATATGAGGTGCTGTTCCTCCAACTTGCGGTGTTGCTTACTCTGGCCGTGGAGGAGGCCCAGGACTGAGAGGTCGGATACGGAATGGGAGGGGGAGTTGAAGTGCTGAGCCACCGGGAGGTCGGGTTGGTTATTGCGGACCGAGCGGAGGTGTTCGGCGAAATGATCGCCCAGCCTCCGCTTGGTCTCACCGATGTAGATCAGCTGGCATCTGGAGCAACGGATGCAGGAGATGAGGTTGGAGGAGGTGCAGGTGAACCTCTGTCGGACCTGGAAGGGCTGCTTGGGTCCCTGAAAGGAGTGGATGGGGGAGGTGAAGGGACAAGTGTAGCATCTCTTGCGGTTGCAAGGGAAAGTGCCCGGGGAAGGGGTGGAGCGGGAGGGAAGGGAAGAATTGACAAGGGAGTTGCGGAGGGAGCGGTCTTTGCGGAAGGCAGACAGGGGGGGAGACCAGGTCATTTGTCACTCAGTTTGTCATTCGTAATGCTTAGTTATAATGCGTGTCGCCTAAGCAGGTTGAATGCCAGAGAGACTGCAACTTCAGCTGTATTTTATGTAAAAGGATATCGATCTAACTGCTTTCAACCAGTTACACTTGCCTTAGATAATCAAAAGCATCGTCTCTGTCATGTGACAGCCAAAAAGGTTGTAATTTTTCATTATATTTTGCATGCATATCCTGATGAAAAATCAATTCATATTATACGCAATGAAAGAACAGTAAGGTTGTATGGAGGTTTACTTGCCAAAGAGTAGACATGGAAGAGGTTTACACATAAATGTTAGACACAGATTGTTGGAGTAACTCAGCAGGACCGGCAGCATCTCTGGAGAGAAGGGATGGGTGACGTTTCGGGTCGTGACCCATCTTCAGTTTAAAGAAGGAAAGAAGGGTCTCGACCCAAAACGTCACCGATTCCTTCTCTCCAGAGATGATGCCTGTCTCGCTGAGTTACTCCAACATTTTTGCGTCTATCTTTGGTGTTATTCTGCTTCTGCAGTTCCTTCCCACAGATTTAGACATAGATTCAGATGACATAACCCTTTGACTTAGACCTGACAAAGGTGCATCATAACAGCCACACAGCCCTTGAGATGCATTGTCTTTTACTACCTCTCATGTATGAAATCATTCATTTAGTTTTCAAATATCTAACATTGTAAGAAGATTCACTATAAGCCATGTTTACCCATGTATATTTATTTGTTAACATCAGTTGCTGAAATCTGTGCGGTCCAAATAAGTTAAGTATATGTAAAGTCTATGGATTTTATTTTATATCAAAATTTATTATATCGATAATGAATTACAACTTTGGAGGGGATTATTTTGTGGAAAATATAATCCAAAAAATCTAAGCAATCTCTGTTAATAAAATTTGCTTTAAATGATTAATATTGTGCATAAAATGTGATCATCCTGCACCTATTTCGAATGTCAGCTGCAACCTCTGTCAGAAGTTGTGGGTTCAAGCTTCATGCCAGAGAGTTGAACAAATAAATCTAGGCTGGCAGTGCCCGACAGCATCGAGGATGTACAGCTCTGTCTAAGGTCCTGCCTTTGAAAAGAGATGTTAATCAAAGTCACACCTTAAGGGCGTGTCCCACTTGCATGCGATTGCGTGCGTTTTGCGCGACCAAACGGAAGCGGAGTTCACGCTAAGTACGCGCGTGACATCATTTGCGTCATGCTTACCAATCAGCTGGGCTGGAGGCGGGACGACTGAATTTGGGCGTCGCACGGCGTCGGGCGGTGATGTCATCGCGCAACGCCACATGCTAGGCGTATGCCATCAAGATGCTGCGTATGGCGTCAAGACGCTGCATACGACGTCAAGACGCTGCGTACGACTGCAATGCGCCTGCATGCCGACAAGCCGTTGGCGCGCGAAGATTTCGGCCTCTGCAAGAATTTCAGAGCCCCGCGCGATGTCGGGACCAGCCCTGCACAACTCCGCGCTTCTAAGTGGGACTGGCCCCGCACGGCCAAACGGTGCCCATACGCCTCAAGCGACCACGAGGTCACGTAATTTGCGAGCCAAGGTCGCGTAAGTGGGACAGGCCCTTTTCATGTTAATGCAAATGAGTCACGGTACCACTCTGAAAAAGCACAGTGGTATTCTCCCATGTGTTCTGGTAAATATTTATCTTTCAACCAACACTAAAAACAGGAGTGGTCATGGCCTCAGTGCTGCTCTGGAGACTTAGTCTGAGTACATTGGCTGCTTCATTTCCTATTACACTTCAACAACATTTCAATTAATGTAAAGCACTTTTGAGCTTCCTGAGGTAATGAAAGGCATTACAGAAAGATCGACAATTCTTCTAGTCAATGTGCAGAACACTAAGTCTGATCACCTTCCTGGCTGTGTTGATTTATTGTGACAAACACGGCAGGGAATTAAATGCTGCACTTCTCCACCATGCCTTCACATTCAATTTGTCTTTCACTTAATCTTGATCTTATGCCTCCTTAATGTGGATCGCCGTTTTACTCCTAAATTCTTGATAGGGGTAAATGGAAGTAAATCTAGCTTTGAGCAGAAGATTATTTCAAAGGGCATAGGAAGGAACTGCAGATACTGGTTTACACCGAAGATGGACACAAAATGCTGGAGTATCTCAGAGGGTCGGGCAGCATCTCTGGATGGAAGGAATTGGTGACTTTTTGGGTTGAGACCCTTCTTCAGACTGAAGAAGGAAAGAAGGGTCTTGATCCGAAACGTTTCGGGTCGAGGGGATGAAGACTGGTGAATTAAACGGAGAGTTCCACAGAATCGTGAATTTCTGATGATTCGGTTTAAGTTTGGGAATATTGTAAGTGATGCCTGGTAGGTTCTGTGCCTCCACAGCCACATTCCCAATACATAGCCCAATCTAGCATCATGTTGTTTCAGGAGCAAGAGATACAAAATTCACCGTATCTTCATTTCTCTAAACTAAATCCCTAAAAACCACAACTGATTAAAAACGTAATTTTAATCAGCAAAAGGCTTATCTAAAATCAACAGATTGCCAGTAATTACAGTGGAAGAACTTGTCACAAAGGTCACCATGAACTCCATTTCATTGTTCAGTATAAACTCTGTACTGTAATCACCAGAATGCAAGTCAGATCATGTCATGGAAATGAAAAGCAAAAAAAAAACAACTGTGCTGCACTCAAAGCAAATGTAAACTGCTAAAAATATCAAATAATTTATTTTTCAAACTATGGCTTTCAAGTAAAATATTTCCTGTACTTTTTCCCCCTTTTTGAATGTTACAAGGCAGGTGCATCCTGTAACTGGGACCGTGAGGTGTTGCCAATGCAAGCTTGCAATCAGATAAAATGCAATTCTATCTGATATATAGAAATCTTTTTTTGTGAATATCTTTGAAAAATGAGTTATCTAGCTAAAAATCTTAGTTTTCCCAGAAACTTAAATTATAAAAACCGCAGACTTGCACTTTAGGATTTCTGACACAGCTTGTTTTCCTAAGAATTCCAGGGAATTGCCGATTATTCAAGGATCCCAGAGACCAGAGGTGATCACTGAGCCAGCTCCAGATGGCAACTGTTTTACTAAAGACTATGTGCTTCCTTCGCCCACAACCCATTGAAGCTGAGCTGCTTTTGCAGCCAGCTGTCACTAAGCTGAGGAAGACTGTTGTCCGATGATGGCTTTCTGTCAGACATCAGCAGAACGGCAGGTGGCACAAGTCAAAGGTCATCTGTTTATTACATGGCAGTGTCAACCACAATTATCCTTTTTGTACAATGAACCCTCATTTAACAATTTCTTTCCAAAACACATGTCTGCTCCTTTGTGTTTGGACATAAAGACTAAGTACCAGCTCTTATTGAACAGTCAAATGTTTGTGATGCAAATAGGACAATGCTTCCAAGCTACATTTAATAAATAAGATTAACTGTTTAACCCTTTGGATCCTGAATTTTTAAACCAAAGTGACCTATATGGTTTTAGGAATATGTAGGCAAACGTTCCATTGTATAAGTATGCTCTACCCTTGCTTTACTTCTTCCTTCTTGGCAGCACAGTGGTGTAGCCGATAGAACCACAGCTTCACAATGCCAGAGACCCAGGTTCGATCCTGACCTTGGGTGCTGTCTGTGTGGAGTTTGCATGTTCTCCCTGTGACAGCATGGGTTTCCTCCTGGTGCTCCAGTTTCCTCCCACATCCCAAAGACGTGCAGTTTGGTAGGTTATTTGGCAGCTGTAAATTGCCTCTTGTGTGAAGATAGGAACTGATAATGATATGGAGAGAGAAAAATGGATTAGATTAGTGTAGGATTAGTATAAATGGGTGGTTGATGGTCAGCGTGGACTTGGTGGGCCAAAGGGCCTGTTCCCATGCTCTCTCTCTCTCTCCCTCAGATTCTGTAACTTCATTATGAATCCAATATCATATGTTAGCCAACTGGAGATGTGCTTCAAAAGGAGGTGACTGTGTTAGCGCAGACATTCTAACCAAGAGAGTATGCTTTGGTCACCAATTAGTGCTTCATTAAATTGAATTTTGCAACATGGAATGTTCAGTTCCAGGTGGATAATGCGACCAGTGAACAATCCACATGAAGGGCAGCAATAACAATGCCAGAACTTGCATAACTTCAACATTGTTTTAGTAAGTGACACAAGGTGTCGTAGACCCTATCACCTCTGTAAAGTATCAATTGACGTGTCGAACAAAAGACTCAAAACCAAGGTTTAGTTCAACTTAATTTTTATTATATTTTTGAGTAACTTAAACATGCATGCAAACCATTGAGTTCTAATAACTTCTCATTTACTTTACTATTTCAACTTATCACTTCTTAAACTAAATCACAAAACTCATGACTTGGACTCAGATGGACCTGTATGAATGAAGTGACCAGTTTCACACTGTTGGTAGGGGGTAGTTTTCTCTGAGTTTCAAACTCAGGTCCCTCCTTCTTGCGATGTTTGTTCCTGGGTTGTTGCTGCTGAAGTCTCGGACTGCCTGTCTGTTATATTAATTTTTACTTCAATCTTCAAAAGGAAGCCTTTGTCCTAACCCAAGCCTCTCATGACTATAAGTCAATTATTTCAAGTTGTCACTGCTCCAAGGGCCAAATAAACAAAACACATCTTCGTTCCTTATCAGGCTAGAGAGTTCTTAATTATGTTGTCTGTTCATATTTCCTCATTATACAGGATAGAGCTTTGGGAGGAGTAAGACCAGACACAAGGTGTGTGTAATGGTATTTATTTATAAGGTGGAGTCTGTGCATTGCCAAGTTTAGCACAATGAAAATTGAGTTTGGAAATAATAAAAAACATAGCAGAGAACTCCAATCCGTTCCAAACGTATGTATCCTCCAATCTGTTCCACATTGGTTCAATCAATATTGTGGTACATATCACAATGTAAATTGAAACAGTAAATGTCCAGCCTCATTTCTCCAGTTGTAGTTACCCAACCTTATCTTGTTAACGTTTGCAAATATTTAATAAAGTAACATATGTCAGTAAACTCTGGCTGGAAATGGCAACACTTAATAAGTAGAACTCAGCAACTAAGCAGACAATTTAGATTTCCTTCCTTAAACTCTGACCCGCTGGCTTGTTGCACATTCCAAAATTATTGAACCAAGTCCTGAAATGCTGACTGAATTGTTCTTTGTCCAAGGGACAATGCCATGATCATAATGTGAGCACTAGTTTATGGTACTCTGTTCATTATCAAACTGAATGACATAAATGATTAGAAACCATTAAGCAAGAACCACTCCTACTCGCTGAGCAAATCTACTTCATTTAGTGGAACAAGTCCTGGGATGTCAGGACTTTCATATGAGGAAAGATTGGATAGACTCGGTTTGTACTCGATGGAATTTAGAAGATTGAGGGGGGATCTTATAGAAACCTACAAAATTCTTAAGGGGTTGGACAAGCTAGATGCTGGAAGATTGTTCCCGATGTTGGGGGAGTCCAGAACAAGGGGTCACAGTCTAAGGATAAGGGGGAATTCCTTTAGGACCGAAATGAGGAAAACATTCTTTACACAGAGAGTGGTGAGTCTCTGGAATTCTCTGCCACAGAAGGTAGTTGAGGCCAGTTCATTGGCTATATTTAAGAGGGCGTTAGATGTGGCACTTGTGGCTAAAGGGATCAGGGGGTATGGAGAGAAGGCAGGTACGGGATACTGAGTTGGATGATCAGCCATGATCACATTGAATGGCGGTGCAGGCTCGAAGGGCCGAATGGCCTACTCCTGCACCTATTTTCTATGTTTCTATGTTTCTAAAGTTACATAGATACATAGACAATAGGTGCAGGAGTAGGCCATTCGGTCCTTCGAACCAGCACCACCATTCAATGCAATCATGGCTGATCATCCACAATCAGCATCCCGTTCCTGCCTTCTCCCCATACTCCTTTATTCCGCTGGCCCTAAGAGCTCTATCTAACTCTTTTGAATGCATCCAATGAATCGGCCTCCACTGCTTTCTGAGGCAGAGAATTCCACAAATTCACAATTCTCTGTGTGAAAAAGTTTTTCCTCATCTCAGTTCTAACTGGCATACCCCTTATTCTTAAACTGTGGCCCCTAGTTCTGGTCTCCCCCCCCCCCCCCCCCCCCCCCAATATCGGGAACATTTTTCCTGCATCTAGCGTGTCCAATCCCTTAATAATTGTATATGTTTCTAAAAGATCCCCTCTCAACCTTCTAAATTCCAGTGAATAAAAGCCCAGTCACTCCATTCTTTCATCATACGTCAGTCCCCCCATCCCGGGAATTAACCTGGTGAACCTATGCTGCACGCCCTCAATAGCAAGAATGTCTTTCCTCAAAGTTGTTCAAACAAACTAACTTCCAAGAATGACCACAGTCTGTGCTAAAGATTATGTGTACAAAGATTTTGGGATGGATACTGTCCATTCAGCATATCTCAGATATGTTGCTCTTACTTAATGCCAAAGCATATTCTTGTCCGAAGATAGACACAAAAAGCTGGAGTAACTCAGCGGGACAGGCAGCATCTCTGGAGAGAAGGAATGGGTGACGTTTTGGGTTGAGACCCTTCTTCAGAATACAATCGTCCCGGTTCCAATGGCTTTATTCCCTCTGAGCCGGTATTATTAAGCTGCACACCCCATCATCAGCATCCGCTGACCACAAACTGGCAACTCTGACATTATAGAGGACATGACAAGCAGGCACAAAGGGATACCACCATCACTTCTTCCACGCATTATCCTAACTTGGAAATACATCGGATTTCTTAACGTTTGATGGGCTTAAACCTTGGGATTCCTTATCCTCGGAGAGCAATTTTACCAGGACTGCAGTTCAGGCAGGCTGTCCACTACCACCTGTCAAAGAGACATATGGCCAATGAATTCTGAACTTGTCAACAATAACCTAATTTCTCTAATTGAATACATTAAAAAATGTGGCTTTATATTCACAGTTTCATGCACTATCTCAGCAGCTAAATAGTAACCCTTCTTAAGCATTTAGTTCTTCTTCTTTTGTGTGGCGTGCACAGCCTAAAGTTGTAGGACAACTTGTTCTATTTGATCTTCTGTTTGTGCATGTCAAGTTGATTGCATTAGTCGAAACAGGGCGGACCACGTGAAGGTTGCAATCTTCCACCCCATGCATTTAGTTAATTAGAATGAATACAAAGATCCTCCATGTTTTAGAAAGCAAAAGGATAAAAGCTCAATCAGAGCGTGTCTGCTTCCTCCTGTATTCATGGGCAGACCCTCGGGACTGAGGATGACTTGCATTCACTTATTTTGTGGGCCCTGAGGTGACCGATGGAAATACAAACTCTCCCAGAAATGGGGCAGTAGGTTTTTGATGGGGCAGGTCATTAATAGCCTGTGAGCTAGTGCACACTTTCTCCTCCTTCTGCAATAAAGATGTAATCAAAATGGTGGGTGATTTCAGAGCATTGAGTTGCCTAGTGATCACATCAATTTGCATACAAGGCAAATAGATCCACAGAGGATGCCATCTCTCTGGCTCTTCACACTGTCCTGACTCACCTGGAAAGACAGGGCACGTACATGAAGATGCTTTTCATAGACTCCAGCTCTGCCTTCAACACGGTCATCCCCACCAAGCTCACCACCAAACTCCACCAGCTAGGCCTCAGCTTCTCGATATGCGACTGGATCCTGAATTTCCTGACAGAGCTCAGATAACAACCTGTCCTTAAACACCTCTAAGACCAAGGAGCTGATTATCAACTGCAAAAGGACACATAATGGAGAATACGCTCCAATCTTTATCAACGGGGACAGTGTGGAGAGAGTGTCCAGCTTTAGGTTTCTGGGCACACACATTTCAGAGGACCTCACATGGTCCATCAACACCGCTGCACTGGTCAAGAAGGCACAGCAACGACTGTTCTTCCTGAGAACATTGAAAAAGACTGGTCTGCCCCAACAGCTGCTGACAACCTTCTACCGCTGCACCACAGAGAGCATCCTAACATATGGGGGTTACACAAAAAGCTGGAGAAACTCAGCGGGTGCAGCAGCATCTAAGGAGCGAAGGATATAGGCGACGTTTCGGGTCGAGACTCTTCTCTAGACTGGTCAGGGAAACGAGAGATATAGACAGTGATGTGGAGAGATAAAGAACAATGAATGAAAGATATGCAAAAAAGTATTGATGATAAAGGAAACAGGCCATTGTAAGCTGTTTGTAGTGTGATGATAAAGGAAACAGGCCATTGTAATCTTAACATATGGCATCTCTGTGTGGTATCTCAGCTGCACGGAGGCGGAGAGGAGAGCTCTTCAGCGCGTCATCCACAGAGCGCAGAAGATAATTGGGACACCGCTATCAGCCTTGGAGGGCATCTACAATACACGGTGCCTCAGGAAGGCCGTCAGCATTCACAAAGACTCCTCTCACCCTAGCAATAGTCTGTTCGAACTTCTACCATCCGGCAGACGTTACAAGGCCTTCTACGCCCGCACCTCTAGACTTAGGAACAGCTTCATCCCCAGAGCTATAGCTGCTCCGAACCGGCTCTGCTGAGTGCCCCCCCCCCCCCCCCCCCCATGAACTGTCTCCCTCGGATGGTCACGTCGCACATCGACCCGGCACTTTATACTGTTTTAACTGGGTTTTTTTTTTAATCGTGTTTCTCCGGGTGTCTAAATTATTAGCTAATTAAGTTATTACATCAGATGGAAGCTGCATACCAAATCTCGTTGTACCTCTGTGCAATGACAATAAAATATATTATTATTATTATTGGTGGCCTTGCACACAATTCACAAAAGGCTCTTGTATAAGAACAGCAAGTAATTAAGAAAGCTAACAGAATGTTATTGTATATTAATGGGGAATTGAAATACAAAGGTCGAGAACTATTGTTACATGGGGAACTAATGACAAGAAATGAGGTATTTATATTATTGATGTCCTTATTGAAGGCAATATATTATGGTTTGGAAACAGTTCCGAGAAAGCTTATCAAAGTGATAAACACACTTCATCAGACTGAAGAAGGGTCTCGACCCGAAACGTAAAGAGTCTGAAGAAGGATATCGACCCGAAACATCACCTATCTCCTTCGCTCCTTAGATGCTGTTGCACCCGCTGAGTTTCTCCAGCCTTTTGTGTACCCTCATCAGACTGAGAGTTAGGAGAGAGGGAAACTGGAGATATGGAAGGGTACAAAGAGAAGGATACATAGGTTATCTTATGAAGAAAGGTTGTTAAGGCTGGTTTTATACACTTTGCAATTTAGAAGAGTGAATGGAGACTTGATTGAAATGTTTAAGTTGTTAAGGATCTCCCTAGTGAGAGAATCTAGAGTAAAGGTCATGGTTTAAGAATAAGGAACCATTTTAATCAGAGGTGAGGGCTTTTTTTCGCTCAGTATTATGAGTCTTTGGAACACTCTCAAAAGGAGATGCAAACAGAATCAGAATATCTTCAAGATAAAGGTAGGCACTACCTCATAAGTCAGGGGTTAAATGTTTGACTCAGGTAGGTGGGAATGCAAGTTGAGGGTGCAAGCAAATTAGTATGATCTTGTTAAACAGTAGAGCAGGCATGAGGGGCTGAATGGCCTATGCCTGCTCCTAATTCCATACGGGTCTTCTCTACGTGACAGCAGGGTTCCATTCCTGTGATGTGTTGGTAACCCAGATATTTTGCAAGATATGTGGAATGTGGCTGCAAACCAAGGTCCCACACGGCAGAAGATACCTGATGCCCCACACAACCAGCAAATCTACACTGGCAGTCTCCTAGATGCTCATTCATCTGTGCGGGGCTGTACATATGTTGGATGCTCATATGCTGGGGAGGACCTGTGCCATGTATTGTCCTGCGGGTCTCAGTACCATCCTAAACTCTCCTCCACTTTAAGCAGCCATATATGTCAGGGATTCTCAATGGGGGGGGAGCTGCATTTTTTCAATGAGGTTCTGAGAGTATCCTTGAAAAATTTCCTCTGTCCGTCTCGTAATATTTTCCCATGACAGAGCTTGGAGTAGAATATCAGCTCCAGGAGGCTGAGGTCAGCATGTGAAATAAATGGTATGCTGAAAGAAGCCAATTGTATGTAACTGTGGCCTCATTGCTGTGGATTTTGGCCTAGGAGAGAACACTGATTCATTTATTCCTTCTTGTGGATTTAGAGGAGATAGTGTTGGTATCTCTCCAGTGGCTTGTGGTGACAGTACATAACTTTGCTATAAACTCCAATCCTAATTTACAATAGATTTCCTTTGTTTGCAAACACTTTACCATATATTTTCACACGTATAAATTGGACAATTGCAATATTTTACCAACAATATGACCAAATATCAGTATCAGGGTCTGCACTGTTATTTGAGATCAAGGTAGTAATTTAGGAATCGCAATCATCAGTCAAAAACTACAATGGCTGGCATTTGAGCTGAACAAAGTTAGTTTGGCTCAAGATATGGCATTCAGTCTTGTCACGTTCTACTTTGCATATGTTTGGGTAAATAGTCAGAATTATATCCACCCAGTCAACTTCCCTTAGGATCTTACAGTTTTGAATAAGGTCATCCCTCACTCTTCTAAACTCCAAGGAATACAGGCCCAAACTATTTTGTCACTCTTGATAAACAACCATTTCCTTCCAGAAATTAGCTTGGTAAATTTCCTTTCTACCGCCCCCAATGTTGCTAATCCTTTTTTCTAGGTTTTCCAGATGAGGTGAGGCCTCATCAACCCTTTGTACGGACGGCGCAGTGGTAGAGTTGCTGCCTTAGAACGCCGGAGACCCGGGTTCGATCCTGACTACGGGTGCTGTCTGTACGGAGTTTGTAAGTTCTCCCCGTGACTGCATGGGTTTTCTCAGAGATCTTCGGTTTCCTCCCACACTCCAAAGACGTATAGGTTTGGAGTTTAATTGGCTTGGTATCATTGTAAAAATTGTCCCTAGTGTGTGTAAGATAGCGTTAATGTGCGTGGATCGCTGGTCGGTGCAGACTCAGTGGGCCGAAGTGCCTGTTTCCATGAGTAACTCTAAACTAAATTAAACTATAATTGCAATAAAACCTCCTATTTTTAAACCCCAACTCCTTTGCAATGATGGCAAAAATGTCATTTGCCTTAACAACTTCACGGACTTTCCTATTAGCATTTTGAGATTCATGCACTAGAAGACCTTGATCCATCTGTACTTCACTCACTTACATTCTCCTCCATTTAGATAACAATCTGACCTATTTATGAACTACACAACCCCAGTCATTTTCCCACTCACTCATCAATATCCCATTGGAGAATTACAAGTATCCTTATTATAATATGCCATTCCGAGCTATTTTCATACCATTATCAACAGCAAATTGGACACTTTACATACTGTTCCTTCTGGCCATGAATGTAAATAGTGAATGATTGCAGGCCAAGAACTGGTCCCTGTGCTATTCCACAAGTTACCTTCTTCCAGTCTGAAAAGGACTCAATTCAGGTCCAGCAGTCACACCTCATCAATACTTCTTCAGAAGACTAAGGAGGTTCAGCATGTCTCCAGTAACTCTTACCAACTTGTACAGATGCCCGTGAAAAGCATTCTGTCGGGATGCATCACAACTTAGTTTAGAAACAGCTCTTACACTGTAATCATTCCCTCGTTTCCCCTCTCCCATGGGGCAGAAGATAGAAAAGCTTGAAAACATGTACCACCAGCTGCTCTACATGTCAGCTGATGTACATTGGTGAGACCAAGCGTAGGCTTGGCGATTGTTTCGCCGAATACCTCTGCTCAGTCCGCAATAACCAACCTGATCTCCCGGTGGCTCAGCACTTCAATTCCCCCTCCCATTCCGAATCCGACTTTTCTGTCCTGGGCCTCCTCCATGGCCAAAGTGAGCACCACCGGAAATTGTAAGAGCAGCACCTCATCTTTCGCTTGGGCAGTTTATACCCCAGCAGTATGAACATTGACTTCTCCAATGTCCGGAAGCCCTTATTGTCACCTCCCCTTCTCAGCTCTCCCTCAGCCCTCTGGCTCCTCCTCTTCATTTCTTCTTCCCCCTCCCCCCCCCCCCCCCCCGCTACATCAGTCTAAAGAAGGGTTTCGGCTCGAAACGTTGCCTATTTCCTTCGCTCCATAGATGCTGCCGCACCCGTTGAGTTTCTCCAGCATTTTTGTTTACCACCAGCCTCAGGGCCAGCTTTGTCCCCGCTGTTATCAGTCTATTGAGCAGTCCTCTCATAAACTAATGGTGTCATTCTGATTTTCCACTCCTACCTCATTGCAGCCTTTGAACTTTTTTTTATCTGAACTTTCTCTTCGGCTGCAACGCTATACTGCTATAACATTATATTATGCACTCTTTTTTTGCATTACCTGCAACCGTTCTTATTTTCTTCTTCTTGCGTATGGCGTGCACGGCCTAAAGTTGTACGTCAACTTGTTCTATTTGATCTTGTTTGTGCACGTCAGGTTGATTGCATTCGTCGAAACACGTGAAGGTTGCAATCTCCCACCCCACAATTCTTGTAATTAAAGTTGAATGAAAGTTTTATTCAGCTCACAACATGGTGCTAGGCACAAGGCCAAACAACAACTCAATATGCCCATTAATGTAACAAACTCTCTGAATAATAGGTCACCAATACGTCACTTTATGGTTCCAAAAGCTGGAGTAACTCAGCGGGACAGGCAGCATCTCTGGATAGAAGGAATTGGTGACGTTTCGGGTCGAGACCCTTTTTCAGACTTGTGTATAGCTTGATTGTACTCATTTATGGTATGATTTGACTGGGTAGCGCATAATCAAAGATTTTCACTGTATCTTGGTACGTGACAATAATAAACCAATACCAAGCAATATTAATCATGTACCTGTACCTCACTGCACTTGTGCATATGACAATAACCTCAACGTGACTTGACATGGTATCGTTGTTGACTTTGGCAAAGGAAGTCCAGGAGAGAAACAACTGGAGGGATTCAGATAGTTAGCCATAAAGTTGCGTGGCACTAAGCGTTCATGGAATTTCAAGCGGATCAAGACCTGGCGATGGAGTAATAGTTGAAGAGATCAAGATTTGGAAATAAAATCTGAAACTTTGAAAGACAATGTGACAAGGAGAAATTGCTTCAAGAGGAAAGGGAAAATGGATGGTATTACCAAGCTGTGTTGTGGTGGTTGATTTTTAAGAGGCGTGACAGAATCGGTGCAGGGATGATGCTTCACTTGGATGTGTTAATTAGAATCAAACTCACAACAAGTAATTGATGGAGATTGCAATAAATTCCTTCACCCAATAGGTCGTGAATCTTTAAAGCAGTTTATCGAGGAGGGCTGTGGAAACTCAATCGCTGACGCAGTTTGATACATTCTAGATATTAAAAAATTCTGGGGATATGGCATTAATGCAGGAAACTAGCACTGACTTAAAAGATTATTGGTGGTCTTTTACTTCAGTGCTACATCAGTGCCAAAGACCTACTCTGGCTTCAATTTCTGTTGTTCTCATGGGGGCCTGGGTAATAATAAATGACAATAGATTATTTATGTACAGGGCTGTGCCACAATATGCTCCTTTATATGGAATATTTGTAATAAGATCACTTCTTAGAGCCATGTAACACAACAAAGCTCTTGTCTATATCCTGGTGTACAAATGTAAATGTGACTATATGCATGCAAGCCACACATGTTCCCATTTCTATTAGCTTCAAGACTAATCTCAAATTGCTCTATAGAAACTGCAGAGTCAAATTTACCGTTGTTCAAAAAGATAAGGGAATTAGTTTTTTTTTAAAAGTATTTTACATTCTACAAAGTGAGTATCAAATATTTCATATCAAGGAACACACTGTGGCACAGACCTGTACATAAATATTCTACTGTCATTTGTATTCCACAAGTAATTTATGATGTGGAAGAGCAGAATTTATTTCCTGCTACAGTATTAAGTCTTTCTCATTTCTAATCGGTGCCAGTCTTTTCAATGCAACAATGTGTAAATTAAAATAAATGCGGTTACTAAAAAATATAATTCCTTAAATCTGGTTTAAATGTCTTCATATAAGCCATTCCTTAATTTATTGACAAAACTCAATTACAGAGTATCAGGAGGTTTACCCATCGTTCACCAGAATGAACTTCTTTTGAACACGCTTTTGAACAAAACAATTCCAGTTCAACGGTGAGATCATGTTATGCACAACCTGCTTTTCGCATTCATATTTACATTGCAAAAAAACTCAATTTTTTTATGAGGTCGCCCTAACCCCTCACTAAGCACTGAATCAAAAAACATTTCCCAAAAGATGAATCCTATTTTGTTTCATTTGTTTGACTTCATCCAGAGTTTAATGCAGCTGAAATAAATGAAGCCCCAAATGCGGCGAATGACCTGTTTGCTCATTCAGAAAATTAATGAGGAAATGTTGCTTTCCCGCCAAATAGAAGATAAGAGCAGACTTTTGCAAGTGTCCTCTTGTCACCTTGGTAATTGATTCCCATCTGGTGTCTGATCTACACAAAGGCCAGCAGTGTGCCAGAAACAGGAGGGCATTCGAGCAAGACTCGTTTATAGAACTGCCCCACCACATGCTGCTCTGGCCCTTAGTGTTGATTTGATTAATTTGTAGGCATTCAGCCTTAGAATTTATGTTCCTGGCTGACAGATCTTTGTTCTCTGGTCCTTTTATTCATATAATTTGGGAAAACGTTACATCAAGAGAGTTTTACCATTAAATGTATATGATTTCACCTGCAGAGAAGTTTGCCTGTGCAATGGTGAACAATAAAAGCCCATTATTTAACTCACTTGCTGCCAGTGAATTTGGTCATTTCCTGGCCTGAAGCAAGTTGTCTGGTTCATTAATATCACAGAGAAAATGCATTTTTCTGAAGTGACCTAACATCCTCATAAGCCTGTTATTTTCACTGCTCACCGTGCCTAAATGTACTTTATAAATTATGTTTCCAGAACAATTTTCTATTCATAGTTATAACAGTTCAATGCCAGCATGGCGATTTGTTCTGAAGCTGCGTTAAATTACAGTGGTATGGCCCAACTCCAGCATGCGTGCTGACTATTTAAGTAGCTCTTACAAGTTAGCGTTGTTAACCTTTGTACGTTGTTTTTTTTAATTTTGTTTATTTATTTATTTATTTATTTTGTTAGAAGTAAGCACAGTAGTGTGGTACCCAAGTACCTAATACATACATACACATTACCATTCTTGCACAACTTCGTGTTTTTAATTTAATAATAAAAGAACAGTGAAAGAAAAAGGGAAATAAAGAGTGTCGAGATAGATAGACAAGCGAGTAGAAACAGATAGCGAAAGATAGAGAGCAGAGATAAAAAGCTAAGAAGATTGAGAGAAAAGAAATTAGGAGAGATCTACCTATTTTGTATCTTTACCCATCCGTCACCCGGTTCTGAACCATTTAATTTCTAAGGTTATGTTATGTTGCACCATATGCTTGTAAAAAGTCGATAAAAGGAGACCAAGTCTTTAAGAATTGGTCTACTTTGCCTAGTAGGAGGAATCTCATTTCTTCAAGATGTAGTGTTTCCGACATATTTGAAATCCACATTTTGAACATTGGCGTGGTTGCATTTTTCCAGAATTTGAGTATACGTTTTTTTACTGTTATTAAACCATAATTAAGAAGAGCTTGTTGGAACATAGTTAATTTACTTCCCTCTTCCATTGATCCAAGATAATCAGTTCTGTATTGGGGTTCAATTTTGTGTTAAATAGTTTTGTAAAAGTTCCAAAAATTTCATTCCAAAATGTATGCAGTTTTGTACAAGAGACAAAGGAATGTGCTATAGTAGCATTTTGAGTTAGACATTTATCACAAATGGGGGAAACTTTTGGAAATATTTTATTCAATCTGGTTTTCAAGTAATATAATCTGTGTAAAATTTTTAATTGAATTAGGTTATATCTTACATTAATCGAACATTTATGTACATATAATAGATTTTTTTCCCATCTGTCGTTCAGGATTTTTATCAATAACTCTTGTTCCCAGTCCCTTCTAATTGCCTCTGTCGTTGGTGTTTCTATATTTAAAATTATATTATATAAATATGATATTAAATTGCTTGATTCTGCCTTTCTATTCATTCCTTCCTCTAATAAATCTGAGGTTAGAGTTTGATATCCTTGTATATATATTTTCAAATAATCTTGAATTTGAAGATATTTAAAATATTGGTTACTTTTAAAATTATATTTTAGTTGTAATTGTTGGAATGATATAGGTTTTCCCATTTCATACATATCTCCCATCATTTCAATTCCTATTCTTTCCCAATGGATAAACGTTTTATCAATAATAGATGGTTTGAATGAGGGATTGTTGGCTATTGGGGAAAGAAGCGATAGATTTCTTAATTTTAAAGTTAATTTTATTTGTTTCCAAATTCGTATCATACTGTGAATAATTGGATTCTTCTTATATATTATATTGTTCAGTTTCATCGGGGAAAGAAGAATCGCTCCTATATTATAAGGGGAACAATCCTCTTTCTCCATTCTTATCTAATCTACTTGTTAGGCAGAACTGTCCAACCAATAGATTATATTTTTAATATTCACAGCCCAATAGTAGTACAATAAGTTAGGGAGTGTCAGTCCCCCTGATTCTTTAGATTTACACAAGTGTTTTCTTTGAATTCTGTGTGATTTATAGTCCCATATGAAGTTTGTAATATCAGAATCTAGTTTTTTTAAAGAATTTTTTTGGTAAAGATATTGGTATTGATTGAAATAGGTACAGTATTTGTGGTAAGAAGATCATTTTTATAGCATTTACTCTGCCTATTAAGGACATCGGCAGTGTTTTCCAGAATTTAATCAACCCATTTAATTTAGTTAATAAAGGCATATAATTTGCATTGAGTAATGATTTATATTTCCTAGTAATTTGGATATCCAATTACTTGAATTTTTCTGCTGCAATTCTACAAGGGAATTTCAACAGATGTGTCGGCTCTTGAGGTTTTATCGTCATAATTTCGCTTTTGTTCCAGTTGATTCTATATCCTGAAAAGGAACCAAATTCCTCTATTAAATTTAATATATTTGGTATGCTAATTTGCGAATTTGTAATATATAATAATATGTCGTCTGCATATAATGAAATTTTATTATTTGAGTGTTTGGTATTATATCCATGAATATTCGGATGACTTCTTATACTTTCTGCTAAAGGCTCTATCACTAGTGCAAATAGCAGGGGCGATAATGCACACCCCTGTCTATTGCCCCTTGATAAATGGAATTTCGGGGATAATATATTATTAGTCAGTATTCTAGCCGTCGGCTTATCATTTGTTTTTTGCTGGTTTTACGTACATACCTACATTTACATTTTTTTCCTGAGATGTTCAATTCAAACTGATTAATTAATATTTCTGTGCAAGAAGCAACTGCAGTTGCTGGTTTACACCGAAGATAGACATAAAATGCTGGAGTAATTTGTGTCAGGCAGCATCTCTGGAGAGAAGGAATGGGTGACGTTTTGGGTCGAGACCCATCTTCAGACTCTTCAGAATATTCAGAATTAATATTTCATATTTCCTTATCGAGGGAGTCCATTAAACTTATCAAGTCTATGACGGCTCTCAGAACATTCCCATCGTTCCCATTAATTTCCCTGTAACCTATTTCCTCTCAGATGCCCATCAACTAAGCTCTGATTCACCTGAACCCATTGGTCGTATAATGTCTAAAATGCTGTACAATTAACATAGTCTGTCCATTTCCCTCTACAGAGGCTGCCTGTCCTGCTGAGTTCTTTCAGCAGTTTGTCTTATGCACATGGTAGCCAATTAACCTACCAGCACATCTCTTTGAGATATAGGTGGCTACCAGTGAACCTGGAGGAAACTCACACAGTCACAGGGAGAGCATGCAAACTCCATAGAGACTACACCAGAGGTTTGGGTCAAATACATATCACTGGAGCTATGAGGTAGCAGCACAATCATCATGTATACCAATATGTCACTCCAAGAGACCGTAAATGTCTATATTTTCCCCATGGGTTCTGTGTAAGCATTACACGTGTGGGTTATCATCTGCTCTATGTCTTCTGATCCACTATCAATTATTTCTTATTTTCATTCAATTGTAGAAAAATACATCAGAATTGATAGATTTCTATTACGTAATTGCTCTATAAGTGAATAGCTCCATTGGAATGAGGACAGGAACAGGCTGCCTGTACATCCTGTACATCAATTTATAACATTAATAAGGGGAAATGGAGGAAGTATAATGCTTTGCAAACAATATCATTCACCCAGGCGTTTTTTTTCGAGGTAGATCTGCTCAGTGTTTTAACTTTTTGCAACATTAAACATATTTCAGTGAGATGAAGTGAACTATTGATTTCTACAATAGGGTTATTTAAGCAACTGTTCTAGAAATTTAATTTGAATGAAAGTTTTATTCAGCTCCCAACATGGTGCTGGGCACAAGGACAATCAGCAACTCAATATGCCCATTAATGTACAGTGCCCTCCATAATGTTTGGGACAAAGACCCATCATTTATTTATTTGCCTCTGTACTCCACAATTTGAAATTTGTAATAGAAAACATCACATGTGGTTAAAGTGCACATTGTCAGATTTTAATAAAGGCCATTTTTATACATTTTGGTTTCACCATGTAGAAATGACAGCAGTGTTTATACATAGTACCCCCAATTCAGGCACCATAATGTTTGGGACACAGCAATGTCATGTCAATGAAAGTAGTCATGTTTAGTATTTTGTTGCATATCCTTTACATGCAATGACTGCTTGAAGTCTGCAATTCAAGGACATCACCAGTTGCTGGTATGCTTTGAATCTTGCGCAGTTCATTCTCTCCTCCATACTTCGCTCTTGCCATCAATCTGATATGTTAATCTTTGTCTCATCTGTCCACAATACCTTTTTCCAGAAATTTGGTTGCTCTGTTAAGGGGTTGTCCCACTGCGGCGACCTAATCTGCGAGTTAAGAAGAGTGTCTTCGACCTTCAAGCTTGAGGGCACTCGCCTGAAAAACCTCGAGCTGGATCGACCGTCAGTGATGAAACCGTGAGCTGGATTGACCGACCGCACACACACACACATCGCAAAGGCGGGGGCCAGGGAAAGCGGGGGAGCGCTGTCTGAAATTCACACCCGCGATGAAGAGGAAGCTGGGCTTGTACACTCTGGAGTTTAGAAGGATGAGATGGGATCTCATCGAAACATATAGGATTGTTAAAGGTTTGGACACGCTAGAAGCAGGAAACATGTTCCCGATGTTGGGGAAGTCCAGAACCAGGGGCCACAGTTTAAGATTAAGGAGTAAGCCATGTAGAACGGAGACGAAGAAACACTTTTTCTCACAGAGAGTGGTGAGTTTGTGGAATTCTCTGCCTCAGAGGGTGGTGGAGGCAGGTTCTCTGGATGCTTTCAAGAGAGAGCTAGATAGGGCTCTTAAAAATAGCAGTCAGGGGATATGGGGAGAAGGCAGGAACGGGGTACTGATTGGGGATGATCAGACATGATCACATTGAATGGCTGTGCTAGCTTAAAGGGCCGAATGGCCTATTCTTGCACGTATTGTCTATTGTCATCAGGATCAAACCCGAGTCACTGGCACTGTAGTCGCTGTAAGGCAGAAACTTTACCGCTGTGCCACCGTGCCGCCATATGTGCAATGTACTACTAATAGATACAATCAGTTTAATATTTTAACCTGATAAATTTTACAATGAGTTAGGAGTTCAACTGTTATGTGTACTGTGACTGTTCAGTAGGAAATTCTTACTTTTGGGACAGAGGTGTACTTCATTATTTATATCAACCGGCTATTTTTTTTCTAACAATTTTATTTTTCCGCATATTAATCATTTCCAAAATTGTAAAATGTGTTAGAGACATTTTACACTTGAAAAAGTAACCACCAGAAACAAAATAAGCAGTCCTGCTTAAAGTTTCATGTTTAGGTGTAAGGTTTAGTTAGCTCATTTTATTAATGATTAAAGCAGCTGTCCCATTCTTCTTTAATGGGTGTAAAATAAACTTCTTCCACTGTGAAAACCCAAAAGAGCTTCCATTGCATTATCGATTATTCAGCCTTTGTATATCGCAAACATCTAATGCAGATTTACTAATGCAAGATTAAAAGTGAGATGACAAAAAAACTCAAGGTTAATGACTAATTGATTTTTTAAAATTAACAACGTCTCTTTTGAGAAGCAAGGGGAGGGAAGAGTTACATTTCATGTTCTTCTTCACTCCTTACAATGCTATGTACAACAGTGATCGCAACTTCTCCTGAAGTGTGGATGGTCGTTGGCTCACAGAAAGCTCATCCGCTCTTTGACAAGTTTTGTTTTTGGTCCTGCTGGGGGTCCACAGCCTCCACCTCACCCGGCAAACCAGGTGCGGGAGACAGTTTAGTCACCGACTATCGGACCATGGAGCAGGTAGCACGGGATTACAAGGTACCTGTGGCGGGGGGGGGAACTCCCTCCGACCCGACCCGACCTAATTTAAAAGATAATAAAAGGAAGAGCAAAAAACAGAATTTTTAGAGGGAGAATGAAGTGTAATAGATGGTATGAGTGATTGTTGAAGGGAAAATCAAGAAAGATATTATGGGGAACATTTTTCCCACAAATCCTACCCAACAACAGCTTAAGCTTAATCAATCAATTAATTCATTCATTAATTGATTAATTCATTCTTATGTGATTGCTGGACATTTTCTCTGCCATTCCTTCTCATACATTTTTTGCAGAGAGTTCAGTGGCAATCCTACCATACATTAGACACAATCATACTAAGTACAAGAGTGTAGACTGCATTAGGGCAGCACAGTGGTGCAGCAGTAGAGATGTTGCGTTAAAGCCCCAGAGACCGGGTTTCGATCCCGACAATGGGTGCTGTCTGTATCGAGTTTGTACGTTCTTCCTGTGACTGCGTGGCTTTACTTGGGGTGCTTTACTTACCGTAACTGTCACTGTATGAAATGTTGTTACGTGGGCGGAGCACCAAGGCAAATTCCTTGTATGTGAATACTTGGCCAATAAACTTACTTACGATGTAGGTTAACTGGCTTTGGTAAACATTGTGTGGGATAGTATTAATATACAGGATAATCATTGGTCAGCACAGATTTGGTGGGCAGAGGGTCTGTATCCATGCTGTATCTTTAGATTAGAGAGATTCAATCTCTCATTGAAAGCGGGTGCATTCAATGCTCATATTGTTAGCTTGTAAGCTACCCAAGTGGAATATGAGGTGCTACTACTCTAGTTTGCGTGTGGTCTCACGCTGGCAATGGAGGATGCGGAGGACAGAAAGGTAACAACCGAAGGATCCAGCAGGCCTTGGCAGACCAAACTCACATTTTTGGCAAAACAGTTTGCTGGGTCTTATTGATGTAATGTAAAGGAGGTCAAAGGAGGATACGTGTCATATCTCTTGCAGATGCAGGGGAATGTACCATGGAACTGGGTGGTTTGGATTGGACGAAATGGTGAACCAAGGAGTTGTGGAAGGAGCAGGCTCTGCAGAAGGCATGACTGGTGGTGGGATCATGTTGAAGGTGGTGGAAATATTGGAGAATGATGTGTTGAATGCGGAGACTGGTGGAGAAAGGTAAGGACCAGGGAACTCTACCTTTGTTCTATCTGAGGGCAGGGAGAGTGAGAGTAGAACTATGGGGCACACAGGACTTGCAAATAAGTCTGAAGATGGGTCTCGACCAGAAATGTCAGCAATGCCTTCTCTCCATAGATGCTGCCTCACCCGCTGAGTTTCTCCAGTATTTTGTGTCTACCTTCAATTTCACCAGCATCTGCAGTTCTTTCTTAAAAACTTGCGAATAAGGGATCCATTGATGACAGCTGGGGGCAAAACCATGTTTACTAAAGAAAGAGATAATCTCTGATGTCCTAGAATGGAAAGCCTTATAGCGTCATAGAGTGATTCAGTGTGGAAACATGTCCTTCGGCCCAACTTGCCCACAGCGGCCAACAATGTCCCAGCTACACCAATCCCACTTGCCTGCGCTTAGTCCATACCCCTCCAAACCTGTCCAATCCATGTACCTGTTTAACTGTTTCTTAAACGATGAGATAGTCCCAGCCTCAACTACCTCCTCTGGCAGCTTGTTGCATGCACCCACCACCCTTTGTGTGAAATAGTTACCCCTCGGATTCCTATTAAATCTTTCCCCTTCATCTTGAACCTATGTCCTCTGGTCCTCGATTCCCCTACTCTGGGCAAAAGACTCTGCATCTACCCGATCTATTCCTCTCATGATTTTGTATACCTCTATAAGATCTCCCCTCATCCTCCTGTGCTCCATGGAATAGAGACCCAGCCTACTCAAACTCTCCCTATAGCTCACACCCTCTAGTCCTGGCCACATACTCATAAATCTTTTCTGAACCCTTTCAAACTTGACAATATCTTTCCTATAACATGGTGCCCAGGACTGAATACAATATTCTAAATGCGGTCTCACCAGCGTCTTATACAACTGCAACATGACCTCCCAACTTCTGTACTCAATACTCTGACTGATGAAGGCCAAAGTGGCAAAAGTCTTTTTGACCACCTTATCTAGCTGCGACTCAACCTTCAAGGAACCATGCACCTGTACTTCTAGATCCCTCTGCTCTACAACACTACCCAGAGGCCTACCATTTACTGTGTAGGTCCTGCCCTTGTTCGACACCCCAAAATGTCACACCTCACACTTTAATGTATTAAATTCCATCAACCATTCCTCCGCCCACCTGGTCAATCGACCCAGATCCTGCTGCAATCGTTCACAACCATCTTCACTATCTGCAAAGCAACTAACTTTTGTATCATCAGCAAACTTGGTAATCTTGCCCTGTATTTTCTCATTCAAATCATTGATGTAGATGACAAACAGTAACGGGCCCAGCACCAAACCCTGAGGCACACCACTAGTCACAGGCTTCCAGTCTGGGAAGCAACCTTCCACCATTACCCTCTGCTTCCTTCCATGGAACCAATTTGCTATCCAGTCAGCTAACTCTTCTTGGATCCCATGTGAACTAACCTTCCAGAGCAGCCTACCATGCGGAACCTTGTTGAACGCTTTAGTAAAGTCCATGTACACAACACCGACAACCCTGCCTTCAACCTTTTTGGTCACATCTTCAAAAAAATCAATCAGATTTGCGAGACACGACCTCTCATGTATAAAACCATGCTGGCTATCTGTTATCAGCCCTTGCCCATCCAAATGCCTGTATAACCTTTCCCTCGGAATACTCTCCAGTAACTTACCAACTGCAGATGTTAAGCTCTCCGGTCTATAGTTCCCAGCATTTTTCCTGCAGCCCTTCTTGAAAAGAGGCACAACATTTGCCACACTCCAGTCTTCCGGCACATCTCCTGTATTTAAGGACGACTCATAAATTTCAACCAGGGCTCCCGCAATTTTCTCTCTAGTTTCCCGCAATATTTGATCAGGCCCTGGAGATTTGTCTACCTTCAAACATGACCACCTTCAGTAATTCTTTGACAGTAACCCTGACTGCTCTCAAGACACTTCCAGCGACTGCACCAATTTCTGTCCTACTGTATTTCTCCTTGGTAAAGACAGAGGAGAAATTCTCATTTAGGACCATGTCCATCTCCTGTGGCTCCACAGAGGTAACCGCGTTGATTCCCGAGAGGTCCCACTCCCTCTCTAGTTACCCGTTTCCCCCTTATATAATCTATATACTATTAAGTCTTGTCTGTGAGATCAAGGAACTATGCGAAAATGGTACACAATAGCACGAAAATGTTTGCAGAATCTTACTCAGCTTTTTCCCGTGCAAGTTTCTTCACATTTATGTTATATTTTACAATGTTATATTTCACAAATTATTGATATTTAAAGTTTAAAAAAAACAACTTTGAGAATAACTGTGAGAGTGACTAGCAGCTTCCAGTGATGATGTCACAATGGCATCTCACAGTCGTCCACTCACAGTGGGATCTCAGGCACACGCTGCAGTGGACATTCTGACAACCGAAAATGACATCACAAAGTGATGTCTGCTGGAAATACAGAAGCTATGAGAGTTGACGGAGTGGGGGATGGGAGGCGAAGAAATGTTATTTAAACATTGTCTTTAGTGGGGGAGTGCGAAAGGGGAGAGGTGAGGGAGGGAGTGACTGAGTGTAGGGAACAGGAGAGGGAGGGAGAGGTGACAGAGAGACAATGGGATCAGCAGCTTCAAGGGGAATAAGGAGAGAGTGGGATTTTTGCCCCACCCCCACCCCACCCGGGAAGGATTGAATGACTCCAGAGAGCGCCAAAGCCGACCCGAAAGTCTAGTCCATTCATTGGCTCCATGAAGCGCCGGCTGCCCCCCCCACCCCCACCCCCAAGTGGGAAGGATTGATTGCGTTGGGGGATCGGGTTGCGTTGGGGGAATAGGTGAGTGGTGGAAATGGTTGCTTTGGGTAAACTTGTGAGTGATGGAATATTGCGTTGGGGAAACGGGGCCCAACGGGTCAGGTGGGAACGAAGGGGAGAGGGGTTATGGAGGGTGGGAGGGAGTGACTGAGGGTAGAGACTGACTGAGCATAGGGGGAAGGAGAGGTGAAGGAGGGACTGGAGGAAGGCAGGAGGTGAGGGGTGAGAAGAGGAGGGGGATGGGGTGAAATGAGCCGTGCCTGCGCAGTTGGGGGCTATGGGTGAGTGGTGGAATATTGCTTTGGGTGAACGGGTTACATTGGGGGAATGGATGATGGGGGTGATTGGCTCCGGGGGGGGGGCATCTCCAGGGTGAGCACTGAAGCCACGTTCGGGGACCAGCCCTCCCATATGACACCGCGCCCCCACCCCCCCGCATTGGGGGACGAGGCCTAACGGGTCCAACTTGGTCTAGTGTATTTATAAAATCTTTTGGGGTTGTCCTTAAGGCTACCCGCCAGAGCTAACTCCTAGCACCTTTTTGCCCTTCTTTTTTAGTTGACTCCTTAGTTCCCGAAACTCCTCCAGGGATGCACTTGATCCCAGCTGCCTATACCTGTCCCATGCATCCTTCTTGTTTTTGACTAACGTCTCAATTCGTCTGTTCGTTTTTTCATCTTTTTGGTATTTTAGTGTTTGTTAAAAGTTTGATTTAATGTACTTCAGTTTGTTTTATGTGGGGGGAGGGGGATTGGGGGAAACTTTTTTTTGCAGGTTCTTACCTTCCCGGAGACATGATCATTTTTCAGATCACATTCTCCGGGCTCTGCGGCCGACCTTCGATGGAGCTGGTAGCCGCCTCGGACTGTCGTGAGCCCCACCCGCGGGGCGCTGAATTAACATCGGAGCGGATCCCTTGCCTGTGATCGCTCCCACCGCGGCCTGCGGACTTACCAACAAGGGATCGCAGTCACGGGAGAGGCTAGTCAGGAGCTCCAACTCCGCAGAAGGTTCAACCGATGCGAGGTTTGATCGCCCGGCACGGGGGAGCTGACAACCCCCCGATGCGGGAGCTGAACGCCTCAACGCGAAGGACCCAAACGCCACCGGCTACGGGAGTCAAGATCATCCCGTCAATGGGGTCTCGAGGCCCCCGACCAAGGAAGAACACAAGGGAAGGACTTGAACTTTATTTTGCCTTCCATCACAGTGAGGAATGTGTGGGAGTCACTGTGGTGGATGTTCATGTTAAAATGTGTTTTTGAGTCTGTTGCTTTTAATTGTATGACTGACCTGGCCAGTGAAGTTCCTCGTATGTTGCAAAACATACTTGGCAAATAAAATCTGATTCTGATTTTGATTTCCCTCATCAGCCAAGCTTCCTTACGTTTGCCTGCTTTGCCCTTCACTCCAACATCCCACTTAGCCGATGTTCTTTTTCCCCCTCATATAACCTGCTCCAGTCAACTTGAGCAAGACCTTCTCTCATACCCTTAAAGTTGGCCACCCCAGTTGACCATTTTAACACATGGACCCTCTCCGTCCCTATCCATAACTATCTTAAAGCTAATTGAACTGTGGTCACCGGTCCCAAAAGGCATTTCTACACACACTTGCCCTTCCCAATTTTCCAATACTAGAGCCAGTGTTGCCCTCTCACATGTGGACGCCTCCACAACTAGCAATGTTACAAAATTTTGAGATTTTAAAAATCAAGTCTGCAATTTATCCCATCAGATAAAGCATAAAAAGAAGTTTAATTTGACACCTAATTCACTTTCATATCTTCAGTATTAAGAAAGTTATGACCATTTTCATACTCGGAAATTAGCATCTTGTTCCCCATTGCCTTTCAATTGACTTAACTCAAAAGCTGTGATCTAGAATCGTTAAAAGCCCATAACTTTGTTAAAAATTAAGAGAACTCAATGAAATTTTCAGCTATAATAGATTGAAGCATTCTGAAACAAATATGAAACAATCTTACTTGGATGACCTGAAATTAAAGCATATAGTTAGTTAGTTATCTAATTGTAGCTAATTACAAAATTCAATGAGTAGATCTAAACATCTATCCATTTCTTAAGAAAAGATAAACTTTTTTAAAAATACCTAAGTGTCCAAATAACATTCACACAATAATCCACAATATAACATAATTTTTAAATCTCATTTTCATGAATTTCTGGGCCAAATGGAAGGAATTTAGTGTTTAATGCCTGTAAATTAATGGCCATCTAAATCAACTAGCGAGTGGGTTTTAGTGGAATGCGGTGGATTGGAACGTTGCGGTTTGCAGTGAAGTCGGTATGAAAAATACAGCCAGTTCATACATTTTTTTTGGACCCCATTTCGCAACCTGAAAATACTATTAAAGCCTCCATAAAAACCAACTTTTAATATAAAAATAAACTATTTACCTTTTTTTCTCCCCTACGCAAAATCCTTCCCGTTATCGGTGCTCACGGCTTTTGAAGGTGATTTTTAAATTATTCTAGATAATAAATAATCTAAAAATACCTTCATTAATGAAATGTCGGAGCGATTTTTCTTCCGCAACGAAATCGCCCGACATTGATCAATTTGCACAGTCTGAAGAAAAACGGCACTTTAAGCCCGCCCCCCTCTGAAAGGCGCCAAAGTCGCGCACACGGGGAGCGGCAGAACTGCAGCACTGCTCAAGGTAAGTTTTGTAATATACCTACACATACTGCTTAAGAAAATTCTCCTGAACACTTTTGAGGAATTGCACCCCATCTAAACCCTTCACGCTATGATTTTCCCAGTCAATATTGGAAAAGTTAAAATCCCCTACTACAACAACCTTATTTGACCTGCAGCTGTCTGCAATCTTCCGGCACATTTGTTCTTCTAATTCCCATTGACTATTCGGGGGTCTGTAGTACACCCCCAACAAGGCGATCATCCCTTTCTTGTTCCACCCAGCTCTACCCATATAGCCTCACTAGTGAATCGTCCGTAATGTCACCTCTGAACACAGCCGTGACATAATTCTTAAACAACAATCCCCTGTCTCTCCTGAAGCCCATGTACCCTGGAACATTGAGCTGCCAGTCCCGCCCCTCCCTTAACCAGGTTTCAGTCATGGCTACCACGTCCCAGTCGCTCGTACTTATCCATGTCCTAAGCTCATCTGCCTTACCCGTCAGGCCCTTTGCCTCATCTTGGGGGCAGAGACAAAGACATTGAGAGTAGGGGATAGTGTCATTGCAAGAGGCAGGGTGGAATGAGGTGTAGTCCAGGAGGCAGAATGATCAAGAAAAGGGAGGGTATCAGAGATAGTCCAAGTGAATGTGAAGGCAGGGTGGAAGGTAGTGGTGAAGAAGCAAGCCCCAATACAATCGTTGCTGTAGCAGATAAAGTTGGGGAATGGTGCCAGTGTATATTTGGAACAAGGACCTGTTCAACATGACAAACAATGTAACTAATCTACAAACAAACCCCCTTTTTCTAACCCTCTCTTCCCCAAGACCCATCTATTTCTCCCCTTCTATTCCTTCCTTTTTTATTTTTTTATTTAATTCTTTATTTCGAACAGAATAAAAGAATAAAAAGCAAGTGTGAAACACCATACAAAAAAAAGCAAGAATATTTATAAAGTGTCATAAACAGTATCTATAAATAAATGAAATCGTATGTGTCCGAAAAGGAGCAGGAAGAAGCCAAAGCTTATTAATTCCCACCCCTTATTCAACTGCTTATAATTATCTTATACAAATTTAACAGCTATATGTACACCAGCAGCTATATGTACACCAAATTATTTACATTTATACACTAATCAAATATTTACAAAGCCATACAAAAGAGAAAAAAAGAAAAAATAAAATAAAAAACCCTCATATACTATACAGTATCTCCTAGTCATATATACAACCCATCACCCTATAATTACCCTTCCCAATACAATCAGTATAACAAATATCCCACTCACAATCACCTAACCTCATCCCAATATCCTTTTAAAAAAGGGTTTTTGTACATCTTTTTAAACTGAATTATGAAAGACCTTTGGCTTCATAATTAATGCCTCGGAGTGAAAAAGAAACTGCTGGAGGAAGTCAGCGGGTCAGACAGCATCTGTGGAGGAAAATAAACAGACCATATTTCGGATTGTTACTTTTCGTCAGTCTCAAGATTGTGGATGGTCTGTCTCCTGAGATGGAAGTAGATCAAAAAAGGGGGAAAAATGTGTCAGCGATGGCTCGTCAATATGATGGCATGGTGGAAGATGGTGATGATTTTTATGAACTCGACTAGTTGCATGGGGCAGCCCCAATGTTGTTGTCAATGGGGAGTTGTACCAGGGTACATTCGGGACGAGTGCTCAGCTTAGCCTATAAAATGACAAGCATAGCTAGGGCCCATGCAAATGTCCATGGCTGCACTTTTCACTTGAAGAAAGCGAGAAGCATCAAAAGAAAAGTTACGGGCAAAGACAAGTTTCGCAAAGCGGCGGAGAGTGTTAGTGGAGGGGTAGAAGTGCATACAGCAGATGTGAAGGCAGTGCAGTTGGACGTTTGTAACAGAGGCACACATTTTTAAAGGGCAGGTAGGAATTTCATATACATGGCTAAGGGATGTATAGAGAAAATACTTTGCCTTCCATAACAGTGAGGAGATGATTCACTGTGATGAATGTTTGTGTAAATTGAATTGTTTGTATGTTTTATACCAATTATCTTTGTTGGTATGGCTGTGGAAACGGAGTTTCGTTTGAGCCTCACTGAGGTTCAAATGACATGGAATAAAATATTGTATATATTGGTTTGTATAAGTGTACTGATTAGCACCCGTTTTTCCGACTGTAGAAGTATGCAACAAAACGACCTAGGGCTTTGGACCATTGATCTTCATAAATAATGAGGACACATGTACAAGTTTGCAAATAATGAAAATAGCGTAAATAGCGAACAAGAGAAAAGTTAAGAACATGGACAAGTTTGTTGAATTGGCAGATAGTATAATGCTCATAAATGTGATTGGTGTAGTAATGGAAGGAACAAAACATGGAGGCAAAAAAGCAATGTTTAAATTTTACCATCTCAAAAGGGAGTGAGAGAGTAGTATTCTGGGATTGATGAAGTACCATACATAGAATGCTAGAAGTCATTGAAGGATGTACACTGTAGACTGTATGGAAGATGATATCTGTTATGAAGGAATTTCACGATTGAAAAAGTTGACATTGCTTTTTCAAATTTTAAAAGGGACATGGAAAGGAAGTAACATGTGAAATAGCTCGTTAGAAAATACGAATCCCTTCTCCATCCCAAACTCATCATCCCCATTTCCTTCATGTCTTTTGCCATGTCTTTTGCTTTCTTTAACAGCCAATGTAATCTATGGCAGAGTGGCTTCCTTAAAAAAAGAAAATAGAAAAATAATACAATTATAATGATATAAATAATTGCTTAATCATCACTGTCAAAGCAACTTAAGAGCCTTGCTCTCCGAATTGGGTCATTTGGAAGGTAGTCGGGACCTTAGTTTTAAAGTCTCACCTAGAGAGAGTGCTGCAATAAATTCAATTTAGATTATGTGATCTAGCTCTTGCAGGGATTATGCAATGAACATAGTGGTGCAGCGGTAGAGTTGCTGCCTCACAGCCCTAGAGACCCGGGTTCGATCCTGACTACGATGCTGTCCTTACGGAGTTCGTACACCCTCCCTGTGACCGCGTAGGTTTTCTCAGAGTGCTCCGGTTTCCTTCCATTCTCCAAAGATGTACAGGTTTGTAGGTTAATTTTCTTTGGTATAATTGCAAATTGTCCCTAATGGGTAGGATAGTATTTGTATATGGGGTGATCGCTTGTCGGTGCAGGCTCGATGTTCCAAATCACCAGTTTCCACGCTGTATATCTAAAATCTCCAAAGTTTAAAAAGGAATTATACGTTGTTTAAGACAAGTAGATTTCCCGATAAAACTTTAGAAATTAAGCATTGAAGGCAATTAATTATTTCTTAACATTTATTATTTATTTCTGAGTCCCGATTCTACACCCTCACTTGTAGGTCAGTTCTCATGAATCTGATGAATCATGAGGCTGATAAATCCCCAGGGCCTGATGGTCTGCATCCCAGGGTACTTAAGGAAGTGGCTCTAGAAATCATGGATGTATTGGTGATAATTTTCCAATGTTCTATGGGACCAGTTCCTGTGGATTGGAGGGTAGCTAATGTTCTCCCACTTTTTAAGGAAGGCGGGAGAAAGAAAACCGGGAATTATAGACCAGTTGTCTGGCATTGGTGGTGGGGAAGATGCTGGAGTTAATTATAAAAGATGAGATAGCCGCACATTTGGATAGCAGTAACAGGATTGGTCCGAGTCAGCATGGATTTACGATGGGGAAATCATGCTTGAATAATCTTCGGGAATATTTTGAAAATGTAACTAGGAAAAATGGACAAGGGAGGGCCAGTTGATGTAGTGTACCTGGAATTTCAGAAAGCATTTGATAAGGTCCCACATAGGACATTAGTGGGCAAAATTAGGGCACATGGTATTGGGGGTAGAGTGCTGACAGAGAAGTGGTTGGCAGACAGGAAACAAAGAGTAGGGATTAACAGGTCCCTTTCAGAATGGCAGACAGTGACTTGTGGGGTACCGCAAGGCTCGGTGCTGGGACTGCATCTATTATACAATATACATCAATGATTTGGATGAAGGGATTCAAAGTAACATTAGCAAATTTGCAGACAACACAAAGCTGGGTGGCAGTGAGGAGGATGTTATGAGAATGCTGGGTGACTTGGACCGGGTGGGGTAGTGGGCAGATGCATGGCAGATGAAGTTTAATGCGGATAAATGTGAGGTTATCCACTTTGGTAGCAAAAACAGGAAGGCAGATTACTATCTAAATGGCGTCAAGTTGGGAAAAGGGGAAGTACAACGGGATCTGGGGGTCCTTGTACATCAGTCTATGGAAATAAGCATGCAGGCACAGCAGGCAGTGAAGAAAGCGAATGGAATGCTGGCCTTTATAACAAGAGGAATCAAATATAGGATCAAAGAGGTCCTTCTGCAGTTGCACAGAGCCCTACTGAGACCACACCTGGAGTATTGTGTGCAGTTCTGCTCCCCTAATTTGAGGAAGGACATTCTTGCTATTGAGGGAGTGCAGTGTAGGTTTACAAGGTTAATTCCCGGGATGGCGGGACTGTCATATGCTGAGAGAATGGAGCAGCTGGGCTTGTACACTTTGGAGTCAGAAGGATGAGAGGATATCTCATTGAAACATATAAGGTTGTTAAGGGTTAGGACACACTAAAGGCAGGAAACATGGTCCCGATGTTGGGGGAGTCCAGAACCAGGGGCCACAGTTTAAGAATAAGGTGTAAGCCATTTAGAACGGAGACAAGGAAACACTCTCAGAGAGTGGCGAGTCTGTGGAATTCTCTGCCTCAGAGGGCGGTGGGGGCAGGTTCTCAGGATGCTTTCAATAGAGAGCTAGAAAGGGCTCTTAAAAATAGCGGAGTCAGGGGATATGGGGAGAAGGCAGGAACAGGGTACTGATTGGGGATGATCGGCCATGATCACATTGAATGGTGGTGCTGGCTCGAAGGGCCAAATGGCCTACTCCTGCACCTATTGTCTATTGTCATTGAGGTATAATTTTCACCATGCTCCCCCATGTATTGCTGATTTTGCAGCCAAAGCAGCAAATGGACTCTCTTTGTGCATGATTAAACACTATTGCACATGCCCTAATGGCCTGTTTACAAACATACCCCAGCAGTAGAAGCTAATGAAGAGTGCTTCACAGTCCTGGAGTACCAAATTCTGTTGTGCCTAAACCAATGTGCTAAACCAGCATGGACCAGGAAATGAACCAAAAACCCATTAGGAATAAGATACACAGCTTGAAAATGTGCCCCACCAAAATTATGAAAAGCTTCTTCCACAGTGTTATCAGACAGCCAAACGATCCTCCCATAAACCAGGGTGTAATGCCAATCATCCAACCTACCTCGTTGCAAACCTCGGACTTTTTCCTCAGTAACTGTAACACTATAATACTGTAACTCTATATTCTGCACTCCGATGATTGGATTGTACTCATTGGATTTGATTGGAGAATACGCAAAAAGTTTTTCACAGTATCTTGATACATATGGCAATACTAAATCAACATCAATAATTTCAAATGTAAAAGATGATATAAAGCTCTTGTACCAGGTGTGATGAAATCACCTCAACTTCTATTGGATAAATTTATTTAAATGATCTGACAGAGTTGAGACAATTTCGTCATTTTGAAATTCATGTTGTAGGACTAGCACATTAAGTAGCAACAACAGTGTACCAATGCAATGAATCAGTAGTCTTTCACACGGACTAAATCAGCAATATTCGGATTCAGATTTCAGCTATTTCTTTTAAAGGATTACACAACCACAGAATAGTACATAGCAATTTATTTTGACACAACATACATATGCTCTACATAGGCAGTTGTTGTACCATTTTTTTGATCATGGCAAAGAAAGGACATGCACCAGTCTACTAAAACACATGTGTGACAGATTACAGCAGAAATTCATAACCCATATGGCAGTATATTGGCATAACTAAACAACTCTTCAGTATTTATGCAGCATCTGTGAATTATGTAAGAATGATATAATCAAATTGCTGTTGCGTAAATCCAGAGATTATGTAATCAGAGCAAATGCAGGATACAAATAACTGCTACATGTATGACATTCAAAAGTTCAATCCCGCAGAAACAAAATCACCTTAAAAAAAAGACAAAATAAAAACAAAAACACAACCTTCAAAATGTGTCCAATTAATATGTGCTTAGTGAACACAGCATGCAAGATAGAACCTTCACACATAAAATAGCTGTTAAATGTTACAGAATCACTGTTTCCATCATACAAACTATGTACATTCTATACACAGTGCATCTGATGCTCCCTTTTCCATCTCTCAATAGCAGCAAGCATATCCTGCTATTGTGCATAGCAGTACAACTCAGGAGAGGAAAGAGTGTCTAAATATTTTATAGCTATTTAATAACCATGTACTATTGTTTTTTCCCTCTAAATATATCAGTGCTACATCTCCACATACACTCCGCGTTCTGCGGATCCATCTAATTAATTCATATCTTTCGAAGGGGAAAAGGAAAACGTAAACACATATTTAGTGCAAATATCTAAGTTCAGGCAACTTTAACCCAATGTTTTACCTGTGCATGGAAATGAAAGATAATTTTAAATCTGGGAAATAATTCTTCCATATTCTATGAGTCCCACACAATGTTGTGGTACTTTTTAAATTAACATAAAATAAACCACTTTGTTTTAAGAATACACCTAGAAAGTAAACATGTTGATTAAAATAAAAGTAGAGATCGTAGGGTAGGGTTTTCCACCTCCAATTTGGTGTAAATTGAGCTGAGGCAGTTTCAATAGACGTTATTTCGTGAACACCAATTAGGCAAAATAATATGAACTAATTTACTGAGAAATGAACCTTAGATTTTGAGAAAAAGTACTGGAAAGATTTGTATAGCCAAGTATGCAGAAAATACCCAGAATCAAATTAATTTGATAATTTTTTAAAAATCCATTAAACCCAGTCAATTAAAGTTGTAGCACAATATACGTAATTTTACTACTGCTCTAAATTTGCTGCAATATGTTCCCTCTTCACAATACATATATTACCACCCAGAGTAATGATGTCTTAATGCCATGGAAAATTATATCAGTCAAATGCAATGTCATTAAATTAAAATGACAGACATATCCTGGATCTTTATCTACCTCCAAAATTAACATTCTTCACAATATAGATTATGCGTGCTGTTCCTCGTTACTGTGTTAAGTAGAATGCATTTGTTTACAGAATACATTTGGAAATATCTTGAGAAATGAATAATTGTGATTTGTAATCTTAAGGTGCAACTGACCAATAATGGATTTGCTTGCAATATCTTGCTTAAAAATGATGACTAGAGAACTAACTCATTATTTAATCAATTTACAATGTAATGCAAACACATATACATCCATTATTGGTTAAATATTTAAGTGCAAATATTAGTTTTGTGACTGTAACTAGATTTGGAAGAGGAATTGGATTAATTCATCTGTATTTACAGACAGATTATGTAATTGTAGAATGCTTAGCCTACAGATATGTATGTAGTTCTCATTCAGTTTCTTCACCTACTTTCCTTTCAATAAGGTATGCTGATAAAAAGGAAGCAGCACAAGAGCAGTTCAAAACAGGAGTATTATTCTATGTAGATCAGAAATGTTTTTTCCCTTCTGCTCACTAATCATGGAAGGCAGAGATGATTGAAAGTGAACATGCACTCCTGCTCCTGAGAACTAATAGACTTTAATGGTTACATGTTAAGGTTTTCTGATAAGTATCCAAATGTGAAGAAAATTCATATTTTAAAATCTGTGACCAGCTATAATTATTTCTAATCAACAGGAATTAACAGTGGGTTCTAGGTTCTCGATCCTCATACATAAATACTATTAAGCTTTGGAGCTGAAAATAATTTAAAGAAAATGTACCCTTTCCTCTCAATTTACAACTTTTCCCTGCTTCTACAATACATTCAAAACACCATCTCACATTTCAGAGACTTGTATTAAATACTGGTATTTCACCATTGTGAAATTTAAAAAAATCTTCATCCTGTCTGCTTACATTATAAAAACACTTGGTTTTGTGCTTCACACACTTATTTGATCATATTGACACGTTTACAATAAAGCATACCATACAATAGGAAATTATCTTGGTTTTGTCAATCGTCAAATATCTGATATTAGCTACTTTAAATTTTCACGCTTGATTCCAAGCAACCAATCCAAATTGGTCAGTGTTTGTTTAACAGTTTGGATTAGTTGTAAAAATATATCTACATGACAATTACCCATTATATGGCATTATATCCATCGATAGCATTTAGCCTGTTCTTTACACAGCATATCAAAGACAAAAGAGTGCAACTCAGACAGTACTTGTTTCTAACTCTCCATCCATGTGTTTCTTATATTTTAAATATCGGCTACTTTATTAGCACATATTACACTTAGCAAAAGCAGCTTTTAGTTTTGGTTAGGTTTATCTAATACAGTGCATTCAGAAAGTATTCAGACCCCTTCACTTTTTCCACATTTCGTTACATTACAGCCTTATTTTAAAATGGAGTCATTTCATTTTTCTTATCATCAATCTACACACAATACCCCAGAATGAAGGAGCAAAAACAGGAGTTTAGAAATTTTTGCAAAGTAATTAAAAAGAAAAAACTGAAATATCACATTTACATAAGTATTCTATCCTTTTGCTATGACACTCAAAATTGAGCTTAGGTGCATCCTGTTTCCATTGATTATCCTTGAGATGTTTCCATTACTTGAATGGAGTCCACTAGTGGTAAATTAAATTGATTGTACATGATTTGAAAAGGCACACACCTGTCTATACAATATCCCACAGTTGATAGTGCATGTCAGAGCAAAAACCAAGCCACGAAGACGAAGGAATTGTCCGTAGACCTCCGAGACAGGATTGTTTTGAGACACAGATCTGGGGAAGGGTATAAAACAATTTCTGCAATATTACAGGTCCCGAAGAGCACAGTGGTCTCCGTCATTCTTAAATGGAAGAACTCTGGAACCATCAGGACTCTTCGTAGAGCTTGCCACCTGGCCAAACTGAGCAATCGGGGAGAAGGGCCTTGGACTGAGAGGTGACAAAGAACCCAATGGTCACTCTGACAGAGCTCCAGAGTTCCTCTATGGAGATGGGAGAACCTTCCAGAAGGACAACTATATCTGCAGCACTCCACCAATCAGGCCTTTATAGTAGAGTGGCCAGACGGAAGCCACTCCTCAGTAAAATGAGTTTGGCACCTAAAGGACTCGGACCATGAGAAACAAAATTCTCTGGTCTGTTGAAACCAAGAGTGGTTTCGTGACAAATCTGTGAATGTCCTTGAGTGCCCAGTCAGAGCCCGTACTTGAACCCGATGGAACATCTCTGGGGGGATCTGAAAATAGCTGTGCTTCGACGCTCCCCATTCAACCCGACAGAGCTTGAGAGGATCTGCAGAGAAGATTCTAGCTTGTAGCGTCATACCCAAGAAGATTTGAGACTGTAATCACTGCTAAAGGTGCCTCAAGAAAGTACTGAGTAAAGGGTCTGAATACTTATGTAAATGTGATATTTCTGTTATTTATTTTTAATTACTTTGCAAACATTTCTAAACACCTCTTTTTGCTTTTTTATTATGGGGCATTGTGTGTAGATTGATGATTAAAAAAAAAAGAATTTAATCCATTTTAGAATAAGTCTGTAACGTAAAAAAATGTGGAAAAAGTGAAGGGGTCTGAATACTTTCTGAATGCACTGTACATATCAGAATATTAAAGAGATTTAACCCTCTAGAAAAATCAAACCTAGCTGGCCTATGAGCTAGGTCTATGACAGAAATCAACAGCTCTCAGTTTTAGTGTATATTCAGAGGCTTCTTATGCAATGGCCAGTTACAGGATCAGAGTTCTGCTAGTGTTGCTGCCATTATATGCAGTAAGATACCTTCGAGCCTGTTCAGTCATTATTAGCTGATCCTCTGTCTTTCCACAAGCAACTGCTTCCCATTCACTGGTCATCTGCGCAACATACAAAATAGGAATAGAAGTTAAATAAACTTTTAAAAGATGATGCCCATGACTTATGGTGGCTTGAATGCAATCATATCAATTTATTTCCCACCCTTCCCAGTTTTGACAACAAAAAAAATCTTAATTAAACATTGTTTCTCTTTCCACTGGTACTGTCTGACCTGCGGAGAATTTCCTGCATCGTCTGTTTTATTTTTAGCTTTATAGCATCTGTAGTTTTTTTCCATTTATTGTTCTCTTTGGAACACAAAATGGAGAGGATATGATCAAGGAATTTAAAATTAATAAATGTTTAGATAAATGATATAGCAGAATTGTGGAAGGGTTAAGAACCAGAGGACAAAGGCATAAAGCCAGCAAATAGTCAATAATTAAATTACCTCCTTTTAGGCAATAATCTTTCTGTAAACAGAGGGATTAAAATGTGGAATTCTGGAACAGATGGCACCAAATTTGGGAAGTCATATTCCTGAGACAGGGAAGTTGGAATAGGAATAGTAAAGTAATATAATTCAGCAAAGTCAATGAATCATTGTCCATATGGGTTAAGACGTTTGTACGGACCAAGAAATTAAGAAGAGCCTGCACGGTACCCAAGCACATGAGTGCTGCTGCCTCACAACTCCAGCATTCCAGGTTCAATCCTGACCTTCAATGTTGCCTCTGCTAAGATTGAATGTTCTCCCTTGACCATGTAGATTTCCCTCGGGCGCTAAGATTTCCACCCATACTTCAAACTTTTACTGATTGGTAAAATAATTGACAACTATAAATTAATTACGTTGTAGACGGGTGGTAAGAAAATCAGGATGGTGTTACTGAACGAGTGAGAAAGGTTACAACAAATAAGTGGGGAAAATGGGACTGATAGGATTGTTCCAGAAACAGACACAGACTAGATGGGCTGAATGGCCTCGCATGTCATAAGAAAATGAGAAAGAATATCTGATTTAAATGATTCAAGAGAGTATAATGAATCGAGATGCAGGCCAAAATCATCATGGGTGGAATGCTGCAAGTGGTGGCAATAAATGAGGAAAACAGTAAAGATATCATGAGAAATTCCTCATCAGACTTTGATGCATAGTTGATGCAAAATAGTGTGAAGAGATTCAGTTTGTTAAAGAGGATATGGGTGAAGAAAATTGATTCTGCTCTGCAGATTCGGTTTATGCACAGAAGTCTGATGATGACAGGATATAGAGAATACTGAAAAATCAAATAGAACCTTTGTTTCACAAATATAGTGACTGAATACAAATGCAAGGAAATTACACCAAAGCTTGATAAAACACTGGTTAAAATCTTAACTGGAATACAGAGCCTATTTCTAGGCAATTCTTCAGGAAGGAAAGCAAGCCAAAAGGTGCTGAAGGGACTTATTAGAAGGATGTCAAAAATAAAACGATAATCGGTTACTGGAGAGCCGAGAAATTGATATTGTTCTCCTTAGGGCAAAAAGTGATTTATAGCAGGTATTTGAAGTTGAAGGATTTTGACAAACTAAGGAGAAGCTTAGTTTTCAGTGAGTAAAGCTTCAGCAAATTTCCTGGACCAAAAGGAACAGGGGTAGCACAAAAAAAATAATGCAGCAAGTTATTATGATCTTGAATATTCTTCCAAAAAAAAGTTTAAAATGAGATGGGATTAGGCCCAAAATAATTGGTCTTTGAAATAAAACCAACAAAGAACAGATGAGCCAATTTGTCTCATTCTAAGCTGCAATGTAACCGGATTCTACATGCCCCAGTTCTGGGCTGAGTGAGTTTAAACCCTTGGGAACTAACTTTTATTCAACTCTAGTAAACTTAGAACATCAGTTACCCATTTACTATGGTTATATTGTAACATTCTCATTACCTCCAGAACATATTGTACAACTGACAACTCAGTGTTATTTAAAACTCCACTTTTAGACTACTACAACGGACTGCAGTTTCATTTTCTTGCGACCATAGAACTATTGTTTCTCTAGCAATTGTTTTTTTTTTTTACCATCCACATAATTAAGTCTCAAAATATGAGACCAAGGTCCCTTCATCTTCCATGACTATGCACTGTCCATCAGTGATCATTTCTAAGCATTGATTCACTTTTCATATTTACAGAAAATATATTAAACTTCAGTCTTTTGTTGCTAAAACATTTTTGTACTACTATTTCTAAGACAGCTAACATCAAATTTGCGATGAGACTCAATTTCCTCCAACGGCGTGACACAAAGTACAATTAAAACAAAGGTCAGAAATTGGTTGTGTTCCCAATTGTAAGATTTTGTGTCGGTTTTGAGTTTATCTTTATTATCTTTATTATTAAACTTTATTATCTAGTTTGGTTTATAATGTTGATCAATTGTAAACAACTGCCTGCCAATTAACAGCTAATTAGATGACAAGCTGCAAGATGCCATTTGAATAGATAATCAGAACTGTCAGCAGCGTAACTTCACTTTTTGGGCGTTGTTTAAAGGAGAATGATGAAATAGATTTAACTGACTCGATGATCAAACATAGTTTGGCTTGAACAGAGCATTGAATATAACTGAGGAATATAACTGAACAACTGCATAACACCCTTTGGCTTGGAGGGGGGAGTTGGAATAAAGAAGGATGCACAACCAAGAGTGAAGCTTGAAAAGAAAAAGGATGAGGGTACGACAGGCATATTACAGTGAGCAGGGATGAAAGTTATGAAGGACTTTTGATTCTTAGGTTATTGTGACCAGTTCAAGGGATGGACAAGCAAGAAAGAAGCCCAACAGAATCAGGATAGGGGGAATTATTTTTCATTAGTGAAAAAGACGCGTGGATGCAAAAAAAGTGTATTAATATGTACAAATATGCCAAGAACAATGGAAGAAACTAAGGATACATGGGGAGTAAACACTTTGGCAGTAATAAAATGAAATAAAGACAACCTTGCTGACATCAAATGTTACACAACTACAACACTTGCAAAAGAATTATGCTTGATTAAGCTCCAAATAATACCTTCTTCTCATTACAAAATCTTTATTCAGGTGAATTAAAAATTACGGGGATGGAGGAATTAGTTTTTCATTTTTATTGAGTTATCTTGAGGGATTTACGTTGGGTTGCACATGTACGCTTAGATCAGACAAATAAGGATGAATAGTTACTTGCAAATGACTTTATTTATTATTCCCTACCCAAAGCAAATGTGCTGTTCTTGCTGAAGGCATTACTAGATACATCTGACAATATACCCAAGACTTTTCAGCAAAAGTGTAGAAAGATTTTAAGAAAAGATAAGGTCTGCTTGGCTGATGGAATTTCACTTGATGGCCGAGTTGAGTATCAAACACACAATAATCATCCCTTCTGGCCCAAACAAGTATCACTTCCAATAACTTACTCAGAAGACCTGGCTGACAATTACATGAAAACTTTCTCAAGAATATGGGGATAATCCTGCTCAACCCAAGGTAAATAGCTCAAGGTAACGCATGAATAAAGCAGAATAAGTCTCCTGCCTAAAATACAAAATTCCCCAAATCTCTTGAAAGATAAGAAATCAAAGGATATTTTGAAGGTGGAGATTGACAGATTGGTACGGGTGTCAGGGGTTACGGAGCGAAGGCAGGAGAACGGGATAGAGAGGGAAAGATGGATCATCCATGATTGATGGCAGAGTAGACTTCATGGGGCAAATGGCCTAATTCCACTCCTAGAATTTATAATTGGTTTGGATTGCTTTGTGAAATATTCTAAATAGTAAGCTTTACATAATATAGGTCCACCACCAATTTTCAGGCACCCTTGGTACCAGAACAATGCCGTATTATCCGTTTTGCCAGACCACCAGAAGTCAGAGTCATGGGGCAGCCAATATACCGGCCCACAAATTTGGCTATGGGAACTAATCTACCGCTAGGGTCCGATTCGACTTGCTCGGCTCGGAAGTCCTGATGTGGTCAAGATCAGCTGCCTCACCCGGCCTGCTCATCATATTTTCAGGGGGACATTTAGGGTGGATTTCAAGTGCACTCTCGTAATTTTGTCCAAATTAAAGGTGCCGACCGCTAGTTGCTGGAAAATCAGTGGTGGAACTGTACACACAAATCAAAGTCCAAATCCCCCTGTCTTACCTGCAATGGGATCTCAAATCGTACAGTTTTTGAAATATTTTTATGCTTTATTTCAGACAAGATAACATTTCTGCTCCATGTACTTGTGGTGAGGTCCGATTTTTCTGGTAAAAGTGTTCTCAGTAACGAAGTATTCAACAGGTTTTCAGACTGTAATGAAAAGGCAATTTATTTCTCCAATTCAATTATGTTTCTGATTCTCACACGACTTCTTACTGAAAAAGGGCATGCATGGTTCTAGCTTTTACCCAATCACGATGATGGCTCCTAGTGGTCTGTATTAATTGCGGAAAAACTCATGGAAGTTCAGGAATTCAACAAAGAGAAGAGTGATGAACTGAAACATAGCAACATTACAAGAGGTGCTTGTGGGGTTGATGTGTATAAAGTTAGATAATTTCCCAGGGCTAACCATATGTATTCTACAGATTTGTGGGAAGCAAGGGGAGAAATTGCAGAAGACCTGGCAGAAATTTGTCTATCTTCGCAGAGCCAGAGGTAAGGTACTGGAGTAGGCCAACATTATGCTTTTATATAACAAAGAGCTGTTTTATATAACAAACAAGCCGGGGAACTATAGAGTGGTGAGCATTACATGACTGGTGGGAAAATTATGAGGATGCTGAGAAACAGGACACATCTGTATTTGGAATGGCAATGACTGACAGGGGATAGTCAGCATGGGTTTGTGCATGGGAAATAATTTCTCACAAATTTGATTGAGTTTGTTTGAAGAGATAACCAAAAGGATTGACAAAGGCAGGATGGTAGACATTATCTCCATGACTTCAGCAAAGCTTTTGACAAGGTAGGCAGATCCAGGAATCCAGAGTGAGCAAGTCAATTGTATACAAATCGGCTCAGTGGAAGGAGAGAGTGGTTGCGGAGGGTTGTTCTTCAGACTATAGGTCTGTGACCGCTGATGTGCTGGAGGGACTGGTGCTGAGTATAGTGAGAGTTTACCAGAGATGGGCAGAGAGCAAGATAAGGTTACAGTTGTATCAGTCACCATCTCAGTAGAAGTCAGAGCAGGCTCAAAGGGTTGAGTAGCCTACTCTTAATTCATACATTTGGTCTGCAAATCCAACTCCACATCTATGATAATGAACATTGTTACCAATTTTACATCCACTCCATTCCCATCTCAGCTGATCCATTGCTGAAACTACTATCCATGTTTTTGTCAGCAGGAGGTTTAAATGCAACATACATATTCCAATGATAGAAGAATGAGGACAATTGTTTATATGCAAGCACCTTGGTTCAGATATTTTCCATGATATTAAGGCTTATGCCAACTAAGTAGGAAACAGATTGTAAAGAAATTATGACAAAAAATTACGAACAGAAAGTCAGGAATCAAACTCTGTGAACCAATTCTCCTAACAGTGAACTACAAGTTAAGCTTTATAGCAAAATGCAATAATCACTAATGCTAGTTCATTCTGATTCATAATTAATTTCCTTTCGACATTTTTATGTTGTAAAGTTTCCAGAATTAATAAACTTACCTGCATATCCGAAACAGAGGTCTGTGTGAACTTTTGTGCACCAAAGTCATCCTTGTTCCAAGTGTCCAAAACAAGAGATTTTCGTACTTTCTTGAGAGGAGCATTTTGCTGTGATTGATTTTGGGGTTGGGGTTCAGAGAGTAGGGGAGAAAAACAAAGAACAGGAGTAAAGACGAAAAACAGAAATCACAGTCAAAATTATTTTGCTTATTTATTATACAGGCAGAAGAAAAAGAGCACAATTATAATATCACCTCTTGCTCGCAGATTTTGAAGATTGGATCCATTCCTTCTCCAAGTAATATGTCGGCCCCTGTCTCCTTCTTCAAGACCTCTCGAATATCCTCTTCTAAATGTGCAAGCGATTGAGGCTAGGTAGTTAAAGGAGGAATTACTTATGTTTGACTTAAAGACATGTTGCAGTTTCAAACGAGTTTTATTTTAGAATTACTATTTAATCATATTTTAAAACTTCCTCTAGATGTTACAATTCAATGGTTCCTGTACAAATGAAACAAGGTACAAAAATGCTCAGGTCAAGCATCATTTGTGGAAAGCAGTTGTTATTTCAGGTCAGTAATTATTGTTCCAATCTGGTAAAATGTACAAAATAAAAGCTTAAGACAGTAGACTTAAGGAAAATGTAGATTGGATCATTGTTAGCTAAGGGGAAGGTGACAACGGGTAATACAATCAGTAAAATTTAATCAGGAGGCCAGTGAAACTAGAGAGAGGGAAAGCAAGGGTTAGAGAATGCAATATTCATATCACTGGGTTGTAAACTGCCCATGCAACATATGAGGTGCTGTTCCTCCAATTTGCATTGGGCCTTAGTCTAACAGTGGGGGAGGCCCAGGATAGAAAGGTCAGTATGGGAATGGGAGGGGGGAGTTAAAGTGTTTAGCAACTGGGAAATCACCTAGGCGGACTTAGCGGAGGTGTTCAGGTGCTCAGGAATAGGGACAGGTGTTGCATCTCCTGGGGAGGGGGTGGTATGGGTGGGAAGTGACGAGTTAACTACGTTGTGGCAGGAGGGGTCTCTGCGGGAAGCAAAAATGGGGTGGGAATGGGAAGATGTGGCTAGTGGTGGGATCCTGTTGGAGGTGTAAAAATGAGTATTATGTGCTGTATGCAACAGCTGATGGGGTGAAAGGTGATACTGTCCAGAAGTCTGAGCTTCCACTCACGTCACTTTAATGAGAAAGTGGGATAACATTAAACTAGCGGGGCAATTGACCTATAAACCCGCACATCCGTGGGGTGTGAGAAGAAACCAGATGTGATAAGATAACACCCAAGGTAAGGATCAAACCCAGGTATCTGGAGCTGCGAGTCAGAAGCTCTACCAACTGCGCTACTGTGCCGTCATTTTGGATTGAACCCAGGTCGCTGGAGCTGTGAGGCAGCATAGTCCAGTTTCATTTCATATTTCCAACATTTGTCCTTTTACCATTTTCGCTTTATACCTGCTTTTTGTTATTCACAAATTGTATTACTACACTTTATCAGTACACTATAATCCCTTTGTCGTTGAATTGCCATCCTTTACCCTACCATAGACCCTTTTTGGTCTCCTCCCACCCAATCTTTTCTGCATCTTAAAAATCAATTTATCTCTAACTTTCACATTTCTGATAAACGATATTTGACTTGCCGCATTAAATTTTCTCTCTACACAGTTTAGTTTAGAGATACAGTGTGGAAACAACCATTTGGCCCACCAAGTCTGCATTGACCAGTGATTACTCGTACATTAGCACCTAGATACTAGGAACAATTTTACAATTACCGAATTACGGAAGGCAATTAACCTGCAAACCTGTACGTCTTTGGACGTGTGGGAGGAAACCACAATGCCCGGGGAAACCTACGCAGTCACAGGGAGAACATACATACTCCGCATAGGCAGTACCCATAGTCAGGACCGAACCCGGGTCTCTGCAAGGTGGCAACTCTACTGCTGTGCCACTGCATCACCCTCATTGAACGAGTTGCAATACTCATTTTTGATTATGATTTCCAGCATCTCAGTGATTTGCTTTTAATTTATGGAATAATTAGGAGTTTCAAATTTTAACTACGTACATCCATAAGGGCTACAAAAGCACATCTCAAAAGGCAAAATATTTTAACACTTGAGATGATAAAATTATTGTTAAGATTAACTGAAAAGAAAAAATCTAAAACATTAACTGCAGCAATCAATAATGTCTGCAAAGAATAAATAAATCAGAAAACAAATGACAGTAATCGTTATACTGTCAACAGGACAAAAAGTTTGTTGTAAGCTATCTTTTCAGATTAAATTGTTCCCACATAAGGCAAATCTGGCAGGTTTAGGTATTTCTGCTGCCACATCTTGGCCAGGATGCTTAGTTAATGTTGTTAGTATATTCCATTGATGAACAATATCACTGGACATTCTACTGAACACCTTTTAAAGGGAAGTTCAGAAATAACACATTGTAGAATAGAATGCGTTTGGCCCATATCCCTCTAAACCTTTCCTATCCCATGTACCTGTCCAAATAGTTTTTAAATGTTTTTAATACACCCGTTTCAACAACTTCCTCTGGTACCACTCTATTTGAAAAAAAGTTACTTTCAGGTTGCTATTGAATCTTTCACCTCTCACCTTAAATGCATACCTTTTAGATCTTGATCAACCAACCTGGGGAAAAGAATGTGTGCATTTGTCTCATCTGTACCCCTCATGATTTTATCCATCTCTACATGATCATCCCTCAGTCTCCTACACTCCAAGAAATAAAGTCCAAGCCAGCCCAACTTCTCCCTACATCTCAGTCTTTCAAGTACTGACAACATACTCTTAAATTACTCTGCACTCTTTCCAGCTTAATGGCATCTTTCCTACAGCATGGTGACCAAATCTGAACGCAATAATCCAAGTGCAGCTTCACCAACATCTTCGACAACAACAACAACATAACAGCTCAACTTCAATACTAACTGCCCTGCTTGATAGAAGACAAAAACCTTCTTCACCCCCCTATCTATCTGTGACACCACTTCCAGGGAATCATGTATTCATACCCCTAGATACCTCTGGTCGACAAGATTCCCCAGGGTCTTACCGTTCAATGTGAAAATCCTGTTTTAATTTAGCAAAATGTAACATCTTGTACTTTTCTGAATTAAAGTCCATTTGTCATTCCTTGGTCTACTTGATGGGATGATCAAGACCCCATTACAAACCTTCTTCACTGTCTACCATGCCACATATTTTACTGTTATCTGCAATCTTACTAACCATGCTTTGTGCAATTTCATCTAAATCACTGCTCCAAGTGACAAACAATAATGGGTGCAGCATCTACCTCTTATGCACACCACTAGTAATGAGCTACCAGTCTGAAAAACAATATTCCCTCTGCTTCCTACCTTCATGCCAATTATGTAGCTAGTTCTCCCTGGATCCCCTGCTGTCTAATCTTTTAGAGTAACCTATCACGAGGAACCTTATTAACGTTTGCTGAAGTCATTTACCTTCCTGGTAACTTCTACAAAAAACTGAATCCTATTCATGAAACATGATCTTGCACAAAGCCGTGCTGACTATCCCTAATCAAACCCTGCCTTTCCAAATGCATGTACATCTTATCTTCAGAATCCCCTCCAGTACCTTACCTACTAGATATATACAGGCTTACTGGTCTTTAGTTCAGTTATTTTTGTAGCCCTTCTTACTTAAAGGCAGTTTTCCAGAACCTCGTCCATGGCTCTGGAATATCTTCTTAGCTTCCCAGTGTTCTTGGATATACCTGATCATGCCCAAAGATTTATCTCTCTTCATATGTTTTAAAACATACAGAAATTCCTCAACTGTAATACAGAAAGTCCCCAACCCCCCCCCCCCCCCCCAATTAACTTTCACAAATGCCCATTCTTTTTGTTTTTCTCCATGGTACAAAGAGAGAAAATTATCAATGAGGACCTTGCCCATCCCCTGCGATTCCACACATAGATGACTCTGTTTGTTTTTGAAGGGGGAGGGGGGGGGGGGGGTAATTATTTCCTTAGTCCTTTTCCCCTTAATGTAAAAACTATTTGGCTTGTCCTTAAACTTCTCTGCCAAAATTATTGCACAACCTCCTTTAAGTTCTCCTATACTCCTGTATTAGTAAATATTCCACATGGGATTCATATGATCCTTGCTGCGTGTGCCTCCTTTTTGCTGACCAGAACCTCAATATCTTGTATCATCCAGGGTACTCTACTCCTGCAAACCTCGGCCTTCACTCTACCAGAAACATGCAGACCTTGAATTATTTCTAAGGTAGACAAAAATGCTGAAGAAACTCAGCGGGTGAGGCAGCATCTATGGAGCGAAGGAAATGGGCAAAGTTTCGGGTCGGGACCCTTCTTCAGACTTATTTCTATCTCACTTTTAAAAGCCTCCCACTTGTCTATGTCACTTTGCCCATAAATAACCTACTCCAAATCAACTTATGAAATCTCTTGCCTAATATTGCCAAATTTGCCAACAAACACACACAATTCCACCCCATCTAAGCCCTTAGCACTCTGGCAGTCCCAGTTTATATTAGGAAAGTTAATATTCCCTATATGACAACCCTGATACTCCTGCAGCTCTTGCAATCTCCCTACATATATGTTCCCCTAATTTCCCTCAACTATCTGGGGGCCTTATATACCATCCTTTTATTTCTCCCTTTTCTCTGATCAAATAGCATGGTCTACAATACGGCACTTACCACCATTCTAAGAGGCCCATATTTCTTTTCTTGAGCGGCAAGTGCATTCTTGAAAGGGGTAGGTGTTCTCGGAGTGCTGTCTAAAACAGTTCGTCTTATTGTGGGTGTCCTGAAACTGCAAGATACAGATGTTATTTATGAAATAAAACATATGTTTTAAATGGTTGAAAATAAGACAGATGGATAGGACAGGTTTGGAAGAATATGGACCAAACGTGGGCAGGTGGGACAAGTGTGGTTGGGAGATGTTGGCCGGTGTGAGCAAGTTGGGCCGAAGGGCCTGTTTCCACACTGTATCACTTTATGACTCTAAGAATCTCTGATCCAGAAATGAGACAAAATTGGAACAAAAGTAGGAAGATAACAAGGTGATTTTTTTTGTGAGGCAATGAAATGATAGCGAGCGACCACATCCAAATCCACATAACCGAATATTCAAAGGGAAAATTTAGTCAAATGGGCCAATACATCCTTTTTCTGAAAAAGCCAAATGCAGTCTCAATTAATATTTTGATACCAACCAAAATGTAATTTGTTGACAGGTTTATTAACTGCAAAGACTAGCAAATATTTGATGCCCATGAATGTATTGATTCAGCTAAGCCTGCCAAAATTAAAGTAGTCAAAAATCAAGAGCATAAATATATTTATTCAGATGCCAACTGATCTAAATAAAAAAGCTCCACAATCAGCCTCTGCCTCTTATTACCCAGACCATTCTGTATCCAGTTTGCCAACTTGCCTTCGATCTCATGGATCTATATCTCATGTAGGGATGTCAGACTATATCAACTTCACAACTTTCATTAATACATTTGTTACCTCTTCGAGGAATTCAAATTAAACATATAATTTCTTTAGATGCCAGGTGTTTCCTTTTATTTATTTATGCAATCCTTGAAATCCCTTGACATCTAGGAACATGTTAGTCCTGAACACTCATCATTTCACTTTTGAATGACTTTTACAGAAATAGGCTTATTTGCAAGTAGCTGCTCAAAATTTACTTTTGTGAAATCCTATCTTACAATAATGAAAATAGCTTTCGTCCAGTTCAGGACCTTAATTTCAGGACCATATTTACCCATAACTTCCTTGAAATTTACAGAATTATGGCCACTATCTCCAAAGTGCCCTCTAGCTGCATTCCCTAATTATCCATTCTCTTGTTAGATCATTTGCAGATCATTAGGGAAGTTGATATTCCATCTATTATAAATCTATTACTCTTACATCTCTTTGTGATTTATTTACTATCCGTTTCCGTGACCCGCTGAGGTAAGACATACCCTCAACAAAGTGAGATTACCCACCTTTTGTTCCTAAAGTACAGATGGCAATTTAGGGAACAATTGAACTAAGGATCACAACGAAAAGACTAAAGATCACAATGCATTGTTCAATAATAGCATACTAAAAACCCTTCAGTGAATTACCCGCTTCAAGGATGACTTGCAGCATTCCATATTGTTACTGATACAGCAATGATAATTATCAAGGGTAGACATGGAGGAATACCAATATATTTAAATATGGCACGGTAAGCTGCCAGCAGTGGTGGTGGAGGCAGATAGGATAGTGGCGTTTAAGAAGCTTTCAGAAAACCACATGATATGCAGGGAATGGAGGAATATAGATCATATGAAGGAGAGATTAGTTTAACTTGTCATCATGTTTGGACATCGAGTCAAATGGTCTGTTCTTGTACTATACTGTTCTGTTCTAAGCTAATGAATGGCCTTACTGAGGACCTACAGGGAGATCTGAGGCAGACAGTTTTAAGGATGTACTTAAGCCTGCTCATGATCTCAAATTAAAACTTGTGGCAAGTCCCAGGGGGTGGGATGTGGGATACTAGGAACAGGAAATGGATAAATATTATAGTTACCAAGAAACTTGTGGCGATCAGAACTTGGATCCACTTGCCAACCGATCCACTGCCTTTTTTCTTAAAATGTTTAGGCTATGTAGCCACCAAATGATGATGTCCAATGCTTTTACAGAAACTCACAAGATTCCTCAAGTATTGCTCGCGATTTCCAAGTACGAAGTTGCAGGTAAGTGATATAGCTATGTTGCATGGCATTACTAATGAGGATTTCTGATTTCCTTCCAAATATTAGTTGTGTATCTAGAAGAGGCAAAATAAACTACTCACCCTACATTTTCTTTTTGAACTCGAGGCGTTTGGTCTTTCCTTAATGGAGTTGTAACTAGAACTTTCTGCCCACATACTGGAGTTGAAGTAAGTGCTGTATTGTCAATGTTCAGGTGATCATTGCCAGAACAGATATTAAAAAACTGTGTTGCAGAGGAAGAAACAAAACATAAATGTGTAATATTGAAGTTTGGTGTTTTTTCAGAATTTACAAATATTGTTTATATTAAGATAGATTAACAAGCCAATGACAGAGTATTTGGTTAAAAACAAATATGAAATGGCTATACATCTGTTATAATGCTAAAAACACATAATAAATCTGCCAACATCTACAAAATATAAATCAAAATTAAATATTTAACCACAACAGATTCTGCGCAAAGTCCATCTTCAATACCTAGTTACATTGCTACATATTCTGAAACATGCAGTTTGAAATTTATAGAAACTTTACTTTTTAGTACTCATAAATTGTTTGGATAAGGCCACCAAGCCTTTCACCATCTTGTTACATCAAAGGGATATAATCAGACTCCTTGGATGAAAATGCTCTATTTCGAAGATTGGACAGATCCCCAAGAATTTATAAGAATGAGGATGGTGCAGCAGTGCTGCCTGCATCTATATTCTCCTTGTGATGGCAGATGTTAGCTGCTGTAAATTGCTCCTACTGTTAAGTAGGCAATAGGAGAATATAACATGTTCGCGAGTGAAAATAGATTACTGGGAAGTAAACAAAATAGAATTAATGGCCTGAATATATCTTGATAACACATACAAGATTCTGAAGAAGCTTGATAGGATAGATGCATAACGATACTTTGCCTGTTTGTGAAATAACGAACTGGAGGTGTGGAGCTCTCAAGGTAAAAGTACATGAAGTATTTAAGAGGAGTTCCTTCCCTCAAAGGGTTATTAATCTGGAATTCTCTACTTCAGAGAGCTGTGGATATGGTTATTAAGTATATTTGAAGCTGAAAGAGACAGATCAGTAGATTTTGATTCAAAATAATAAATTATGAGGATCAGGCAGAAAAGTAGGACTGAAACAAATGATTAGATTGGCAATTACCTTATTAAAAGGGAGACCACAGTCTACTACTGCTGATATGTTTTGTTGTTATGTTCATTTAATCTTTATAAGCAGACCTTTCTCAATATTGAGCTCTTAGACTTAAACCGTTTATATCCAACGCATTCTGAATGAATTTAAACATCAATTATTATTCATCTATTCAATGATCTATCAATCAATTAGGTGCCCATGATATTAGATGCCAGATACATATCTGGCTAATATTTTTGTAATTTTAAAAATGGTCTTAATCTGTAGAAATTTTAAAGTAGGTCCTACCAGTTTTTCACATATTTGCTAAATCATAGGAAACATTTGAACAGTAGTAAAACAAAATTTCAAAAGTGCTACTCAAGTCATTATCTATAAGGTGGATAGGGGCATACTGTGGATAGCAAAACTACAGATACTACTAGTCCTTCTTCTTTGTACCCAATGCACTTCCAAACAAACATGAATATGGCCTGTGTTCTAAAAGCATTAACACACATTAATACACCCATTCAAACATTTACATACCTAAAAAGAAATTGAGCTAACAAGCACTTTCACTGAAGATACTGAAACTTACTCGCTGCAATAGGTTTTAAAATCACAAGGTGCAGCTGTATTAACAAAATTGCTTCTGTTCAGTTCAGTGCATCTCAAGGAGCTGCTTGACATTTCCTCTGTAAATTCATCACTACATTTGTACACCATGCTAGGTCCCACAATATGTACCTGCATTCAGAGTAAAACTCAGATAACCTGTTATCAAATTGTTTAGAAATCCTGATGGTTCAGCAGTTGCCTCACTGAGTGAGCTTTGCATGCTCACTTTAAACACACCAGGGTCTCCTTTCTCATATTCCCCTTAAATTAATTGGTTCAATGGAAAAAATATTATACTAATGTGTAAGATCTAAAAGGAACTGGATTAAAAGTGTTTTGGGGGAATTAATAGGAATAGTGTCTAAATGTTCAGAAAATCTGGCAACATTCTGGGAGTACTCATTTATCAGGGCTCTTCTGTACACGTGAAAAAATATACCATGGGGGTGTCCTCTTGTGTATGAGGCTTTACAGATAGCAAAGCAGTATGTAAACAAATACTTTCATTTAAATGGTTCTGAGAGTTCTACCTGAGAAGGAGAAAATGGCAGTACTTTAACTGGAGTACTTTTTGGGCTTGTGGTGCTGTTATCCATGAAGGAAAGGCTGTTGCAGTCACTGGATGGAGATGGACCAAGGCGTAATCTTCTTTTCCTCCTTAAAATGGTTGGAGGTGTGCTGAACTTTGCAACAACAGGGGATGTTATAGGAATAAGCTCACTGCTATTACTGCAAGTACTTCTGCTCAGATCCGAAATGGCATGGCCATCAAAGCGATAACCTATTCCACCTCTGTGCTGCAAACATTCAAATTTAACTGGAGTCTGTTTTGCGGGTGTTTTTTCATTAACTTCAGAGAGGTCAAAGTTAGTTAGTTCATTCCACACTACAGAATCCTAGATAACAAGAGAAAAGAGGTCTAATTATTCAAATCACAAAATTTAAAGAAAAGGATACAATTCTTAGTTAAATATATAGCTAACATTGTGGACATTAAAAAACATGCAGGATTCAAGATCGTTTTAATTTAACATTCTTAAAACCTACTTAAGTTCTTAAATTAGTTAATGAAAAATGAACAGAAAAAAAGTTTGTTGCAGTTTGAATACAAATAATTAGATGTCATCATGTTCTATTGTTATGATGACAGTGGTTTAGTTCTACATATTGAAGAGACAGGGTTGCAACTAATAAACCAGTCAAAATACCCAAATTCAAAGCCATGAAGTTTCAATGTACATAACAAAAAAAACATTTTAAGTAAAAAACAAAATAGAAAATGCAACTAGAAGCAATGATCCTTACAAGAATACTATACCCAAATTCAAAATATTTAACTATGCTCAATTCACTTGGTAAAAATATAAAATTGTCTGTCACACAAGTTTCTCGTCTCCAGTCCGAAGAAAGGTCTCGACCCAAAATGTCACCCATTCCTTCTCTCCAGAGATGCTGCCTGTCCCGCTGAGTTACTCCAGCATTTGGTGTCCATCTTCAATTTAAACCAACATCTGCAGCTCTTTCCTACACATTTCATCTTCTCCATATGTGGTTAGTGGGTTGGAAAGGTAATGGTGAAGGAAGGCACAATGTATGTCAATAAAATGTTGATGGCATTTTAGGACTTGTCACAGGGAAAAATGTAATGATCTTAATTGAAAATACAGGGTGAAATTTATTTGTATGTCATTTATTTCTGAATTCCCCTAAATGCCCTCATCTTTGTATTTGTGTAAATAAAGCTTCTCTTTCGCAGCTTTCATGATTCTTGATGGGTCCCAATTAAAGGCGTCATCACACTTTCGTTCTTCACTCAAAAATAGTTGTTACTGCCTTAATAATACTTATTTTTGGCTATACTTGCTGCTTCTAGTTATCATGCAGAGCGGATGGTGGTTCATGAATGGTGAATGAAGAAATTCCTTGCCCGTTTACAATTGAACATATCCACTCAGCAGATTTGGACACACCAACCAGCAATAGAGTGCTGGCAGTCTTCAAAGCCTCACGCATATTGGGAAAACATACAGAGCGGGGCGGAGTTATAATTTAGTAGGATCTGTGTGATCTTCCAGATCTCTTCTCAGCTCTTAGACAACACTTCCATGTGATGCATCCAAAATGTTAATATTAAGCCTTCCAAAGGCACTATTTTTAATTTAGCCCAATTATTGCTATATACATTCATAAAGAGATATAGCATTGAAACAGGCCTTTTGGCTCACCTAATCTGCACCGACCATAAACCATAATTTACACTAATCATTTTATTTTCCCCACATTCTCATCACCCCCCGTCCCCCAAATGTTGTCACTCACCCACAAACAGGGGACAAGCTACAGCGGCCAATTAAACTACCAGCCCACACTGCTTGGTTACGTGGAAGGAAACCAGAGCACCCCTGGAGGAAGTTTACAGTAACAAATAGAATGTGCAAACTGCACACAAACAGCACCCGAGGATTGAACTCTTATCTCTGGTGCTGGGAAACATATTATGGAAATTAAATTTGCATATATACACATCCTAACGTTTTTTTAGCATGATATAAAATATATTAAAACATTAAATCTATATGCTACGGCTTTAATCAATTACATGTTAACTATGTTTTGTATTACTGTATTTAAAGATTGCAAATGATAAACTTACTGCTTCAATCAGTTCAAATGTCTTAGTTAAATCAGGAATGGACTGTAGTGTGCCAAGGACCGAACTTTCTTCCTGTGCAAGGAAACGGTTGAAAGAGGCCTGGTGAACTGGCGTGCTTGCTCCCTGAAGAGGTTCCTTCATACAAATGTCATTTGCCTTATCTTCCAAGCTACTCAGGGTACTGGATAAACTTTCATCACCAAAAAGACTTCTTGACCAGATGAAGTCAGTAGTGTCTTGAGACTAAAGATATTGAATAAAAAACGTATTTTAATCCAAAATAAATATGACCACAATACAGTTTAGAGCTTTTTCTAGCCTTTGTTTTCCCCATTAAAAGAAAACTATTTCACTACAAAAAAAAACGGTCATTAAAATCAAACATTGATAAGAAATGACTGCACAACAAAACAAAAATCCAATACATTTGAAGTGTTCCGATGCCTATAATTCTTTGGTTCTAATGAACAGTGATTATAAATATAATTCCTACAAATTTGGCTTGAATGCCAGTTGAATCCAGCAGCATCTGTGAATATAAGATGGAAGTTGATAATTCAATCAAATTAATTCAAGTCTTCAAAAGGGGTCTTCAAAAGGCAGTTGAGTGTACACATGAAAGGGAATACATTTGTGAAACTATATGGAAAAAAAATAATTAAAAAAATCAGGGGAAATGGGACAGCCGATTGCTCTACTTAAGACTCCATGCACAGAATGGCCTGCATCTGTGCCATTCTCTGATTCCCTTTCTCTCCCTCTTTCCTCCAGCCAATTTCAAAACTTATCTGCTCACTTACCACCCTGCAGCTATATTGTCTTTGAATAAATCATAACCTGAACCTATATATAGTTAAATGAAAACATTTGCTTCAATTCTTAACATTGATAGATTGTGTTCATTTTTTTTTTTAGAGTTTTTTGTTTGGTTCGTAGAAAATATAAAATAGGTGCAGGAGGCCATTTGGCCCTTCGAGCCTGCACCGTATTATTCATTATTATTCATTTTAATAATAATAGATTCCCTGGTATAGAAATAGGATGCCGAGGTGTAGCCTTGTTGGAGGTTCTTGAGTGAATGCCAAGTTATGTAACTAGGGGAAAAAAAAAAAAACTAACTTTCATCAGGACAAGTTAAGGAAAGTAGCTGTTTAACTCTGTGCAGAATAGGGCAACATAAAATCTTTGGAAAAACAATTGCCTGAAACAGTGGACCAATATGACCTTGAGGAAACTTGCTTCATTCAAGTGCTTCAGCAAATGGTCGCATCCTAGATCCACAATGAAATGAATAATGCAATAGTTAAAAATTATGGTAAAATTGTTTTTCCCTGACTGGCGCAATCAGTGTGTTAAAAAAGTTAAAATGCTAATTTTCACATTCACAACACCATTAAACTGTAGCCTATTGACAGCTCTAAAAATATTTGTCCAATCCTCCTGAAATTCTGCAAATTAATGTGCCTCCACTAGCCCCCGAAAATCCTTCCCACATCACAACATTAACATTATTTTACCCACACCTCCCCTGAAATTTTTACTAATCAGTTTAAATCTGGTCTTTCTATTCAAGGAACAGACCATATTTATTCTATCCAAGTAGGTCACAATTTTGTACACCTCTATCACATTTCCTTTCAACCTTTATCTCAAAAGAGAACAAATCCAATTTCTCCAAACTATTCTTATAACTGAAATTCCTTATTCCTGGAACTATTCCAGCAAAGTTCTTCATACCTCCTCTAAAGTATGGTGTGCAGATTTGGACACAATAACCTAGCTTAAGACTTTGATAAAAGGTTCAAAATGACCCCCTACTTTGTACTCTAGTCGAAGGTAGACAAAATGCTGGAGTAACTCAGCGGTACAGGCAGCATCCCTGGACAGAAGGAAGGGGTGACATTTTGTGTCGAGACCCTTCTTCAGACTCTAGTGTCTATATGAAACTAAAGACTGGTGGTACAATTCTAAAGTAGCTGTAGCACCAGGAAGACGGCATGTGTATAAATCTACAAACTTGGCGGGGTTGGTTGAAAAGGCTATTGGCAAAGCATTCAAGATCGCAAGCTTCATATTGAGGCACTAGGTAAAAGGCAGGGAGTTATGCAACCCCCCCAAAAAGATACAGATAAATGATTGCATCCAATTCTGATCACCACACTTTAGGTAGTGAAAAAAGAATTATGAGAGCAGTTCCAGGAATGTAAAGACAAAAACAGACAGGGTAGGCAAGTGGAAATATAAATTACAAAAAAAAAGTCCAAATACCAACCCTTAGATAATACTGCATATTCTGCAATCTGGTAAAAACATTCCCCATGACATTTTACTTTCTGGCCTCAAGCCAATTTCCTACCCATGCCATCAATAACCCCTTATTCAACTGCCTGGCTTCAATTTTTCTAACCAGCCTTTAATTCAAATATATTTTATTAAATGCCCAATGAAAATCCATATGTGAAATTATAAGTACACCCCCCCCCCCCCCAAATCAATCCTGCTCAGCAAAGAAAAATCAAGGTTGGTGAACCACTGCCTCTCAAATCCCAATTTTGAATCTGAACTGAATACTGGAAATATATATTTATTACCTGGATCTTCCCAAGCCATCACGAAGATTAGGACAAGAAGCAGAACCTCCTTCCCCCTCTACATAAAATTTCCCCAAGCTTACTAAATTGACAACTTTATTACAGGTAGTTCTGCTATATTATGTCATATTCCTAAGAAGACTTACAATTTTGTCACTAGGTGCTAGAGAGTTTCAAACAGAGCTATATTTTCCCCCAGAGGATCTTCAAATATAAATGTTTCTTTTAAGTAGTAACTAGTTTATTTTTTTCACTACAAGCTACAAATATTAGTGTCAATACAAGCTACTGCTTATCAATTCAATGACCACATGCAGTTAAAAGTAGTAGCTGTGCTCTGAAGTGACAATTATATCCTATTACTGTAGGGCAGTTACATGAAAACAGATTTTTTTTACTCCCTGGATACCTTTTTTTTGGTTTATGAATTTCCAAAGTAACTTTTAAGCACCTGATCGAAATTGCGGTGCAACCAATTCAGTCTATGTAAGATAGTGTTCCCTATTCAATCATGTTATATCCAATTTGCGTTAGGGGAACATGCATTAAAGCAAACAACCTGCACTCAGTTAACGTTACATTCATATTTAATTTCATTCTGTGCAATACCTCTACTGACAATGATTTATTTCTTCCTAAAAGATTTGTTTAACAAATAATAATAAACATAAAATGCAAAGCATAAAATCAAAGTTTATGATCAAAGTGCAAAATTACCTTTTCACATTTCAAAATAGTGATCACACATTTTTAAATTATTTCTTACATAACAACAGAAGTAACAACCTCTACCCTAATCCTTCCAATTCTCAGTCCTAAACTAACTTCAACTGTCTGAGACACACTTTCTTACTCTCAAAATCTGCACTGTTCCTAGCTTGGGCACACCCCTGCCAAGAAATTTGATTGAAGCAATGCATAAAAGGACCATGTGATTAAAACAGCCAACTATTTGTAAAATATGTCTTTTTTTTTAAAAAGGCTTAATTAAGCAATTTATTATACTTGTAAATCCCATCAATGCAATCACACAAAAATCTTCAAATTACAAACCTATAAAAATATCTGCTTTGTCTAAACTGTATTCACACAAAAATAGCATTTTTCAATGTATATTAATTTTGAATAAAATATTCAATAATCTAGGTTAGTGGAAGCAATCACAACTAAAGGGCAAAATAAGAAAACATGAATGAAATAGTAAGACTAAGATGAAAAAGGCTAAGCAATTCTAAGGCTGTGAGTGTACAGAATCCTTACAGCTCCTACTCGTTTCCTTCTGACTTCATTCTCTGCTGACATTAGGAGGAGTTCAAGTTCCTTTATTCTTTTCTCTTTATCAGGATCGTCATCAATATGTGGTTGCTGAAATGAACATGTAACAAGAGAAAAAAAAGAGAGAGAACAAAAATGGAGAGTGACAGGAAGAGAGATGAAGATATGTTGCTTACTCTATCATTCAAGTGCACAAACTTACAAGGTTATCAATAATACAAAGTTTTTTAAAAAGTCTGGTACTGTGGAAAAATATAATCCTTTTACAGGGTTAATCAATCATGAAGTAATAGCATCAAACGATAATGCCAGTATAATGCCTTTTTGCAGTGGACATTTACTTTGTTTATAAGACTGCTTAAGTCAAAGACAACCATATAATAGTTGTAGCATTTTAGAAATGGATTAAAAAGTGGCTAAATATTCTACATATTGATAAATGTAATTTGAAATAAAGTTAAATGAGAAATTACCAGAGTTTGAAAAATACACCTGTTGTGTGGATTCAGGCATGTGATGTATCATGAATAACCTAGACAAGGTAGTGTATCATTTAAACTGAAACAGCAGTGCACTCATGGTCTTGTAAAAGTACCGGAAACGTTTCAATATCTCATTCTAAAAATGCCAATATTAATAATGTTATGCTATTGACATATGTATAATCACAAGTAGATCAGTTACAATTAGTACAAGCGTGTAAGAATACTCAAACCTCATTAGAAGTCTCATGAATTCTGAGAAAATGTATTGCTCTTACTTGAATTAATCCTGTTGTTGTATTATCTATGCAAGATTCTTCTGAAGCAGAGTATGGATGTCTAAGGCCCTTTAAAAAAAACAGAATATTGCAATTTCATTTCACAATCCTTAAAACATTTATATAAAAGTTAACATCAATAACGTTGATGCATATGATTTCATAAATTGTTTAAGAAAAGTGCATATTTTACTTGAGAAGACACGGGAATGAAAAATTGATTCGGAAACTGCACTGGGTTCAGAGGAGTCCTAGCTGGTACTTTCTGTGGCTGCATACTTGGAAGCAAGTCACATTTGGGTGCCTCTTGCAGATATCCTTCTTGCTCAACCTTTCTTCTCATTGTGGAATTCCAATGGTTCTTGATTGAATTATCTGTTCTGTACAAATTTAATTCAACATATTTGCATTAAAAAACTAGTTGAAGTTCTGTTAATTGTTATTACAAACTGTAGAGAGGACCTTCTGTAGCAGACAAAATACTTGGACATTTTTGCAAAAAAAGCAAAATACTCTCCTTTTGTTAAAGGAATTTATATTCTAATGTCAAACAGTTTTAAAATGATCAATTGTTTTTTTAAAAATCATTACTTTAAACACTGATGCTGTTAATAGATACCATTAAAAAAAAAAAACACATTCCACCTATTTTCTCAGACCCCATTATGATGGAGGGGGGACGGACATGTATATGGAAAAACCAAGCAAAGTTAACACCACAATGTTCTTTCGGCATAATGGGAATCCAAAAGAGTAGAAATATTGGAAATCCAAGAGAGTTCTATAAAGCAGTACATAGATGAACAGGGCTATTAAAAGGATGAAAATGAGAACATGAACACTCTGAGCATTGTTAAAGTACTATTTTGTCTACATGGCGTAAGAGGGTGCTTCTAAAGTAATAGTGAAGGGAGTGATACATGAGACATGCTGAACCATGTTATAACATAATACCAGTGGTATCAGAAAAGTTATAACTTAAAATTGGCAAGACTGAATAATGACTCCTAGCATTTTAAGGGAAGTGGGCAGAGAAAAAATTAAAAGGATCATAAACTTTCAATGCTCTATGGATACAGGATGTTATCAGAGGACTGGAAAACAGTAATTATCACTTTTTTTTTAAAAAACACAAGGGAAAGGATAATCATCTAAAAAGCAATCAGTTTAACCTTGGCAATGGGAAATTTATTAAAAAGAGAAAAATGAATTTAATAAACGTCTCTGTTGGACCAAGAGAAAATAGTTAAATTTGATAGAAATATTTGATGAGAATACCAAGATTTGATTAGGATGTTGCAGTAGACATGATGTACATGGACTTCCAGAAGCCTTTTGATAAGGTACCACCTATCAAAATAATAACCATCAGAACAGGGACATCTCAAAATTGTGCACTCAGTCCCCTGCTTTAGTCATTCTATACCCGTGACTGAGTAGCCAGATACTGTTCCAACTCCATCTTTAAATTCGCCGACGACTCCACTGTTGTTCAAAGAATTACGGATAATGATGAGTAAGAGTATGTGGGAGATTGATCATCTGATTGAATGGTGCCAAAACAATCTTGCTCTCAATGTCTGTAAGACCAGGGAGCTGATTATTGACTTTAGAAGAGGGAGGCCCAGGATCCACATATCATCAACATATCAGTGATGGAATGAGTCAACAACTTAAAGTTCCTAGGTGACATTTTCAATGACAGTCTGAAAAGAGATTGTTGCGGCGTGGTCGGGGCATGACGAATGTAGTGACGCGCGGTGTCTCCCTGCAGCCCCTGGATTTTGAAATGTTCAAAATCTTCAGGCGACATCTGGGTGTCTTACCATGTTGTGCGCCCTGTCACACGCTGACGTATGGTGTCCTGCGGGTGACACCCGGTGACGTGGATATATAAAGCGCCGACTTTCAAAACATTTTAGATTATTTGGCTGAAGATACCCAGGGGAAAAGTGCCCATAAAGAATGAAAAGTGCAAAAGTACATAAATGTTCAAAGTACATTATTAAGAACATCTGAAGTGATGTTCTTTCTAATGTGGGGAAAAAAATAAAGATCATTGTCTTGTTGAAGTTCATTGGAGTTGATGCAAATTGTAATGTTATTGTCAGATCTGACTATTGTTGAATAACATTTATACTTAAGTATGATGTTCTTTAAAATATGGTGTTATATACAATTACTTTTGTTGAAGTTAAACCTTTCTTGTTAAACAAATTGTTGTTTTTCAATATTATGTTATTTTTAAGCTAACATTAAACAATTTATTTCTTAAAAAGTTATTGGTCCTTTGATTTAATGTAGATAAGTTCATTTCCAATGTGATTATTATACTTCAGGGTAACCTTCTTGTGTTGTGAAGGCGGGTGACGTGGAGTGTCGTAGCTTGACGTGATGGTGACGCGGAATGTCGTACAACTTGATGGTTTTTAGGGCGACTACAGGCGTCAGTCACTGACGTTCGCAGTCGCCAAAAAAAAAATTTGCAAAGTGGGATAGGCCCTTAATACTCTCTTGAATTTCCGCAGGTGTATGGTAGAGAGTATATTGACTACGCGCATTACAGCCAAATAAACGGTACTGACCTGCCCACCATAGAAGGGATCTTAAGAGGAGCTGCCTCAAAAAGGCAGCGAGCATCATCAAGACTCACACTACCCTGGTCACGCTCTTATTTCACTTCTGCCATCGGGAAGATGATATAAACTGACAGCCAATGGTCCCTCATTTATATAGGACATTGGTCAGATGACATATAGTATACAATGTTGAATACGTGATGGTGACGCGGAATGTCGTACAACTTGGTTTTTTTCAGAAAAAGAACAAAATTGTTCAAAGTTTGCATTTGTTTGATGCAATGTTATTTGGAAAAATCATTTGGGTAGATCATAAAGGAATCTTATTATGGAATTGGAATCAACTTTCCTGTTGTATTGCACACTCCTGGAGCTGCCCAGAGAGAACATTTACAAGCATTAGGAAAAAAATCAGCTGGTGCAGTCACATAATCCACAAAGAAATAAATGGTAATTTCCTGGAACAGTTTTTATCAAAAATAATTGAAATAGTCATCAGCGACTTAACATACCTTCCAGGAAGCAACTTGGCAATCTCTGCCCAACGATTTCCAAGACGCTTATGTGCTTCATATATTATTTTATCTTCTTCTTCTGTCCAGGATGATTTTTTCACTTCAGGATTTAAATGATTGTGCCACCTTTCCCGACACTGTTTTCCAATCCTGCCTTTTAGGTATTTGGCAATAAGTGACCATCGTTTTGGACCATATTTCTGCACCAACTCAATTACCTATGATAAGGCAGAACAGAAAAAGTTAAAAAGTTACACCGCCAGCATCCGATTCACTATATTGCAGTAAGAAAACAAAACATTGGTCATAATTTGTTTTCTTTTACCATAATCAATCTGCTAACATTGACAGCCCCAAGCAAAAGAGATTTCATGTGTAATTTTTCATTTTATTTTTTGTGATTTATAGAATACATTTTTGCTATTCTCAATTTTCTTTGCTACTTCAAAGGATTAATTCTATACCGAGATACAATGTACAAATTCTGTTATTCTCTTTTTCCCACACAATATTTTCATCTTTAAGCTCATGCAAGTAAGTTATGAAAACACAATTTCAGAATTCCACCTTCAATTCAACTCCCTAACAATACAACTAAAATCACCTTATTATGGGATTGAGAATCTTACTGGTCTACGTAACTTAACCTCACTTACTCAGATGATCTACCAACATTAGAGACTAATACTGTTCATATGCAATTTCCTCTGCAGTTTACAAAACAAGACATTAAATTCTCAGCTACCTCATCATTTTAATGAAATTCAATGGAAAGAGCTTATCAAAAGTTAAAATTAGTGCTTAAAACTTAAATGACCTGGACCAGAAATAACCAAAAAATAAATTGTCAATGTTCAGTTGCTCTCTGCTAAGTGACCTGTACAGACACTCCCCAACTTACGCAAGGGTTACGGCCTGCGTACGTCAGATGTTACACAAGTCGGAAATGGAAGTGCTATGCTCACATGTAAATTTACTATTTGAAGTGGGAGTTCTGACGCGGGGGTCACGTGGGAGCATGCACGAGAACAGCTGACCAGCTTGTGCAAATGTGCAGCGGACCACTACCGAGACAACTGAGATGTGCAACTGGGAATAAAACAGAGGATTTTTTTTTTAAAAATGCTTATGCAAGTGAGTTTACGCAAGTCGCCTGTTATGCAAGTTTGGGAGTGCCTGTATAGGCCTACTCCAAACGCACTCCAGCAGTGGAGACTGGAGATTCTCAAAGCATTATTCTGGTGGATTCACTGCAGTATCCTGTACCAGGAATGGAAAAACTAAATTCAGTCTTTTTGTGTTACTTTTTTCGATTACTTTAATGTGCCTCTTTCATAATTTCATTATTTAATTATTTTAAACCATTTTGATCATTTTATAAAACGTTTCACATAGCGTATTTTTAAGATATCTAAGTCATAGCATGTAAACGGGCTCTTCAGCCCAACTCGTCCATGCCGACCAAATTACCTAACCAAGCTAGTTCCGTTGGCTCATGTCCCTCCAAAGGTTTCTATCCACGTTGATGTCCAAGTGCCTTTTAAATGTAATTTTACCAACCTCTATCATTTCCTCTGGATGCTCCTTCCATAAATGCACAACCCCTCTGTGCAAAAAAGGTTGCTTGTCAGATCCCCTTTAAAATCTTTCCCTCACCTTAAACTAAGCCCCCTAGTTTTAATCTCCCCTATTCTAGGGAAAAGACTGTGGCCATTCACCTTATCTGTGACCATCATGATTTTAAAGATATAAAGATCACCTCTCAAATTCCTATTCAAGGAACTCTCCTTATAACAAGCCTTCCAGAAGCAGCAAAATCCTCCAAAAATCTGCTCTGCACCCTTTCCAGTATAATGACATCCTCCCTGTAGCAGGTGAACTATAACTGCATACCATTCTCCAAATGTGACCTTACCAACGTATTACACAGCTGTAATATGATGTCCCAGCTCCTGTACTCAATATCCTAACATATGTATGCCAAGTGTGCCAAACACCCTCTACACCATGCTGTCTACCAGTGTCCGCCAAAGCCGGTTGGATCTCCCAGTTGCTGGTGCATGGTTCCTTGAAGGTGGAGTCGCAGGTAGATAAGGTGGTCAAAAGGCTTTTGGCACATTGGCCATCATCAGTCAGAGTATTGAGTATAGAAGTTGGGAGGTCATGTTGCAGTTGCGTAAGACGTTGGCGAGGCCACATTTAAAGTATTGTGTTCAGCTCTGGGCACCATATTATAGGTAAGAGTACAGAGAAAATTTATGAGGAAGTTGCCAAGGCTAGAGGGTTTGAGCTATAGGGAGAGGTTGAGTCGGCTGGGACTATTCTTTGGAGCGCAGGATGATGAGGGGTGATCTTATTAGAAACATAGAAAAATAGGTGCAGGAGTAGGACATTCAGCCCTTTGAGCCAGCACCGCCATTCAATATGATCATGGCTGATCATCTAAAATCAGTACCCCATATGCCTTGATTCCTTTAGCCCTAAGAGCTAAATCTGACTAAGAGCTACATGCTAGGTACAGGCAAATTAACAAATTTGGTACAGTGTGACACACCTGTGGCAGTTTCATGTTCATAATTCTCTTACCTTTTGATCTTCCTCCTTAGTCCACGGTCCTTTTATTAATTCTGGATTCAAGACCTTTTGCCACCGATGCTGGCATTGAACATCTGTTCGATTCTATAATCAATTTTAAATTCGCGATCAGACATTTAAAAGTAGTTTCATTAACAAAAACAAGTTTGGGAAATTTTATCCAATAATAAATTCAATGAAGCATTAAGGAATTTAATAGCACACAGAAGGACTTGCAGTTGAGTTACTAACTAATTGGAAAACATTTGACAACTAAAACAGGCTCTGATCCCCCAAGAGATGCAGGCAATATCTTCCAGCCATTTTGGACGTGGAGCCAAGAGACCGCTTCTATCCCACCCACAGTTCAGACGTTACACTATCTAGATAGGATGCCTAATATCTATTTCTGCCCCTGGTAGCCTTGGAAAACGCATGGCTCAGTGGGCCAGAGACCTATTTCCATGCTCTATGACTATTAACACAATACCCTAGGCAAGGCAAGTTTATTTATATAGCACCATTCATACAAGCTGCAATTCATAGTGCTTTACAAAAGAAACAAGAGAATAAAATAGTTTAAAAACATTGCATTAAAAACAAACCCTATCCAACAGCTTCTGAACTACTTTACTACAAACCACAGCACGGTGCAGCCCATAGTTTGAAGATTTGCTCAATGCTGCCTCCTGCTGCAGCTTCAGCGTCATGTTAATAATCATAATCAAAATTTTGGTTTGATTTGCTCTTAACATTTACGTACAAGTGAATAACATTATAAGGGAGCTCTTTAAAGTTTAGCCTACAAAAATTTTTTTCTAAGCGAGAAAGATTTTATAGATGTCTCAAAGTTGTTGTTAAAATAACAATCTTAAGCATGGAGTGTGCAACTCAGCTCCACATATATTGAATTGCCACAAATTGCTACACCAAAGGGCCTGCGAAAGCAGTTCACTATCAAACTTATAGCGAGATTCAAGAAATTGCAAACTTGAATTAGTCAGCATTTAAATTCACCTACAAAAAAAAAATCAGCATTTGTAATTAATTGCACCATGGACCATTTAGTTAATGAGATTTAAGATTCTTCCAAAGCTTATCTTTTCTTTCTCTCCATCTCTCAATCTAGTCTTACCTTTGCTCTTTCTACAGCAAAATTGAGTAAAGTGTTGCCCATTTAAAAAAATATATTATTCCCATTTCTTTCTCACTCCTTTAATCTTATAAATAAAAGGAGATGCTTCAGCAAATGTTGCTGTAATCTATTTGTACCAAAGAATTATACTCCTACTGTGGGAATTTGTCCTTTTAAATTCACGATCAAATTTATATGAGCGACGCATTACAATAAATTACGAAATTAATTGTTATTTGAAAATGAAAATTAGGTGGTTTTGTTTCCTGCTTTCTGCAAGCCGAGAAAAAAGCTCAAGTCATTCATATGCATCCTACTTATTTCAGTAATTAAATGTACCAACTAAAATTAATGAACTGAAGATTCCAGAATACAGAAAATATAAAATGAATATCCCCATACTTTTCATTTGAAAGTTTTAGTTACAATAGAACAGAAGCAGTAGCACTCCTTTTAATCAGTGGTTTCACTAATCAGGTTTACATCAAGATTTTCCAAAGTAAAATCCCAAATTAACTGTCTGGGGGAAAAAAAACTTACAAGAAAATTACTAGCAATGAAATTCCAATCTTCTGTACCATGTTCTTCTACCAGCTTCTTTAACTTCTCATCCTGCTTAACACAAGGGGAAAAGACAATTATCATTAGTAGATGAAAGCTACAAGGATTATGACATAAACTAGTACAGGCATGTTTTTTTTATGTTGCAAAAGCAAAATAGTATAACTGCAAGAAATTCAAACAGAAACCAGGTTATTCCATTAGTACTTCAGCAGTTTACGATTACAATCAAACTAACATTAATATTATTTTCTGCATAGGTTTAATGATATGAGCTTGATATTGCAGATTACAAGTCAAAAAGCCATGCACATGTTCTATTACACCATTCAGATTTACCTCATCAGGTATCCATTTAACTTTGTTACAGAGCTTCTTTGTACCTTTCTGTTGAGGGATGTCATAATCACGATCTTGGAACAGATGTTCATCATCATCATCTTCACTGTTTCCAAAAGACAGATGTTCATATTATTTTATACCTTGATACTATTGGAACCAAAATTATGAAAAAAATGAATATAAAACCAAACTGCACTTGGTTTGCCTCCTTTCCCCAAAACATTAAAGTAAAAAATTAATGAGAAAAAAAGAAAAGCAAGTCTATTAGATTTCAGACTTCCATTAAGCTCATTATTTTTTTATCTAAGTCACATATTTTGCACTTCTGAACTGACAATAACATTATATACATGTTGCCATTCACTTGTAAATATTTTAAGTTACTGATCGCATAATGCTTTACTTAATCAACGAGTTACCAATATCAAGTCAAATCCTTAAGCATGCAAAACCCAAATAGGAAAAAGAACAATATAAGAATTACACTACTGGTAAAAAGGATACAAAGTTCTGCAGTAACTCAGCAGTCAGGCAGCATCTCTGGAGAACATGGATAGGTGATGTTTCAGGTCTGGATTCTTCTTCAGACTGATTATGGTGGAGGAGAAAGCTGGAAGAGATTGGGTCAGGGCAGGGTGATAGGTGGATATGGGTGAGGGAGTGGGTTTTGATAGACAGATGGATGACAATGGCCAGAAATGAAAAGACAACACGTGTGAGATAAGGATAGAAGAATTGCAAATTGTGAAGATGGAGGGAGGAAACAGATGGAAGGGGACTGGGAGGGAAAAGAGGAAAAATGTGTGCAAATCCAGGTATTGCATAAGGGGGAAAAAAGAGGAGGAGGGGGTTGTTTGTGGGTTACCCAAAATTGGAAATTCGAGAATTTGCAAACCAGCATCAGCAGTTCCTTGCGGCTCCATTACACTATTGCTACTGGTTTATTACATCACATGTACTGAGATAGTGAAATAGTTTGTTTTGTGTGCAATGGCAAATCATACCATACACGAGTATATCTGGTAGTGCACCTAGAGCAAGTAAACGGAGCAGTATATACTGTTACTGCTATAGAGTCCGCATCGACCAGCGATCCCCGCACACTAACACTATCCTACACACACTAGGGGCAATTTACAATTTAACCACGCCAATTAGCCTACAAACCTGTACGTCTTTGGAATGTGGGAGGAAACCATAGAAAACCCATGCAGGTCTCGGGGCGATCGTACAATCTCCATAATAACGTCACCCATAGTCGGGATCGAACCTGGGTCTCTGACACTAAGGCAGCAACTATACCGCCCGTTAGAATTGGAGAGGTCGATTCACGAGTCTGATAACAGTGTGGAAGAAGCTGTTCTTGCATCTGGTGGTAAGCGTGCACATTTTTTAATATCTTCTGCCCAAAGGGAGAGAACGACCAGGGTGCGAGTGGTCCTTGCTCATGCTTTCTGCTGCGATGCATCCAAATAGAACACTTTCTCTGGTGATCAGCAGAAATTGGCAAGAGTTATTGGAGACATGCCTCATTTCCTTAGTCTTCTGAAAAAGTAGAGTCATTGGTGTGCTTCGTAGACACTGTTTGGATCATGACAAAGTGCTGGTGGTATTTATACCGATCAAGCTTTTGAATATTTCCACTTCAGCAGCACTAATACAGACAGATACTAGCTGAAATTTGAGTCATCATTAAATACAGGTGAGACGGCTGGATGACTGGAGTGACAAACGTGCCTCTATTTAAGAAGGACTGCAAGGAAAAGCCCGGGAACTATAGGCCAGTGAGTGTGACATCTGTGAAAAGTTACTGGAGAATATTTTTAGGATTTAGATATACAAGCATATGAATGGACAAGAACTGATTAGGGATAATCAACACAGCTTTGTACACCAGAACCAAGTCCTCAAATGGAGGATTGCCCATGATAAACTCCAACATCACTAACTCATTCACTGATGCATAAAAGAATGAGCCTTACACAAATCATATGCAAAACAAAGCCTCAACGTATCCCCACGGCATAATACCGCTTCCAAAAAGATCCTGGGAAATGAAAACCTATCTTGGGAGCCACCTAGCAACAAAAATCAATCTCCGTCATGAAATGCGCCACTGCCATTACCGCCAGCATGTTGGGCCACGATAATGCGAGGAAGGAAATTAGTATAATTCATCATACACCTCGGAATCAGTCCTTCGGCCCAACATGTCCATGCCGACTCAGATACTCCATCTACACTAGTCCCTCCCGCCACATTTCACCCATATCTCTTTAAACCTTTCCCCTTCAAGAATATTTTAAATGTTGCTATATTACCTACCTCAACTACTTTCTCTGGTAGCTCATTCCATATACCCACCATCTTCTGAAAAAGCCAACCCTCGGGTTCCTATTAAATCATTCCCTCTCACACGTTAAACCCAAGTTCTCCGGTTCTTGATACCCCTGCTCCGAGTAAAAGACTCTGTGCATTCACCCTACTTATTCCCCTCGTGATTTTACACACCTCCATATGATCATCCCTCAGCCTCCTGTGCTTAAAGGAATAAAGTGCTAGCCTCTACAACCTTATAGCTCAGGCCCTTGAATCCTGGCAACCTCCTTGGAAATCATCTCTGCACTCTTTCCAACAATGCATCTTTCTTATAACATCCCAGCTTAATAACATCCTTTCTAATTATAGTGTTAAAACTATTTTAGTTGCTATATTAAGTATTTCTGAGGTAATAGATTTAATGTTGTGGACAAGTAATTTTTAGGTTATGATTATAACCTTAGGTATAGGCCAGGAGCTTATCTACATCAGACCTAGCTGATGATATCGCTAGATGCAGCTTTGGTTTTGCATTCATTGGCTGGACCTCCCTATCATTGAGGACAAGGTTACATAGAAACACAGAAAATAGGAAAAGGGTAAATCAATCAGTTTTGCAGCCTGCTCCACCATTCAATCTGATCATCGCCAATTGGCACCACCAGGAGGTCCTTCCTCCCATTAATTATATATAATTTGTAAATAGTGTAGAGGCACTGCAAAAGCTTGAACTAATCCATTAGTTGTGACATTGAAAAGTGATCTATAAATGTTCCACTTAATAGTGCTAAATCAGCACCATTGTTGTGGGCCGGGATTGCCATGCTGTGCAGGATTCCACCATTGCTCCAGGGTCTCGAGGTAATAATAAAATGTCAATATCTCTAACTCAGTGATCATAAAGTCAACAAGAAAAAATCTGTAGATGGGTCTCGACCCAAAACTTCACCCATTCCTTCTCTCCAGAGATGCTGTCTGTCCCGCTGAGTTATTCCAGCATTTTGTGTTTATCTTAGGAAGCAACAAAACGTCCAATAGCATACATACGAGATAAGGACAATTCTAGCAAGGGAGGTCTACACTTTGTTTTCTAACGTTCTCCCCTTACTGGGTTAAGATGCAAACAAAAAATGTAAATATCTCTGTGGTGTCCAGCCAGGTTATAGCATTCAGTGTGAAGAGGTGCACTGCTGCCTTCAGGTTAAGATGGAGTTAATCCATAGAAGATCTGTCCAACTCTGGAAATTACTAGGTGATTTCTAGAACCAGCCCTCCAAAGAATCATTCATTAAAGTTTTCCCATTGGTTCTCGTCACTTGTTTTCTGCTCCCTCTTCGACAGCAAACTAAAAAGGAATACTATCGGTCAAACAAACAATGGGTAGAGGAAAGTGGTGCACATTGTTATTTAAAAATAACAATTCTGTCAAAGAACAATTATGTCATATGTTCTTTATATATCATTGTTAAACTACCTTTACCTACCACAATGATATACCGTATTTCAAAGATCTTCCAGTATGACCTTGTATTTCCCCCAGAAATCTTCTACCCCTCACCTTGAACCTACTAATGGTTGTTACTAGAATCTAGGAGTAACTGAAGCACTTGTGACAGGTGGATTTCTGCAAGAGGATGAGTGGGTCTATCTATTTTGAATTAAAAGGATAGAGTATTTTTTTGAAAAAATGGTGAGAAGCTAAAACAAAATAAATCTAGATAGGAAACTTGATATCCCACTCTACCAGGTTCAGGTACAATTACTTTCCTACAACTATCAGGTTGTTGAACAGACCTATGCAACCCTAATCCTACCTCAGCAATGGAAGATTTCTGATCACATCTTGCAAAACATGGATGTATATGTGTATTTTTACAATACTGGCACACAATAATGTGACAAAGCGGGGTCAAATTTCAAATTGCTTTAAAAAAGTTGACAAGTACTCCACTGGGTTCATGAATAACATAGTATCAACAAAAAATAAGAAAATATAGCATATTGATGGCAAGTTTCCGAAAATGGCATCAGAATACACAAATGCATTTTGTGTAACGGTTGCTCGCCAGTGACCTTGTTGGCACAGTAAGTGCATGTATTTCTTATCCCTTTCTATGTTTATGAACACCACATGGAACAATAAAATTGCAAACACCGTTTGCACTTCATTCACCTGATCATGTAGTAGAATACTGCATCCACCCGAGTGGACACCGCGACTGGCGTTACACGATCATACACACAAACGTCCCAGAAAACGAACGTTATATTATTCGAGAAAACCAAACATTTTCACCAATGTGATCTAAACGGAACATTGCCTTATTGATTTGAGCTATATCGATGGCCAATGATTTTTTAGCAAGTTAAATGTCTCCGTACGGTCGTTGTGGAAATTTTGGAGGTTAACACGAAGGAATTAAGTTAGTGACTTGATCCATACGAAAGGTAAACAAGAGACAGTGTGTTGCCAAATTGAAGATTGGCTCAGTTTCTTAGTTTGGATGTCCAATTTATACCCCCAAAACTTTAAAAAGTCAGAAAATATATCATAAACAGTCAGTGCTTTTGACACCACAATGTTTTTAATATATTACATTTGAATATAAGAAAAAATAATTAACTCGCCCAATAATCACTACTACCACAGGATACCTCATTGGGGTTTGTGAAAAGCAGTAGAGGTTTGGAGCCTCCGTGGTCTAACTTACGGCCCGGATATTGGTCGTTGTGACAATGGACACCAAGCACAACAACCGTTACCGGATCTTTGCCAGGCATGTTACTGTATTTTTCTCCTGGTATTGAAGATATTTCCCTAGATCATTATCAAAACGTATATGTATGAGGGGCCATATGAAGTTTATTTATGAATTAAATATTCATGACTAAATGTGGCAGAATTTTTATGGCACATTTTTGGTGTCCAAAATGGTGGTAAAACGATGAAAATTTGTCTGTCATGAAAAACGTTTTTGACTTTCGGCCTTGAAGTTATCTAATTGATATCTTTTATTTAGAAGATTTCACATCATGGGTAGATTTTTGTTAAGAACAGTGTAAAACCCTGAATAATAATCTTGTTCCTCAAAATTTCTCCAGTATTGTAAAAATACTCATATGGTATGCAGAAACATGGGCATAACATGGGCAGCAGAATAGCACAATTAGTAGTGCTGTTGTCTCAAAGCTCCAGTGACCCAGGTTAGATGCTACCTAAAGTCCTATCTGTGTGGACCTGTCCCTGTCCATTCTCTCTGTCATTGCAAGGGAGTCCCCCAGATGTGTCAGTTGGTGGGTTAATTGGACATTGAAAATTATTCTAGGGCAGAATCTGGGGGAATTCATGGAAATGTGGGGAGAATAAAATGGGTTATTATTAATATAAATGGGTGCTTGATGGCCGTTTCAGATTTGGTGGATTGAAGGGCCTGTTTCCATGCACCATGGCTCCAAAATTGAAGTCAAACTATTCAAGGAATAACTTATAAAAATCTTTGTATAAAAACAGTGGAAGTCTGTTTCTCCCTTTACTGCAAATTGCTCTTCATCCCTACTAAGACCAAGGAAAGTAAATAGAGTATAGAACACTGATCATCTAATTGAATTACACAAACAGCGCAAGAGGTTTAATAGCTAGTTTATTTTCCAAATTAGAAATAAAATGGTAAGCCAAAGGTGGTGATTTAGGGAAATTTTAAGAATACTCTTCAAAATAACAAAAAATAATAGACACGATGGGCCCCAAAATGATGTTTCCAATGTGTAAATAAAGTGATGGCAATAACATTTTCTAATATAAATGGAGTATACAGCTTCTTTTGACATCAACTAACTCCTCACACATTAAGAAAATTTTGTAAATTCTACAAATAATTCTCACTATACAATTTGGTTCCAATTATACTTAAATAAATAAAGCAGGGAACTCTGGAGTTAAACTAAAATCGTGTGGTAGCAAAAGATGATTAATAAAGACAGACCTTTTAAAGTCCAGAAATAAACTTTCTATGAGTTGATTTTCCAAGAGTTTCTCTGAAAATGTATTGTCTTCATATTTATTCACAGACATTGGTTTTATCTGTTTGGGACATATTGGAGGGGGGGGGGCGGGCACTAAATTTATTTGACATTCTGCTAAATAGCTTTGATCGAGAGGACAATAAATCACATTGGAAGGGTTAACCAAAATCTCCATTTAAAATAGAACTACTGTTATTAACTACTATAGTGAACTACAAAATAGAATTACTGTTATTAACTACTACTGTTTTACAATATTGCACTTAAGTGTTGGTTGTTACATTATTCGAGTGCAGTTAAAAAGTAGCATACTAAAGCGGTACACCTACACATCAAAAACGGAAACTGGACCGTCTTGTTGGTCTCGTCTAGTATTCAAATCCATCGAAAGATAAAAACACGGACAAGTTTACTCCACCATATTTTACCATTGAAAAACAGCACCTCATATTTCACTTGGGCAGCTTACAACCCAGCGGTATGAATAGCTTTCTCTAACTTCGTAACCCTTGCTTTCCCCCTCTCTGTCCCACCCCATCCGATTTATCCGACTAGTGTCACTGTCCTGAGTAATTTTACTGATTGTATGCCTCGTTGTCACCTTCCCTTTAGCAAACTAAACCTTTCTATATGTCCTTGGTCGCCGTCTGCTTCGATATGTCGTGTTCACACATTACCCTGCCATATCTCCAGTCTCCCCCTCCCGACCTTCAATCTGAAGGGGGGGGGGGGGGGGGTCTCGACCCGAAATGTCACCCATTCCTTTTCTCCAGAGATGCTGCGTGTCCCTCCAGCAATTTGTTACTGGAGTTACTCCAGCAATTTGTGTATATCTGCAGTTCCTTCCTACATATATTTTACTGTCCGATCATTGTTAATAGATCCCTGCTATACATCAGAAAGGTAAAAACTTAACTGATTACACCCAAGCCTCGGTAATCATAGCTCTAGCCGATTTTATTTTTTGGATCAGTTTCACAACGATGTAATGCAGCACGCCCAATCATGCATGATGTGGCACATGTGAAATGTCCAAGCACATATGGATGACAAGCATCCAAAAATACTTGAAAGTGTACAGAAGTGCATTTAACCTAATTCGCGGGTCACACTAATGCTCTTTGATTTCAGTGGTTCTCCTCGCAACTTTTAATTCACTCGTTAAAAGTGAACATTGGCAACTGATTTGTATTAAATGCAAACTGCCTAATGACAATAATGCAAGTATAGTAAATACGGGAATCAAAAGACGAGTGGAAGAAGTTTGGGGTTCCTTTTGACATTATGCCGACGCCACAGCTTCAGTGTAACCTGTAGCAGACAGCTGGCAACAGGCGCAACTTTCACCTGGCATAAGATGAAGCGGGGGCAACGGGCTTAGGAGCCGTCCCCAATCGCGGTGTAAGGGGAGCAGCCACCGGCTGCGCACTCATTCACTCACTCACTCACCTCCGAGCCCGCTTGGCCATCGTTTAATGGGGACCGCTTCGCCCCAGTGGAGAGGCTCGCTCGCTCACTCCTTTACTCGGGTCACTCACTCCGGGGGAAAGTCAGCGCCTAGTAATCACTTGGCTGCGATGCTGGAGGGAGGGCGGGCGGCCAAGGGTCGCACTGTTTGCTGCCTGAGCGCCGGCAGCAGGGCGAGCATGTTCGCGGGCGCCGCCGCTCTCGCTCGCTCTCACGCTCCAGCTCCGTTTCTATGTCCCGCCAAATCTCGCGCCAGCCTCCCCCCCCTCCAACCCTCCGCCAACAGCATTTGAATGTGCGCACGCGTCATGACCGTTCACGGGCCGGCTGCAAGCGCGAGTGTGTTTGTGTGTGTGTGTGTGTGCGAGCGGCGACCGGTAGGGGGCGCGCCCCATGCACCGCGGCCGCTATGCATCCTGGTCATTGTAGTCCGCCATTGGCTCTCACAAACGCTTTTCCCTGTCCTGTCAGAAGCGGCGCGAAACGACCGGTGGCAGCACCATCTTGTGGGCTGCATGCAGAGTGCCCAGTGTTTGAAAACTATTCCAGACTTTTAGATCCCGTGTGAAGCGTCCAGATTCAGGGACAGTTTCTTCCCAGCTGTTTTCAGGCAACTGAACCACTTTATGAACAACTAGTGAGCGGTCCTGAGCTGCCTCATTGGAGATCCTCGTAGTATCTATGATCGGACTTTACTGGCTTTATCTTGCACTAAACATTATTCCCTTATCATGTATCTATACAATGTGAACGGCTCGATTGTAATCATGTATTGTCTTTCGGCTGACTGGTTAGCATGTCACGGTAATGTCACGGGACTTCGGTACACGTGACAATACACTAAATTGAAACTGAAATCCCTCTGATATATATTAGTGTTGATATTTATATACTTTTTGCCTTTCTCATTTTCGCTCGTTACAAATGATAAATGTTTGTAGTAGTAGTTACAAACAATGCGTGTAGACTGCTTTTAGGATGGAGCTCTTGTGCAAATTAACTCAAAGCAATTATATTCTTGTCCTTCCTATCCTTATGTTATAGGAAAGGTGTTGTTATAGGAAAGATGTCAAGCTGGAAAGGGTAAAGCTGCCTGAGGAGGTCGTTGAAGCCGGGAATATCTCAACATTTAAGAAACAGTTGGGTACATGGATAGGACAGATTTGGTGGGATATGGATCAAACACAGGTAGGTGGGACCAGCGTAGCCAGAACAGCATTACTGGAACATTTTGGTCGGTGTAGGCAAGTTGAGCCGAAGGGCCTGTTTCAAAGCTTTATCACTCTATCCCCGTGAAATATTAATGCTGTGACAGGGCCGTCTTAACGCATGGGCACGCCCCACGAGCATAGGGGCCCCATGCTAATATTGTGACTTGCTGTCAATAAATAAATATTATACTGTACTAAACTATAAATATTTGTTATTAGAAAATGCATATTTAGCATGTGTTTTACTAAAGATAATGGACAATATTAATGTTAATTTTTATGATAACAAGTGGACATTGGCATTCGCTAACTTCATACTTAGTATGGGCATGGGCACACCCCACGAGCATAGGGGCCCCATGCTAATCTTGTGACTTGCTGTCAATAAATAAATATTATACTATACTAAACTATAAATATTTGTTATTAGAAAATGCATAAGGAGGTCAAGGTGTAGGAAAAGAGCAGGAAAATAGGTTGAGGCGTAAATTGGATCAACTATGAGTATAGTATGAGGGCAGCACAGTGGCACAGTGATAGAGTCGCTGCCTTAGAGCGCCAGAGACGGGTTCAATCCTGTTATGGGTGCTGTCTGTACGTTCTCCCTGTGACTGAGCTTTCTCTGTGTACCCTGGTTTCCTCCCACATTCCAAAGACGTGCAGGTTTGTAGGGTAATTAGCTTCTGTAAATTGCCCCAAGTGTGTAGGATGTGAAACTGGGATTACAGAACTAGTGAATGGGTGATCATTGATCAGCGTGGACTCGGTGGGTCAAAGGGCCTGTTTCCATGCTGTATCTCTAAATTAAACTAAACTCATCTATCCAGCCTACTCCTGCTTCTCATGTTCCTTACAAGCAACAGGTAATTGGAGATGGTGATATTGTGCATGATTCCTTCCTTGACCATAAACCTTCTCAATTACAGACCTCTATGTAACAGATTTTGGACTTAAGCATCTGTTCGTGTTTGTGGTCGGTGCGCAGTGCAGCCAAAAGGCGACGGGGTGAGAGAGCGAGGGGTAAAACACTCTTGAAGAGTGTTACATTGGGCAGAGGTTTGCAGTGCCTGCCAAAAAGCAAGGTCCTGGATGTTGGATGCAGATGCAACTCGTGTCCACTGCACCTGCATCGCCTTGGCAGTGCGTGCCTCAGTCACCTGTTAACAGCGCGAGCTCCTATTGTACCGTCATCCCACTTCCGCCAGGTTATCCAACAAGATAGCGCCATGTGACGTGCTTCCAGTTGCAGGAACAGAGAGAGCGAGCAGCATGAAGGTGGCATGAATACTGGACCTGTTCCCTGGCGCATCACATGTAGGGTCAGGTGCTCTGTGGCTCGCAGGCCTGTTAATTCCTACCAGTTTAACACCCCCTCCGATGCCATATTTCTTCCCACTCAGCCTTGGGTTAAACATTAATATTTACCCTTCACACTCAGTTATAGTGGACAGTTGGCAACAACAGACACCATTCTCTCTCCCACCGCAGTCTATTATTGCGGGAGTTTACTCTATTTTTCGGAGTATTATTCGAACACTTGATAATGCTTACGACATTTTTGGCCATCTGCTGATGGATATGAAATAATAATGCAGTGTTCAGTGTTATAGCTCTTCTTCTTCTTGCGTATGGCGTGCAGAGCCTAAAGTTGTAGGACAACTTGAGTGTTATAGCTCTGATTTGAGCCTGAAAAATTGATGCCAAACATTGCACTTTTCATGAACCCCATCCATATAAGCTTTCAAAAGTAGCATTAGATCACAATTAAGGTACAGCTTATTTAATTAATAATATAAAGGCCTAAATGAAGAGAACATCCCACTATATTTTGCAGGTAACAAACTGTATTTCGATATGTGATTGTAGTTGGCATATGCCCATTGTCCTTGGCATTGGATAGAAAAATTATACTTTTCTTCAAAATAGAACCATGGAGTCATTTACATCTACCTAAAATGACAAATGCTGCTTTAGTTCAGTATCTCATCTGAAAGACCATGCATATGGTAGTGTGGCACTTTGTATCACACAGAAATCAGCCTGAGCTATGTAGAAACATAGAAAATAGGTGCAGAGGCGGCCATTCGGTCTTTCGAGCCAGCACCGCCTTTCATTGTGATCATGGCTGATCGATTGTACTCAAGGGTCTAGAATGAGGCATGAACAATTGACTTTCTGACCAAGGTGCGTATGGTGCCTTTGGAAAGTAGCAGCATTTTTGATTATTGCTCATATCTCAAAGCAATGAAATTGTGCAAACTCTGGCAATAGCTGCAAGGAAGTTCCAGATTTAAAGGGGGACCTTGGGTTGCAGGAATACTATGGACAAATGACCAATTAACATAATAGAAGGGTATAAGGAGAAATTTGGGATTACAAGACAAGAAATGCTGAATCCCACTGTATTTTGGGTCCAAATTTGGAATATTAGTTTCGCCGATCTGCACAATATTGCAGCTAGCAGTGCTACCGCCTCACGCACCAGAGACCAGGGTTTTATCCTGACCTTGGGTGCTGTTAGGGTGTTGCATGTTGTTCCTGTGACCGCGTGGTGCTCCACTTTCTTCCCATTGTCCCAAAGACATGCAACTTTGTAGGTCAATTGACATCTGTAAAAAAAAACCCTTATATGTGGGGAGTGGATTAAAAAGTGGGATAACAAAACTAGAGTAAATGGGTGATTGATGGTCAGCGTGGAGGACGCGATGTGACAATTCACTGGATGTTTTCAAGAGAGAGTTAGATTTAGCTCTTCGGGCTAATGGAATCAAGGGATATGGGGAAAAGCAGGAACGGGTTACTGATTTTGGATGATCAGCCATGATCATATTGAATGGCGGTGCTGGCTTGAAGGGCCAAATGGCCTACTCCTGCACCAACGCTTATAAAGGAAGACATCATACCCTATTATGCCCATTCAGATAAATCCTTAAGCAATATTCATCTACCTAAAGATGCAATAATATGTAGTAATGTTAATTGTAAAGATATGAAGCATAGGAGAGATATCTGCTCCATGTATAATGATATAGTAAGCACCTTATATGTAGGCAGTAAGCCCTACTGCAAGCATAAAAATAAGACACGTAACATCAGACCTGGCTGGAATAAATATGTAGCTGGGTATCATACTGAAGCCTGTGAAGCCACCAAAGCATGGGCTATGGCAGGTAGACCCAGACAGGGGCCTGTGTTTGAGCACAAGAAGCTCACTAATGCAAGGTATAAGTATGCTGTTCGCTTCATCTGTAAAAATGAGCAAGCTATTAGGGCTGATTCCATGGCTAAGAAGCTGCTAAGTAACAATGCTACAGATTTTTGGAAGGAAGTGAGAGGTCTTAGCAGTTGCAAAACATCTCTACCATGTACTGTAGATGGAATCTCCGGAACAGCTAATATTGCGGAGTTATGGCGACAACATTATAGCACTTTATTCAACTGTGTTCAAGGTGACTTGTACAGGGTGGACAATATTGAGAGTTATGACTCGATGGTGATTATGTCACATGAGGTGTATCATGCCATGAACAAGCTGTCCAACAACAAAGTAAGTGGCGTGGATCATATCTCTGCTGAACATCTTAAGTTTGCGAGTATGAGAGCTCCTCTCCTAGCTATTTGTTTTACTGGCTTTATGATTCATGGCTTGTTACCAGACTCAATATTGTCTGTCCTGTTAGTGCCGGTTATTAAGGACAAAGCTGGTAAAGTAAGCAGTCTAAATAATTACAGGCCCATAGCTTTAACCAGCATATTGTCAAAAGTCTTAGAAAGAGTTCTGCTGGATAGAATAAATGAATTTGTGAACTCTACAGATAACCAGTTTGGCTTTAAAGCTAAACATGGCACTAACTTATGCATATATGCCCTAAAGGAGATTGTAAACAAATATAGAGGCAAACACTCATCAATCTTTATGTGCTTTATTGATGCTTCCAAAGCCTTTGACCGTGTTAATCACAGAAAGCTGTTTGGTAAAATGAGTCAAAGAGGGGTGCCTAAATACATTGTTAGAATTCTGGCCTACTGGTATGCCCACCAGACTATGCAAATAAAATGGGGCAATAGGGTCTCAGCCCCATTTGGGGTTAGCAATGGTGTTAGACAAGGGGGAATTTTGTCCCCAGTCCTTTTTAATCTATATATTGATGATCTGTCTAAACAATTGAAAGCCTGTAACACTGGGTGCGTGATTGGTAATATTTTAGTAAACCCTATTATGTATGCAGATGATCTTGTGGTCTTTAGTCCATCTAGCGCTGGTCTCCAGCAGCTCCTTACTACATGTTCCGTGTATGGTGTGGAACATGACATTAAATATAATGCTAGTAAGAGTGCTGTTATGGTCTGTAGAACCAAAGAGGATAAAAGCCTAAAATATCCTGATTTTAAATTGTCTGACGACAATCTTAGTGTCTGTAATAAGATAAAATATCTAGGGCATATTATTACAGAACAAATGACTGATGATGAGGATATTTATAGGCAACGACACATGCTGTATATACAGGCGAATATCCTCCTGCGTAAATTTGGTGCGTGTGCAGATGTGGTGAAGATGTCGCTATTTAGAGCATACTGCACACCCCTCTACACTGCACACCTGTGGTCGAACTATTTAAAGACAAGTATGCAGAGACTAAAGGTGGCATATAACGATGCCAAGAGAACACTGCTAAGGCAACCAAGATGGTGTAGTGCCAGTAATATGTTTGTGGCTGCAGGAGTCAGTACTTTAGAAGCTATCCTAAGACACCACATGTATAAATTCATTTGCAGGATAAATGACTCTAAAAATGTGCTTATTGTGGCCTTGACAAACATAAGGGTCAGCACTACACGCTACAAATCCCAGCTGTGGAGACACTGGTATCGTTGTCTCGTTGTATGACATTGATCATCTTTTACTCTGGATTTTTAACGAGTATTGTGGGTTTTTTAAATATAAAAATTATATTGTTTTAATGCGATTTACCATGATTTTATATATATTTATGATATTTGATATGTAATACATTTTTAATGTAATGATGTAATGTTGCCCCTTGTCTGGACCTTGAGTCCGTAATAAAGTTATTATTATTATTTTCGACGTTTCTATGGCAAATGGATAAACTGATGGACATGAATGAATTGGCTAAGTATTAAATAAGTAAAAGAATCTAAACAAAAGATGGTTTTAGAGAATATACTCTTATATAGTGGTACTAAAGGCTGATATGGGCAAAATAAAACACAAACAATGGAAACAATTTATTTTAAAGCGCGACAATGAACTATGAAAGTTCTGACATAGTAATGTCTGAATAAGCGAGTTTGGTATTCCAAAAAATGCAAGTAATCATGGGATTTGTCATAGGTCATTCACTATAAAGAAAAAGCGAACAAAGCTCTGACTATAAACTGTGTATACATTCTTATCTTTATTCATGATTTACGTGTAAAGACATATTTAATCTGAGGAACGGGGATGCCAGGTAGCGGGGGTGTAACAGCGAGATAGAGGGGGCAGATGCGAGTGGGGGGGGGGGGGGAGGGGGAGGGGGGAGGGGGCAGGGTGAGACTGGACTGACGGAGAGACATTTTCGGCAGCTGCATGCACACAGACCTGCGCCTCATCCGCAGCCAGGATCGAACCCGAGTCCTCGGCACGGCAAGCGCTGCCCGGCCCAACATCTCCGGCTGCCCCCCGGACAGGGAGAGGACACCTGGGAGGGGATGGCCCAGCAGCAACTCAACAGCGTCGGAGACCACGGACCCAGACCTCGCTCACTCACCGAAGCATAAAGCAATAAAAACTACAATATTATCTTAGTTTTTAACAAAGGAACAATAAGTACAACTAATTCATACATTGAAAGCAGTATTTTCTTACCAAGAAGAATCAAAGTTGGAAAAAACACATGAAATGTCTCCACTGCAATGTTTATGCAGTGACCTTTGACCTGGGCATGCACAGTCGGAATACCAAACTCGCTTATTGGGGTCTTTAATCTGAAATGTCTCATTTCCCGAATTGCTGCATGACTTGTTATTTCTAGCATTTTGTGTTTTTCTTTCACATTTCCAATGTCTGCATGTTTTTAGTTTCATACCTTTTAATATATGATTGCTGTGCATAAGCTATTATACTATATCTTTCTCCATTTTAATTCTAGGTCAGGAAGGGGTTATTGCTGCTTGGTTTTTGATTATCCAAAAGCAGAGATCACTTCCTGAAAAAAGACAACCACAGTGATAATCTGTTATTCATAAAGCATCTTTGTTGGAGGAGTGTTGGGGGCCATCTCTCTGCACATCTAAATACTATTGGTAAAACAATGGTCTCCTCGCTGGTCTATATTCACATGAGGCGTCTTCTAATGAACATAAACATGCTACCTAATTAATATTACTGACATTTTGCTATTGCAACATCCACTTTATTCTTTCCATCGCCTGGTGTCACTTTTTAGATCCCAACATTTTAGTTAAAAAATGTTACTTTTTTACATTTATTATTTAGCTTTGCAATTTGTCCTGGACTTTCCAATTTTTTTAAATTGTAAAATTGTCACGATTTCAATGTTAAATAATCACAAATAAAATCACTGACATTTAGCTGTTTATTAAATGGAAGCAAATCCAGGACCTCTGCACAATATGGCAGTGGTGCATGGGGCAGAACAGTGACACAGCTGCTGTTTCAGAGTACCAGTGACACTGGTTCGATCTTGACCCGGGGTGCTATCTGCGTGGAGTTTGCACTTTTTCCCAGTGACAGTGTGGGTTTCCTCCGGGTGTTCTGGACAGATTTTTTGCAGGGAGGGGTGGGTCCATTTGGGGTAGCAGAAACATCTGCACCTCTCAGGCTGGAAAGACTACCCACTGAGAAACTGGCACAAGTTCAGCAGTCCCCATTCAAGTACACGGGAGAAATTAACTTCTCAGAGATAAATTGAGTTATTTAATTATTTGCTTTTTTATTGTTTATGAAAGATGTAAAAAGGTGTTTTTATTTTTTTGTTAAAATAATCAAAAATTAAAATTGCAATTTCAAATTTTTATAAGTACCCAGTGTTCTCAATTGTAAACATTAAAAAAAAATTCACAAATACTATCCCTGACAATTCTGACAGCTGCAGAGTTGAATGGAGGGCCTCACTAGCTGTCAAGGCCAATCTGGCACTGCAACCAGCTGCTTGCACTGAGTCAGCCCCCATGCTGCACTCAACCGTACCAGAGAGAAAACTGTGCTGACAAACATCATTACCCAGGAGCAGACAGCTAACAATTTCAGGGCAATGGCCCATTATGCAGTCTGAAATATTGTTATTCCCCCGAGAAGCACAAATGAATGGATTTGATACAACAGGAAAGGACATGTTAGGATTTACAAAATAAGAAAAACTTAGATGGGATTACTCCAAATTTAATGTGAGGATGAGGAGTGACATGCAGATGTTATGGAAGGATAGTAATCAAATGGCATTTTTCTTTTTCCTAGAGAATAACAGGTCTGTGAACAGCCTGTAAGTTCAATATATTCCTTGATTTATTTTACGATGAGCTGGAAATCGTTCTGAAAACAATGTAGAATAAATAAATCTAGTACTTCCAGAATTATATTGCAAACTCTACATTCAAAAAAATATTTAGTCTCAGATTAAATTAGCTGCACAAACATAATAATAAACATGAAAATGTTACTTATGAAATCACTGTTGGGAATGCATAGATAAATTCTCTGCTTGTCACATGTAGAAGTGCAAGAATGTATGCAAAATCATTTGAAATGTTAAAACACTCAGACAATATGCACGGGAAACATATTAATTTATTGCACCTTCAATATATGCTCATAACTCATGCTAATGGCAAGCTGATACTTATAGAATATACTTATTTTTAGCATTCAGGAAAAGAACTCCAAGTACTGTACAAGTCACTTATAGTACTGTACAATATATACTATCATACAGATGTTACATTATAGAGCAATTCATTGCAGATATTTAGTACAGCGACCACAAATATAAACAAACCAAATTTGCTGAACATTTGCCAGTGTCATCCTGTTATAAGAAATGTTCTGAAACATTTATGATCAACCAATCCATTTTCATTTAAACAGGATATTTTCTCCATTAAAAATAAACCATATATACAGTATAGTATCCAAATATACTCAGGATTACCTTAGCATGTTCTAATAACTGGAAGGCAGACACTGCAAACAAAAAAAGTCCAGCTTTTGTGGGATATTTAACTTCAGGCTTGCTTTGCACAGATTATCTAAATTCTTCAATTTAGTCTTTTGGTTATTTGACTCTACAGAATGCCCCACCCAACAATATTCTTCATCCGTTCTTCTATTACTTTTAAAAGGATAAAGTTGAAAATCCCAAGGAAAGATGGCAATGAATTTTAATGTAAATACATAACACAGTTGTCTTGCAATCCTCACAAATGATCTAAAAACAAATTCAAAAGCAAATGAATCATTAAGATAGCTTAAAGCCCAAATTGTCAGCATACTGCTCATTTTGAGAAACAGCCACGAAAAAAGCATTCCTGTGAACTTTGAATTTTAATCAATTGTTTGCAAGAAAGCACATTCTTTTTTTTTGTATTCTAAGGATGCAAATGTTCATGAATTGTCTAAAGAACACAAAGTCTTCAAGCATCCTTAAAAATGATTCAATTGCCATTACAATTATGATAAATTAAAGGAAACCCATTTTAAAAAGTTAAGTTAATATCAAGATTAATTGACTATGATACTGGCTATTCAAAGCACAGTTTAAATGAAAGTAGAAATTCACAACTTACGTTCCATAAAGCAAAGATTATCAGTTTACTCTCAAAAAGTCTTTTTAACATTGAATTATTATGGGTTTGTGAATTCCATTCTTTTAATTTAAAGGCAGACATTTTCTTTCAAACATAGTATTTCGATTTTACGCATATGTAATATCTCCCTATATACAGAGTGGCAATATTAGCATTTATATTTCAAAAAATCTGAAAATATTTGGTAACTCTTTCATTTCCAATCACGATGTGGTCTTGTTTAAACTATTTAACACACACAGCCACTGCAAAAATTACCTGTTAATAACTACTCTATTTAACTGTGATTAATACTACCATTTTGTTGGTAATCTTATACACCACAGCATGGCACGTTGAAATGGAAAAACATTTGCTTTCTCAGGATTTGTATCGCATTGTGGATTATGATGTCCAACATGTTTGATGTTTAGGTATTTTGAGTAATAATAATGGAAATCATTTTTTTTTAATTATTTTTTTTTAAAAAGGTGCTGATTTTTCTTAAATTGTAACAACTAAATATTTGTGGTGATATTTTTAGAGCAAAATGAAGTGAGATAATTCTTATTAATAAATGAATTAAGCAACTGGAAAATAAACGGTCAATGAATCTGGCACCTTAAAACTCTATAGTTTTATTCTAATGCATTCTAATTTCCCATTCCTGTCAGTTGTGAGGGTGGAATGCCAGCTGGTTGTACTTATTGTCCTTTACAACAAAGTGTGATCTCCAGTCTGACACACGATGTGGAATCACATTTCTGGCTGACATCTGTAATGGAAAATAAAAACAACCAACATTTCAGACCTTGTGTAATTTTTTTAAATTAAAAATTAAAATGGATTTGTTTACCCCTTTGCTTGGTTTTAAAGTTCAATTTTGGAGAACTACACCAACTATGTATAATAAATAATGATTTGGGCAGGGAATTAAAAAAAATAGTAACAAGTTATTGATCCAGTCTTGAAAATTACGCAGTCTTTCGGTGGAGCTTATTATTTTCTCCAAGATTCAACTTTACTTCAAAAACGTTTTCCCCCAATGCCACTATCTAGAACAAAAACTGATGGTCTACATCAGTGCAGAATTCTCCAAATTCTAAAACTAAACCCTTGCCCAAGCAGAGATTTACAAGTGTAGAACCAGTCAATTTCCTGGCAATGAGTATTCCATCTGCACCCAGGGACTCAGTCAATCTACATACCAAAGATAAACTAAATACAGGGTTCAAATATTTTAACTGCAGGTCATCTTATAATTTATTGAATTGCTCTATGTTAATTTCCAAACAGTTTCTGTGATACTTCTATTTTGCAACAACTTAAATAATTAATCGTAATAGTTGTTTTTCAGATTGTTTCTGCAAAGTGCTAAAAAAGTAAAACACAACTTTTATTATACTAGGTTTTAGTCCCAATCCCAGCCCTTGAGGCCCAGAAAGTGAACAATGTCTGCATCTTTCTAAAGAGTGATTATATTTATTTTGCAATAATGAATTGACATTACATATGGCCTTCAAAACTTCAAATTTCAATATTTCATTTCAAGCACAAACATCACCACCAACTCATATTGTTTAAAATTAATTTTGAGTACATCAGGGAAATATATTCTTACAAGACTCACCTCTTATTAAAAGAGGTCTTACTGAGAGCTGCATCAATAACATAATCCAAGCACAAGTTAACATTAATTTGTGGATTAGTGGGGACAGTAGTAAGGCAGACGTTGTGTGGGTTGGTACGATGCAATGGATAAGGAAAATAAAATCTGATTCTGTCTTTTGAACACGATGAGTTCCTTTTGCCATGTCACGACTCTTGTACAAAGCCAGCTCTGCTTACTTGGATGGAGGTGGGGAGGGGAAAAGGGAAATTAGACAAACAATTAAAAACAATTTAAATTAAATCAAAGATATTTTTTCCCCTTTCCTATTATTTATTTAGTTCTCTATTAAAACAATGTACAAAACGTTGGTATTTCTCTGAGATCCTTAAAAGCATGTGAAATCTACTGTGAGATCCTTAAAAGAATGTGAAAAGTGTAGATCTATCTATCCTTATTTCATTCAACTAGCCAAAAACACAGATTGGCTAGATGACATAGTCCTGAGTTGAGTACTGAATATGATTGTTGAATTTTTATTGTTCAGTATGTGCACGAATTCAGCTACGGAATTATTAGTTTTGCTTTCTTCATCTGCTCCTTTATATACTGCCTCCAATCCTCAGGACATCCACAGAGATCACATAACCTCAAAGTTCAATCACAAGATTTTGATTGAGAATCAATCATTCATTCGTTTAGGTAACAGTTCTTGCACTTTGGCAAATTAGATTGGTGTAATTATTAACGCAGCCCAATGAAGCAGCAGCCTCACAGCTCCAACGATCCGGGGTCAATCCTCAATACTGGTGCCGTCACATTCTCACTATAACCTGGTATTTTACTGCATCACATATAATTGCCATGGGTTAATTTGTTATCATAAATTACTAATAGTGCAGGTGAGTGGTAATTGGGGATAGTTTAGGGACGCAAGAGAGAATTAGCTGCAGGGAAATAGGTGTGGAAATGGGATATAGTCATAATATAGAGTCAATGGGTCAAATAACCTATCTCAATGAAAACAGGAAAATATTGCAGCTGCAAAGGGTCAGCATTATTAACTCAGTTTCTGTCTCTAGATAAGCTGTCTCAGCTGCTGAGTAATTAATGCATTTTTCTTCTTTTATTACTGTTACATCTGTGTCATAAGTAGGTCATGCAACAGTGGAACGACTGCCTCATAGCACCAGACACCCAGATTACAACCCGACTGTAAGTGCTGTCTGTGCGGAGTTTGCACGCTCCCCGTGGCCACGTGGGCTCTATCCGGGTGTTCCAGTTTCATCCCACATTTCAAAGACATGCATGTTTATAGGTTAATAGGCTTCTGTTAATTGCCCCTAGTGTGTAGGATGCAAAAGTGGGATAATATAGAACTAGTGCTGCAAGGCTCGATGTTGGGGCCGCAACTGTTTACCATATATATTTTAATGATTTGGAAGAGGGAATTAGGAGCAACACTAGCAAGTTTGCAGATGACACAAAGCTGGGTGGCAGTGTGAACTGTGAAGAGGATATTGGGAGGTTGCAGGGGGACCTGGACAGGTTGAGTGAGTGAGCAGATGCAGTATAATATAGATAAATGTGAGGTTATCCACTTTGGCGGCAAAAACAAGGGGGCAGATTATTATCTCAATGGGGTTAGGTTAGGTAAGGGGGAGGTACAGCGAGACCTGGGTGTCCTTGTACACCGATCACTGAAAGTTGGCGTGCAGGTACAGCAGGCAGTGAAGAAAGCTAATGGAATGTTGGCCTTCATAACAAGAGGATTTCAGTACAGGAGTGTGTACAGTTTTGGTCTCCTAATTTGAGGAAGGACATCCTTGTGATTGAGGCAGTGCAGCGTATGTTCACGAGATTGATACCTGGGATGGCGGGACTGTCATATGAGGAAAGATTGAAAAGACTAGGCTTGTATTCACTGGAGTTTAGAAGGATTAGGGGGGGATCTTATATAAACTTATAGAAATTATAAAAGGACTGGACAAGCTAGATGCAGGAAAAATGTTCCCAATGTTGGGTGAGTCCAGAACCAGGGGCCACAGACTTAGAATAAAGGGGAGGTCATTTAAGACTGAGGTGAGAAAAAACTTTTTCACCCAGAGAGTTATGAATTTATGGAATTCCCTGCCACAGAGGGCAGTGGAGGCCATATCACTGGATGGATTTAAGAGAGAGTTGGATAGAGTTCTAGGGGCTAGTGGAGTCAAGGGATATGGGGAGAAGGCAGGCACGGGTTATTGATAGCGGACGATCAGCCATGATCACAATGAATGGCGGTGCTGGCTCGAAGGGCCGAATGGCCTCCTCCTGCACCTATTTTCTATTTCTATGTAGTGTAGGGGGTGATTGATAGGCATGGTGGACCAGGTGGGCCAAAGGGTCTGTTTCCACCCTGTATCTCTAAACTAAACTAAAGAAGATTAATTTTGAATATTTCAAAAATATTTGTGGTTGTGGTTCGCACATCCCATGATACCCCCGCTTTAAAAAAAGGTTTGGCAAAATTATACCCAACTCCATTCCTACTATCCCATGATAAGTTTTCCCATTTTAATTTGCATCTTTTGCTAACAATGTTTTTATATTTATTATGAACAGGCATTCAATAAAATGTTAAAACGTACAAGGGAATAAATTAATATTGTCATTCTGCATTAAGGATGTAGGTACCTCAGTTAACTGAAAGTATGCATTTAGGATCCAAATATCTCCTTTACAAGGTTAGAATAATTTGTTATGCAATTCCACGTAAAAATAGGCTGGTAAAAATAAGATAGACATCTTATGGGTGTATAAACAATAAAATGTATTAATTTTATCTTATGGGCATATAAATAATAAAATTGATTAATTTAATCTTATGGGAATATAAATAATAAAATGTATTAATTTCCTTGTTCTAACAATCATACAACTGTAAAAATAACAAATTAGAGTTTGACTAATCGTAATCAATTTCCACATTTTTGTGCTCCATGTAGTTTGTAGCTTCTCGCATTCTTAATGTGTGACATGAACTAAATTGTTATTGTCCCAAGAGATTTGAAGTGAATTAGATTTGTTTCACCGGATGCATGATTCATTATCTGCATGTTAATAATAAACTCAATTTACACCAATCTCACATATCAATTAAAATCTTACATCCTAATACGGCTTGTCTATAAATTCCAAATTTCATATTTTATAAACACTTCTGACCATTATAAATTATGTTTTGTTGATGTTAATGCAGATTAGAAATCTCCTCGAGTCAATTTACCCATGATGCAACTGCCTAAGTAAATGTTTTATCCTCTCAAAATTTGAAATTTTTAAATTTCAAATTTCAGAATCACAGTGCCACAGAACGAGATCACGACCATCAAATCTATTCTGACTCCTTTTACAATCCATACAGTTCCATTACTTGTTTCTCATGCCTGCAAATGATTTTCTCTCAAATGCCTATATAAATTCTATTTGAAAACCAGATACATTACTTGATCTAACAATTATAACTCTATAAGAGTCTATTGAAGTCTCATTCAAAATTCTCCCACTGGTGAAACCCCCCCCCCCCGCAAGATGAATACGAATACGTTTCAATAAACGTTTCTCTATTTCCTTGTCTCTAAAGGACATAAATCAAATTTGTTTAGTTGCTCATGATGGAACAATCCATCGTGATATGTTGCCTCAAAGCAGCAGGGTGCTGTCTGTATGAAGTTTGCATGTTCCTCCTGTGACAGATGGCATTCCTACATAAATCAAATTTGTTTAGTTGCTCATGATGGAACAATCCATCGTGATATGTTGCCTCAAAGCAGCAGGGTGCTGTCTGTATGAAGTTTGCATGTTCCTCCTGTGACAGATGGCATTCCCCCAGGACATCTGGTAACCTCCCACATCCCAAAGATGTGCTGGTTTGTAGGTTAAATGGCCACTGTAAATTGCTCTTTGTGTGTATGGAGAGTGAAACAACATAGAACTAGTGAGAATGTATTGTTATAGTACCTACCTCAACCACTTCCTCTGTCAGCTTGTTCCATATTTGTACCACCATCTGTGCAAAATGTTGTCCCTCACATTCCTATTCAATCTTTAAACCTTTTCCCTCTGGTTCTTGATTCCTGAACCTTGGGAAAAGGGTGTGTACATTCAACCCATCTACACCCTCATGATTTTACACACCTCTAAAGATTACCTCTCCATCTTCTAAAACCCAAGGAATAAAGTCCTAACCTGCGACTATAACCTACTCCCTCCATTCCTAGCAACATCCTCATGAATCTTTCCTGGTTTCTTTCCAGCTAATAGCATCTTTCCTTTAGCTAGGCAACCAAAATAGAACATTATATTCGATGTGGCCACACCAACGTCTTGTACAACTGCAACGTAAATGTCTCAAATTCTATAATAATTTCCCTTACTAATGAAGCCAACGTGCCAAAAGTCTTCTTCTACCCTCTCTACGTTCAATGTCGCGTTCAGGTGATTATATACTTGTACCCTCTGTTCTAAAGCATACATTGGTCTCCATTCTAAGATACAACACCTTGCACTTAACCAAATTAAATGCCACTTCCCATTTCTTGCCTCATTTATCCAGCCAATCAACATCACACTGCAGTGCTTGATAATCTTCTTCACTGTATACAACACCAGCAATTTCAGTATCATTTGCAAACTTAACAATTGTGTTTTGTACATTTTTGTCTAAATTGTTGATATAGATGACAATGGGTCCAGCACTGACTCGAGGCACACCACGAGTCACGTGCCTCCAGTATGAAAAGCATCCCCATTGCTTCCTTCCATCAAGCCAAATATGTAACCAATTAGTTAGCTCTCACTGTATCCCGTGCAATCTAATCTTCCAGAGTAACCCATCATGTAGAACCTTATCAAAGGCCTTGCGGAAGTCCATGTAGACCACGTCTATAAGTCTTTCATTTACCTTCTTGGTTACTTCCTCAGAACACTCAAATTTGTGAGACACAATCTCCCACACACAAAACTATACCAACTATCCCTCATCAACCTGTCTTGCCAAACACATATCCATCTTAACTTTTAGAATTCTTGTAATAAATTCCTTTTACTGCTGGTCTGCAATACTGCCAGACCAAATCCTCTTGCAGTCTTTTACTATCCTTGCTTTATACCACATCAAATTTTGAGTCATCAGCAAACATTAAAATTTTACCACTCGCACTCATATGCACCAAGTCAATCTATACCAAAATAAAGACAGCAGTCCTAGCAATGACCCCTAAAAAAAAAACACAATTTTTTACCATGCCTTCCATACTGCTTTGACTCCTTTACTGAATATTTCAAAAATCTTCTGAAAATCCATATGATTAAAATGTATTCCATTCCTGTCATTTGTTTTAATTATCGCAAAATAAAATTCAACAACATTAAATATGGTTTTTCTCCAACAAAGTCAACATTAACATCATTGTTCCCATGCATTTCAAGATTAAATGATGGGGCTGAAATTGCTGGACACATCCTTAGAACCGTTTTGAACAAGATGTTCCATTTGTTATTTTTAAGTCCTCTTGCAGTTCCCCTGCATCTGTGGAGGATTGGACAATTCTGGCAAGCCTTTCTGAACTAGCTTCTTGTTTTCTCAGCCATCTAGAATATATCCTATCAGGGACCAGGAGCCTATTTAGGTCAGGTAAAATCAACCTTTCTAATGTTTTCTCCATGTTAATTTTCCATTTCCACATCATCGCTACCACCTGGAGCAAGAAATAAACAAGAGGAAATACAGAGTTCCTCTAGAAGTCAGTTTTTTGTTCCAGATTCTATCATCCTCAGTCTTTTGTATCTACTAATAATTTCTACCTAGATATTCTGACATCGTTGAATAGGTTAAATGCTTTTAAATATATAAAAGATATATGGTGGAATACTTGACTAGGTTGTAGCTTGTATTTTTTCTCAAGCAGGCTTTCTCTAGTGGAAAAGTACCAATTGATAAGAGAGAGAGAGACAAGCACAGGTTTGTCTTAGGTTGATGTCTTGTTCTGAAAGTACCACCTGATAAGACACAGATGCCTTTGAAATGTCTTGTCCTGGAAGTACCAAACGATAAGATGCCTTTGAAATGTGTCTACTCATTGATAAGAGAGACAACCAACTTGTAAGAGACAAGCTCAGACTCGTCCTGTAGTGATGTATATTGGCTGCATCTTGTGACCATGACTAACATCTTTGGAATGTGACTAAGTGACACACAGTATAAAACACCATGCGAGTCTTTATTCATTGAAGTCAAGTGTCTTTTGCTTACTTTACTGCTGTATCCCCGTCACTTCCGCTGGCTGATGATCAGTAAAGTTACCTAACATTTTTGTGAGTTGTCTGTTTTTTACGTAGTGAACCTTATCACTGGCGTATTTTTGGCAGGACCTCGCTGGGACCATCAACAGATGAATATGTAAGAGGCTGCAGAGTTACCGGGTTCGGACAGGGAGAAAACTGAGCTCTAATCGGACCCTTTGAGACCGAACTCCCATAGAAGCTCCCAGGAACATCTGTGGTCCTTCGTCAGAGGTTGATCTGGTTTCCCGCTGAGGTCCTTAATACAGACAACAAAGGTAAGACCAATGTGTATGTTTTTGCTACCAAGAGAATAGTCAGCGATTGGATAGAGCAAACTAAAATGGTTTGTCGTAAATTGGTACATTTTTGCTACTAGGAAAGTAGTTGGTAACAGATTTTGCTACTAGGAGAGTAGTTGGTAAAGTATTTTGCTACTGGGAAAGTGGTTGGCAATTGGCTCTGCAAATTCACAAAGTGGCCAGGCTGAGAAAGACTCGCGGCTATGGGGAATAATCTGGATAAAAGTGACAGGGAAACGCCCGTCCAACATATGTGTTATTTGAATCCTAAAAGTGACAAAGACTATAGAATATTAAGTTATAAGCTAACCAAACGTTTGGGAGATGAATTCTGGCCAGTCGGAGAAACATGGAATGTAGAAACTGTTAAAAAAGGCAGAAACGATGAAAAAGGATGATATACCTAAGAATTGGGATGTGTTACATGCAGAATGTAATTGGCATGATAAAACAACAGGAAAAGTCCAAGAAAGAAAAGGCCTGATTGAGTCGCAAATTAAGCGACAATTGGCAACAAAAAAAAGCGCCGAAACGAAATAACCCCGCAGACCCCTTGTCTGGCATGGCAACTCTGTTTATGGAAAAGGGGGAATGGGCAACAAAGTCGGGAATAGTGTAGACCACCTCCCCTATATGGGGGGGGGGGGGGGCTCCAGCCACTCCTTAGGGAAGGGCACCCCCAGAAGAAAATGATACTGATAGTGACTCGGAGACTGAAAAGGAAGATGAGAAAGAAGAAGGGAAAGGGCTGATGCAGAAGAGGAAGGAAGAGCAGTAATGAATCCAGCAGTGAGAGAGTTAAACAAACAATGTAGAGTCAGAGCATCATTGAGACAGGATACTACTGTCGCCCCATGCCTCTGCCAAGGCACTAAATTCTGCACATTGGTCCCCACAGAATCAAAGATTCTAGTAGAGGCCCACAGGAGCCGTTGGAAGAGGAGGAGGGGGAGGAGCAACACCAGACCGGTAAGGTTTAAATCCAGCGCGGGGCTAGTTTACCAAAATCCATAACATTCCATTCGGAGAAGTGTTTTTTTTTAGGAAGCCGCTGATTGGTGGGAAGTGGACTAGGGTAAGCAGCTGATTGGCAGTCAAATTCCAGCAGTTTGTAGTGTATTTTTGTATTGTGTTGAGATTGTATCCTGTGTAAGGCGGGAGTATGAAGGCCAGGGCAGTGTACTGTTGTGGATGTCAGATGTGGGAGGTCAGGGAAGCTGATAGCCCTCCAGACGTCCACATCTGCGCCAGGTGTGTTGAGATGGGGCTCCTAAAGGACTGTGTTAGGAACCTGGAGCAACAGCTCGAGGACCTCCGTCTGGTCAGGGAGAATGAGGAGGTCATAGACAGGAGTTACAGGGAGGTGGTCACTCCCAGACCACGGGAGGCAGACAAGTGGGTCACTGTTAGGAAGGGCAAGGGGCAGAGGCAGGGACTAGAGAGTACCCCGGTGGCTGTACACCTGGAAAATAGGTACTCATGTTTGAATTCGATTGGAGCAGACAGCCTACCTGGGGACAGCAACAGCAGCCGGGCCTCCGGCACAGAGAATGGCCCTGATGCTCAGAAGGGTAGCAAAAAGAGGAGGGCAATTGTAATAGGGGACTCCATAGTTAGGGGGTCAGATTGGCGATTCTGTGGACGCAGTCGGGAGACCCGGATGGTAGTTTGCCTCCCTGGTGCCAGGGTCTCAGATGTGTCGGAAAGTGTCGAAAAGATTCTGAAAAGGGAGGGAGAGGAGCCTGATGTTGTGGTACACATTGGTACCAATGACATAGGCAGAAAAAGAGAGGAGGTCCTGAAAGAAGAATTTAGGGAGTTGGGGGGAAAGTTAAGGAGAAGGACCAAAAGAATAACAATTTCAGGCTTACTGCCTGTGCCACGTGACAGTGAGAGTAGAAATGGAATGAGGTGGAGGATAAATGCGTGGCTGAGGGACTGGTGCAGTGGGCAGGGATTAAAGTTTCTTGATCACTGGGACCTCTTTTGGGGAAGGCATGATCTGTATAAAAAGGACAGGTTGCACTTGAACCCGAGGGGAACCAATATCCTGGCGGGGAGATTTGCAAAGGAGACTTTAAACTAGAAAGGATGGGGGGAGGGACTCAGGTAGAGGGGGCTAGGGGACAGGGTGAGGGGCAAGAGGCAGAGAAGGTAAGCACTCGGACCCAAAATGTAGGCGAGAAAGAGGAAAAAGATAATAAACAGAGAATAAGGGATGGTGGGTTTCTAAAATGTGTATATTTTAATGCTAGGAGCCTTGTAAGAAAGGTGGATGAACTTAGAGCCTGGATTGACACCTGGAAATATGATGTTGTGGCAATCAGTGAAACATGGTTGCGGGAGGGTTGTGATTGGAAACTAAATATTTCAGGATTTCGTTGCTTCAGGTGTGATAGAATTGGAGGGACCAGAGGTGGAGGGGTTGCATTGCTTGTCAGAGAAGATATTACAGCAGTGCTTTGGCAGGATAGTTTAGAGGGCTCGTCTAGGGGGGCTATTTGGGTGGAACTGAGAAGTGGGAACGGTGTAGCAACACTTTTAGGGGTGTATTATAGACCGCCAAATGGGGAGCGAGAATTGGAAGAGCTAACATGTAAGGAGATAGCAGATATTAGTAGTAAGCACAAGGTAGTGCTTGTGGGAGATTTCAATTTTCCAAAAATAGACTGGGAAACACATTCTGTAAATGGGCTGGATGGTTTGGAGTTTGTTAAATGTGTGCAGGATAGTTTTTTGCAGCAATACATAGAGGTATCGACCAGAGAAGGGGCAGTGCTGGACCTCCTGATAGGAAATGAGGCAGGTCAGGTGACGGAGGTATGCGTTGGTGAGCACTTCGGGACCAGTGATCACAATACCATTAGTTTCAATATAATTATGGAGTCAGAACTGGACCTAGGGTTGAGATTTTTGATTGGAGAAAGGCTAACTTTCAGGGAATGCGTAATGATTTAAAAGGAGTGAATTGGGACATTTTGTTTTATGGGAAGGATGTAGAAGAGAAATGGAGGACATTTAAAGGGGAAATTGTAAGAGTACAGAATCTTTATGTCCCTGTTCAGTTGAAAGGAAATAGTAAAAATCGGAAAGAGCCATGGTTTTCAAGGGAAATTGGACACTTGGTTCAAAAAAAGAGAGATATCTACAATAATTATAGGAGGCATGGAGTAAATGAGGTGCTAGATGAGTATAAAGAATGTAAAAAGAATCTTAAGAAAGAAATAAGAAAAGCTAAAAGAAGATATGAGGTTGCTTTGGCAAGAAAGGTGAAAGTAAATCCAAAGGGTTTCTACTGCTATATTAATAGCAAAAGGATAACGAGGGATAAAATTGGACCATTAGAGAGCCAGAATGGACAGCTATCTGCAGAGCCAAAAGAGATGGGGGAGATATTGAACAATTTATTTTCTTCGGTGGTTACACAAAAAGCTGGAGAAACTCAGCGGGTGCAGCAGCATCTAAGGAGCGAAGGAGATAGGCGACGTTTCGGGTCGAGACCCTTCTTCAGACTGGTCAGGGATCAGGGAAACGAGAGATATAAACAGTGATGTGGAGAGATAAAGAACAATGAATGAAAGATATGCAAAAAAGTATTGGTGATAAAGGAAGCAGGCCATTGTAAGCTGTTTGTGGTGTGAAAATGAGAAGCTAGTGCGACTGGGGGGGGGGGAGATGGAGAAGGAATGTCAGGGCCAGAGGGCTGAGGGAGAGGTGGGGGGGAGGCAGTCTGGGTTAACAGAATTGAGAAAATTCAATGTTTAAGCCCAGAGGATGCAGACTCCCCAAGCGGAATATGAGGTGCTGTTCCTCCAACTTGCGGTGTTGATCACTCTGGCCGTGGAGGAGGCCCAGGACCGAGAGGTCGGATACGGAGTGGGAGGGGGAGTTGAAGTGCTGAGCCACCGGGAGGTCGGGTTGGTTATTGCGGACCGAGCGGAGATGTTCGGCGAAACGATCGCCCAGCCTCCGCTTGGTCTCACCGATGTAGATCAGCTGGCATCTGGAGCAACGGATGCAGTAGATGAGGTTGGAGGAGGTGCAGGTGAACCTCTGTCGGACTTGGAATGACTGCTTGGGTCCCTGAAAGGAGTGGATGGGGGAGGTGAAGGAACAAGTGTAGCATCTCTTGCGGTTGCAAGGGAAAGTGCCCGGGGAAGGAGTGGAGCGGGAGGGAAGGGAAGAATTGACGAGGGAGTTGCGGAGGGAGCGGTCTTTGCGGAAGGCAGACAGGGGGGGAGATGGGAAGATGTGGCGAGTGGAGGGGTCACGTTGGAGGTGACGAAACTGGCGGAGGACTATCTGTTGTATGCGCTAGCTGGTGGGGTGAAAGGTGAGGACCAGGGGGACTCGGCCCTTGTTGTGAGTGGGGGAATGGGGAGAGAGGGCAGTGTTGCGGGGTATGGAGGAGACCCTGGTGCGAGCCTCATCTATAGTGGGGGAGGGGAAACCCCGTTCTCTGAAGAACGAGGACATTATTTTCTTCGGTATTCACCATGGAGAAGGATATTGAACTCCGAGGTAAGGGAAAAAAGTAGAGTACCTATGGAAACTATGAGATTCAAAGAGGAGGAAGTAGTGACACTTTTGAAAAATATAAAAGTGGATAAGTCTCCAGGTCCTGACAGGATATTCCCTAGGACATTGAGGGAAGTTAGTGTAGAAATAGCAGGGGCTATGACAGAAATATTTCAAATGTCATTAGAAACGGGAATAGTGCCGGAGGATTGGCGTACTGTGCATGTTGTTCCATTGTTTAAAAAGGGTTCAAAGAATAAACCTAGCAATTATAGACCTGTTAGTTTGACGTCAGTGGTGGGCAAATTAATGGAAAGGATACTTAGAGATAATATATAAGCATCTGGATAAACAGGGTCTGATCAAGAACAGTCAACATGGATTTGTGCCTGGAAGGTCATGTTTGACAAACCTTCTTGAATTTTTTGAAGAGGTTACTAGTGAAATTGATGAGGGTAAAGCAGTGGATGTTGTCTATATGGATTTCAGTAAGGCCTTTGACAAGGTTCCCCATGGAAGATTGGTTAAGAAGGTTCAATCTTTGGGTGTTAATGGCGGAGTAGCAAGATGGATTCAACAGTGGCTGAATGGGAGATGCCAGAGAGTAATGATGGATGGCTGTTTGTCAGGTTGGAAGCCGGTGAGCAGTGGGGTGCCTCAGGGATCTGTGTTGGGTCCACTGTTGTTTGTCATGTACATCAATGATCTAGATGATGGGGTGGAAAATTGGATAAGTAAGTATGCAGATGATACTAAGATAGGTGGTGCTGTGGATAATGAAGTAGATTTTCAAAGTCTACAGAGAGATTTGGGCCATTTGGAAGAGTGGGCTGAAAGATGGCAGATGGAGTTTAATGCTGATAAGTGTGAGGTGCTACATCTTGGCAGGACAAATCAAAATAGGACGTACATGGTAAATGGTAGGGAATTGAGGAATGCTGTGGAACAGAGGGATCTAGGAATAACTATGCATAGTTCCCTGAAGGTGGAATCGCATGTAGATAGGGTGGTAAAGAAAGCTTTTGGTGTGCTGGCCTGTATAAATCAGAGCATTGAATATAGGAGTAGGGAAGTAATGTTAAAATTGTACAAGGCATTGGTGAGACCAATTCTGGAGTATGGTGTACAATTTTGGTCGCCTAATTATAGGAAGGATGTCAACAAAATAGAGAGAGTACAGAGGAGATTTACTAGAATGTTGCCTGGGTTCCAGCAACTAAGTTACAGAGAAAGGTTGAACAAGTTAGGTCTTTATTCTTTGGAGCGCAGAAGGTTAAGGGGGGACTTGATTGAGGTCTTTAAAATGATGAAAGGGATAGACAGAGTTGAAGTGGATAAGTTTTTCCCATTGAGGGTAGGGAAGATTCAAACAAGAGGGCATGACATGAGAATTAAGGGACAGAAGTTTAGGGGTAACATGAGGGGGAACTTCTTTACTCAGAGAGTGGTGGCTGTGTGGAATGATCTTCCAGCAGAAGTGGTGGAGGCAGGATCGATTGTAACATTTAAAAGTAAAGTGGATAGGTATATGGACGGGAAGGGAATGAAGGGGTATGGTCTGAGTGCAGGTAGATGGGACTAGGGGAAAATAAATGGTCGGCACGGACTGGAAGGGCCGAGAAGGCCTGTTTCCGTGCTGTAATTGTTATATGGTTACATTATATGGTTATAGTAGACAGAACGGCGTTGCCAAAACATGGGTGATGTAAAGTTAATACAGTGGGATGACTCTACCTCGCATCGCGATTTTTGGAAATGCGAGGGCTGCGTCATTGACTCTTTGACAGGCCTCTGGCTCAGCTCTCTCGGAGAAGTTTGTGTAACTGATGTTTTTCTGCCCGTTCTTTTATATTATGTACACTCCCTTACGCATGCTGGTCAGGAAGGAAAACAATGGATATATACCTTACAATTTCAAAACCTAATTGTGATGCCCATTTCCCTTTGTGAAAATTCCATGTTAATTCAGTACATCACGTGTGGAATGGTGGGCAAGCTTATGAGCGTATTTGGGTGTATCAAAGTTTTAAGAGTTTGAATAATTTCATTGAAGTGTGTATAATTGTGTTACTTTTGAGTGAGAATTTAATTGTTTTAAAGTATGTGAATATCTGAGATTTAGCATATTGCATGAGGTGTGGCAACTTGTGAGTGAATGTCACAGAAAAAAAGGTATAAAGTAAGTGAGTTTAAAGATTTTTACGTGTTGGTGGAACCACTTCTGGGTGAACGTTGATTTAATTCTACAATTCAGATGAAATAGGATGCCGTTGAATGATTTTGCTCTTCTACGTAATAAATAATTGTAGAATCTCATGTGTTTTAAGAGGTAATGTCTCTTTAAGAAGTTGCAGTTGTGTGGGCGGAGCCACAGTTATTTTATTTTCCTTTGTTCTTTGGATATGCTTATATATTTATGTGGAAATTAACTGTTTATTCTTTGTTTTCTCTTAACTTAAAACAGAGGTGAGATACAAATATGCATTTTCTTTGTCTTATCGATGTTTTAAATTTGTTTTCTTCATATTTCTTATCTTTTGAACTGTTCAAAAAGAGACCAGGTGCTTTTGGCATCCTGGTTAAAGTGTTAGATGACATTGGAGATGTTAATATCGCAGGGGAAAAAAACTTAATTTGGGAAAATTGTGATTAGTATACATTTATACTGGGAACTTGAAATTGTGCATTAGGGGAGATAGATTGGAATAATTAGGAATAATTTTTAAAGTTGTTTTTCTTAATAATGATTTATTTTTTGAAGGGTTTAAGGATATTGACAATAGACAATGTGCAGGAATAGGCCATTTTGCCCTTTAATGTGATCATGGCTGATCATCCCCAATCAGTACCCCGTTCCTGCCTTCTCCCCATATCCCCTGACACCACTATTTTTAAAGAGCCCTATCTAGCTCTCTCTTGAAAGCATCCAGAGAACCGCCTCCACTGCCCTGAAGCAGAGAGGCATCGCCCTCTATTGGTGAAGTTATGGATGACTGATTTTGAGTTTGCCAGTTCTTTTTGGAAAGCTTGTTTTGATGTGATCATAGTGTTTGTCTTTTAGAATGCAAATGAGCAGCCACGTTTCCGGTCTCCAACCAAGTAAATGTGTGGAGGGTTGAAGCATATGCCGTGTAAAGGACAAATGAAGGTCCATGCAGTATTGTGCTAGTTGATTACATCAGACCATCGCTTACAAAAGGGGGTCTGAGGGAACTCACTATGGGGGGGGGGGGGGGTAAAAAGGGAGAGATAAAGTAGATTGGAAGGAGAAACATATTTGGACAATTGAAGACAAAAATACCAACTTACCCTGACCTCCTTTCCAGCACTGGGATTCTCATATCTGACTACCATTTTTGCTGTGATAATGAAAGAAGGGTACAAAAAGTGGTAGTAACAGACCATGAAGATAGAATTAGGCCAGTTACTGATGTGCTTAACAAAGTGACTACATAAAGGTATTCCCATGTCAAGATAGAACAGCTAGAATTATGACATGGAGTCAAAGAGATAATATTTAGGCGGGGGTCCCTCTTCAGATAGACTCTGATCAGGGAACACGTTCACAGGGAAGGTGAAGAAGGAGGCTTCTTCCTTGTCAGTAGTTAAAGACTGATTTCACATTTCCAAACCACCCGCAGAGTTTTGGATTAGTGGAGGAAACGAATAGGACACCAAAGAGATTAAGTAAAGCCTTGACCGAGACTGGGAAGGAATGGGTTAAGGTATTCCCAGCCATTCTGATCATTCAAAATAACTAGAGAGACAGGATTAACGCCTTTTGAATTGATAACAGGACAAGCTATGAACCTACCAGAAGATGGCCCTCCTTGAAATTAGGGTGATCCCACGCTATGTACCCCCTGGGGTGCAACTAAGAGTGTGGAAGTTACACCTACAGGCCCTCAGCGATTAACTCATTATGTATGCACAACAATTAACCCATGCCTTGCCAGGTCTGCATTCCCAGGTACGAGAGGCACAGAAGCCACTACCAGTTGAACACGGGGACAAGTCCATACTGTCAGACTACGTATTGATAAGGTACTGGGACCGGAAGAAATTGAGACTGTGTTGAAAGAGACTGTGCCAAGTGCTATCAACAACATAAACCGCCGTGAAGATTGAAGATCCGTTGGATACATAAGATTGACTGTAAACGGTTCAGAGAACCAAGAAAGGACAATGGGGCTATTGGCTATAAAAAAGTGGTGGAATACTTGACTAGGTTGTAGCTTGTATTTCTTCTCAAGCAGGCTTTCTCTAGTGGAAAAGTACCAATTGATAAGAGAGAGAGACAAGCACAGGCTTAGGTTGATGTATATTGGGGCCATTAGTAATAGCTTTGGAATGTTTTGTCCTGAAAGCACCATCTGATAAGAAACAGATGCCTTTGAAATGTCTTGTCCTAGAAGTACCACTGATAAGATGCCTTTGAAATGTGTCTACTAAATGATAAGAGAGACAACCAATTAACAAGAGACAGGCTCACACTCGTCCTGTAGTGATGTATATTGGCTGCATCATGTGACCATGACTAACATCTTTGGAATGTGACTAAGTGACACACAGTATAAAACACCGTGCGAGTCTTTGTTCATTGAAGTGGTGGCACGGGGAAGTCAAGTGTCTTTTGCTTACTTGACTGCTGTATCCCCGTCACTTCCGCCGGCTGATGATCAGTAAAGCTTGGGTTGGTTTACCTAACGTTTTTGTGAGTTGTCTGTTTTTTAACTAGTGAACCTTATCGTCGTCTGTGGCAAAAATTAATACAAAGCTATGATTAACTATTTTCTTTGCCTTAAAAACGAATCATAGATTACCTTCGTAATCTACGATTAGACAAAACCATTTCTTACTATCACTTTGCAATTCAGGTCTACAAAATACATCTTGATTATCATTCTAATCTTATACTCCCTCTTTGTCTATCTTATTTCCCATTCATCCTTCCAATTTGGTTCCAGCTGGTACTAACTATTAATCAATCTCTACTGCAACAAAATACTTATGCTGCAATCGATACCACCCATGCAGACTAAATGAAAGTGCATGGTATATCTACATTTGGTTTCTCCTGTGTTGAGGCCACCATGTTGTGAACGCCAAATGTAGGACACCGGATTGGAAGTAGTGCAAATAAATCACTATATCGTGTGTGTGTGTGTGTGTGTGTGTGTGTGTGTGTGTGTGTGTGTGTGTGTGTGTGTGTGTGTCTGGTGGTGGAAACTTGTTGGAGCAAATTTGAATCAGTTGCGGGCCAATCTCTAGGTTAAAGTTCATCTATTTTCCGTAGCACTGAGCTTGCCTACTCTCTGCCTTGCCTACAGACCAAGAACAGTTGTCTTGTCCTCAGCTCCCCCTCTACCAGCCACCATATTCCATGAATCCCCCTTCACAATTTTCCACATATCTTTGGGGAACTAAACCTCGTCTTCCGTCTGGACAAATTGCAATCCTCCAGACTCAATACTAAATTATCCAAATTTAGGTAACACACTCTTTTTTACCGTCTATCAGAATTAGCCACTTTTGCCAGTCATTCATCTATAATTTTGGTCCAGCTTTCTCTCTGATAGTCTGGACTGTTAAACATATAATCTCTGCTAACGCAAAGAAATATAGTGGACTTCAAAAGGAAACTTCAATGTAGTTATTTTCAACCAATCCTATATTCCCATTTGAATAAACAAATATTAGGAATAGAGTGAATGCATGGAGTCTTTTACCCAGGCCAAAGAAATCAAGAACCAAAGGGCAGAGGTTCAAGGTGAGATGGGAAAGATAGGAACCCGAGGGGCATTTTATCCACTCAGAAGATGAAGGGTATATGAAACAAGCTGCCAGAAGAGGTAATTGAGGCAGCTACTGTATCAGCATTTAAAAGACAGGTACATGGATAGGAAAGGATTAGATGGATAAGAGTCAAATGTAGGCAAATTGGACTAACTTAGATGGGGCATCTTGGTTAGCATGTTTCTGAGCTGTATGACTATCAAAAATGTTGCTTTTGCTCTATTAATTCCTCTTTGTAACTGCAAACTAATTTGTTTGCCCCCATTCCCAGTTCTCTCAAAAGATCTTGGCCCTGAAATGTAACTCTTTCTCTTTCCACAGATGTTGCATGAATTGTAGAGCATTTCCAGCAGCTTTTGGTTTCAATAAAGTAAAAAAAAGTGACAGCTAAATCTAGACCACCTCAGAGTCTTAGAACTGTACAACATGGAAACATTACCATTGGCCAACTGAACCCTCATCAACCATAAAGCACCCCATTTAAACTAATTCCGTTTATAGCGTCAGAGTCATACAACAATAGACAATAGGTGGAGTAGGCCATTCGGCCCTTCGAGCCAGCACCGCCATTTAATGTGATCATCCCCAATCAGTACCCATTCCTACCTTCTCCCCATATCCCCTGACTCGGCTATCTTTAAGAGCCATATCTAGCTCTCTCTTGAAAGTATCCAGAGAACCGGCCTCCACCGCCCTCTGAGGCAGAGAATTCCATAGACTCACAACTCTCTGTGAGAAAAAGTGTTTCCTCATCTCCGTTCTAAATGGCTTACCCCTTATTCTGAAACCGTGGCCCCTGGTTCTGGACTCCCCCAACATCGGGAACATGTTTCCTGCCTCTAGTGTGTCCAAACCCTTAATAATCTTATATGTTTCAATAAGATCCCCTCTCATCCTTCTAAACTCAAGAGTATACAAGCCCAGCCATTCCATTCTCTCAGTATATGACAGTCCCGCCATCCCGGGAATTAACCTGCACTCCCTCAATAGCAAGAATGTCCTTCCTCAAATTAGGGGACCAAAACTGCACACAATACTCCAGGTGTGGCCTCACTAGGGCCCTATACAACTGCAGAAGGACCTCTTTGCTCCTATACTCAACTCCTCTTGTTATAAAGGCCAACATGCCATTCGCTTTCTTCACTGCCTGCTGTACCTGCATGCTTACTTTCATTGACTGATGTACAAGGACTCCCAGATCCCGTTGTACTTCCCCTTTTCCCAACTTGACACCATTTAGATAGTAATCTGCCTTCCTGTTTTTGCTACCAAAGTGGATAACCTCACATTTATCCACATTAAACTGCAGCTGCCATGCATCTGCCCACTCACCCAACCTGTCTGTCACCCTGCATTCTCATAGCATCCTCCTCACAGTTCACACTGCCTCCCAGCTTTGTGTCATCTGCAAATTTGCTAATGTTACTTTGAATCCCTTCACCTAATCATTGATGTATATTATAAATAGCTGCGATCCCAGCACCGAGCCTTGCGGCACCCCACTAGTCACTGCCTGCCATTCTGAAAGGGATCCGTTAATTCCTACTCTTGTTTCCTGTCTGTCAACGGATTTTCTATCCATGTCAGCACTTTACCCCCAATACCATGTGCCCTAATTTTGCCCACTAATCTGCCATGTGGCACTTATCAAATGCTTTCTGAAAGTCCAGGTACACGACACCCACTGGCTCTCTCCCTTGTCCATTTTCCTAGTTACATCCTCAAAAAATTCCAGAAGATTAGTCAAGCATGATTTCCCCATCTTAAATCCACGCTGACTCGGACCGATCCTTTTACTGCTATCCAAGTGTGCCGCAATTTCATCTTTTATAATTGACTCCAGCATCTTCCCCACCATCGATGTCAGGCTAACTGGTCTATAATTCCCTGTTTTCTCTCTCCCGCCTTTCTTAAAAAGTGGGATAACATTAGCTACCCTCCAATCCACAGGAACATTTGAAAATTATCATCAATGCATCTACAATTTCCAGAGCCACGTCCTTAAATACCCTGGGATGCAGACCATCAGGCCCTGGGGATTTATCAGCCTTCAGTCCCATCAGTCTACCCAACACCATCTCCTGCCTAATGTGGATTTCCTTCCGTTCCTCCGTAACCCCAGATCCTCCGGCCACTACTATATAAAAAAAGATTGTTTGTGTCCTCCTTAGTGAAGCCGGATCCAAAGTACCTGTTCAACTCATCTGCTATTTCCTTGTTCCCCATAATAAATTCACCTTTTTCAGTCTTCAATGGTCCAACTTTGGATCTTAACTCATTGTTTTCTTCTTCACATACCTAAAGAAGCCTTCACTATCCTAATTTATATTCTTGGCTTGCTTACCTTCGTACCACATATTTTCTCCCCATATTGCCTTTTTAGTTCTCTTATGTTGCTCTTTAAACATTACCCAATCCTCTTGCTTCCCTGCTCATCTTGGCTATGTTGTACTTCTTTTTTATTTTGATACTGTCCCTGACGTCCCTTGTGAGCCACGGTCACCCCTTGGAATCTTTCTTCCTCTTTGGAATGAACTGATCCTGCACCTTCTGGATTATTGGCAGGGAACATAAAAACTGACTGCAAATGTTTTTATAGATATGTGAAGAGAAAGAGATTAGTTAAAACAAATGTAGGTCCCTTGCAGTCAGAAACAGGTGAGTTGATCATGGGGAACAAGGATACGGCAGACCAATTGAATAACTACTTTGGTTCCGTCTTCACTAAGGAAGACATAAATAATCTGCCGGAAATAGCAGGGGTCCGCGGGTCAAAGGAGGAATTGAGTGAAATCCAGTTTAGTCGGGAAGTGGTGTTGGGTAAATTGAATGGATTAAAGGCCGATAAATCCCTAGGGCCAGATAGGCTGCATCCCAGAGTACTTAAGGAAGTAGCTCCGGAAATAGTGGACGCATTAGTGATAATCTTTCAAAACTCTTTAGATTCTGGAGTAGTTCCTGAGGATTGGCGGGTAACAAACGTAACCCCTCTTTTTAAGAAGGGAGGGAGAGAGAAAACGGGGAATTACAGACCAGTTAGTCTAACATCAGTAGTGGGGAAACGGCTAGAGTCAGTTATTAAAGATGGGATAGCAGCACATTTGGAAAGTGGTGAAATCATTGGACAAAGTCAGCATGGATTTACGAAAGGTAAATCATGCCTGACGAATCTTGTGGAAATTTTCGAGGATGTAACTAGTAGCGTGGATAGGGGAGAACCAGTGGATGTGGTGTATCTGGACTTCCAGAAGGCTTTCGACAAGGTCCCACATAAGAGATTAGTATACAAACTTAAAGCATACAGCATTGGGGGTTCAGTGTTGATGTGGATAGAGAACTGGCTGGCAAACAGGAAGCAAAGAGTAGGAGTAAACGGGTCCTTTTCAGAATGGCAGGCAGTGTCTAGTAGGGTTCCGCAAGGCTCAGTGCTGGGACTCCAGCTATTTACAATATACATTAATGAACTGGATGAGGGAATTGAAGGCAATATCTCCAAGTTTGCGGATGACACTAAGCTGGGGGGCAGTGTTAGCTGTGAGGAAGATACTAGGAGACTGCAAGGTGACTTGGATAGGCTGGGTGAGTGGACAAATGTTTGGCAGATGCAGTATAATGTGGATAATTGTGAGGTTATCCACTTTGGTGGCAAAAACAGGAAAGCAGACTATTATCTAAATGGTGGCCGATTAGGAAAAGGGGAGATGCAGCGCGACCTGGGTGTCATGGTACACCAGTCATTGAAAGTAGGCATGCAGGTGCAGCAGGCGGTGAAGAAAGCGAATGGTATGTTAGCTTTCATAGCAAAAGGATTTGAGTATAGGAGCAGGGAGGTTCTACTTCAGTTATATAGGGTCTTGGTGAGACCACACCTGGAGTATTGTGTACAGTTCTGGTCTCCAAATCTGAGGAAGGACATTATTGCCATAGAGGGAGTGCAGAGAAGGTTCACCAGACTGATTCCTGGGATGACAGGACTGTCTTATGAAGAAAGACTGGACATACTCGGTTTATACTCTCTAGAATTTAGGAGATTGAGATGGATCTTATAGAAACGTACAAAATTCTTAAGGGGTTGGACAGGCAAGATGCAGGAAGATTGTTCCCGATGTTGGGGAGGTCCAGGACAAAGGGTCACAGCTTAAGGATAAGGTGGAAATCCTTTAGGACCGAGATGTGAAGGACTTTTTTCACACAGAGAGTGGTGGGTCTCTGGAACTCTCTGCCACAGAGGGTTGTTGAGGCCAGTTCATTGGCTATATTTAAGAGGGAGTTCGATGTGGCCCTTATGGCTAAGGGGATCAGAGGGCATGGAGAGAAGGCAGGTACAGGATACTGAGTTGGATGATCAGCCATGATCATATTGAATGGCGGTGCAGGCTCGAAGGGCCGAACGGCCTACTCCTGCACCTAATATCTATGTTTCTATGTTTCTATTGCCAGAAGTACCTGCCATTGTTGTTCCACTGCTAGGATATTTTTCCAGTCAACTTTGGCCAGCTCCTCCCTCATGGCTCCATATGCAAACAGGCTGACCAAACGGCCCACCTAAGCTTGTGCCACATCCATCTAAATCTTTCTTATTCATTTACCTGTTAAAATTACCTTTAAAAGTTGTTATTCTACTTGTCTCACCCACTATATATCATCCTCTGTATGAAAACGTTGCCCCTCGGGTTCCTATTAAATCTTTCCCTCTCACCTTAAACCTATGCCCTTGACTTCTTGATTCCCAAACCTTGGAAAAAGATGCGTGCGTTCATCCTATTTATGTCCCTGATGATTTTATACACCACTAGAAGATCACCCCTCAATCTCCTGTTTTCCAAGGAGTGAAGTCTCAGACTGCACAACATCTCCCTTTAACTCAATCATTTGAGTACTGGCAACATCCTCGTAAATCCCTTTAGCACTCTTTGCAAGTGAATGGCATTTTTCCTATAGCAAGGGTGACAAAAGCAGAGCACAAAACTCCAACTGCAGCCTCAACAACATCTTGTACAACATAATAACCCAACCTCTACCTCAATGCCCTTAATGATTAAGGCCAGCATGCCAAATCCTGCTTTAGCATCCTGTATACTTGTGACACCTTTCAAGGAACAATGTACTTGTATTCCTAGGTCCCTCTGTACTATAACACTCACCAGGGTCCTGCCATTCACTATGATAGTCCTCCCCTGATTTTTACTTCCTAAAATGCAACTCGCTGCACTTATCTGAAGTAAACTCCATTTACCCTTCCTCAGCTTACTTATCCAGTTGATCAAGATCCCATTGTAATTCTTGATAACCTTCTAGAATACCACCTATTTTATTCTTCCTAGGTTCCCATCAACTCTTTGCAGACTGTTACCACTCACCTACACACAAGGGGCAATTTATAGTAGCCAATTAATCTTCTGAGCAGCACGTCTTTGGGATGGGTGGGTGGGGGAGAAACTAAATCTAGGTTGTCATATGGAGAACATGGAAACTCTGCATTGTCAGCACCCAAGGTCAGGAGTGCACCCAGGTCACCGGAACTTCAAAGCAGCAGTTTTACTAGCTGTAGCATAGTGCTGCCACCTCACAGTTCAAATGAAGGGAGGATAAGGAAAACTTCATTTTTTGCCAGCAATTGATTATTTTAAATTGTTTTTATATTTCATAAGGGTAGAACATAAGGTTGAAATGAGAAAGAATTACATTCTGAAATATGGTCTAATATCTCACCCCCTGCATTTCTGTTTCAGCTTACAGAATAAATTTGTAACGAGCTTAGATCATAGTTGCTCCAAAACATTTATTACTTTTATTCCTTGTACTCTGGCACAATAACATTTCCGCAGTTATAAGTAACTTACACTAACTTGGAAGCATTTTATAGAGACTCACCACGCTTTATAATATCCATTTCGATATGAAATCAAGAATGATCCATGGGTTCAACGGTTCCCTCTATTTCCTGACTATCCATTTCTTCAAGGTCTTCATTCAAAAGGGTTGAATCTTGTACCTTGCATGATGGTATAGATGAATAGGATAATAGTTCCACACCAGTTGTTGTTTCCATACCTAAATTTTCATTATCACCTACTTGTGCAGTGCCTGGTTCTTGCTGCGGGGCATCCGTTTGAGGACCTTCAGTTCTTGTTACTAATGGGACAGAGGAAGTTGTGTACTGCATCTTTGTTTCATGAATATCACTAGGAATTGATTCTTCTGCACTCTGATCCCTCAAGTGTTTATCCATGGAAGCTTGAATAGACGATACCATCTCCTGTAACTTCTTACGTTGTGCTTCAACTAAATTGGGATCAAGTTGCCTACCATCACGCATTGTTACAAAACCAGGCGCCATTCGTATTAGCTGACTATCTCCACCACTGGATTTTGGTGGGGAAGCCTCTTGCTTAGGACTTGACTTGCCAATAGCACAATTAAGATCTGTTGCTGAGGAAGTGCCTGTACTTTGTTTTCTAGGCATCTGCATTTCCCTGCTATGCCTCTGCTCCAACTGTGGGCTACTTGAAGCAGTCCCTAGGGAATGGCCTTTTCCTTGGAAAGCTGTGACATTTGGCATTTGTTCAGACTTTTTTCGCACTACTCCTCCACTTCCAAGTTTCATCCCTCCATGCGAGGAAGGACTTCCCTCTCTACTTCTTGGTCCTCCCTCAGACCGTAACTGACTTAATGCCTCTTTGATCATATTGTCAATGTCCGGACCAATAGGGATATGTCCTGCTGGATCAATGCACAGCTCCAGTCTATTGTCTGTCCCATTATACACAAATGTTTTACCAGGAAGATGTGGAAGTGTGAAGTGCTTGCCATTTGCCAAACCTAAGTACAAGAATGAATAGCAAAAATAAAATATTAGAATCTGTTTGTAATTTAAAGAGGTATTATGATTTTCTTTAATAATTGCTTTCCCATTCAAGAAAAATTGGATTTCTTTGGTAGGTGCACTGTCATGTGTGTTTCAAAGCAGCATATGACTGATTGGGTGTCAATGGATCTGCTAAGAACTATAGGTTGCAAATAATGGCAAACCTATTTTGCACACAAATACAATTCAAACATTTATATTTACCAGGGTTTACAAAGACACATGAAAGTGCTCTGGTCTTGCTTTCATAAATCTGCAGCAAACAAATGGTTTGATCCAGCTGCATCACATAAAACTGCAGTTGCTGGAATCTTGAGCAAAGTACAATGTGCAGGAGGAGCTCAGCGGATCACGCAGCATATGTGGAGGGAACAGTCATCAGTCCGACGTCGTGTTTCAACCCGAAACATTGCCTGTCCAGTCCCCCATCTGATGCTGCCTGACCCACTGAGTTCCATCAGCACTTTGTTTTTCCACATAAAATATTATCAGACTCAACTGTGCTGTTACTTTTGTAATTCTGCTGAAGTTGCAGCAGCAGAGTATGAACAGCTCATAGAAAATCCCAGCCAATATTTCCCGCTTTCTGAAATTAAAACGTTTTATTTGAAAGTTAACTGACGAATTCTCAAATTATCCAGTTTGTTTGCAAGATTAAAAAGACACAACTTAAAAGACATGCAAAATGTACAATTAAATTGTTTTTAAGAAATAATAGTTTGGAATTTTGAGATAAATGAAAGCTGCTGCGGGCATATGCATTGCATGTCATAAGCGTCGAAGGTTTCTCACACAAAAGTGCTCAATGACAGTTAAATCATGAAAAATAATATTGTTAAATAAACTTTAATTACTACATGGAATAAACAATGTTTAAGATTAAAACTCTAATCTGGTATGGGGAGTATGAAATACATTTTTCTTCCAAAGTTTACTTATTACATTTGTTTATTTTTATTAGTCTTTTTTCTATTAATTACTCAATATTGATGTGTTTGCCCACCATTTTCTTTGCTTCCAAATTAACCATTACCCAACTATTTGACTCATTTCCTTCTGCTTCACATTGAGCAGAGTTGTTATGGCTGGACCATGGCAGAAAGCAATGTGCTCATACAGAATACATGGACAACACATTTGAAATAATATAATTAAGCCTGGGTTAAAAGAACGGGGACTGGGTTGGATTGTGGAATTTAAAAACAAAAATGCAAAATTGAAAACTTTTAAACTACTCAAAGTAAACACAACTTTAAAAGTACAATCAAATTAAAAATGTCTGAAAGCACCATTATGAAAAAGAACATACTATTCATTTTAAGAAACATGAAAGTAGGCCTCGAGTACAAATGTGCTAGGTTATACTTCAGCAAAACAATCATTAATGAAATTAATAAACTGGCCACCCATGACACCTATTGTACTAATAATTAATTTATAAAACTACATGGGAGTCAAGATTGATTTCAGCTTTTACTAAGTAAAATGCTATTTTAATTACATAATATTTTACTGATAATAAAAGGTAGAAACTGGCATATTAAGTAACAAAGAAGGAAAAAAAAGACAGAAGATGAACAGTCTAAAAAAGTCTTGGACCTAAAGATACAGCAAAAACTGTTGTATTATGGATTGGTGAAATTAAAATCAGATACACTTGAAATAAACTAATGAAATTAAAGCTGAAAATACAAACTAAATAATACTTACAGGTGGCATTAGTGATTTCAAGATTTTGAAATATTTAAAATACATCAGCCTTACATTGAGTAAAGATCTCTAACCATTCCACACAAGAAAATGAATGGGCTCTGGAAAGATGGGCAATTCAAAAGAGCTCTGAGATTTGAAGTAGACTATATTTTACAGATATAAATTAATAATGCAAATGTAGTAAGTAGGCAAATCATGCACATGCAAGCTTGTTAATTAGAATTATAACATGTGGTATTCAAATTATTGCATGAACAAATTTAGCACAGCCAACGAAACAGAGTCTTATGATCAATGGTTATTTTTAAGACTGGACCAATGTCAACTTCTAGGAGTAAACATTTGAAACTTACCAAAGTATTAGCATCCCAACAAACCAAAAGAAGTAAAGTGCAAGGTTAACTCAGAGGAGAATGACACGAGGCATACATGAATATATCCAGCTTGGAGTGACCTAAACTTGAAGGACATTAAGACTATAATTTTTTTAACCATGAGTTACTTTAAAAAAAGTACTTATTTTCAATTTTAGAAACTTTGCATGTTTTTTTCGTCAATCCAGTAAAGAGCTGCATAGGTTCAAGGTGAAAGGGACAAGATTTAATAGCAGGAATCTGAGGGATAACTTTTTCATACAAAGGGTGGTCGGTGTATGGAACAAGCTGCCAGATGAGGTCGTTGAGGCTGGGACTATCCCAACATTTAAAAACAGTTAGATAGGTACATGGATAGGACAGGTTTGGAGGGATATGGACCAAGCACAGGCAGGTGGGACTAGTGTAGCTGGGACATGTTGACCAGTGTGGGCAAGTTGGGCCGAAGGGCCTGTATCCATACTGTATCACTCTATGACCATGTGATGCAGCTTTTGAAGCAGCATAAAGCTTTAAACGTTAACTGATAATGCAAATGTTTTTCAGCAAATATTCATGTTCAGATACATCTTTGTTATGTTGCACTTGGAAAAATATTTTCCTCCTTACTGAGGATTGTAAAGTGGTGAAAACTGCAATGAGACTCAACTTACCCACATCTTTCTTCATTGCATTATAGAACACTCCACCTTCTTCAAATAAGTATGGTAGCTTTTTTGCATACGACCAAACATCCTCTCCTACACATTGCAAAGAAGAAGTTATAGTTCAAAACAACTGAACAATTTTACTAATAAATTATTTGCTTTACCATTTTGTAATTAGAGACCAGAATACAATAATGAATAAACCATCAGCAATTAATCTGAAACCAAAATATTTTTTAAATATTTTTTTCACTCAAGCATTGTTAATTTTCATCCATTGGAAAGTTTTAACCAGAAAATTAGATTGATAGCCCAACCTCAGGCCCCCACCCAAATAGTCAAAGCAGCCAGAAGTAAATGTGCAGAAATAGTTTGATTTTTTTGTCCAGGGATATCAATTACATTTTATGTCCAACTTGGTTAAACCTGCTTACAAAAATAAAAGTGGAAATGTAAATCACATTGCATCTACTACATAATAATCAAAGCCTTTTGAAAAATAAATAAATCTTAGTAGCAAGTGTTACAAAATTTAGTTAGACATTCCGATCCATCAGAACACAATTTTCAACAATGCAATAAATAAACTGCAAATTTGTAGAGACATTTTAAATTGCGCATTATGTGCTATCATTGATATTTTGATTACTGATCAATTTTACCACTAAATTGATCAATACAAAGAAATACAAATGGGTTCACTACGAAAGATTACTTGGGCAACCATGTGTACACTTTCTGAGAAAGAGCTATTCAGGCTGATCCTCCTGCGCACCTCAGCCTATAACCCTGCAGGTTAAGTTCTACCAACAATGTTCTACCTCCACCATCCAAAACAATTGAGTTTCAGACCTAGGGTCTGAAGAAGGGCTTCGGCCCGAAACGTTGCCTATCTCCTTCGCTCCTTAGATGCTGCTGCACCCGCTGAGTTTCTCCAGCCTTTTGTGTACCCCCAAAACAATTGAGTGTTCCACTGCAAAATTGTCCTCAAGTTCTCTGTAATCCTATTACTGCTTAACAAGTCAAAATAACCCTGTCTAGAGAATTGGATCCTTCCTGCAGTCTACGCAGATAAGATTTTATAACATTATACACCACATGTAAGTTTGTTGTAAATGAAACAATCACAGTGAACCCATAAATAAACCAGCACTAGCGTCCTTGTAAAACTCCTCTGTGCTTTCCCTAATAGATATCACACCCTTCCTGTAAATGACCTAAAAACCTAGCAGGTAGACAAAAATGCTGGAGGAACTCAGCGGGTGAGGCAGCATCTATGGAGAGAAGGAATTTCGGGTCGAGACCCTTCTCAGCAGGACTTGGTAGCCTAATTAAGGTTTTATAGAATTCAAGCAAAAACCTCTAACCTTACAATGAAGGAAAGTATCCCATATACCTTCTTAACCACTGTATTTAACAGTCATGCAATATTCAGGGATCAGTAGACAGAAACTCCCGGATCCCTCCTTTTTTCACCCCACATTGTTTAAGTATCCTAATTTTGTCTTTTTAATTCCAAATGCTTTTCCCTTCAAAATTCTTTGGTTTAAATTATATTTTCTTGCTTTTCTAATTATCTAATTTATCAATTTGATAACTACCTGGTCCACGTTTTGCCTATTTATTATCAAACATGCATTCAATTTTTAAGTCACATGCAAAATCGCTCAATCATGGCTCACCATTTGCTTAATCCCTGAAGGATACCAGAATAAGTAAGGAAATATCACTGCACCCAACAGGAACCCATTGCAAAAAGGTTCCTATCTCTATGCACATAAAAGGGTGACATGGTAGTACAGATCATAGATCTGTTGCCTCACTGCATCGGAGATCTTCATTCAATTCTAACTTTAGCAGTTGCCTTTATGGAATTAGTATGTTCATTCTACAAGCACATTGGTTTCCCCCCACCTCCCAAAGATGTGCGAGTTGGTAGGTTAATTGGCCACTGTAAACCGCCCCTTATGTGTACGCGAGTGGCAGAATCTGAGGGAACATGAAAAGAATGTGGGAGGAATTTAAAAAAAAACTAGGATTAATACAGGATTAATGTAAAAAAAAGGTTAATGATTGATGCAGACCTGATAGGCTGAAGCTACTTTTTTCAGTGCTAGATCTATTTCTAGGAGGTAAACCAACACCTTTATCTGCCAGTTTCACGTAGAGTATCCAATAATTCAAGTCCAGTTCTATTGCTTGTAACAAGCTCAGTAGTGAATATAGCCAGGGTTCCAGTTCAGTGGATATCAAAGTTGCTCATCTTAAACATTACGTCTTCACAATTTGTACTTTGGTACATTTTCTTCTCTTCAATACGTGAAGAAACGCAGTACATTTTTACTTATTTACAAAATAAATGTAACTACTAATTTATTCACAAACTTAAACAGATGGGGTCTTCTTATGGAGTCTAAGGCATGTATTAGCTTTGGCCTGTATTTTAGGCTAAAATGTATGAATCTTTAGTTTAGTTTACCGAGATACAGTAAAAAGCTTTTGTTGCATGCTAACCAGTCAGCGGATAAAGAATACATGATTACAATCGCGCCATTCACAATGTACAGATACATAAGGGAATACTCACAGGATAATAAAAAATGATTAATAAAAATGTTAAATTTATGCCAATTAGTATGTACATCATAAAATAAAACTATATACTGCAGGAAGCTTAGGAAGGAATTTATACCAAACTGCTCAGCTTAATTGAAAGAAACAATCTCATATAACTATGCTGTGATTGCTTAATTTAGGACTTTAAATAGGAATCAGTAAACTTAGCTCATTATGTTCCCATTGCAACGAGAAATGTACAATATTTTAACTGTCACAGGTATATTTAGTCATTTGGTACCTACATATTTTTTATTACAAACAACCAAAAAAAGACCACCTACAGAAGAATGCTGCTCACTATTATCAATTAACAGCAGTAGCTGAAATGTGCTTTGGCCTACAGTGACTATAGGCTATGGAATATGCATATATGCATGCACTGCACTTCCAGGATCTTCAGCATTGCCTCAGCAAGATCAAACACATATGAAACTTTCTGCCATCACCAATACTGTCCTTAAACTAAACAGCATTATCGTGTTGCTACAATATATTTAATACATGCAACAGATTTCCACTGGAAGGCCATGTTATAAATTTTCCTACCACCTACATTCTTCATTCCCCCAAATTTACCCTCTGATTCCGAGCCAATCATCCCAACAACCTCAGCCGCAAAGACAAGAGGCAAGGCTATGAATGTCAACAGGACCTTGAATGGCCTGATGTAGGTCAATGGGTAAACTAGGAGTACCACCCACAAAGCTCCTTTGAAACATTTCACAAATAACAAAACTGTACTCCCACTTCTGTCATTCTTTTAAATTTGTTGATTGCTCAGAAATATTTGAAAACCATATTAAAAACAATTTAAATTTACAAGCAATAAATATACAAAATCTTTAATAAAAGCATAAAATAAACAAAAATCATTTAAAAACAAATGCTGCTTCTCATATTATACTTTTTTGCCAAAGCTCTACAATCCCTAAAAGAATGGGCTCACTTATCCTATGGAGAGCAATAGCAGAATGATATTGGGAAACAATTGACATAACATAATTAACATGCTGACCATGCAACCCCACCAGGACAACAGACCCTGATGGTCAGATTAAGATCCCTGCACTTATAACAACAGGGACTTGAAAATGGCACCAAACTGGCGACGCTGTATAGTGACTCAGTGCACTACTGCAATACACTTGTACTGTATCTGACATACTAATCTAATATATATATCTACGTACTTATGTATAATGATACGTACTGAACTGTAATCAAAAATGAATTTCACTGTACCATGGTACATGTGACAAATAAAGTATAAAGTATAAGGTAAAGTACCATCTCCAATCCTAAACTAACTCGTGCAATATTGAAAATATTACTTTCAATGTATGTGCATTGAGTTTTGTAGAAAGGCCAAATTGAAGCAACTTAATCTGCTCAATATACCAATATTTTTCAACTAATTCAAAGCTTTATATTAACCAATTATATGCTTTTTCATGAATACAAATGACTGTATTAAATGGTGGATGCAAAAAAAATAATGCATAGGGAGGAAAGATTCATCTGCTGATCCAAATTTATTTAACTAACGACACTGGACTCTTTTTTTCAATATTTACTGAAGTATTCCAAAAATTGCAACTATTAAGCCTTATTTTAATATTTATTTGGCCCAAATCTACATTCAATTGACCTCATATTGGAAAAACCAAGGGGTTAATTAGAAAAGTAATTTAAAGAAACCCAGTAATCCCATTCAAGTAAACTTGCAAGTCTTATTAAGTTATGTTGCAATGTTAGCTACTACCCTAAAGAGGTGCTTGACAATGTTAACTGTGCAGAAGATTCACACTTTAAACACAAGTTTGTGCTGAGTTTTAACCAATCACACACTAAATACACCCTTGTGTAATTTATTAACCAAGAACAAAATCTGATTTGAATCTTTACAATTGCAAAATTGAATGAATTTATCATTGTAATTTAACTATATCAGCTATGGCTCGATGGCAGCATTCTTCACTGAGGCATGTTGGCCTTCATAGGAGAAGATTTCAGTATAGGAGCAAGGAGGTCCTTCTGCAGTTGTACAGGCCCTGGTGACACCACACCTGGAATATTGAGTACAGTTTTGGTCTCCTAATTTGAGGAAGGACATTCTTGCTGTTGAGGGAGTGCAGCATAAGTTCACCAGGTTAATTTCCGGGATGGCGGGACTGACATATGATGAAAGAATGGGTCAACTGGGCTTGTATTCTCTCGAATTTAGGAGGATGAGAGGGGATCTTATAGAAACATATAACATTCTTAAGGGATTGGACTGGCTAGATGCAGGGAAAATGTTCCTCATGTTGGGGGAAGTCCAGAACCAGGGATTACAGTTTAAGAATCAGGGGTAGGCCATTTAGGACTGAGATGAGGAAAAGTGTTTTCACCCAGAGTTGTGAATCTATGTTTCTGTGTTTCTAAAAGGAGTTGGATTCAAATCCCACTCCAATAACCCGAGTACAGAGGCTGGACTGACATTTCAGCACAGCACCAAAGAGGCACTGTACTTCTGGGGGTCTTGTCTTTTAAAAATACACCGCACCAAGCACAGGCATTCAAAATAAATAGCTTACAATGCTACATGATTTTACAAATTTAATAAATACTCCTTCATTATTTTAAGTTACTGATATTCATATTCTTTTTAATGTATATAGGGAGAAAAATAGGCCGAATAACCGGGCATTCCATCTGAGCTTAACCCATGTCTGTAGGCCTTGATACAGATGCACAAATCCAATTGTTGGTAGTCTCTCAAAGACAGAGTCAGGCAAAGAGACACTGCAAAACCTCCATGGCAATCAGGTATATTGTTGAGGCTCCATCCACAGAAAACTCTGACAGTATTTGATGGAAACAGGGACGGACCCGGCATGAGGGGACCATCGTGATGGAGATGGGGGGGGGACCATCGCAAAGTGGAGGGGGGGGGGGGGGGGAGGAGGAGAACGATAGACAATGGGGGAAGGGGGGGGGGGAGAGGACGATAGACAATGGGGGAAGGGGGGTGGGGAAACAGAGAAAGGACAATGGGGACCCGGCGTGGGGGAGCTGTTGGGGTAGGGGGACAAAAGGGGGAGCCGGCGTGCTTTGTAACTTTGTCAGCGCCGTAGTTGGCTGATATCTGGATACATTGGGTATGCAAGCAAAGAATCTCACTGTGACTAGTCACATGTGACAATATAGTATTCCTATTCCCGTGATGAGTCCATATTGACTTGAGCTATAGAGCAGATGTCCAACTAGGGCCAGGCAAGCTCATGACATACTTAAGGCTCTGGTTGCCTGTGATTCGTTTTTATGCCATCAAACACAGCAATAAATAAATTAAAGAAGTAAAACAATCTAAGGGGCAAAGAGGGGGGGAAGAGTTTTTGATGATTGAGAGAACTTTCTTGATCAGCCCGTTTCTGACCCAATGAGAGAATACCAGTATTGTTGCACTTTACTCTCAGTAGGGCGCTGTCATTTCATCCAGAGGTTTAGACCAGCAGTAGAAAAATGATATTCACCATTTCCAGATAAACTAGTCCGATGCAAAATGGCCAATTTTAATGGAATGATAACAGGTTTGGTCGAGGTAAAATATGACCAATGCTTGTCAGGTAAATCTGTAATTGAACAATGAGAGGTGTTTAAAATAGAGATGTCAGTGTATATTGTCACAAGGAAGAAAAGCAAAGAAATTAAAAGCAATGCTGGATGGATGACCAAAAAGGATGATAACTAAAATGAATCAGAAGAGGGCAAAAGGCACAAACATAGGCAAACCCACTAATTCAGGAAGATCAGAGGAGAAGCAAAACTAAAATAAATTAGGGGAAAAGAGAGAGCATGAGAAAAAAACTGGCAGCAATTATAACATGGAATCCAAAAAGTAGCTTACAGGGTTATGAAATGGAAAATAGTTGTGAGAGACATTTGGGCTGAACAGAGATCAAAAATGAAATTTAAACATGGAAGGAGAGGATTTGGCTGGTCTTTACCAAAGAAGAAATATGGAGTCTGCTCAAACACCTGCTATATTACTTCAATAGGGAGCATTTCTGGAAGAAGGAATGGGTGGCGTTTCGGGTAGAGACCCTTAGTATGAAGAAGGGTCTCGACTTAAAACGGCACCCATTCCTTTTCTTAATGCCCTTCTTAAATGCTAATTATTTTGCGGTAAATTTTCTAATATTTCATTCCTTAGGCAAATGTTCATTTTCTTGATTGTGCTTCTGATGTGCTTCAGTTCATTTGCTCAGTTGCATAAGTACAACTTTCAAGTTCCTGTCTACACTGTATTTTCTCTTTTTTTTTTCTTTAGTTTTTCCATTTTGGAAAAATAATTAACTACCTGCATTTAGAATTCTGCCACTTTCTCCCCCCGCAGTGTTTGGCCGACTCATTCATAATTTCAGTCCTCCTATATTGCCTTTCAAATAGAAAAGATAATTTAACATAAAAAATTAATATCTGTAATTTTTTTCTTGGGGAAAGCAGACGGAGACAAATTCATAACCGAACCCACACGTCCATAATTATGAATAAAATGACCGCTGACAATGTGGCAAATCTTTGTGATCATATTTTAAAAATGAGAAACATTCTGTAATAAGAAATATTTTAACTGCAGGATTGGACTCCATAATGGCCTAGTGAGTAAAAGGATTGTGTAATTTTGCACTAAAACAATTGCAACAAAGGATCCAAAGTCTGATTTATAATTAAAATTCCCTACTTGTGGGGACAACATTAAAGGCCTAGATTTCTATGCCTGGCTACTATTCAGAAACCTCAGAACTGCACCCATATAAAAGAGGTGGAAAATAGCAACACATTTAAATGTTTAAGTTTAGTTGTTTAAACTCTTAAGTTTAATTAAACTTGTGGGTGAGCCATAACAGGAAATACGATTTCTGTAGCTGGCACATAACCACATGAATGAACTTAATGTCGTAATTATTTGTTGGGATCAGAAGGAAAATGAACTCTATGACACTATTTTTCAGTCTGAAAATACAAAATTGTTAAGCCATTGTCACCCAATTTCATGCAAAATGGACAATATTCTAAACAAAAGACAAACTGCTGGAGGAATTCAGCAGGCCAGGCAGCATTTGTCGTGAAATGGACCGACTTCTAATGCCAAAATACATGTCTAGTTATTCTAATCCAGAGACCTAAAAATGCCTGTATTACTTATACAATTGAACTTTGAAGGATTGTTTACATAAAACAACGAAGATTGACAGATTTAGTTAATCAACATTATTAGTAAAAAAGTACAAGTAATAGAGCAGCTATTAATGATGTCCAGTTCTCAATATTGTATTTACAAAACATAACAATGAAGTTTACGTAGAGAGACTAAATTCATTTCTATTGAATGGAATTGAATAAATAAAACAATCAAATCTTAAGCAATTATTGGTTCATGTTCTATCCTACTACTTACAAAGCTAATTTTACATGAAAGTTTTGTAAAATGCCCACAAATAAGTTTTGGAAATCTTCAAAAGAAATGTAATTGTGGCTCCAAGATGTTACAGCCAAGATGTTCTCATTCTTTAGAGAATGGGGGTTCCCCTCTTCCATCATAGATGGGTCTCCTCGGCATCCCGCAGCTCCACTCTTGCTCTCCCTCTCCCAGTCACAACAGGGAAGGAGACCCACCCCCCAGTCCTCACCCTTCAGCTGTCGTATACAGCACATAATCCTCTGATATTTTCGCCATCTCCAACGGGATCCCACCACTACCCATATCTTCCCATCTCCACCCCTTTCCACTTTCTGCAGAGACTGTTCCCACTGCAACTCCCTGGTTAACTCATCACTTCCCACTCAAACCACCCCCTACCCAGGTACTTTCTCCTTCAACCGCAGGAGAAACAACACCTGTCCCTATACCTCCTCCCTCGACTCCGTCCAAGAACCCTGACAATCCTTTCAGGTGTGGCAGAGGTTCACTTGCAGATACTCCAACCTCATCTACTGTATCCACTGTTCCAGGTGTGGACTCCAATATATCAGCAAGACCAAGCTCAGTCTCAACGATTGTTTCACTGCACACCTCCTCTCAGTCTGCCTAGGCCTACGTGATCTTCCCATATTCACCTTTCTGTCCTGGGCCTCCTCCACTGTCAGAGTGAGGCCCAACGTAAATTGGAGGAACAGCACCTCATATTTCACTTTGGCAGTTTACAACCCAGCCATATGAATTTCGGTTTCTCTAACTACGTAATTCTTGCTTTTCCTCTCTCTCCGTCCCTCCCCCACCCTAGTTCTCTGACTAGTTTCACTGTACTTCTGATTAATTTTACTGATTGTATGCCTCCTTGTCATTTTCCCCTCAGCTAACGAAGAACCATTCCACATTTCCTTATTTTCGTCTGCTTTGATCTCTCGTTTTCACACCACACCCACCTAGACTCCCTCTCCTGACTCTCAGTCTGAAGAACGGTCTCGACCCAAAACGTCACCTATTCCTTCTCTCCAGAGATGCTGCCTGTCCCGCTGAGTTACTCCATCATTTTGTGTATACCAGCATCTGCAGTTGCTTCCTACACACAATTGTGGCTTAAATGCCTTTCAGTTAATCTTCTGTCCTCATTGGCAAATGATGGTCGTATATTTGAGCCGGCAATTAATTTAATCAAATACAAATAACCCAGACATATTAAACTGCAGAATCTGTCCCTTGGTCTATCATCTCACTTCAAATGTAAATATTTTCCAATATGGTCAAAATGCTGCTATACTATTATGCTCTCTGTTCTTCCATCCTGATGCTTTGCACATAACATAATTTAATTAGATCAAATAACTAAGATTAATTAACTTGCAGGCTTCAACATATCATGGCAGTGATTGCCAAAAGTGAACTAGCTTCACTCATGCTAAATATACGCAGTTACAGTGTTGCAGCCCTGCAGCAAATCTATTTCAACTCTTAAAATTAATATGGATTGTAAATGGACCAGGAGGGGTTTCAGGAAGTAAATCAAAGAAAACCAGTATGAAATATATTAGAATATATTTCCCAGCATTTACTTCAAATTTCTATTTTTGTTTCCTTTTTCATGGCAACAAGTTAACTCCACACCATAATGATAAATTGATATGAAATATATAACTTCTCACCCATTAAAGTTGCAAGAAGACAGAGGGACGACATTTCAAGATCAATATGGTCTTGCACATCCTTAACAGATGCTTGACCAGATGCTTCATCTTCTTCAGCTTTCCAGGAACGAGCCACTGATGTTGAACAAGCAGGCACAGATTCCTTGATGTCCTTCATGATCTCCACAGACACACGATCACCATGTTGTAGGGGCAAAGCCTCGTTCTCAAATCCCACCTTGGGAGGATGCAGTTCCTTTGGAGGAAAGCCATACCGTATGCACTGCAAATGTGGAGGAAGCTTAAATTCTTTTGCTATACTTTCTTGAAATTCAGAAAAAGTTACTGATATTTGAAGAGTTAGTGTTGCCTGTCTCCCATCACTAGTGGTTACTCTAATCTTTTTCTCCTTTGTAGGTAGTGGGGAGAAAGGGGACTTACTGGGAGTAACTGGGGCAGATGATGAACCATCTTTCACAATTCCAGGAACAGATGGCTGGCCTGGTCCTTTCAGATCCTGGCGTAATTTGTCAGTTTTCCGCTTTTGCGAAAGTGCTGCATGGTCAATAATATTTTGCTGAATACCTCGTTCAGTTTTACTCATGTTCAATTCTTCTTTGTGCAGAGTCTTTGATTTCTGACCCATTAAAATAATTTTGGTAGGCATATGCGGTTCCGAGGTTGGTTCATCTTGCACATCTCCAACTCTATGACTATGTGCACCTTCTACTGTGACAGGTGTATATTCATCGGGATTCTTTTTGGCTGTATGATGCAATATTCTGTTAACAACTTTCTGAATCAAAATTTCACTTCCAAATTCACCTGGAAAATGTTTGGTGACAAGTTTCATAGCAACATCATAAACATTGCTGTTTAGAGCCACTTCACTTTCATACTGAAACCAATACACAGTTTCTCGCACCACCCTTCCACCCCATTCCAAAGTTATTGGAAATGCTTCAGGTAAGTTATCGTATTCCTTTTCTTCCCAGTAATGCTTGTAACCACAACCACATTTGCCTCCAGCAGATCTAGAGTTAGTTCGATCTCCATCTATATACACAACCGAACCATCTCCTTTAACATGGCGCATCGATGTACCATGACACCAGTTGCAAGATGTTAAGTGACTCAAATTATAATCTGGAACCAGTACATCATCTTTTGGGTCATAGGAACATACAAGATGGTTAACAGGAAAGCTGTAATTTTTGTCTGGCTTCAGTTGACCATGCGTGCTTGCAGCTAAATTGTATAGCTTTCCTCCTGGAACCAACCATTCTGTAGGCACGTGAAGTTCTGAAAGAGCACCGCAAATCAAACATTTCTGCAAACGATTTTCAGTTACAGCTTTCTTTGCAGCTTCAGTTACATCTTCAGGTTGTATTCCAATTACTCCTGTCCTTCTGTATATATACTGATGAACATCTGCTACCAGTGAAGGGTGGATGTCATGCTTCTTCAAGAAAATTTCTTCCATTGCAGCAACTAATCTCTGCAAGTACTTATCTTGCAAACTTCGGTCACCTCCTAATGTACAACTGTCATCTTCAAACAGAATGTACTTTCGAATAAGCTCTTGTGGAACACCCCAGGCTTTAGGCAATAGTTTCAAAGGAAGCATAGGTAAAGGACCCCTTTTAATTCCAACCAAAGGTATATAATGGTTGCGTCCTAAACTGCTCCATGCAATACAAATAGGTTTATTAAGCTGTCCATCCTTTCCCTGACATTTTTCTTCAGGAACTAATCCTGGAAGAAAAGTAGCCGAATAATCTCCACAACTTCTCATTCCACTCAGGGAATCTAATAAAATAATTGGGCGGTGTAATACATTTGCTAAACCAAATATATGGATGTTACGTAGACCCAAAGGAACTCCTTCAGGAGGTATAAACAAAGGATCACATTCGTTAATTATATCCTCCCATTCTGCTGCATCAATGAAGTCATGGAACAATGCTTTGTAACGATCCAGGTTTAACTTAAAGTGCTGTTTGAGATTTTCACGCAGGGCATGCCAAAAAAGCTCTCTACCCACCAAGGCCCTAGACACAGCGTGAACTAAACAATGGCCATCACCATCAACATGAACAGGAATTAAACATTCTTGATTACTATTGGCCTTCTTGATTTCCTCTAGGGTATCATGGAGGTATAACAAACTTCCTGAGCGATCTTTACCATAGCCCATAGTTCCAATGTGCTCTGGATCAATAAGGAAAGCCCTGTCACCCAACAAGGCACAATCAAACATTTCCCCTTGGTTCATCTCTCCGAGGAGCTTGGCCTTCCCAGTTTGCTTATCCATGCCATACCGGGTGAGGATAGGAGACAGCAGCTTACAGTGGTAGTTGGACAACCCCATTACTTTCACCATTTCCGTGCCCTTTTTGGGGGCCGTGACTCCCAGCAGAGCATTCCTCAGCAGGTTATGCAGCACCACGTCAGGGTCGGTGACTTCCTCTACCTTGAGCAGATTTCTTTGTTCATGGCGTTGGCCGCATTCGGTGCATTCTATACTGACTCCATAGGCTGGGAAAAACAGCCGAGCCTGGCATTTAGGATCCGGACACGTACCCGATAGAATACGCCTGTCTTTTTTCTTAGACCCCTGCAGCATTGTCTCATTTATTAATCCAGGTTACAATGGAATCGGTCCATATATTTTTTTGTAATCGCCACTGCTCACAGTGTCATGGTCAGTCGACAACAAGACAGGCCGTTTCTGTCAGTAATATTCTTCACTGGGAGGCGAAACACGGAAGTGCTCGGCTTCTTTCTCTTTCTCCCTGCACTGTTTCCGTTATCAAACGAAACGAAACAAGTCTCCTTTATTGAAGCCAAGAAGAGACAGCGGCGAGTCGGGTCTGGTACCGAGTGCGCTTGCGTCGGGGGGCGCGGTGGCTGACGGGTATTGTAGTTTGTATAGCCCCCCCCACTGCCTTTGGTAATACGCATAACATGGAGGGTGTAGAACTACAATTCCCGGAGGACATCGCGCCGACCACAAGACCACACCGACCTGCAATGGACCCCAACTTTATTTCATTTTATCGTCCATCGAGCTGGACACTCGGACAAACGAAAGGTGTGTTGGGAGGAGAGGTGGTGGTTATGTCATGTTCGGGGGTTTTTTTTTTTTTGTATGTTGATTTTTGAAAATCAGCTTTGATAGGAACTGTGCTGCTCCTGATCATGTGACTTGATGGCCCAGTGGAAATTATTTACATTTTTTTAACCCCCTCCCCTCCCCTCCCTCCTTCCTTCCTTCCTTCCTTCCCGCCCGAGAAGTTCCACTTTGGGACACGATGCGCTCCGTTTGCATCACTGTGGCGTTTCAAATGTGTTTTTTCCTCTTGGCGGCGAGGCCGTGAACGCGCTGGTTCGGCCGTTTAGAACAAGCTGGCGGCCCGGCTGCGTTGGTTACTAAGGAACATCGATGCCTTAGTTACCCACCATTGTCCTGCTTTGATGATGTGTAACTTGTTTTATCCATAACCGGCGTGCCTGCGAAATAATGGCCAGTGGTAATCACAAGTGACTGCTTTCTGCTGCGATTGGTGGGAGCGACTTTGTACCCCACCGGTACTCTGGAGGGTGTCTGTGTGTGGCTTATAACGCACAGGTAGATTAACCTACAAAACGTCAAGTGTAGGAAGGAAAGGCAGGTGCTGGTTTACACCAAAGATACTCGCAAAATGCTGGACACCACATTCCTTCTCTCCAGAGATGCTGCCTGTCCCGCTGAGTTACTCCAGCATTTTGTGCCGAGCAACAAAACGTATCTTGACGTATAATCACCATCACTGGTTGTCGCATACGTTAGAAGGGTTATGTGCAAAGTCGTAATTAAATATTAAAGTGGGGCCTTAGAAGTCAACGGGCAACGACAAGGAACTGCAAATGCTGGTTTACCAAAGAAAGATACCAAAGGAAGCGTGCTGGAGTGATTCATCATCTCTGGAAAACGTGGATAGGTGACCTTTTGGGTCGGGACTCTTAATCAGACTGATCCATGTTCTCCAGAGATGGTGCCTGACCCGCTGAAGTTCTCCAGAGATTGTACCTGATCCGCTGAGTTTCTCCAGCATTTTATGTTTATCTTTAACAAAACGCCAAAGGCAGTGAACTATCAAATATAATAGTGGCTAGAGCAAAAATTTACCAAATATTACGTAATTTAATTCTTAAAGGTATATTCACACTTTTATTTCTGTAGAACTTCATGTCTATGCTGGCTCTCAGCAGAACCATTTTGCCCCTAAGGTTCTCCCCCATCTCCAATAAACTACCATTGAACCTATAAGTTTCTCCCCCATTTATATTCTTCCCCATTCCCAACAGTTCTATCACATACCTACACAAGACAATTTACAGTGGCTGGTTTGCCCATGAATTTGCCGATAAAGCTATACAACACTAAAACATGCCCTTCGGCCCACCTTGTCTATGCTTGCCTAGTTGTCATACTATACTAGTTCCATTTGCCTGCATGTGGCCCATTGACATTTAAACCCTTATCCATATATCTGTCCAAATGTCTTTTAAAAGTTACAATTGTATCCGCTCCTATAGCTTCCTCTGACAGCTCACTCCAGATTCTGACTGGAAAAAGTTTCCGCTGAGGTCCCTCTTGAATCTCTCAGTTTCACCTTAAATCCATAACATATGGCGTACCTACTTTTATACTCCGTACCCTTCCCAAATTAAGGCAAGCATGCCAAACACCTTCTTTAGCACTCTGCCCCGACTCGCTACTTTCAGAGCACCATTGTTAACTACACTATTAGTAAATCTGTTAACTGTATTAACCACATTTTTATTCAAATCATTAACGGAGATAACAAACCGGTGTGGACCCAGCACTGACACTCACGGCCAAAGATACTAGAGCGGACTCTATGATCTTTGCTTACAGCCACAACCGGCCAGGGGCCTCCCTTCAGAAAATCCACAACTACCTTTTGACTCCTCCTTTCAAGACAATTTTGAATCCATTTGCTTAGCTCTCCTTGGATTCCATGTGATCTAACATTCTAGACAAGCCAACCATGGAGGACCTTGTCAAAGGCCTTGACAACGTCCACTGCCCTGCCCTCATTAATCTCTTCAAAATCTCTGATTTGTGTGGCCCGATTTGCCATGCACAAAGCTATGCTGACAATCCCTAATCATTCCATGAAAGGCACAAAGTGCTGGAGTAACTCAGCGGGTCAGGCAGCATCAGTGGAGATGAATAAGAATTCAATAATAATAAAAATTCCTTCGAACAACTTTCCCATCACTGATGTCTGGCTCACTGGTCTGCATTTCCCTGGCTTGTCCTTGCTGCCCTTAAGTAATGGTACAACATTAGCCACCCTCCAGTCTTCCAGAACTTAATCTGTGGTTAATGATTATGCAATATCTATGCAAGAACCTCTGTAATTTCCTCCCTAGCTTCCCTCGGGGTCTAAGAATACACTTGGTCATGCCCTGGGGATGTATCTATCGTAATGGACTTTAAAACCACAAATATCTCCTCTTTGATACTTAATGTTTATCCAAGACATCACAGCTCCTATACCTCAAATCCTTAGCTTTCATAATTTTCTTCTCCATAATAAATAGATGGGAAGTAGGTATTTAATATCTCTCCCAACTGTTGTAGCTCCACACAAAGACGGCTATGCAGATATTTAACAGGACCTATTCTTTCCCTAGAAGATTGCCACTGTTGATTTGTGGTCTGTGTTTACAGTTAAATGCTTGTAAACCTGTAACTTCGGAATTCAGAAAATCTGCAGTTCGATGGTCAATACCTCTTTTTAAATTTGTGCAGTATTTTCAAGGAGATAAAAGGTATATATATGCAAAAGTTGGCTCCATTACGTACGGAGTGACCACATTACACGCCATAACTGGGGGCATCACATGATAGTTGTAATGGTTAGCATAAGTCATAATGGATCTGGAATGATTCATGACTAAAATTTACATATTTTATATTTCCTCTGTTGCTCCAATGATGCTATTTGTGTATTAACTTGTGACGGGGACTCACTGTGGTGACCAAATTTGGTAACACTCTCAAGCAATTGTTAAGCATCCTGAGGAAAGATTAAAGTTCTGTGACAATAGTTGGCTCTCTTGCACCTAGTTTGGCACCTTTTTCCAAACAGATCTCTGAATGTACTTGTGATTCTGAATCCCAGATGGATAACTTTAGGCTGGAAAAATGCACATTAGTCCTGTTTCAGCTGAACATTGTTAGTCGTAACTAGCTGGTCATTCTCTACAGCGTTGAGGCTTTCATCTTGATTACACAACCATTTCAGGATCCCTTATGGCATTTTATCCATTACAGATTGGGCTTTACTTTAGGACTTACTTTGCCCCATATGGTAGCGTTTTGTCGAGGTATCAACTCTTGTTAGTTTTAATTGTCGGGTAATTCAGACTCTGAGTCCATGTTCAACTGCCTGTCAGTATGATTCAGGTGTGGCTTGTTGGAAGTACTAGTTGTCTCTAAACAAACTTTCAAGTTGGGCAAGAGATACTGCTCATCTAAAACGTGTTGTAAGCTGCTCATTAATGGAGTTTTATCTGCCTTGGGGAATCATTAATGGGTTTGCCCAATTGCAGTCTTGAACCAACATCCCATTCTTTTCTAATTTGCTCCTCCTCCAACTGCACCTTAAATTAATAGAGAACCAAGGTTAGCCATAAATAAATGGGCTGGCTGCCAGGCAGATTTAATGAGCGCCTTGTACTCAACAATGCGACCGTGAGGTGGTGAAAATATAATCTGCCACACAGATATGCCCACGTTCCTTCTCTTCCCATTGGTTTCAACCCTTATCATGTATCTATACACAGTAAATGGCCCGATTTGTAATTGTGTATTGTCTTTCTGCTGACTAGCACACAACAAAAGCTTTTCATTGTACCTCGTACAGGTGACAATAAACTAAATTAACCTTCTTGATTAATTGGTCACAATCATTTGCAGCTTCCACTCCATGTTCAGATTTTGCATGATATAACCCCAAGCATGTGCAGGACTTCCCCAGAATACTCCCACAAAGTTGCACTGCAGTTCTGAATAGAGTTGCACTGAGAAATAGTCCTGTAAAGGGCCTGTCCCACTTGGGAGACCTAATCCGTGAGTTTGCCCTTGACTCGTACTCGCAGCATGGTGGACACGAGGTCATAGGAGGTATTCGTAACTCTCCTTCATGCTCGAGAGTGGTCTCTGCGTACTCGAGGCCTCAGCTAGGTCGTGGCGTTTTTTTCAATTGTTAAAAAATGCCCACGAGAAAAACAAGGACGCCATGGAAGAAATCAATACTTTTTTTACTCGTAGGTTTAGTCATAGTAGGTTGTAGTAGGTTGGTATGTTAGTCGTAGGTAATCTAGGGTAGTCGTAGATAGACTTCATCATAGTCGAAAGGAGGTCGTCTTCACTATCCGCTATTCGGTGTCCAATTTTCCCGAAGTTAGTCATAGCTAGTCGAAGCTGGTCTGCAGCATAGTCGAAGGAGGTCTTCAACATGTCTTTTTTTTTTAAAAACTCGCCAATTAGGTCGCCCAAGTGGGACAGCCCCTTTAGTCACAACCTACTATCAACCAATCCACAACTATACAATGTGTATCTTGTCCAGACAGCTGTTTAATCAAAACTACAATCTTGTAATCACAAAAATGCTGCAGGCATACATCCACAATAATGAATATAACAATCATTTTTGGGACACGAGTCACACCTCCATTGCCTCTTACAACCAAGTCCATGCTGGTGTTTGCCAGTTTTTCTGTTCTTGCAATGCATGATGTCCTGCCAGTGTGGCTTGTTGTGATCATGTGAGTTGACACTGTAGCTAAAGGTGTGGTTGCTGCATTATGCCTTTTGCTTGCCAGTGCCTGCACTCAAATCGCCACACAAGCAAAACTGTAACATGTTCTTGAAAGTCTTATTCCAGTGGCCTATCGACATTATTCATAAGGCATTAAGTCCTCCATGTTTAATTTTCCCATCAGCCAGTCTTCACACCAAATAATTAAGCAGGGCCCGATTTTTAAAAAGCTCTGGAAATTGCATATTTTTGCTATTGTCCTTAACCTGATCATGTATTCATCAACAATTTCCTCGGGTCCTTGGTTGCACATCACATTTGTCAACAACAACATCAACTTCATCTTCACCTTTGGCGAGGTAACCCAGTTCTTTGTCTTTTCCTGGGAGCTTGACAATATCATTTGCCCTCAGAAGTACAGGGCTAATGGTTGCGTCTTAATTGTATCTCTTGAGTTGACCAACGTACCTGTTGTGTTCACCATGAGCCATCATCAATGCCCTACTTGGAGATCTCTGTTCTCTATTAACTTGACATTGGATCACTGTCTTGCTGATCTCTCAAGCAGCAAAATCCCAAAACCCAAACCACCAGAGTGTCCAAATGCTCTTCAGTTTTGCTGAATAATAGGGTAGATCTTGAACACTTCCTGTTGTTCTGCATATTGATTTTAGAAAAAACGCTGCCACTGACGTCTGTGATTTTTGGCCATCTTACTCGGAGTCCCCCTCCGCTGCGCAGGACGAGGAATTTTCCCAACGATTAAAAATTAAAGAGTTATTAGTGTTTAAATATTTTTGAGATTCTCTCTCCTGAAGGTCACGCCCCTTCAGGAGGGACTATAAACCCCGGAAGTGTTGAGTGCCTCAGTCAGTCTCTGCAAGATGGGGGAAGCGGGAGGGTCATGTCTCTCAGTCTGAGCTGCGAATAATACTGAACACATGTCTACTAAACTGTGGTTTTACTGACTTTGAGTGCCCTTAATGTGGTTTGAAAATGAAAATGTGATTGGTTTGAAAAAGCAAAGCAAATGATTGGTGGTGGTTGGTTTGAAATATAGCACAGCAAATGGTTGGTTTGAAATAAAGCACAGCAAATGGTTGGTGGTGGTTGGTTTGAAATAAAGCACAGCAAATGGTTGGTGGTGGTTGGTTTGAAATAAAGCACAGCAAATGGTTGGAGGTGGTTAGTTTGAAATGGCAAATGATTAAAAGTCTAAACTTGACAACTTCCTGTTTGAACTATATATTGATTTTAGATAAAATGCTACCACTTACGGCTGTGATTTTTGGCCATCTTACTCAGTCCCCCTCCGCTCATCAGGTGCAGAGGATTCTTCCCATCAATGAAAAATAAAAGTGTTATTAGTGTTTAAAAAATGTTGAGAACCTCTCTCCTGTCAATCAAGCCATGAAGGCCACGCCCCTTCCGGTGGGAGCTGGGGGATTATAAAACCCGGAAGTGTGGGTGTGGCTCAGTCTCTGCAAGATGGGGGAGGGAGAGGTCATGACTTTGTCTGAGCTGTGAATCAACTGAACACACTGAATGTCTACTGAACTGTGAGTGTGGTGTTTATGTGGTGTTTTGTGTGGTTTTATGATGGTTTTATGGTGGTTTCACCCTGCTTGAAATGGTATGAAATTGCACTTGAATTTGGTGGCCTTGCACCCTGCTTGAAGTGGTATAAAACTGCACTTGAATTTATTTGTCTTGTACCCTGCTTGAAATGGTATGAAACTGCACTTGAATTTGGTGGCCTTGCACCTTGCTTGAAATGGCATGAAACTGCACTTGAATTTGGTGGCCTTGCATCCTGCTTGAAGTGGCATGAAACTGCACTTGAATTTGGTGGCCTTGCACCCTGCTTGAAGTGGCATGAAACTGCACTCGAGTTTGGTGGCCTTGCACCCTGTTTGAAGTGGTAGGAAACTGCACTTGAGTTTGGTGGCCTTGCACCATGCTTGAAGTAGTAGGAAACTGCACTAGAATTGGGTGGCCTTGCACCCTGCTTGAAGTGGTATGAAACTACACTTGAATTTGGTGCTTGCACCCTGCTTGAAGTGGTATGAAACTGCACTTGAGTTTGGTGGCCTTGCACCCTGCTTGAAGTGGTATGAAACTCCACTTGAATTTGGTGGCCTTGCACCCTGCTGGAAGTGGTATGAAACTGCACTTGAATTCGTTGGCCTTGCACCCTGCTTGAAGTGGTGTGAAACTGCACTTGAATTTGGTGGTCTTGCACCCTGCTTGAAATAGTAGGAAACTGCATTTGAATTTGGTGGCTTTGCACCCTGCTTCAAATGGAATTTCAAGGAATTGCTGTGAGTCTACTGCCAGACCACCAGCTGCGAGTGAGATGCCAGCACATCAGGCTTGAGTGACTGAGCTGCCACTCCATGAATCCATTTGGCCCACAGTCCATACTAGCCCTCTGGAAACCAGCCCCTTCAGCCCACAACACCCATACTAGCACTCCAGAATGCCCCCCCCCCCCCCACTGGCCACCAATATTGGAATTGGTGGAGAGGTGGAATATTGCGTTGGGGGACCAGCCCTCCCGTGTGAACATGAAACCCAACGGATCCCATTTAGTCTAGTAATACGATAAAACTAACAGGAAAACATATTTTATTGAAAACACCAAGGACTCTACTAACAGCAGGGCTGGTACAATAATATCAAACTTCATACCAAATGGTACACTAATTCCTAAAGTCACAACATGTTCACATTCTGAATTAACAGTGTGAACAAGGGTGGCACATAGGTGTATCTTTGAGAAAACTCAGTACTTCACTCTTTGCAGACACAGATTTTATGGCGTGTAATAACCAGAGTATCAAACCTGAAAACAATACTGAATGTTGTAAATCAAAAATAAATGCCAGAAATAATTAATAGATATATGTAAACTTGTTATTGGAGAGTCATTTTGAAGAAACATTGAAACACAAATATTTTTACCTTTTTATATTTCCAAGCCATTTCCTTGTGGCTTAATATTATTTGTGATAAAATGTACCAAAACTGTCTTTGAAGGTCAAGAACTCAGATTTGACGGGAAGATTCATGAGCAACAAAGATCCTTGATTTTCTACACACTTCTGAGGTCTGGACTATTTCAACCTGATATTATAATGCACTGGAAAGATTCCCAAAGCAAACACTTTATTCCAAGCTCTGTCATGGGAAGAGATTACCAGGCTGTCAGAAGTAAAGGTTCATTAATTCAACAGTTTCTTGAAAATGATGTAATATTTCCACTGACTGCTGGGAACCCTCAGATCATGATATCTCAAAATGGAAGAACATTCAATTATTGAAAACCTTAAGTCCATGCATCAGGAAAACAGTCCATAAAGACTGAAAGCAGTACAGCACCCCGAGTGCTACCTAAGAAGATGAGGAGAAACAAAAAACATATATTTTTCATTTACAATAAAAACACTGAAAGTACTTTCACAAAACCTTACTTTTCTCTTCTGCCTTTCATATGGTATGAATTTGTCTAATCCATGACAATATAATTCATTCATTTCAAAGTATAGTTTATTCCTTTTTATCTTCATGAAACGGAAAATATACTGCAGTTCCACCCCAGGTTATAGCGGAAGGTGGGGTGGGGTTCAGTGCTGAGAACTATAATTAAAACAGTTTGCAAGTTGGAAATCGGGCTGCAAACCAAATTCTTCAAACGGTAGATGATGCTTGCAGTTCCACAGTGTCTTTGTTACAAGAGTCATCTGCAGCCTTTGACCAGACCATTGTTAAACAGCTCCAACCATCCAGCTCGATGGGAGCAGATTCACTTTTTTCCATTCTCTCCTATCTAAGTGTTTAATTGTCATGTGTACTGACAAATGGAACATCTACAACAAAATTCTTACTTACTGCAGCATAGCAGGCCTGTAAACATATTCCATGTAGATAATATATAGTAAATAAAAAATCAATAGAATAACCACAATACTAGCATTACATCTAATGTCCCCAAGGATCCACCCATGATGTCATATTTCTCATTTACAGACAGCAACACCTTAAAAACACAGCTGAAAGGTTCATGTTATGCCTGTCATTTGTGTGCCTGTCATTCAAACTCCCAGTAAATACACTATTTGTCTTGGCCTAAGTAAGAGACTTTCATGTGCGCCATTAAAATGAGATTAGTACATTGGTGTTAAATGATACCATTGGCTTACATAGTCATGATATAGAATTAGCTATGGTGGAGATATGAAATTACAAGGAAAATAAGTCACTGGTAGAAAAAAAGACTCCACAAAGTGTTGGAGTAACTCAGCTGGTCACGCAGCATCTCAGGAGAACATGAATAGGTGACGTTTCTTGTTGAGTAATCGGTGTGAAGAAGGGTCTCAACCCAAAATATTACTTATTAATTTTCTCCAGTCATGCTGCCTGACTGTGTTACTCCAGCACTTTGTCATTTTTGGATAAGTTTATAGAGTATATTCTAAATAGTTTCTTCGAACCATATGAGGAAACATGTGATTCTCGATTTGGTCACATGATGAGATAGCATTCATGAATAATGATCTCATGCCATAGGATCCTGTGGTAAAGTGTGATCCTAGTGTGATAGAATTTCATCTTTAGCTCGAGAGCAAGAAACTATGACATCAGACTTAAAATAAAATAAAGACAATCCCCCAAAACAAGCAAATTAGGCTGATGTTGTTAGAACCAAGGGTCTGATGGCAGAAAGGATTCTCAAAAATTCTCAGAAGGATTCTCAATAAATATATTGCATTGAGAAATAACGAATCTATTAGAAGGATAATCCAAGGATAACAAGAAAGTTAAGAATCGTTACAAATGGAAAGAAAATGTTTCAATGTTAGTGGTAGACTACATGATTGTTTTATTTTTGTAACATATCTGGAAAAAAGAAGAAAACTATTTTGCAGGTAAGGGAGAAAAAATCTAAAATATTTTAAAAAGAGGCGAGGAGCTACGATAAAAGTAGGTCCCTTGGAGGATGCGATTTGGGAATGAATAAAGGAAAATAAGAAATTTGTATATACTTTGAACAAATATTCTCTATTTATTATAAAAGACACCAAAAGCTTCCAAATAGTAGTAGAAAATCAAAGAGCAGAAGGGCGGAACAGTGGCGCAGCAGTAAAGATGCTGCTTTAATGCCAAAGACCAGGGTTTGATCCACTTGAAAATGCATGAACCCCCATGAGAAGAACAATGAAGAAACTAAAATAGAAAATGAGCAAAAAAACCGATAATTTATGAGTGGGCTAAGATGTCAAGAATCATGAAAGGAGGGAAATAAGAAATCTAAATTGTTTGGCAATTTATAAACATAACAACACAAAGGCAATTGTTGAAAATAATATAGTCCCAAAAGCAAGGAAATTTATTGAGGATAATTAAATGATAGGTCAAACTATTAAAACATTTTTTTTCTATTTTATTTTAACACCGGGTTATGCCAGCAGTGACTGCCTCGCCAGCAGTCTATCTGTCCCTTCCTCCTTTTGTTGTTTGTTTGTATGTTAAATTATGTTTTCTGTGTTCTTTAGCTTATTTTATGTGAGGGGGGTGGGTGGGGAAACTTTCTAATCTCTTACCTCAACGGAGATGCAATTTTTCTCTGTATCGTATCTCCGGCCTAACATCGAGGAGTTGCCAGCCTTTGCTGGAGACCGACTACGAGAGCTCCACCACGGAGCCTGCAGACTAAACATCACAAGGCCCACAATCCCTTTGCTAGGGATCGACCTCTGAGCTCCAAGACTTTAACATCGTGGAACTCGTGGTCTCTGGTCAGAGACCGACTTTGGGAACTCCAAGCCACAGGAGCTTTGACTGCCCCGACGCGGGAGCTTCTATTTATATCAGAAATAGAAGAAAAATGTGAAATTGCTGCAGGCCGGATGCTGCCTTTGGAGAACGTTCAATTGGCTTCTGTGTGTTTCTTGTAATTTCAATTTTTACTAATGGCAATACTTTGGCTAATAATACTGTAAAAATAGCTAATAGAATTATAGGTTTCATTCTAGGGGGATATGGGGAGAAGGCAGGAACGGGGTACTGATTGGGGATGATCATCCATGATCACATTGAATGGCGGTGCTGGCTTGAAGGGCCAAATGGCCTACTCCTGCACCTATTGTCTTTTTTCTAGAGATACGAATATATATGGAATTTATATGCCAACGTGAAAATTCAACAATGGATGCACTAATGTAGAAGCTTACTGGTAGAAAAGTACACAGCCTTCAGAAAGAGTATAACATAGATTCGTTATGATGGTACACAAAAGGCTGGAGAAACTCAGCGGTTGCAGCAGGAGCGAAGGAGATAGGCAACGTTTCGGGTCGAGACCTTCTTCAGCTATGTTCAGATTCATTATGATGTTGTCCACTTTGACTATTTGAAAAATTGAACCTATTTTTAAAGTAACATATTTTATGTCACGTTATAAAAAGTGCCTAAAAATATGAAAGAACAACAGTTACTGGAAATAAACTGTTTCTGTTAATCAATAAATTGATAACTAGAGTTTGCAGATAAATGGTTGAGGACCAGGAATTCCATTGCAAAGTGTTGTTTATTTCAGCATCATTTGATTAAAATTGCACTTTTCATGGCTTGCGAGATAATTGCTTCTAGATAATTTCACATTGCCCTTTAAATTCGAGCAAGCATTTCTAGGGGCTGTGTCATTCTCCATCGATTGCAGTATACTCTGCATGTGTAATTATGCAGAATCTGCATTCCGTTTTGGAACATTGCAGGAGAAATGGGATCACATGTTCCCGAGATTGATTTATCACAACTCACAACTACATTGTATTCATAAGATAGACACAAAATGCTGAAGTAGAGCTAATAGGACTTGATGTTTCAATCCCTGTAATAAGTCTGCACTCTTGCTATTTGCAATGGGATTGGAGTGGTGAAAGGTAGGGTAGGTACGTCATCAGGTGGGCACCCTCCTTCTTTGATGTTTCATTGATAAGCCCACAACATCTCCAGAGGGCTCAAGGGTGATACCTGGCGTCCCAGTTACAGCCCCCTCAATTCCATACCCTCCTGTCTTCATCTTGCAGCCCAATTGTTATCTCTCCTTTTGATCCAAATCCAATTGCTGCTTTTTTCTGCAGAATTTGATAATGATTTGATTGCTTGTTGGAGGGAGCGACCCGTCACCCGCCATTTTCTTTAATAGCCTGGTATAGATGTAGCAACAAATACCCTGCATCCCACTTCGACAGGGAAAATCTTGGTCTTCCAGCCATTCTGGGAAGCTTCAGATGCCAGTTCAGAGTACTTGGGCTTTTTCCTCTCATAAGCTTCTTCAAAACCATCTTCCCATGGAACTGCCAGTTGCACAACATATGCCAACTTGGCTGTTGTGGACCACAGGATCATGTCTGGCCAGAGTGTTGCAGCCACAATGTCTGGGGGAAACACAAGCTTTTTTTTCCTAAGTCCACTTCCATTTTCCAATCCCGTGCAGGCTGCAGAATGCTTGCATCCATTGATGTTATCTGGTGCTCTGGAGGTTGGCCTGCTGGTACAAATGTTGTGAAGTGGACATTTACTGCCGATGTTTGTGGGGAAGCATTTGTGATCTTACGCCTCCGTTCCAGGATTGATGCCAGCTGTCTGAGAACTTGGTTATGCCACCAAGTGTAACGCCTTGGCCGAGGCTCATAGTGCATCCTGTTAAAATGTGCCTTAGTGATGCAGGTGCTTGGCAAAGGGAGCAAGCGGGGTCTTCTCCGAACCACTGCTTCAGGTTCTGGGGTGATGGTAGAACATCATAAGTGACTCTGATGACAAAACTTAGCCGAGATCCTTCCATTTGCCAGATGTCACGCCAGCTGAGTTTTTTCTTTTCCAGGCTCTCCCAGTTACTCTATTGGCCCATCCTGGCCATTGAGACAGCCTTGGCGTGTCGTTCTGCCTCCTCCCATCTTCTCACCTCCTCCACCACGAGCCGTCTCTTGTGCACTGATGTTGCCTTGTGCCATTGAGGAGCTTTTGGGACGAGCCCGAGCCCGGCTCCCCCGTGTTGGACATGGCCAACCACATGCCAGAAATGAAGAGCAGACTTAGCACTCTGAATGGCATCAGAAGCATCATACCATCAGCCCAAACTCTTCACTAGCATTTCTGAAACAGTTGGAACAGGTATTCCGTCAATATGAAATCTTTGATCCTTGACTTGACCTTTGACAATGGAGATGCTTCTGCACTTGCTGGGTTTAATCTTCATCCTTGCCCATGTGATGTTTTGATGATGTTTTTCCAGAAGTCTCTTGGTGCAGGGGATAGTTCTTGTTAGTATTGTTATATCGTCCATAACGACGCATATAGGTGGCAATCGCTGAGCACACTGTAGCCATTTTCCTCCCACAACCCATTTTGATGCTCTGATAATTAGCTCCATTGCCATAATGAAGGTCAATGGGGAGATGGTGCACCCCGCCATGATGCCTACTTCCAGTGGTGGCTGTGGTAAAGTCTGATGTTGTGAGACAAAATTGCAGATCCTGGAAGTCGATTTTTTACCAGATTTGTTATTATTGCAGGCACCTGAAAGAATTCAAAAGCAGTTTACAGTAGCAAATGAGGAACTAATCCATAGGCGTTGGCCAGGTCGAGGGACAAGACATGCAGATTATTTTGTTCTTTCTTAGCAGTCTAGATTTGATGCCATATGATGCTGATATGTTCAAGGCATCCCGAGAAGCCTGCTTTGCCAGCCTTTTGGATTGACGTATCAATGAAGTAACTCAGCGGCTCAGGCAGCATCTCTGAGGAAAAAAATGGATAGGTGACATTTCGGGTCAGGACTCTTCTTCTGAAGAAGGGGTCCTGACCTGAAACTTCACCTATCCATTTTCTCCAGAGATGCTGCCTGTTCCGCTGAGCTTCTCCAGCACTTTTTGTTTATCTGTGGTTTAAAGCAGCATCTGCAGTTCCTCCCTACACAAGATTATATATGAATTGTGAGCTGCCCCTCAAGCCTGTGTGGAATGTACTTGGATCATCGTAAACAGATTATGGTTTGAACTCTGCATCCACAATAACCTTTCATCCCTTTTTATCATGTATCCCATTAAGGTTTAGAAATATTCTAAGATTCTGCTCCTACTGGCCTTTAAGGAGAAGATCAAACACTAATAACCTTTTTAAGAGGAAAAAAAAACCTTTTCTCTAAAATAGGCAACTCTTTATTTGTAAACTATGACTCCTAGCTCTAGTTTCTCTCACATAAGAAAAATCTTCTCCAGATGCATTCTGTCAAAACCCCTCAAGATGTTATAATTCTGTTTCAATATAGCTCTCACTCTTCTAAAATCCAGTGCCTATGTGCTTAACTTGTCCAAACTTTCCTTGTTTAGTAACCCCACCTATTTCAGTTATAATTTGGCAAACAGTTCCTGAACTAATTCCAATACATTAACATCCTTCCTTAAAAATGGGATCACTACTATATACATCTGGAGTAATATGTATAGTAGCGATCCCACAATGTATTCAGTTCCTCTTGCAATAAACAATAATATTCTGCTAGTTTTCCTAATGACTTGCACAACCTGCATACTTGTGTCTTGCGAAGTATCCACTTAGAAATGCAAATCGTAGGCATTTCAGATCTCTGCAATCTCTTGCTGTTTAGATAATATGTTTTTATTTGATTTTCTTTTCTGCCAAGATTTCATATTTCCCTCACTATGCTCCATTTGCAAGATCTTTGCCCACTCACTTAACATCTCCATATCCCTTTAAAGCGTTCTTACATCCACTGCGGCTTTCTGTGCTTCTTTATTATTCAGTAACGATACTCTTAATAACTTCATCCAAATAATTTATCTAAATAATAAAAAGTGAAGGCACCAGCACTGATGCCTTTGACACATCATTCATTACATCTTGACTACCAGAAAATTATGTTAATACCTGAATTCTGCTTCCTGTTAGCCAGTCATTTTTTAAACCCATGTCAAAATGTTACCTTCTAGACTGTGAATTTGTTTTTCCACATAATTATTGAAAAGGACTGCACATTATCAATCTTCAGGAAATCCTATTGTAGGACATTCACAAGTTACTCTGCATCCTGACGAGATGCTAACTCAACAATTTTAAAATTTGAGTTCAATGTATTTTTTCAACTAAGTGCATTAAAGGATTTTGCTCCAAGATAGAGAAAAAAGTGGGATTTTGATTAAACCTATTCTCATTGAATCGCTGAGCACGTTTGAGGGAATTAATAAATGTCCATTTTTTTGTGCTGCATGAAACACCATATCCAACATCTTTATAGTGAGCATAAACAATGTTTAACATGCATCATCATCAAATTTTACACAATTTGTAATATTCTAGGATTTTATTGAATTTTATAATTATAAAACTTGATGAATTTTAAAAAAATCTTTAAGAAAATGTTCTCTTGATTAAAGAGTGGAAATTGTTTAGTACGGTAATCTATGATTAATTTAATTTAAAACATGTATTTACAACATTTCTCACGTCTATCCCCTGTCATTCTTCCAATCAGATTATTTGTAATAAACAAGTCTTCACCGCAATCTTTGAACTGGCAGCATTACAGTCTTTCTCAGTCTCCACCCTTGCTTGGACTATCATTTAAAACATATTTGATTTTAATATTTTTTTCGTTTTGATCTAAGGACATCAACCTGAAACATTAACTATTTCAGTTTCCTTGCATGCTACCAAATCAACTGAATGTTTGCTGTTGTTTTTTTAAAAAAAAATTTAAATTTGCATTTCCATTTACCAAATATCTTTAACATAGTAAAACAACCTTTACAGTTTGTACTGTAACTACAATGATTTGCATATTTACTCGTTAGCCTCTATGTTCTTATGCCCCTTAAAGACTGTACCAATCAACGTATATATTGCCTCTTCATTCTTCCTACCAAAATAAAATAGCTTTGTTGAACACCGTTGTTCGTTAAATGCCAGACATACCTTGATACAATTCAAAGTATTACATAGATTCCATTATTCAAAAACGAAATTAAATAGCATTTTTCCTAACATCTCCTCTATTTGTGATAAATGTCAGAATTCAGAAGCTAATTTAACGCATAGTTTTGTAACATGTATAAAACTTAATAGTTATTGGACCGATATTTTTAAAATCATTTCTGTAGTTCTTAAAATCAAATTGGATCCCGACCCAAAGCTAATAATATTAGGAGCTTCAGATTCAAACCTAATATTAACAGTAAATCAAAGAAATTTCCTTGATTACTGTTTGATAATTGGAAAAAAATTAATATTAAAATTCTGGAAGGGAACATTATCCCCCATAATTAAAATGTGGACAGTGGAAATGTCGGAGACGTTGCATTTGGAGAGAATCAGGTTTGTCCTAATGGACAAATTTGAACTTTTTGAACAAATATGGTCTCCATTCACTGACTATTTGAAGGGGTAGCTGAGCTCAACATTGTAACTCAACAAATACCCAGTTGTAGGATTAGATGAAATTATCTATTTTGAGATTTGTATACACGTCTCTATAGATATTGTTATGTGAAATTGTTCCATTCATTGTTAAGATGTATACTTTAATCTTTTTTAAATTATATAATAATTGTTTGCTTGTATTATTTTTATTTTTCTTGTTTTGTTTTATTTTATTTTTTATTTTTTATTTTTCTTATATAATCATAATCAATATTATTTAATCTCCATCTACGTTGATTATACACCTATTCTTTACTTTCTAAAAAATAATAGAAGCTTACATAAATCATTTCGTAATATTTGTATAACTTTTGAAACAAGTTAAATGTGTATTTAAAAAACTGTTATATCATTGGCAATATGCATTGCTTCTAATAAAAATATTAAAAATAAATAAATAAAATAGCTTATCCTTATGAACATCTAACCAAAACGATTGTTCTTTTTACTCTTCCAAAAACATAGAAACATAGAAACATAGAAAATAGGTGCAGGAGTAGGCCATTCGGCCCTTCGAGCCTGCACCGCCATTCAATGTGATCATGGCTGATCATCCAACTCAGTATCCCGTACCTGCCTTCTCTCCATACCCCCTGATCCCTTTAGCCACAAGTGCCACATCTAACGCCCTCTTAAATATAGCCAATGAACTGGCCTCAACTACCTTCTGTGGCAGAGAATTCCAGAGACTCACCACTCTCTGTGTAAAGAATGTTTTCCTCATTTCGGTCCTAAAGGAATTCCCCCTTATCCTTAGACTGTGACCCCTTGTTCTGGACTCCCCCAACATCGGGAACAATCTTCCAGCATCTAGCTTGTCCAACCCCTTAAGAATTTTGTAGGTTTCTATAAGATCCCCCCTCAATCTTCTAAATTCCATCGAGTACAAACCGAGTCTATCCAATCTTTCCTCATATGAAAGTCCTGACATCCCAGGAATCAGTCTGGTGAATCTTCTCTGTACCCCCTCTATGGCAAGGATGTCTTTCCTCAGAAAACTCCCCTTGTCCTAAATCCACAGAAATATATTCAGCTCTGATTTCCACTTCTTTGTATAGGAAACATACTCAATAACAGCTGGTGCTGGGAGTAATCCAGAATTTTCTACCTTTTTAGAAGCTGTTCTATAATTTGCTGACAATAACTTTTTTTATGGACATAGTGTTGACATTATAGTGAGGAAGTTATATCTTAGTTAGATATTGAAAAAGTGGTTTAAAACATTAATACACCATTAAGAGATTAAGAGAGGTCCTGGTTTAAGAAAGAACTGCAGATGCTGGAAAAATCGAAGGTAGACAAAAATGCTGGAGAAACTCAGCGGGTGAGGTAGCATCTATGGAGCGGAGGAATAGGTGACATTTCGGGTCGAGTCCCTTCTTCAGACCGAAGAAAGGTGCTGGAATAGGTTTGGTTCATTACTGTATGAGTGCAAGGTGAACTGTTTGTGGATAATATTGTTAAAGAACAGCACATTGATGAGCTGGAGAAGCAAACAAAGAATGGACCTTGAGTTCAGGAAAGTAACTGGATTTGGGAAGGGAAGCCATCGCATAAATGCTTGGCGAAATTCTGAGAGGAAAAAGAGCAACAAGATAAGGAGAATTTTAATCTTATGTCTTGAATACAGCAAGTCACAGAAAGAAGCTATTCAGCACTTTGCATATTTGTTAGCTCGCAGATGAGTAATCCCATTCCATTTCTCCATATTTCTCTGTAATGTACTCTTCTCTCACATACTTATCAATTTCCCCTTTGATTTATTTTGCATTCACTTTCACGACAGCAACGGAGGTGAGGAATAGTATTTGGTTGGGGAGGATGCTGTAGTTGAACTGTTAAAGGGTGCAGAAAGTGATAGATGCTGCAAATCTAAACAAAAATGCTGGAAACATTCAGCAGGTCAGAGAACATCTGTAGAAAGTTAATTACAGTAATCGTTTCAGGTCAAGGACACTTCATCTGATAGAAGATAGATGGATTATAGAAGATAGATAGATAGAAGATAGAAGAGAAAGAGAGATAGAGATAGATAGAAGATAGATATAGATAGAAGACAGATAGATTTCAGGTCGAGACCCTTCTTCAGATTTGGTTGTTTTCATTAATGCCAGTTCTGAGTTTGTAACAAAAAACATATTAAGACTATAGTATGGGCAGAAAACAAAGGAGACATTCATAGAAGAGGTTGTGGAATTGATCTTTGCTCTGGCTGAGATGTCCGGAACGAGGGATGGTCCTTTGAGGAGAGAGATAAGAATAAATGCCTTCACGCGCAGGATGATGACTTCTTGCAATCAAGGTATACAGCGCCAGTATAGTATAGGAAAGTGCCATTGAGGTAAAATACTATTGACTGGCACAGCATTTACGGGACCAAACGGCATAATCCTGCTGCTATTTCGCATGTCCACCTGTTCAATGTAATGTTTGTGGGTGATGCATCTTGGCTAAAATTGCAACGTATTTTGCCCTAAGTTTCCGTGTTCTTGCAGTGGCTCGAAGGTTGCAGTAGGGGCCGCACACCAGATGGTGCACTCAAGCAGACACTACTAAATAGCTACTCGGTTGCTGGAGTGCCAGTTTGAAGTTGTAGCGTGACTTTATTTCGAGGGTTTCGGTCTTGCTTCATTCAGTAGAACATGTAACAACTTTGTTGACTGTTTAGGTCAGCTTCCGACGATACTTCTTCATTGAAACCCGATGGAAATAAGACGGCAATTCTTCCACGTCAGAGATTACAGCCAGAAACTCGAGGAAGAGAGAAGCAAAACTTCTCATTCGAGAACCTGAGTCTAGTGGACTTTAGACCGGACCAAACTGCGTTGGATCTTTTACCTGTGCACAGCCGCCCCCCCCCCCCCTACAACTGTGGTACTTGGAGTTCAACTTCCGAACGTGAGTGTTGTGTGAAACAGCAAATTTGTGAACTAGTTTTGGGTTGTTTGCCGAGGCCGCACCCATGGTACTCCCGGTGCACAAGTTAACCTATCTATTTAAGCAGCAATACACATTTAGTTGCACTGGCACCTTGGCCGTGATTATTACACAAAAATCCGAGAAGTAAGTTGTTCACAATCTCTTATCTTTGTTCTGTTGACTGCTGTGCAGATTTAGTTGGTGATTTATAATAGACATTTCGTTTTGTAGTGCTGCACATCTTAAATGTGGTTATTTATCTACTGAGCCGCCAATACCGGGGCCTTAAAATCGCAATGAAATCAACATTTGCCAATGATATGCGCCTACTGCCAGCGGGTTCTCTGGACCCGGAACTGGTGCAGGGGCCTCGCACTGGGACTGGGGACAGGCGGGCGCGCGCGCGCCCAGTGCCTGCCAGAGAGCGTCGGGGACGCGCGCGCGTGCTCGTCATGCTCGTGCTGGGAGTGCCCCTAGATGGGGAATGAGCTGCAGAGCCGAGGACTTTGGAAATGCAGAAGGGCAACCAAGTGGCAATAAGTTATTTGTCAAATGTAGATGAGAACTAACATCGTCAGCAAAGTACATTTGAATGGTGAGTAACGCTTAATCTGAAGATATACACAAATTGCTGGAGTAACTCAGCGGGACAGGCAGCGTCTCTGGAGAGAAGAGATGAATGAATGGGTGATGTTTCGGGTCGAGACCCATCTTCAGACCCATTCCATGACCTCGATCCAGAGCGATGCTGCCTGACCCGCTGAGTTATTCTAGCTTTTTGTGCCTATCTTCGGTGTAAACCAGCATCTGCAGTTCCTTCCAACACACAAGGCTTAATCCGAACCCGGTACTCTCGTCGATTTATTTCTGTACGTAGTGAGGAGTTTAATAATGTATTTGGCACTTAGAAATTACAACCCTAATTCGGGCCACCCGAACGGTCTCAAGTTCCTATGAAGTTGTGTGTCATATTAATGAAGATACAAAGTTTAGTTGGTGCAATCTGCCTCCTGCTATAAAACAAGGCGGAAAAACTAAGTTTAAACAACTAAAAAACAAAATAAATATGTTGGATATATGGCGTGGGAGAGGGGGGCGGGGGTTAGAAATTGCTGAAAACCTCAACAGGTCAGGCAACAGTGCATTTTAAGTCTAATCGACTTGACTTACTTTTTCATTTGTGATTGTGGTGTGATCAAAGAATAAATGTCAATACCCTAATCTGAAATTTCGCTCTTCATATGTGGTTTGCACATTCACCAACAGTTGTTCTGGTTGGTGAGAGTGCATACCATATAGTTGGTTTATATGAATGTCAGCATTTCAACTGCCTGCTACTCTAAGCTATTTTGTTAAAGTGTTATCTTCTAATTTTGTAATATGCTGTTTCATAAGGTCATAAGTAGAATTAGGCCATCGGCCCATCAAATCTACTCTGCCATTCAATCGTGGCTGATCTATCTCTCCCTCCTCACCCCATTCTCCTGCCTTCTCCCCATATCCCCTGAAACCTGTACTAATCCAGAATCTATCTATCTGCCTAAAAAATATCCACTGACTTGGCCTGCAAGGCCTTCTGTGGCAAATAATTCCACAGATTCACCACCCTCTGATTAAAGACATTTCTCCTTGTCTCCTTCCTAAAAGATAATCCTTTAATTCCGAGGCTATGACCTCTAGTCCTAGACTCTCCCACTAGTGGAAACATCCTCTTATCCTATTTCAATGTAGAATTCCCTGGGAAAGACAATTCTACTTCTAAGTATTCCCTCCCAGTATATTGCAAAAGAAAGTACGATGAACAGGGCAACAGAGTGGCACAGCTGGCAAAACTGCTGCCGCACAGCGTCAGAGACCTTGGTTCGATCCTGGCCTTTGGTGTTGTTTGTGTGAAGTTTGCACGTTCTCCCTGTTACTACGTGGGTTTCCTCCAGGTGCTCTGATTTACTCCCACATCCTGAAGATGTGCAGGTTTGTAGGTTAATTGGTCTTTGTAAATTACCCCTTGTGGGTAGGGAGTGGGTGCGAAAGTGAATAATATAGAAGTAGGGTGAAGGAATGATTGATGGTCAGTGTGGACTTGGTGGGCCAAAGGGCCTGTTTCCACTTTCTATCTTTTATTCAACCAAACAACCTGAAATCTCACTGCAAGTAATATTCCCTTCCCTTTGAATCTTTAGGGAAAAAGTTGATTTATCCACAAAATGGATAAATGGAACTAGGATAAAACATGGATAAAACATCACAACATGGAACTAGGATAAAACAAAATGCTGAAATAAGGCAGCGGGGCAGGCCACAGCACTGGAGAGAAGGATTAAGTGACATTTTGGGTTGAGCCCCTTCTTCAGACTGAAAACATCACCCATTCATCTCTCCAGAGATGCTGTCTGTCCCACTGAGTTACTCCAGCATTTTGTGTCTACCTTCAATTTAAACCAGCATCTGCAGTTATTTCCTAACAGAAAAGGTATCTAGATTAAACATTAGATTAATGTCATCCAGAACTATTATATCTGCAATTATTTAATGAGACTGTTTTTACCTGTCTTTTTCTTTTAGAATGAGGAAATTAGAATTGTGTTATAAAATGTAAATATTATCTATTACTTCCATGGAAATATACCACAGAAAAGTGAGTCATTTAGTATAAAAGTAGGCTGAAGGAACTCAGTGGGTCATGCAGCATCTGTGGAGGTAATGGGCCGATGACATTTTGGGTTGGGTCCCTTCTTCACTTTTTGCTCATGATTCCAGTAATTTCTTGTGAGTCATTGTGCTTTTGTTCCTTTTCTACCCGAGCTTCTACATGTCAGTGAAATACTATAATCCCTCTCTCTTCATTTGGTGTCCAGCATCCCATCCAACACATCTATATACTTTGCCTCAGCTAGTTTCTGAGGAAGGGTTCCACCTCCTGAGTAAAACAATGTCTTGTAAATTATTTCTTGTATTGATGTTCTTTGGATTTATTTTTCACCATAAATGGAAACGCAACTATTTCTCAGTCAATTTCATAATTTCTATGGACCTCCTTTTGGTTATCTCTCTGGCTCCCACTCTTCCTCCACCCATCCCAAAATAAACAAGACACTGCCTGTTTGTCCATTCCTAATAAAAATAACGGTTATTACATAATGCTATACCTCATTACACTCTCGCAAATGTCTATCTTTTCTATAAAAAATCAACAAAAACTTAACACGTTATACCTAGTGTGATGCAATAAACGTTTGATAAAGTCTAATTCCTCCAGAAGCCGTAGAATTCTAATCCAGGTAATGAGAAATTGATTTAATTGGTTAAAAAATAACACTGCACCATTTTGATTTAGAGGGTCACAAGCTTAATTCTGCGTGACTGGCAGCTGATGTGTGATGTTGTTTTCATGTCTTCCTGCAGCACTTTAAAAATAATTGAAGTTAATTGTTGGCATGTTAGATTGTTTATCAGGTAGGTTGAGCGCTTGGCTCATGACGTAGTCTCCAGTTTCTAATGATAACCGACGGCCTATGGTGATCAGGAATTGGATCTTCTATGAGACACCGTAGCCAAAAATGTGTTTGCTCCATAGTTAAAGAAAATGCAAAGAATAACTTTAATTTTGAGTGCCATGCATACTAGAGTCATAGGGTCATAAATCATGGAAACAGCACCTTCAGCCCAACTTGTCTATGCCGCACAAGATGTCCGATCCAAGCAAGCCCCATTTCCCCACCTTTGTCCGATATCCATTTTAACCTTTACTATCTATGTACCTGCCCCAATGTCTTTTAAATGTTGTTATTGTACATGCCTCAAATATCTCCTAAAGCAGATTGTTTAATTAAACTCACCACTCCCGTGTGAAAAAGGTGCCCCTCGAGTTCCTATCAAATCTTTTCCCTTCTTAAGTGGTGAAATCGTTGGACAAAGTCAGCATGGATTTACGAAAGGTAAATTATGTCTGACAAATCTGATAGAATTTTTCGAGGATGTAACTAGTAGAGTGGATAAGGGAGAACCAGTGGATGTGTTATATGTAGACTTTCAGAAGGCTTTCGACAAGGTCCCGCATAAGAGATTAGCATACAAACTTAAAGCACACGGTATTGGGGGTTCAGTATTGATGTGGATAGAGAACTGGCTAGCAGACAGGAGGCAAAGGGTAGGAGTAAACGGGTCCTTTTCAGAATGGCAGGCAGTGAGTAGTGGGGTGCCGCAAGGCTCAGTGCTGGGACCCCAGCTATTTACAATATATATTAATGATTTGGACGAGGGAATACAATGCAACATCTCCAAATTTGCAGATGATACCAAGCTGGGGGGTATAGTTAGGTGTGAGGAGGATGCTTGGAGGCTGCAGGGTGATTTGGATAGGCTGAGTGAATGGGCAGATGCATGGCAGATGCAGTATAATGTGGATAAATGTGAGGTTATCCACTTTGGTGGCAAAAACATGAGGGTAGACTATTATCTGAATGGTGGCAGATTAGGAAAGGGGGAGATGCAACGAGACCTGGGTGTCATGGTACACCAGTCATTGAAAGTAGGCATGCAGGTGCAGCAGGCAGTGAAGAAAGCAAATGGTATGTTAGCATTCATAGCGAAAGGATTTGAGTATAGGAGCAGGGAGGTTCTACTGCAGTTGTACAGGGTTTTGGTGAGGCCACACCTGGAGTATTGCGTACAGTTTTGGTCTCCAAATCTGAGGAAAGACATCCTTGCCATAGAGGGGGTACAGAGAAAATTCACCAGATTGATTCCTGGGATGTCAGGACTTTCATATGAGGAAAGATTGGATAGACTCGGCTTGTACTCGCTGGAATTTAGAAGATTGAGGGGGGATCTTATCGAAACGTACAAAATTCTTAAGGGGTTGGACAAGCTAGATGCTGGAAGATTGTTCCCGATGTTGGGGGAGTCCAGAACAAGGGGTCACAGTCTAAGGATAAGGGGGAATTCCTTTAGGACCGAAATGAGGAAAACATTCTTTACACAGAGAGTGGTGAGTCTCTGGAATTCTCTGCCACAGAAGGTAGTTGAGGCCAGTTCATTGGCTATATTTAAGAGGGCGTTAGATGTGGCACTTGTGGCTAAAGGGATCAGGGGGTATGGAGAGAAGGCAGGTACGGGATACCGAGTTGGATGATCAGCCATGATCACATTGAATGGCGGTGCAGGCTCGAAGGGCCGAATGGCCTACTCCTGCACCTATTTTCTATGTTTCTATGTTAAACCTATGCCCTCTAGATCTTGATTCCCCTACTCTGGGGAAATAAAATCTGTGCATTCACCCAATCTATTTTCCCATGACGTTACAAATTGCTATAAGATCACTCCTCACCCTACTGCTCTCCAAGGAATAAAGTTCTAGCCTGCACCACCTCTCCCTATAGCGCAGACCCTTGAGTCCTGGAAACATTCTCGTAATTTTTCTCTGCACTCTTTCAGCTTAATGCCATTTTTCCTATAGCAAGGTGACTAAAACTGAGCACAATACTTAAAGTGTATCCTCACAAACACCTTGTACATATGAAACATAACGTCCACATTTCTGTGCTCCATTCCCTGACTGGTGAACCCCAACGTGCCAAAAGCCTTTTTTCACCACCCTTTTTAGCTGGGGCAACACTTTCAGGGATCTATGTAGTTGTACTCCTAGACACGATCAGTGACTGCTGCTCCTTGTGTATGTTACCATTTGAAGATTGGCTGGATTGAAGTTGCTTGCCAGCCGTTGAGCTGACCATCTTCCAACTGCCAAGAAAGTTGTAGAAACAAGGAAATGCAGATTCCGCTTAACCAAGGAAAGGCACGAAAAGTAGGCACACCTTGAGGCGATTTTGCAGTGGAGCATCAAAATATCAGAAACAAGGAAATTCCCAACTGGTAACATCATGCTGAAGAAGGGTCCCGACCCAAAATGTCTTGTATCCATGTTCTCCAGGGATGCTGCCTGACCCGCTGAGTTACTCCAGCACTTTGTGCTTACCAGGAAAGTTGGGTGCTGTGGCATTGCTGGAAGCTATAATTTTCTGCCTATTCATTGACAGTCAGTCCCTACTGTTCTGCGATCCATCTCTGTCAAGACCTATTGGTACAATTGGGCTGCAAAATGCTGGTTAGTGTCTAACCGAGTAAGACCTGGATTATTCCAGGGCCTCTGGCTCAGTTTGACATTGGGTTGAGATGAATTTTGTGAATCTATGGTATTGTATGCCCAAAATACTAGCCAACAAGGGAAGATATTCTGGGTTAAATAATTAAATGAAGACTGAAGGTGGTTCAATTTTTTTAATACCGCTTTTAACTTTCTATTTCCTTCCTGATGATTGACATGGAAACCCCAATGACATTTTCCAACTATTTTCTGGAGCCATTCCTTACACCATAAAGAAAAGAACACGACTAACAAACATTGCCAAGGGTTTCCATATTAGTCACCAGCCTCAATCAGTCGACATCGCCCCGCCTGGCAATAATTAATGAGTGAGACTGAATTTGTCACAGGGTCAGCCTCCCAAATATAGTAAGAACATTGGTAGTGTCATTGATGTGCATTACCTAGGAAACATTACAACTACAAGATCATTGTGTGCAAATGTTGGGTCTGAATATTTGGCCTATGATGTTCGATATTTTGAAAGCAATTGAGGATCACTGTCACCGGATTATTCTCATTAAACTGGCTATATTTGCATGCCGACAGTTCACGGCATCTGTTAAACTGTTAAAAAATTAAGCACAAATTAATTTTCCATCATAGAAATTGCAATTTTGCATTAATTATTTTGCTGTTCTAAATTTAATTATTTTGCAGTGGATGCTTTAAATTTTTAGCAGTGGAGAGTACAGCTTTGCCATCTATCCTTTTCCCCAGTAAGAATATTTGTAATTTACTTATATGTTTATATTAAAATATTTGAAACTTTGTGCTTTTATTTGGAACTCTTTTAAACTGAGTATATTCCATTTAGAAATCTGTTCCGTCCCTGGCTACCACTTCCTGTCCTGTGGCACTCTTCCATGAAACCACAGGAGTTTAGAAAAGTGAATGAAATCCAGGGTGGAGCAAAGTAGAAAGCAATGTCCTTTCTTAAGAAACAGAATTTATTTACTTCCAAAATAATGAACGTTTACGGATGCAGTACAGAAAGACTGCATCTGAGTATCTGGTTTAGGATTTTTTCAATCATGCTAAGCCAGGAAATGTTTGCCCTATTTTTGACAATATTCTTAAGAAATTCATAGGGTTTTAAAATTGTAAATACATTATTTGTCTGTTTTGGCCAAATCAATCAGTTTATTATGGCATATCAGCCAAGATCATTTAGAATTGCTGGGATAGGCTTAAAGAGACATGTTGCCGACTCCTGATCCTATTTTCATGTCAAAAGATTAAGTTCCATTTTTATGGCATTGCGGATTTGTACAATTAACTCCTGGCCTCACACAAATAACTTTCCAAAGCCTGTTATAAGGTATACTGCTGCATACCAAGATGGCATGTATCGCTATCTCCAATCCTACCTGAAAAATTTGGAGCAGTAATTTTTTATTATTTAGCTTCTTGATATTAAAGAGAAAATGTTGGAGATGTTCACTAGGTCATGCAACACCTGCTGAGAGGAAAGGGGGTGATAATACTGACTGATGACCTTTAATTAGAACCAGAAAAATCATTGACTTGAAACATTAACCCTGTTTCTCCTTCTAGTTCCACTATTTAACCTCCTAAGTATTTGTAGCATTGTCTGTTTTTGTGTCACATTTCCAGCATCTGCAGTTTTTTGTTTTTTTTGCTTCCTGGGGCCTTTCCAAATATCAATAATGAACTAGACAAAGCCTTTCTTTATCATGCACATGGGCTGCCGGATTTGACAGCTTGAATTAATGGTAAATCGAATTTCACTGTACCTTAATTAGTACATGTGACAATAAACTGACCTTGAGACCTTGAAACTGGATTTTGTCACATCTATATAATTAAAAGTCTCATCTTGACCACTTTTACGGTCTGCGCTATATATTGATTTTAGAAAAAACGCTACCATATATCGCTATTATTTTTGGCCATCTTACTCACAGTCCTCCTCCACCAAGCACGCCCTGAGGATTTTTCCCATCGATGAAAAATAAAAGTCTTTTGGGGTATGTCTCTAACAGCTTTGCACATCTAGAGACTGAAATTTTTGCCCATTCTTCTTTGCAAAATAGCTCAAGCTCAGTCAGATTGGATGGAGAGCGTCTGTGAACAGCAATTTTCAAGTCTTGCCAGAGATTCTCAATTGGATTTAGGTCTGGACTTTGACTGGACCATTATAACACATGAATATGCTTTGATCTAAACTATTCCATTGTAGCTCTGGCTGTATGTTTAGGGTCGTTGTCTTGCTGGAAGGTGAACCTCCGCCCCAGTCTCAAGTCTTTTGCAGACTCTAACAGGTTTTCTTCCAAGATTGCCCTGTATTTGGCTCCATCCATCTTCCCATCAACTCTGCCAGCTTCCCTGTCCCTGCTGAAGAAAAGCATCCCCACAGCATGATGCTGCCACCACCATGTTTCACAGTGGGGATGGTGTGTTCAGGGTGATGTGCAGTGTTAGTTTTCCGCCACACATAGCGTTTTGCATTTAGGCCAAAAACTTCAAGTTTGGTCTCATCAGACCAGAGCACCTTCCTCCACATGTTTGCTGTGTCCCCCACATGGCTTGTGGCAAACTGCAAACAGGACTTCTTATGGCTTTGTTTCAACAATGGCTTTCTTCTTGCCACTCTTCCATAAAGGCCCAATTTGTAGAGTGCACGACTAATAGTTGTCCTGTGGACAGATTCTCCCACCTGAGCTGTGGATCTCTGCAGCTCCTCCAGAGTTACCATGGGCCTCTTGGCTGCTTCTGTGATCAATGCTCTCCTTGCCCGGCCTGTCAGTTTAGGTGGACGGCCATGTCTTGGTAGGTTTGCAGTTGTGCCATACTCTTACCATTTTCGGATGATGGATTGAACAGTGCTCCGTGAGATGTTCAAAGCTTGGGATATTTTTTTATAACCTAACCCTGCTTTAAACTTCTCCACAACTTTATCCCTGACCTGTCTGGTGTGTTCCTTGGGCTTCATGATGCTGTTTGTTCTCTAACAAACCTCTGAGGCCTTCACAGAACAGCTGTATTTATACTGAGATTAGATTACACACAAGTGGACTCTATTTACTAATTAGGTGACTTCTGAAGGCAATTGGTTGCACTGGATTTTATTTAGGGGTATCAGAGTAAATGGGGCTAAATACTTTTGCACGCCACACTTTTCAGTTTTTTATTTGGAAAAAAAAATTGAAAACCATGTATCATTTTCCTTCCACTTCACAATTAAGCGCCACTTTGTGTTGGTCTATCACATAAAATCCCAATAAAATACATTTACGTTTGTGGTTGTAACGTGACAAAATGTGGAAAAGTTCAAGGGGTATGAATACTTTTGCAAGCCACTGTATATGGTGTGTGAGTCAGTGAGTGTGTGTGTTTGTGTGTGTTCAGTGACTGAACTGCCAGCCCAAGAATCCATTCGGCCCACAATGTCCATTCTAGCCCTCTAGAAACCAGTCCCTTCAGCCAACAACACCATGCTAGCACTCCAGAAAGCCCCCCCCCCCCCCCCCCCCCCCCCCCTACTGGCCAGCAATATTGGAATTGGTGGAGAGGTGGATTATTGCGTTGGGGGACCAGCCCTCCCGTGTGAAGCTGGGACCCAACGGGCCTTACGTAGTTCAGTTGTACTTAAATCTTGTCATATCTCTGCATACTGGACTTATAATGGACTCAGGATAGACTGCAACTATCACTTATTTGGGCAAATGGGTTAATTATTTGAATGCTGTTGTATTTTGTTTTTGGAGAAATCTCATGAAGATCAAATCCAAGTCCAACTGGCTGGAGGTTTTACAGACAATTTCAACCTCTTACTTCTGAGGTCTGAGGTTCCCACCTGCTTTAAAAGGTCATCAATTATACCGGTGCCCAAGAAGAGCAAGGTGACGTGTCTCAATGACTATCGACCAGTGGCACTAACGTCGGTGGTGATGAAATGCTTTAAGAGGTTGATCATGGCGCAAATCAACTCCTATCTCAACAAAAACCTGGACTCACTGCAGTTCACCTACCGCCACAACAGATCAACGGTGGATGCGATCTCGCTGGTTCTCCACTCCGCTCTGGACCACTTGGACAACAAAAACCCATATGTTAGGCTGATATTCATTGATTACAGCTCGGCATTTAATACAATCATCCCCTCCAAGCTGGTTACCAAACTCACAGAACTGGGTCTTTGCGCATCTCTGTAATTGGATCCTCAACTTCCTCATTCACAGACCACAGACTGTTCAAATTGGTGGAAAGGTGTTAGCCTCGATAACAATCAGCACGGGAGCACCTCAAGGCTGCGTGCTCAGCCACCTGCTGTACTCACTCTATACTCATGACTGCGTAGCCGGTTATAGTGCGAACACCATCACCAAGTACGCTGACGACACCACTGTTGTGGGACGTATCACTGATGGGGACAAGTCAGAGTATAGAAAAGAGATCGACCAACTGACCAAATGGTGCCAGCACAATAACCTGGCCCTCAACACCAGCAAAACCAAGGAACTGATTGTGGACTTTGGAAGGAGTAGGATGGGGACCCACAGTTCCATTTATATCAACGGGTCGATGGCGTAAAGGGTCAAGAGCTTCAAATTCCTGGGCGTGCACAGCTCTGAAGATCTCTCCTGGTCCGAGAACACTGATACAATTATAAAGAAAGCACATCAGCGCCTCTACTTCCTGAGAAGATTACGGAGAGTCGGTATGTCAAGGAGGACTCCCTCTAACTTCTACAGGTGCACAGTAGAGAGCTTGCTGACCGGTTGCATCGTGGCTTGGTTCAGCAACTTGAGTGCCCAGGAGCGGAAAAGACTACAAAAAGTAGTAAACACTGCCCAGCCCATCATCAGCTTCGTCCTCCCTACCATCGAGGGGATCTATCGCAATCGCTGCCTCAAAGCTGGCAGCATCATCAAGGACCCACACCATCCTGGCCAGAAACTCATCTCTCCGCTACCTTCAGGTAGAAGGTACAGGAGCCTGAAGACTGCAACGTCCAGGTTCAGGAATAGCTGCTTCCCCACAGCCATCAGGCTATTAAACTCAACTCAAACAAAACTCTGAACATTAATAGCCAATTATCTGTTTATTTGCACTTTATCAGTTTATTTATTCATGTGTGTATATATTTATATAATGGTATATGGACACACTGATCTGTTCTGTATTCATGCCTACCATATTATGTTGTGCTGAAGCAAAGCAAGAATTTCATTGTCCTATCTGGGACAAATGACAATAAACCCTCTTGAATATTGAAAAGGTGAAGATTCATGTATTGAATAACCACTTTTTCTACTTACCATCCCAGTTATATTGATATTTGATTACACATTGATATTGAATGGACATTTTCTGATTTTCACATGCACTTGTTAGAATAGCTGGCAGAAGGCTGAAACTGCAACCTGGAATGGAATGACGTTGCTAGGCACAAGAAGATCTTAAGAAAAATACCATTTTGTATATTTCCGGTTTGAATCATAGTCATACTTTATTAGGCAAGTATGTTTGCAACATACGAGGAATTTGATTTGCCATAGTCACACCAATAAAAAGCACTATAATACACAAAATACATTTTAACATAAACATCCACCACAGTGACTCTTCCACATTCCTCATTGCGATGGAAGGCAAGAAAAAAAATTAAATCACTTCCCTTCTTTGTTCTCCCGCGGTTGGGGCGATCTTGGCTGCCGCAGCCGGCAGCCGGGCCTCCGCGTCAGCAGGGCTGGATTTACGTATAAGCTTGACAAGCTTAAGCTTTGGGTCTCGGGATCTAGGGGGGCCTCGCAGAGCCGGATTTACCACCAGGCTTCATAGGCTGAAACCTACCGCCTCGAAATCTAGGCAGCCTCCGGCCAAGGCAGGACACCTGCCGTTCAACTCTGGGCAGGCCCCCCTCTCTCTCTCTCTCTCTGTCAATCTCCGTCTCCGCCCGCCATTCGTATCCGTGTTCGGGCCGCTGGGTCTCCGCTCTCCGCTCGCTCCTCATCAACCGGCACGGCCGGCCGCCTTGCACACGCACACAGCTACGGCCAGCACATCCTCCCCCCTGCACATGCGCGCACAACCACGGCCAGCACTTCATCGGCCGCCCTGCGCATGTGCAATGCCACGGCAACTGGTTGGCGTTGGGCACTTTCTCCCTCGCTTTGAATTGTGGGAGATCTGGCCACCATTGCTGTCTGGTCGCCGCCCCGCCGCGACGGCTGAAAACCAACGCAGAATCACTCCCTGACCCTGGATCTGGAGTAACTCCTTGGAGTAACTCTTGCTTCTGGTTTCCTGGTCCTCCATAAATATTCTAAATGGAATTTAAACTCGAGGTGGTGGAGGGCTGAACAATAACAGCCTATTTATTGCATTGTATCTGTTTATTTATTGTGTATATATATGGTCTATGGTATATAAACACCCTGAACTTTTATCTCCTGTTCTGTATTATGTTTACATATTCTGTTGTGCTGCAGCAAGCAAGAATTTCATTGTCCTATCTGGGACGCATGACAATAAAACTCTCTTGACCCTTGACTTGGACTTAAGCAAAAAAGGGTTCTTGGGGGAAAAAAGAGGTACCTTAAATGTAGTTTCGTCTGGTTGGGTAACTATGGTAGGGTGAAGACTATTCCATGCTTTAATTGTGCGGGGGAACTCCATGGAGCAGCCAGCAACTCTGGATAGAAGAAATTGGGTGACGTTTCGGGTAGAGATCCTTCTTTAACTCCCACTGATTTTAGTGTTTTTAGTTTAATTTAAAGATACAGCGTGGAAACAGGCCCTTCGGCCCACCGAGTCCACGCCGACCACCGATCACCCGTACACTAGTTCTATCCCACACATTAGCGGAGTAAGTCAAGAGTGTTTTATTCTTTCACGTCCCAGTTAGAACAATGAAATCCTTACTTGCAGCAGCACAACAGAATATGTAAACATAGTACTCTGTAAACAATGTTATGAACGAGAAAACTAAACGTGTATATTTATATATGAATATATAACTATATAAATGTGTGTGTGTGTATAATATATATACCCGTGCACACATACAATTTCCCTCCTGGGATTAATAAAGTTCTATCGTGTAGTATCGTGTGTGTAGGAAGGAACTGCAGATGATGGTTTAAACTGAAGATAGACACAAAAAGCTGGAGTAACTCAACGGGTCAGACAGAATCTCTGGACAAAAGGAAAATATTATGTTTTGGGTTGGGTCTGAAATAGGTTCCTGCACACCTTTGCAATGTGGATGGAAACGAGCACCCGGAGAAAACCCATGCGATCAAAGGGAAAAGGAGCAAACTCCATACAGACAGCACCCATATTCAGGATCAATTCCGGGTCCCTGGCACTTATAGGTAGCAACTTTATGGCCAATGTACTGCCCTATAGTCTTGAACTTAATTAAAACATACAGTAGCTATAAAAGGGAACATAGCGTCACTTGGAGATTTAAAACTGAAAATTGAGATTTTTTTAGTAACCAAAGTTATCAACATATTTTTTGTGTGTTGGAAAACAAAATATAGTGGCACAGCTGGTAGTCTTGCTGCCTCACACGCCAGAAATCTGTGTTCGATCCTGTCCTCGGGCACTGTCTGTGTTGAATTTGCACATTCTCCCTGCAAGCGTATGGGTTTCCTCCCACATCCCAAAGACGCATTGGCTTTGTAGGTTAATTGTCTCTGTAAAATTGCCCCTAATGTGTAGGGAGTGGGTGAGGAAAGTGCGATAACAGAACTTGTGTGAATGGGTAGACAAAAATGCTGGAGAAACTCAGTGGGTGAGGCAGCATCTATGGAGCGAAGGAAATGGGTGACGTTTCGGGTCGAGACCCTTCTTCAGACTGATGTGAGGGTGGGGGGGACGGGAAGAAGAAAGGAAGAGGTGGAGACAGTGGGCTGAGGGAGAGCTGGGAAGGGGAGGAGAAAGCAGGGACTACCTGAAATTGAAGAAGTCAATGTTCATACCGCTGGGGTGTAAACTGCCCAAGCGAAATATGAGGTGCTCCTCCTCCAATTACGGTGGGCCTCACTCTGGCCATGGAAGAGGCCCAGGACAGAAAGGTCGGATTCGGAATTGGAGTTGAAGTACTGAGCCACCGGGAGATCAGGTTGGTTATTGCGGACCGAGCGGAGGTGTTGGGCGAAGCGATGGCCAATCCTATGCTTGGTCTCACCGATGTAGAGCAGCTGACACCTAGAGCAGTGTATGCAATAGATGAGGTTGGAGGAGGTGCAGGTGAACCTCTGCCGCACCTGGAAAGACTGCTTGGGTTCTTGAATGGAGTCAAGGGGGGAGGTAAAGCGACAAGTGTAGCATTTCCTGCGGTTGCAAGGGAAAATGCCAGGAGAGGGGGTGGTTTGGGTGGGAAGGGACGTATTGTCCAGGGAGTTACGGAGGGAGCGGTCTCTGCGGAAATCCAACAAGGGAGGAGATGGGAAGATGTGGCCAGTGGTGGGATCCCATTGGTAGACAAAAAAACTGGAGAAAATCAGCGGGTAAGGCGGAGACAGTAGGCTATAGGAGAGCTGGGAATGGGAGGGGAAGGAGGGAGAAAGCAAGGACTACTTGAAATTAGAGCAGCCAATGTTCATACCGCTGGGGTGTAAACTACCCAAGCAAATATGAGGTGCTGGTCCTCCAATATGTGGTGGGCCTCACTCTGGTCATGGAGGAGGCCCAGGACACAAAGGTTGGATTCGGAATGGGAAGGGGAGTTGAAGTGTTGAGTCACCGGGAGATCAGGTTGGTTATTGCGAACTGAGTGGAGGTGTTGTGCGAAGCGATCGCCAAACCTGCGCTTGGTCTCACCGAGGTTGATCACATGCTGAATAATCCAACCACATTTTGTTTGGAAGTGGAAAGAAAGAATAGAAATTGCATTCATTGCAATGTGTAAAAAGAGTTGAGATACTGTATGATGATTTTGCTGCATTGTGTTCATTGTGGTATATATCATGTCTTGATCGGAGAATATGGCGTAATGAAAGTTTATTTCAGGCCTTTCGCCTCGAACTTGTAAAAGTTGTCAAAAAGGATGTTTTATATTAAACAGCTTGGCTAGTTTCATTTCAAAATAGCTTAGGTTCATTTGACTAATTTTGCTGATCTTGCACAGAAAGGTTTAAGGAGAGAGGAATGGGTAACGCTTTGGGTCGAGAGCCATCTTTAAACTGAAGAAGGGTCTCAACCCAAAACGTCACCCATGCCTTTTCCCCAGAGTTGCTGCCTGTCCCGCTGAGTTACTCTAGCATTTTGTGTCTATCTCTGGTGTATAACCAGCATCTGCAGTTCCTTGCTACACAATAACATTTTAACGTTAACAATTAAAAATATGACTAACTTCTCGTATCCACATGCATTATCAGCTACAGAAATCATGAAATTACTGTCCAGGTTTCTATGCTCACTGGCAGGTTTTATGTTGGAACCTCACGAATGGGTCTGCTATGAAAATTCAGATAGCACTAAATATGACCGAAAATGTTTTGGAGCTTTTTCATTTAAGTGTAAGTACATTTTTAACTTGGTGTTTTGAATCTTAATTGCGTCCAAACAACCTTCAAAGCATTGAACATTTAATTATTCGAATGTATTCTTTGAAATATTAAATTTTCCAATGACATAGTTACTATTCAAAACTCTATTGAAAGTGTTAGAGCAACTGCAAGCACAATGAATTACATTGCCTTTTGTTCTCCATAGACAGCTAAATCAGGGCCATTGTTACGAAAAGGGAATACTTTTGGGAAACATTTCTCAATGTAGTGTTATTTCAGTAGGAACAATCAGTGGTGCAGTTGGTAGAGCTGCGGCCTCAGTGCAAGAGACCCGGGTTCAATCCTGACCTTGGGTGCTATCTGTGTGGAGTTTGCATGTTTTCCCTGTGACCGCATGCCATTCCTCCGGTTGCTCTGGTGCCCTCCCACATCCCAAAGATGTGCGGGTTTGTAGGTTAATTAGCCTCTGTAAATTTCCCTTAAGATGCAGGGAGTGGATGATAAAGAAGGATAATATAGAGCTAGTGTGAATGGGTGAACGATGGTCGGTGTGGACACGGTGGAGCAAAAGCCCCGTTTCTATGTATCAATCAAAAAAAGTTTTTAAAAGATCTAATTAAGTAGAGAATTAAAAAAGGACGTATGAATATGGCTTGCAGTGGAAATTGATTCAGACCTAAAGATAATGGAAGGTTAATACAGACCTGCATACAGAGTGTTAAATTAACTATTGCGGCTTGTGGCATTACGAACCAGCGCTACTGGCTGGCGCCGTCACGTGACCACAGGTGTGTTTTCGCCGGTTCTGGATTCAACAGTTATTCAAGCTCCACCCGTGTAGCAGGAGCTTAGCTTTATATGGCTGACCTCGAACGCAGTTGAGTTACTCGCTTTGTTTGCTGTTTTCAAATAAATAATTTTATTTTACTCAACTAACTCGTCTCTCATCAAAGTGGTGACCCCGTTGGTTCGATCATGAAATCGGACATCAACTATGAATGCCGCCGCTAACCTAGACACCCAGCCCACCCACATTGAGTGACATTGGGCGGTGCAGCCTCAAGTGTGGTTCGTCCACATTGAGGCCCAGTTCGAACTCCGTAATATAATTACGGACGCCACTCGCTATTTCTACGTGGTTGGGGCTCCCAGCCAAGAGACTGCCACCCGATTGCTGCCTTACCTGCAGGATCTGCTTGCGATCGGCAAATACGAGGGCCACAAGGCGCTGCTGCTCCGCACTTTTGGGCTCAGCCGCCGTGATCGTGCTTCCCGCCTTCTCCACATGGACGGCCTCGGCGATTGCAAAACGTCCGCGCTCATGAGCAAGTTGCTCGCTCTGATGGATGTCCACCAGCCCTGCCTGCTTTTCGAGCAGGCCTTCCTGGAGTAGATGCACGATGACAACCGCCTGCTCCTCGTAAAATATCACGCCAAGATTTTTGATGTGAGGTTTGAGTGGTGGGGTAAGGCTTCCAAGGCTGCCTGCTGTAATTTTGATTGAGTCCGGGGGGCCGAGAAGGATGATCTCAGACTTACAGGAACGTACATACCTACGGGTGCTGTTCCAGAGGCTCCAAGATCACGGGCTTGTCATCATCCCTTCCAAGTGCCAGTTTGGCCTGCGCTCCATTTCCTTCCTGGGACATCAAGTCACCTCGCAGGGCACGGCCCCGCTACTCACTAAAGTGGAGGCCATTCGACAGTTCCCTCGGCCGCTCACTGTCAAGGGGCTGCAGGAGTTTGTTGGTATGGTGCACTTTTATCATCGCTTTGTGCCGGCAGCTGCCCGGATCATGCGCCCTTTGTTTCATTGTCTCGCCGGTAAAGCACTGGATCTTGTGTAGACTGACGAGGCCGTGGCTGCGTTCGATGGTGCGAAGGAGGTGTTTGCCAAGGCCGCCATGCTGGTGCACCCGCGGGCCATTGCCCCGACCACCCTCACGGTGGATGCCTCTGATACGGCTGTCGGAAGGGTGCTCGAGCAGCTCAATTACGGCCACTGGCCTTTTTTAGCCATCACCTGTGCCCCCGGAGCGCAGCTACAGCGCCTTCGACCGGGAGCTCCTCGCCCTTTATTTGGCCCTACGTAATTTTCGATACTTCCTGGAGGGCAGGCCATTCACAGCCTTCACTGACTACAAGCCCCTGACGTTCGCCTTGGCCAATGTGTCTGACCCCTGGTTCGCTCGTCAACAGCGGCACCTGGCTTTTGTGTCCGAGTTTACCACGTACGTTCAGCATATGGCTGGCAAGCTCAACCTGGTCACAGATGCTTTGCTCGCCCTGCTCTCCCGGCCGAAGGCCCCGGTGTGGATTATGCGGTGCTCGCTGAAGCACAACGCGAAGGTGGTGAGATGGACAGTTACAGGCCCGCTGCCTCCGGGTTGTGGTTGGCCGATGACCCTTTAGGCCCATCAGGGGTGTCAGTCCTATGTGACGTGACCACGCCCTATTGTCCCCGTGGGTTGGCAGCGACAGGTTTCTGACGCCATCCATGGTCAGGCACACCCTTCCATCCGGGCGACTTCTGCGCTGGTGGCGGACAAGTTCGTCTGGCAGGGCCTTCGTAAGTGGGCCAGAGCCTGCATTCCCTGCCAGACGTTGAAGATCAAGCCACATATACGGGCTCCGGTGCAAGAGTTTGTGGTTCCCTCTGGCCGTTTCCGGCACCGTCGTGGATCGTTTTACGAGGAGGCCAGAGACGATTCCGCTGGCCGACACCTCCGTCATGTCTTGTTCTCGAGCTCTCGCGGCTCATTGGATTGCTCGTTTTGGCGTGCCTGAGGACATTTCCATCGACTGAGGGGCTCAATTCACTTCAGCTTTGTGGTCGACTTTGGCACAACTGTATGGGGCGCTGTTGCGCCACACCACCACCTATCACCCTCAGGCCAACGGGTTATTGAAGCATTTCCACCGGCATCTGAAATCGGCGCTAAAGGCGTGGCTCGCAGGCCCGGACTGGGTTGACCAGTTACCTTGGGTGTTGTTGGGCATCCGTACGGCCCCAAAGGCAGATCTGGACACATCGTCCGCTGAACTGGTGTACGGCTCCCCAATGCGGGTGCCCAGGGATTTCCTTCCTGCGACTCGGGGGCAGCGGGAGCTGGCCTCGGCCGTTCTGGCGAGTCGTCGGGAGAAAGTGAGCATCCTGGCTCCTATTCCAACCCCGCGGCATGGGACTGCTCCGGTGTATGTGCCGCCGGAGCTTAAGAACTGTCTGTTTGTATTCCTCCGCAGGGACTCTCACTGGTCACCGCTGCAGGATCCTTTCCGGATGTTGCACCCCGGCGTTGCGACTTTCCTGTTGGATGTTGGGGGTAAAGAGGAGATCGTCTCGGTTCCTCGCCTCATCCCACCCACCTGGATGTCGATAGCCTGGTGGTGGTGGCTCAACCCCGGTGTAGAGTTTGTCCCCTAGCTGTTCCAGTAGCACTTGTTGTGCCTCTCACCCCTGCACCTGTTGTGCCTGTCTTCCCTGCACCTTTAACGTGTCCTGGCTCTGTTCCGCCAGTCCCACCTGTACCGCCGGTTGTGCCCCTCGTCTCCACTTGGTCTGGTCACCTCGTTCGGCATCCCGCTCTGTTCCGTACCTCGGGTTCTGGGGGGCGGGGGGTCCTGTAGAGGCACCTAGTGGCGGCTTGTGGCATTACTAACCCTCGCTATTGGCTGGCGCCGTCACGTGACTGCAGGTGTGTTTTCGCAGGTTTTTGGTTCAACAGTTAGTCAAGCTTCACCCGTGTAGCAGGAGTTTTTTTTTTTGCTGACCCAGAACGCAGTGGAGTTACTCGCTTTGTTTGCTGTTATCAAATAAAGAATTTTATTTTACTCAACTGACTCGTCTCTCGTCTCGCCAAAATTGAAACAGAATGAACTAATTATATTAATCCATGACAAGGGGAGTGGAGGAACAAACAATTGAAGGAGTCAGTGACTTGATTTTACTGCCAATAACTATAAAATGCTTCAACATTAGAATTTTATATTGTGTAACTAATTGCTCTGAATACTCTTGATCTTGAAGTTAGAAGCCCACCTCGATTTAACAGGCCCAGGATTTCCTCTGTTCTGAAATTAGTTTTAATCTGCACCTAGACCTGACATATTTCAACAGTGTGCTCAGTAACCAGGAAATTTGCTAATGAGGAATTCTTTGTCAGAAAACCAGGAAGTTAAAGAGACTTGAGTTCACATTATAATTACAAATAGCTCATAAAATAATTTCAAACTCGTATCTATGTCTTCAAGTATTGTGGAAATGTTTCCCCATATGTACAAATTTGTTTTGTACAGTCTGAGAAGTTGTTCAGAAGCAGTTATGACTTGTTAGGCTGTCAAAGACCTGGTCTTTTTTTAATGGTTCTAAAAGTGAGACTTGCGTAAAAGTTTAAATGTCAATTCATGATTCCACAGAGATCGTATCTACAAGAAAATACTTCATGAACAAGCAGGATATCATGAGTAGCAGTTTTGAACAATTTGCTGAAAATCACATGACTTTGTTGATTGCAATTTCAATTTACTCTAAATTGGGTTTCCTTGGCTAACACGTAATTGCATTTCAGTAGTAAAGTACTATTTGATGCAACTCCTTCATGGTTGATCAGTTTATAAAATATCCCTCTTTAGCCATTGACTCTCAAGACAACATGTATCCCTGCAATTAAAACTACATTTTTCAGTTGATTTAATCATTCAATATTTTTTTTAATTTGAAGCATCTTTGCAAAGCACGCACACAGGCTGGTGAAGAGTGTGCTTAAGACTGTTAAAAATAGATTTAGTTTGGAGTATATTTTCATCCTAATAAGGTCAAAACACTATTAAAGTGTGCATTCATTTCTGACAATGGTTTTCCTGTCATGATTGTAAATAGCTAAGAATGGAGCATTAAAAATCTATAATGCAAGACTGCAAAATTTTGTTTTTACTATTGATTTTTACCTGTCTGGAACCATTCGCTAATTTGATAATAAATATCTGTTCCTCATGAATGTGGATAATAGTTCAATATTTTATTACAAATATAGAACTGTGACCAAACAGTATCCTGAGGATAGAGGATGAAGATGTGTAACTTTCTGAATCAGTATTCATTGAAGAGGGAAATTAAGTGGTAGAGGTGCTGCCTTGCAAGGCCAGAGGTCCAGGTTCGATCCAACTTCGGGAGCTGTCTGCGTGGAGTTTGCATGTTCTCACATGGATTTCCTGTGGGTGCTCTGGATTCCTCCCATGTCCCAAAGAGATGCGAGTTTGTAGATGAAGTGAACTTTGTACAATTGCCCCTAATGTGCAATGAGTGGATGCGAAAGTGGGATAATAGAGAACTAGTATGAACAGGTGATCGATGGTCAGCGTGGAATCGGTGGACCAAAGTGACTGTTTCCATGCTGTAGTTTTCAATTAGACAATAATATTGTGGAACAATATAAAATCTTTTATAAGTTGCAGTATTATTTTCGATGCCCAATTGGAGATAATAACCCTTCGGGTCTTTCATCATTTACAGCAATTTTGTTGCTTGAATTTGCTGGACCTCCTTAAGTATCTTAGGCAGTGGTACAGATACCATAACTGAAAGAACGAGGGATGAATGTATAACATCTTTAACATCTTCAATGGTACATTTTAAAAGGCTTTTTATGAGAGTCAAGAGAAAATGAAATGGTTCTATCATTTTTCAGTGTTTTTTGCTGGGCATATAAGGTCTAGATGGTTGCTGAGACCATACGGAAGTTAAAAAAACAGTGCTGGAGTAACTCCGTAGGACAGGCTGGAGAACATGGATAGGTGACGTTTATGGTCAGGACCCTTCTACAGACTGATTGTAGTGGGGGGAGGGGGCAGAAAGCTGGAAGAGTGGAGGGGCAGATCAAACCCTGGTGAATGATAGGTAGATACAGGTAAGAAGTGGTTTTAATGGTCAGATGGTTGGACAGAGATGACAACGTGAAAAGTGTGAAATAAGGAAAGATGTGCAAATTGTGAAGCCAGAGTAAGGAATATAGGTGGAAGGGGAGATATGGGTGCAAGTCCAAGTGGGGCACATTGGAGGGGAGGATGGGGGGAGAATAAAAAGGGTTGTTTGTAGCTTAGTTAACAAAAATTAGAGAATTCAATGTTCATACCATTAGGTTGTAAGCTAACCAAGCAGAATATGAGGTGCTGTTCCTCCATATTGTGTATGATTTCACTCTTGAAACGAAGGAGACCCAGAACAGAAAGGTCAGTATGGCAATGGGAAGGGGAGTTAAAATGGTTAACAATTTGGAGATTCAGCAGGCCTGGCAGACCGTGTGCAAGTGTTCTGCAAAATGTTCGAACTGCTGAGTTACTCTAACACTTTGTGCCTTTTCTTTTGAATACCAGTATCTGCAGTTCCTTGTGTCATTAGGATAGATTACATTACCACAGATCCATTAGCTTAACGGTGATGGGCAAATTTTGGAAAAATTCTGAGTGTTGGTCAGAATAGTATAAAAGGTCTTTTGAAATAATTTTGGGAGCCCAGAAAGTTATTTATCGTGTGTTAATTGTGTATCTATAGTTAAATTACATCAGTATTTTGATATAATAAAAGCTTTCATTCACGATGCAGAGTTCTTTGATTTGGATATGTAATATGAAGGATGTTTTATTTCTTATCGCATTGTTTGATTTGTGTGTATATGGGACATAAATTGGCATTCCCTGGTAGTTCTTACATGAATGACTCTTTGATCTTGGAGGTAGACAAGTTTTACAGGAGTATGTAATATTAAAGTGGCTATGTTTCTGTCATCTGGATATTTTGCGAGGCATAGAGTTATCTGGTATTCGCCATTGTTTCAGTCAGCTGACTGGTAAGGAATTTAACATGAATTTGAATTGTAAACTAAAGCTGGTAAATATAGTGCAATGAATAGACCTACAGTATACTATATTGACTTTACCATTTCATGTGCTTGACACATGTGAAATAAAGTTAACTCTTGGTGTTAGTGAAGAAATGTAATATTAGTAGTGATTTAAAAAAAAAATAGCTCTAATGCCAGTTATGGAGTAAAGTACACCTCTTCAACTTTAGAAGAACAATTCTGCCATGCCAGAATGACTTTCTTTTCTATCCCGTTGGTTGTTCCTGATGTGGCTGGATCCATACACATAGAGGCAGTTTTTGTGAACTCAATGGATTGCTCATATTCATTTAACTAGAACAGTAAATACTGTTTCCATTTCCTTTGCTAACAGAACAAATATTTAAGGTAGGCGATGATTCATCTTATTACTGCATGTACTATTTGGATGCAAGCATCAATTAATCTAGTGTTTACTTTTTTATTTCAATTGACCGAGTTTAAAAAATGTTCTCTTTTGAATTTAAGCAGCAGAAACTCTCATGCTTTGATGTTTTTGCTGCAGCATTTAAGCCGCTGAAAAATCTGCTGTATTTGTATAGGTGAAAGAAGGCACATTTATTTATGCATTCAATTGAAGGTTATAAAATGTATCATGAGAATGTTAAAATGCATTTATCACGTTTTTTGAGTCAAGAGTGTTTAATTGTAATGTGTGCTAGCAACGGAACAATGAAATTCTTGCTTGCTGCAGCTTTACAGGCTCATTTATGCAAAGCACGCAAAAAAATACACAATCAATAATACAATGTTAATAACAGTAATATGAGGTAACCAGACTTTAATAGTGCAAAACCAGAGTACATAGTGCAACCTAAATAAAGTCCCATAGTAGGTTATAATTGCTAAGATAGGGGTTAGTATTGTGCAGCCTGATGGTTGCTGGGAAGATGTAGTTCACAGCATTAGGAAAAATAACAATAATAAGTAAAATTGCTAATGAGAATTGCCAAAGGACTATAGAGAGGTGGTCGTTTAACAATGAAGCCAAACTTCTTGTTAAGCCAACAAACTATGCTGCATTCCACAATGGTTTAGGTCCTGCAGAAATAATAAAGATTCATGAGGATTTTTGTTCGAACAGGCTAAGCTCCAGGGAAGAATGGGAGAGGCAGTTGAGACACAAAAACAAAACTTTCACGTGCTGTGGAGATAAATCCGAGGGAGCTCCTGTTAACATCATGTGACAAAGTGACGCTTGAAAAAGGTTGTTTTGAAAATCTGAAAGGCAGCTGGGAATCTGATGAGAACTCTCCAATATAAAGGTAGGCACAGAATGTTGAAGTAACTCAGCAGCAGGTCAGTCAGCATCTCTGGAGAGAAGGAATGGGTGAAGTTTCGGGTCGAGACCCTCCTCCAATAGAAAGCATCAACTCGACACAGATGGACAAGAGTGGTAGATTTATCAGCAAATGTCAGTCAGCTTGTCTCAAATTTAGTGTCAGCCTTTATAATCATCTTTATTTGAAGCTTTCTCAACAGTTGCCCTGAATTCCACCACAATATCTGCACTTCAGAAGACAATCTGTGAAACACTTTGAACCATCAATGCACTACTTAAAAACATTGTTTTCCTTGACAAAATGCTCATAATTGAAAAGCCATAATTACATTTGCTTCCAGTTTATTAATTTCACTGAAAATCATCCCAGTATTTTAAGCCTACCCTGTGGGTTTATTTTCCTATTCTGTTTAATCTGCATTTCATCATCTTGTGCACATGATGGAATAATCAAAATTGATTTACAATATTTTTAGATCCTAATTATAAACGTGTCCATCATTATTTGCTTATTCTTGTACTGTTAATCTTTACCAGTAAACTTTGCTGACATTTGGTCTGCAACAGTATGTTACTTACCGTATAAGACTTGAAAATCCTTTCTACATTTGCTTTCCACAAGCTTACCTTATTTCAGTTGATCATGCTAATCAGGCAGCTGCATAACTTTGAGTGCTAATTTTAAAAGTAACTGCAATATCTATGATAAGTAAATTTTTAATGCATTAAAAAAACTAACTCAACTTATTGTGACGTGCTCATCATCTAATGTAAAAAGTAAAGAAAGGATTGAATATCAAAATTTCTCAACACAATCACAATTCTTTAGGTTATTTAATTAAGAAACAGAATTATTACCAATATCTCTTTTCATAATTGCATTGAGGCAGACAGTTATGAATCACTTTATTTTGGAAGTAAGGAAATTATTGACAGTATTATGGAAAAAAAACCTTGTGTAACATACTACACTCAAGTTTTATTTTTATCATATTCCCAACCCCTTGGCAAAAGCAAAATTAAGGAAGTAAGCTCACTAATATCCTGTTTGAGCAGAAAGGCTATTTCCTTGGTCAGTGAAATTGTTGCAGCTTGTTCTGCTGTTTGAAGCTGTTTCAAATTGTGAATTTTGCTGTACACTTGGATATCTATTTTATGCAAAAGCTCTTTTTAACTGTTAATGATCTGAGTTGTTTCTGTCGCCATCATTACTGAATGTCTTCTCTTTTCCTATGGTAAGTAAGTGTTTTGATCCTGTTTTATAATCTAGTCGTTTAGTCCCATTATGAGGTGATTGGAGAGTTTCAATTTGAAATTTGCAGCCACAAAATCCACATGTAATTGAAGTAGCTTCAAGTATATTTAAATATGATTTATAATGTATTTATACTTCAGTGGATGTTATTTGGAATAAAGAATTTTTTGATGCGGCTGAATTCTGCTGAGAATCGGCAGGCTTTAGCCTACAAATTGAGCTCACATTAGAGGCAGTAAGACAGTGTGCCGTTCTTGGGACACCTATATTATGCTGGTAGACTCTGCATAAACCCCAATGGGTTAGCACACACTTGTGCAGATTTCCCAGCTCTTGGGCTGGGATATGTGCCTGCTGAACCCATTTCAGGTCCATGTGGCATAAATACAGTGGGACTATTGAAAGAATGAAAAGAATTGGCTGCTGCCAGGAGAAAAAAAAAGAAACTTTTTTTTAACTGTTAATGATCTGAGGTTTTTCTGTCACTATCATAAATGAATGAAGCTTCTCTTTTTGTGTGCTAAGTGTTTTGATCCTGTTTCATAATCTCTTCTCTCCAAATCCTATCATGAAGTTATTGGAGAGTAGCGGTAGAGTTGCCAGCGGTAGAGTTTGCACATTCTCTCTTTGACCGTATATGTTTTTTCTGGGTGCACCGGTTTCTTCCCACATTCCAAAGATGAGTAGGTTAATCAGCTTCTGTAAATTGTCCCTAGTGTGTAGAATAGTACTTATGTGGGTGATGTGTAGGAAAGAACTGCAGATACTGGTTTAAATCGAAGGTAGACACAAAATGCTGGAGTAACACAGCGGAACAGACAGCTGGTCGACGTGGACTCCGTGGGCCAAAGGTCCCGTTTCCATGCTGTATCACTAAAACCTGATTTGCATAAGTTTAAATGTTTTTTTAATTACGTGTGTTTTCAGTCTCCTATTAAAATTATTTAAAAACTGGAGTTACGTAATTCATGAATTTTTCTGGACATCAATTGAAGCAGCAGCTTTGGGAGCTGTTTGGTTGAAGGCGGAGGTAATTGGTTGTCAAAACCATTTTGTCAATACCGTGAAGAAAAATGTAGGACTTCTGGGAATTGGAACAATATTTAATTATAGTGAATTTATAAATTGGTCATAAACACGCATTAAATATTGCAAATTATGATGCATGTGGACAATCATTTAATATGGCTTAGCAATCTAGCTTAATTCAATAATTAATGAAAGCCACATGGTAACATTGAGATTTTATTTGTGATAATTCATTCTTTGAATATTATTTTTAGTAAATGAGAAAAAAGATGTGATTGCAATCTGTTACAAATGGGTTTGCGGTGAGAGGTAACCTGTTTTCACAATCAAGTAATTTGATTTATGCTCTGAAAAGTTGATAACGCAACCTAGTTATGTGGTTTATGCCTTAAACAAGAAATAGTTGTAATTAATGTGACTTGAAACCTATTTGTGGAGAGTTTCTTGCTCTGTTGTGCTTTATTTTGAACGGGATTTGTGAAAGACATGTTTTTTTCATATTTGAAATACCATATAGGCCTTTAGAGGCTGGCCTGTTTACAGCCTGAGAAATGAAAGAATATTCATTTAGCTAGAAGAGTCCAAAAATCAACAAAATGTATCGGTGTTTTATGTGAACAGAAGACTTGAAGATATGAACTCAAGAAGGCCCAACTATGACGGTGTAGCCAATTATTGGACACAGAGTTGGACGCATTAATCTACTCATATGGATCTACATTAATCCACTCAAGCCAAGTACAATGATTATGCTTTTGTACTAGGCATTCAAAAGCAGGTTTGTTGCTTTCAGCTCTTGAGTCTTGTGAGGTAGTCTTGGTTTTATAATAAATATCTGAAGATAATTATTAAAGCAAAATTAATTGATGTCATCACTTTCTCTCCATCATCATTGGCGGTCACTCGAAATGAGTATGCTGTCCTCTCCTCTCCATTGGGTAGTGTACTTGTGGGTCTGCAGATGTCTGTAGAGGCTGATCCGTGATCCACACACCTTGGTGCAACGTGGGCAGTGGAGACTGGCGGTGGGTGGTAGTCGTCGAGCCCCCTGCTCTCTCTCCTTACGGTGCTGTCGCTTTGTCTCTGCGACACGGCGTAGTTCCATTTTGTGACGTGTAGCTCCTTCTTGCACGGATTTCCTCCGGGAGCGCCTGTCCAGTGCAATGTGCTCCCAGTTGCTCAATGTGATGTGGAATTTCTTCAGACTGTTTTTGATGTTGGCCTTGAAGCGTTTCTTTGGCCCGCCAGGGACTCGCCGACCTTCCTTCAATTGAGAGTACAGGATTTGTTTAGGGAGACGTGTGTTTGACATGCGGATGACATGGCCAGTCCATCGAAGTTGGTGCTGCATTATTGTGGTGGTGATGCTGGTCATGTTGTCTTCCTTCAAAACGCTGATGTTGGTGCTGATCCTTAGAATCTTTCGTAAGGATCTTTGATGGTATGCTCCAGGGCTCTCAGGTGCCTGCTGTAGGTGGTCCATGACTCGGCTCCATACATCAGGGTGGAGAGGACAACGGCTCTGTAGACCAGCAGTTTTGTTTGAGCCTTTAGGTCTTGGTCTTCAAAGACTCTTTTCCTGAGTCTGGCGAAGGCTCCGCTGGCACAACTCAGTGGTTGACCTCAGAGTCGATGTCAGCATATGAGGAAAGAATGCTGCCAAGGTTGGGGAAGTGGTCAACGTTTTCAAGAGTGGTGACGTCCATTTTTATAGTGGGCTGGGTAGACGGCTGGTTGGGTAGAGGTTGATGCAGGACCTGGGTCTTCTTGATATTTAAGGCTAGGCCAATGGCTCTGTATTCCTTGGCAAAGGCATTCAGGATGCCCTGGAGGCCTTCTGCAGAGTGTACTGCAATGGCACAGTGGCCCGCGTACTGAAGCTCCATGATGATGGTGTTACTGTCTTTGCGCTTGGCCTTCAACCTATTAAGGTTAAAGAGCCACCGCCAGTTCTGTAGAGGATTGGGATCTCCTGTGGCAGATCTTCACCTATGAGGTGAAGTATGGCAGCAATCAAGACGACAAACAGGGTGGGTGCGATGATGCATTCCTGTTTGACCCCCATTTCCACAGTGAAGGTCTCGGACTCAGAGTTGCAGTTGCTGCGCATTGTGACCGACATGCCATCATGTAGAAGCCTCAATATTCTGATGTACTTGTTGTGGCAACCGTACGTTGATAGTGTGCTCCAAAGAGCCTGGCGGTCTACTGAGTCAAAAGCCTTGGTGTGGTCTATGAAGGCCATGTACAAAGGCTGCCTTAGTTCATGCCATTTTTCCTGGAGTTGGCGTGCTGTGAATATCATGTCTGCTGTACCGCTGGATGGGCAGAAGCCACACTGATTCTGGGAGTAGCTCCGCAGACGGTCCAAGTTTGCGAGGACATGAGCAAGGACTTTGCCTGTTGTTGCCTTTGCCTTTGCCAGGAGCGTGATGCCCCTGTGGTTTCAACATTCAGCCTTGTCCCCTTCTTAAAAATGGTCATTATTAGTGCATCCCTGAGTTCTGAGGGAAGTTCTTCTTTTTCCCAGACCTTAAGGAGTAGGGCGTGGATGTGGTACAGGAGCTCCGGTCCACTTTCCTTTAAAATCTCAGCTGGGATCCCATCTGGATCGGTGACTTTGTTGTTCTTAAGGCTCCTGATGGTATCTTGAACCTCTGTCATAGTGGGAGGTTCTTCCATGTCTTCTCTGATGGGACACTGGGGGATGCGGTGGGTAATGCCTGGTTCAGTTGTGCTGTCACGTTTGAGGGTTCCTGGACGTGCTCTTTCCATCAGGCGTTAATGGACTCGTTGTCCTTCAGCAGTTCTTGTCCATCATTTGAGCTTGGGGTTTAATCCGTGGTAGCTTGGACCATAGACGGCCTTGGTAGCGCTGAAGAAGCCTCTGGTGTCACCTGAGTCTGCCAGTCTCTGGATAATAGCTGTAGAAACTCATGTGTGCCCAAGCCATGCCTGTATATTTGAGGGATAGTTGAAATAATGAACTGCAGATGGTGTTTAATACACAAGGACACAAAATGGTGAGGTAACTCAGCAGGTCACGCAGCATCTCTGGACAGCACATAGATAGGTGGCATTTCTGGTCGATGCCCTTCTTCATCAAAGAAAGACTGTGGGTCTGAAGAAGGTTCTCAACCCGAAACATTACCTATCCATGTTCTCTACAGATACTGCCAGGACTTTGAATCACATTGAGGGATAGTTTTTCTTTGTTACTTGGGGTTCTCTCATTCAACTCTTTCTCAGTTGTGTTACTGCAGCTTTCTGCTTTTATATAGAACACCAAAAAAAAACAAAAAAAAATAGTTTCCAAATTCCATCCTGTTCTCATTGTCACATGGTACATCTTTCTGGATCTTTATCTCCACTCAGGAAATGGGCCAGCAACAAACATCCATTACAAGCCTACAGATTCCCACAGGCATCTTGACTGTACTGCTGGCTATCCTAACTCCTGTATGGAATCCATTGTATTTTTCCAGTATCCACCAGCCATGCGACCACGAGAGCAGGATAGAGTTTGAAAACAAAATTAATTTGTTTCTTGAGTCCTCTTTTGAGTACTGAAAACTGCATCAATATATTTGCCATTGTATCCAGTTCCCACATTGCCATTGTATTTGCTCTGATGATGGGACTTCGAGGTGTTATCCTTCTGCATGAATCACAGCTTCTCTTTCACCATTGTTAACGGAACCCTTGACACATCTTAACTATTTCCATCACCTCTGCTCGCCCCCCTTGTGTTCTGGACAGAATAAGGAACACTTTCCCCTGGTCGTTGTGTTCCATCCCATTGGTCTCTGCTTTCAATGGATCATCCTTACCATTACTGTCATGTTCAACATGGTTCCATCACCAAATAGACTTTCCGTTCTCCTTTCAATATTTCTAAGGGCCAATCCTTTTGCAATTCCCTGGTTTGCACCACTGTCTCCACCTATATCACTCGCCATACAACTGCAAGAGATTACACATATTTCCTTTCACAAGGAACTAAACGGTCTATGCAATGATTTACGTGCTCATTTTCCAATCTAGTGCACTGCATTTGGTGTTCATTATATGATTGCCTCTACTGGTGAAAGGAAACACAGTTGTGTGATTGCTTTACGGAATACCTGTGTGCAGTCTCCAAGGGCAATCTTGCCTGCAGTTCCCATATCCACTCTGATCCCACTCTGTGCTCTCCTGCGGTGTTACAACATGGGTCAATATAAATGAGGAACAGCACTTTGCCATCCACTTGTGCTTGTGCAGCCTTACAGACCTGATGCCAAATTCAACAACTGAAGGCAACTCTTTTTCTTCACCTATTTCACAATAGGCCTCTTACCATAAGTCTGTGACCAAGCTTTGCCTCTCCATTGGTGTAGCTTGACATGTTGGACATGATCTGCAGCTCTGTATTTTGCTGTTTTTGAAACAGCTTTTCTGTGTTCTTGTTCTCTAACTCCCCTGATCCCCTGAACAAAGAACTCTCTACCCAACTGCCCCTATTGACCAGATGGATTAATTTACTGCTTATCCTGGGGGACATCCTGGCTTTACCCAATCAAAGATTGTTCCATCCCTCCCTGCAACTTAATTCTAACTTATTTTCTCATCATCCCAGTTCTAATTATCTTTTATTTGAAGCAATCACTGGGGTGGAAGATTGCAACCTTCATGTGGTCTGCCTTGTTTCGACTAATGCAATCAACTCGACCTGTACAAACGGAAGATCAAATAGAACAAGTTGTCCCACAACTTTAGGCTGTGCACGCCACACGAAAGAAGAAGAAGAAGAAGAAGCATTCCCTCTTTAGATATTGCAAGACTTGCTGATTGTTTTCAATATTTTTTATTTTGAAATTCCACCATTTGCAGTCTCTTGATTACGTTTTTTTTTTCTTTAACCTGATGAAGTCTGAAAGACCATGGTAAAGACTAGTGGGAGAAGGCTCTTATAGAGCATAAATTGCTTAATAGACCATCAAAGCCAAACAATCTGTTTTTACTATGTAAAATTGATATAACTTGTACACTCTCTCTTTAAATGCATTTATTCCCATCTCCTGAGAAGATACTCAATATACATAATGCTACTTTTTTAAAGTCAGAAATATAATTTTTATTCATGCCCATCTAAAGCCAGAATATCTATACTGAATGCTGCAACTTTAATTACATTATTAAAAAATACATATATGCATAACAATACTGGGATCCTGACTCATTATCTGTAACCTATTCTTAATTTCAGCTGTGTGCATTTCACTCCCATTTAATTTTCATTCTTTACAAACTTTGTAACTCAAATTCTCCCATCACCCCAAAGTCTTTCTTGATTTGTTGTTGAGCAATGTTTTGTTTTCCAATGTTCTAATCCTTATTTCCAATGTTCTAATCCTTATTTCCAAATTTTTTTTTGATTTTACTCGTCTATTCTTGTGATTTCCCCGTGAGATAATTGCCCTCTTGCAATTCTCTACTCTCACACATCCCTGTATTTTAGTTCTGAAAAACGGTCTTGGCTCAAAACGTCGCCCATTCCTTCTCTCCAGACATGCTGCCTGTCCCGCTGAGTTACTCCAGCATTTGTGTCTACCTATATTTTAATTGCTCTCTTATTAACAATGGTGCCTTCACCAGCAAAGGCGTTGTCTGGAATTCCCTTTATATTCTGTCTGATGACATTCCTTAAAGCACATCTGACAAATATTGAGCAATTACCCCCTGTTCAAACACTCATGCTGAATGTCATGAAGAGTTGGGTGTTGGAAAGCCGCCTGCCAGCTCACAGTGCATTCCAGGCAGAGACCTTTGGACTAGTTTGTACATGCATGCAAATAAATTTCAGAATTGTAATTTTCATGGATTTCCAGCATTTTGTGTCTATCTTCGGTGTAAACCAGCATCTGCATTTTCTTCTTACACATTCTGTATCCAGTTAGCCTGCTTTCCCTGGATCTCATGCAGTCTAACCTTGCAGAGCAGCCTATCCTGGGATCCTCATCAAAGCCTTGCTGAAGTCCTTGTGGATTATGTCTGTGGCCCTGCCCTTGACAACCTGGTTGTTACTTCTTCTTAAGCTCAGTCAAGTTCATGAGACACGATCTCCCACAGAAAAGCATGCTGACTCTACCTAATTATATTCTGTCTATCCAAATGCATGTAAATCTTATCCCTCAGAATCTTCTCCAGTAACTTTCATATCACAGATGTTACACTTCCTGGTCTATAGTTTCCAGGTTTTTCGTTGCAACCCTTCTTAAATGGAGGCACAACATTACCCATCCTTCAGTCTTCTGGCACCTCATCTGTGTCTAATGTTGAATCATAGCCAGGGCTCTTTTCTAGCTTCCCACAGGGTCCACGAATACACCCTATTAGGTCTGGGAGATTTATTTATCTATCTTCATAAATCTTAGGAGATCCAGCAGCTCCTCGACTGAAATAGGGACTGCCCTCAAGGCAGTCTCCATTATCTGTCCCCAGTTTCCTAATCTTCATCTCTTTCTCCATGGTAAAAGCAGAGCATTATTTATTGAGGACTTTGCCCGTCTGTTACTTCACATACAGATGGCCACTTTGTTTTCTACGAGCCATATTTTCTCTCTAGTTACCCTTTTTCTCTTAATAACGTAATATCTCTTTGGAGTAATATCTTAATATCATAATATAGCTTCTCAATCTTTTCTGCCAGAGCTATCTCATGCCACCTTTTTGCCCTCCTGATCTCCTTCTTAATTATGCTCTTCAATCCCCTCTACACCTCCAGGGATACACTTGATCCCATCAGCCTCCATCTGACCCAGGCCTCCTTTTTCATGACTAGTGTCTCAGTTTTTCTTTTCATCCAAGGTTCCTGCCATGTCCTTCACTCTGACAGCAACCCGCATACATTGATCTCTCGTACTTTTAATAGCATCCTCCTTTCTGGCCAACCCTTTGTCTACAGGTAAACTACCCCAATTAACTTTTTCAAGCTTTAGTCTAAACCATTAAAGTTGTCCTTGCCTCAATTTAACTTGTGGATCATCCCTGACCTAATGCATGATTATTGTAATGAAAATAGTACTATTGCCGCTTGTCCCAAATGGCTCGCCAGCTGACACTTCAGTCACTTGCCTTGCCCAATTCCCTAAGAGTAGGTCAAGCTTTGCCCTCTCCCTTGTGGGGCCCTCTATTGCCTGATGAAACGTTTCTGAACAAACTTGACCCAACTTAGAACTTTAACTTGTGGGTCAGCCCTATCCTTATCCATAAAGGTTTCCTTAAGTTTTTTGGCTTTAGATCAGATTTTTGTTCAATAATGTTGCTGTGAAGTTCTTGGGAAGTTTTACAACATTGTCCAAATGCCAAGTTGTTCTTATCATGGTAGTGTTTGGGTTTTTATTGTGCTCTTCAAATCTAAGCACCAGGTTTATTGGAAGTCCCCAGCTGAATGCGGCAGGTCACAAACACAGTGACTGTACAATGGTGTAGCTCGCGTTCACTATAACGTGTGAGTGAACGAGTGAATCTTTTTCTTTGCGCTACTAAAATCAGTTTTCAATGTCACAATCACAATCACAATAATAGTTTATTAGCCAAGTATGTTTTGCAACATACAAGGAATTTCATTTGCCAAGTCAGTCATACAATGTGGTAGGATTTTTATTGTTACCCCCTTTATGGCATTTATCCACCAACAGATTTCTTTCTACCATAATGTTCAATACAGAAATGAGCACTTCCACTGATCAGTGGTCCTTGTCTTTAAGATGTTGCCTATTTTTTGTATTAAAAAAATAACACGAGATGCAACTTTTTTAAACCAGTATGCAGTTACATCTCATATTTCTTAGAAGATAGTGTAGATAACCTGCATGTTTGGTACCAAAATCATGCATAAAATATCTTTCTCCCAATCTACCTTGGTTTCTTTTAATTTTTTTTGCAATATGTTGGCGGCACTGTCAAGAAAATATTTATTGCCTACCTATTTGCCTTGAAGGGTTTGAGCCATCTTTTCAAACTTGAGAGAGGTACTTGTACAGTGCTGTTTGACAAGAAGTTTCATACATTAGATCAGTGATCACAAAGACAACATTTTGTGTGACATGCAGGAAACCTGCAGGCAGTGGAGGCCGTGTCTGTTGTTCTTGTCATTCTCGTGGCAACGACTGTGGGTTTGCGAAGTGCTATAGGTGTAAAGAGGAAAATGCATTGTATTTTGTAGATGGTACACTTGGCAGCCACAGTATGTTGGTGGTGGAGGGAATGCATGTTTAGGGTAAAGAATGGGGTGGCAATTATGCACGATGCTTTGTTCTTCAAGATTGTTGAAATTGTACTAATCTAGGTAACTGGACAGTATTCCATCATGCACCTGGCTTATGATTTGTTAATGTTTGAAGCTGTCATTAATTATGGAATATCTAGTTTCTGACATTTTTTACAGCTCTGGGGTGGCAAGTCCAGTTGAATTGTTGATAAAGGTGATGACCAGGATGTTGATGGCAGGTACTCATGATGGTAATGCCAGTGACTGTCACTTGATTCTGTTCTGATAGAAAAGGGTATTGTGCAGCATATGTGCGGCATATATATAAATTGACTTTTATTAGCATGTGTCTGAAAGTCATCTAGGTCTTGTGTGCAGGTAGATCACTTAGATTGCCGTTGAACAATAATTCTTTGAGTTTGACTTAAAATTAAATAAAAGCAGGATTATGCCCATCAAATTCCACTGCACCAACATGCTCACATTTCCGAAGTACCTTTTTAATGATGCTCCCTTTAACTGAGACTGACGTAATGGAAATGATTGCTCTCTGTTACCTGTTACGCTCATCAAATTACCTGTGTACAATCATACAGATTCCAACATGAAAGTGTATGCAGATTGCTCACCTGAAAAGGACCACAAAAATCTTCAAATCTCTCAATGGATTTCTGTCTCAAATGCAGCTGGAGAAACTATCAGTTTTATGTGATCATTTTGTGGTGATAATCCTCATTCCATTGAATATCTAAAATATGCAAAACATTATTTTCTCATGTTAACATCTTATAAATCATGAGGCTACAGATGTTTGAAATCCGAAACACAAAATACTCAGGTTAGGCAGTATCTGCAGAGAGTAGACGACATAATTTCATGTGAATTAGAAAAGGATAAAGATGCAATGGATTTTAAGCAATTTCAGAGACTGCCAGAAGGAAAGCCAAGAACAATGGAGAAAGTGTGCGATGGAATGAAAGACCAAGTTAAATGACAGCAGCTGACAGGGACAAGTGTGCACTATAACGTGACAAGTTACAAAATCAAATGTGGTCCAGGCACGTTGTAAATAGGAATACCAAACCATCAACTGCAGCTGTTGAAAGGAATGGTGATTGTGATCTAAAATTGTTGAACTATGTCCAGGATTTTGCAGTCAACACTGAGCTAACATTTCTTGCTAATCTCAATTTTAATATCGGCCCACTTAGCTTGAACATTCCAGCCATTGAGGGCCCAAAAAATGATGTGTTGTTTTTGCATTATGCATTAGGATTCTTGATCCTTGTTTCATTTTCCAATGATGTGGATGTCAAGACTTGATTTATCCACAGAATCAGGCAGACCTGACAAGAGAGTAAGCCATTTGACGCTCTGGAAGTAGATTATTGTCAGTTGCCTGAAGCAATGGCAGTGAACACCAGATCTAGACCCGTTATGTCCAAGAAGGTTTGAGGTGACCAATCTGAAGATTAAGTTCTGTTGCTCAAGCTTATGCTAAATTTCACTGAAACAGTTTGGGGGTAGAAGCTGTTCTTCAATTCAAATTTCACTGAAACAGTTTGGGGGGAAAGGTCTGAATAGGAAGGAGGTAGAGAATTCAAATGGCTTGCAACTGGAAGCTTGGGGTCATACTTGGATTGAACATCTTCTGCAAATTTAGTATCACTTCCTTTTTATTTTTAATGATCCAGCCCTACAAATGTACAGGACATGAAAAGCCAGTTTCAGTTTATCTGGCATGCCAGTGTTCAAAAAATGAGATTTGCAGTTCATGAACTAGGATCCTTTAGCTGATTTTCTTTCTGATATTATCAGCTAAAGTTCAACTTCCTCGGCAGTCCATTCCATACATTCGCCATCCTGAACAAAATAATTATTTCTGATCTTTCTATTTTGCCTTTCTTTTCAAAGAAAGTATTGTTTGCTTTTAGAAAGGAAATGGGACGTTATATGGCAGGTATCCAAGTTTTTGAGTTAGTGCCTAAAAAAAGTGATACTGCATTAAGATAGAACTCCCATTAATTAAATACACCCTTCATATAAAATCAAGGCACCCAGTTCAAAGTTGCTGAATAGGACAATAATTTATCTGCTTTTGATTTTTTCTTACTGTAGAAAGTAGTTGAAAGTGTTGGTATAAAATAAAAATGACTCTGGTTTACATTTAATTTAGTTTTTGATATATTTTTTGCTTCCACCTATTATTGGCTGATCATTATTGCCAAAAAATATGCAGCATGCGTATTTTTCACAATGAAAACTGAAGTAAGTAACCCAGAAAAAGGAAAATTAATACTGTGCCCATATTTACCATGTGCAGTTTGCCCTTCTCCTTGGTTTAATCAAACATCTCTTTTATATCTCTTTTATGTGTTGGTGGGAGTGTATGGGTGATTCATGCTAAATGGTTCAGGTTCATTTGCTTCATTAATATCCCCACAGTTTCTGCACACTCACTCTCTCTCTCTCTCTCTCTCTCTCTCTATCTTTGTTTTCTCTTTCTCTCTCTCTCTCTTTCACTCTCTCTCTCTCCCCCTCTTCCCCCCTCTCTCTCTCTCTCTCTCTCTCTCTCTCGTTTTCTCTCTCTTCTCTCTCGTTTTCTCTTTCTCTCTCTCTTTCGCTCTCTCTCTCTCTTTCTCTCTCTTTCTCTTTCTCTTTCTCTTTTATTGGCTATCCAATGCCAGGTTTAAAACATATAGCTCTGCAGTGTTATGTTCAATGCCATTTACTTACGGTATACGTTTTGTTAAATTTCCTGTTTTTTTTTTGGAAAGGTTTCTTGATTTGCACGGTTTGCATTGCAATGGCAATGCCACAGGCAATTGTCTGCTCTGCTGAGCTGTGTTGGGTTCACTTTCATTTTCAATAACCTGTAGTGCAGCACCAAGTTTTTGCCAATGCTATTAGCCAATAATGGTTGTTTCCAATGTGAATGAGAAGCAAGCCAAGTCAATAGATGAACAATAGTACCATGCCTAATAGCAGCATGTCTAATTTCTTTAAGCTACACTGTAAAAAAAAAACAATAAAACCAATTTTGAACCTGTTCTACATTTTGTAATACTGACTCAGTTGATCATATCTCTTAAAGCATGCTTTGCTACCACCAAGCTCTATCTTACTACATGATATGAAAATAAAGTTAAGCTGAATTATTTCAAAAGCTTGGAATGGTGCCGGGATAACTTTCATTTCCTTTTTAAAAGGAAGGCTGGGTTCTTCGAAAAGCACATTTCTGCCTATTAAAACGAGCATTTCTTAAAACATCTGCAGCTGTGGATCAGTTATAATAATCTCTGCCTTTCATGTATGAAATATGATCAAAATCATTTTAATCTGATAGGGTTATATGTTAAACCACACGGACTAGAAATAATAGATTCCATGTACCCGTGACAAAATGAAAGAAGTTAAAGTTCGTAGCCACAAAATAAGGGATGTAATTTAAAGCTGAGTTGTAGAAACTTCCTCCTTCTCAAATTCTTTCCCCCAAGAGTGGTGGAAGCCAGATCATTAGATACGTTTAAGGTGAAAATTGTTCAAAATTTGAAGATTGAGAGTTCAGGGGAGCTGGTGCAGAAGAGGCGTTAAGGCCAGTGCCGATCAGCCATGGTGGGGCAGGCTTATGGGGTCTTATGGCTCATTCCCTGCTACAGTGTTCCTGTGTTGGCAAAGGGCAAACACTGGAAAAACAAAACTTGAATTGTGGTGCTGTTGTGTAGGATTGTTTTATAATCTCAAATGCATTGTAACCTAAAGAAGTATGAAGCTAGGTTTACCACCATTTCCACAGTCCAATATAACTTTGTTATTTTATAGGTCCTATGGCAAATGCTGAGAGATGTGCACCTGAGTTACTATATTTGAAGGAACACCCATAAAATTCAAGACCTACCATTTCTTCTGTTTTGAAACCACCATTAACACCTTTTGGAGAAGGAGCAAACATGAATTCAAAGTCATCATGCCCCAATGTCAGTATTCCCAGCTTTGATGAACACCGTGAGAAAAAGAAACGCTACACTGTAAGTATGGAAGTAAATGGTTGTAAGCTTTGAGCAAATACAAATAGACTTGTGCATTTAAATAATTTATAAAAGCTTATGATGGTAGAGAGTATTTTCCAATCGATTTGTTCTGTGTTAGTAAAAATAATATTTTCACACCAACAATCAATGTTAAGATTTATATCTTTTCGGATCCAAGTCAACTAGGTGAAAATTAAATGGACTGCAGATGCTGGAATCTGGAGTGTAAAACAAAATGCTGGGGGAGCTCAGCAAATCAGGCAGCATCTCTGGGAGGAAATGGACAGAAAATGTTTTGCATTAGAACTTAAACATTGTCTGTCTATTTCCTTTCACAGATGCTGTCTGACCCACTGAGTCCCTACAGCAATTTTATTATAGATGAAATTATTGGAACTCTGTCAAGACATTATGTGCAGCATATATTAAATCACAATTAACATATTTTTGATATGTCACACACCGATGTAGTTTTTGAAGAGGTTGGACAAACGGAGTAGCTGCAAAGAAAGAATTTATAGGAGATAAAGAAAGATTATTACACTGGGATATCAAATTATGAAGAATGCCAAGGAGTGACATCTTGGAAAGGACATGATGACAGGAGACATGTACTGGGGAACCTAGAACAGGATCTGTACAGCAATATTCCAGGAGAATTGGAGTTAATGCAACATGGAACTGGGGGGAATATCAGTGCGAGTTGATAAAATCAATTGAAAATGATAATGGAAGCACAAAAAATGGTTCTTTATTGATGGGTGTAATGACAAGTTAGACAGACTTGATTGAATTGTAAGTAGTACACTTAATAGTGAAGTGGATGTGAAGCTGAGATCTCAACTTGGGATTTGCATTTGAGAATGTTCTGCATGATAGGTTGCTCTGGAAGGTTAGATTGTTAGAAGAGGTTAGAAGAATAAGGGGGGACCTCATTGAAACGTACAGAATAATGAAAGGCTTGGATAGATTGGATGTGGAGAGGATGTTTCCACCAGTGGGAGAGTCTGGGACTAGAGGTCACAGCCTAAGAATTAAAGGACGTTCATTTAGGAAGGAGATGAGGAGGAATTTCTATAGTCAGAAGGTGGTGAATCTGAGGAATTCTTTGCCACAGAAGGCTGTGGAGGCCAAGTCAGTAGATATATCTAAGGCAGAGATAGATAGATTCCTGATTAGTACGGGTGTCAGAGGTTATGGGGAGAAGGTAGGAGAATGGGGTTAGGAGAGAGAGATACAGTGCCCTCCATAATGTTTGGGACAAAGACCCATCATTTATTTATTTGCCTCTGTATTCCACAATTTGAGATTTGTAATTAAAAAAATCACATGTGGTTAAAGTGCACATTGTCAGATTTTATTAAAGGGTATTTTTATACATTTTGGTTTCACCATGTAGAAATTACAGCAGTGTTTATACATAGTCCCCCCATTTCAGGGCACCATAATGTTTGGGACAAATGGCTTCACAGGCATTTGTAATTGTTCAGGTGTGTTTAAATGCCTCCTTAATGGAGGTATAAGAGAGCTCTCAGCACCTGGTCTTTTCTCCAGTCTTTCCATCACCTCTTATTGCTGTTTGTCAACATGAGGACCAAAGTTGTGCCAATGAAAGTCAAATAAGCCATGAGATTGAGAAACAAGAATAAAGCTGTTAGAGACATCAGCCAAACCTTAGGCTGACCAAAACCAACTGTTTGGAACATCATTAAGAAGAAAGAGAGCACTGGTGAGCTTACTAATCACAAAGGGACGGACAGGCCAAGGAAGACCTCCACAGCTGATGACAGAAGAATTCTCTCCATAATAACGAAAAACCTCCAAACACCTGCCCGGCAGATCAGAAACGCTCTTCAGGAGACAGTTGTGGATTTGTCAATGACCACTTTCCGCAGAAGACTTCATGAACAGAAATACAGAGGCTACACTGCAAGATGCAAACCACTGGTTAGCCGCATAAATAGGATGGCCGGGGTACAGTTTGCCAAGAAGTACTTATAAGTGCAACTACAGTTCTGGAAAAAGGTCTTGTGGACCGTTGAGATGAAGATGAACTTATATCAGAGTGATGGCAAGACCAAAGTATGAAGGAGAGAAGGAACTGCCCAAGATCCAAAGCATACCACCTCGTCTGTGAAACACAGTGGTGGGAGTGTTATGGTCTGGGCATGTATGGCTGCTGAAGGTACTGGCTCACTTATCTTCATTGATGATACAACTGCTGATGGTAGTAGCATAATGAATTCTGAAGTGTAAAGACACATCTTATTTGCTCAAGTTCAAACAAATGCCTCAAAACTCATTGGCCGGCGGTTAATTCTACAGCAAGACAATGATCCCAAACATACTGCTAAAGTAACAAAGGAGTTTTTCAAAGCTACAAAATTGTTAATTCTTGAGTGGCCAAGTCAATCACCCGATCTGAACCCAATTGAACATGCCTTTTATATGCTGAAGAGAACTGAAGGGAACTAGCCCCCAAAACTAGCATAAACTAAAGATGGCTGCAATACAGGCCTGGCAGAGCATCAAGTTTAGCGAAGTCAAGTTTATTCGTCACATACACATACGAGATGTGCAGTGAAATGAAAAGTGGCAATGCTTGCGGATTGTGCAAAAAAAAAACCAAACAAACTACAAAACAGAATGGAACAGAATCACATATTCACATATTACATATTTGTGGGAGGAAAAAAGAAAAAAACAGCAATTTTAAAAAGACACCACACAACAGTAGAATGGTACAGTAAAGTTAGTCCCTGGTGAGATAGACGTTTACAGTCCGAATGGCCTCTGGGAAGAAACTCCTTCTCATCCTCTCCGTTTTCACAGCTTGGCAACGGAGGCGTTTGCCTGACCGTAGCAGCTGGAACAGTCCGTTGCTGGGGTGGAAGGGGTTTCCCATGATCTTGTTGGCTCTGGATCTGCACCTTCTGATGTATAGTTCCTGCAGGGGGGCGAGTTTAGTTCCCATAGTGCGTTCAACTGAACACACTACTCTCTGCAGAGCCTTCTTGTCCTGGGCAGACCAGTTCCCAAACCAAATCGTGATGTTTCCGGACAAGATGCTTTCCACAGCCGCTGAGTAGAAACACTGGAGGATCCTCAGAGACACTCTGAATTTCCTCAATTGCCTGAGGTGGTAAAGGCGCTGCCTTACTCGCGAGTGCTGCAGCGTGTGATGTCCATGTCATATCCTCAGAGATGTGGACTCCCAGGTATTTAAAGCAGCTCACCCTATCCACAGTTTCCCCAATTATCCTCAATGGTGTGTATGTCCTCGGATGATGTGCCCTCCTAAAGTCCACGATCAGCTCCTTAGTTTTTTTGATATTCAAGAGGAGGCTGTTGTCCTGCATGTCACATCATGCTGCATGATGTGACATGTCACATCATGTCACTGCATGACACCAAAGTGCCAGATCCAGGCCCGTATGAAGCTTTCCAAAAAGGGGGGTGGCATGACAGGATTACAGAAAATTTATTGTGAAATAATGTGCGCGCTGCGCACGTCACGAGTGCAAAGTGTGAAGTCCCTTGATGCCAGGGTTTTGGGGGTTTTAGATGCTCTCTGATGCATTCTGTGCCTTATTTTGGAGCATTTTTGCACCAAATCTATGACCAATATTTCAGAAATTAACAGGAATCAGGTAGCTTTTTCACCCAAAGGGTGCTGGGTGTATGGAACACGCTTTTTTCCCCTTCTCATCGTTATCAGAGATCAGGCCCACCACCACAGTGTCATCAGCAAATAAGTAGAGCAGATTTGAAAGAGGAGTGAAATGTAAAGGCAGAGAGAGGTTTATGGGTGGAAAGGAACATAGGAAAGGAGGGGGGGAGAGTGGGCTTGGGCAGATGGGTGAAGGGAAAATAGACACAAAGTGTTGGAGTAACTCAGTGTGTCAGGCAGCATCTGCAGAGAATATGAATAGGCAACGTTTCACAGAGTGCTGGAGTAACTCAGCGGGTCAGGCAGCATCTCTAGAGAACATGGATAGACGACATGTCACAGAGTGCTGGAGTAACTCAGTGAGTCAGGCAGCATCCCTGGAGAAAAGGTATAGATTATATTTCAGGTCAAGACCGTTCTTCAGTAATATTCATGATGTGACATGCATAGACATTCCTGAAGGTTACCCAAACCATTGTGAGCTAATTTGTTACGGTGCTTGCCCTCTCCTATAACTTGGGTGATGCAGGACAGGACACGGTGTGAAGCTGTTGCCGTCTGTCCCAGCCTGGTAAAGACCTGGATGGAGTGGATGTGGAGAGGGTGTTTCCACTAGTGGGAGAGTCTATGACCAGTGGCCACAGCCTGGGAATTAAAAGACATTCCTTTAGGAAGGAGATGAGCAGGAATTGAGGGTGGTGAACTGTGGAATTCATTGCCACAGACAGCTGTGGAGGTCAAGTCAATGGAGGAGAATTTTTCAGGAAGAGATTGATAGATTCTTGATTGATACGCGTGTCAGAGGTAATGGGGAGAAGGCAGGAGAATGGGTTTGAGAGGGAAAGCTAGATAGTCATAGTGATACAGGGTGGAAACAGGCTCTTCGGCCCAGCATGTCCCATCTGCACTAGTCCCACCTGCGCACGTTTGATCTATATCCCTCCGAGCTTGTCCTATCCATGTACCTGTCTAACTGTTTCTTAAATGTTGCGATAGTCCCCGCCTCAACTACCTCCTCTGGCAGTTTGTTACATACACCTACCACCCTTTGTGTGAAAAACATACCCCTCAGATTCCTATTAAATCTTTTGGCTTCGCCTTAAACTTATGTCCTCTGCTCCTCGATTCACCTACTTTGGGCAAAAGACTCAACCATATCTATTCAAATCATGATTTTATACACCTCTATTAGATCATCCCTCATCCTCCTGTGCTCCATGAAATAGTCCCAGCCTACTCAACCTCTCCCTATAGCTCTGGCCCTCTAGTGCTGGCAACATCCTCGTAAATCTTCACTGTGCCCTTTCCAGTTTGATGACATCTTCCCTATGACATGGTGCCCAGAACGGAATACAATACTCTTGAATACGGCCTCACCACCTTCTTATGCAACTGCAACATGACCTCCCAACCTCTATACTCAGCCTGAGTTACTCCAGCACTCTGTGAAACGTCACAGAACAGGGCGAGATTAGCAAGTTTGCTGATGATACAGAAGTGAGTGGTTTTGCAGATAGTGAAGATGGTTGTGAAAGATTGCAGCAGGATCTGGATCAATTAGCCAGGTGGGCAGAGGAATGGTTGATGGTTACATGGTTCCCTGTAGGTCGTGTCGCAGGTATATCAGGTGTTCAAAAAGGATTTTGGCACTTTGACCTTCATCAGTCAGAGTATTGAGTATAAAAGTTGGGAGGTCATGTTGCAGTTGTATAAGACGTTGGTGAGATCGCATTTAGAATATTGTGTTCAGTTCTGGGCACCATGTTATAGGAAAGATGTCAAACTGAAAAGAGTACAGAGATCCCCATCCTGGATCAGTCCAATCAAGGTTGTGTCGTCCGCAAACTTGAGAAGCTTGACAGAGGTGTCTGTGGAGGTGCAGTCATTGGTGTGGCGAGAGTAGAGGAGAGGGGAGAGTACGCATCTTGCGGTGCTCCTATGCTGAGCGTTTGCAGGTCCGAGATATGCTTTCCCGTCTCACATGCTGCTTCCTGTCTGTCAGAAAGGTGGTGATCCACCAACAGAGGGGTTCAGGCACAGTCAACTCAGAAAGTTTGGAGTGTAATAGCTCTGGCACAATGGTGTTGAATGCAAACAAAATCCTCGCATAGGTCCCCTGGCAGTCTAGGTGCTGGAGGATGAAGTGTAGGCCCAGATTGACTGTGTCATCCACAGATCTATTGGCCCGATATGCAAAATGCAGAGGGTCCAGCAGAGGGATTGTGATATTTTTCAACTTGGCCAGCACAAGCCTTTCAAGGGTCTTCATGACTACAGAGGTCAGTGCGACAGGCCTGTAGTCATTAAGACCAGTAATCCTTGCCTTTTTGGGTACTGGGACGATAGTGGATACTTTGAAGCAGGCAGGGACAGTACATCTTTGCAGGGAGTGGCGGGGGTGGCGTGGGCCCAGCGGGGATTAGCGGGGGTGCCGTGGGCCCAGCGGGGATTAGCGGGGGTGGCGTGGGCCCAGCGGGGGTCAGCAGGGGTGGCGGGGGTGGCGTGGGCCCAGCGGGGGTCAGCGGGGGTGGTGTGGGACCAGCGGGGGTGGCGTGGGGGGAAGATGGCTTGGGCCCCGGCAGCAGGGGGAGCGGGGCCCGCCGCAGCGGCGTCTGGTGTTGGAGTTACAGCTGCTGGGTTCAGATTCAGCCACTCCCGCCCGGCGACGGGAGAACGGTCTCCTGCTCGCCAGGTTGGCAGTTGGTGAGGCTCCGACGGATTTTTCCTCAGGATTTTTTCTTACTCTGGGGGAAAAAAGGGGGGTGCGGTCGCACCCAACGCACCCCACCTTCGGACGGCCATGCAGATCAGTCACCTCCTCCCGGTAGGCCTTCTCATCGTTATCAGAGATCAGGCCCACCACCACAGTGTCATCAGCAAATTTGATTATCGAGTTGGAGCTGAACCTAGCCACACAGTCATCTTCCTCAGTCTGAAGAAAGGTTTTGGCCAGAAATGTTGCCTATTCCCTTCGTTCCATAGATGCTGCTGCACCCACTGAGTTTCTCCAGCACTTTTGTCTACCTTTGATATTTCCAGGGTTGCACCATTTGTTATTGGTCATGAGGCAGACCTCCACCCTTGGATTTCCCAGATTCTTCTGTTCTGTCAGCACGATGGACAGTGAAGGACTCGGTTCGGCAGATTAGCTGATCCGGAATCAGCGAGGTCAGCCATGTTTCGGTCGAGCAGAGGATGTTGTAGTCCCTTATGTCCCGCTGGAATCTGACCCTCGCCCTGAAGTCATCCAGCTTGTTTTTCAGGGACTGGATGTTCACCAGAAGAATGCTGGGCAGAGGAGGATGAAAGGCTTGGGCTCTCAGCCTATTCCGAATCCCCCCCCCCCCCCCCCCACCCCCCCCCCCCGCCGCTTACCCCGATGTTTTCTCCGGGTTTTCCTTGGAGCCGTGCTCCCATTGTTGTTGCCGCAGCGCTCTCTGTTGATCTCTGCCGGCCACGCTGGATCGGTAAGTACAGCGTTTAAAAAGTCTCCGTTTACGCTAGAGTTTAGATTTAAGAGAGTTTCCCTGCCATACTTCGTTAGTACTAGGGAGTTGGAACTTAGAAATAAGTTAAAAAGGAACATGAAAGTTCAAAATACGCACAGTTTTTGCGGAGCTGCCACGACAGCGACTGGACAGGGCCGCGCCATCTTATATCTTCAGAGAAGACATCACCAGAGAAGACACTCGGCAACTGGTGATGTCCATGAATCGCAGACTTCAAGCAGTCATTGCATGCAAAGGAAATGCAATAAAATACTAAACATGACTACTTTCATTTGCATTACATTGCTGTGTCCCAAACATTATGGTGCCCTGAAATGGGGAGACTATGTATAAGCACTGTTGTAATTTCTACATGGTGAAACCAAAATGCATAAAAATGGCCTTTATTAAAATCTGTCAATGTGCACTTTAACCACATGTGATTTTTTTTCTATTACAAATATTAAATTGTGGAGTACGGAGGCAAATGATGGGTCTTTGTCCCAAACACTATGGAGGGCACTGTAGTTCCTCAGCATTATAGAATACCAGTTTCAGGGGAAAAAGTTCAGTGTCTGCAATGAAGTAGTGGCAGGACCATGGAAAGTGCAGAAAATATCCACTCATTGTACAACATAACACGCATGTGAAATGTTCACTGAACAAAGATTAGAAGAATGTTACACGTTGATGGATTGGTTTGTCTACATAATATTTAAAAATTAACTTCTTCCATCGTAACTATTCTTTCCTACAGGTTTACAAAGTGCTGGTGCGAGTCGGTAGGAATGAATGGTTTGTCTTGAGACGTTATGCGGAGTTTGACAAATTGTACAACGCAGTAAGTTATTTTCTCTGTGTGTTGAGTTTGCACAATAGTATTTTATTCACGTTTATCTTCAGGCAGCATGCACACTACCCAAGTACTATATGAACTTCAAAATTAAACTTGATCTGTTTTATCTTTTGAGAATGGACATTCAGTTCTTGCAATTGGCATATTTACTTTAGTTAATACCATTATGCAATTGGCTTTAAACAACAGGGAGCACATTCTCTGCTGTGAATATTTACCTCAGATTACCATTGAACGTGCAGCTTTATTTTATAGATATTGCCCATTATAACGATCTTCAAATAGGCAACACAAGTCTGAACTGTTGTAATAAGGAAAAAATTAACTTTAATTCAAAGTGAGTATAGTTGAGTTCAATTGTTTTTCTCAAGATGAAGAGAGAAAAGTAACAGATCTTGCCATAGCTTTCAGCAATCCTGATTCTAACATTAAAAAATTACAGCTGGAAAGAAGCTGGAATACTCAGCACTTTCAGCAGCATCTGTGCAGGGAGAAAAATGGGCCACGTTCCATGTAGATGACCTTTCGTCAGAACTGATAAAAAGACATTGACCTGAAATGTTAACTTTGCTTTTGGATTCTGAAAGTATTTGTTACTGACGTGTCCATATTTTTTTCACTGTCAGTATGAATGACCCAGAATTGATTAGCGACAGGCATAAATTGTAATTATTATAAATTAGTAGTAAGCATAATTATTTTTAAGATTATAAGACTCAAGCCCAACTCCTAAACTTTCTGTTTTTGTTGGAAACTTCAGTGTGCAATAATGTTATACAACATTGTTGTCTATCAAATGAGATTTAACCCAAATGCTGTTTGCATTTTATTGAAAAGTTCCAGAAATGTGAAGATGCGAGTTCTTCCCATTTCTAAGTGAACATTATTTCTTCACAAAGATTAACAAGTCATAAGTTAGTCATTCAAAAAAAAATATTGCTGGAAACAACTCGGGTCAGACAACATTTGCGGAGAGAAAGAATTGTCTTTTCATATTGATCTTTCATCAATAATCAGGTCAAGTTGAGTTTATTAACATATGCTCATCTCAGAAATGTTACAAATAAAAGTCTTTGGGTGCAGGGAAAACGTGGAGGTGTGGAACAAAAGGAGGAGATATGCAAGAGTGTGGATGGTAGGAGAAATTGTATGACCAAAGTGGTGTTGGAACAGGGGGAGTGTAAGTGGTCAAAGCATTAGTGAGTAACAAAAGTTGGGTTTGGAGATGGTGAACAAACTTCAAAAGCGCCAGAAAGTAAATTGAAGGATCCATGTCATCGGGGTATGGGTTAGTATTTAACCCAAAAGTCATATTTAAAAGGCCTTTTTTATTGCAGATAGTTGCAAAGTAGAGAGAGAAATTATCCTCATAGAATATTGTTTCAAAAGTGGAAGCAAAGTTTAATTCACAAAATTGGAAGTCAGTTGTTTTGTAAGCACAGGAGAAATACTTTATTTTTAAAAAAAAAGCAAACCACTGTACTTTAACTATGTTTTGCACCACAAACTTATCCAATAGAAAAACTGCTAGATCCAATCATCACTTTGTCTAATCTAGAAACTTTTTCCCAGCATTCTTTTTCATGGCTTCTCTGCGAGACAAACATAATTGATTTCTCACAAACAAGGACTAATACAATTACTTTTCTGTCTTTAACAGCTGAAAAAACAGTACCCTCAATTTCCCTTGAAGCTTCCTGCTAAAAGAATATTTGGAGACAATTTTGAACCAGGTGATCAAAATTACAGTTGAACTTGCTTATAATGTTTTGTGGAATCAATGGTTTGTATTCTGTGTCTCTTCCCTCTTCCAGGAATTTCGTAAATGGTACATTTATCTAGAATAAATCGAAATGTGCCGTTTCATTTTTAATATAAAAAGTTGAGAGATTCAACAATAGAGCTTTTTGAATCAATTCGAGCAATGTTAATAGTACAGGAATTTGTTGTACTGAAATGAATATTGATTGTCAAATATTAACTAAAAGCTGTTACCATTCCAGCAACGTATGGCAGTGTAAACAGGATTTCTTCCATACTTGTTTCGATACAGCTGTGGTCCGGCAATATGTGTAAAGTCTTAGCTTTTTTCAAAAATGATAGATTACCCAACAAGTGAAGGATTTGATGTATTCTATAGGTTCACTCACAGAGAATTGACAATTACAAAAACTATCACAATGTAGCAGTACAAAATGATGCATGCTCTGCAACTAATGTTTTTCCCATGTGCTGGATTGAATGATCAACAGTGGGATGTCTCAATGTCAGCAGCGTTCATCTTTTCTCAGTTGTCAGCTGGCATGAAGTATCTACTTCAGTTAGATGGCTGCTTTGTGCATGAACTTAAATTTATTATTGCAAACGATTTGCAAATACTCCCCTTCCTTCACTATCCTAATTGATAGAAAAAAAGGAACTGTGACAGAAAATGCTAGAGTAACTCAGCGGGACAGGCATCATCTCTGGAGAGATGCCTACCTCAGAGAACTGTGGATGTTGGTTTACAAAAAAGACACAGCAGTTAATTGTTTAGTCTCCAGGATGAATACCAAACAGAAAGAGTGTAATGTTTTTCTTTCTTTCAATTTATCCAGGAAGGGGTTACATTCTTCTGAAGCTAGCTGGTTCTCTTATGTATTTTCCCTTTTCAGCAAAGTTTACTCATTCATTTTAAATGTAATTAAAATCTATTTACAGAAGACATTGAACATATGATCATGCATAGACAAAAGCTGCAAAGCTATTTAAAGCTATTTTATAGAAAGTAAAAGAGTTGGGACCCTTCTTCAACACGAAACATTCACCAGGAATGCTGCCCGACCCTTTGAATTACTCCAGCATTGTCTTTTTTTTTGTAAACCAGCATTTTCAACTCTTCCTTTCTACTACTTGTCATATGTATTTCGACATGAGAATGACTATGTAATTCCCTTGCATAACTTGAGATCAAATTTTAGCTGTTCCACTTGCAGTCTTTAATCATACCGTGACAATCCACTGTTCTGAGCACAGTTCTTTGTTTGCAGAACCTTCATTTAGTTTATTATGCATTGCAAACACTGGGTGCATTTTATTATAGCTGTGTTTTTACCTTCTTGGGTGACCTCTTAAAACAAATGCATGCATAGTTTATATAAATATATTTTTTAAAGCAAATTACAGAGGGTTGTTCGAAGAAAATGCCCTCAGAGCAGAAATCAAGAAGATGACCATTTGCAAGAGTGATTGTTTATTTCTGGGTCTGTGTTTGGATCCAGCCCAGACCATCTGAATAAAAATCTGCTTCTACTCAAATGTCCTTCCTGATCATTAGGAGCTCTATAACAACAACATTCCTTATTTTCCACCCTGCTCCTGGTACTAAAAGAAAATACCTTCTTGGTATTAGGCTGACAACCCAATTAGCACTCGGTACGGCTTATAGAGAATTGGTGCAATGCAGTTATTAGTGTTGAATAATAGTGTATTTTGTATCCATGCATCATTCTGATCCCAGGACCAGTCTTGGTCACTTGTTATAGGAAGGATGTAATGGTGCAGCGGAGATTAAGGATGTTGCTGGAAGACTAGAGTTACAAGGACAGGCTTTAACATTTATCCCTGAATTGTAGGAGGCTGAAAATGGCAACACCAATGGAAAGGTGATGAAAAAGGCACTCTGCACGCTTGCCTTCATGGACCATGCCATGGAGTAAAAGGGTCAGGATGTTATGCTGCAGTTGTACCTAACTTGGAGTATTGTGCAGAGGTTTGGTTGCCACACTACAGGAAGGATGCAGTAGCATAAGATTGCAGAAGAGATTCATCAAGATGTTGCCTGGAATGGAGCGTTTGGTGGATTGGAATGGAGAGTTTTAATTATGAGGATAAATTATTCACAATGGAACATAGAATTGCTAATGGGTGACCTTATTAAGGTTCATAAAATAATGAGGGGAATAGCTTGAGTGGTTTGTCATAGTCATTTTCCTAGTGGGGTTAGAGTCTGAAACCATCGGCATAAGTTTAAGATGAGTGCGGAAAACATTAAAGGACATTTGAGGAGCAAGTTTTTCCACACAGAGGGTGATGATTAAATGGGATGTGCTGCTAGAGTAAGTGGTAGAAACAAATTCAATGATAAGTGTTTAAAAGGCGTTTGAATAGGGTCTTAGAAACAAAACAGGGATATTTGCCCAAAATGGGGTTAGTGTAGGTGGGCATTATGGTTGGGAAAAAGTGTCTGTTTCTGTGCTGTACAACTCTTACTCAAGGGGAGAGCTTATTTAATACAACCATAAGGTAGGATATTTTAATTGATCATGGTGTACGCTAATCATTACAATCGCTTTAGATCGAAAGTCTATGTCAACCTTAAATATTTTCAATGATTTAGCCTCGAGCTCTCAGGAGAGGCAATCCATTGATTTAATTTAATACGATACGATATGATAGAACTTTATTTATTTATCCCAGGAGAAAAATTGATCTGCCAACAGCCATAAAAACACAAAATCCATGAAACATTAATTTGAAGTGATGAGTGGAAAGGATTGGGATGTGCAAAGGTTGCGAAGGGGGGGTGGGGGGGGGGGGTGTTGGTCAGGAATTATTATTTCCTTATTTCCCAATATCGTTTCTCTTATTTCAATCGGTAATGGACCTGCACTAGCTTTTGCTGATCTTTCTTTTTAAATGTCCATTGGAGTTTTTCCAGTCTCATTACATGCCTTTGCTAGATTATTCTCATTTCTGATTTCTCTTTCCTGATTGATGTCTCTGTCCTTTTTTGCTAAAATAGGAATTTTTCTCTATCCATTACTTTTTTGCTCTTTGGGGCAACTATAAAAGGTTTTTCCATTGATCACCCATTACTTTCAAAAGTAGGTTCTCCTGTTAACTGCATTTGGGAACATTTACCTGTTGGGGTTCAGGCCTTAAATTGACATATTTGCTTTAAACTGCATTTAATTCTTTAAATGTTTGTCATTGTTTGTTTACAGTCAAATGTTTTTAATGTCATTTTATAAATCTGTCAGCAATAACTTGTGCCTTCTTGCTTTGCTTAGAATTAAGAGTGTTTTTCAATTGCATTAAATAATTTATTATAATTCTATTACCTTATGATCAGTTTCCTAAAGGCCTCTTACCTACAAGATTACAAAGTAATCCTCATTTATTGCACATACCATTACTAAAATAACCTTTCCCCCAGTAGTCCTGAACAAATTTGAATACCATGTCATAAACATAACTTCATCCTGCTCTATACTATTGCTAATTAGATTCGTGCAGTTTATATATACATTAATGCTTCCCCTTCAATAATTGTTCTATTATTCTTTCTGGATTCTATCTAATTTCTGGATTTATCCTATACCTACCACTGTATGGGGCATGTAGGCAACTCCCACCAATGTTTTCTACCCTTGGGTGTTTCTTAGCACAATGCAAAGTGATTCTACCATTTGTTTTTTTTCTGTGCACCCTTTCTCTCTTGAACCCTTTCCTTTATTGTCCGAGCTATTGCATTTCCTGTACTGTTTTTGTCTGTTTTAGAGTACCAGGAATATTTATGTCCCAATCTTGGTCATTTGTAAACACATCTCTGTCATAATTATTAACCATAAATGTTTCTCCTTGTGGCTTCTTGTCTTTCTTGTTATGAATGCTCTGTGCATTCAGATAATGAGGCCTTATTTATTTCTGTTTACCTTTTTTCCCCTGTGATTCTATGGCGGTATGTTCTCTTGATCGTATACTCGGTCTCCTTTTTACAGATTCTTGTTATTAGTACCCATTTTGAAAACCTTGCATTACCACCTTGCCCTTTCTGTCTAATTTCCCAAATGAGCCCCTACTTGAATTCACCCACCTCAAACTGTCTTATCAGCAGAGTTATTCAAATCATCTGAGCTTTGGTTTTAGCTCAGTTGGAGATAAACCAGTCAGATGGAATAGTTCCCACATTCTTCAGTGTTCTGCCAGTCTCCCTTGAAGCCCATTTCTTCCATACTCTTACAGCCACACATTCTGGTCTGATTATATTTGCCCTGTAGAAATGTACACTTGGCTCGGGTTGTGATTATGGTTTATAATTTTGTTGAGCTGCTCATTACTATTCCAGCAGAACAACCTCCTTAACCCTAGCTATGTTGATGGATTTCATGTGAAATACAACAGTTGGATCCGTCCTTTCACTTTACCTCTCCAGGTTTTTCTCCAGTACTGAGATATTGTTAATCTTGTCCACAAGCATGCAACATATCTTTCCGGACTTTTGCTTGTGAGGATAAAGAATAGCATATTGCCTACTCTGCTGTGATCAGATTTATCATCCCCTCTGCAATTTCTGCTCTAGTGCACACAAAATTTACACGTGTTAGACTAATGAAGGCCTGAGGCTTTCCAACACCGCTTTCAAGATCCCCGTACCTGTTTTACTGTAGTCACACCTTCCATTCCTCTTGATTGACTAATTCTACTGTACTTAATCCGAGGGGCATGGCTGCCTCATGGAACAAGAAGTGTCCAGGTAACTTTAAACCTCTGGTGCATTGCTGTGTCCAGATCCCAGACTCCAGCTCATCATCTCTGTGCTGAAGTTCCTTGAGTTGTAAATTTGATTGTTTGCACTAGTGCTTTCTGTCAATTCCCAAACAGTGTATCTGCAAGCCATCGTCTATTTTACTATGCTGTTTCAAATTATTAACTAACTAAATTAAGTTATCAACTGACTCTCCGTACTTTATAATTTTGTCTAATCACTAAACTAGATTCAAGAAGCTTGTTTCAATTAAAGTAATACAATAAATTATAAATAGGTATTGGACCTCTTTTAAGGTGGATAAAAGAAAACCGTGTACCTCACCAGCCTGAATATCTCAGACTTGCTAGCAGATTTAAAACATGATTAGCCAGATTTAAACATGGTGTTCTAAATACTATAGTATTTTAGTTTAAATGTATAGCTGTGCCTTTCTCCTTACCTCACTGCAGTCCTGTCATCACCAAAGTCCAGTTTAAATAAATTAATTTTGTAATTTTCTAACAAAGAAAAGTTTTTAGCACATTTACATCAAGAGTGGAAGGATAACAATTCTTTCAACGTACTCTTTTTTAAACAGCTTTTATCAAGCAAAGAAGAGCAGGATTGAATGAATTTATTCAGAAAATAGTATCAAATCCATCATTCAGTGAACTGTGAGTATTTTCCAGAGAATGGTTGGCAAAGAAATGCTTAAGTCGGAAACCAGAGCTAGGGGAAAGATGGAATCATTGCTTTTTTCAATTCCTCCATGTAATTAGAAATGGGCTAGTATAGCCTTGAGAACCATCGCATTCAAATTACTTTGGCTAATCTGAACAACAATTTCTTCCTTGCACCCATTTAATGTAGATGAACTACCACTCTGTTGTGGTTGTAAAGTCTTGTATTGGTTTCTAGTCTTGTGAATGGGCAACAGCTGTGAAAGTGAGTGTGGTGGAATTAATATACTTAAAAAAACGCAACAATACTCAAATCTGGCAAAACTCCTGACATATTGCAATCCACAATGAATAAATTTGTGAATGTAGAGATACCTAAAGACATACAAAATTGGCAGACAGAAGATAATTTTGGATAGCCAATATATATGATGCCTGAAGTTCTTCAGCTACCAAGAAGCACACATTCAGTAAAACGAGGATAAAATAAGGGGGCAAAATGAGGAAGATCATCCATAAAGGGATCAACACAAGTCCAGGAGACCCCACTAATATTAACTGCTAAATTACTTACCTTTTGTAAGATGTGAGTAGATGAGCCAGCTTTCTTTTTTGAACTTGCAGTGTGATGTTTGTGCATTTTTAATGTTTTTTATAATTGTTTTTTTAGTCTTTTTCTTTCTTCCAGCTTAAAAAAAAACTTATCTAGTGCATTAAGGAAACTGTCATTGAATATAATTACTCTTTTTTTTAGTCTTGATGTTCGAGCATTTCTTCAAATGGATAACCCAAAGAATCAGTCTGATCCATCGGAAGATGAAGATGAAAAACCTGGTCACATGGTACAGTACCTAGAGAGAAGATATTTTTGTTTTAAACTGCATGACACCTCCGAGACTGTCAGCGGGTTTCTGTAATGATACAATTCATTGTCATGCCTGAAATCTAAAGTGTTTTTCTTTATCAATAGCAACATTCTACCTCTGAAAGTATTTATCTTGGTGCCTCAGGAAATCCACAGTGAGTGCTTTAGACTCATAGTTATTTAAAATTATATTTTTTGTTGTAACAAAGATCAATAGAAGAATAGAGTAATTTTGTGTTGGTAAATTGAATATTGCAATTGAATGTATATTCAATTTGTATTCATTGTGTATTTTAACTCAATATTAATGCAAATTTTTGTTTTTTCTTGGGGTATTTCAGAGCTAAGCCAACAGACTTTGTTTTCTTGAAGCTCATTGGTAAAGGGAGCTTTGGAAAGGTAATATTTTAAAACATTCAACAGTTTTCAGCTTGTTTCTCCATGAACTTTTTTTCTGAAGAAATTTAGTGTGCTGCCATTTTCCTTCATTAACAGTGAATCATCTGGTTCATTATTATAAACTTATTTTTGTTAGGTTCTACTTGCAAAACACAAAGCTGATGGTAAACTTTATGCTATCAAGGTCTTGCATAAGCGAGTAATCCTAAAGAAGAAAGAGGTAATGTTGGAAATGAGACGTATTGCCAACAATGTCTTTTGGTAGTTTCTTGTTTTCGGAGTGTTTCACCAGTTCTTAAAACGTTTTCTTAATGCAGCAAAGGCACATTATGGCTGAACGTAACGTGCTGCTAAAGAATGCAAAACATCCCTTCCTGGTTGGACTTCATTTTTCGTTCCAAACCACAGACAAGCTCTACTTTGTTCTGGATTTTATTAATGGCGGAGAGGTTAGTATTTTATTTGAACTGATAGGCAGCTACAAGCAGTTGTCACTGAATTGAGATTTTCTTTGTACATTAACAGAAACAGATTTCGGTATGTTTTAACTTGCGGAAATTGGCGATGATACTGAAGTGAAAAGTTAATAACCGACAAATGTAGAACTACTAACTCATCACATTTGTAACTAGACCTGATGAGCTTTCCATTTATTTTGATTTGACTGTTTTGCACTTTGTTTTCTCTTTGCATGATCATGGAATGTAAAATGGGTTCCAGGCTCTCTGCTAATGTTGTTCTAAAATGGTGGGCAGAAATACACTTACGATTTCCTGTAAATGAGCAACTTGCCCTGTGGGTGCAAGTAACTTCAGAGGTTAACTTGTCCATTTGGTCACTAATGGTATTGACCTAAAACTCCTTATGTTTTAAACATTTACCAGGGACATTTTTACTCACTACATAAAATGTAATTCCCACAAAGATGATGCTATCTGAAAGCAACTTCCCATCTTTTATTTTCGACCTTCCAAAAGGAGTGGTTTATCGAAATGTTCTGCTGGTCAATACTTGCATAGTCCCATCCACCTCCTACCTCTTTTTGCTCACAGTATCAGTTTCCATTTTCTTCCTCTTGAAACATTCTCGTTTCCTTATTCAAATCCATCCTTGCTCCTCATCCCTTGTAACCTCATACAACCTTCTGCATAGTTCTGCCCGCTTGTGTCTTCTGCATCTCCCATTTTATGTTCTATACCATTAGTGGCATGTCTTCAGCTTCCCAGCAGTTAATCATTGGAATTCATTACCAAGCTCTCCCACCCCTCACCTCTGAGAGACTCTCCCAGTCCCTGGAGAGGTTGGTGCTCACTCACCTGCGACCCCTCGTTAAACACAAAATGCTGGAGTAACTCAGCGGGACAGGCAGCATCTCTGGAGAGAAGGAATGCGTGACATTTCGGGTCGAGGCCCTTCATCAGACAGGTCTGAAGGGTCACGACCCGAAATGTCACCCAATCCTTCTCTACAGAAATGCTGCCTGTCCTCCTGAGTAACTCCAGCATTTTGTGTCTACCGTTGATTTAAACCAGCATCTGCAGTTTGTTTCTACACCCCTGGTTAAACCCTACCTGGACCCCCTGCAGTTCGCTTACCAAACAAAGATTGGGGTTGAGGACACCATCATCCACCTGCTCCATCGTTCCTATGCTTGTCCTGTCTTGGACATGGTGGTGAGCGATACAGGGGGCCCACAGGGGATGGTCCTCTCTCCCTTCCTGTTCACCATTTATACCTCGGACTTCAGATATAACTTGGTCCCCTGCCATCTGCACATGTTTTCAGATGACTCTGCAACTGTGGGCTGCATCAGTGAGGGAGGGAAGCTGAATACAGAGGTGCTGTCGACAACTTTGTTGAGTGGTGTGGGCTGAATCACCTGCAACTCAACACTGACAAGACTAAGGAGTTAGTGGTGGACTTTAAGAGGAGAGGAACACCCCTGTCTCCATCAATGGTGTGGATGTACAGTTTACCAGGGAGTACAAATACCTTGGAGTGTACATGGACAGTAAACTGGACTGGTCCAGGAACGCTGAGGCCCTGAACAAGAAGGGACAGCCGGCTGTACTTTTTGAGAAGGCTCCGCTCCTTCAACATCTGCAGTGGGATGCTGCAGATGTTCTACCAATCGGTAGTAGCCAGTTCCATCTTCTTGGCTGCCGTGTGCTGGGACAGCAGGGCGCAGGCTGCAGGCGCCAATAGGATCAACAAACTCATCAGAAGGCTGGCTCCATCCTGCGGGTGGAGTTGGATTCATGGGAGATGGTCTTGGAGGGGAGGATACTCTTCAAACTGCAATGCATCCTGGACAATACGGCTCACCCCCTCCATGACACACTGGACAACCTGAAACATAGAACATAGAAACATAGAAAAATAGGTGCAGGAGTAGGCCATTCGGCACTTCAAGCCTGCACCGCCATTCAATATGATCATGGCTGATCATCCAACTCAGTATCCCGTACCTGCCTTCTCTCCATACCCCCTGATCCCTTTAGCCACAAGAACCACACCCAACTCCCTCTTGAATATAGCCAATGAACTGGCCTCAACGACCTTCTGTGGCAGAGAATTCCAGAGACTCACCAATCTCTGTGTAAAGAATGTTTTCCTCATCTCGGTCCTAAAGGAATTCCCCCTTATCCTTAGACTGTGACCCCTTGTTCTGGACTCCCCCAACATTGGGAACAATCTTCCTGCATCTAGCTTGTCCAACCCCTTAAGAATTTTGTAAGTTTCTATAAGATCCCCCCTCAATCTTCTAAATTCCAGTGAGTACAAGCCGAGTCTATCCAGTCTTTCTTCATATGAAAGTCCCGATATCCCAGGAATCAGTCTGGTGAACCTTCTCTGAACCCCCTCTATGGCAAGAATGTATTTCCTCAGATTTGGGGACCAAAACTGTACGCAATACTCCAGGTGTGGTCTCACCAAAACCCTGTACAACTGCAGTAGGACCTCCCTGCTCCTATACTCAAATCCTTTTGCTATGAATGCTAACATACCATTGGCTTTCTTCACTGCCTGCTGCACCTGCATGCCTACTTTCAATGACTGGTGTACCATGACACCCAGGTCTTGTTGCATCTCCCCTTTTCCTAATCTGCCACCATTCAGATAATAGTCTACCCTGATGTTTTTGCCACGAAAGTGGATAACCTCACATTTATCCACATTATACTGCATCTGCCATGCATCTGCCCATTCACTCAGCCTATCCAAATCACCCTGCAGCCTCCTAGCATCCCCTCACACCTAACTATACCCCCCAGCTTGGTGTCATCTACAAATTTGTAGATATTGCATTCAATTCCCTTGTCCAAATCATTAATGTATATTGTAAATAGCTGGGGTCCCAGCACTGACCCCACTACTCACTGCCTGCCATTCTGAAAAGGAGCCGTTTACTCCTACCCTTTGCTTCCTGTCTGCTAGCCAGTTCTCTATCCACATCAATACTGAACCACCAATACCATGTGCTTTAAGTTTATATACTAATCTCTTATGTGGGACCTTGTCAAAAGCCTTCTGAAATTCCAGATATAACATATCCACTGGTTCTCCCTTATCCACTCTACTAGTTACATCCTCGAAAAATTCTATAAGATTCGTCAGACATGATTTACCTTTTGTAAATCCATGCTGACTTTGTCCAATGATTTCACCACTTTCCAAATGCGCTGCTATCCCATCTTTAATAACTGACTCTAGCAGTTTCCCCACTACCAATGTTAGACTAACTGGTCTGTAATTCCCCGCTTTCTCTCTCCCTCCTTTTTTAAAAAGTGGGGTTACATTAGCTATCCTCCAATCCTCAGGAACTACTCCAGAATCTAAGGAGTTTTCAAAAATTATCACTAATGTATCCACTATTTCCGTGGCTACCTCCTTGAGCACTCTGGGATGCAGACCATCTGGCCCTGGCGATTTATCGGCCTTTAATCCGTTCAATTTACCCAACACCACTTCCCGGCTAACCTGGATTTCACTCAGTTCCGCCATCTTATTTGACCTCCGGTCCACTGCTATTTCCGGCAGATTATTTATGTCTTCCTTAGTGAAGACAGAGTCAAAGTAGTTATTCAATTGGTCTGCCATGTCCTTGTTCCCCATGATCAATTCACCTGCTTCTGACTGCAAGGGACCAACATTTGTTCTAACTAGTCTCTTTCTCTTCACATATCTATAAAAACGTTTGCAGTCAGTTTTTATGTTCCCTGCCAGTTTCCTTTCGTAATCTATTTTCCCTTTCCTAATTAAGCCCTTTGTCCTCCTCTGCTGGATTCTGAATTTCTCCCAGTCCTCTGGTAGGCTGCTTATTTTGGCCAATTTGTATGCCTCATCTTTAGTTTTTATAGTATCCCTGATTTCCCTCGTTATCCACGGATGCACCACCTTCCCTGATTTATTCTTTTGCCAAACTGATATGAACAATCTTTGTACTTCATCCATGCAGTCTTTAAATACCTTCCATTGCACATCTACTGTCAACCCTTTAAGACTCACCTGCCAGTCTATCTTGGCCAATTCACGGCTCATACCTTCAAAGTTACCTTTGTTTAAGTTCAGAACCCTTGTTTCTGACTTAATTATGTCACTCTCCATCCTAATGAAGAACTCAATCATATTATGGCCCAAGGGGCCACGCACAACAAGACTGCTAACTAACCCTTCCTCATTACTCAATACCCAGTCTAGAATAGCCTGCACTCTTGTTGGCTCCTCCACATGCTGGTTTAGAAAACTATCCCGCATACATTCCAAGAAATCGTCTTCCTCGGCACCCCTGCCAATTTGATTCACCCAATCTATATGCAGATTGAAGTCACCCATTATAACTGTGTTACCCTTGTTGCACGCACTTCTAATTTCCTGTTTGATGCCATCCCCAACTCCAATACTACTGTTAGGTGGCCTGTACACAACTCCCACTAGCGTTTTCTGCCCCTTAGAGTTTTGCAGCTCTACCCATATCGATTCCACATCCTCCATGCTAATGTCCTTCCTTTCTATTGCATTAATCTCCTCTCTCACCAGCAACACTACCCCACCTCCTTTTCCTTCCCGTCTATCCCTCCTGAATATTGTATATCCCTGGATGTTCAGCTCCCAGCCTTGGTCACCCTGGAGCCATGTCTCCGTGATCCCAACTATAGCGTAGTCATTAATAGCTATCTACACCTTCAACTCATCCACCTTATTACGAATGCTCCTCGCATTGAGACACAAAGCCTTCAGGCTTGTTTTTACAACACTTTTACCCTTTATAGAATTATGTTGACAAGTGGCCCCTTTTGATTTTTTTCCTGGATTTGTCTGCCAGCCACTATTAATTTTCACCTTGCTACCACTTGCTTCAATTGTCATTTTATACCCCTCTTTCTCTCTGCTCACACCTTTAAGACACCCACCACCTCTTATTCTCTGTTCATTTATTTTTTTCTTCTTCCCCCCGTACATGTTGGGTCTGAGTGCTTCCCTTCTCTGCCTCCTGCCTCAGACACCATCTCCTAGCTATCTCTATTTGAGTCCCTCCCCCCCTGAGGAGCACCTTCACCAACAGACTGGTTTCACCAAGATGCAGGACAGAACACCACAGGAGATCCTTCTTCCTTGTGGCTATCAAACTGTTCAACTCCTCCTCCTCCTGTCGTGCGGTAGACTGATACTGAAAATCACCCCCGCACCCTCCCCCCATGCACCCTCCCCCATCCCTCTCTCTCTCCATCCCTCCCCCACCCAAGTTGTACCAGTTTCAAAGTCGTCTTGTTGAGTCTCATTGTACTCGTCCTCACCTAGCACACAGCTAACAATGGCCCGTTTCCCTTATCATCGTTATTTTTTTGCATACTTTTCATTCATTTGTTCCATATCTCTCTACATCGCAGTCTATATCTCTTGTTTCCCTTTCTCCTGACTCAGCCTGAAGAAGGGTCTCGACCCGAAACATCACCTATTCCTTTGCTCCAGAGATGCTGCCTTTCCCGCGGAGTTACGCCAAGTTTTTGTGTCTATCTTTAGTAGTTCCATCAAGCCTAATTTTATTTATTTGGCACAAAGTCTCTTATCTGATTTACAGTTCTAAAGGAGCTTGGGACATTGTATTAAGCTAAAGTTACAATGCAATGTAAGTTATGCAAATATCAATATATCTAATGCATGTGGTAAGGTTTCCATTTTAACTATAATTATTTAGTTGTCCATTTACAAAGTTCAGCCTATTATCTTGACTTCCTTTTAATGTACTATTCTCCATGGTTGATGGACAAGCTGTGTTTGATGGAAACTTAATGTACTTATCCTATACATTTTTAGTTGTTTTTTCACCTACAAAGAGAGCGTTACTTCCCAGAAGACAGAGCCAGATTTTATGCTGCAGAAATAGCCAGCGCACTGGGATACTTGCATTCGCTCAACATCGTTTACAGGTAACATATTGTTTGGAAGTTGATGTAAGTAATTACAGAAATGATAAAAAGGGGTTGAGTTTTACTCTTGGTTAACACAAAAGAGATAGGAGCAGGGCTAGGCCCGGCTGACTTGTAATAGCAATCCATGATACAGTTTGCCTTTGTTGCTTGTTACACCTCGATATTAACTTTCATTGCTTCATGAATAAGGGTACCATGGTCCCTTTGAACACCAACACGTTTCTGTTTTTCACCATTTGATTTATTTTGCCAATATGGATGACAAATTATCATCCACTAAGACTGTGTATTTTCCTGAAGCCTCTACACCCTCCTCACAGTCCACTGCCACCTGGTATTGTTTGAAAACCTTATTGTTTTAAACTTGGTCTCCTCATTAGATAATGAACAGCTCCTGTATTCCGTTAGTCTCCATTAGACTCAATTTTCAGTGGATAGAAGCGTATTACCACTATTTTGGTTGATGATCTCTTATCTGACGATCCCTTATCAAGGAGCTTCTTCACACATGAATGTATCACATCCACTGGCCATCGCTTATCTTTTCTGCCTATTTCAATCTCATTTTTTAAAAGAAAGTTTTGTCATTTGTTTCATTATTGGATAACAGATTTTTGACGAGTCAGGGATATCTGTCACTTGTCAGGTATAATGATGAAGACTGGCTTTAGCTATGCATTTTCAAGCAGTTAGTGGATTTTTTATCTAGAATGATGTTCTGCTCAGATGTGCGTAGGAAAGTGATGTTTAATCACATTGGGCCTAATTATACTGATGGTGAGCTGGTATTTTCTCAAAGTAACAGTAGTTGACTGCAACATGCATGTCAGCGTGTTCTGGATATGCTTGATTAATCTCATATTTTGTCCTTGGACTCGCCACCGATTCCTTTAATCCCAGTCTTCAACCTATATAAAACAATACCACGAGTGTTGGGTTCCAGAGTTGATTATCCTCGATTAGCATCAACTGGTCTTATCCATCTTATGTGCTCTAAGTTTCAGCATTCTTCTCATTGGTCAGATTAATGGTGCCAGTGTAGTAACCGTTGTATGCACTTAATAATCTGAATTTTTGTTTGTGCTTGATGATCTACTATAACATAGAAACATAGAAAATAGGTGCAGGAGTAGGCCATTCGGCCCTTCGATATGATTATGGCTGATCATCCAAAAGCAGTACCCCGTAACAATACTGTAAACATAAATTTGGTTATTTCATTACTCTGAGCTAACATTCATCACTTATTGTTGTGATGTTAAGTGATCAACTGTTTAACTTGATTTTGAAATTAGTATTTAAAAACTAGTCTTATTTTATTTCTTGTTCCTTTAATAGGGATTTGAAACCAGAAAACATTCTTTTAGACCCACAGGTATGTGTATGAATTTCCTATTTGTAAAATGAACACTAACATTTTGATTGACAAGGAATTGTGGATGCTGGAATCTTTTGTAGAATACACAGCGTTGGAGTAACTCAGCAGGTCAGGCAGCATCTCTGGTGGATGTCGATGAAGAATGGTCCCAAACCAAAACATTGCCTATCCATGTCCTCCAGAGATGTTGCCTGACTCACTGAGGTACTCCAGCACTTCTGAAATGGGAAGTTAGGAAGAAATGGGGACAAATGTTAGTTACTGTATCTTGGTAGATTTAAAGGATTAATTTTGATCTTGAGTTAATTTCATTTTACTTAATGCTTATAAACACCCAAATCTATGTGATGATGTGCAAGTGTTAATGTTTTGGAAAAAGACATCAAACCAGTAAATTTGTATGGTGCCTGAAAAGGCACAACAAACAGTGCTTCATGGGAAGCCCATGGACAAAATACAATAAGTTGTGTAGCTGAGTGGTCCTGACTGAACTATTACAAGATCAGCAGAGTAAATTGGTTGGTCTATAGATTGCAGTGGGAGTGATTGCAGTGCACAGACTAACCCTTGGTCAGAGAGGCACTCGGAGTAGGGGAATCGCTCAGAGAGATGGGTGATCTGATAACTGAAAGGTTTGAGATGGGGGCAGAACAAAACATTGTCAATCATTGCATGGGGTCAGAGAGGTGACTTGAGACCTAAGGACATTTTTAATAAAGTCAGAGTCATACAGCATGAAAACAGACCCTTCAGTTCAAGTTGTCCATGCTGTCCCAAGTTGCCCTATCTAAGCTACTCCCATTTGTCTACATTTGGCGATGTCCCTCTATCCTTTCCTATGCACATACCTCTCCAATTGTCTTTTAAATGTTGTTGTAATACATACCTTAACTACCTGCTCATATTTCATAGGTTCACCATCCTGAGTGAAAAAGAGTCCCCTCAAGTTGCTATTAAATCTTTCCCCTCTCACCTTAAAACTATGTCCTCTGGTCTTGATTCCCATACCCTGGTTAAAATACGCTGTCCACTCACCCTATAAATTCCCCCATTATTTTATACACTTCTATAAAATTACCCCTTGGCTTCATGTGCTCTGATGAATAAAGTCTTAACTTGCCCAATCTCTCCCTTTAGCTCAGGCCTTTGAGTTCTGCCAACATCCTCGTAAATCTTCTCTGCACTCTTTTCAACTTAATATCTTTCCTATAGCAGGGTGGCAAAAAGTGAACATAATAATCCCAATGTGGGCTCACTAAAGCCTTGTGCAAATGTACAAGACTTCTATACTCAATACCCTGATTGATGAAGGCCAATGTGCCAAAAACCGCCTTTACCATATGGAATAATGAAAATGGCTGGGGCAAATGAGAAGAACAATGAAAAATCAAGCGGTACTTCCCCTGCAGTAGATTGGATAAGGTATTTAATGCCGAAAGAGCCCGAGTCTCTGATATAGTCTGCTTCAGTGTATGAGCCCCAGATCTCATGTACAAACCAAAATGCATTATTTTGACGGGTGAATCAAAATATGTTTTGTATGCTCAATGGCATGAATATGTGGATATACAATATAATGGATGTCCTGCTACGACACTGTAATCTTTTTTATTAAATTAATTTGTGTAAAATACAAAATTTCTGCTATAGAACATCCAAGGTATCTTATACTTGTTCATGGTTCCTACAAATGGTAAATTAAAATAAGAATATGTAGAACATTTGTTCTTCTGTGTTATTTCTCATCACAGTTATCAGAATGCACATTACTAGTCTACTGTATATGAGGTATTGATTTTAAAACTGCACATCAATTATTTAAAAAATATATAGTCATTGCTATTACTGGAATGGTTACAAGGTCATTAAATTACATTTTCAATTATTTTAATTGTTTGCATTTTAAACAAGAAAAAAGTAAACTGTTCTAGATAATTGTCTTTTTAAAAAAATGCAGTGCAAATAAAGAGCATTGTTAAAAAGGGGTGAATAAATGAATGGAAAGAGCCTTTCACCGATTGGAGAAAGGTCTGAAATCCAAATGTGACCCTGATTTTCTATTTAGCAATACTTGTTGACTTTTTCTGTATTTTCATTTTCAGTTTCTGTTTAACGTGGTCTTTTAGTTATCTGCCAATTTCTGTTTACTTTGTGACATAGGGGCACATAGCCCTAACAGATTTTGGGCTCTGTAAAGAAGGAATCGCTTGCACAGACACCACATCTACTTTCTGTGGAACGCCTGAGGTAATGATATTTTTTTAATACGTTTTTGTACTATTTTACAAGTAACTGGCAATTTTTCAACAAACCTAATTATATGGTCTGTAAATAAATTAAAAATCTGATCATATGGGATATTGAAGATGTTTTATTGCTCTAACTAAGGGTCAAGGTCTAAGGTTATAAGTGATAAGAGCAGAATTAGGCTATTCGGCCCAACAAGTCTACTCCGCCATTCAATCATGGCTGATCTATCACTCCTGCCTTCTCCCCATAACCCGACGCCCATACTAATCAAGAATCTATGGCTTTAAAAATATCCATTGAGCAAAGAATGCTGCATTCACTACCATTCATTTAGTCAATTACGGTCAGTTAACAAATTCTGGAAGTATTCATGGTAATGTAGATAGTATATTTTAAATAATTAAAGTGGCCAAACTGAACCAACCTCAGTATTATGCTTCCCATGTAGTCAGACTTTAATTGATATTTAATTTAGAGCAATCTGAATCGAAGGGAAGCCCAGACACAACTGCGGAGGAGAAAACAAAGGAATAGGAAAAGGAGTGGAATGTATTTATCATGAGATTATATTTGGGATGAAAGGCTCAAAACAAGGCTAAAGAAGAATCCAACAATTGCTTAAAATCTTTATCCTGGAGTTGTTCTCCTTTGCTCAATATCCTTCAAATGAAGATGAGACTCAGGCAGAACACAAGTTGTTGAAGGAGCTCAGTGGGTCAGGCACCATTGAGACCAAAAACATGACTAACCTTTTGCCTCCACTGCTGCTGCCTGACCCACTGAATTCCACTTGCAACTTGTTTCTTTGTTTTCTTGAAGCAATAATTTCATATGCTACATTTTCCAAACCTTCCATCATTTTGATCACCCTTTTTTTTGCCTTCTTTAATTTTTACTATTTTTGTCTATAACTTCAGTTCTTGTGTTAAACTGGATTCCTTCAATCAGTCTGGTGAATCTTTGTCAAATCCTTCCCATGCATCTATAAAAATTCAATAAATATTGGGAGCATGTCAAACATTAAAGAGCGGGACCTTTAAAGTTGTCTTTTCTGGATTACTTCTGGTGCCATTTGCTAGTCCGTATAGGAATACGGAATGGTGGAGAATAGAGGGTTGTAGGTCTCTGAATCACAGGGTTCATTTCCAGAGAAGGTTGGATTTGAATAAACTGGATGAGTTCCTCTCACAACTTGCTTGTTGCTCTAGACTTGCTGATCGTGCTGAGAGGTTTGCTAGAGCTGTTGGGATGGGTTTAAATTAATTTGGCTGGGTAACGGAGTACATGTACAGTTATGGGGGAGATGTGAGTGTCTTAAGATGCAATCCAATATGGATGATAAACTAAATTAGTACAGTAGGCAGAGCAGAGATGGGATTGCAGATGCTGGAATTTGGAGCAAAAGATAGAACATTGGAAGAACTGTATATCAAGCAGAATCTGTGGAGGCAAAAACTATGCTTGGCATTTCGGATTGACTTCCTGCATCAACACTGAGGGAACTGGAAAAATTGCCAGTACGGGTCATCCACTGGTAATGAACGGATTCAGGTCTTTACAGGAGTCCTTAAGTTGATTTTGTTCATAAGTCAGAAGCTACACGAAAAGCACACAAAATGATTAACCCCGCACCTCTATAGTGTTGTAATGATTAGGATCAAAAGCACTAGACTAATAAGAATAATCAATGATTAAAAGTGGAGAGAAATAGTTCTACCATAGATGTATTGGCATTTTAAATGTAATATGTTTAGTTTAGTGATACAGAATGGAAACGGGCTCTTCGGCTCATCGTGTCAATGAAAACCATCGAACACAAGTTTGCACTTGTTCTATGTTATCCCACTTTTGCATCCACTCCTGGGGCAATTTGCAGGGGCCAATTAACCTGCAAACTATCCAGGAATCCAGAGCACCCTGACAAAACCCACAAAGCCGTGGAGAACATGCAAATGCCTCATTGAGTAACAGACAGTGCCCAATATTATGATTGAACACGGGTCTCTGGTGAATGTTGTGGAAGCTTTTTTATATGTAGGAGTGTCAATAACCCAGGCACGGCCTGCAATTGGGAGTATAAAGGAGAATGGGATAGCGGATGAAACCAGATTGGGCAGGGCGATGGCAGCGACGGAGGATGATGATAATAGGATAATGGCATCAGTAGGTTGAGGAGATGGGAGGAATGAGCAAAGGGAGCAGAAAATAAGATTACAAGATTGTGTGTGTGTGTGTGTGAGTGAGTGAGACAATGGTGGAATGTAATGTGGATTACCTAAAATATCTCAAATTTTATGTTCATAAGTTGTAAGCTACTCAAGCAGAAATGTTGTTCCTCTAATTTACATTTGGTCTCTCCATAGCAATGGAGAAGGCAGAGGACAGAGGTGGGAGTGGGAGCAACACTTAAAATGACGTGCAACCGGAAGCTCGAGAAGTCCGTTGCAGACAGAGTACAGGTGTTTTGCAAAGCAGTCACTTTATAGAGGCGGTCTGGCCACGTCATGAGTGCCGAAGTCAGTAGACGAGTAGGAAGGTGTGTAGGTGAACCTCTGACTTACTCGGAAGGGCTGTTTGGGCAACTGGTTGATTGTGAAGAACGAAATGAACAGACAGGTGATTGCAGGGAAATGTTCCAAGTAACGGTGAGGGGTGCATGGGCAGAGGTGAGTGCACTATGGAGTTGTAATGAGAGTGGTCAAAAGGAAAGAAGAAATTAGTTGACTCAAAGTTATTTGTATGAACACTTGTTTAGAGCCACTATTACAATACTATTGTTCTGTGCATTGAAGACCAATGGGCTTATGAAAGTCAACTGTTGCCCGTTTGGAAACAGTCTCCCACGTGTTAGACTTGAGCAGCAAAACGTAGACTGATGCTCCAGGAAGTGTTGCGTTTCAGAGCTCATCACTTTAGATGAGACCTTGAACCAAGTCCCACCTAATTTCTTTTGAGGAGAGAAAGGATCCCATAGCATTATTTGAAAGTAAAGTGTGTCCTGGTCAGTGTGCATCAACTTGTGCTCTTGTTCAAATCTAAAATACTTTAATTAGTATATTGCTCCTGTATGTGCATATTTAATAATGCATTTGCAGTCAACCATATGAACATTTTAGGACATTCTGGAAGGATTATAAAATATGTTAAATACATTTTTGTTGTTAATATATAGATGTGTATATATATACTTCTATATATAGACAAAAATAAAGATGGTTGATTAGTATGTTTGCAGATGGCACACAAATTGGTGGAGTTGTGGACAATGAAGAAAGCTGTCAAAGGAAAAAGCGGGGTATAGGTCAATTACAGAGGAGCACTAGCAGATGGATTTAATTTGTGAGGGGAAATAACAGGGGAATTTAAGGAGAAATAACACAATTAATGGCAAAACCATTAATAGCATTGGTGTTTGGAGGGATCTTGGGATCCACGTTCAAACTTTGGTCAGGTTGCAAGTGGATTTTTCTGTGCAGTTTGGGTCACCATATTACAGAAAGATGTGGAGCCTTTTGAGAGAGTTCACAAGAAGTTTACAAGGATGTTGCCTGGATCCGTGGGTATTAGCTATAAGGAGCGGTTTGACAAACTAGGATTTTTTTCTCTGGAGCATTGGAGATTGAGAGGCAACCTGATAAAGTATATAAAATTATACGAGGCATAGATAGGGTAAACAGTCAGATCATTTTCCCAGGGTGGAAATATCAAAGACTAGAGGGCATAGCTTAAGGACAAATGGAAAAAGTTTAAATGAGACGTGCTGAAGGTATGTTTGATTACTTTGAAGAAGGCTAACCATTTCACCAGGAACATGTTTAGAAAAGGTTTAGTCCAAACATGGATAAATGGGCCTAACTTAGATGGGGCATATTGGTTGACATCGATGAGCTGGGCCAAAGGGCCTGTTTCTATGTTTATGAATTTTTGAATACTCAATGATTTTTTTTTTACATTGACAATAATGAGTGCTTCAAATGCGGTGGTGGTGGAAGCAGCTGTAATAGTGGCTTTTAAGATGCTTTTAAATAGGTAAATGAACATTCAGAGAATAGAAGAACATGGAGCATGTGCAGGCAGAAGGGATCCGTTTTAATTTGTACTGTTCTATGTGAAATTCGTACTCTTAACCTGTTATTTTAAGCAATATAGATGGCATCTATCCCATTGTGCGAGTGGAATCAAATTTCTAACGAACCTTTGGGATCCTCAAATTTCACTTAATGAAAAATGAATAAAGTTCTTTTTTCAAAGTAGTTAAGATCCTTCCAAATGCATGAGAGAAGTACATGCACTTTAAATTGTATAGATTTTGAGATAAAAGTGAATTTAATTAAGAGAAAAAGTGAATAATAAACTTATTTTATTCAAAGCATTGACCACATGAATTATTTCAGCATGCATTTAGTTCACTGAATAAATCTGTTTCATTCGATTTTAACATTTGCCTTGCAATCTAATTCTTGGTTTATTATTGTCAAGTGTATCAAGACAGTGAAATTGTTTGTTTTAGAATGTTATCCAGGCAAATCATATCATACAAGAGTATCCGATAGTGCAAAAGAGTACTGAATAATGTTACATAGATTTTAAAAACTTGCAAGAGCAGCAGCGAGGTACATTGGAAGATTGGGGAATTCATCCCTAGTATATGAGGTCCATTCAAGAATCTGATAACAGTGGGGAAGAAACTTTCTGCATCAGTGGTATGTGCTTTCAGGCTTTTGTATCTTCTGGCCAATGGGAGGGGAGAGAAGAAAGAATGACAAGTGTATGAGTGTTCGTTTATCATGTTAGCTGCTTTCACAAGGCAATTTGAAGTATAGATGGAGTTGATTCATGTGTTGGGGGGTGGGGAGGTGCTGGTGGGAAGCAGGTTTGTGTGCTGGATTTGGCTGCGTTTACAACTTTGCATTTCCTGGAGATTGTGGATGGAGCAGTTGTCATACCAAGCTCAATAGAATGAGGGGTTTCTATGGAGCATCTGTAAAATTTGGTAAGAGTCATTGAAGACATGCTAACATTCAGTTAATTATTACCTAACTATTTAATCGGGATGCTTGAGGCAGATTTTGTACCTTGTTAACTTTGATTTTTTTTTAAACTATTGATCAGTGAAGCACGTCACCCTTTACTCTTTCCAGAAAGATGGAACATAATCTTAATCCATCCCAAAAACAAATTAAGTGCTGAGGCAGAGAAAAAGCATTGCTGATTAATTAATCAACACTAAAGATGCAATATAACAAATCGCGACTGGATTTCAGAATATGTTTGTTTTACTTTATTTCAGTACCTTGCACCAGAGGTGCTCAGAAAGCAACCTTATGATAATACTGTTGACTGGTGGTGTCTTGGCTCTGTTCTTTTTGAAATGCTATATGGTCTGGTACGTATTCTAGTCATCTTTTTATAATTTACTGTATTTATAATAAACCATTTTGCATTGGAATCCACTTGGAATTAAGTTGAATTATTTATATTTACTCCATGCCAACATTTTGCTTTATAGTACAATGCTACTGAACTTGCAATGCTAAGATTTAGAAGTCAAATCTCAAAACAAACTGTGATGCAGGCTAGCAGTGGAAATATTAGTTTAAAACTGTCATATTGTTAAAATAGTTTGGGAGGTTTTGCAAGCAAACTAGTCTTTAATCAAATTGTCTCTTATAATCTTTTGAATTGAATTTGCAAGCCACTCAAGAACAATTACTCAAAAGAAGGTTCATGATGATATTTGTTAAAGATGCTGAAAATGGCAAGTCTGCCTTGGCCTATGTGATCTCCCGGTTGCCAAACACTTTAACTCCCCTTCCCGTTCTAATACTGACCTTCTGTCCAGGAATCCTCCATTGTCAGTAAGGCCAAAGGCAAATTGGAAGAACAGCACCTCATATTTCACTTGGGCAGTTTACAACCCAGCGGTATGAATATTGGTTTCTCTATCTTCAAGTAACCTTTGCAACCCCTCTCTCGCCGTTCTTCCCTCACCCTAGTTGTTGTACTAGTTTCACTGTCATCTTGATGAGTTTCATTGCCTGTACACTCGTTATCACCTAGCCCACAGCCAACTATGGACCGTTTCCTTGGTCATCTTTACTTTTGTTCTATCTTGTTCTATCTCTCTATATCACTCTATATCTCTCGTTTCCCTTTCCCTTGTCAGTCTGAAGAAGGGACTTGGCCCGAAACGTCACCTATTAGTTTTCTCCAGAGATGCTGCCTGACCCGCTGAGTTACACCAGCTTTATATGTCTATCTTTGGTTTAAACCAGCATCTGCAGTTTCTTCCTACTCGTACTACAATATTTTGACCATGGTCAGCAGATTCTGTTTGGAAATCATTCAATCATTCGAAAGATACTGTGCTTTCAATACAATAAAAGGATAGAAATCTCTCCTTGGGCATTGAAAATGTTATAGAATGGCAGGTGTGTATTGCACTCCAAAAGTTTGTTACGTTGAAATAAGTTCAACAGAATTTTGTTTTGAACAGAATACACATGATGCATGTTTAGCAATGACATAATCTCTCTCCACCACCCCACCCCTCCCCCTCCCCACCCCCAAGATGTCAGCGTTGCTGAAAAGGGCTATGTAGCTTGGTAGAGCGTACAAATTCTCGTGGAAGTTTAAAAAAAAAGTACAAATGGCTTCTCCAATTCATCGTTGTTTAAGTAATGCATATTATTCTGATTGATGTCGAACCAGTGGGTTGGAACTTGAGGAACAATCAGAACAGTTCCAGGCTTCCAACATTTTGAAGCCGAACTGCAACAAACATCTATTCTGGTATTATTAATTCAATCCTTGCCTTATTCGTCTCTATATATTGAGTAGGAATAAAAAAAGGTACATTTATTTTTGTTACCTGTCACACATGCTCCACCTCGAGATGATTTTGAAAATGTTTAATGTAATCTGTAAATCACTCTTGATGATGTCACAGTTTTGTAACGAGAGGTAGATCCCTAAAAAATGTATTGATTAGAGACCAGAGAATATACAACTGTCGACGGAAGAAAAGTTGTTGTCAAAAAATGAAAGCGGATCAGCAAAATGAGTTAATTGTATTCCTACAGCCTCCCTTCTACAGTCGTGATACCGTAGAGATGTATGAATATATCCTTCACAAGCCATTGCAGTTAAGACCAGGAACAAGTAATGAAGCATGTTCTATCCTGGAAGGACTACTTGAAAAAGAAAGCCAAAGAAGACTAGGAGCGAAAGAAGATTTTGTAAGACTTCCTTTCATAACCTTAAAATGTTGTCCTATTTATTAATTTTAGAGTCATGATGCAACCCCACCTCGTAACTTTGTATCACACAACAATACATAGTCTTTCCCTTTTTAATGGCCTGGATAAGTGATCACTATTGAATCCAATTAGGGTCAAGCCCTACGATAGACTTGTCCAACAATTTTGCAGCAGAGAGGAAGTGCAGTATTATATAAATACAATGCTCGTCAGTTCTGTTATCTATTCCGATGCTTTGAATCCCCTTCTATTTTTAAATAATTTCTACATTAAAGTTTCCACCTAAATGCAAGTTATCTGTTCACTCAGCTGTTTTAGAATTTTTCTTGGAGATATCAATGCTGGAAACTATGTCTGTTAACTCAACAATTCAAACCACATCCTGAGCAATATTATTTTTGAATGTCATAATTGACATTTATAAAATAAAAGCTATTAATTATCACACTCTAACTGGGATTTCATTTAATGATTCTGAACTAATATGGTCAACATTGTTTTTTCCTATTTGTTATGGAATATGTGGCTTGGTTCTTCAAAGAAGCACTTTCTGAATATGGATTACTTAATATTTATTCCTTGAGAAATTTTAAGTTTAAACTAGGCTAAATGGGACCAGTTAGGTCCCGGTCACATGGGAGGCCTGGTCCCCCAACGTAGCCCTTTCCCCAACGCAACATTCCACCATTCACCCATAGCCCCTAACTGTGCAGGCGCGGCTCATTTTCCCTCGGGGGGGGGGAGGGGTGTGTGGAGTGGGAGGGCAGGGGGAGTGTGTGTGTGGGCGGGGAGATGTAGGAGGGGGAGATAGGGTGGTGTGGGGGGTGGTGGGAGGGGAGGTGTGTATTTGGGGGAGAGGACGGGTGTGGGAGGGGGGAGGAGGGATGGGTGTGTGTGGAGGGAAAAGCGGGGGGAGGGGTGTGGGGACGGGAAGGAAGGGGGTGGGGAGGAGGGGTGTGGGGTGGGTTGGCGACGAGGGAGGGACGTGTAGGTGGGGGGATGGGGGTGTGTGGGTGGGGGGGTTGTGGGGATAGGGGTATTGAGGTGGGGGAGTTGCGGGGGGAGAGCGTGTGTGAGCGGGGGGAGGGCGTGTGTGGGCAAGGGGGATTGGGGCGAGGGGTCGTGTGGGCGGGGGGTGGTTATGTGCGGGGAGGAGGGGATTGGTGTGGGAGGAGGGTGTGTGGGCAGAGGGGGTTGTGGGGGGGAGTAGGGTGTGTGGTCGGAGGGGTTGTGGGGGTTGAGGAGTGTGTGGGAGGGGGAGAGATCTCGGAGAAAAGACGGGAACGAGCCATGGGGAGATGGGGGTGTCATGGGGGGGGGGGCAGTAGCTAGCGAGGGGGACCAGAGAGGAAGGGGTTGGAGCCAGCAGTGCAATAGGGACTCACAGCTGGTGCTAGTCGCTGGTTGTTCTCCTCCGACGTGATTATAGTCTCTGATTTTCATAGGGCGAAATCTCCGCGCCGGGCCGGGCCTGTCTGGGCCGCTTCCGATTCCCCCGAAAATTGTGTTCGGTTCAAGACCTCCGTCGGCCATCCAGAACGTCCCTCCATTCCAGTAAAGACACAATGGCGCAGGAAGGGGCAGACTGTCCCGCGGAGTGACAGGAGATTAGACTAATCCGCGCGGATCCGCGAGAACTAGCAGGAGAGATCAATCTGCGCATGCAAGTTTTTTAGATTTTTAAACCTCGCTGACTTTTACATAATGCCATCGATCAGAACGAAACTTGTTGCACTCGCAGCATACGAGAACGGTGATTGAGCTGGCAAACAATCATAGCGCTATCGCGCACTGTTTTTTGCGCAAATAGAAAAAACGTAAACCGGAAGATAACAAGATTAGAGTTTTAGTTATGTACAGATAGATAGATAGATAGATAGATAGATAGATAGATAGATGATAGCCATTGGCAGCACTACTCATTTAATCTATATTACTAAAAGTCTAATCTTGACCACTTCCTGTTGTTCTGTATATTGAATTTAGAAAAAACACTGCCCCTGACGGCTGTGATTTTTGGCCATATTACTCAGTTCCCCTCCGCTGCGCAGGACAAGAGGATGTTTCCCACTGATGAAAAATAAAAGAGTTATTAGTATTTAAAAAAGTTGCGATTCTCTCTCCTGTCAATCACGCCATGAAGGCCATGCCCCTTCTGGTGGGAGGGACTATAAAACCCAGAAGTGTGGGCGTCGTTCAGTCTCTGCAAGATGGAGGAGGGAGAGGTCATGACCCGCTGTCTTTAGTGGCGTTGCACCCTGCTTGAAATGGTAAGAAACTGCAGTTGATTTTGGTGGCCTTGCACCCTGCTTGAAATGGAATTTCAAGGAATAGCCGTGAGTCAACTGCCAGCCCACGAGCCGTGAGTGAGTGAGCTTCCAGCACAACAGGCTTGAATGACTGAGCCGCCAGCCCAAGAATCCATTTGGCCCACAATGTCCATACTTGCCCTCTGGAAACCACCCCCACTGGCCACCAATATTGGATTGATGGACAGGTGGAATATTGCATTGGGGGACCAGCCCTCCCGTGTGATGCTGGGACCCAACGGGTCCCACTTAGTCTAGTATCTTAATATATTTTGCCTTTATTTTCTCATAAAATGTAATTTCTATTATATTTTGTCTTAATGTCAGACATCTATTCCAAATCCCCCATTTCAACTTGATATATGTTTTTTTTGTGCAAGGCAAACATTTATTGAATCATTGACGATAATGGAATATGGGTACATATTTGAGTTTGTCCAGTAAGTTACAAAACGTTATTGGAATTTGAAAATATAAATAGTTCTATATTGCTATTATAAATGGGGTTTAAGAATGGATGAGGGAACAGTCTTTGAGAAGAAAATGTTTGGATGCCATAGAGTCATTGTCATAGTCATTCAGCACAAAAATGGGCCCTTTGGCCCAACTTGCCCATGTCGACCAAGATGTCCCATCTACGCTCATGCCACCTGCCCACTTTTAACAGATATCTTTTAAAACTTTTTTAACTTTTCCTATCCATGTACCTGTCCAAATGTCTTGTAAATGTTGTTTAAGACTCTGTGCATCCACCCACTCTCATGATTTCTCTCATGATTTTGTACATCAAAGTTCGCTCCTCAGCCTCCTGCACTCCAAGGAATGGAGTTGGATTCATGGGAGGTGGTCTGGGAGGGGAAGATGCTCCTCAAACTGCAGAGCATCTTGGACAATGCAGTTCACCCCCTCCATCACACACTGGTCAACCTGAGGAGTACCTTCAGCAACAGACTGGTTCCACCAACATGCAGCACAGAACGCACAGCACAGGTCTCTGGAGCTGTAAGCCAGTGCGCAATGTGCTGCTCATAGCTGTAATTTTTTTTTCTTTTATATTTGACCATGAATTTCAAGATTTTGATCTTCCAGTGGTGAACAATAATCGTCTTTGAAAGCAAATGTTGGCTCGAATGCTGGAATAACTCCCTATTTAAATACACCCACGAGATCTTTAATGTCAGTCTGAACCAGCAGAACAGCAAAAACGGTCTTGGTTTTAGTTTTATATCTCATCCAAAAATCATTAGATTGGAATTTGTGGTTATAATGACTTATAAACTCTCAGGTCATGCCATAGTTTGACTGATAGCAACTTCCCAGGCATGCAAACATAGTTACATATGGAAATCTACATGTCGCCCTTCAAAGTGATGCTATTTGTGAATTGATAAAACTTGAGGTATTTGGCAAACTTCTCTAAAGCACTCTAAAATGTTTACACATTATATGGTTTTTGTGGTATGCCAAACCATAATTCCTGATCAGCAAACCTTTGTGCCTTTCAAAAAAGGGGATGCGTGGGTTAATATTTTGAAAATGTTGTAATCCTTATTTCATACCCTAAAATGCTTCAAAATATTAGTTTAAAACATATATTTTATTTGTTTGATTGCTGTCCATAACAATTCTTAATTGCAATTAACTGCTCAGCTAGTTGATACCAGAGATTCTCTAGAGCTGACACCCGACAAGAAGTGGACATTGAAAAAGGGAAATCCACAATATTAAGGTTAATAGATCTTTTTAGGCAACATAGTCATTGGCAAATGCTTCCACCCTCCCACTGAAATCAGTATCGAAGTACAGGCATCCCCCAACTTGCGTAAAGGTTACGTTCCATGAATCCTTGCGCAAGTTAGATTTTACTTGAGTTGGAATCATATTCCCATCCCTTGGCTGAAGTAACTCGTTATGAATATTAACTATCCCAGTATGGTACAGCTGCATCTGGGCCATTTTCTGCTGTGTGCAGTGTTGCGGGTCAGCACTGTCGCTTCGAGTTCCGACTTGCCTTTGGGGCACTTTCCGCGGCACGTGGCCTTCTGGGTATACACCACCAGCATAGGTGGCTTGTCTCTGATGTAAACTTGAAATTCCAAACTGCCTTGATTGCACGATGGGCTGAGTATAGAATTGTTTACATAAATGTGAGCCTACATAAATTACCTATTGTGTAAGTTGGAAAGTGCCTATTTCTGCAAGGTTGACTCCCTTTAAACTAAAGTATTGAACAACTACACCCATGGATCCTGAAGAAATGTTTGAATCCACGCTATTCTGATTGCACCTTTTGAGCAATTACCTTGGGTGTGAGCATGATTAAACTTTCCTCCATGCTTCCTTTGCCAAAAATATTTTGCAGACATGCAGGTTTGCTTGCCAGCTGACAAATGAGTTAAGATCTTAAAACTCCAATTGGCCATGGAACTATATCATTCTAGTGGTTTAGTGAATGTTTTTCATGTGAGGTTGTTTAAAATTGCTGATGCATATTTGGGGTTTCACTTTTACAGGCTGAAATCAGATGCCATCCTTTTTTTGATGTTATTAACTGGGAAGATCTAGATCGGAAAGAAATTCCTCCACCTTTTAATCCCAGTGTGGTATGTAACAGTTTTAAATAATTGGTGTATAAAATAATGCAAATATAATGTAACTGAACATTGTAAAGTTATTTTGCATATGTGACAACATTAGATTTTGTATTTCAGGCTGGTCCTGAAGACCTGCAAAATTTTGATCCAGAATTCACAGAAGAACAAGTTCCACACTCCGTCTGTCATTCTCCTGACCGCTCTATAGTTAATGCCAGCGTTATAGAAGCTGATGATGCATTTATTGGTTTTTCTTATGCCCCACCTATAGAAGATTCATTCTTATGAATGTCATCATCACTGATTAGTTTCTATAGAGAACAAAACACTTAACAGGAAATGAAAATACCTTCATAAGTACACGTGGACTTTTGATTTTACACCATAAGCATCTGCATGTCTTAAATAAATCTTGTAGCGACTCGGTAAAGTTTAGTGCATCTTGAACCCTAAAATTCTAAATATATATTGTACATTCCTTGTGCAACTTGTAAGTGATCTAATATTTGACTGCCTCGCCAGTTTCACATCTGAAAATTCCAAAGTGATACCTTTTTAACGATTGCTTGTGATTATGTTTTCCTTTAGAATTTCTGTAATACTGATGAGGTGTTCTACTTTATAATTTTTTTTAAGTAACATGGGCACAATTTATCAATGTTGGTAATTAAGGTTGGATTAGTATGTAGTGCAATGCTTCTCTTTGAACTGATATGTTGTGGTCTAACTTGGCAACTTACATGTGTTGAAGTCACATTTTCACCCTATGTCCATCTATGTGCTAATAACTTGTCACGGTTTAGATTCTATCCATATTTATCACTTTACCAGAAGATCCACCTGCATTGCCACTCGGCTTAAAACTGATTTGTGATGTAGGCATTACTTGAATAATGGAGAGAGTAACATGGGCCACTCAGGTCAGATACATGAAAATGTTTTACAAGTTATTTAATGTGCACTGGCCACCAGCTATTAAACATGTCTTATGATTTACTGAAAAACTGGAAATGTACATAACAGAAAAATCTATAACTGAATAAGATGAAAGTATACTTTTATTTTATAATGTATTTAACATGGTGCAGTGTGCTTGAGGTGGTATATAGTAAGCAATTAAATAGCACATATTTAAAAAGATACACTAACTTTCTTTACCATTGACAGAATTTTTGTTTCAGAGGCATGATTCAAGGATAATTTGAAAGAAAGTGTTATTTTAAAACTTAAATTAATATATTTTGTTTTCATCCCATTGGTACAATATGTCTGTTTGCATACTGCCTTGAAGTTTTAATTTATGGTTTTCCATGTCATAGTCATACAGCAGGGAATCAAGCCCTTCAGCCCAATTTGTCCATGTTGACCATGATGCCCCTTCTAAGCTAGTCCCATTGTTTGCATTTGGCCCATATCCCTCTAAACCTTTCCTATCTATGTACCTGTCCAAATGTCTTGTTAAATGATATTATAATACCTACCTCAAATACCTCCTCTGGCATCTTGTTACCCACCACCCTCTGAGTGAAGCCCCTTGAGTTCTGATTAAATCTTGCTCACTCTCACCATAAACCCATGTCCTCTGGTTGTTGATTCCCTTCCCCTGGGGAAAAGACTCCTATGCATTAATTGATTCATTTTTCTTGCTAGATTGATAGAAGACTTTTAGACCAGCATACCGTTTTTGTTGGCAGAGAACAATATTGTGCAATTCCTCTTCCAGTAATCTTCTATATTAATGACTGACAAAGCCCACAGTGCCCCCTACCTATTCTTTTGGGGACAGAATAATGTATCGTGATATGGACTAAACATTATGCCATTTATATAAAATAATTCCCCTTTCTATACTGGATCACAGTTAAAAATGTTGGTCAAAAACCTTTGTAACTCGGAGCCCGTATAAATAGAAGTAGTGTTACTCATGAGATAAAGACTACCCAGGAGAACTTAACAACTTCCATTCAGTTGATGGTGCAGTGCCTGTAATTTTTGTGTGTTGCAAAGAGTTTAGAGGTTTTTTTGAGATTTACATTGATACCGTGTAAATGAAAGAGCGTCTTCAATATCAAAGGGAGAAGCCCTTAATAATATGTAGAGTAAATTTTTCTATTGGATGATCACCTTGTTGGAATTGTGCTGTAGACCCCCAAATAGTCAATGGGAATTAGAGGAACAAATATGATAGGAGATTGCAGATAGCTGCATGACTAATAGGGTTGTCATAATAGGGGATTTTAACTTTCACAATATAGACTGGACCTGCATAGTGCCAAGGACTTAGATGGGCTATAATTTGTTAAGTATTTTCAGGAAGGTTTCTTCAAGCAATATTTGGAAGACCCTACAACAGAGAAGCAGAAGTTTGATCTACTCTCATAGGGTTGGGCTGGGCAAGTGACTTAAGTGACAGTGGGCGAGCCTGTTGCTACCAGTGACCACAGTTCTGTTAGCTTTAAAATAGTGGACACAAAGAACTGCAAATTCAGGAATCTTGTGTAGAACACAACAATGGAGTAACTCAGCGGGTCAGGCAACATCTCTGGAGATGTAGATGGGCGACATTTCAGGTCGGGACCCTTCAGACTGGTTGTGGAGGTGGAGAAAAAGCTAGAAACGTGGCATGGGACAGGACTCTGCTGGTGAGCTACGGGCCGGGACACTGCCTGTGACTTGCCATTGGATGATGGAGGAAGACCACAGGGCAGTACAGGAAGACTGTGGGGAGTTGAGGTGGTTGGGTCGGAGCCACAAGGCCGAGTTGGGACGAGGTCAGGTTGGGCTGAGGATTGGGTCAGGTCGAGGTGGACGAGCAGCATCGCCAAGTACGAAGGGGGACCCGGCGTGGGGGGGCTGCCGAGGACACCAGTGGGGGGGGGGGGGGGGGGAGCGAAGAATGGGATGCGTACTTTTTCTAACTGTCGGTGCCTTTGTAGCGGCTTTTTTGTGTACTTTGTATACTTTGTATGCAAAAACAGAATTTCACTGCACCTAGTTAGGGAGGGGTGATTGATAGATGGGTGAGAAAGGCTAGAGATGAAAATAAACTTTAAAATAGTAATGCATAAGGTCAGGGCTGGCCAATAAGTTAAAGATCTAAATTGGTTCAAGATCAGCTTCGAAGATATTAGGCAGGAGCTTGCAAAAGTTGAAGATAATGTTTAACTGATGTGCTGTGTTAGCACGTGTTAGCCAACACTCCAGGACAATGGACCATGAGCGAGATCTGCAGCCCACTGTTTAGACAAGAGCTCTATTTAACGTTAAACCTCACTGCTCTGTGGCAGCCAGAGATTGAAGTACTTGGTGACAAACACAAGATGCTGGAGTAACTCAGAGGCTCATAACAAGAGGATTTCAGTATAGGAGTAAAGAGGTTCTTCTGCAGTTGTATAGGGCTCTGATGAGACCACATCTGGAGTATTGTGTACAGTTTTGGTCTCCTAATTTGAGGAAGGACATCCTTGTGATTGAGGCAGTGCAGCGTAGGTTCACGAGATTGATCCCTGGGATGGCGGGACTGTCATACGAGGAAAGATTGAAAAGACTAGGCTTGTATTCACTGGAGTTTAGAAGGATGAGGGGATATCTTATAGAAACATATAAAATTATAAAAGGACTGGACAAGCTAGATGCAGGAAAAGTGTTCCCAATGTTGGGCGAGTCCAGAACCAGGGGCCACAGTCTTAGAATAAAGGGGAGGTCATTTAAGACTGAGGTGAGAAACAATGTTTTCATCCAGAGAGTCGTGAATTTATGGAATTACCTGCCACTGAGGGCAGTGGAGGCCAAGACTGGATGGATTTAAGAGAGAATTAGATAGAGCTCTAGGGGCTAGTGGAGTCAAGGGATATGGGGAAAAGGCAGGCATGGGTTATTGATAGGGGACGATTAGCCATGATCACAATGAATGGCGGTGCTGGCTCGAAGGGCCGAATGGCCTCTTCCTGCACCTATTTTCTATGTTTCTATAAACACAAAATGCTGGAGTAACTCGATGGGACAGGCAGCATCTCTGAATAGAATTAATGGGTATGTTTTGGGTCAAATCCTTTCTTCAGACTGAGAGTCAGGGGAGAGGGAGGCACAGATATGGATGGGTAAGGTGCGAAAAGGAGACATCAAAGAGGGCAAAGTTCAAGGAAAATGTAGAATAGATCATTGTTAGCTAGGGGAAGCAGACAATGAATCATACAACTATAACATTTAATCAGGAAGCCAGACTGGTCGGAGAACTAGGATGGGGGAATTGATTGAGTAGGTTGTTAGTGGACAAAGGGACGTACTGAAAGTGGGATGTTTTTAAAAGTACAATAGTGAGAGTTCAAGATATGCAATATGCCTGTTGGAGTGAAGGGCAGGGAGGGTAAGAATAAAGAACCCTAGATGATGAGAGAAATCGAGGCCTAGAGTCGGGGGGGAAAAAGGAGCCATAGGTTAGGTTTAGGCACCTGGGATCATGTACACCTGGAAAAGTGTATGCGATTGAGGAGAATGCAAGGAAATCAGAAGGGCAAAAAAGGAGGCATGAGATAACTCTAGCAGATAAAGTTAAGGAGAATCCAATGAGATTTTATATGAAGGGGAAAAGGGTAACTAGAGCAAGAACAGGGCCCGTCAGAAACCAGAGTGATTATCAATGTGCGGAGCCCCAGTGTACTCAATGAATATTTCCCCTCAGTTTTACTGCCGAGAAAGACAAGATAAGGCTTGGCAATTTTGGAACGTTAATAGATGTCTTGAGGACAGTATTACAGTCAGGGAGGTGCTGAACATCCAAAGACAGACAAAAATAGATAAATCTTTTGGGCATGATAACATATATCCAAGGACACTCTGAATCTGTGAAGAAATTGCAGGAGTCCTGACTGAGACGTATGAATTGTTGGGCATGGGTGAAGTGCCGGAAAATGAGGTGCTAATGCTGTGCCTCTATTGAAGAGGGCTGCAAAGAAAAACTTGGGCACTATAGACGAGTAAGCCTAACATCTGTGGTAGGAAAGTTACCGGAGAAGATTCTGCGATAAAATATATATGCATTTGGAAAGACAGGGTTTCATTAGGAATAGACAGCATAGTTTTGTGCATGGGAGAGCAAGTCCAATAAATATATTTGAAGTAACCAAGGAAATTTATGAGGGCAGGTTGTAGGCAGAGTCCATGTGGACTGATAAGGTTCCATGTGGTAGGCTGAAGGTTAATAGACAATAGGTGCAGGAGTAGGCCATTTGGCCCTTTGAGCCAGCACCACCATTCAATGTGATCATGGCTGATCATCCCCAATCAGTACCCCGTTCCTGCCTTCTCCCCATATCCCGACTCCGCTATTTTTAAGAGCCCTATCTAGCTCTCTTGAAAGCATCCAGAGAACCTGCCTACACCGCCCTTTGAGGCAGAGAATTCCACAGACTCACCACTCTCTGTGAGAAAAAGTGTTTCCTCGTCTCCGTTCTAAATGGCTTACTCCTTATTCTTAAACTGTGGCCTCTGGTTCTGGTCTCCCCCAACATCGGGAACATGTTTCCTGCCTCTAGCATGTCCAAGCCCTTAACAATCTTATATGTTTCAATGAGATCCCCTCTCATCCTTCTAAACTTCAGAGTGTACAAGCCCAGCTGCTCCATTCTCACAGCATATGACAGTCCAGCCATCCCAGGAATTAACATTGTAAACCTACGCTGCACTCCCTTAATAGCAAGAATGTCCTTCCTCAAATTAGGGGACCAAAACTGCACACAATACTCCAGGTGTGGTCTAATTAGGGCTCTGTACAACTGCAGAAGAACCTCTTTACTCCTATATCCGATTCCTCTTGTTATAAAGGCCAACATGCCATTTGCTTTCTTCACTGCCTGGTGTACCTGCATGCTTACTTTCATAGACTGATGTACAAGGACCCCCAGATCCCGTTGTACTTCCCCTTTTCCCAATTTGACGCCATTTAGATAGTAATCTGCCTTCCTGTTTTTGCTACCAAAGTGGATAACCTCACATTTATCCGCATTAAACTTCATCTGCCATGCATCTGCTCGCTCCCCCAATCTGTCCAAGTCACCCTGCATTCTCATAGCATCCTCCTCACAGTTCACACTGCCACCCAGCTTTGTGGCATCTGCAAATTTGCTAATGTTCCTTTGAATGACTTCATCCAAATCATTGATGTATATTGTAAATAGCTGCGGTCCCAGCACCGAGCCTTGTGGTACCCCACTAGTCACTGCCTGCCATTCTGAAAGGGACCCATTAATCCCTACTCTTTGTTTCCTGTCTGCCAACCACTTCTCTATCCATGTCAGCACTTTACCCCCAATACCATGTGCCCTAATTTTGCCCACTAATCTCCTATGTGGGACCTTATCAAATGCTTTCTGAAAGTCCAGGTACACTACATCCACTGGCTCTCCCTTTTCCATTTTCCTAGTTACATCTTCAAAAATTCCAGAAGATTAGTCAAGCATGATTTCCCCTTTGTAAATCTATGTTGACTCGGACCGATCCTGTTACTGCTATCCAAACGTTCGGCTATCTCATCTTTTATAATTGAAAGATGCATCTTCCCCACCGCAGATATCAGGCTAACTGGTCTATAATTCCCTGTTTTCTCTCTCCCGCCTTTCTTAAAAAGTGGAATAACATTAGCTACCCTCCAATCCACAGGAACTGATCCTGAGTCTATTGAACATTGGAAAATTATCACTAATGCATCCACGATTTCTACAGCCACTTCCTTAAGTACCCTGGGATGCAGATCATCAGGCCCTGGGGATGTATCAGCCATCAGTCTATCCAGCACCACTTCCTGCATAATGTGGATTTCCTTCAGTTCCTCTGTCACCCCAGATCCTCTGGCCACTACTATATCAGGAAGATTGTTTGTGTCCTCCTTAGTGAAGACAGATCCAAAGTGCCTGTTCAACTCATCTGCCATTTCCTTGTTCATCATAATAAATTCACCTTTTTCGGTCTTCAAGGGTCCAATTTTGGTCTTAACTATTTTTTTCCTCTTCACATACCTATAGAAGTTTTACTATCCTACTTTATATTCTTGGCTAGCTTACCTTCGTACCTCATCTTTTCTCCCAGTATTGTCTTATTGGTTACCTTCTGTTTTTCTTTAAACATTACCCAATCCTCTTGCTTCCTGCTCATCTTTGCTTTGTTGTACTTCTTCTCTTTAATTTTTATACCGACCCGGACATCCCTTGTCAGCCATGGTCGTCCCTTTCTCCCCTTGGAATCTTTCTTCCCCCTAGGAATGAACTGATCCTGCACCTTCTGTATTATTCCTAGAAACACCTGCCATTTTTGTTCCACTATCATCCCTGCTAGTGTATCTTTCCAGTCAACTTTGGCCAGCTCCTCCCTCATGGCCCCACAGTCCCCTTTATTCAACTACAACACTGACACCTCCGATCTACTCTTCTCCCTCTCCAATTGCAGATGAAACCCGTGTTATGGTCACTGCATAACATAGGTCCTCTATCAAATCCGGTTCATTGCATAACACTAAATCCAGAATTGCCTTCTCCCTGGTAGGCTCCAATACAAGCTGTTCAAAGAATCCATCACAAAGGCACTCTACAAAGTCTCTTTCTTGGGGTCCAGTACCAACCTGATTTTCCCAGTCTACCTGCATGTTGAAATCTCCCATAACAATCACAGCATTACTTTTACTACATGCTAATTTTAACTCCTGATTCAACTTGTGCCCTATGTCCAGGCTACTGTTTGGGGGCCTGTAGATTAGTCCCATTAGGGTATTTTTACCCTTACAATTCCTTAGTTCTATCCATACTGATTCCACATCTCCTGTTTCAATGTCACCCCTTGTAAGGGACTGAATTTCATTCCTCACCAACAGGGCAACCCCATCCCCTCTGCCCACCTCTCTGTCTTTTTGATAGGAGGTATACCCTTGAATATTCAGTTCCCAGCTCTGGCCCTCTTGCATCCATGTCTCAGTAATTTCCACAACATCATACTTGCCAGTTTCTAACTGAGCCTCAAACTCGTCCACTTTAATCCTTATACATCGCGCATTCATATACAGCACTTTGACCTCCGTATTCCCTTCCCCCTAGCACCGCTCGCAATTGGCCCTGCCTGACCTTACTCTGTTGTCCATTCTCGAGCTTTCCTTCCCATCAGTTCGAGAATCTTTTGTAATTTTTCCTGTAGCCACTTCCCCTTCAACTCCATCTTTATACTCCCAATTTGTGAATCCCTCCCCCCCACTATTTAGTTTAAACCCACACGTGTAGCCCTAGCAAACCTGCCTGGCAGAATGCCAGTCCCCCTCCAGTTAAGGTATAACCCGTCCCTTTTGTACAGGTCACCGCTACCCCAGAAGAGATCCCAGTGGTCTATAAATCTAAATCTTTTCTCCCTGCTCCAGCCCCTCAGCCACACATTCAGATCTCCTATCACCCTGTTCTCACTAGTACGAGTTACTGGGAGCAATCCAGAAATAACCACCCTAGAACTCTGGCATTTCAGTCTTCTTCCCAACTCTCTGAAGTCATGTTGGAGAACCTCCTTCCTCTTCTACCCGATGTCGTTTGTGCCTACGTGCACAATTACTGCCGCTGTTCACCTTCTCTCTCTCTCTCAAATGTTCTGAATTTGGCAGACACCCAATTCGTGGTTCGTGACACCCTGAACCCTGGCACCAGGGAGGCAACAGACGATCCTCGCATCTCGTCTGCCGCCACAGAATCTCCTGTCCACTCCTCGGACAATGGAGTCACCCACCACTAGGGTTCTGCCCGACGTCGGTCTCGCCGGTCGAGTCCCATCGCTAGGATTTGAGCCACCGACATGTCCGCCAGTCAGACTGGAAACATCGTCTCCCCAGACAGTTCCCAAGAGGGCATACCTGTTTTCATTAGGCACAGCCACCTGAGTCTTCTGCACCCCACGATTTCCACCCTTTCTCTCCGTCACACACCTTGGTTCTTCCCGTTTCCTCGGCGTGACTACCTCACTGTAGGTCCTGTCCAGGAAACTCGTTTTCCCGAATAGCCTTGAGGTCATCCAGCTGCTTCTCCAGTGCCCCAACACATGCGTTTAGGAGCTGAAGCTGGACGCACTTGCCACAGTTGTAGCAGCCAGAGGCTCCATCTGTGTCCCTGGGCTCTCACATTCTGCAAGCCTCACACTGGCTCATCTGCCCCGACATGTGTTCACCACGCTCTGTCGAGCTTTATGCGTAGCCTCCTCGCCAACTTTCGAGTCAAAGATTCACAATTTTCTCACAAGGCCACTCCCTCACTGACGCTCCCTAAGAGTCGTCTTGCTTATATTGACTAATAAATTGCCTAATTTACCAATTTACAAACCAGATTCCTCAGTTTTAAACTGTTTTACCCCCTCACTTCTAACTCTCCTCCCACTTGGGCTAGACCAAATCAGTGCTTTTCCCTGCTTCTCTTTGCTGATGTTTCTTCAAAATACACAGGAGCTCTGTTACATCTGCCTGTGCTTTGCCTCTCCTTTTAAACTGTTTTCACCCTCTGACTCTCTTCTAACTCTCCTCCCACTCGGGCTAGAGCCAAACAGTGCGTTTTCCTGCTTCTCTTTGCTGATGTTTCTTCAACATCCACGGGAGCTCTGAGTTAAGTCAGCGTGGATCAGGGGAGAACTAGCTAACTAGATACAGAATTGTCTTCATGCTTGGAAGAAGGGGTGGTGGTGTAAGGCTTTTTCAGACTGGAGGCTGTGTCTAGTGATGTGCCTCAGGTATTGGTGCTGGCCCATTGCTGTTGTAATCTCTATCAATGATATTGACAAGGCGGTGAGTTTGCTGATGACACTTGAATAGTTGGTAATTGTACACAGTGAAGGTGGGATCTTGATCAGTTGGGCAAATGGGTCAAAGAATGGATAACTGACTTTAGTGTGAGGTGTTGACATTTTGGCTGCCATTGACTTCTGTACCAACAGCCTCCCACTGCCTCACTCCTTCATGGATCTTGTCTCAGCCAGGCCTTGTGCTACAGACCTACCTTCTGTGCCTGCTGCTCTCTTCTGACTGATCATCCCCCACCAAAAGTATCCAAAATGTTATACATGTTTTGGAGGGGAATGGCAACATGGGATTCTTACACTCTCTGCATACTCCCTTTCCTGGTGGTATCCCTTGGAGGAGGAGCCTTGCGGGTCAGAACCTCATGGGTCTGAGGTGGAGACTTACAGGTCGGAGGTCGAGCGTCGCGGGTTGGAACCTTACGATTAAGAGCCCTGCCCTCGCAGGTGAGAGGGAGAGCCTCGCGGGTCAGAACCTTGCTGGTCGACGAAACACGCGGCCACTGGTGCCTGGGTCAATGGAGCAATGGAGCCCGCGGCTGCGGCCTGGGTTGGTGCCACGATGGCGTACAGAAAGGACCCAGCAGCGTTAGTGGAGAGGTCAGTGCAGCGGTCGAGGACTGACACGTGGAAGTGAGGACGCCGCTGCCGAGGGAAGGAACAAAGGAGGACCCGGCAATGGAGGAAGAGCAATCGGGACCCGACGTGTGGGGGGGGGGGGGGGGAAGACCAATGGAGCACCCGGCATGTGCAGACTGCCGTGAGGGAGGGGGAGGGGGGGGGATAACAAAGGGGGAACTGGCGCGAGGATTTGTAACTTCGCAAGCGCCCTTTATGGGTAACTATTTGCATACCTTGGCAAGGTATGCAAGCAAAGAATTTCACAGTGACTTGTCACAATAAAGTAACCATTTCATACTCAGTCCAGAAAACAGTGGCAGAGAGAAAGGATGTTGTACATGAAAGGATTGGTGCACATAAGCATAGGTTAGCAACCAATAGCAGAGGGAAAAGGTGGTGCTTATGGTAGATTTCTGCAAGAGATTTAGATGTTCACATGCCCACTGATGAGTAATGACTATCCAGTGAAACTTCCTGCTGCATTGGATTGGACTATTTTGGAACCATGCCTTCCCTAGCACAGATGTGAACCAACCTCCCATTCAGGACCATTGTGGCCAAGTTCTGTCCCATTTGTTCCCCTGCTTTACTGAACAACTAAACTAAACAATGTCAGCTGCTGGCAGAGGGAGGCATTAATACTGCTAACAAACACGTTACTTTTTTCAGTTTTGACTGTCTTGTCTGCAATACAGCATCGATGGTTGTTACTCATCCTGTTTGAAGGATTGTAGAAATGATATTATTTGGTTGTATGACAAAACATTGATGCAGATGTAATTTGCAACAGGAAATGTTTGCACAATTTTTTAAATGGTATGAAATAGCCTGAATTTATGTGTAATCAGAGTCTGGGCTGGGAAGCACACAGACATGCAGATTTTAAAAACCACCATGCAATTGAATTTTCTGACCACTGTATGATTTTCAATCAATGAACATGGGAGTTTGCAACTGGAGTACTCCAATTAGTCTCTTGAGCTTATTTTGCCATTTAGTAAGATTATGGCAGACAGATCCAATTGTGGAATTGTCCTGGCTGACTCCCAGCTTAATTCTCCTGCACTTTGGGTTCCATCCTTCGATGATAGGTATAGCGGATTTGAGGAAAATGAGCTCTGAATAATCATAGAATAGAATGCCTTTTATTGTCATTCAAACAGACAAGGTTGGAACGAAATTTCATTCCTACAGTCGTGACATTACAAAAAAAAACAAGACCCACACTTAACACAATTTACACAAACATCCATCACAGTGAATCTCCAACTGTGATGGAAGCCAAATGTCTTATCTCTTCCCTTTGTTCTTCTCCCGTGTCCAGCAGTTCAACTGCAGCGTCGACGCAACTGGGGCTCACAATGTTAAAGCTCCCGGCGGGCGATGGTAAGTCCCGCGGCCGTTTAAGCCACGCCGGGCGATGTTAGGCCCAAGTAATTTAAACCCCGCAATTCCGGTGGGAGAACTTGCCGTTGCGGGAGCTCCGAAAAGCGGTCTCCCACTAGGGACCTGCGAGCTCCCGATGTTCCTGTCCACTGGGCCTGCGGCCGGAGCCTCCGAAGCTCCGTAGTCGGGTTGCAGCCGCACGCCACCACAGCTCTCCCCGCTCTGAAGTCAGCCAGTTCCGCAATGGCGAGTCCGCAGGCTCCGCGACTGGAGCCCTCAGGTTGGTTCCGGTTGGAGGCCACCGCCGGCTCCACGATGTTAAGGCCCAACGACACCGGAGATCCGACAGGGAAAAAGTTGGGTCCCCGTACAGGAAAGAGATTAAACGGTTTCCCTCCCACCCCCCCCCCCCCCCCCCCCCCAACCCACATATACACAGCTAAAAAATAATACAAATTAAAACGAAAAACATACATCTAACGGGACAACAAATTAAAAAACGACAGACAGACTGCAGTCATGCATCACTATTCTGCACGTATTCTTGGGTCTAATCTACTTGATTCCACAATGTCTTTTTTTCAAAATGGAGGAGGGTGGGGGGTAGTTGTTTGCAGCAGGAATTCAATGAATTGAGGTCAAGGCAGCTTGTTGGTTTTGTCATGATTTATAGTCTTTGTCATCTTTCTGATGTTCTTTTCCAATGCCTTTTAGCAAAGACACCTTCAAAACTAGAAAAGATCACAGGTAAATGTGCAGATTAATTTTGGAAAACTGATTCAAATTGAGCTAATCTGAAACCTTTTACTTTGGTCGTACTGGATGAGAAGATTTTTTAGACCGTTGGATGTTACTCCCATAAATATCCATACATGTTTATTTACTTTTCATTGCATTATGCAGTAGTTAAATAAATGTTCCTGTAAATTTGGTGTATTTAAACAGTGTAGAAAATGTACAAGTACTCCCACCACCTAGTGTTCTGAACACCAACCCTGGTTCTTGATGACAATCTTAATGCTATAACCCCCGGCTATAGCTACACATCCTGCTTGCAATCTGACAACTAGCTCACATCTGGATTAAAGATGATCCGGATGCCTAACTATCCCCATACTTGGATGTCAAATAATCATAAGTGGTGCTCGTATTGTTGGGCAGTCAGGCAAATGTCATGCATTTTACTGACTTTAAAACAAGCCTTTGCCCCACAAAGAGCCATTAACCATTCATTCCAGTAGTGCAGTGAATTTCAGCAAGAGCAGAACTGCGGGATGCTGAGGGTACCATTAACAACAGCAGGGCGGAAACTACATTGCCATATGGAGCCCCTATCTGTGTCTCCACTGTCCTGTGGTTCTGCTCTCCCTCCCTTCTTTCAGATGAAACAAGAATAGAGTTCCACTGGGCCTTGCCTTTTAGCCCACCTTGCATTCAACACATAGTTCTATAACATTTTTGCCACCTTCAATGTGATACCACCATCAGTCACGTCTGCCCGTCCCAACCACTTTGTTTTGTGCAAAGACCATTTCCTCACAACTCCCTGGTTTTAGGTATGTTACAATACCTACCTTTAGCAGCGCTGCAGTTCTGCCGCTCCCTGTGTGCGTGACTTTGGCACCTTTCAGAGGGGGGCGGGTTTAAAGTGCCGTTTTTTCCTAGGCAGTCCAAATCGATCCATGTCAGGCGATTTCGTCGCTAAAGAGAAATCGCTGCGACGTTTCATTCATGAAGTACTTTTAAACTACGCTAGATTATTTATGAACTAGAGTAGTTTAAAAATCATCTTCTAAAGCTGTGAACGCTGACAGCAGAACGGACCTAACGTAGGGGAGAAAATAAAGTGCACAGTATATTTTTACATTAAAACGTGGTTTTTGGGAAGGCTTTAATTACATTTTCATGTTGCCAAAAGGGGACAAAAAAAATGTATGAGCCGGCTGTATTTTTCATACCTTCACCGCAAACCGCAACATTCTAATCCACCGCATTCCACTAAAACCCACTCGCTAGTTGATTTAAATGGCCATTAATTTACAGGCATTAAACACTAAATTCCTTCCATTTGGCCTATAAATTCATGAAAATAAAAAATCATGTTATATTGTGGATTATTGTGTGAATGTTATTTGGACACAGGCAATTTAAAAAAGTTTATCTTTTCTTAAGAAATGGATAGATGTTTAGATCTAGTAATTGAATTTTGTAATTAGCTATAATTAGATAACTAACTAATTATATGCTTTAATTTCAGGTCATCCAAGTAAGATTGTTTCAGAATGCTTCAATCTATAATAACTGAACATTTAATTCAGTTCTCTTAATTGTTAAGAAAGTTAGGGGCTTTTGACTGTTCTGGATCACAGTTTTTGAGTTAAGTCAATGGAAAGGCAATAGGGAACAAGATGCTAATTTCCGAGTATGAAAATGGCCATAACATTTTTAATACTGAAGATATGAAAGTGAATTAGGTGTCAAATTAAACTTCTTTTTATGCTCTATCTGATGGGATAAATTGCAGACTTGATTTTTTAAATCTAAAAATGTTGTAACATTGCTACTGGTTTGCTCATCCCTTTTGACCCAACAAGACCCCTACCCGTGTATGTTTCCTTTGCAATTGCAAGAGATACAATGCCCTCCATAATGTTTGGGACAAAGACCCATCATTTATTTATTTGCCTCTGTACTCCACAATTTGAGATTTGTAATAGAAAAAATCACATGTGATTAAAGTGCACATTGTCAGATTTTATTAAAGGCCATTATTATACATTTTGATTTCACCATGTTGAAATTTCAGCTGTGTTTATACATAGTCCCCCCCTATTTCAGGGCACCATAATGTTTGGGATACATGGCTTCACAGTTGTTTGTAATTGCTCGGGTGTGTTTAATTGCCACCTTAATGCAGGTATAAGAGAGCTCTCAGCACTTAGTCTTTCCTCAAGTCTTTCCATCACCTTTGGAAACTTTTATTGCTGTTTAACAACATGAGGACCAAAGCTGTGCCAATGAAAAACAAAGAAGCCATTGTGAGACTGAGAAACGAGAATAAAACTGTTAGAGACATCAGCCAAACCTTAGGCTTTCCAAAATCAACGGTTTGGATCATTAAGAAGAAAGAGAGCACTGATGAGCTTACCAATTGTAAAGGGACTGGCAGGCCAAGGAAGACCTCCACAGCTGATGACAGAAGGATTCTCTCTATAATAAAGAAATATCCCCAAACACCTGTCCGGCAGATCAGAAACTCTCTTCAGGAGTCGGATGTGGATTTGTCAATGACCACTGTCCGCAGAAGACTTCATGAACAGAAATACAGAGGCTACACTGCAAGATGCAAACCACTGGTTAGCCGCATAAATAGGATGGCCGGGGTACAGTTTGCCAAGAAGTACTTATAAGTGATGGCAAGCAAAGTATAGAGGAGAGAAGGAACTGCCCAAGATCCAAAGCATACCACCTCATCTGTGAAACACAATGGTGGGGTTGTTATGGCCTGGGCATGTATGGCTGCTGAAGGTACTGACTCACTTATCTTCATTGATGATACAATTGCTGATGGTAGTAGCATAATGAATTCTGAAGTGTATAAATACATCCTATCTGCTCAAGTTCAAACAAATGCCTCAAAATGAATTGGCCGGCAGTTCATTCTACAGCATGACAATGATCCCAAACATACTGCCAAAGCAACAAAGGAGTTTTTCAAAGCTAACAAATTGTCAATTCTTGATTGGCCAAGTCAATCACGCGACCTGAACCCAATTGAGCATGCCTTTTATATGCTGAAGAGAAAACTGAAGGGGGCTTGCTCCCAAAACTAGCATAAGCTAAAGATGGCTGTAATTCAGGCCTGGCAGAGCGTCACCAAAGAAGACACCCAGCAACTGGTGATGTCCATGAATCGCAGACTTCAAGCAGTCATTGCATGCAAAGGATAAGCAACAAGATACTAAACATGGCTACTTTCATTCATATGACATTGCTCTGTCCAAACATTATGGTGCCCTGAAATGGGGGGACTATGTATAAACACTGCTGTAATTTCTACATGGTGAAACCAAAATGTATGAAAATGGCCTTTATTAAAATCTGACAATGTGCACCTTAACCACATGTGATTTTTTTCTATTGCAAATCTCAAATTGTGGAGTACATAGGTAAAGAAATAAATATTGGGTCTTTGTCCCAAACATTATGGAGGACACTGTATCTCTTGCAATATAACACCTGTCCCTACGCCTCGTTCGGTTCCATCCCGATCCCCAGCAGGGCCAAGTGGGTAGCTTGCAACCCAACCGTGTTAACATTTGAATTCCGCAATTTCAAATAATTTATCTTTCTTCCCTCTCTCTTTGTGTCCACCTCAACACCAGTGTGTACACATTTCTCCCACGATCTTCTAGACCCAAGTCACCCCACACCTTTACCCTCCTTCGTCCACTCATCTCTCTTCCCCAAGTTCCCCGTTTCTCTTTTATCCCTATCTTTCATCTTTCCAGCTGTCCCCTTCCACCTATATCCCTCCCTTTGGTTTTGCTTTTCACTCCTCTTTCCTTATCTGACACCCTTAAATGTCCTTTAAGGGGCTGTCCCACTGCGACGATCTAGTCTTCGAATTCAGAAGAGTGTCTTCGACATTCAAGCTCGAGGGCACTCTCCTCGAGCTGGATCGACCGTCAGCGATGAAACCGTGAGCTGGATTGACCGAGTACACACACACACACGCACACACACACATCGCAAAGGCGGGGGCCAGGGAAAGCAGGGGAGCGCTGTCTGAAATTCACACCTGCGATGAAGAGGAAGGTAAAAGACAGCTGCACAGTAACGGTAAGTCCTTTAGAGAGCGCGGGGGGGAGGAGAGAGGTGAGAGAAGGGGGGGGGGGGGGGGAAGAGAAGGAGTGGAGACATTTTTAAGAAGCCAGATAACTTATAATAAAGTTTAGCGGGCATTTAACCTACCGGTTGGTTTTCCTTGGTCCTGAAAACTCTAACGAGCCAATCAAAATGCCCGGTCAGCGAAGGAGATTGCCTATGGCTGTCCTTGACTGCCTGTAACTAAATAACAACCCCACTCCACTGCACTACGAGGTAAAAAGAACCATGCCGACCGATTTTTACTTGCGGAAAATTTTTCAACATGCTGAAAAAATTTACGTGACCTAGCGTAGGCGGGAACTCACTTCGAGCATGAAGGGGAGTTCCAGCAACCTCATAGGACCTCTTAGGACCACGTGTCGACCATGCTGCGAGTTTGAGTCGCGGGGAAACTCGTCTAAACTTGCAGATTAGGTCGCCGCAGTGGGACAGCCCCTTTACACCTCCAGCCGTTGTCACATTCCATCCATCTGCTAATCAACTCCCCTCCCTCCTTCCATCTATCACTTGCTGCTAAGCTCTTACCTCTCACTTCCAGCCCACCTCGCTCCCCATTTACAATTAGTCTGAAATAGGGTATCGACGCGAAACGACGTACGTCCATCTCCTCCTCAGATGCTGCCTGCCCCGCTGAGTTATTGCAGATCTTTGTATTTTCACGCACGATTTCTGCAGCTGCGGTTATCGTGTCCCCGGCTGCAAACATTGCACTGATGCGGGGGGGCGCTGGCGAGCCGAATACTACTGCGCCTGCGCCACAGTGGTAGGCACCAGGGCCGGGCGCGCGCACCAACTGTCACCGGCTCTCGCGCGCGCCATCTGTCAAAGGGAATCTCTCTCACTCTCGCGTGCGCGCGCGCGCGCACAATCCCCCCGACTGTGACAGGGTGACAGGCGCCCGGTCGCGATGGCGCCCGAGGATGTGGCGCTGAAGGAGGCGGCACTCATCTACCTGGACAGGACTGGGGGGCTGCACAGGTTCATTAGCGACTGCAGGCGCTACAATGGTAACTTGTCCAAAGGAAAAACACCTCTGATACAAGAGAGGTGCACTTGGGGGATTGGTTTTGTCTTTTTGCACTTATTGTTTGTTTTTGTGTATTTATTTATATATATCTGTTCTGTATATATATATATATATATATATATCTATATATATATTTAAAAGTGCATGTATAAATGCACATTTTTTTCTCGTTTATTATATTGTTTACAGTGCACTGTATTGTCACGTCTACCGAGGTACAGTGATAAGTAGCAATGTTACAAAATTTTGAGATTTAAAGAATCAAGTCTGCAATTTATCCCATCAGATAAAGCATAAAACGAAGTTTAATTTGACACCTAATTTACTTTCATATCTTCAGTATTAAGAAAGTTATGGCCATTTTCATACTCGGAAATTAGCATCTTGCTCCCCATTGCCTTTCAATTGACTTAACTCAAAAGCTGTGATCTGGAAAAGTTAAAAGCCCATAACTTTCTTAAAAATTAAGAGAACTCAATGAAATTTTCAGTTATTATAGATTGAAGCATTCTGAAACAAATATGAAACAATCTTCCTTGGATGACCTGAAATTAAAGCATATAATTAGTTAGTTATCTAATTGTAGCTAATGACAAAATTCAATGAGTAGATCTAAACATCTATCCATTTCTTAAGAAAAGATAATCTTTTTTTAAATTGCCTAAGTGTCCAAATAACATTCACACAATAATCCACAATATAACATAATTTTTAAATCTCATTTTCATGAATTTCTGGGCCAAATGGAAGGAATTTAGTGTTTGATTCCTGTAAATTAATGGCCATTTAAATCAACTAGCGAGTGGGTTTTAGTAGAATGCGGTGGATTAGAATGTTGCGGTTAGCGGTGAAGTCGGGAGGAAAAATACTGTTTATTCATACATTTTTTGGGACCCCATTTCGCAACATGAAAATATTATTAAAGCCTCCCGAAAAACCAACTTTTAATATAAAAATAAACTATTTACCTTTTTTTCTCCCCTACGGAAAATCCTTCCCGTTGTTGGTTCTCACGGCTTTTGAAGGTGATTTTTAAATTACTCTAGTTAATAAATAATTTAGAGTAATTTAAAAATACCTTCATTGATGAAATGTCGGAGCGATTTTTCTTCCGCAACGAAATCGCGCGACATTCATCGATTATCCCTGCCTGTGGAAAAACGGCACTTTAAGCCCGCCCCCCTCTGAAAGGCGCCAAAGTCGCGCACACGGGGAGCGGCAGAACTGCAGCGCTGCTCAAGGTACGTTTTGCAACATACCTATGATAAGCCATTGTTTGTAGTAACCATTCACAGTATACATGATATAGTAATGTTACAAAATTTTGAGATTTTAAAAATCAAGTCTGCAATTTATCCCATCAGATAAAGCATAAAAATAAGTTTAATTTGACACCTAATTCACTTTCATATCTTCAGTATTAAAAAAGTTATGGCCATTTTCATACTCGGAAAATAGCACCTTGTTCCCCATTGCCTTTCCATTGACTTAACTCAAAAGCTGTGATCTAGGACAGTCAAAAGCCCATAACTTTCGTAAAAATTAAGAGCTCAATGAAATTTTCAGTTATTATAGATTGAAGCATTCTGAAACAAATATGAACAATCTTACTTGGATGACCTGAAATTAAAGCATATAATTAGTTAGTTACCTAATTGTAGCTAATTACAAAATTCAATTACTAGATCTAAGCATCTATCCATTTCTTAAGAAAAGATAAACATTTTAAATTGCCTAAGTGTCCAAATAACATTCACACAATAATTCACAATATAACATGATTTTTAAATCTCATTTTCATCAATTTAAAGGCCAAATTTAGTGTTTAATTCCCGTAAATTAATGGCCATTTAAATCAACTTGCGAGTGGGTTTTAGTGGAACGCGGTGGATTGGAATGTTGCGGTTTGCGGTGAATTTAACCCACAGTCGGCAGGACAAAAACACTGCCGGTTCGTATATATTTTTTGTCCCCTTTTCGCAACAAGAAAATTTTGATTAAAGGCTTCCTAAGAACCACGTTTTTATGTAAAAATAAACTGTGTACCTTCTTTTATCCCATACGTAAAATCCTTCCCATTGTCTGCGTTCACGGCTTTAAAAGATGTTTTTTAAATTACTCTAGCTAATAAATGATCTAGCGTAGTTTAAAAATACCTTCATAAAACAAATGTCGGAGCGATTTCTCTTTAGCAACGCAATCCCCTGAGATGGATCGATTTGAACTGCCTGGAGAAAAATTGCATTTTAAACCTGCCCCCCATTGAAAGGCGCCAAAGTTGCGCACACAGGGAGTGGCAGAACTGCAGTGCCGCTCAAGGTAAGTTTTGTAACATACCTAATATATGCACATTTTTTCTCGTTTATTATATTGTTTACAATGTACTGTGTTGCAGTTTTAATTTATTGTCACGTCTACCAAGGTACAGTGATAAGCCTTTGTTCGTACTAACCATTCACAGTATACAGATACATGATAAGGGAATAGGGGGGATTGCACGTGAGGTCATCGGGTCAAAAGGCGTGATGCACGGAGCAGCTCAATCCTTCTGGAGGACATGGCAACCTCCGGCATACACTGTTAACACATGAAACGCGTACTTTCTTACCTGTTAAAAATGGCTGAAATAGTAAATTTTTGTTTAATTTCTTTTATTAGAAGTAATCGATTTACAATATTGTAAACAGCTTTACAAACATCAACTTAATTCCAAAATTTTTTTTTAAATAACCCATTGAAAGTTATTATCTTCTATTTTTTAGGAAAAAAAGATAGAGATAGAGTAGTTTTAAATCAATAAGAGAGTGATTAAATAATAATTTGATTATATAAAAGAGAAAAAGAAAATAGAAAAAGGAAATAAGGTTAACAGAAAATGAAAAAATATTATATATATATATAAATGAAAAACAACCAAATATGTTTTATCTAAAACTATTACAAATAATAGTATCAATGAAGACATGCTTATTAATCCTAGTATAAGAATATGTTATTCTCATCAAGTCCCGCAGGGTACCCGTCAAGCTGTGTTGTCAAGAGCAGCTACTTTTCTAGGTACTGTATATATGGAGACCATATTTGTTCGAAAGAGTTATATTTGTCCAGTAGGACAAATCTGATTCTTTCTAATTGTAACGTCTCCAACATTTCTGCCGCCCACATTTTAATTGTGGGGGTTAAAGTTCCCTTCCAAAATTTCAATATTAATTTTTTCCCTATTATCAAACAGTAATCAAAGAAATTTCTTTGATTTACTGTAAGGACCGAGTTTGAATCCAAAATTCCAAGTATTAATATCTTTGGGCCTGGATCCAATCTAATTTTAAGAACCTCAGAGATAACCTTAAATATTTCTGTCCAGTAATGATTCAATTTGGAACATGTAGCAAAACTGTGTGTTAAATTTGCTTCTAAATTCTTACATTTATCACAAATTGCAGAGAGATTGGGAAAGATACTATTTAATTTAGTTTTTGAGTAATGTAATCTATATAATACTTTAAATTGTATCAATGTATGTCTGGCATTTAACGAACACCGATGTATTTGCTGTAAACTTTCTTCCCAGATTTCTTTTGTTATGGATAACCCAATTTCTTTTTCCCATGCTTGCCGATATGTTTCAGTTGTTGGTTTCTCCTTATCCAAAATTATGTTATATATATATGCTATTATTTTTTCTGTATTTGGATGTAAATTAAACACATCATCTAATAATCCTGGTACTTTATTTTTGTAATCTTGTGTGTTGGATTTTATATAATCTCTAATTTGTAAGTACCTAAACAAATGTTGCGGAGACAGTCCGTAAATATCTTGTAACTCTTGAAATAAAAGAAATTTTCCTTTTCTATAAAGGTGTTCTATCCTTTTACGTCTATTATTATAAATTATAGGGTTATCCCTATACATTTTTTTTTGTACTTCCTTTGGAGCAAAGAGAATCGAGCCTACCTTATAAGGTAAACAATCTTCCTTTTCCATCTTTAACCACGTTGGTTCCTGATCCACATTTACCCACCAAAAATTCATATTCTTAATCTGAACTGCCCAAAAGTAATATAAAAAATTTGGAAGTGCTAATCCTCCATTTATCTTAGATTTACATAAATGTTTTTTACTTATTCTATGATTTTTATAATCCCAAATAAAACTATAAATAATATTATCTTTTTTTTTTTTTTAAGTCTTTGGGAGAAAAAAAGGAATAGCCTGAAACAAATATAATAATTGTGGTAAAAACACCATCTTTATAGCATTTATTCTACCAATCATGGATATAGGAAGTGTTTTCCAATACAGAATATTTTTTTTAAGTTTATCTAATAATAGAGGGTAATTAGATTTAATTATAAGATTTAGTTACATTAATTCCTAAATATTTAAATTTGTCTTTAACTAATTTTAATGGATATTGTTGTAATATGTTTAAATTAATTCCTGTTATAGGCATAATATCACTTTTGTTCCAATTAATCCTAAATCCTGAAAATGTACCAAATTTAGTTATAACATTAAACAGCTTTGGTATACTAATTTCCGGTTTTGTAATATAAATCAACACGTCATCTGCATATAAAGATATTTTGTTGGTTGTAGTGTCGGTATTATAGCCATAGATTTCAGGTTCAGATCTGATTCTTTCCGCCAAAGGCTCTATCATCAAAGCGAATAGTAAAGGCGATAATGGACATCCCTGTCTACATCCCCTAAAGAGTTTAAATTTAGCTGACAACATTTGATTAGTTAAGATTCTTGCCGTTGGATTCGAATATAGAATTCTTATCCATTTACAGAATCTATCCCCCAATTGATACTTTTCCATTATATTAAATAAATATAACCATTCCACCTGATCGAATGCTTTTTCCGCATCTAGCGATATAACTGCTAGTTCCCCATCCCGTACTTTTTTTGAATATATAATATTAAACAAGCGTCTAAGATTATGGGATGAATAGCGTTTTGGAATAAAACCTGTTTGATCATGATGTATTAATTTAGAAATCACTAAACTTAATCTCTGAGATAAAACTTTAGTTAATATTTTTTGGTCTGTATTTAGAAGTGCGATCGCTCTATATGATCCTGGATCTTCCAAATCCTTATCTACCTTAGGTATAAGTGTAATTGTGGATTCGTTTAAAGAATCTGGTAATTTGCCTTGTTCATATGCATATCTGTATGTAGTCTTGGGGAAATCAAGTCTTGAAATTTTTTATAAAATTTGGCACTCAGGCCATCAGGGCCCGCTGCTTTTCCATTCTTTAACAAACTAATTGATTCTTCAATATCTTTTACTGTTATTTCAGCGTTTAACAAATGTCTACCTTCCTGATCTAGATTGTTAATTTGACACTCTTGTAGAAATGTATCCATACCAACTGTTTGGCCTGTTACCTTAGATGAATAAAGATTTTGATAGTATTGTAAAAATCTGTCATTAATATCTTTTGGTATCGTCAATATATTTCCATCCGTAGATCTAATTCTATGTATCAATTTTTCATCTTCTGATTTTCTAAGCTGTCGTGCTAACAGTTTTTGTGGTTTGTCTCCAAACTCAAAGTACACTTGCTTGGTTTGTTGAAATAGTTTAATGACTTGGTTAGAATATATTTTATTAAGTCTATATTTTGCTATTGCAATTTTATTACTTAGCTCTTTAGAAGGGTGTTTTATGTTTTCACTGTCTAGTTGTTTTATCTCATTTTCTAACTTTTGTTCCATCTTTCTATTTTCTTTATTAAAATGAGCCTGTGCTGATATTATTGCACCACGCATAAACGCTTTAAATGTGTCCCAAAGTAACGCTGATGAAACCTCAGGTTTGTCATTAGTTTCAAAAAATAATTTAATCTGTTCCATTACGTGTTTACAACAGTCTTTATCCTTTAATATCTGGGGATTAACTCTCCAAGTAGTCGTTTTATTAAGTATATCTTTTAGTTTTATCTTGAATGTTAGTGGCGCATGATCTGAAATAATAATATTATGATATTTTGCGTCATATGTAAAAGGTAGTAATTTTGAATCTACTAAAAAATAATCTATCCTGGAGTAGGTTCCATATACAGGCGAAAAAACGAGTATTCTCGTCCGGATGGATTATTTTTGCGCAGTAAATAATTGTGAAGGGTGACTTAACCAAATGCTCTAGTATCTTTGCTCTGAACCCGAGCACCAAGGTGTAAGTGACCGAAGGAGCGCATCCCTTGGGACAGCCCTCACTACCCCCCGGGGTCAGCGTTGTCCGTCCACGGCTGCCTTCCGCCCATCCTCCGCCTGTGCAGCCGCACTGTTACTGGCTGTGGGTTGGCAGCGCCCACACGGGACCTGGTGGAGCGAGGCCGCGGCTCTGCGCAGCGTAAACACGGGGACTAAAACCCGGCAACGTCCCCGTCAGCTGCAGCAGAGTTGGAGACAGTCTGGTCCCTCCGCCCACCCAGAGTCACTGACTGTGGTGCACCGGCACCCAGACCACCCCCCACTCCCCCCGTCCCCGTCAGCTGCAGCAGAGTTGGAGATAGTCTGGTCCCTCTGCCCACCCAGAGTCACTGACCGTGGTGCACCGGCACCCAGACCACCCCCCACTCCCCCGTCCCCGTCAGCTGCAGCAAAGTTGGAGACAGTCTGGTCCCTCTGCCCACCCAGAGTCACTGACCGTGGTGCACCCGCACCCCGACCACCCCCCACTCCCCCCGTTCCCGTCAGCTGCAGCAGAGTTGGGACTGACTGGTCCCTCCGTCCACCGAGTCACTAACTGCTCTGCACCGGCATCGCGACCTCTTCCACCCCCCGCCACCCACCCCCGGCCGCGGGGATCGACGGCCCAGGGTCCGCGAGAGTGGAACCAGTCAGCGTGGTGTCCGGATGCTGGGACAGAAGAGGGGCCAGGGTACTGGCAGCCATAGTAAGTGCTTACCTGACGTTCACCGCGTGTACTCCAGAAGGCGTTGTGTGGCAACAATATGGGTGACGGGTCGTGACCTCGACTGTCGTGCAACCTCCCTATAGCATTTAGTGCAATCCAATTGCAAAGTCCAATCAAAGATGGTCCGAGGATCTCCGGTGAGGTAGATAGCGGCTTAGGACCGCTGTCTAGTTGTTCAGATGCCTGCTAACAGCTAGGAAGAAACTGTCCATGAATCTGGAGGTGTGCGTTTTCACACTTCTCTGCCTTTCGCCTGATGGGAGAGGGGAGAAGAGGAAGAGGGGAGTGTGCAACTCGTCCTTGATTAAACTGGTGACCTTGCAGAGACAGCGTGACGTGTAAATGGGGTCAGCGGAAGGAAAGTTGGTTTATGTGATGGTCTGGGCTACGTCCACAATTTTCTGGCATTCCTTATATATAGCTTCCCTTTTTGTTTTCTTCCCATCTTCCTCTTGACACTGCAATGTAAAACTTGTTTAGTTTCTAATCTATACTGTTATAACACCTGATATATCAGATTCTTTCTGCATAGATGCTGCGTGACCTATGAGTATTTTAAATATTTTCTGCTATAAAGAATGGGAGGATGCATATATACATATACAGAAGAATCCTGTGATGTGAATGTGAGATTACACGATCCATCCTAAACAAGTTAGTCCTAAATCATGGCTTACCCACTGTCACGTGGACAGAGCTCTTGACGACCTTTAATCTATTTTGTGCAGCTGTGCTCTCCTTCTCTCCTGGACCAAGTGGAAACAGTGTTCCCACAGTCCTTATTCCTCCCTACAGTCTCCACATTTAACAGATCATCCTTCACATCTTGTCAGCTCCAACAAGATTCTACCATTGTATATGTATTCTCGAGTGGCCGCGAGTGTGGCAGCTCGCCAGCAGTTGTTCGTCCTTTCATTCTTTTTTTTTATTTTTAGTCTGTCAAAAAGTTTTTGTTTTGGAGCTCTTTTAGTCTTTTTATGAGGGGGGTGGCCCCCCCATCCCATTACCATCTGGATTGGCGCGGCCTTTCCTGCCAGAGACCGGCTGGAGCTTCAGCTTCAACAGTGGCGCAGCACTGAAGTACCATCGCGGAGCGAACGATGCCTCACCGGGGTTGCCGTGTTGGAGCTCTGGAGTGTTGGGACTGCCGAATTTAACACCGTGGAGGTGTGGTCTGTGGAGCTTCCAGCCGCGGGCGGCACTGACTTTAACATCGCGGGGCCCTGGGATCTTCAGGAGCCGCGGTCTCCGGTAGGGAGCAGCCGATTCGGAACTCCAAACCCCTGAGAGTGTTCTTCCGACGCCGGAATTCCATCATCCAGCGAGAGGGCCTGAAACATCAGGCCGCCGTTGCGGCGACTGCGGAGGCCTCAATAGGCCCCGACCACGGGTAAACAAGAGAAAGAGGACTGAACTTTGTTGCCTTCCCTCACAGTGGAAAACGTAGATTCCGCTGTGGGGGGATGTTTTTATGTTTAATGTTAAATTCTATAGTCTTCTGTTTATCTTATTTGTGTGTTGCATGGTAACTCAAATTTCACTGCACCAATTGGTGTATGTGACAATAAATGTCCTTTGTCCTCTCCCCTTTCAGCATTGTAAAGGGATTGCACCCTTCATGAGTCCCTGATCTATCCTTCCATCTCTACTGACCGATCCCAATGCACTTTTATGTGTTTGCATTGGAAAGTGATTGGTAAGGAAGGAAAAGTGGATCAGGGAGTGATCTCTTATAAATACTGAAAGGGTCAGGTAACAATTGTTGCGATAAAATCTTGTTGGAGCTGGCATTATTGTAACATTTACTAACTGACTAGATTGCATGTACATTTATATTGGGACTCCTGGAGGATCAGAAATTATGTATGTGGTTTAACATTTGTTTATTTTACAGATTCCAAACAGTGTCATGCTGTATATCGCTTCATTATTTATGTGAATCCAGCTGATCTTACAGAGTTGGATGCAAGTCTTGGGAACTGTGTTCTTCATCAGCCAATAAGAGCTACATATTTGTTTCAGTCTGTGAGTAAAAATTCCTGAATGATGCCAGTGGTGTACAAACCATGATATTTACATTTGCATTTCAAGGTTTCCCAGTTTACATAATCTTGATTGATGCCTTGCAGTTTACAGAGGTTAAACAGTTTAAGAATGTGTTTTTCAGGTATGCTTTACATCTATCAAGACCTTGTCATTAGTTCCACAATTAGAAACAGAAAATCAGGTAAGTAGGCATATTAAGTTCCAATTAAAATTAACCAAGTTTAATGAATGAGTTGCACAGTAATCCTTCATATATAAGATGTAAGTAATAGGCTAGATTGGGCTAATGCCAGGCTTGCTGATCCAAAGAGTCAGCTAGCTGGCAGCACACCTGTGCATGGAAATGCAGCATGAACTGGAGTTCAGCTCTAGACACATCTGAACCTCCCTGTCACTAGACTTTCCTCTGAATCATGGGGTCCTCATAAGCCGTTGCACTGAGGGGCTGGATGCACGTTGTATCTGCCCCTATAACCTTATGCCTTATACAGGGCATAACTGCATCTTGCACTGTCCAAGTAATTTGAGCGGGTAATTGAGCTTTATTCAAAAATATTTTTAGACCTGTGTGAATATTTTAATTAACTTGTGTCAGTTAATTGTATTTTAAAGTGATTTATTTGACCATTTAAGATACTTTTCTGTATGAGCTATGATAGTTGTGAGGCATAAGGCAGTCATGCAATACATTTTTTGAAGCTGTTTCACATTGCAGTGTCAGTCAAGGGTCCTAAATCAAAAGCCCTGGATACAGTATAAAAATCAACAAAATAAGTATATTAATGTACCACCAATATTGTAAGATTTCACTTCCACTGATACCTATGAATTCCTCCCCACCCAACCTTCTCTGGAACTTCAAACAACTTGTTTTCTCTCTCCCAATTCTGATAAAGGATCTGTGACCCAAAATGTTAACCCCACTTATGTTGCCTGGTCTTGTTCTAACAGTTTCTTTTAAATCTTTGTGATTATTTGAAGTAGCTTCATATTTATAATTGTCCAGTTTATGGTCGTCATAAATGGTTAAAATAAAATGTTAACAGAATTGAATATTTTCTATTACACTTTTCCTTTTATTCTCTTCCCACCTCCACTTTAACAGTACGTGCCAGGCAGCATCATGTAAGCAAACATTTGAAAATATAATCTAGCCTAGAACCAACAATACTGCTGCACAGCACTGACACTAAATGATATTAATGAAATTATAGTGATTTAAAAGTCTACTTGTTAGACAAAAGCAATCCACTAATCTTCATCTTTATGTTCAAGGTTAATGTTGTGCTAAAGCTTACACACTTACCTTCATTGCCAAATTACTCACTTGACCTTTGTCAATTTCCCCGTGGATATCAGTTACTGAGATATTATACGGTCGAAGGAGTGGTTATTGCACTGACAACTGTGACAAAATACACACAAGGTGCAAGATTCCTATGTTCTGAATCAAACTGCCCCTTTTCAACAGGTAAGAAAAATAGACAACGGGAAACTTAATAAAAATGTGCTTTGCATGTGTTATTTATTTTAGCATTTATTACACTTCTAATTATAATTTGATTTGATATCCTTGGACTTGAATCTGGAAATGTTGAAATATTTACAAGTAATAATTGCAATCTGTTTTATAAGTAAGTTAGGAAGTTCTTTCTCAGTTTTTTATTCCAAACTTTTCATGGTTTTAAATATTTGTCTTCCTAGATTAGTCATAGAATCTTACACCATGGAAACAGGCCCTTCGGCCCAACTTGGCCACACCGGCCAACATGTCCCATTTATATTAGTCCCATCTGCCTGCATTTGGCGCATATCCCTCTAAACGTGTCCTATCCATGTACCTGTCTAGATTTTTCTTAAACATTGCAATAATACCTGCTTCAACTACCTCCTCCAGTTGCTCGTTCCAGACACCTACCACCCTTTGTGTGAAAAAGTTACCCCTCAGGTTCCTATTAAATCATTTCCCCCCCACTCAACTTAAACCTATGTCCTATGGTTCTCAATTATCTTACTCTGAGCAAGAAACTCTGTGCGTCTACCCGATCTATTCTTCTCGTGAATTTGTACACCACTATCAGATCACCCCTCAATCCTCCTGTGCTCCAAGGAGTCTGCTCAACCTCTCCCTGTATGACATGCCCACGAGTCCTGGCAAGATCCTCGTAAACCTTGTCTGCACCCTTTCACAGCTTTCCTATAACGCTGCCCAAAACTGAACGCAATGCTCTAAATACGGCCTCACCAACCTCTTATACAACTGCAACATGACCTCCCAATTTCTATGCTCAATGCTTTGACTGATGAAAGCCAATGTGCCAAAAACCTTTTTGACCACCCTATCTAACTGTGATGTTATTTTCAATGAACTGTGTACCTGTACTCCTACATTCCTCTGCTCTACAACACTCCCCAGAGCCCCACCATTCACTGTGTAAGTTCTGCCATGTTATTGCTCCCAAAAATGCAGCATCTCACATTTCTCTGTATTAAATTCCATCAACCATTCCTTAGCCCACCTGCCCAACTGATCAAGATCATGCTGCAATTTTTGACAACTGTCTTCACCATCTACAATACCTCCCATTTTTATATCATCTGCAAACTTGCTGCCATGTACGTTCTTATCTAAATCATTGATATAGACATGTATGACAAACAGCAATGGGCCCAGTACCAAACCCTGAGGCATACCACTAGTCTCAGGCTTCCAGTCTGAAAAGCAACCTTCTACCATCACCCTATAATTCCTTCAATGAAGCCAATTTTTTATCCATTCAACTATTTCTCCTTGAATCCCATGAGCTCTAACGTAAAGCAGCCTTCCATGTGAAACCTTGTCAAATACCTTACTAAAATCTATGTATTCGTCTACAGCTCTGCCTTCAACAACCTTTTTGGTCACATCTTCAAAAAACTCAGTCAGATTTGTGAGACACGACCTTTTACGTACGAAACCATGTTGACTATTCCTAATTAGCCCTTGTCTATCTAAGTGCATGTATATCCTATCCCTCAGAATACTCTCTAGTAACTTTACAACCACAAATATTAAGCTCACTTGCCTGTAGTTCCCAGACTTTTCCCTGTAGCCCTTCTTAAATAGTGGCACATTTGCCTCCCTCCAATCTTCTGGCACCTCGTCTGTATTTAACCACGACTCATTAATCCCAGCGAGGGCTCCTGCAAATTCCTCTCTAGCTACCCACAGCGTCCTCGGATATATCTAATCAAGCCCGGAAAAATTGTCTATCTTCATGCATGTCGGGATCTTCAGGACATCTGCGTCCATAATATTGACTGCTCTCAAGATACTTGAGAGCAAGATCCCTCGCTTTCTTGTCTTTCTCCACGATAAAAACGGGAGAAATACTTATTGAGGACCTTGTCCATCTCATGTGGCTCCACAGAGTTGATCGCTTTTATTCCTGGGGTCCCACTCTCTCTCTGGTTACCCTTTTTCCCTTTATGTGCTTATAAAATTGGTGTTTATAAAATGTAAGATTGTTTGATGACATATTACCGTTGCCATTGCTCTATGTGTACAATTCTTTAGACAACTTCAGGGAATTATCTGCATTTGTAAAGTGCCTATCACACCCTTAACAGAACCCAGTTAATATCCAGTCTTTAATTTATTTTTAATGCAAGTGCTGCCACAGATCCAGGCTGTTATTTGAATAAATATGAGCAACCACCCTTAGGGAGGCCACCTTTTATCAGTAGGTAATTTTGTTTAAGGTAGCTTATTATCTAATACTAAAGCACTGTGCATTTGTATGCTTCCTGAGTCATAGAGCCATACAGTACAGAAATAAGCCCCTCGGGCCAACTTGTCCATGCCAACTAACTTGTATATTTGAGCTAGTCCCATGTGCCTGTGCCTGGTCCTTATCAGTTATACAATACATTGGTTAGGCCACATTTGCAGTACTGTGATCTGTTTTCGTCACCCTGCTAAAGGAAGGAGACAATTAACCTTAAAAATGTGCAGAGATTTACGAGGATGTTGCTAGGACTCGAGTTATAAGGAAAGATTGGACAGGCTAGGATGTTTATTTCTTGGAGCACAGGAGATTGAGGGGTGATCTTATAAAGGTGTATAAAATCTTGAGGGGAATAGATAGAATCATACACAGTATCTTTCCCCATGTTATGAGAATCAAGAACCAGGGGACATACTGTAAGTTTAAGGGAGAAGGGCAAGATGTAATCAGAACCTAAGGGGCAACTTTATTGTTCAGAGGTTTATGAAATGAGTTGCTAGAGAAGATAGTTGAGGCAAGTACTATAACAACATTAAAGATACTTTAGATAGATTAAGACGACAGGTACATGGATTGGAAAGGTTCAGAGGGATATGGGACAAACAGGGCAAATGGGACCAGCTTTGATGGGCCATCTTGTTTAGCATGGGCGAGTTGGGCTGAAGGGCCTGTTTGTGTGCTGTATGATTCAATAACTATTTCCCACCAAACCCTTCCTAGCCATGGACCTGTCAAAATGTATTTTAAATCTCATAATTGCATCGTCTATGGCTTCTTCTAGCAGCTCATTCCATATATGGGGTGGAAGATTGCAACCTTCACGTGGTCCGCCCTGTTTCGGCTAAGGCAATCAACTCAATGTGCACAAATGGAAGATCAAATAGAACATGTTGTCCAACATCTTTAGGCTGTGCACGCCACACGAAAGAAGAATTCCATATATGCACCACCCTGTGTGAAATAGTTTTAAACCTTTGAAATCATTCCCCTCTCACCTGACAATACTGCATGGATATGTTTGCACTAATGTTAAGAATGCAGATCGTAAAAGAGATGTAAATACTATAAATTAAAAATGTATATCATTATATACAACAGGCTTTCGGTATATTCGGGTTCATATTGTAGGTGCTACAGAATCGGCAACTGTGCGAAATGACTTCACATGCACCTTGTGTGACTCTGCACTCAAGGAAGATGTGAAATTCAGAGTGCTGGGTGGTATGTACATAATTCTATATATTCCTAATATCTTTCTACATAAAATAATGTTTTGCATATAGAACCTAGAAGCAATTCTAAAACAACAGTGAAAGGGCTTTAGTGTGTGCTTGAAGGACAAAACCTGGTATATCTGCTTAATGCATATTGAAAGTATAAATGTGGAATGACATTTTTATGATTAGCAACCTTTACTGTTAGTAAGGCATTGCAATTAACCTCAGTAGTCTAATGTTAGTGACCAACTTTTCATTGTTTGCCAAAGATTCTTTGTGAAGATGTGTGTATTGATGAAGAATGGGTAGGACCAGTCTCAAACATTTTTAACTCTTTCAATCAGTTTTCCCTAAATCTCATAGAAATGGTGTTTGTTTTAACCGATCGCTGGAATGGGTTTTACTACCATGAAATCCTAAACATGGTTGTGCCTTCAAGAAGGAGGGAGGATCAAGGGAAAATTAGTGCAGGGGAACAATATATTTCAGAACAGTATCTGAGATGTTATAATTTGATAGCTTTTATTGTTTAGTTTAAACGCTATCATTGTTTCAGTTATTCTGGCAAACAAGGTGCATCTGTACATGTAACTGAGCTTGGTACTCGATTTTGAATTTGTCTTGTGTCTCTATGCAAGGGAACATCTATGTAAGGGAAGGGACGATAGATGGAGTCAGCAGTTCAATTTGAGGTCCAAAAGGATGCAGGTGATTTCATGGAGGCCATGAAGGAATGATGTTGATGGTGCAAGTATAGGGTTTTTGTGAGGCCTAAACAGAAGGCTTTTGATAACTTTGAAGAAAGTTTTAGTTTTATATTATTCCCTTAAATATTATAAAGCAAATGTAGAAAAAAATTACATTTATGTGTTTTGAAATAAATAATTCTCATTATGCGTTGTAATTAGTTTTTTTAATAATGTATTTGTTTTTAAATTCCATATTCATTTGCATGGTGTAATTGAAAATGACTTCTGACTTGTTAAACATAAAGATTATAACACTGCCTTAATGTCATCTGTGAAATTTAGATGAGCATTCAATTCAATTCAAGTTTAATGTCATTGCACAAATACAAGTATAGGTACAACGAAATGCAGTTTAGCGTCATTCTTAGTGATAGCGATATGAAAAAATAAATACAGAGTGCAGTGGTAGCAGTACGGAAATAAATAAATACAGGGTACAGACAAGTCTATCAGCTGGGCTCCGAGTTCAGCAGTCGGATGGTGTAGTTGAAGAAGCTGTTCTTCGTCCTACTGGTGCGGGACCTGAGGCTCCTGTACCGCCTCCCTGATGGGAGGAGGGCAAACAGTCCATGGTTAGGGTGTGAGGGGTCCTTGATGATCTTCCCGGCCCGCTTCAGGCACCGTTTTCGGTGGAGGGCATCCATGGCAGGGAGCGGGGCACCGATGATGTACTGGGCGGTTTTCACCACCCGTTGTAGTGCCTTCCTGTCTGCCACGGTGCAACTGCTGTACCATACCGTAAAGCAGGTGGTCAGGATGCTTTCAATGGTGCAGCGGTAGAAGTTCGTCAGGATCTGGGGGGACAGGTGGGCTTTTTTGAGCCTCCTCAGAAAGTAAAGGCGCTGCTGTGCCTTTTTGATCAGCTTTGAGGTGTTGAGGGACCAGGACAGATCCTCCGAGATGTGTACCCCGAGGAATTTGTAGTTGGAGACCCTCTCCACCTCAGTCCCGTTTATATGGATGGGGGTGTGTCTGCCCCCTCTGTTCTTCCGAAAGTCAACAATTATTTCCTTCGTCTTCTGGGAGTTGAGGACGAGGTTATTGTTGGCACACCAGGTGGCCAGGAGCTGGACCTCCTCCCTGTAGGCTGATTCGTCATTATCACTAATCAGTCCTACCACCGTGGTGTCATCGGCAAATTTTATAATGGCGTTGGAGCCATACTTGGGGATGCAGTCATGCGTGAAGAGGGAGTAGAGGAGAGGGCTGAGCACACAGCCCTGTGGCACGCCGGTGTTCAGTGTTATAGTGGAGGAGGTGAGGTTGTTGACCCTAACAGACTGTGGTCTGTTAGTGAGGAAATCCAGTGAAAATCATGCATGGAGCATGAAAATATTTAGCATGTAGTAACATTTGTTTGAAGTGGGTATGGAGTTCCTTAAGTAATGAAGGATATGTGAAGAATTAGAAGACTATCATGGTGTTAACAAGTAAATATATTTAAATAAAAGCATGGCACAATGTTTGGGGGCTTCCTGGCCAATGCAGGTCCAAAACCTGGTGACTAAGCTTGGATGTGATTTCCTACTTATTGGGTTACAACACTGGGGCAGGAGCTTGCTAAGGGTCCCAGCATTTACACTGGGAAATTTGTATACAAATCCTGCACCAGGTATGTCTCAATTTAATGATTAATTCCACACATTATTAACTATAAAGAATTCTTTAATGTGTTTGTTTATTGAGGAAACCTGTGCAAATTACATATACCAAATAAGGAAAAAACAATGAAAACATAAACATATGTGCTCAGGAAAATTGCACATTTTCCCACCATGCCACTATCATGTATTTGTATAAAAAGAAACGGTCGCAATATTCTCATGTTGCATTTAGCTGTACATTTACATGTATAATTGTTCATACTGCAGGAAGAAGATTAAATCATTGAGGTCCTCAAATCTGTTTTGTCATTTAGTTTGTTTTGGATGATTTGTAGTATAATTCCAAATATTTTCCTATTGCTTCACTTAACAAAAATCTATTACATTGAGTTTTGACATGTCTTCAGCTTTGTTTGGGAAAGTTCTGAATTATTCTCCCCCTTCCTTGGTTTAAAATAAGTACTTCTTGGTTAGTTACTTTTAAGTGTTTTGATAAAACAATGTGTTTGGCATACCCCGATGTTCTCTAACGTTTTCTAAAATTGTTTACTTTCAAGACAAACAGCTCGTTGAAATCATTGATGCAGCTGCCCTTGGTGTTATTAAAGGAAGTCAAGTCAACAAATCATGTTCTAGATATCAGTCTTTTACTGTATTTTTAAGGGGTAAGTCTGCTTTTTTAATTGCAACATCAAGGGCAAAGGTTTCAGGTTTCATTTGTATTGAAATGACAAATAGTATTTCAAGATTAGTAATCTCAAATGTTTTAATTTTTCTTTGTTGCTGACTCATTTTGGCCAGCTATCTCTAAGAATGAATACCACTTCAAACTGTTTTCACTCAGCTTCTTGCTCTTTTCATTGAAGTTGGTGCATAAACTGGTGCGACTGATCCCTTATTTGGACATAACATCCTTACAGATTTGTCAAAATGGATTTATGCTCTGAAATAAATGTATAGCTGACATGGTATTTTTAAGTCTTAAGTAGCACTTTCTCATAATTGCAGAGTTACTGTTCTTTTTCAAACCATATTTCTAATAATCCCAGCTATCAAGAGATAGATCTTCTGTGGATGATATTTTCTATAGTCACGATATAGTTAAGAATAAATGAGGATACTTTAGAGGGAGAGAAGAAATGAGGACCGTGTAGTGGCCTTCTGTTGAAAGTCTTTATGGTTTCGATATAATTGGCCTATGAGATGGCTGAAACTAGACAGATTTGAAATGCTGTTGTGGAAAGATGTTAGATCAGCCAATATTTCTGATCACGTAATGAATTAATCTGGCAAAAATCTTACTGCTCACTTTACTTTCCTTATGTTTTTGCTGTGCTGAACCGTCAATAGTCTAACTGCAGATGTGCGGTAAACTTAAGGGTATTTCCTTGCATGTTACAGGCATTCTTAGAAATATCAGAAACAACTGCTTAGCATTTTATTTATCCACAGCATGTCATTCATGAGTTCATTAATATGATCATCTGGATGATGGTCATTTCTTTTTATCTTTATTTGTATACCAGGACCCATAATGTCATAAGTAAAACGAAACTTGGAAAGCAAACTTTAAAAATTAGTACTGAGAAAATCCAACATGTTTCATTTGCACAGTTCTGTCCTCCATTGGTATCTTAAGTTTGGCTTCTGTTATGTCCAAGGTTAAAGACAAACAAAGGCAAGGGATTTGTTAGCACAAAGATGAAGTCATTTTAACTTCTCTGGGCATGGAGATACTTTTTTTTTTAAATCAGAAGTTTATCCCATACTAGCTTTTGTGAAAACAGTGGAAATGGGAGATTATGAACATGCTCTATGGAGACAGAATTTGAATTCCTCATTGAGACAGCATGCTCCATGGTGGAAGTGCACTTCAAGTATAACACTGGGTAGTTCTGATATGCTATTTTTGTCTTATAGTTCATTTTTTTCTCTTTTGCATAATGTGCATTGTATGCTGACACCACAAAAGCTCTTTCCCTGATTTTCCACAAATTTGTGGCAGTCTAAATGACAACAGTATTGTTGTCATTTTTTGTTCACTGTTGCATGTGGAGAAAGGACAGCACCCTAACTGAAATACTCCACAGAAGCTTGAGGTTTTCAATAAAATGATAACTTAATTTAAACAAGAAGCTCCTAATAAATACCTCCAGCAATTCCCTTGTATTTTAATTAAATATTTTCTTTTCTTGCATCAAACTGCAAACCAATGTTTAAGTGTACATCAATAAGAATACAGGGCCCAACAGCACTTAGTTTGCAACCCCTGGTGCAAGTGACTGAAAGGAAAATGTTAGAGCAGTGTAGTTCCAAATACAGATATATATTGGTCTAGCAGAATTCTGTCCATTTGGAATCTTTGATCTTTGATTTCCCATCACACCCCTGGGAAATGTGGCTAGTGGATCCAAATAGGGAAATCTCCGTTGCGACATAACCTGCAAAACCTTTCACAAAGCTAAAAATGTAGCTAGGCACAGTCACGATTAATAGTAGTTACACAAGTTAAAGAACTGTTCTTCTGTCTGATGAATGATTTCCTTACAGCGGGTGCCCGTGGATAAAAATGTGAATGTAAGATCAGCGTGATGGTAAGCTTTTGTGATCAATCTCAAAAAGTGATTAATGAGTGCAGATCATAATTTTATTAATTAATATGAAGTAAAAATCTGCATTCACTGCATTAAAGCTACATGACCACAATTCTGAGATGAGGGCTTTCTGATTATGTAGGTGTACAATCACCAACAATTCACACATTACTGCCCGTTAAAATGAACTATGACTGGTGAGCACAGTGTCAAAGACCCATTGTTAAATGAGAGTGAACTCATTCAGAAAGCACCCCCATCTCAGAATTGTGGCACTGTACCTTTAATGTAATGATTTTTGGACAGATTTTCACCACATTAATTATCAATCTGCAGATAATAAAGATAAATGTTGCATGTAAACATTGATTTAAATACAGCTTGTACAGGATCAAGTCATTTCAAACCTGATATTTTTTTATTCTTCCTATTACTTATTTTGTTCTGGAATGTAATTGCAAACCTGGCAGCCACTAGCAATGCCAATTGTCAGCAGTATTAGAACATAGAAAAATAGGTGCAGGAGTAGGCCATTCGGCCCTTCGAGCCTGCACCGCCATTCGATATGATCATGGCTGATCATCCAACTCAGTATCCCGTACCTGCCTTCTCTCCATACCCCCTGATCCCTTTAGCCACAAGAGCCACACCCAACTCCCTCTTGAATATAGCCAATGAACTGGCCTCAACGACCTTCTGTGGCAGAGAATTCCAGAGACTCACCAATCTCTGTGTAAAGAATGTTTTCCTCATCCCGGTCCTAAAGGAATTCCCCCTTATCCTGAGACTGTGACCCCTTGTTCTGGACTCCCCCAACATCGGGAACAATCTTCCTGCATCTAGCTTGTCCAACCTCTTAAGAATTTTGTAAGTTTCCATAAGATCCCCCCTCAATCTTCTAAATTCCAGTGAGTACAAGCCGAGTCTATCCAGTCTTTCTTCATATGAAAGTCCCGACATCCCAGGAATCAGTCTGGTGAACCTTCTCTGAACCCCCTCTCTGGCAAGAATGTCTTTCCTCAGATTTGGAGACCAAAACTGTACGCAATACTCCAGGTGTGGTCTCACCAAAACCCTCTACAACTGCAGTAGAACCTCCCTGCTCCTATACTCAAATCCTTTCGCTATGAATGCTAACATACCATTTGCTTTCTTCACTGCCTGCTGCACCTGCATGCCTACTTTCAATGACCGGTGTACCATGACACCCAGGTCTCGTTGCATCTCCCCTTTTCCTAATCTGCCACCATTCAGATAATAGTCTACCCTCATGTTTTTGCCACCAAAGTGGATAACCTCACATTTATCCACATTACACTGCATCTGCCATGCATCTGCCCATTCACTCAGCCTATCCAAATCACCCTGCAGCCTCCAAGCATCCTCCTCACACCTAACTATACCCCCCAGCTTGGTATCATCTGCAAACTTGGAGATGTTGCATTCAATTCCCTCCTCCAAATCATTAATGTATATTGTAAATAGCTGGGGTCCCAGCACTGAGCCTTGTGGTACCCCACTACTCACTGCCTGCCATTCTGAAAAGGACCAGTTTACTCCTATCCTTTGCTTCTTGTCTGCCAGCCAGTTCTCTATCCACATCAATATTGAACCACCAATACCATGTGCTTTAAGTTTATATACTAATCTCTTATGTGGGACCTTGTCGAAAGCCTTCTGAAAGTCCAGATATAACACATCCACTGGTTCTCCCTTATCCACTCTACTAGTTACATCCTCGAAAAATTCTATAAGATTCGTCAGACATGATTTACCTTTTGTAAATCCATGCTGACTTTTTCCAATGATTTCACCACTTTCCAAATGCGCTGCTATCCCATCTTTAATAACTGACTAGCAGTTTCCCCACTACCGATATTAGACTAACTGGTCTGTAATTCCCCGCTTTCTCTCTCCCTCCTTTTTTTTAAAAAGTGGGGTTACATTAGCTATCCTCCAATCCTCAGGAACTACTCCAGAATCTAAGGAGTTTTGAAAAATTATCACTAATGCATCCACTATTTCCGTGGCTACCTCCTTGAGCACTCTGGGATGCAGACCATCTGGCCCCGGGGATTTATCAGTCTTTAATCCATTCAATTTACCCAACACCACTTCCTGGCTAACCTGGATTTCACTCAGTTCCGCCATCTTATTTGACCTCCGGTCCACTGCTATTTCCGGCAGATTATTTATGTCTTCCTTAGTGAAGACAGACCAAAGTAGTTATTCAATTGGTCTGCCATGTCCTTGTTCCCCATGATCAATTCACCTGCTTCTGACTGCAAGGGACCAACATTTGTTCTAACTAGTCTCTTTCTCTTCACATATCTATAAAAACTTTTGCAGTCAGTTTTTATTTTCCCTGCCAGTTTCCTTTCGTAATCTATTTTCCCTTTCCTAATTAAGCCCTTTGTCCTCCTCTGCTGGATTCTGAATTTCTCCCAGTCCTCTGGTAAGCTGCTTTTTTTGGCCAATTTGTATGCCTCATCTTTAGTTTTTATACTATCCCTGATTTCTCCACGGATGCACCACCTTCCTGATTTATTCTTTTGCGAAACTGGTATGAACAATTTTTGTACTTCATCCATGCAGTCTTTAAATACCTTCCATTGCACATCCACTGTCAACCCTTTAAGACTCACCTGCCAGTCTATCTTGGCCAATTCACGGCTCATACCTTCAAGGTTACCTTTGTTTAAGTTCAGAACCCTTGTTTCTTATAGATATTGTTCTGCAGATGACTTTTTCAGGATAATTTGATCTGAACTTAATACAATAACATAGTAAGCAATAGCGGGTACCCTGTAGACCTCCTCTGAATACAGTGAATGAGGTGTGATAATATTTGTGTGACTTGAATGAGGTTATTTTTTATTACCAAGACTTAATTGGTTATTCTGCCCAAGAACTTGGATAGAATGAGCTGCGAAGAAATCTATCTAGTAAAGACAGGCAGAAATGGTTAAAATAGGCGTATGAAATAAAACCCACTTAATATAAAGCATATGTTGATTGTGAAATTATATTTTTTTGATTAAAGATGAACTCCCCAACAGAATGAATATGGGTGACAGATACTATGTAACAGGAATTCCAACTCATGTCTACAGTGGTTCACAACTAACATTATGCATGGAAGCAAACAGTATACAACCCTGGTTATCAAGTGGTAAGATTTCTGTTAATAAGCAATATTTGAAATAAACAAAAATGGCAAAGTTTGTTTAAAAAAAGAGTTTAGTTGATATGGTGCAACTAAACGCCCAAATGGATTTAATTTAAAGGGATACAATCCAAGTTAGTTTCAGAAGCAGACTAGAATCACAAAGGAAATTATTGCCGGAAGAGAAAAAGATGTGTCTGGTGATGCGGTCTAGTGGAAATTATGATGGGTGCCCTGTTGAATGCTGAGGTTGGTCAGGTGGAAAGTCATAAGTAGTGGCATTCTATCCTTACTTAACTGGGATGAGTGGGGGGGGGGGGAGGGGGGGGCTGAGAACATGTGTGGAAACAAAGCAGATCATTTTTGAGGGCTCAGTGACTAGTAACATAGAAAATAGGTGCAGGAGGAAGCCATTCGGCCCTTTGAGCCAGCACCGTCATTCATTGTGATCATGGCTGATCGTCCCCTATCAATAACCCGTGCCTGCCTTCTCCCCATATCCCTTACCTCCACTAGCCCCTAGAGCTCTATCTAACTCTCTCTTAAATCCATCCAGTGACTTGGCCTCCACTGCCCTCTGTGGCAGGGAATTCCATAAATTCACAACTCTCTGGGTGAAAAAGTTTTTTCTCACCACAATCTTAAATGACCTCCCCTTTGTTCTAAGACTGTGGTCCTTGGTTCTGGACTCGCTCCACATTGGGAACATTTTTCCTGCATCTAGCTTGTCCAGTCCTTTTATAATTTTATATGTTTCTATAAGATCCCCCATCATCCTTCTAAACTCCAGTGAATACAAGCCTAGTCTTTTCAATCTTTCTTCATATGACAGTCCCGCCATCCCAGGGATCAATCTCGTGAATCTACGCTGCACTGCCTCAATCACAAGGATGTCCTTCCTCGACTTAGGAGACCAAAACTGTACACAATACTCCAGATGTGGTCTCACCAGAGCCCTATACAACTGCAGAAGAACCTCTTTACTCCTATACTGAAATCCTCTTGTTATGAAGGTCAACATTCCATTAACTTTCTTCACTGCCTGTTGTACCTGTAAGCCAACTTTCAGTGTACAAGGACGACCAGGTCTCGCTGCACCTCCCCCTTACCTAACCTAACCCCATTGAGATAATAATTTGACACAGAGAATAATGAGGACATCTTTGAGGCACCACTGTAGAATGGACAAATGGGAAGACGGTAAAGAGGTAGAGTGGGAGGATGTATACCAGGAAAGCTGAGAGGGTCAGTGATGAACTATCTGCAAGGGTAGAAATTGAAGTATCAACTGTTTCTCTTTACAAATATGCTTTGTGATCTGCATGTTTCCACTAATGTGTATCTTGGACTGAAGCCTGTTGTAGCACTTCCGTTGCCACCCTAGCTGAATTTCTGCTGGTGCTCCTCTGATTTCAGCACTCATTTATTCCCTGAGCGTACATTCCATCCATGGCAGAAATACAGCACATGTATAAGTCTTTAAAGAACTTGGCATTCTTTACACTGATTTCAATTGTTTTAAATGTGCTTAAAACAGTATTTGTTCAACCTGTTAATGTTAGAAAACTATTAACTATTTTTTGTTTATATGAAGACCCACCTGTCATCAATGACAACTTCAAATATCTGCTGTCCATCACAATGTCTTCACCCTGGAGATTTACAGCCGTTCTTGCTGACATCTTTGCTGCACAGATTGTCCCTCCAGGCACTTACAACACCCTCAAACTCAGCCTGCTCCTGAATCTGGTTCAGACATGCAATAATGGAAAACAGTCCTTGGAACATTTAGATCTTTTGATTGGGACGAGTGATCCGGTGACAGTGGACAGGTACAGCCTTGTATTATGTGATCTTTACATTAAGGGTGGTATTTATAAAATCAGTTTGAGAACTTTGTTCAGCTCACGTCAGCTCCTTATCCCCCGCCGCCTGTCCGGATAATGTGACCGACATTGGTTGAGCTGAAGCTGGGATCCAACCACTCTCACAAAACGGCGGTGTACGACGAGGACGTTAAGAACACTCAGTTCACTCAACGCAAACTTTAGGTCATTTGTTCCTTGCGCCCGTGGAAATCCCCGCTCCCATCAATCCCAATCACAGTGCAAAACTCTAATGTTTAGGAAGTCGAGTCTTCTATCCAGAGGTCTGCGGACGGGAGTGTCGGCCCAGGCCCGTAAGCAGCGCGGAGGGGAGGCGCCGGCCCCAGCTTGACTCTGCCTGCTCAGCTGGAGTTGGTGCTTCTTTTCCGCCCCGCCTGGGGGCTAAACACTCGCCTGTGAGCCTGGCCCGCAGCTGCGACAGGCAGAGCCGGCGCCCGCCCCCGGGACACTCGGGAGGGGACAGGGACGGCCCAGCAGTGGCTGGATAGGAACAAGACGCAGGTCTGCACCCATGCAGTGGCACGGCTGCCTGAGCGACCTATGACCTGTGCACGTGCAGTCGGAATACCAACTGGCTTATTCCCGAGTCACACATTTCTTTTCTATCCACCTCTTCCCCTCCCCCTTGTCCCTTTACAAGTTTACATCCCACCCCCCAGTATTACATTTCACTCCTCATCTTGCCAGCTTTTCACTGTACCTTATTACACATGACAATAATAAACCTAAATGACTGTCCCCTTTTTACCTCTCACCTTAGTCACTTACTCCACCCACCAGCCAATCTCACCTGTATCCACCTATCACGTGCCAGGCTTTGCTCCACCCCCACCTCTCTTTTTTTAAAACTTTCCTTCCCCCATTCCTTTAGATTGGAGAAGGGTCCCGACCCGAAAGGTTATCTGTCCGTTCCCATCACAGATGCTGCTGGACTCACTGAGTTCCTCTAGCCTTTTGTTTTGCTCACGATTTCAGTATCTGTGGTTTCTTGTCTCTCCAATATAATCATGGATGGCTTTAATCTACATTTGGACTAGGAAAATCCAGTAAGCAATAATGGTGGCGGAATATCGTTTATAAGGGATAGTTTTCTGAATTAATTATCTTGTTGAACCAAAGGGGGAATAGGCTATTATTGTGTGATGTGAAAATAATAATCTGGTAGTTAAGGGAACCATAGTCACCATAAGAATTTTGTATAAAAATGTATAAATTATTTAGTTCAACCTGAAACTATGGTCATAATTCTGAATAAAAACTATGAAGCCAAGGATTGCGAGTTGGCTATAATAGATTGGGAAACTATATTAAAAGGAATGATAAACAAGTAATGGCTAACATTTAGAGAACAATACATAGTTTACAAGTAATATAAATCCATTTTGTGGTTTAAAAATGTGGCTAATCCACGGCTAACAAGAAGAACCCAATATTGCTTAGGATTAGAGGAAATAACAGTGCCACAAAAGCAGCAAATTTTAAGATGGAGAAAATTAAGAATTTAGCAAAAGTGGACTAAAATATCGATAAGAAAACAATGTGAATACACCAGCAGGAAACATGAAAACCAGTGAAGAACTTTTGTGGATTTGTTAAAATAAGTTAATGTGGTTCCTTAATGGAGGCAGGACTAATTATATTGGTGAATAAGGAAATTGCAGAAAATTAAAAATAAATTGCCTTCACAGAAAACCTCTTGTGAATAGTGGACAACTAAGTCTAGAGTATCCCAAAGAAACTGGGAATTATAAACATTAGTGGAAATTAATGGAAAGTGGGAAAAGGAAACTTTTCCCCTCAGACCTCAGACCCTTCTTAAAGTTGTATGTGCATGGTCTCTTTGTTGCCAATAATTTCAGGGATCAAATTCCCTCTTGGATATTTTTTTTAATCCAACTGTTTTTATGAATGTCTATGCTTTCCTGTAGGCTGTTAATATATAGTCTGAACCTTCTGCCTTTTGGAGTGAGACATTTGCCATCATATGAACTTTTTGCAACAGTCTCCAAAGATGAACACGGAACTGGCACTGCTAAAGTGCAAGCTGGGTCTGCACTTCTGGCCAAGGGGGGTATCTGCTACATAGGAGACATTCACTCTCTCAAAAAAGAGGCATTTAAATTACTTCAGACAGGTACAGTGAGTATTTCAACACCATGTCCACTGTATGGCAAATTCTATATAGCAATAGCAATTCTATATAGCAATAGCAAAATAATATTGCATTTTAATTTCTTCCACTTCCTGTGTTAAGTTTTAGAAACTAGGAGTATCACAGTATTTATTTCTGGAAAAAAGTTTGGAGAAGATGTTGATCAACAAATGAGCTTCCCGATTCAGTGCAACTTCTGGGCTTTAGCTGATGCTAACATGCACCTAAAGAAAGCTGGCCAACAAGAAGATGCTGTAATTGGGTCAGTGGTAAGGCAAACTTGGTTGTGAGGAGACTTGATAGAAGTTTATAAAATTCTGAGATGCATAAATAGGGTAGACAGTCAGAGCCGTCCTCCCAGGGTGGAAATGTAAAAGACTAGAGAACATAGGTTTAAGGTGAGAGGAGTAAAGTTTAAAGGAGATGTGCGGGGCAATTTAAAAAAATGTACACAGTGGTGGGTGCCTGGAATGCATGTGTGATTGCTAAATGCTCTTGCCCATTTTCACAGTTGATCTATATCCTGTTGAAACCTCAGATAACCTTTGTCACTGTTCAGTATACTCCCACACCACAGCAGTTCAGATTAGATTTATCCTTACAGAAATCACGTCACGACCAAAAAACTCAGATATGGACTAAAAATCACCCTTCTAATTTGTGGGTGAGGGGGGTGGAATGGAAAATAAAGGCAAAATATATATAGTGAACTTTACCAAGGACAGTGATCACATGCTCTCTGTTCATAGCAAGAGGCTTCTTAACAGATTAAATTTGGAAATTGACACGGCCATCTCTTCTATTGATATCTGTGCATTGATACTTTATCAAACAAGTTCATTAAAAGAACAACCTTGCTCTTCTGCCTACAATACAATCAGAATTATCTTGCATTCTGATCGCACCTCCACAGGGACATTACTGTTCAGAAAAAAACGTCCCATGGGAATGCATCTCCAACTATAAAATAGGATTCAATAGGAATAGGATTCAATAGGAATATTGAAAATTCAATAGAAAACAGGGTTCACATTCCAGGGCACAACACCTCTGTAACAAGGTAGTTGTGCCCTGTTGCACAATTTTTTTTATGTCATTCGCAAACTATCCATACATGCCACCTGCGTTCTCATCCAAATTATTGGTATATATGACAATATATGTATATAGTTTTGGTTGGCAGGAGTGGAAACAGGGATTGATGGTAATTCACCAGACAGAGGTGAAGTTGTATGTAGAAACATAGAAAAATAGGTGCAGGAGTAGGCCATTCGGCCCTTCATGGCTGATCATCCAACTCAGTATCCCGTACCTGCCTTCTCTCCATACCCCCTGATCCCTTTAGCCACAAGTGCCACATCTAACGCCCTCTTAAATATAGCCAATGAACTGGCCTCAACTACCTTCTGTGGCAGAGAATTCCAGAGACTCACCACTCTCTGTGTAAAGAATGTTTTCCTCATCTCGGTCCTAAAGGAATTCCCCCTTATCCTTAGACTGTGACCCCTTGTTCTGGACTCCCCCAACATCGGGAACAATCTTCCAGCATCTAGCTTGTCCAACCCCTTAAGAATTTTGTAAGTTTCTATAAGATCCCCCCTCAATCTTCTAAATTCCAGCGAGTACAAGCCGAGTCTATCCAATCTTTCCTCATATGAAAGTCCTGACATCCCAAGAATCAGTCTGGTGAATCTTCTCTGTACCCCCTCTATGGCAAGGATGTCTTTCCTCAGATTTGGAGACCAAAACTGTACGCAATACTCCAGGTGTGGCCTCACCAAAACCCTGTACAACTGCAGTAGAACCTCCCTGCTCCTATACTCAAATCCTTTCGCTATGAATGCTAACATACCATTTGCTTTCTTCACTGCCTGCTGCACCTGCATGCCTACTTTCAATGACTGGTGTACCATGACACCCAGGTCTCGTTGCATCTCCCCTTTTCCTAATCTGCCACCATTCAGATAATAGTCTACCCTCATGTTTTTGCCACCAAAGTGGATAACCTCACATTTATCCACATTATACTGCATCTGCCATGCATCTGCCCATTCACTCAGCCTATCCAAATCACCCTGCAGCCTCCAAGCATCCTCCTCACACCTAACTATACCCCCCAGCTTGGTGTCATCTGCAAACTTGGAGATGTTGTGTCCCAGCACTGAGCCTTGCGGTACCCCACTAGTCACTGTGTAATAAAGAATTGCAGATGCTGGTTCATACCACAGGTAGACAAAATGCTGGAGTAACTCAACGGATCAGACAGCATCTATGGTGAAAATAGATAGGTGACGTTTCACGACAGACCTCTTCTTCAGACTGAAGAACTTTCCAGCATTTTGTGTCTATCTGAGATGAAGTTAGTGTTGGAAATCCCTAGGTACTTTGACCTCAATAAATATTTATTCATTAGGACCCCACTCATTGCCATGGTTGTTGATAATTATCGATTACAGCTCTGCATTTAACACAATCATCCCCTCCAAGCTGGTTACCAAACTCGCAGAACTGGGTCTCTGCGCATCCCTCTGCAATTGGATCCTCAACTTCCTCATTCACAGACCACAGTCTGTTCGTATTGGTGGAAATGTGTCAGCCTCGATAACAATCAGCACGGGAGCACCTCAAGTCTGTGTGCTCAGCCCCCTGCTGTACGCACTCTATACTCATGACTGCGTAGCCGGTCACAGTGCGAACTCCATCATCAAGTTTGCTGACGATACCACTGTTGTGGGACCCATCACTGATGGGGATGAGTCAGAGTATAGAAGAGAGATCGAGCAACTGTCCATATGGTGCCAGCACAATAACCTGGCCCTCAACACCAGCAAAACCAAGGAACTGATTGTGGACTTTGGAAGGAGTAGGATGGGGACACACAGTCCCGTTTATATCAACGGGTCGATGGTTGAAAGGGTCAAGAGCTTCAAATTCCTGGCCGTGCACATCTCTGAAGATCTTTCCTGGTCCGAGAACACTAATGCAATCATCAAGAAAGCACATCAGCGCCTCTACTTCCTGAGAAGATTACAGAGAATCGGTTTGTCAAGGAGAACTCTCTCTAACTTCTACAGGTGCACAGTAGAGAGCATGCTGACTGGTTGCATCGTGGCTTGGTTTGGGAACTTGAGCGCCCTGGAGAGGAAAATAATACAAAAAGTAGTAAACACTGCCCAGTCCATCATCGGCTCTGACCTTCCTTCCATCGAGGGGATTTATCGCAGTCGCTGCCTCAAAAAAGCTGGCAGTATCATCAAAGACCCACACCATCCTGGCCACACACTCATCTCCCAGCTACCTTCAGGTAGAAGGTACAGGAGCCTGAAGACTGCAACAACCAGGTTCAGAAATAGCTACTTCCCCACAGCCATCAGGCTATTAAACCTGGCTCGGACAGAACTCTGATTATTAATAATGCATTATCTGTTATTTTCACTTTATCAGTCTATTTATTCATGTGTGTATATATTTATATTATGGTATATGGACACACTGATCTGTTTTGTAGTAAATGCCTACTATGTTCTGTGAGCTGAAGCAAAGCAAGAATTTCATTGTCCTATCAGGGACACATGACAATAAACTCACTTGAACTTGAAATAAGACCTACTAAACAACCAGAATGATTATGAAACATGGAATTGTGGTGTTTCAAGCAAGCATGTTACTTTGGTCCTGTTGCAACTACATTTTGAGATGGAAATGAGATTATATGGGCATAAAAGAAATACCTGTTTATATTTAATACAATTTTCTTTGTTTAACAATGTGATGTTTTTTTTGGTTTCCATACTTCAGGATGTCAGTTCAGTACCAGCTAATCTGGCTGATGGCTTTGGTCTAATGATTTACTGCAACGAATCTTCCAATTACAATTCTCCTGTGCATCTAATACTGCATAAACTAAATGAAGCTATGCACCAAAGCAAACCCCTTTACCCAACACTACAGCAGTTTACAACACAAGACTATGAAGAGGTAAAAATGAGAAGTTAGTCAAGTTGCTCAAATATAAAGAAAATGTAAGCCTTGCTACTCCAGGTATATTTAAAATCGTTTAGCTTAGTGTCACGTGTACAGGTGTACATTGAAAAGCTTTTTTGTTGCAAGCTATGCAGTTAACGAAAATTACAATGATTACATCTGTACACACTTGATTGTAATCATGTACAGTGTACAGATACAAGATAAGGGAAAGATGCTAGTGAAAGATAAAGTCCAGTAAAGTCTGATAAAAGATAGTGCAAAGATATCTAACAAAGTAGATAGTAGGTCAGGACTGCTTTCTAGTTGGTGATAGGATGACTTTCTGTTTCATAACAGTTGGGAAGAAACTGTCCCTGAATCTGAAGGTATGAAGAAAGTCAGAAACATTCTTACCAAGGGTCGACAGATGCTGCTGTCATGAAAGTGTTTCTTATTTTCTGGTTACATTTCAAATCTGTGAAAATTACTTTGAAAATTTGTAAATGTATAAATTGTGACCAGGTATTGTAAATTAATAACAAAAGTTGTTAGGTTAAGATCATTCTGCACCGGCCTGGAGTCTGAACAAATTGAATATAGGCTGAATATTATAAATGTAATAACTAAGGTATAAAATAAAAGAACAACAAATTTAAAGCTTGGCGATCCAAACTATTAAACTGGTTAGAATCAGGTTTAATTATTAGTAAGATTTGTTACAAACAGGCATCTTGAAAAGGACTGCGATGATTAGTTTTTGTTCTTTTCAAATAGAATTTCAAATGACGAAAACATTATGTTCGCTGCTATAAACCACTGTCTAATTGATAAATATCCTTTTGGTTTTAATTTCATGGATCCAATTGCAACTGTAAAAATGAGGAATGTAATCATTTTTATTGAAAGTCTAATGTTATTTACTCCCAGGGCAAGGCAGCAATGCAGAAATGCATTTATATATATCAATAGCTTTTGGTACACTGTTTCTAAATGAATAATTATACGTCAACTTAAAAGTTTTGATGTGTGTATTGGGATCAGTTCATATACATTCCTCTTTGAGCAGCCTGTGAATGGCTGCAAACTCTAATTTAATATATATTTGATTAGTTTCTAGCATTTGCCAGAAACCAGGAAGCTGCACTTACTATGAAAGCAGAGAGGCTTATACAGGGATATTACACTGCAAGTAGGAGAGTTCGTACAGATCCTGTTCATGGATCTAAAATTTCTCCAATTGCACTGAAGACTTTGTGAGTGTTTTATTTTACTAAAACTTGTATCGATTAATATTTAGCATAATAATCTATCTGCATTGTCTTTTCTGCATAGGGTTAATGTAGAATCAATTTATCATTAAAGCAAATTTATATTGCAGGTGTCTATATTTAAAGTAAACAGAAAAACATACTTATAAAGTGCCATTTAATAGCCCTTTTGGAACCCCAAAGTACTGTGCAGCCATATAGTGCTTTTTTTTAAATGCAGTGGTAAAGTAGTCACACAACAAGAAAAACTTCCATATATCACGTTTGCTAATCCAAAAGCAAAATAGCCTAAACGGTGAAAATCTGATATTAAATACTAGACGTCAAAAATATAAAGCTGTTCTTACAAGATACATTTCAGGCCACAGAATCACACAGCTTTACAGCATGGAAACAGGCCTATCACCAAACTCATCTGTGATGCCCAAGTTGCGTAAAATATGGGTCCTGCTTTTCTGCACTGAACCAATATTCTTCCAAACCTTTCTCCATGTACTTGTCCATAGGTCTTTAAAGTATTGTTTTTGTATCTGCCTCAACTACCTCCTCTGGCAGCCTACCACATCACCATTCGACTTACCTTTACCCATCATGTTATTATATACTTCTATAAAACCACCCCTAACTTCCTGCGCCCCAAGGAATAAAGTGCTTGCCTGCCCAACCTCTCCCCACATCTCAGGGCATTGAGACCTGGCGACATCCTCATGATGACTTTTCTCTACACTCTTTCCAGATTAATGGTGCCTTTCCTGCAGTACGGTGACCAAAACCGAACACAATATTCAAGTGCAGCCTCACACAGTACACAGTAACATGTGATCCTACCTTCAATATTTAATTCATGAGACTAATGAAGGCCAACATGCCAAAAGCCTCCCTCACTACTATCTACAAGTGCTGCCACTTTCAGGGAACTTTGTGCTTGTGCTCCTAGATCCCTTTGCTCAACAACACTCCCCAGGGCCCTACTGTTCACTAGTATTCCCTATCAAAATGCAACACCTCGCAATTAGCTCAATTAGACTCCAACTGCCATGTCCATTGACCCAGATAATCAAGATCCCATTGTAATCATGGATAACCTTCCTCACAGTCCACTACACCACCAATTTTAGCACCATCCGCAACATACTAACCATGGCACCTACATTCACATCCAAATCGTTGACCCAGCACCGATCACTGTGGTACCCCAATTAATACAGGCCTCCAGTCTGAAGAATAGCCCACTACCACCACCACCCTCCATTTCCCATCTTCAACCCAATTTTGTCTCCAAGTGTTCAACTCACCCTGGATCCCATGCATTCTACCCTTCCAAATTAACCTACTCTGCGCTACTTTGTTAAAGGCCTTCCTAAAGACTCTGTGGGTAACATTCACAACACCTCCCTCATCAATCATCTTGGTCACCTTTTCAAAAAATTCAAATTGTTGAGACGCAATTTTCCACAAAGTCATGATGAGTATCCCTAATCAGTTCTTGCATAGATCCTTTCCCTTAGAATCCCCTCCAAAAACTTACCCCACCAATAATGTGAAGCTCATTAGTCTGTGGCTCCCAGGCTTTTTAGTCAGTATGTAAACAGGCACATCGGCCCAACTTGCCCACACCAACCAACATGTCCCCTCTACTTGTAGCACCTGCCAGCGTTTCACCCATATCCCTCTAAACCTATCCTATCCATGCACTCGTCTAAATGTTTCTTAAAGGTTGCGATAACACCTGCCTCAGCTCGTTCTGTATACCCATCACCTGTTTAAAAAAAGTTACCCCTCAGGTTCCTATTAAATCTTTTCCCCATCACATTAAACCTGTGTCCTCTGGTTCTCACTTCCCCTACTCAGGCCAAGAGACTATGCATTCACCCGATCTATTCCTCTCACAATTTTGTATACTTATAAGATCGCCCCTCATCTTCCTGCGCTGCAAGGAATATAGTCCTAGCCTGCTCGACCGCTCCCTATAGCTCAGGCCCTTAAGTCCTGGCAGCATCCTCGTAAATCTTCCCTGCACCCTTTCCAGCGTGACCGCATCTTTCCTATAACATGGTGCCCAAACTTAAGACAAAACTCTAAATGTAGCCTCACCAACATCTTATATAACTACAACATGACCACCCCCCATTCATCCATTTCAGTAACCGGAACCTACCCGACCCGACTCGCAGTGTAATCAACGTTGCAGGGGAACAGTTTGTGTGTGTGATATAGGGTTAGATTCATAATTCTGTTAGTTCATAATTTTTAATTCTTGTTAAAGAATAAAATGTTTATAAATTTTGATTCTGGTAATTTTCTTTTTTAATGTTTTTTAAATGGCTCATATGCTGTGTTTTGAGTTGATTTTGTATTACTCTTGCACTCTGTAATTCATTAATTTAATCACATCTGCACTTGAATATTGTGTTCACAACTGCAGTATTTGGGAAAATAATAGCAAAATGAAGATTCCAGTTGCTCTAGCCCTGGAATGTTACTTAATGTTTTTATGTCTATGGAGTTGTTTCTCAACAAATAAAATGGGCCTGGTCTTCCCAATAGCCAGAGAGTGGAATGAGATCTGTATGTAATGGTGGGGTTATCTAAATTAAGTATTTCACAAAATTAAATTTGTTTTGAGCAAGATTTACAAATGATGTATAACTTAAGGATGGTTTTATTCAGCGAGCATACAACTGATTAGATTGTGCTGGAAAGAACACACATGAATGTGATATAGATGTATATAATCATATAACACACAAAATTACATTTCTTGTGATTTTTATATCTAATGATGAACTTTATTTCAGACAAAAACATTGTAAACCTCCCCGCAACTTCACTCTGGTGTCTCAGCTTACCAGTGGGAGTGATGTACAATTCAACGTATGTAACACAATGATCGTCCCACCCCTGCTTACACCAAAGAGTAATAAATAAATCGCCGTTTGCAATGTTTTGTGCAGATAACAAATCACAATTTCACACAATGTACATAAACAAGTGTATTTCATCAATATATAATTTAACAAAATCATGTACTGTGTGCCACCTTTTAGAACTTTCCTACACTCGCTTTTAATGGTTAAGTCCTTCAGGCCTCTATTATTGAATTTGAGTCCATAATGTATGCGGACACTCACAAAGATTGCTACAATTCGCGCCTTGACTCGCTGGCAGCACAAGTTTATGGCCTTGTATTCCTTAGTATTGAGTATTGCTGTATTTATTAGATTGGAAATGTTATTCCTGCTCATGTTAACATTGTTGAAATCTGTGCGGTACACGTTCTCGCACACCTCACAGAACGCGAGAAACTGTTCTGAAGGCACCATCAGGGATCCGAAGTCTGATGTTGATGTGTCATATGCTTTATGTTGGATGAATATGAGGGCAGGATCAACTAAGGTGGTATCAGGTCATAGCAGAACTTCTCTGCATATGTGGCATTTTGAGGTCAGTTCATGCGAGGTGCATCCTGCGCTGGGTATACAGTTGTTTTCGGCGGGTTAGGGATGTCAAAGAGCGTTGGAACTGCTTTCCAAATTAGCCTGTTCTTGGTCTGCTTGTTGGAAAACTGGTCAAGTTCGAAATGCTCAGAACAAAGACGGCAGTTATTTGACAAATACTCCGCAGTTTGGTGTAGGTGATCATGTCGGCGGGTATTCTGCACCCACTGTTGACATCTGAAATTACAGAAAATATCATGCAGTCAATATGTACTTATTCTACATTAAATAACAGAGAGGTAGAAAGAAAATGCTCTTGAGGAGAAGATTTTTACAAGGATGCTACCATGAGACCTCGACTGTATCTGAGACAAAGGGGAGCACCCAGCTCTAAGATCTGAACTAAAGTGAGAGTTCGGGCAGACTTAATAAAATTCTCAGTATAAAACAGAGTCAATATGTTGGTCTGTCAAGGAGGACTCTAACTTCTACAGGTGCACAGTAGAGAGCTTGCTGACCGATTGCATCGTGGCTTGGTTCGGCAATTTGAGTGCCCTGGAGAGGAAAAGACTACAAAAAGTAGTAAACACTGCCCAGTCCATCATCGGCTCTGACCTTCCTTCCATCGAGGGGATTTATCGCAGTCGCTGCCTCAAAAAGGCTGGCAGCATCATCAAGGACCCACACCACCCTGGCCACACACTCATCTCCCTGCTACCTTCGGGTAGAAGGTACAGGAGCCTGAAGACTGCAACAACCCGGTTTAGGAATAGCTACTTCCCCACAGCCATCAGGCTATTAAACTTGGCTCGGAACTCTGAACATTAACATCCCTCCATCTGTTATTTGCACTTTATTAATTTAATAATTCATGTGTGTATTTACGTATATAATTGTAGTCAATGCCTACTATTGTGTTCTGTTGTGCTATGCATAGTTCTGTTGTGCTATGCAAAGAAAGATTTTCATTGTCCTGTCAGGGACACATGACAATAAACTCTTTTGACTTGACTTTGATATGTTCTTATTCTGCATTAAATAAGAGAGGTAGAAAGAGAAGATTTTTACAAGGATGTTGCCATGAGGACCCGACTATCTGAGCTCAATGATCTAACTGCAGTGAGAGATTGAACAGGCTAAATAAAATTTTCAATATGCCACAGAAGTAATGTTTTCTTACCTTTCCTCCTTAATGGGAAACCTGAAGAAAGTCAAGTCGAGTCGCCTACATTGGCGATTGGAACAATTTACAGCAGAGCAGTGTGCAACGCTAGTAGATGTGAACGGCATGGTCAAAGCAAAGATACGAGTGCGGAAGTGGAAGCAAAGATCCTGTCTTTGGGCGGAAGCAAGATGGACGGAAGCTGGTTACGGAAATGGGTCCTATAAATACCCATGAATCTGCCCATGACCGCACTACATGTTTTTCGTAGTAGTCCATCTTGCTCCGCTATAGGATCTTTGATTCTTATTGATGAAGGCCAAAGCGCCAAAAGCTTTTTAACCACCCTATCTACCCAGTTACTTTCAAATAATTATATACCTGCACTCTTGGATCCCTCTGCTCTAAAACACTCCCCAGAATCCTACCATTCACCACGTGTGTCCTGCCCATGTGTGTCGGACTTCCCCAAATGCAACACCTCACATTTCTCTATTAAATTCCAACCTTTTCTTACAGCCTTTCTTTCACAGCATTAGCCACTCTCCAGTCTCTGGCACCTCACTTATAGCTAGCAATGATGCAAAATATCTCTACAAGTGGCTCTGCAATGTATTCCCTGGCTTCCCACAATCTCCTAGTACACACTTGATCAGGAATTTATCTATTGTAATGCATTTTAAGCCTTCCAGATCTCTACTATATTAATCTTAATATTCCCAATTCACTAGTAAAACTCAGATAATCCTGCAGCCTCCATACCTTCAAACAAGCAAATTATCTGGATATTGGGTGCTACACCTATCAATAACCCAACACACTTAAAAAAAATAATTATGTAATAAAGAATGAAAACGGACTTGAAAAGCTGCACAAACCTGAACCAATGAAGTTAAAGGGAACAGGAAATGGAACCTGGTGATTTCAGGTTAGGTTTCACCTTGTCAAAACATACAAGCATTCCAGACGCTGGCTCCGAACCGTATTCACATTCCTGACCTCATGTTCACAGCCCACCACTTCAGTCGCACATCTGGCTCACTCTCCAGTGCCATGCATGCTCCAGTCCAAGTCTCACATTGCAGACTAATGAGCAAGCCAGGCGCCAAAACCTCAGGGCATTTGACAATCAGATAGATTATTGGAGTTTTACTGTAAATGAGATTTCTTACGGCCTATTTAAGAAACAACTGACCTTTCACCTCTGATAGTCAACCAGTCATCACATCCCTGGGCCTTTAGTATCTTGAAATAATATTACCCAATGGCGAAAAGTAGATCCATGGCTCGTTGAGACTGTAAAACATGTATTAAAAATGAAGGGATTAAAGTCATGATGTCATTAAACGCATATGTACTTTAACATAGATGTGATTCCTGTAGCTCAGGTCACAAGTATAGTCGACATTTTGCTGTATTTTAGTTTAGATAATTTGAATAAATGGTTGTATTAGAGGTACTTTATTTGACAACCATCTGGATCTCAGTTCAAAATGATTTATGAGATGAGATGTCTTGCCAGTCTTTCTCTGATAAGCACAGAAAAGTGACAATATCTGGAACAAAATCTTAGTATGCCCACACTAACTGTGGCAGCAGATAAGACAAAATTTGCTTTAAATATAGATAAGTTTAATGTTTTTCCTTGCAGTTGTTCATTCCGTAATTAAAATTAGTTGCACTAAGTAGCTCATTCTGTACCAGTGGGAGAATCACATTATGAATATGCAGGTACTTTCACTTTTATTGGAGCAAGTTAGTTAATTCTTAATTTTTTTTCAATTTGCTAGAATGTCTTTATCTGAAGCACACGCCAAACTCAGCCTGAGACATAAAATACTGGAACAAGATGCCGTCATTGCAATTTTACTATATGAGATTTCCACAACTGCAAGACACGGTAAAGATAGCAAAGACTGCATTTGAATAAAAATATTAATTTTATATAATGATATACAAAGAATAGTATGATTTATAAGTTTGGATAAAGTCCTGGTTCTATTGAAAATAGCAGGATGTGAATCGTAACGATGGTTTAAAATTATTTATGTTCATTTCTGCAGGCGCTTCTGTACTCTGTGTGGCTCCAAATGCAGTATTTCCATTTGATCAGTATGATGAGCACAGCTTAAATCAAAGGGATATATACTTGACACAATTCCATCAACAACTCGTACAGTTCTGCTCGACATATGCCCCTGGGATGTCTGTGCTTTTTGCTGAAGAATAACTTACAACAAAAATTTAGATCAGCATGATGCTAGGAACCTGCTTATTGTAATATTGCATTTGACTGAAACTTTTGAAAATGAATACAATTTAATAAATGCCAAAACACTGATATGTCTGCACAAATAACATGGTAACAAAGGTATTCTTAGACAGATAGCAATATTTATTGCATCATATTGAATAGATTGGCATTGTTATCCCATTTTAAAATTAGTTCTTTTAAAATTATTCAACAAAATAATTTTCTAATCAAATAAATAAACTGCAAAAACAAACATGAGATGCTTAATTTATTTGCTTATGCAATTTTCTGCCACTGAAAGGCAGGTTCAAATGTGGATATCTCCTTGGGTTCAGCAGCAATCAGTCCTACAAATGGTGACCTCTAATTTTGTGGCAGTTAACTTGCACTCTACAATAGTCGAAGGAGTGGGAGGCTAATAAAGATATTTTCCTGCAGTTTGTAGGATGTTGTTGCTTAAGTTTCCATATGCCAGGCTTATGAGGGTTAATTTGCCTGGAAAAGTCTCCAACGGAGTTGATTCCTTATTCTTCCAAAATCGCCGGTGACGCCGATGCTTAAAGACCAACGTGCATCCGAAAATATTTCATTTTCTGAATATTGGGGCAGTTAGTTTTGGAACTGGTATCATAATAAATAAATAAGAATAATTAGCAATACCTCCAACTGTGACATTAGCCCTGCCTTTCACTTAATTCTAAATGTGTATTATCACCTTCCAGCTATCCCCATTAACTAACTGACCATTAATTAACTGTTATTCATTCTCCAAGATTCTACCTCTGGTTCTTTTGCAAGTGTCTTTTGCTAAAATGTCTTAATTTTTTTGTATGACAGTAGAAAAATCAGTCTACACTTAACTACCAGAATACCCTCTGAAAGTAACTAGAGTAAAATAAATAATAAAACTGCCACACATTAAATTTTACCGTTCACGTCCTCTCAATTCAACAGGATGACTCTGATCTGTCCTTTCGCTTTCAAAACTCATTTAATGCCTTAAAACAGCGTGTCTCTCTCTCTCACATTGTACATCTCCTAATGTAGCAACGTTTCAAGTCTTTTCAAAACACATGAAATATTTAATTTTGAGGCAAATTTAGCCTTCTCTCCTTTTGAACATTAGCCAAGTATTTCATTACTTTTTGAATCAAGAACTTGGAAGATAAGTAGAGCATATTTCCCCACAAGCTGCTAAATATGTATCAGAAAAATGCTCATTGTACCATTTTTCTTTTAGCCATTCTTTCCATCATGTTTTACGTCCATTATGTTTTTCTTGTATCAAAATATGTGGGTCATTAAATGGTTACGGAAATGTTTCTTTGCATAAATATAGCTTATAGGCATCTGCAGAATCCTTGACTATTATGTTATTAGCAAATCTTCTTGAGATGTTTCAGCCGGAAACAAAGCCTGCCACCTCAGAGATGGTGGCCATTGAAAGCACCCACCCAAAGGTCAGTGATCTAGAATCATTGATGGCAACTAGGGAGAAAGGCAAGGCATTAATTCTTGTTGTCTAACACATTTATGTCTGGAACAAGTGCATTCTGGGAAGTGAACTAAAGAAATTCCACTGACAATTTGAGCCACTAATTGATACAAACTAAGTTTGTATCTAAAAGCTATCGAATGAACATGATTGATGATGTTCTGATTTACAATTTTGACAGCTTATTAACATTAACTAAATTTCAAAGCATGGTGAAGCTAAAATAAAGATCAATATAGCAGTGGCAGTTTCAGTGCAATAAAATATATAATTAAAAGGCTGTCCAGCTGCATGTATTGATGAGAACTGGGAGTTTAAGTGCAAATTAATTCAGGGCCACATCCAGCAAACAGAATATTGCCTGCAGTAATTTTGTGCCCAAACCATTAATTTGATGGTACTTACATTTAATTTTTCAAATATACAAATCACACACTCATCATTAAATTAAAATTTTGATCTTAATACAAAATCATATACAGAACATATTAAACCCATAATATGATTGCAATGTCCTAATGGCAAGACATCTTTCTGCCTGCACATAATTCACATCCCTCTATTCCCAACATATCCATGTGTATAACCATAATCATTTTAAACTGACTATCGTATCTGCCTCCATCACGATTCCCGGCAGCACATTCCAGGTACCCACCACCCTCCGTGTTAAAAAACGATCCCTTACATCTTTAAACTTTGCCACTCCCACATATCTGACATTTCCATCCTGGGAAGTATGTTCTTACTTTTGACCCTATCAATGTCCCTCAATTGTATGTACTTCTATCAAGACTCCCCACAACCTCTGTATTCTAAAGAAAACAACTCAAGTATGTCCAACCTCTCCTTGTAGTTAATACTCCCTAAACCAGGCATCATTCTGGTAAACTACCCCCGTATCCTTCCCAAGGCCACACATCCTTTCTGTAATGGGACAACTAGCATTGCACACAATCCTCCAAATGTGACCAATGAAGGCAAACCTACCATATGCCTTAAAAAAAAACTACTCTACCACCATCTACTTGAATGAACAGGCTGGAATGAACAGCTGAACATGATAGGTGATCTCATTGCGATGTACAAGATACTTGAGGTACATCAATATATTAAATCTGTGAGGATGTTTTCCCTGATGGAAAGAGTATAGAAATAGCAATTGTAGCCCAAGTATAAAAGGTTCAGCCACTAAAGATTGATGCTAGGAGGAATTTCATCATTTTAAATCTTTGGAATTTACAATCACAGGGGGTTATGCAATATTATGTAATATGTTCACTTGAGACTGAGATAAAACATCATTGGACTGTAGTGGAATCAGTCAAGGGAATCAGGATTGGAGACTGGGCATGAAAGGGAATCACAGCCAAAGATCTTACGTAATGACAGTGGGAGACAAATGGCTGATTTCTCTTCAGTAATCAGTTCAAAGACCATAAACTTGGCATTTTATTATTGGTTTATTAGTGGGTTGATATTTTCTTTTTGGATGTCTGCTGCTTAAGTGCTTATGATAAAGGGCCTGCTATTGGTATATGTTAACGCGTTATCACTCCACAATAAAATTGTATGATTCACTAATGTTGATTAAGTTGTGAAAAGAGAAGGTAAATTAATTCCAAAATTATTGGCACCTCAACGAGAAAAAACTATAGCTTATCAAAGTATTCACTTAATTAAAAACTAACTAATCAGTAGTGGGATGATAGGATTAAAACACAGGAGGTGAAAGGCTACCTACATATTTAGTACTGCTCTGGGATTATAATTTTGATGCAACTTGAAACATTTTGTAACCACCCAACTAATACTACAACATTACCACAACTAATACCACAATATTTTAAAATGAAACATCTAGAGACGGTGAAGAGGAAGAGTCCAATTTCTCTAGAAGACATCTAGAGACATCCTCTGAGCAGGGGCTATATGTATGTAGTGATGGTTGTATTTAATCTATGAACCACTGTTGTTTGTTATACTATTCTTGTACCAATGTAAAGCACTTTGGCCAACAAGAGTTGCTTTTTAAATGTGCTATATAAATAAAAGTGACTTGAGTAGAGACGGTAATTAGAAGAAAGTTAGAACAGTGCAGCAGAGGAACAGGTCCTTCGGCTCACAATGTCTGTGCTAAACCTGATGCCATGACTATCCCCTATCGGCCTGCATATAATAGATATCCCTCCATTTCCTGTGTAGTAGTCATTTAGCTTAACTCAGTATGTTATAACTATAACCAGTTACCTTTAAATGTTATCTGCCTGCAATTATGTGGGTGTGATTTATACGTAATCTGAGGCGTGTTTGTTTGCTGGTGGGATTCTGGCGCAGAGGAGTTTAGTTTGGAGATCTGGGAAGAGACATAGTTTTCGAGCATGACCACGAGTATGTTTGAAATGTACTTATACAAGATGAAGCTTTTATGAATTATCTTACTGTTTGTAATACTACAATAAAGAAACTATAAATCAAGACTGTTTTGGAAGATTTATCTTTCGATGGCATTGAATGTGACGTGGAGGCTTGTGGATGTGTATAGATTACCTTCTGATCCATGGTCATCAATTAAAACGACTATCAAGGACTAAATCCTACAGTCGACAACTACTTTATTACCAGGAGGTAGAAGATTGGTCCCATAGAAGAGGGACAAAAGATTGGGCTGGATCTCTGTGAGAGATCACTGGCTGAAGAACTGGTTCCGTAGAAATGGAACTGAAGATGCTAAATCACTGCCAGAGATTGTAGCTTAGTACGGTTTAGAGATTAGCCTACCCTTAGTCCGGTAGGTTAATTGACACAGCCACTCGACTTGTATGCAGATTGAAAACTTCACTGATAGAGAACGTGAGTAATGAACAGCTATTGTATTATGCTGTAAATTTGAAAGCTGGAACGCTTTAATTTGAACAGCTTCCATTAAACCCCATCTGTCATTTCTCGCCCATTTATGTAGCTGATCTATACCCTGCTGTATACTTTGACAGCCTTTCGCACAGTCCGTGGCTCTGGTAATCTTGATGTTATCTGCAAACTTACTAACCAAACTATGTACATTTACATCCTAGTAATCTATATACATCCACAATCAGAAGTTCCAACACAAATACCTGCACTAGTTAGAGCTCCAGCCTTAAAATCATACAGTACAGTTAGAGCTCCAGCCTGAATATCGTAGTTATAAACCCATTTGACCAAGTCACTGCAAACATGTGCATCTTAATCTTTTCGATCAGCCAACCATTAGACACTTTATCAAATGCCTCACTAAAATCCATTGGATAACATCCCCGGCCCTACCCTTATTGATCACCTTCGTCACACTCCATCAAGTTAAAGCCCTGTCCCACGGTACGAGTTAATTCCAAGAGCTCTCCTGAGTTAAAAAAAAAAATCAAACTCGTGGTAAGCACAGAGAATGAACGTAGCAGGTACGTCGGAGCTCGTTGACGTCTCTTAGCGGCTCGTTGCGCTAAAGGCAGGTACTCGGGAAGACTCGCTAACGGCAGGCAAGTTCAGAAAGACTCATGAAAATGTTTCAACATGTTGAAAATCCTATCCCAAAGCCTCCTCTGCAATTGTTTTCCTAACACTGTGAGGATCACCGACCTATAATTCGCTGGATTCTCTCTACTTTCCTTCTTAACAAAGGAACAACGTTTGCTACTTTCCAATCCCCCACGACCGCCAGTGGCTAAAGAACCCAACAGGATAGAACCCATCAGGAACTTGACAAAACTTTTGTTTATTCAGATTAGTGGCAAGGACTGGATTAATTGCCAAAAAATTGTGATGCAGTCAAACCCTTCATCACCTGCAATGTGTTTGATTGTGACCTGCTGGACTACCGATCGAGTTAGGAGATTCGACTGAATAGCAAACTTGCACAGACCCAATGAGCTGAATGGCAATCATTTGGTGCAAATTTCTCTCTATTAATTGAGGATACTGTGAAACACATTTGTTTCCTGAAATAATATTATCCCCCGGTAATACAATGGCATGGCAGACGAAGCTACATTATTTCAAGAATCCAGAGTCAGGTGTGTTTAATTGTTTTATATATATATATAGCAGCAACAGAACACTGAAATTATTACTTGCTGCAGTTTAACAGGCCCGTTAATGCAATAACACAAATAAATATACAATAAATCAGTAATATGAGGTAGACCATAACAGTATGAAATACAAATCCATGGTGCAATCAAAACAAAGCCCATTGAAGATCGTAGCTGCTGAAGCAGAGGTTAGTGGTGCACAATCCTCAAGAGCCCGATGGTTGCTGGGAAGAAGACTTTGAATTTGGAGGTCGGTTTTCAGGCTCCTGTACATTCTCTGCCATTGTAGTTGCTCTGAGCATGGCCATGGCGGTGTAGGTCTTTGATGATATTAACCACCTTTTCAAGGCAGTGCCTTGTTTACATCTCTGTGAGGTCAGTAGCCATGATGGAGTCTGTCACTCTCTGCAGCTCGAAGATAGACACAAATAGCTGGAGTAACTCAGCGGGACGGGCAACATCTCTGGAGAGAAGGAATGGGTGACGTTTCGGGTCAAGACTCTTCTTCAGATTCGTCTGAAGAAGGATCTTGACGCAAAATGTCACCCATTCCTTCTCTCCAGAGACGATGCCTGTCCCCTCAGCTTTTTGTGTCTATCTTCAGTTTATACCAGCATCTGCAGTTCCTTCCTACTCTGCCCTTTTGTTGCTAGATATATTTACCTTTTCAACCTCCAATTGCTCCCTAAAGCATGATGAAAGTCATCAGATTAAAATGTCTTTATTGAGCCGTTTAACACTTGTTCCTTTGAATAAAGTTCACGGGATAATTTCTTAAAACTCACTGTCATTAAGGGCTCCGGACCACGAGCACGGGCTTCTTCCTGGTGTGTAGGTACAGTCATTCACCCACGTTATTTTTAAGAAGGAATTGCAGATGCTGGAACAATCGAAGGTAGATAAAAATGCTGGAGAAACTCAGCGCGTGAGACAAAAATATTGCAGAATCTCAGCGGGTGAGATGCTGTCCACGCACTGAGTTTCTCCAGCATTTTTGACTCACGCGATGAAATACTGGAGAAACTCAGCTAATTTTTCATTGTTACAAGTGATTTTATTATTTTGTTTGATATCACTTAATTTATTGTTTATGTGCATGTTTATAAAATTAATATTTTAAACATTACTTATTGATGCACGGTTTTGATCAAAATGTTATTTTTGTTGACATGCTGTAACTAATCCCATATTGCATGATTGACATACATTGTGCATTTGTTTTAATTTGTTTTCAGTTGTACAATGTTTAAGTTAGATAATTGATCCTTTGCATTTTCAATTGCATGTGACAGGTACTGCAGAGGGATGAACCCCAACTACACACCATGCATCACATTTTGCTGAGCCAACTGGCTACTCTACTGACAAAGTTCATAAAACCAGGTGCAAATGGCTTACAAAGCGATGTGAAAAAACTGGACTTGAATGACAAATCAATCCACAAAGAAAACAGTGACATCCAAATTGCATATGAATGTCAAGCTTTCCCCCAATGGAAACAAGGACAAACTCGACACAGCAGATTTCTACAAGAGTATAAAAAAATTCTACACAGCAGCTGCCACATACATGATCTAACATTGTCCTTTCCATGATGAGCTTCTTGTCAACTCCAGAGTTGTAGATATCAAAGACAGGTTGAATGTGAAGTTTGTGGCTGTGGAGTACTTTGTCAAGCGCTTTGGTCTAGTTCAATCTGAATGTATGGATCAGCTTCAGTCAGAGTTCAATCTCTATCAGATCGACAGAGACATCCACTACAAGATGACGTGCGCATTGACAGGCAGTGGCACAAAATTGGGGAAATGGAAGACATGATATCCAGGAAGAAGAAGTACCCACTTCTAACCTCAGTGATGAAATCAGTGCTGGTCATCTTTCATAGCAACACAGACTATGAACGTGTATTCAGTATTTTGGGCAAAAACAAAATAAAGGAAAGAGCCTCCATGAACACTGAAACACCGAGCTCATTAATTACACACAGATTGACGTTGGCAAGCAGCAAGCAGACCTGTTATTCGACATCATATGCCAATGATGTTCTCAGAAGATGCAAGAAGGCTACATATGAGGCCCTCAAAGCTGGAAAGGGAACCAGTTCTTTAGTTTAAGAAGGAACTGCAGATGCTGGAAAATCAAAGGTAGACAAAAAGCTGGAGAAACTCAGTGGGTGAGGCAGCATCTATGGAGCGAAGGAATTAGGCAACGTTTCGGGTCGAGACCCTTCTCCAGACTGATGTGGGGGGCGGGAAGAAGAAAGGAAGAGGCGGATACAGTGGGCTGTGGGAGAGCTGGGAGGGGAGAGTAAAGAAGGAGAAAGCAGGAGCTACCTATAATTGGAGGCGTCAATGTTCATACTGCTGGGGTGTACTCCACCCAAGCGAAATGTGAGGCGCTGCTCCTCCAATTTACGGTGGGCCTCACTCTGGCCTTGGAGGAGACCCAGGACAGAAAGGTCAGATTCGGAATGGGAGGGGGAGTTGAAGTGCTGAGCCACCGGGTGATCAGGTTGGTTATTGCGAACCGAGCGGAGGCGTTGGGTGAAGCATTCGCCAAGGCTACGCTTGGTCTCACCGATGTAGAGCAGCTGACACCTCAGTTCTTTAGTTTAGTAATGTCAGCAATATCTACAGATGCTATTTCACTTTGTTTCTTTATTTAAATTAATCAAATAAATGTGTCAAAAAAAGCTTGTTTCACTACTTAAACCCCCCCCCCCCTTCAAATCATGGAGTTAAGGCGCGGCCCTGGACCCCACCCGGCGCTCGCACTCCGTCAACCCACGCACTCAGAGTAAGATTTTTCATTTTCAAATGTTGGCAGTTATGCAATTAAGATTTGCTCATTCCTAGTTACTGTGTTTTGCCCTGCAACTGAATTAGGGTTATAAAAAAAGGAAAATTGAGATATCTTAACATTACGAAAGCACTTTGCTTATGTTTCTTTCATGCACTATCGCAGATTACCCACAGATGAGGAGATGTCGGTTGGGTTATTCAGCACTGCTTTCTGTAACAAAGCTTCCCCTGCTTCTGTGTCCAGTCAGGCTCTCACTATAGCAATCATCAGGGCACAGGTAACAGCATCTGGTGCAAACGTGCTGCTAACCTTTAATGCAATACAGCTCATCAAAAATCAATATTTGGGACTCAATGAAGGTTAAAGAAAACTCACAAGGGAAACCTCTAATTCACATACAGATGTGGTTTCTGCCATGCTGGATGATTTACATTTTTTAATATCTAGATGATATTCCTTAGAAAGAATACTTATGCAGCAGCCACATTAACTTGTTTGAAGCTTTGATCAAGCAAATTGGATTTACACTGAGGTTACGACTTCATTTTAAAAGAAGTGTCAGAATCTGCTCCAATATGTCAGCTAGTTTCATTTGATCAAAGATTTAAATTAGTACCCAAAGTCTAAATCTGCAGTTTATCACTAATCTCCAAGTAGGATACTTCCCTTGGGTAGTAAACATTTCCCACCTCCAACACTATAACAAAAGTTAATGTGTTAGATAAGTGTTATTGCCAGTTATTTTAAGACTTTTGAAAGTAATATTTAATCTATTCAATCCATCTTTAATTTGAAATGTACAATCATAATATATGACAAGAAATTGAATTGCACTGTTTTCCCTCATATAGACTGCTTCACAATCTAACAAGTTACAAAAGGAACTGATCCTCATTCAATCAATGAACATCCCACATTTTCGATTCAGAAAAGATCAATTGACTGAAGACTGTGATGCTGCAGCCTGATAAAACAATGCAGTATGAAATCGACAGCCATCAGGCCAAGAAATGGGGGCAAAAATAAACCATGTTGATTCCTTCCCAATCAACCGAAAAACAAAAAATAATTCTTACTAAGCAAATTAGTACAGACAAATAAAATCCACTCATTTGTACACTCAATAAACAAAGTCTTCTTCAGATTGCAATCTTATCTACAAAATTTAATGAACTCACCAGCATGAGAAATTATTTTTTCATCACGTCCTCATTTCACCAAGAGCACTTGTTAATAAATAACAAAACAGCACCTACAGAATAGAGACAACCCGTCAAATGCTTCCTATCTAAAGGACTGTGTGACATAATGCCCATACAAATTAAGGCTTGTATTCCAACACTGCAAATATATATTTTGTTCAATTTGGAGAAATTGGTTGTCTATCCATAGATTAATGCTGTCACTTCCAGAGATTCATGGGTTAAGCAGGCTGTCTTAATTAAATTTTAAATACACTACGTACTTAATGGAGACGATCAATAACTTATTTCACCATTTGTCACATTTTAGCTTAAATATATATATTTCGAGTTACGAGGTTTAAAGCTGGAAACTCAGGGTTAATAAGGTTTCCTCATCACATTATCGGATGGGTAAACGGCATTGGTAGTCATCATGGTTCCAGCAAAAACTTAATCTAACTCAACTAACTACTTTTAATACATTAACATTTATTTAAATCCTTTAAACACCAGTTTAGGACATACCCCAATAGAATTCTTTGTCAACTAACTTTCACAAATCACAAGAAATAAATACATAATTTTTAACCTTCATATTCTTCAAAACAGGCACAACAGTAGATATCAACATCCAATCATGTTGCATTTCTTATGGTTTGTAAGAGGTTTGTTGAAAATATCTGCCATCCCCAATAGCTAATATTGACAAAAAAAATAATCAATCAATGATTTTAATTTCCCAAGTTAACACGAACAGATTCAAACTTTTCTCTTCAGATGCTGATTTTCTGTCTATTAAATCTGAAAAATAGATTTTCTATCTACTTGTTTTACATCACATTTTATTATATTACTTATTCTTTTCAACACCAAATTATTTGGATACATTATACCAAGAAGGAAAAAAAAGAGCTTAAAAAGTGCTTTACCAACAGTTTGTGGACCAGCTTGAGAAGGTCGTACAAAGATCAAAATATTCAACTATTCAGCATTTACCTCACAGGTGTGATATTTGCAGCCTGCTCTTAAAGTAACATTCTCCCAGCTATAGAATAAATCCATAATGATTGGGCTGGGGAAAGGGGGAAGAAAGTGCACCAATGATGACATGGATGGGCCGGAAGAACAATACCCATGGGAACAATGTTCAAGAGGCAGGGGGAGGGCAAAGCAAACCTACACCCAACGGCAGGCACGTTAGACAAGAAAAATGTTTCTAGAAACAAACTTATTCTCATTGGATCACACTTTAAAAGTAGCAGGCTTTAAACAATTCTATATAAATCTCAGAATACAAGTACTAGTGATGCCAGCTCAAAGTACAGAACGCAGGAATTAAGTTGGTGGACTAAAAAAAGATATTGAATACACAGTATAAAGTAGTAAACAAAGGAAGGGAAGATGAGTTATATCATTGCTGATCAAAGCTTGAAAAAGCTGGTGAAAATTAAATACAGATGAAGAAGAAAGAAACTTTACAATCTTAGATTAAATAATGAAATAACTTAGAATAGCAATCAACAAAATGCTCCTCAAGTATACTATAGTTCTCTCCAGAACAAGAAACACAATCTATGGCTGTAAAAGTAATGGATAATAGCCATGCGATTAAATATTGATGTAAAAGATAAAATATACAGAACTTTCTGCCAAAAAAAAGAATCTGTTAGTCATGCAGAACGGGAAAAAGTTAAATATGGAAATTATAGACAAAGGTTCAAATTAGTAGGCTGTATATTTTAATTACTTTCTCATACAACTGTATTTATAACAAACAAAATTAAAATTAATTTATTTTCTATCAAAAATAAACATTGGTTTGGTTGTGGTCTGAAAGGGGATTTACTTAAATAATCTTCTAACCAATAGAGATCTAACCTATAATATGGCACACAAAATATGTTTAACGATTCATAATTATGGTATAAGATTCATAGTTCTATTACTAGGAACACATATTCCAACACAACAAATTTGATACATCCACATTTTTGATTCAGAAAAGATCAATTGACTGAAGACTGTGATGCTGCAGCCTGCTAACAATGCAGTATGAAATCGACAGCCATCAGGCCAAGAAATGGGGGAAAAGAAATAAAACATGTTGATTCCTTCCCAATCAACCGAAAAACAAAAAATAATTATTACTTAGCAAATGAGTACAGACATATAAAATCCACTCATTTGTACACTCAATAAACAAAGTCTTCTTCAGATTGCAATCTTATCTACAAAATTTAATGAACTCACCAGCACGAGAAATTATTTTTTCATTGCGTCCTCATTTCCACCAAGAGCACTTGTTAATAAATAACAAAACTGCACCTACAGAATAGAGACAACCCGTCAAATATTTCCTATCTAAAGGAGTGTGTGACATAATGCCCATACAAATTAAGGCTTGTATTCCAACACTGCAAATATATCTTTAGTTCAATTTGGAGAAATTGGTCGTATATCCGTAGATTAATGCTGTCACTTCCAGAGATTCATGGGTTAAGCAGATTGTTTTCATTTAATTTTAAATACACTATGTACTTAATGTAGACTATCAATAACTTATTACACCATTTGTCACATTTTAGCTTAAATATATATGTTTTGAGTTACGAGGTTTAATGCTGGAAACTCAGGGCTAATAAGGTTTCCTCATCACATTATCGGATGGGTAAACGGCATTGGTAGTCATCATGGTTCCAGCAAAAACTTAATCTAACTCAACTAACTACTTTTAATACATTAAAAATATATATTTAATCCTATAAACACCAGTTTAGGACATTCCCCAATAGAATTCTTTGTCAACTAACTTTTACATATCACAATAAATAAATACATAATTTTTACCTTCATATTCTTCAAAACGGGCACAACAGTAGATATCAACACCCATTCATGTTGCGTTTCTTATGGTTTGCAAGAGGTCTGTTGAAAATATCTGCCACCCCAATAGCTAATATTGACAAAGAAAATAATCAATCAATTATTTGAATTTCCCAAGTTAACACGAACGGATTCAAACTTTCCTCTTCAGATGCTGATTTTCTACCTATTAAAATCTGAAAAATAGATTTTCTCTCTACTTGTTTTTAATCACATTTTATTATATTACTTATTCTTTTCAACACCAAATTATTTGGATACATTATACCAAGAAGAAAAAAGAGAGCTTAAAAAGTGCTTTACTAACAGTTTGTGGACCAGCTTGAGAAGGTCATACAAAGATCAAAATATTCAACTGTGAGGTTCACAGAGCAGTATTGTCTACTTTATTTGTGTAATGCTGTGATGAAATTGGCAACACTGGATCTACCATAGGTTTTTGTAACTCCCAGCATTTACCTCACAGGTGTGATATTTGCAACCTGCTCTTAAAGTAACATTCTCCCAGCTATAGAATGAATCCATAATGACTGGGCTGGGGAAAGGGGGAAGAAAGTGCACCAATGATGACATGGATGGGCCGAAAGAACAATACCCATGGGAATAATGTTCAAGAGGCAGGGAGAGGGCAAAGCAAACCTACACCCACCGGCAGGCACGTTAGACAAGAAAAATGTTTCTAGAAACAAACTTATTCTCATTGGATCACACTTTAAAAGTAGCAGGCTTTAAACAATTCTATATACATCTCAGAATACAAGTAGTAGTGATGCCAGCTCAAAGTACAGAATGCAGAAATTAAGTTGGTGGACTAAAAAAAGATATTGAATACACAGTATAAAGTAGTAAACAAAGGAAGGGAAGATGAGTTATATCATTGCTGATCAAAGCTTGAAAAAGCTGGTGAAAATTAACTACAGATGAAGAAGAAAGAAACTTTACAATCTTAGATTAAATAATGAAATAACTTAGAATAACAATCAACAAAATGCTCCTCAAGTATACTATAGTTCTCTCCAGAACATGAAACACACTCTACGGCTGTAAAAAGTAATGGATAATAGCCATGCACTTAAATATTGATGTAAAAGATAAAATATACAGAACTTTCTGCCAAAAAAAAGAATCTGTTAGTCATGCAGAACGGGAAAAAGTTAAATATGGAAATTATAGACAAAGGTTCAAATTAGTAGGCTGTATATTTTAATTACTTTCTCATACAACTGTATTTATAACAAACAAAATTAAAATTAATTTATTTTCTATCAAAAATAAACATTGATTTGGTTGTGGTCTGAAAGGGGATTTACTTAAATAATCTTCTAACCAATAGAGATCTAACCTGTAATATGGCACACAAAATATGTTTAACGATTCATAATTATGGTATAAGATTCATAGTTCCATTACTAGGAACACATATTCCAACACAACAAATTTGATACATCCACATTTTTGATTCAGAAAAGATCAATTGACTGAAAACTGATGCTGCAGCCTGCTAACAATGCAGTATGAAATTGACAGCCATCAGGCCAAGAAATGGGGGAAAAGAAATAAAACATGTTGATTCCTTCCCAATCAACCGAAAAACAAAAAATAATTATTACTTAGCAAATGAGTACCGACAAATAAAATCCACTCATTTGTACACTCAATAAACAAAGTCTTCTTCAGATTGCAATCTTATCTACAAAATTTAATGAACTCACCAGCACGAGAAATTATTTTTTCATTGCGTCCTCATTTCCACCAAGAGCACTTGTTAATAAATAACAAAACTGCACCTACAGAATAGAGACAACCCGTCAAATATTTCCTATCTAAAGGAGTGTGTGACATAATGCCCATACAAATTAAGGCTTGTATTCCAACACTGCAAATATATCTTTAGTTCAATTTGGAGAAATTGGTCGTATATCCGTAGATTAATGCTGTCACTTCCAGAGATTCATGGGTTAAGCAGATTGTTTTCATTTAATTTTAAATAAACTATGTACTTAATGTAGACTATCAATAACTTATTACACCATTTGTCACATTTTAGCTTAAATATATATGTTTTGAGTTACAAGTTTAAAGCTGGAAACTCAGGGCTAATAAGGTTTCCTCATCACATTATCGGATGGGTAAACGGCATTGGTAGTCATCATGGTTCCAGCAAAAACTTAATCTAACTCAACTAACTACTTTTAATACATTAAAAAAAATATTTAAATCCTTTAAACACCAGTTTAGGACATTCCCCAATAGAATGCTTTGTCAACTAACTTTTACATATCAAAAGAAATAAATACATAATTTTTACCTTCATATTCTTCACAACAGTAGATATCAACATCCAATCCATTCATGTTGCATTTCTTATGGTTTGCAGGAGGTCTGTTGAAAATATCTGCCATCCCCAATAGCTAATATTGACAAAGAAAATAATTAATCAATTATTTGAATTTCCCAAGTTAACACGAACAGATTCAAACTTTCCTCTTCGGATGCTGATTTTCTATCTATTAAAATCTGAAAAATAGATTTTCTATCTACTTGTTTTTAATCACATTTTATATTACTTATTCTTTTCAACACCAAATTATTTGGATACATTATACCAAGAAGAAAAAAAGAGCTTAAAAAGTGCTTTACTAACAGTTTGTGGACCAGCTTGAGAAGGTCATACAAAGATCAAAATATTTAACTGTGAGGTTCACAGAGCAGTATTGTCTACTTTATTTGTGTAATGCTGTGATGAAATTGGCAACACTGGATCTACCGCAAGTTTTTGTAACTCCCAGCATTTACCTCACAGGTGTGATATTTGCAGCCTGCTCTTAAAGTAACATTCTCCCAGCTATAGAATGAATCCATAATGATTGGGCTGGGGAAAGGGGGAAGAAAGTGCACCAATGATTACATGGATGGGCCAGAAGAACAGTACCCACGGGAACAATGTTCAAGAGGCAGGGGGAGGGCAAAGCGAACCCACACCAACCGGCAGGCACGTTAGACAAGAAAAATGTTTCTAGAAACAAATTTATTCTTATTGGATCACACTTTAAAAGTAGCAGGCTTTAAACAATTCCATATAACTCTCAGAATACAAGTACTAGTGATGGCAGCTCAAAGTACAGAATGCAGGAATTAAGTTGGTGGACTAAAAAAAAGATATTGAATACACAGTATAAAGTAGTGAACAAAGGAAGGGAAGAGTAACATCATTGCTGATCAAAGCTTGAAAAAGCTGGTGAAAATAACTACAGATGAGGAAGAAAGAAATTTTATAATCTTAGATTAAATAATGAAATAATTTAGAATAGCAATCAACAAAACGATCAAGTATACTACAGTTCTCTCCAGGACAAGAAACACACTCTTTGGCTGTAAAAGTAATGGATAATAGCCATGCGATTAAATATTGATGTATAAGATAAAATATACAGAACTTTCTGCCAAAAAAAGAATCTGTTAGTCATGCAGAACGGGAAAAAGTTAAATATGGAAATTATAGACAAAGGTTCAAATTAGTAGGCTATATATTTAAATTACTTTCTCATACAACTGTATTTATAACAAACAAAATTAAAATTAATTTATTTTCTATCAAAAATAAACATTGATTTGGTTGTGGTCTGAAAGGGGATTTACTTAAATAATCTTCTAACCAATAGAGATCTAACCTGTAATATGGCACACAAAATATGTTTAACGATTCATAATTATGGTATAAGATTCATAGTTCCATTACTAGGAACACATATTCCAACACAACAAATTTGATACATCCACATTTTTGATTCAGAAAAGATCAATTGACTGAAAACTGATGCTGCAGCCTGCTAACAATGCAGTATGAAATTGACAGCCATCAGGCCAAGAAATGGGGGAAAAGAAATAAAACATGTTGATTCCTTCCCAATCAACCGAAAAACAAAAAATAATTATTACTTAGCAAATGAGTACCGACAAATAAAATCCACTCATTTGTACACTCAATAAACAAAGTCTTCTTCAGATTGCAATCTTATCTACAAAATTTAATGAACTCACCAGCACGAGAAATTATTTTTTCATTGCGTCCTCATTTCCACCAAGAGCACTTGTTAATAAATAACAAAACTGCACCTACAGAATAGAGACAACCCGTCAAATATTTCCTATCTAAAGGAGTGTGTGACATAATGCCCATACAAATTAAGGCTTGTATTCCAACACTGCAAATATATCTTTAGTTCAATTTGGAGAAATTGGTCGTATATCCGTAGATTAATGCTGTCACTTCCAGAGATTCATGGGTTAAGCAGATTGTTTTCATTTAATTTTAAATAAACTATGTACTTAATGTAGACTATCAATAACTTATTACACCATTTGTCACATTTTAGCTTAAATATATATGTTTTGAGTTACAAGTTTAAAGCTGGAAACTCAGGGCTAATAAGGTTTCCTCATCACATTATCGGATGGGTAAACGGCATTGGTAGTCATCATGGTTCCAGCAAAAACTTAATCTAACTCAACTAACTACTTTTAATACATTAAAAAAAATATTTAAATCCTTTAAACACCAGTTTAGGACATTCCCCAATAGAATGCTTTGTCAACTAACTTTTACATATCAAAAGAAATAAATACATAATTTTTACCTTCATATTCTTCACAACAGTAGATATCAACATCCAATCCATTCATGTTGCATTTCTTATGGTTTGCAGGAGGTCTGTTGAAAATATCTGCCATCCCCAATAGCTAATATTGACAAAGAAAATAATTAATCAATTATTTGAATTTCCCAAGTTAACACGAACAGATTCAAACTTTCCTCTTCGGATGCTGATTTTCTATCTATTAAAATCTGAAAAATAGATTTTCTATCTACTTGTTTTTAATCACATTTTATATTACTTATTCTTTTCAACACCAAATTATTTGGATACATTATACCAAGAAGAAAAAAAGAGCTTAAAAAGTGCTTTACTAACAGTTTGTGGACCAGCTTGAGAAGGTCATACAAAGATCAAAATATTTAACTGTGAGGTTCACAGAGCAGTATTGTCTACTTTATTTGTGTAATGCTGTGATGAAATTGGCAACACTGGATCTACCGCAAGTTTTTGTAACTCCCAGCATTTACCTCACAGGTGTGATATTTGCAGCCTGCTCTTAAAGTAACATTCTCCCAGCTATAGAATGAATCCATAATGATTGGGCTGGGGAAAGGGGGAAGAAAGTGCACCAATGATTACATGGATGGGCCAGAAGAACAGTACCCACGGGAACAATGTTCAAGAGGCAGGGGGAGGGCAAAGCGAACCCACACCAACCGGCAGGCACGTTAGACAAGAAAAATGTTTCTAGAAACAAATTTATTCTTATTGGATCACACTTTAAAAGTAGCAGGCTTTAAACAATTCCATATAACTCTCAGAATACAAGTACTAGTGATGGCAGCTCAAAGTACAGAATGCAGGAATTAAGTTGGTGGACTAAAAAAAAGATATTGAATACACAGTATAAAGTAGTGAACAAAGGAAGGGAAGAGTAACATCATTGCTGATCAAAGCTTGAAAAAGCTGGTGAAAATAACTACAGATGAGGAAGAAAGAAATTTTATAATCTTAGATTAAATAATGAAATAATTTAGAATAGCAATCAACAAAACGATCAAGTATACTACAGTTCTCTCCAGGACAAGAAACACACTCTTTGGCTGTAAAAGTAATGGATAATAGCCATGCGATTAAATATTGATGTATAAGATAAAATATACAGAACTTTCTGCCAAAAAAAGAATCTGTTAGTCATGCAGAACGGGAAAAAGTTAAATATGGAAATTATAGACAAAGGTTCAAATTAGTAGGCTATATATTTAAATTACTTTCTCATACAACTGTATTTATAACAAACAAAATTAAAATTAATTTATTTTCTATCAAAAATAAACATTGATTTGGTTGTGGTCTGAAAGGGGATTTACTTAAATAATCTTCTAACCAATAGAGATCGAACCTGTAATATGGCACACAAAATATGTTTAACGATTCAAAATTATAGTATACGGTTCATAGTTCCATGACATAGGAACACATATTCCAACACAACAAATTTGATACATCCACTGTAAGTTCATTTCAAGACTTTTGACAAAAAAAAAATTACAATACCGCAGAGGCAACCAAACAAGGATCTATTGAAATCTCAGCAGAAATAAATCACTGACCGTTACTTTTTTCTCTTCTGTAGAGAATAGTGGCATGGTCAGATACACTGGACAGCTATGAGCATGATGGCCCTGTGGCAAGGGGCAATTTATCATCCAAATTAGAACAAACAGCTGCTACCATGATTTATGATGACACCTTCACTAGCTAGACTATAATAAAGTCGCATGTCTTTCTGTAGCCTAATTTATCATTTATGGAGAATTTCTGTGGCAGTGATGAAAATGAGTTTCTACAATCAGCTCTACATGGCCATATTTAGTAACATAGATTGTTACTTATCTATGAAGTAACAATATGACTTACACTCTACACCCCCCTCCCCCCACTCCAGAACAACCGTAACGGGGGTGGGGCAGGGGTTGCCTGTGACCTGCTTCTCTGTTCAACATCATGGCAATACTTGGCCTCAGAGCTACCTTCCTGTCCAACCCTCACATCTTTTACATTTTTACTAACTCACCCTACCCACAGCAATAAATACTCCAGCCTCAACTATACTTAAAACTAAAAACTAAGTGTCTACACCAAATTGGGCTACAGAATTCCAAAGGTTCACACTCACAAAAGGTTTTTCATTTGCAACCTCAATGGCGGGCCCCATATCCTGAGTCTCTGGACCCTTGCTCAAAACATTCCACCAGGTGAAATATCTTCTTGCCACCTACCATGTCAAGTCTCAAATTTGCACACCTATATATTAAAACAGTACATGATAGAGCTACAATTTTTGGACCACCTTACTCACAATTGTCTTGTGGTGTGTTTTTTATGAAGTTTTGTCCAGATTGACGTTATATTTTACAAGTTATTCACATTTTTAACTTTACAAAATCCCACTTTGAGAAAAATGTCTTCCATCTGCACACTGGCAGTTTATGACGACATAACGGGATCCAAATCCTTGCTGGCCCGCCTCGCAACAATGTTGTAATCACAGAACACCGAGTCCTGCCAGCAAGTTTTTAAAGTTTAAAAACAGGGAGCCTCAAGAGGAGGGGGAACAAGTGCTGGGGGAGGCAGGGGAAGTGCAATTGGATTATTTTTTTAAAGTCCTGCCAGCAAGTGCAATTGGGATGCTGAAGAAAAAGGATAAGGGGAAATGAGCCACCCCTGCGCAGTTGGGGGCTATGGGTGAGTGGTGGAATATTGCGTTGGGGGAATGGGTTGCGTTGGAGGACCAAGCCTCCCGTGTGACAGGGACGGCTTGGTCTAGTTTCAATTAAAACACCCCATTCTACTAAACTTTAGAGTAAACAGTGCACCTTCCTCATACTTTCTTCAAAGAATAAACGATTAATTCCAAGAACATATCAAGCAGCACCATTCCACATGCAATCCTTTGATGCAAGGAGTAGAGGGGTTTAGTAAGGAAACCTTAGAGTTTAGGATCTAAATCATTTAATGCTAGTGATCAAGGCATCTTTTTACAGTAATAATATTCAACACAGAAAGCAAAAGGTTGTACAGCTTATAGAGCTGCTGCCCTACATTTCCAATTACCCAGACCCAATCCTGCCCTCTGGTGCCATCTGTGTAGTTTGCACATTCTTCCTTTGACCATATCCCTAATACTCTGTTTTCCTTCCACGTCCCAAAGACATGGGGAAAGGTTGCTTAATAAGTCACTGTGAACTGCCCCTAGGGCATGTTGGCAGATTCTGGGGGAAATGAATTAGGATATGGGGAGAATGGGTCACAGGGAAAATTAGTGGAATAATATGATTGTCTATGAGATTCATTGGGTTAAAATGACCTTTATGTACTTTGTAAGGAAACATAATAATATGAAGACAAAGCTTGCAATTTGTTTATCTTTGTAGAATCTGGGCATTTCTAGCAAAGTTAACATTCGTTAGCCTTCTCCAAATGTCCTTGAAAAGAGATGAACTCGTAACGAGTCTTCTCAATCTTCTGAGTAAAGGCACTGCTTTCGTCACGATTACATCAATGTGCTGGGCCACAGGATAGATCTTCAGAGATATGCATGGCCAGGAACGTGAAGTTGTTGACACTCTCATCGCCGACAAGTCGATGGACACAGACAGGTTCCTGGATTTTCAGCCTCCCACTCCTAAAGTCAACAATCAGTTCCTTGGATTGCTGACTTTGTGAACAAGGTTGTTGTTCTGGCACCAGTCAGACGATCAATGTCCCTACTATACTCTTACTCATCATTACCCAAAATTCATCCACCAGTGATGTGGTCAGTGAATTTAAAGATAGAGTTTGAACTGTGTTTGGCTAGTCATGGGTATCGAGTGAGTGGAGCAGGGGACGGAGCAGACAGCCCTAAGGCGCTCCTGTGCTGATGGTTATTGAGGAGTAAATGTTGTTGATAATTTGTACTGATTATGCCTGTTGATGAGGAAGTAGAGGATCCAAATACATAGGGATTTACCGACTCAGTTCCCCAAGATTGATGTTTGGAGGGTATGATGGCGTTGATCGCCGAGACACATGTATTCCCCCCTTTGAAACATGTGTAGAATGCATTGAGCTCGTCCAGGAGTGATGCATCGCTTTAGTCAGGTTTTGCCTAGTTGGAAGATTCAGCGTTCAAGCCCTGCCACAGCTGCTGAAAATCCATCTCACCCTCTAATTGAGAGGCCATGTGTTAAAGGTACTCTGATACAATGAAATGTAGGGAGTTTGCAAATGTTGTCTCTTGTAGATTAGTGTCACTCATATCATGACTCATGCTTCTGTAGTTATGCCCACTAGCTTTTCAGTCATCACTGCTTGCTGGATTCCCTTAGTGTAAGTGGAACGTGCAAGTGTGAAGTCGTGCTTGCAATGTAGTTAATAAAGTCTTTGGATCTTTATCTTGGTGTAGGGCTTCTGTTATTGTATGGTCATCACTCAACATGGTGTCAGAGTGTACGGAGTTACTCCTCGATTAATTCTATTGTTTTTATCTTAGTTTGTTATTTTTCTACTGTGTATAGGTATGTTACAATACCTACCTTTAGCGGCGCTGCAGTTCTGCCGCTCCCAGTGTGCGTGACTTTGGCGCCTTTCAGAGGGGGGCGGGTTTAAAGTGCCGTTTTTCCCTAAACAGTCCAAATCGATACATGTCGGGCGATTTCGTCGCTAAAGAGAAATCGCTCCGACATTTCATTCATGAAGCTATTTTTAAACTACGCTAGATTATTTATTAACTAGAGTAGTTTAAAAATCATCTTCTAAAGCTCTGAACGCCGACAGCAGAACGGACCTAATGTAGGCGATAAAAGAAGGTACACAGTTTATTTTTAAATAAAAACGTGGTTCTTAGAAAGCATTTAATCAAATTTTCATGTTGCGAAAAGGGGACAAAAAAAAGTATGAACCGCCAGTATTTTGCATACCGACTTCACCGCAAAACCACAACGTTCCAAACCACCGCATTCCACTAAAACCCACTCGCAAGTTGATTTAAATGGCCATTAATTTACAGGCATTAAACACTAAATTTCTTCCATTTGGCCTATGAAAATGAGATTTAAAAATCATGTTATATTGTGGATTATTGTGTGAATGTTATTTGGACACTTAGGCAATTTAAAAATATTTATCATTTCTAAAGAAATGGATAGATGTTTAGATCTAGTAATTGAATTTTGTAATTAGCTACAATTAGATAACTAACTAATTATATGTTTTCATTTCAGGCCATCCAAGTAAGATTGTTTCATATTTGTTTCAGAATGCTTCAATCTATAATAACTGAAAATTTCATTGAGTTCTCTTAATTATTAAGAAAGTTATGGCCTTTTGACTGTCCTTGATCACAGCTTTTGTGTTAAGTCAATGGAAAGGCAATGGGGAACAAGATGCTAATTTCAGAGTATGAAAATGGCCATACCTTTTTTAATACTGAAGATATGAAAGTGAATTAGGTGTCAAATTAAACTTCTTTTTATGCTTTGTCTGATGGGATAAATTGCAGACTTGATTTTTTAAATCTCAAAATTTTGTAACATTGCTACTGTGTACAATGGCTTCTGCTCTCAGGAAACCAGAGATCTTGGTGTTTGATGCAGATCTTGCAGAACGATGGCGTGTGTTTGAAGAGGATTTTTCAATCTACATTGATACTGCATGCCCTACGGCTGATCCTGCTCTTGTCACATTTTAGCTTAAAAATATATTTTTTTAGTTACGAGGTTTAATGCTGGAAACTCAGAGTCAATAAGGTTTCCTCATCACATTATCGGATGGGTAAACGGCATTGGTAGTCATCATGGTTCCAGCAGTCAGGTAATTGTGAATTGAAAGGGATAAGCAAGTGATGATGTTTCCATACAATTGCTGCCCTTGTCACTTGACATTGTGGATGTCACAGCTTACGAAGTACTATAAAAACAACTTAAGTGACTGGGTGAATGCAGACCATCATGTAGATGCTGCATATTAAACAATGAGCAGGGCAGAAGGGGTGAACATTCAAGGTGATCTGTGGGCTGCCAATCAAACAGATTGTAAAGCATTGAATGAGGGAGACGATTGTTGGAGCTGCACTCATTTAAGCATGTGGAATGTGTTCCGCTACATTGCTCTCAAACACCTTATTGTTAGTGGAAAGTTAAAGGTGAATCTTTGAATGCAGAAAATCCAATGCCTGGTATGTTCAGTGGCATGGTAATTATGTATCTGGTTTTTGATCAATGATGAAACCCAAGATGTTGCTGATGGAGAATTTGGCAATCACAATGTCATCAAATAGCAATAGAGATGGAAGATTACCTAGGTTGGGGATGGCCAATGCCTGGCCCTAATTTCTCAAATGTTACTTAGATCTTTACAGCCAAGCCCCAATATTGTCCAGGTTTGTAAAAGGCATGTACTGCTCATCCACAATGGAGAAAATAGAAATGAACACTATTTTGATAATTCATGTTTCTAGTGTTAAGATGAAGCCATTAAAGATGATTGGACCTGTGACATTGCCCTGTGGGATCCCTGCCACAATGTCACAGAAATGAGAATAGCCTGCAACAGCTATCTGACTTTGTACAAGATATAATTCTAACAGTTGATTTCTCTTCCAATATTCCACATCACTGATTCCAGTAGTCTCCAAACATCACTAGGAATTGTTGTGACCACACTCAAAACTAGATAGATCAACCTCCTCAACATCAGAATTAGACAGATCAAAGTCAATTCCAAAGACCTTGCAAAGTCTTTCCCATGAAGATCTGATGACTAGAGATAATTGATGGAAATGTACCTCAGGCTAGTCAAGCAACAGCCTGACAATCATATTCAAAGAATCATTACCTTACAGCCAACATTATTGATTCTTCCACCACAATCCTTATGTGCATCCCTGTGCTACTAATTGTACAAACCAATTGGAAGTGGAAAGTAGACAAAAGTGCTGGAGAAACTCAGCGGGTGCAGCAGGAACTATAGACGGTAGGAAATAGGCAACGTTTCGGGCCGAAACACTTCTTCAGACTGATGTGGGGTGGGCGGGGAGAAGAAAGGAGAAAGGAAGAGGAGGAACCCGAGGGCTGAGGGAGAGCTGAGAAGGGGAGGAAACAGCAAGCGCTACCGGAAATTGGAGAAGTCAATGTTTATGCCGCTAGAGTGCAAACTGCCCAAGCGGAATATGAGGTGCTGCTCCTCCAATTTCCGGTGGTGTTCACTCTGGTCATGGAGGAGGCCCAGGACAGAAAGGTCGGATTCGGAATGGGAGGGGGAGTTGAAGTGCTGAGCCACCGGGAGATCAGGTTGGTTAATGCGGACCGAGCTGAGATGTTCGGCGAAACGCTTGGTCTCACCTGGAAGTGGAAATACAGTGATTGTATAATCAAGAATGAGCAGCCCCAGGAACATTGACGCTGGACCACAAAAATCAAGCTCAAAACTCCAGATTTGTCAAACATGGTTTCTCTATCATGAACCATATCAATCCTATTTTGGTTCAAGTACTCCATTACTGGATTCCAGCATTTCCCTTAATATTGATGTCAGCCTAAAAGATCCTTATTTTTCTGAAATTATGAAATTTCTGAAAATGTTACCCGGGGCATCCACTATCTCTATAGCTACCTTTAAAACCTTAGGATATAGGTAATTGGAAACTGGGGATTCATCACTTTTCAGTCACATAAATTTCACATTTTACAATTACAATTATAAATTTCTTTCAGTTTCTCATTCACTCCAGCCAGTAATTTCCTACTGTCTACAGTAGGTTCATCTTTTTCCATGAATATTTGCTTAATTACTCTGCCAATTCTTTATCCCCCAATTTCTTCTGCCTCCAAATGTAGACCAATTTTAGTTAGGTGTAATGACAAAGACTGCTATTTGGCCCATCAAGTCCATATAGAGCAATTGCCATCAGAGCAATTCACACATTAGCCAATTAATTAACTTTTGGATGTGAGGGAAAACTGGAGGACATGGCAGAAACCCATATGGTCATGACAAGATTGTATAAACTTCACAGACATAACCTGGGCTCAAGATCTGCTCCCTGGAGCAGCAAAACTAATTGTGCTTCTATGCTAATCTTAAATTTAATGAAATATTTTTTCATACCTCCTACATACCTCCTAGAAGCTCCTACAATCTGTGTTTATGTTTCTTGCCACTCTCCTGTCCTCTATTGCTTTTCCTCTTTTGCTGAATTCCAATGTTTCCTATTTTTCTCTGGCAAAATAAAACACAAATCCCTTAGATCTAATAGGACTTTAAATTTCTTGGTGTCATAAACTCTACATTAATTCTTTAAATGTTGGTTATTTACTGCCACAACTTTTAATGGTAATTAACTAATCCATCGTGGCTATCTCAGACCTTTCTTTGTAGTTTGCAGTATTCATTTCAAAGCTCTACTTTCAGACTGAATTAAATCACTTTCTATTTTAATATAAAACTCGTATTTTACTGCGATCGCTGTTCCCTGAAGACTTGACCAACTTTCAAATCCTTACCAAATGAGAGAGCACACAGTCATGACAAAGCACAAACTACAAGTTGAGTTTCCTCGTTATTAGCAACAGCATGGGATTGTCAAAGGGGTGGTATAGAAAGGCATTTAAGAGAGAAATGATCCGTTTGGAGGAATTGTAAGTGCACATTTATTATCATAGGAAGATGTTGTGAATGTTGAAAATATGAAATAAAAAAGCGGGTATCTCAAATCATGCAACGTCATCTTGTCAAAGAAAACGTGGCTACCCAGCATTTCCTGTTCTCATTTCAGTTTTCTGCTATACTTTTGTAAATCTATCCATAAAGTTAGCAATAATTAATAACAATTTAGTTATCAATATAGGCAATTTCGTGATGCACTTGTTCGAGCTGCTGCCTCACCGCACCACAGAGACCCAGGTTCGAGTCTGACCGCGGGGGTTGTCTGTGTGGAGTTTGCACGATCTCCCCGCGTGGGTTTCCTGTGGGTACTCTGTTTGCTGTCAACACCCCAAAGACATAAGGGTTTGTAGGTTCCTTATGTATTGCCCCTTATGTGCAATGAGTGGATGCGAACGTGGGATAACCTTGAACTACTCTGAACCATGATCGACGGTCGGCGTGGATTCGGTGGGCCGAAGGGCCTTGTAACCACGCTGTGACTTTCAATCCATTTCTAAAAATCCTTCACAGATCGGAAGATTATGGTTTTGAAACGGAAGATTTAGCAAGCTTAGTAAAAGTTAACATTTAACAGAAATATAATAAAATTTGAAAAAGAGGTCGAACATTTCAGCAGATTAACGTTTTTTGAGGAACTTTGATCTTCAAGTTACTTTGTTACCGAGCACAATTAATTAATTGCGAAATTGATCTTTAACAAACCAGTGTTCATTTAATAACTTTCGTATACTTTGTATTATTCCGGAGAATAGAACGAGTTAATTTTAATCAGACACGCGGCGTGATTCATATTTCTGTGAGACGAATCTGGCCCGGAAGCGACTAAAACGTCTAGAAAGGTCAGCCAGATGATATAAAGTGGTTTGAATTTATAAAGAAGAACATTTTCTGCTCGGTGTGATAAGGAATGCAATTGTAGAAAGGATTTAGTTACCGATTCAGCACGTTTTCTCGGTCGCTCTGTTGTGGCCCCGAGCCCTCGGTGCACGAGAAGTCGCCACGTCGACGTTTTTCTGGCCCCGGGAAGATAAGATGCATCAAAGTCTGATCTGTGGGCGACCAGCGGTCGTGGAGGCTGAAAGAGCTCGATGGACGGCGATGGCGATACTGATCGGGGCACCATTGCCCGCCGCGCGCGCGCGCCCGCCCGCCCGCCAGCCCGGGACAAAGGGCGTCACGCGGGAACGAAGCGGCCGCGCCGCCATTACAAACGCTAACGTTCGCCCGCGTGGTGGAAGCCGCGGGCATGCGCACTGTTCCACTCCCAGCCCTAACCCTAGCAACCAAAGATCCGCTATAGGATCTCTGCTAGCAACGGCCTCGCCATTGGACCGAGCACTAGCGGGAGCGGCGCGCAGCTGTGAGCCGTGAATGGTCATGTGGAGAGAGGGGCGTTTGTTACTAAAATTACTCGTGTACAACAGAACTCGTGGTGATGTAGTACAAGTAATTTAGGGCAGTACTCGTGGTAACGTGGTACGTGAAATTTAGGACCGTACTGGTGTAATGTAGTACATGTAATTTAGGACAGTACTTGTGGTAATGTAGTTCATGTAATTTAGGATAGCACTAAATTCTTAATTAGTACAAGTGTTAGAGGTTATGGGGAGAAGGCAGGAAAATGGGGTTAGGAGGGAAGATAGATCAGCCATAATTAAATGCCGGAGTAGACCTGATGGGCCGAATGGCCTAATTCTACTCCTCTCACTTAAATAGAAACATAGATATAGAACATAGAAAATAGGTGCAGGAGTAGGCCATTCGGCCCTTCGAGCCTGCACCGCCATTCAATATGATCATGGCTGATCATCCAACTCAGTATCCCGTACCTGCCTTCTCTCCATACCCCCTGATCCCTTTAGCCACAAGTGCCACATCTAACTCCCTCTTAAATATAGCCAATGAACTGGCCTCAACTACCTTCTGTGGCAGATAATTCCAAAGACTCACCACTCTCTGTGTGAAAAATGTTTTCCTCATCTCGGTCCTAAAGGAATTCCCCCTTATCCTTAGACTGTGACCCCTTGTTCTGGACCTCCCCAACATCTGGAACAATCTTCCTGCATCTAGCCTATCCAACCCGTTAAGAATTTTGTAAGTTTCTATAAGATCCCCCCTCAGTCTTCTAAATTCTAGCGAGTACAAGCCAAGTCTATCCAGTCTTTCCTCATGTGAAAGTCGTGACATCCCAGGAATCAGTCTGGTGAACCTTCTCTGTACCCCCTCTATGGCAAGAATGTCTTTTCTCAGATTTGGAGACCAAAACTGTATGCAATACTCCAAGTGTGGTCTCACCAAAACCCTGTACAACTGCAGTAGAACCTCCCTGCTCCTATACTCAAATCCGACCTTGCTCGTGGTAATTTAGGACAGTGCTCGTGGTAATGTAGGACAGTGGGTCCAGTGCATTTATTACTTGTGGTGATTGGGGGAGGAGTCTATTACCAGTATTACTGATAGTAACATCGGAGATGGACACAAAATGATGGAGTAACTCAGTGGGACAGGTAGCATCTCTGGAGAGAAGGAATGGGTGACGGTTCAGGTCGAGACTCTTCTTCAAACAGTATCAGATCTTCTGATAGTAATGTAGGGAGTGGGCCATTTACTTATGGATGGCAAAATAGCATCCGGGTCGGTTACTATTATTACTGTTGGTAATTAAGGAAATGTTCTGCTAACTAGAGTAATATGTTAGGGGCAGTTTGTTACTATCATTACTGGTGGTAATCCAGATGAATAAATCTGCCACAAGCAATTATATTGTTGATGGTAAGAATGGGAGTAGGTTATTTCCTGTTATTACTTCTGGTATTCTGGGAGGACTTTTTCTAGTGACATTACTTATGGTAATGTAAGATAAGTAGTCAGAAACAGCCTTTACTAATGGTTATATGGAAAGATACTTTATTACAAATAGAAGTGATGATAATATAGGAGAGGTAGAAGATGGACACAAAATGCTGGAGTAACTCAGCGCATCAGACAGCATCTGTCACATAAGAGCAATGGTGAGAGAGAGTCCTCTTAAGTGTCTGAGAAGATTTGGCATGCCCAGTAAGATTCTCTCGAAGCTCAACAGATTCTATAGAATGTTTTCTGACTGGATGCATCTCACCTGTCATGGTAACTGCTCTACTCTTGATTGCCTGAATCTGTAGAGAGTATTGAACACAACCCAGTCGCATCTTCCCATCTCCACCCCATTCCACTTTCTGTGGAGACCACTCCCTCCACAACTCCATGGTTCACTCTTCCATTCCCACCCAACCTGCACCATCCCCAGGAACTTACAATGGTAACCATTGGAGGTGTAAGATCTGTCCATACAGCTCCTGCTTCACTTCCATCCAGGGACCCCAGCAACTATTCTAGTTGAGAGTGAGGTTCAGATGCACCTTTTCAAACTGTTTATATTGCATTCAATGCTTCTGGTGTGGCCACGATATTGGGGAAACCAAGTACAAACTAGGCAACTGTTTCTGCCAACACAAGAGACTGCTCTGTCCACTAAGGCCTGTTGGATATCCCAGTTCCTAACTTTTAAACTCCCCTTCCCATTTCCATACCGATCGTCCTTAATCTCCTCTCGTACCCAGTAAAATGGAAGAGCAGCAACTAGTGAGGACAGAAATAGGGAGATAGGGGGTCTTAATGTGTGGCTGAGAGGCTGGTGCAGGGAGCAAGGATTTAGATTTATAGACCACTGGGATCTCTTCTGGGGATGACCTGTACAAAAGGGACGGGTTACACCTTAACTGGAGTGGGACTGACGTTCTGGCAGGCAGGTTTGCTAGCGCTACACGTGTGGGTTTAAACTAAATCGTGTTGGGGGGGGGGGGGGATTAACAAATTGGGAGTATAAAGATGGAGTTGAACGGGAAGTGACTACAGGAAAAATTACAAAAGAATACCGAATTAATGGGGAGGAAAGTTCGAGAAGGGATAAGAGATTACGGTCAGGGCCAATTATGAGCAGTATGAGAGGGGAGGTGAATACCGAGGTCAAAGTGTTATATATGAATGCGCAAAGTGTAAGAAATAAAGTGGACGGGCTTGAGGCTCAGTTAGAAATTGGCAAGTATGATGTTATGGGAATTCCAGAGACATGGCTGCAAGAGGGCCAGGGCTTGGAACTGAATATTCAAGGGTATACCTCCTATCGAAAAGACAGACAGGTGGGCAGAGGGGATGGGGTAGCTCTGTTGGTGAGGAATGAAATTCAGTCCCTTGCTAGGAGTGACATTGAAACAGGAGATGTGTAGTCAGTATGGATAGAACTAAGGAATTGTAAGGGTAAAATGGGACTTATCTACAGGCGCCCAAACAGTGGCCTGGATATAGGGTGCAAATTGAATCAAGAGTTAAAATTGGCATGTCGTAAAGGTAATACTACGGTTGTTAAGTGAGATTTCAACATGCAGGTAGACTGGGAAAATCAGGTTGATACAGGACCCGAAGAAAGGGAGTTTGTGGAGTGCCTCCATGATGGATTCTTAGAGCAGCTTGTACTGGAGCCTTCCAGGGAGAAGGCAATTCTGGATTTAGTGTTGTGTAATGAACCGGATTTGATAAGGGAACTCGAGGTAAAGGAGCCATTAGGACGTAGTGACCATAATGTGATAAGTTTTAATCTACAATTTGAGAGGGAGAAGGATAAATCGGAGGTGTCCGTGTTACAGTTGAACAAAGGGGACTATGGAGCCATGAGGGAGGAGCTGGCCAAAGTTGACTGGGAAGATACCCTAGCAGGGATGACAGTGGAACAACAATGGCAGGTATTTCTGGGAATAATATAGAAGGTGTAGGATCAGTTCATTCCAAAGAGGAAGAAAGATTCCAAGGGGAGTAAGAGGCGACCGTGGCTGACAAAGGAAGTCAGGGACAGTATAAAAATAAAAGAGAAGAAGTACAACATAGCAAAGATGAGCGGGAAGCAAGAGGATTGGGTAATGTTTAAAGAGCAACATAAGATAACTAAAAAGGCAATACGGGGAGAAAAGATGAGGTACGAAGGTAAGCTAGCCAAGAATATAAAGTAGGACAGTAAAAGCTTCTTCAGGTATGTGTAGAGGAAAAAAATTAGTTAAGTCCAAAGTTGGACCCTTGAAGACTGAAAAAGGTGAATTTATTATGGGGAACAAGGAAATGGCAGATGAGTTGAACATGTACTTTGGATCCGTCTTCACTAAGGAGGACACAAACAATCTTCCTGATGTACTAGTGGCCAGAGGATCTGGGGTGGCGGAGGAACTGAACTAAATTCACATTAGGCAGGAAATGGTGTTGGGTAGACTGATAAGACTGAAGGCTGATAAATCCCCAGGGCCTGATGGTCTGCATCCCAGGGTACTTAAGGAGGTGGCTCTAGAAATTGTGGACGCATTGGTGTTCATTTTCCAATGTTCTATAGGATCAGGATCAGTTCCTGTGGATTGGAGGGTAGCTAATGCTAGGCTTTTTAAGAAAGGCGGGAGAAAGAAAACAGGGAATTGTAGACCAGTTACCCTGACATCAGTGGTGGGAAGATGCTGGAGTCAATCATAAATGATGAAATAGCGGCACATTTGGATTGCACTAACAGGATCGGTCCAAGTCAGCATGGATTTACAAAGGGCAAATTATACATCATGACTAATCTTCTGGAATTTTTGGAGGATGTAACTAGGAAAATGGACAAGGGGGAGCCAGTGAATGTAGTGTACCTGGACTTTCAGAAAGCATTTGATAAGGTCCCACATAGGAGATTAGTGGGCAAATTTAGGGCACATGGTATTGGGGGTAGAATGCTGACATGGATAGAAAATTGGTTGGCAGACAGGAAACAAAGAGTAGGGATTAACGGGTCCCTTTCAGAATGGCAGGTATTGACTAGTGGGGTGTCTCAAGGCTCGGTGCTTGGACTGCAGCTATTTACAATATATATCATTGATTTAGATGGTGGGATTCAAAGTAACATTAGCAAATTTGCAGATGCCACAAAGCTGGGTGGCAGTGTGAACTGTGAGGAGGATGCTATGAGAATGCAGGGGGACTTGGACAGGTTGGGTGAGTGGACGAATGTATGGCAGGTGCAGTTTAATGTGAATATATGTGAGGTTATCCAATTTGGTAGCAAAAACAGGAAGGCAGATTATTATCTAAATGGTGTCAAGTTGGGAAAAAGGGAAATACAACAGGATCTGGGGGTCCTTGTTCATCATTCAATGAAAGTAAGCATGCAGGTACAGCAGGCAATGAAGAAAGCGAATGGCATGTTGGCCTTCATAACAAGAGGAGTTGAGTATAGGAGCAAAGAGGTCCTTCTGCAGTTGTACAGGGCCCTAGTGAGACCACACCTGGGATATTGTGTGCAATTTTGGTCCCCTAATTTGAGGAAGGACATTCTTGCTATTGAGGGAGTGCAGCGTAGGTTCACCAGGTTAATTCCCGGGATGGCGGGACTGTCATATGATGAGAGAATGCAGCAGTTGGGCTTGTATACTCTGGAATTTAGAAGGATGAGAGGGGATCTTATTGAAACATATAAGATTATTAAAGGTTTGGACACGCTAGAGGCAGGAAACGTGTTCCCGATGTTGGGGGAGTCCAGAACCAGGGGCCACAGATTAAGAATAAGGGGTAAGGCATTTAGAACGGAGATGAGGAAACAATTTTTCACACAGAGAGTTGTGAGTCTGTGGAATTCTCTGCCTCAGAGAGCGGTGGAGGCTGGTTCTGTGGATACTTTCAAGAGAGAGCTTGATAGGGCTCTTAAAGATAGCGAAGTCAGGGGATATGGGGAGAAGGAAGGAACAGGGTCCTGATTGTGGATGATCAGCCATGACCACATTGAATGGCGGGGCTGGCTCGAAGGGCCGAGTGGCCTACTCTTGCACCGATTGTCCATTGTCTATATTCCACTTGGGTAGCTTACAACCCAACTGTATGAATATTGAATTTTCAAACTTCCAAGTAATAACTACCACATGACCCCACAGATGAGCACTAGGCCATAATATCTCGGAGCATTTCTGACCATCACTTTCGACTGTCTGCCCCCAACGGCCTCCAACCTTATCGTTCCCCAGCCCCACATGGCCCGGTTTTACCTTCTCTGTTGAAGTTGAGTTAATCTACGGAACAAATGAGTAACTGTTTAATCTGAGTTAACTCCACTTCAATACAAAGGAGGGTCAACTTTAGTCAACAAACTGCATATCACAGAATAGCATATATTTTGTGGCTGTAAGTTATTTGTAGGTCTAAGTCTGTCAACTAATTTACTGAATGATTCAAGGGAATGGGCCTTATTCCTAATGCCTACCAAACAAAGGTAAACTACAAGCAGTCCCCAGCTGCACACCATGATGACAAACTGGAAAATATAAATAAATTCAGGCAGATATTGATAATTAAATTCACTATTGTCTGCATGAGCACAGTCTTTGGTCGTCTGAGGTAAACTTAAAATAAAGATCTCTAATCAGGAGCAGTTCCTTCCTACACATTTCATCTGCTCCACTGCGAAATCTCCTCAAGGTATGTCTATTTTGAAGAAGTTCTCCTCCGACGAGAATTCTGCAACATCCTCTCTCGCTGCTCCCGCTCTGTGAATTCATTTGTTCTACAGAGTATCTCTCTACATCACTGTCTATATCTCTCGTTTCCCTTTATCCTGACTAGTCTGAAGAAGGGTCTCGACCCGAAACATCACCCATTCCTTCCCTACAGAGACGCTGCCTGTCCTACTGAGTTACTCCAGCATTTTGTGTTTATCAAAGATCATGTCTGCTGGGCTGTGGTGATATCTCTCCTGCTGAATGCTTCTGAGACATGGATAATCTGCAGCAGGCACCTCAAAGGTTAGAGTTACTGTCAACGTTGACTTTGAAAAATCCTTCATCTCCAAAAGCTGTGTAGGTAATCTAATCTCAGTAGACCCTCTAGGTCAACTTCCACATCATTGACACTCAGTCAGCCCTGACAGACAGGTCATGTTTTCATGCACGACACCAAACTTGCAAAATGGACAACCTATTCTAATTTCTGCAAACGATTAGCATGTGGACAGGATAGAGAATCAAGTAAATTCTCCAAGCCTCATTGAAAACATGGGAATTCCCAACTTATAACTGCTAACAAGTAGAAGGAGATCACCACCCCCAATACCCATCAGTTTGCCCATCAGGCACCTCCTGTCCCACCTCAAGTCTCATCAGTCACCTCGGAATCCACAGAATTGGAGTGAAAACAAGTCATCCTCATTCCCAAGGACTGGTTTAGAAGATTCAGATTAAAACGTCTGGATATTTTTTTGTGTGCATCTTAGACAGACAGCTATCCATAGAAGTAAAATGGAGCCATAAGAGACTGCAAATGCAGGACTCTTAAGCAGTTCTGAAGAAGGGTCCTGACCCAAAACGCTGTCTGTCCATTTCCCTCCACAGATGTTGACTCACTGTGTTCCTGCAACCAGATTTAATTTAATCTAATATGATTTTGTTCAACTTCATTTTAATCTTTAAATTATATTTATTTAAAAGATATCAATATACATGAGTATATTTCCCTATCAATGCAATGACTGGAGAAACCAAGACACTTAAGGCTATTAAGCCCATCACAAGTTCACAAGTTAATGGAATCGAGGGATATGGGGAGAAAGCAGGAGCGGGGTACTGATTTAGGATGATCATATTGAATGGCAGTGCTGGCTCGAAGGGCCATATGGCCTACTGCTATGCTTAACTTCTATGTTAAGTTAAAGGAGTAGAATTAAACCATTCGTCCCATCGAGTCTCCTCCGCCATTTTACCATGGCTGATCTCTGCCTCCTAATCCCATTTTCCTGTCTGCTCCCCATAACCATTGATACCCATTCTAATCAAGAATTTGTCTATCTCTGCCTTAAAAATATCCACTGACTAGGCCTCCACAGCCCTCTGTAGCAAAGAGTTCCACAGATTAACTACCCTCTGACTAACGAAGTTCTTCCTCACCTCGTTTCTAAAAGAACACCCTTTAATTGTGAGACTATGACCTCTGGTCCTAGACACTCCCACCAGTGGAAACATCCTTTCCACATCCACTCCATCTATGCCTTTCATTATTCTAATCCCTTCTATCTTGATAATGGATCAGTTTTAATAATGTGGGAACCAGAACCAGTTTTACAGTTTGCAAAAACTTAGAAGTACAAAAAGACAAATTGATACAGTTTATGTAAAAACAATGCAATTAAAAAGACCATAGATTGATTTCTACTTGGAATATGTTAGCAACTGAGCCTCCATAACTTATTGGGTGGAGAACTCCAAAATTTCACAACCATCTGCTTGAAGAAATACCTTCTCATTGGTGTCTTGAATGTCCAATCCCTTATTTTCAAATTGTGTCCACTAGTTTTAGACCCCAACTGAAAAAAAGAAATCATCTTTCATCTCTGTATCTACTATGTCAAGCCCTTATGATTTTTTTATATCTTGATCCTTTTTCTGAACTCAAAGTATAAGCTCTATCTACTTAACATATCTTACATTGATTCTTGGCTTGGTAGATTTTATCTGAACTTTTGCTACACTCCCTCTATTTCCAGTACATTCTTCCTTAGGCAAGGAGACCAGGCCCATTCATAATATTCCCAGTGTGATTTCACTTCAGCCATATCTAATTTTAGTAGGATGTCCTTTGTTGTGAAATCCTCACGATAAAAACCAATATGCTATTTATCTTTCTAAGTATTACTTGTTCTGCATGATACATTTCAGTAATTTGTGTTCATCGCAACATCAATACTTTTTGATTTCTCACATTTATTAGTCTTTCTATTTTTTTCTACCAGCATTGATATTTTTCTACATTATATTCCATCTGCTTGTCCATTCACTTAAGTTGTACATGTCCCCCTAAAGCCTCTGCACCCTCCTCAGATCTCATCCTGTCAAGCAGATTGGTATCATCAACATACTTGGATATATTGCATGACCCCATTAAATTCAGTAATGTAGATTTAGACGTCTGTAATGTAGATTTAGTCGTCTGTTAAAATAATACAAAATGTAGGTGTGAGTGAGTGTGAAAATATAAATATACTTCTGAAAATATCCGACATTACCTACTCTCTTTGAATATATCAAATAATGAATCCAAGATTTTGATCTATCTTTTCCATCAATAATTGCTGTAAATATTGATATGGTTGCCTAAGCGAAATTGATGAATCAGACAATTTAAATAAATGGACGGATATTTTATTCTCGATCAATACAGTAAGATAAATACCAGCGTAAATTATTCTTCCAAAAATGTGGATAATTTTGGATATCACCAAGTCATTTAAAAACAAAGTAATAAGTAGTTCAGTGTTAATATGTGCTTATTATTCTCCACGATATAAGGGTGGTCAGATTACCTAACATATTGGCCGCATGATTTTGATTCATTTCAATTATGTAACAGTTTGGTACAAATCTGTTAGCTTGGTTGGCTGATCGTATATTAACCACCGCTGGATAGTTTACAAAGATTTCAATCATTTCGAAGATGATTGAGAACTGAGTACGTTTTGAAAGTTTCAATAATCAAAGTGCGCACGCCCATCTGCGCACAACGTTACTTTGCTATTCATTCCTGATTTTAGTGCAAACCTATTTGAATTGAAAGTGCACAGCCGATCAGTCGCGCCGAGTTTTCAATCCCAGCAACCCGACTCAAGCCTTTCAGCGGGTTACACAAAAAGCTGGAGAAACTCAGCGGGTGCAGCAGCATCTAAGGCTTTCAGCACCCGAAGCAGAAACCACTTGAACTGAAAATGTCAACTTCCTCACTTCTCAAAGTTGAAGCGACGGTGCTGTCGGACTTCACTGAAAGGTCTCCGGCACGCTTTATTTAAACATTTCACAAATAACGCTTGGTTTATTAGTAAATCGCGAAATATGTTCATGTTTTTCATACATTTAAAATTAAACGATTTTTTTAGATCAACTCCCACTCCATCACATTCATTTGAATAGTTATCTTCAATTACTGTACTGTATATATGTTTACTTATTTCTGTAAATATCTGTATCTGGATAATGTTCATTTACGTTTCGAAAAGCTCTTTTAAGAATAGCCAATGTTACTTTGGTTCGACAACAAACGTTAGCAGCCGTGCGCTAAGTTTTTAGGCAGTCTCCTATTTAGACGGGGTCGGGGTTGGTCGTCTTTGCTTGAGTTTGAATCTCCGATTGACCCGAATTCAGAAACTGTCCCGTTGCACCGACATACAACCTGGATCGCATCGGCCATTTCTGAAAATCATGAAGGAAGATAAATATTTATAACACTTGCTGGTCCGACTGGTTCATTAAAAAAAAATACAATATAAATCGGCGGTTTAAAATCGGAACGCCTGTCAATCAAAACGCTTTTGTTTTATAGCTATTGGCCAAGTATTTTGTTTTTCACCGATTTTCAGATAAATGTGATACCTGCATGCCCCTCGACTTCATGCACGACAATTGTGTTTTTGGGAGGTGTTGACATTATTGTTTACATCAGACCAATTAAAATACAAAATTACAATTGAGATATTACCGATTCGATGTATTTCAATTGCAGTCATCCGTTATATTAATGTTAAATTATAAAAACTCATTTTGGAAGTTGATTTTTACATATTGGAGCCGTGTTTCCGAGTAATATTTATAATTTCCCCGATTCAGATATGTGTGGGGAATAAGTGCATCCTCAGCAAGGAATCGTCATGATAATTTATGTGTGTGTTTTTTAGCTTAGTTTTTCAGTCGTAATTATTTGAAAACGTCGTTTTATGTTACATGACATTTGTATTTTAAATTATGATTGATGCAAGTGTTATCAGACTGTAATTTAAACAATGGTTAGTACTTCCAGTTATACTGCACAAATGGTTGTAATGGATTTAAACTGCTGGAAGATTAAAGTAGAAGAATAAAGTTACGCACATTTACCCAGATCAATACAGACCGATAAAATAAAAAAATGTGCGACAAAATACTCCCGCAATATTGGAATTGCAACATTTTTTACTATTTCCATTTAGTTTACCTTAATTTTTTTTACGCATTAACGTTAACTTCAAACTAAAACTGTTCGCAATGGCAAATGGATTGTGTTGAAATTCAAATCTGTGATCGGTAAGGCAGGAATACTTTGGTATTGGATATTAGATTGTCTTCATTTTTTTAAAAAAAGCTTTTGTTTTCTCAAATATTTTCTGTCCAATTTTCGGCTCATTTCTCATTTTAAATTTGGGCGCATCTTAAAACTAGATTTTTGAGAAACGTGGACATTTTAGGGATTGCTACTTTCATTTTGAGCTATTCGAATCTAGGAGTACCTTAAAAAAACCGCAGAGTTTGAGTCCATAACTGAAAAAGTCAAAGAATATCCAGCAATTGATAGATCCAAAACTCAATACTATGACTTCAGTGCTAGCCAGCAAAAAGTTTAACAAAGTTAGTTTTCAATGTGTCGATTTATTGTGAGCAGTTGACAATTTAATTTAAGAAAGCCGAAAAGTGAAACGTGAGTCCTTTTTAAAAGGTGTGCTTGACTGTACACGGGAGTGCGGGAAAATGTTTCTTCTCTAGTTTGTATTGTAAACCATTCGAAATTACGCAGTTTTCCATCTGTTCTGGGTGATTTCATACATTCGGAATCTGCCAATAATCCTTTTTATCAAAACTGCCTGCTCGTCGCACCAATCGCATAGCTGATCATTTAACAAAACGAGATCATATATAACAATAATAGAGAAAATTATTCGATATGCATTTGAATGTATAAAATTTCTTGAATGATCGTTTTAAATAAGTGTTAAAATATTGAAGGCTCAAAGTATGTTTGGAATGTTACATTGTTTATAGAAACGGTCTGCAATTGCAATTGATATTTAGAAGGGCGGATTATTTAAGCGAAACAATTACAAAATATATATTCACAATAAAGAGGTATTGCTCCTACTTTGACTGGATGCAGATATCCGTCCACTTTGAGGGAATGCATTAACTCAGCAGATCTTCGACTTTCTCCTTCCTCCAAACTTTCTTCTAGGGTGCGGGTTAGATGTGCAATATAGGTGGTTGCTAGGATTAGGACATCCAGTTTGGACAATTTAGTGTCCGGAGGGACTGACGGTAGAGTTTTTTGCAGCTCTAAGAAAGCATGTCGCAGGGTTTGTACTCGGCTCCGCTCCCGCGCTGCGTTCGCTGCTGCAGGCCTGCCCCTGATGCGAACCACTTTCGGGCGAGATTGCAATTCAGAGTGCTTTCGAGTGGGACAGGTTAGAGAATCGGAATCCGGACAGGGGCTGGGACTGGGGCTGGAACCTGGACTATCCTCGATTACGACCTTTGGAACAGCTGCAGAATCCATTGGACTTTTTTTAGGCTGAACCATTCCCCGAGACAAACGCAATGGTCATAGGTAAGTGTCAACCTGAAAAATAAATAAATTCAATCTCATTTAAAAGCGTTTGGATTAGTTATCGAAATTGTGACATGAATAAAATCGATCATATATATACGCTAGATGAATTGTGCTTTGTGGGGAATGGTGTATAAAATAACTCATAGTCGTTGCGATTAATTGGACGCCCTTTGCCTCAAGAGATGCCGCCTGGCCCGCTGGGTTCCCCCAGCAGCTTGTTTTCCTGCTCCAGATCCCAGTATCTGCAGTCTCTCGATCTTTATTTTGATACTTAATCAAATTTAGCCAATGTTCCAAACATGTATAGTTTTGTTTTGCAGTAAAGAAAGTTACAACAATGAGTCAAGACATACTACAATAACCAGTTGCAAAATCAACAGTTTGTATTATCGCCCTACAATCTTTAACACGCCCCAATTGGTTCCAGCGATCTGTAAATATTTTGAAAAAATGAAGAAATTTCGTCTGTCTTAAATCTGTGCACTACCAAACTTGTATTTTGGCGTTCTATACATGGCGCCCCTGCTTTGTTTTTGCTGCAGACCAGAATAAACCAACGCTGTATATATGGCAATTTTATCTGTAAACAGGAACGCGTGCTAACGTGTTACATAGAGTTTTAAAATTACCTTATTGTACGAATCCAACGTTGATTGTGGAATTTGTTACGTTGGGTGAATCAGTCGTTGTGAAAGCTTTCCATGTCCAAGCGTGTTATCCTTGTTTAAAATGCAGGCGTGGGCTCTTTCTATTCCCTAAGACGAACCTTCTTATAGAGCAACGGTGGTAATGATTTCGGCTTCGAGCTTTGGTGGAGAAGAGCGTCGAGTGCACACCTGAATGAACTCCCTCCTGCCTCTGGAACCAGTCGTTGACAGCTCAAAGCGCTGACAGTCGCTACTCTGAGGGCCAATTAATCACAGTGTAGCCACCGCTCACTAACAAGTAATAGGACTCCTACGCCAACTCTCTTAAAGTGGTCACATCCCAGTCTGCGTCCAGAGCAGATTACTTTTAAACTGAAAAAAATACGCAAAGATCAAGGTGGTCTAATTTAGATTTTACAACTAAATGGAAAAATATCGAGTACTTAAACAAAAAGACAGTGATATATATTTTACTGCCACATAAATCAATGCAAAGGGTGCACAATTAATCGCAATGACTCTATGTTATTTGAGCTATGTTAAAAGCATAATTGATGTCACGTATATTTACATTGCCTTAATATTCGCTGCAGTATTGTAAGGATGATGTAATCTAACTGAAAAATGAATATCAAATTATATTGTTAGCAAAACACAATTTTCATTCTGTTTACATTTGAGTTGAGCTACATTGGTACTTCCTATCTGAATGTCGACCTTTACAATAAAGGCACGGGAGTTTTCAATAACAATCTATTTTGCTAGGTGTTATATCGACGAAATTGTGTGGAAAATATGTTATTTTTCGACAGAGCTAAAATAATGGCAGAAGTTACATTATATACATTTAAGCAGAAGTTGCATTAAATACAGGCTTACATTTTACCCTGGATCTTTGCCCTGGATGTTCCTAAAACACTTCCAGCTGAAGAAGGGTTTCGACCAGAAACGTCACCCATTCCTTCTCTCCAGAGTGAGTTACTCCAGCATTTTGTGTCTACCGGCCAATTCGATGTTTGGACACAGTTATGATAAAGAAAAGTGGTAGCCAATTTGCACACAGCAAGCCCTCATATACAACAATGTAATAATGGGCAGCTACTTTATTTTGGTAAAGTTGATTCAGGAGTCTATCTTGACCAGGCACCACTCTACTAGCAATGATACAATGAGATCTTTCACGTCCCCGTACGAGGACGCTGCGTCGGCCTAGCACTATGTACGTGGCGTGACTTGTCCGATAGTGGGACGCAACTGTACTACTTCAGTGGAGTTTCAGCTTTAGATTTTAATGATACATTACTAACTTTTATTAAATACACCGGCAGATCACGTGGAGTAGTAAACATCTCAAGTGAATGGCGAAAATCAAATGAACAAAATGTTGAGCGAGTTTGCAACATTAAAATTATATGACAATGGACATCAAACAGAATTGCCTTTAAACATAGACCGATAACTTGTGACGTGACAATAACGGTCTTATCATAGAAACATAGAAATATAGGTGCAGGAGTAGGCCATTCGGCCCTTCGAGCCTACACCGCCATTCAATATGATCATGGCTGATCATCCAACTCAGTATCCCGTACCTGCCTTCTCTCCATACCCCCTGATCCCTTTAGCCACAAGAGCCACATCCAACTCCCTCTTGAATATAGCCAATGAACTGGCCTCTGTGGCAGAGAATTACAGAGACTCACCACTCTCTGTGTAAAGAATGTTTTCCTCATCTCGGTCCTAAAGGAATTCCCCCTTATCCTTAGACTGTGACCCCTTGTTCTGGACTCCCCCAATATCGGAAACAATCTTCCTGCATCTAACTTGTCCAACCCCTTAAGAATTTTGTACGTTTCTATAAGATCCCCCCTCAATCTTCTAAGTTCCAGTGAGTACAAGCCGAGTCTATCCAATCTTTCTTCATATGAAAGTCCCGACATCCCAGGAATCAGTCTGGTGAACCTTCTCTGAACCTCCTTCTATGCCAATATCCTCCATGTTACTTCTGCTACGAAAACGAAGAGTTGATTTCCTCATCGGACGGAGTAGCCTTGTCTTTGTCAATCATGTTTATTTTATTTTTACCCAGAATGTAATCAAGATGAGTATCTTCTTATTATTAAGAATCATTTTTTTCTTTATCCAAAATATTACTGGAAAGAAACAGTTATTGCATGTTCGTAATGTTTTATAGAGAATGTCAACAACAGATAAGGTATGGATTTGGCGCAGTGTATGTGATGGGAAAGCCCTGGGGACAAAGTTGTAATCTAGCTCCTACACCCGCGAGCAGATTGTAACCTAATTGATCTAAAAAAACGCGTATTCTCCATAATCATCTTTGTGTCCGAATTTTGAACTACGTCCAAGAAACGAAATGCTATTATCGTTCAGAAAACAACGGAGGAAGAATGTTTTAAAATATGTTTTGACACAAAGTTGTAAATAATGCGCAGACACCATTACATACATAAATATACAAGCCACCTGACCAACAAAACCACCTTTAAATCATAATTCAAGTTGTAATCAATAGATTGGGAAAAGAACACTTAATTATGTTATATCATAACAACCAAGAGTCAGGAATGCTTGTATTAGCTGCCTTCTGTAAGACTTAGTTATATTTTTGGTGCCACCATAAAAGTCTCATGATTACCGTGTATTTCTTGATTAAACACGGGGGATTTGAGATAACAACATTTAAACGGGCTACAAAAAGGACTCGTTAGAAATAATTTTGGCCATATTCTTTGATATGGTGAAAGCTTGAATATTTATTAAAAGGAAGGGGAATTTGAATTACACGCAGCAGCAAAAGTGAAGACACAAACACGCAACAAATTTTATTTGTAATCCGACATTATAATGAAAGAAAGTGCTATATTCTTGACAAGCGTTTATGTTTAGCAAATGGAATACTCGTTCGATAACTAAATATCATACAGTTGATCTGCTACACCATCAAATACATGTAGATAAAGAACACCTGCAACATGTTATATGCAAATGCGCGTAAATGACCTAACTATTAGGCATATCAAAAATATTGTGTACAATGCTATGATTTAAAAAAATTATAGTTACCATTCTGATGAAAAATTAGCTATTTCCCATTCTACAGGGCTGCCTGACTTGTGAGTTGTGTTTAGCAGCAATTTCAATTTTCATTTCAGTTATTGTTCATGGTCTAAAATACTCCTGGTTCTTTAAAATACTCCTTCAAATATTTATGTTATAATTTAATCAAATGTTCAATTGAAAACTTACTTTTTAGTATTCGATGTGTCAGCAAGAATGTAGTGTTACATTTTAAAATATATAAAGTTTATATTTATTAGCTTATTGTTCCACATATTATTTTCTCGATTATTTTATTGTTTCGACATATACAGGATGTTTAATGTATATAGAAAACAATATTTTTTGCCACACTAACTCAGCTCCGGATTTAAACTGTTCTCTTAATTGTGGATGCAACTTTACTCCCCATACACAGGTTTTTATTAGTCTGTTTATCAGTCTGCAGAAGGGTCTCGACCCGAAACGCCACCATTCCTTCTCTCCAGAGATGCTGCCGGTCCCGCTGAGTTACTCCAGCATTTTGTGTCTACGATTTAAACCAGCATCTGTAGTTCCTTCCTACGCAGGTTTTTATTGATATCTGCTGTTAAAGTGTAAAAATATTATCCGTATTTTTTTTTAGAGTTAGAACAGAAGTAGGATACTTAGCTCTGAGAAATTATACTGTCTCCCAATTAAATTGTAGCAGATCTGTGACCCAACTCCATATTCCCGCTATTGCCGTCCTCCCGAAATGCTTTTCATTAAGAATACATGATGGACCCAGTAAAAAGGAATACAACTTTTGGCATAATATTAAAGAATCTTAAAGCCAAAACGTCAATTTAGAGCATAATATATATTTTAAAGGTTTAATTGTTATATAGAATAAATGTTGTTTTTCGAAGACAAACGCTTCAGTCACCTGTCAGTTAGGATAATCAAGACTGGATTCGATTCAACGTTTAAATAGAATGTCAGCTTTTGAAAAACATCACATAGGTAATTTGGCGTATTGATATGTACACGTCGACATATGTCAAGGAAATACAATCTCCATCATTCATTCCAATTGGAATAACGTTTACCTGTAACATTTGTTTTCTAAAACGAACTAGATTTTCGTCGGTTCCGAATCAGAAATGTTCAACATTATCTTGTGTTCTGTACGCATCCGTGTCCACCCCAATAAAACGTGGTTAATTCAAAAGTCTGTTAAACAATATAAACCCCATACATTCGATGATAACATTTGGAAGTCAATTACACACATTGAAATAATATTTATTTGCGTAACAATTATTCAGATCAATTAAAAAAACAGCTGCTTTTTAAACCAGCATCTGCAGTTCCTTATATCGATACTCAATTACTTAGGCACTGACATTGCTTTGGGGTACAAATGTACTTTGTTTCTGCAGTTCAAATCTACCATCGAAGATGAGGGGCACAGATAAGGTTTGCTATATTTCATATCGCTTATTCATATTCTGGCGTACGGTTGATGTTTCATATTTAGGTTTATTATTGTCACGTGCATCGAGGGACAGTGAAAAGCTTAGTTGTGCATATTATCCAAACAGATCACACAGACCATGCATAGATACAATCAGATCAAACTCAAGCACATTAGAGCAAAAAGGAAGCTACAAAGTGTAGAATGTGCCGAAAACATTAAACGACTGCGTCAGCGCAAATAATTCGAATCCTGTTTGTTAGTTAATATTAACTATCTGTAGAAGCAGAAAAGTTTAGACTGTATATCATAAATCGATATGTTACCAAATATGCCCGGCAACAATTTTTGTTCATGAATTATCAGAACATTCCATGAGTTTATATTTTGTGTTGTTTTTACAATCACGAATGATTATTACGTTTATAAAAATCAAGGATAAGATCGTTTTACTTTAAAGTATAAAATGTCAAAATATTGCCTTTTACTTTTTGCGTTAACAAAAAGAAAAGGTGCAGAGGCGTATGTGCTAAACAGTTTCCGTTGAGTACATCATTTGTGGATTTAAATGTATGATTTCACCAATAACAACTTCTAAAATGTTCTGTGGTCTAATTTGATAAATGCAATTCTGCATCTCTACGCAAAGTAACTCGTCTTCTTTGACAGTTCGGACAACTTAACCAGACAACAAGAGTGCAGGTGTGTCTACTTTTAACTTTTAATTTGGTACTATGGAGGCGAAATACTGGAGTTAATAATAAAACGCGTGTTATTTAATAATGACAAAATTTAAAGAATCGAAAATGGAATAGACGGTCTGTTAGTTAATCGCTGAAATAGAAGGGACGATACTCCACTGTAAGTTTCAGTGCTAGTTATTCATTTATTGTTCTGAAGCTTCAATATTTTTGACACTGAAACATTCAGTTTTCGAAATACAACACAAACAATACAAGTAACAGCAGCAATGATGGGAATCTGAAATTAGTATGGGGAGAAACTGCAAAGCCAGGAAATCTTAAGTTTGACACTAATACTGTTGAAACGTTGCCATTCGCCAAATCGGCGTACAATGAACAAGATTCGTCATTTTCTGCGTCAACATATTATAATCAATTGTTTAAACACAAGGCAATGAATTCGACCAAACTCATAACCAAAGCTATGCTGGGGCAATGAAAATCATTTTAATACAACCTCACGAAGGAATCCGAATCAGAACCGTTCTTCAACATTTTAATCAGAGGTAAAATACATGCACGGAGCTGTTTGCAAAGACATTTGGTGGCCACTGTGTTCATTCGTTTGGAATTGCCATTTAATATGTAAAAAACAAAACAATGACCGGACCATAATATTTTGAAATTGAAATTAAAAAAGTAAAAAAAAATACCTGACATTCAATTGATCTTAAATTGAAACCAACTAAATTGCTTCCAAGATCTGTGAGCAGTTGTGCTATTGTTTGGATCTTAGCTTTCAGTTTGCGACATCAGTAATGCTGCGACCAGTTTCAGCAATATTCTCAACTGAGTGAGAGGTGACGGCTTTTCTTAAATCTCGTTTCTGTGGTAAAAGAAAGATGCATTTACAACCCATTTTTTCAATAATATAAAAAAAGAATTAAACAAATTTCATTTCTATCCCCATGTTTTCTTGACTCCATTGAGGAAAGTCTACTCATATTAGTATCTTCAAATTCATAAATTTTACCGACTTTTTGGTGAAATAGTACCTGTAGTTTTCTGTGCACACCTATTAGTATTGGTTCAACTACGGAAAATAAGCTGTTCCTGAATCTGGTGGTACATGCTTTCAAGCTTTTATTCCTGGACACAACAGGAACTGCAGATGCTGGTTTACAAACAAAAAAAGACAAAGTGCTGGAGAAACAGCGGGTGATGCAGCATCTCTGGAGAACATGGATAGGTAATGTTTCCCGTCGGGATTCCACTTCAGCATGATTATGGGGGGAGGTGGAAGAGAGGAGGGGCAGGACAAAGCCCGGAGTTAATAGGCTGATAGAAGAGAGGGGTTGATCGGCAGATAGTGAACAGGGATGAAAATACAGAAGGTGTGATACCAAAGGATTGAAGAGATGAACATTGTGAAGCTAGAGGAACAAATGCAGGTGGAAGGGGAGGTGAAGGGAGAAATAGGTGGGAGGCCTGGTGGGGCACAAGGATGGGGAGGGGGTGTTTAGGGGGAAGAAAGGAGAGGGGAATGCTTTCTAGTTCCCTAAAACTGAAGAACTCAATGTTCATCCCATTGGGTTGCAAGCTACAAGGGAATGACTGGGGTGTAACTGGTACTTGATTATGTTAGCTGCTTTCCCAAAACAGCCTGAATATATGGAGTTGATAAAGGGGGAGGGGGGTCCACACCTCTATAATTTCCTGTGGTATTGGGCAGAGCAGTTGTTACAGTGTGTAGGGTACACAAAAGACTGGAGAAACTCAGCGGGTGCAGCAGCATCTAAGGAGCGAAGGAGATAGGCAAACTGTCTCCGTAGGGAGGAGGAGAACTTCTTAAAAGTAGGCATACCTTGAGGAGATATCATAGTGGAGTAGACAAAGTGTTAAAGAAGGAACTGCAGATGCCGGAAAATCGAGGGTACACAAAAGGCTGGAGAAACTCAGCGGGTGCAGCAGCATCTAAGGAGCGAAGGAGATAGGCAAACTTTCTCCGAAGGGAGGAGGAGAACTTCTTCAAAGTAGGCATACATTGAGGAGATATCGCAGTGGAGTAGACAAAGTGTTAAAGAAGGAACTGCAGATGCTGGAAAATCAAGGGTACACAAAAGGCTGGAGAAACTCAGCGGGTGCAGCAGCATCTAAGGAGCGAAGGAGATAGGCAAACTGTCTCCGTAGGGAGAAGGAGAACTTCTTCAAAGTAGGCATACCTTGAGGAGATATCGCAGTGGAGTAGACAAAGTGTTAAAGAAGGAACTGCAAATGCTGAAAACTACAGGTACTATTTCACCAAAAAGTCAGTACAAATTTATGAATGTATGTTACAGTGTGTATCCTGATAAGATGTTTTCTACTGTGCATCTGTGGAAATTAGTAAGAGTCGTTGGAGACATGTTGAATTTACTTATTCTTCTAATGAGATGTTGATGTGCTTTCATAGCCATAGTGTCAATGTGATTGGACCACGTCAAAAGGTTGGTAATATTTATACCGAGGAACCTGAAGCTGACAACCACCTCCACTTATATACACTGATGCAGACCGGATGCTCCAATCCACTTCCTAAAGTTGATAACCAGCTCCGTCATTTTGCTTACATTGAGGTTGTTGTCTTGACACCATATTCCTCAGCTTTTTCATTTTCCTATACTCATTATTGTTTGAGATTTAGCCCACTATGGAAGTGTCTTCTGCTAACTTGTAAATGGAGTTAAAGCAGAATTTGGCCACACAGTTGTGAGTGTATAGGGAGTGTTAGGGCCTTACAACACAGCCTTGGAATCACCAGTGTTGAGCATCATCGTGGGGGATGTTTTGTCACCTATCCTTACTGATTGCATTCTGTGGGGTAGGGAGTTGAGAAGTGTTAATTTGATTTGGAGACAATACGCACAGTCTAGGTTGATAACTAGACTAAGTGGGTTGTACGATAAACAGAAATTATGTAACTGCCTTTGAAGTTTAGAAGGAGATCTTAGCTTTGGAGAGTGATTGACAGTGTTAATATTAAGATCATTTCTTGTAATAGAGAAAATAGAACCATTTTGTGTGTCACCAAGGAAAGAGTCCAATTGTGAGGTAGCTAATGCTGAGGTTGAAATACTTAGGACAGTTATGCTTGCTGAACAGCAAATGTGAGAAGTCATGTAGAATGGAGGAATCCAGCTCCAACTTCAGATAGTTTTGCACAGAAATGAAAGCTTGGTGAGAGTTGTTAGCTCAGTACAATGCCATAAGACCCAATGATTTAAAGCCCGCTAAAGTCCCCTGCAGCACAAGCAAGAGTCATCCAATAACTGAATGTTACACTGGAAGATCAACTTCTGCTATGGAAGTTCTGCTTACCTCCAGGAAAAATCAGACAGCTGTTGTCAGTGTGCTCATTTCTGGAATTTGAATGAAGGCATTATGGTACTCCAGGTCATCATATCAGGGTTTCCTAATGCCACACTTAGTTAAATGCTGCTTTGATGTCAAGGGCATCCTCAAATTGCATCTGGATTTTACTTATGTGTGTGCATTAGTAAACAGGTTATTAGTGCTACTTTACAGGTCTATCATTTACATCTGTTTGCTTTTAATAGACAACTAGACTAAGTGGGACCCGTTGGGTCCCAGCATCACACGGGAGGGCTGGTCCCCCAACGCAATATTTCACCTCTCCATCAATTCCAATATTGGTGGCCAGTGGGGCGGGGGGGCTTTCTGGAGCGCTAGTATCGGTGTTGTGCGCTGAAGGGACTGGTTTCCAGAGGGCTAGTATGGACATTGTGGGCCGAATGGATTCTTGGGCTGGCAGCTCAGTCACTCAAGCCTGTTGTGCTGCCAGCTCACTCACTCAGGGCTCGCAGTTGACTCACGGCTATTCCTTGAAATTCCATTTCAAGCAGGGTGCAAGGCCACCAAATTCAAGTGCAGTTTCATAGCATTTCAAGCAGGGTGCAAGGAAACTAAAGACAGCAAGTCGTGACCTCTCCCTCCCCCATCTTGCAGACTGAGCCACGCCCACACTTCCGGGTTTTATAGTCCCTCCCCTCCTCCCAGCTTTAGGGGCGTGGCCTTCACGGCATGATTGACAGGAGAGAGAATCTCAACATTTTTTAAACACTGATAACTCTTTTATTTTTCATTGATGGGAAAACTCCTCGGCACCTGATGAGTGGAGGGGGACTCTGATTAAGATGGCTAAAAATCACAGCCGTACGTGGTAGCGTTTCTTTCTAAAATCAATGTAAAGCACAAACAGGAAGTGGTCAAGATTAGACTTTTAATTATATAGAAGGCAAGGCACCTTTAATTAGGCAACGACAACTTTAATTAGGCAACGGCAACTTTAATTAGGCACGGGCAGCTTTAATTAGGCAAGGCAGCTTTAATTAGGCAAGGCAGCTTTAGCACTTTCAAACCAAAGGCAACACAGCTTTAGCACTTTCAAACCAAAGGCAACACAGCTTTAGCACTTTCAGACCAAAGGCAACACAGCTTTAGCACTTTCAAACTACATTTTCAAACCATAGGTTTGACAGGTCAGTAAAACCACTCACAGTTTAGTAGACATGTGTTCAGTGTTATTCACAGCTCAGACTGAGAATTGTGACCTCTTGTTCCCCCATCTTGCAGACAACTGAGGCACCTCCACACTTCCGGGTTTTATAGTCCCTCCGGAAGGGGCGTGGCCTTCAGGAGAGAGAATCTCAATTTTTTTTCAATACTAATATCTCTTTATTTTACATAGTTGGGAAAAATCCGCTTGTCCTGCGCAGCGGAGGGGGACTCTGAGTAAGATGGCCAAAAATCACAGCCGTAAGGTGGCAGCCTTTTTTCTAAAATCAATATACAGAACAACAGGAAGTGGTCAAGATGAGACTTTTAGTAATATAGATAAACTAACTGATGTGTATTTAGCTGGATAAGAACTCTCTGCTGGTCCATTTCTGGCCTCTCCTGTAGTTGCATGGGAAAGTGCCATGAGAAGTGGATAGGTGATTGAAGACTAAATCAAGTAGTCAGAGATGGAACTATCCCTTCAGAAAGCAGAAGGAAAGGAAAGGAAAGGAGAAAAGTGCATAATGTGGTAGAATCTTGTTGGAGGTGGCAGAAGTCACACAGGTTGATCTGTTGAACATAGAAGCCGATGAATGTGAAAGCGAGGAAAATAATTCTGTCTGGATTGAGGGGAGCTGAGAATGGAAGTGTGGGAAATAGACAAGAAGCGGTTGAGAGCTCTTTCAACTTTGATGGAAGGAAAACCATGGCCAGGGTTATTTTGTATATCTTAAAGCACCATAATAGAATACCTCATCAGAGCAGAGCAAGGCATCACTAGCATTTTTACCTCTTCCTTTTCCATGAACAAGAAACCTAAAAAGTCCTTCTAGTTTGTCAGCAAATCACTTCTTTAAATTTAGTTTGTTACATTTAGTGCTCATGGTGTGGAATCCTCGCCAAGGGAAAAATCAAATGCAGGTCGGGTGAATGCATTGCAGAACTACAAGTCTACAAGGATGACCCTAACCTTTCAGTGATCTGTCACTTTAATTTTCCACCCAAAGTCTTTGGCTTCCTATGTTGCCTCAATTATGCCCAATGTCAACTTGAGGTGTAGCACTGCATCATCTGTGAGGTACATTGAAGTGTTCTGAACTTGACATTGTTTTTTTTCCCTCATGCTCTATGGCTGTATTAATGTGTTATTTTTCCTTCTACATTTTCAGATGCTGTTTTTCAAACTATTACTGTAACAACTTTGATGCGCATTCTTTGCAGATGTTCCTTCTGCTCTGCACCCCCCCCCCCCCCCCTCTCTGCGGCTTCTCTGCAACTTAGAGTGTGCTTGTTTTCTTACTTTTCCAGTTTTGATGATGACATTTGACCCTAAATGTCAACACTATTTCTGGCCCCACTTGACCTGTTGTTTTTCAAGCATTTTCTGCTTTTGTACGCAAATATGAGGTTAAATGTCAGTAGAGTTTGGGCAGATATACTACGTAGAAAGTGTAGTATGAAGGTGATTTGATGTGAGGAATGATGTGTTGGAGTTGGTTTAAGAGGACAAAGTGATGAGTCAGGGGCATGAGGCACTACTGGATTTAGATAAATTGCCACTTAACTGTTTAGTTATTATATCAGTTTTGTCAGTGAATCAATGAGTACGACATCATATTCTTGGTGCCAACTTCATGCATGACTAAATCAAGGGGCCGGGTATGGGTATTTGCACTCCATCATTTGGTGCTTTGTTCCCTCCTTACAACTCCAGGATCCATCAATTGGCTTGTTTTTTATGTCACTTTTAAATATGGAATTGAAATGAACTCTTGCATATCACCATTTCACCCTAACTGATGAAATAATGTATTAATATTGTAACTAGGTTAAAAAGCCACTGACAGAACAATGCTCTCACTTCTGGGTTTCCCCACACATGAATGAATTTTCTGCTCCAGCACATGGGGAAAATTCAATCAAATATTGTAAATGAGTCAATATTGTAAATGTAAACCATGAACTAGGAATCCTCTTTAACTTGCACCTGGTTGTCATTAGCCCTGTCAAGATCCATAGCACATTTATCTATATGATAACATGGGTCAATTCAACCATTCATGTTTTGTTTGCAGCAAATAAGTTATTTATTATTTGTTTGCAAGCTACTTCATGGCTTTAAATGATGATTAATATGAATAAATAGTTTTTTCTCCCAAGATAAACAAACAAATCAGTTATATGAATAGGCTGGAAAGAAAGCCTATAAATAATCTGTCTGCAACAGGCAATTTACAATAATTATTTAGTATGCCTCCAGTTATAAATGTCCAACAATTAACCAACCAAATGCTGTTTTTTTACCCAATGGAAATGCAGAGGTCCATTATTAATACCTTGACATCCAGCAGGATTTGTTTCAATATTAGTGTGTGCATAGAGTTAAAAGATGTTCCAATATATCACATATAGTATTGCCAGAGTATTAAATGTAGATAAAGATGAACTAAAAAGGATACTTAATATCAAAATAAGTTTTGGTAAGTTTAATCTTGTAAAATAAAAACAAATTGAAACAAGAAAAATGTGCGGAATTTGAGAAAATTTGAGTGAGTGAGTGTATGCATGGTGCCAATGAAAATGGTAGAAGTGGAGACAGCATTTAAAAAACATTTAGACAGGTACATGTATAGGAAAGATTTGGTAGGGTATGGGGCAGGTGCAGGAAAGTGGATGCAATTCAGTTATGCAACTTGATTGGATGAAAGATTTGGGCAAAGGACCTGTTTACTTGCGGTAAAGCTCTATGATACTTATGACTTTAATCAACATAAATGTTCCACAATAAAGACTGCGGGAATGATCACAGATAATCTATGCCAGAGAGGTTCCTGATTGACATGGAAGCAATAATGACATTTTTGGAGGAAATTAAAGAAGTTTAGCAAATTGTGTATAGAAATTTCCTAAATAATCAAAGTAAGATCATAACATCCCATATGTTGCAATTCCAAAAACAGTGCACATAAAAGCAGTCTGCACCCCAGCGGCTTGAACATTGACTTCTCCAATTTCCGGTATCCCTTGTTGTCTTCCCCCCTCCCCAGCTCTCCCTCAGCCCTATGGCTCCTCCTCTTCCTTTCTTCTCCCCCCCCCCCCCCCTTCCCAGCAATAGATAATAAGTAAAGCAATATTAAAGTGCACCTGACACACAGGAACATTTCATTGTGTTAGATAATACATCCCGTAATCCTTGGTGTTATCAAAGGTCCTTTGTGCTAAGTCTATTCACAATAGCAAAGTTGTGGAATTTATAATCATTATGGTTTAGATTTAAAATATTTTAACTTAGTATCAACAGTTGATCATAATATTTCCTGATGGCGGTTTGGATTTTGCACTCACATATGCAGAGAACATTATTACCTTTGTTTAGCTATCATAAACATTTCATGTATTAAATTGTTTATTTCAAAAAGTAAAAACAATGATATTATCTTATCATGGTTGTGTACTCTACCTTGGACATGATGTTAGGCGAAGGCAGCAATAAAAATTCCAGTGGGTCTGATCTGTAAGGAATGAAAATGAAAGGGCTTTCTTAGAGTGACCGTATTGAGTAAAAATGATAATAGTTTCACAGGATGATATCTGTGATACATCTCTGATGTACTAGATTTATCAGCCACACCTGAACAACGCCATGGTGAAGAACTCTGTTTAAATGCTTACATTGATGTCAGAGGAAAACTGTATTGACACTGGTAAACTAACATCCAACTCATTTAGAATGTAAATTGAGAAGTGGGGAGGAGTATATTTTGGAATCAAGTGAATGATTGAATATGGGTTCCTGGAGCTATGCCCCAGCAACACTATTTGCTGTGCTACGGTAATTTTAGAGAGAGAAAATGATGAGATTTTTGGAGAGAAGAGAAATTAGCATGTTAAACCTTGCATGGTGCTATGTAAATGGCATTATAATTATTTTATTTATATATCATTACAATTGTTTTTAGCAGTAAAATGTGAAATAATTGAAGTGTGTAGGAAGGAACTGCAGATGCTGGTTTACATTGAAGATAAACAAAAAATGCTGGACTAACTCAGCAGGACAGGCAGCATCTCCAGATAGAAGGAATGGGCGACATTTCGGGTCGAGACACTTCTTCAGATTTGCATTTGCATTTAAACTTGCATTTGAATTTGGTGGCCTGCACTCTGCTTGAAATGGTATGAAATTGCATTTGAATTTGGTGGCCTGCACTCTGCTTGAAATGGTATGAAATTGCATTTGAATTTGGTGGCCTGCACGCTGCTTGAAATGGTATGAAATTGCATTTGAATTTGGTGGCCTGCACGCTGCTTGAAATGGTATCAAATTGCATTTGAATTTGGTGGCCTGCACTCTGCTTGAAATGGTATGAAATTACATTTGAGTTTGGTGGCCTGCACTCTGCTTGAAATGGTATGAAATTGCATTTGAATTTGGTGGCCTGCACGCTGCTTGAAATGGTATGAAATTGCATTTGAATTTGGTGGCCTGCACGCTGCTTGAAATGGTATGAACTTGCATTTGAATTTGGTGGGCTGCACGCTGCTTGAAATGGTATGAAAATTACATTTGAATTTGGTGGCCTGCACTCTGCTTGAAGGGGCGTGGCCTTCATGACCATGTTTCTTCTTTTCTCCTATTGTGAGAAAGCTCTCATGAATCTTTGTGCTGTGCACCAGTAGTGATCCACCTGTATGATGTGCCAAGCTCAATAGGTCTTTCATGGAAATCCTAATCAGACAAAAATATATGGAAGGTGTCTTATACCAATTTGTCAGTACTGCCTTCTATAGACCTTGTAATAGCTCAAATTGACCAAGAAATTAAAAACACATTAGATCTAAGTAATGCTAGACTAAGTGGTACCCGTTAGGTCCCATGTTCATACGGGAGGGTTGGTACCCCAACGCAATATTCCACCTCTCCACCAATTCCAATATTGGTGTACAGTGGTGGTGGGGGGGGGGGGGGGGGGGGGCTTTCTGGAACGCTAGTATGGGTGTTGTGGGCCGAAGGGACTGGTTTCAAGGGGGCAGGCCACCAAACTCAAATGCAATTTCATACCATTTCAAGCATAGTGCATGCCACCAAATTCAAATGCAATTTCATACCATTTCAAGCAGCGTGCAGGCCACCAAATTCAAATGCAAGTTCATACCATTTCAAGCAGAGTGCAATGTCTACAATTGATTCTCCACCCACTCCCCCTTCTATCTCACAGAGTCTCTCACCTGTTTTGGGCAGAATTTCTGGCAGTTTCTGAGCTGCCAGCCCACCAGGCCTGAGTGACTGAGCTGTCAGCCTACCAGGCCTGAGTAACTGAGCTGCCAGCCCAAGAATCCATTCAGCCCACAATGTCCATACTAGCCCTATGGAAACCAGTTCCTTTGGCCCACAACATCCACACTAGCGCTCCAGAAAGCGCCCCCCCACCCCCCAACTGGCCAGTAATATTGGAATTGGTGGAGAGGTGGAATACTGCGTTGGGGGACCAGCCCTCTCGTGTGAACATGGGACCCAACGGGTCCCACTTAGTCTAGTATATATATGTAAGGGCTTACAAGGAGCTTGACAATGTAGATAGATGCCTTGAAGATATTGCTCCAGACAGATTTTTGGACTTTACAGGAATTAACAATGATGAGACCATGCATGAAAACTTAATGAAAATCTCAATGATCTCAAGACTGAATTGTGGAGTCAGCTCTGTGGAATTCTCTTCCCAATTGCCAAATAATTAAACTGGAAAACATTTTTGAGGTAAAAAGTATAGCTGAAAAAGGACCATTGAATCTGCTTGATGGACAATTTACAATTCACAAGAGAATATTAAAATTATAAACCTGAGTCCATGAATTTAGCTAGGATAAAGCTTGAAGTTTGATTTGACCACCCAGGCCTGTCTGACTAGATAATAATAAAGAAACATACTACAAAAGGTACATGAAATAATTAATGTACCAGTAGTTTACTGCCTCGGTGAGCAGTCATGTACTGATCATGCAGCAGTTGATAAACATTGCGATTGAGGCAGGTAAACTGTAATTGGAGGAGGAGTCAATCTAGTCATTAGTTTAGTTTAGAGATACAGTGCGAAAACAGGTCCTTCGGCCCACCGAGTCCACACCGACTAGCAATCCCCACGCATTAACACAAACCTAAACACACTAGGGACAATTTACACATACACCAAGCCAATTAACCTACATACCTGTACGTCTTTGGAGTATGGGAAGAGACCGAAGATCTTGGAGAAAACCCACGCAGTCACAGGGAGAACGTACAAACTCCTTACTGACAGCACCCGCAGTTGGGATCGAACCCGGCTCTCCGGCGCTGCAAGCGCTGTAAGGCAGCAACTCTACTGCTGTGCCACAATAAACATGCCTCATATAGTCCGAGCTGGTCCAAGTTGGAAATCAAAGAGAGTAGAATGGTTCAAATGATTTGACACTAAAATGACGATTTGTAATTGTGTGAAAGAATGAATTTCTAGTGATGTAATTCAGTCTGAAGCCAGGATTTTCCGCCGAACTAAGGAAACTGTGAAAGTAGAGATTAGATTGATATCAGGTTGTTCATCCAATTTTATTATTGGGTTGATAAATTGTGTGATTCGTTAAATATTTCAGACTGCAATTAAAAGTCAACCTCCTTTGATCCTGGAGATATAGTGCCCCCCATAATGTTTGGGACAAAGATCTATCATTTATTTATTTGCCTCTGTACTTCACAATTTGAGATATGTACTAGAAAAAAAAATCACATGTGGTTAAAGTGCACATTGTCAGATTTTATTAAAGGGTACTTTTATACATTTTGGTTTCACCATGTAGAAATTACAGTTGTGTTTAACATGTGCCAATGAAAGTTAAATAAGCCATTTTGAGACTGAGAAACAAGAATAAAACTGTTAAGAGACATCAGCCAAACCTTAGGCTTACCAAAATCAACTGTTTGGAACATCATTAAGAAGAAAGAGAGCACTGGTGAGCTTACTAAGGGACTAGCAGGCCAAGGAAGACCTCCACAGCTGATGACAGAAGAATTCTCTCTATAATAAAGAAAAATCCCCAAACACCTGTCCGACAGATCAGAAATACTCTTCAGGTGTGGATTTATCAATGACCACTGTCCGCAGAAGACTTCATGAACAGAAATACAGAGGCTACACTGCATGATGCAAACCACTGATTAGCCGCAAAAATAGGATGGCCAGGTTACTGTTTGCCAAGAAGTACTTAAATGAGCAATCACAGTTCTGGAAAAAAGGTCTTGTGGACAGATGGGACGAAGGTTAACTTATATCAGAGTGATGGCAAGAGCAAGGTATGGGGGAGAGAAGGAACTGCCCAAGATCCAAAGCACACCACGTCATCTGTGAAACACGGCGGTAGGGGTGTTATGGCCTGGGCATGTATGGCTGCTGAAGGTACTGGCTCACTTATCTTCATTGATGATACAACTACTGATGGTAGCAGCATAATGAATTCTGAAGTGTATAGACACATCCTATCTGCTCAAGTTTAAACAAATGCCTCAAAACTCATTGGCCGGCAGTTCAATATACAGCAAGACAATTATCCCAAACATACTGCTACAGCAACAAAGGAGTTTTTCAAAGCTAAAAAATGGTCAATTCTTGAGTGGCCAAGTCAATCACCCGATCTGAAGCCAATTGAGCATGCCTTTTATATGCTGAAGAGAAAACTGAAGGGGACTAGCCCCCAAAACAAGCATAAGCTAAATACGGCTGCAATACAGGCCTGGCAGAGCATCACCAGAGAAGACACCCAGCAACTGGTGATGTCCATGAATCGCAGACTTCAAGCAGTCATTGCATGCAAAGTATATTCAACAAAATACTAAACATAACTACTTTCATTTACATGACATTGCTGTGTCCCAAACATTATGGTGCCCTGAAATGGGGGGACTATGTATTAACACTGCTGTAATTTCTACATGGTGAAACCAAAATTTGTAAAAATACCCTTTATTGTGCACTTTATGTGCACTTTAACCACATGTAATTTTTTCTATTACAAATCTCAAATTGTGGAGTACAGAGGCAAATAAATAAATGATGGGTCTTTGTCCCAAACATTATGGAGTGCAGTGTATGTGCAGATGAATCGTGATAAGGATGGCGGATTTCCTTCCCCAAAAGGGATCACTAAATCAGATAGGTTTTTAGTAACATCGTATATAACTTGACAAAGCTCATCTATCATCATCAGATTTGGTCCTAACCTCACCTCTCTTCCAGCTTTTTCCTCCCCTTACCACAATTAGTCTGAAGAAGGAGCTCAACCCCAAATGTCACCTAACCATGTTCTCCAGAGATGCTGCCTGTCCCACTGAGTTCCTTCAGTACTTTGTGTCCTTTTTTTTGGTAAACTGGCATGTGCTGTTCCTTGTGTCCTCGTCTATTCGTCCTTGATCTTAAACATGGTTAGCAACACCAACCCCTCCAAAGTCTCTCCATCATTATGCACGGATGGAATTGCACTTTCTCAGTTACCTTCCTATCTATTCAGTTATAGACAGAGAATCATCAACAATAACTTCTCTTCCCACAGCCACATTATTACCACGTGTGGGGGCAAGATGTGGCTTGATCCCATCCTATTTCTCATATATGCTTCTTCTCAACAACATCTTCCTAACTGCAGCAGTTTTATATGAACGCTAATTGAAATCAACTTTACTTAATTCTATTAATCATCAGAGGTATCTGCACTCAACCAATTCAGCCCTTTTGGACTATGCTTAGTTTAAAAATACTATTTGTGTGGCCATGTTTTAAGCTGCAAAGGCCTTGTTACCTTGTCAAAACATCTCTTTCCACCATTAGAACATATTTTAAAACCTTTTATAGCTTTTTGTACATCTCCTGTAACATTTCCTTATATTGCTCAACATCGTATATTTTTGTCAATGTTCAACAAAATATATTGGGATTCTTAATGGTTGTACATCAATGGGAGTACAGTAGTTGTTCCCAGTCCAGTACATTCATGATGGATATTACTGATATAAAATTTCTAATTCCAAACTGATTTAATTAACTGAATTCAAATTTTCTACATTCTACATTGAGATTTGAACTTGTTTTATGCAGATTATTAAATCAGGCTTTTGCGTGAACTCACTATTCTTATAATTACATGAACTAATTCTTAAAAATTGTCTACACATGGTCAATCGGGTGAAAGTTACAAGGACCCTCTTCGATTTCTTTCCCTCCGTGTCCACATCAATGAATCTTTAATTAAGTTTCAGTTACATCACCTTTCAATTACTTAGCTCCTTTGGGACATTTCACATTAATATTTTAAAATAAAATTTGACATTACACTACATAAGAAGATATTCCCAATGTAATCCAGAATTTTGTTAGAGGTGTAAATTTGGGAGCTGTGAACGGTACAGTTCAGCTTCCAACAACCAAAATTCAATCCTGATTTTCTGCGTTGTCTGTGTGGAGTTTGCACATTTTCCTTGTGACCACGGGAGTTTCCTCTGATAGTTCCAGCTTCCTTTCACTTCTCAAAGATATGTTGGTAGTCATTTTTGGCTGCTGCAAATTACACATATGGTAGGTGGCTATTAGTGGGGGATGGGGGTGATCATTAAGGAGCATGTGAGAGAGCATAGATTGCAGTGAAATAAGGAGGAAAATGCAATTGATGTGATTGCTCTGAGAGAAGGCACAAACTCGACTGGCCGAATGACCTCCTTGTGCCATAAAAAAAATATATGAAAAAATTGAGAATCTTAATGGAGAGATGAACTGATGGTGAGGTTTTGGAAGGAATTTCAAAGCTTAACCTTAAGCTTAGAGCTTTAGAAAGGGCAGATGAGGTCAGGACCACAAAATGTAGGATTGTGAAAGGACAAATGCCAATCCACTGCATTCATTCCAGTTTTATACATTCTCTCCCCACAGTGCACTTTGTATCATCTCAGTGTCAATACAGATTGTGATGCTGACACTAGTTTCACATCCTTGGAGACAATAAATGGTATAATAATTTTAAATTACTAATCGGAAGAAGAAAAAAACCTTACTCAGCACATCCTAATACAAATAAAAAACAGCACATAAAATTGTTTTTAAATAAATCTAAATTCAAATTATGAACCCTCTTTGCCTTCCACTTGATTATGATTCAGACAGCACATTTACTGTGGTTAATGGCTAAATTATATCATTTTCTTTTGGGGGAAATACTGTGCTATTGCCATTAGTTCGACAGTCATCTAGTATTTAAAATTATACGCTGAAATAAACCAGATTTTGATTTTGTTTTAAGTCATTGTAGGATTTCTTATTTTTGTATTTTACAACTTTTATTGATAATGCTCATAAGCTTACTTTGTGGGTTAGTGATATTTTTGATTTACCCATGTTCTAAACAGATATCTAGTAATGTTTAGTTACCCAGTGTCAAAGTATTTATTATTTTGTCATGATATGGTCCATAATTATGGAATTGATATTCATTTATCACAAATAAAATATATTTATAAATACCCTAAAAGACCAATATATTCAGGAATAATTTTTGAATGAACAACAACATTTCAGTTGCTAAGATCTACAATCCTAATAAAACAGAGGGAGATTTCATTCCATTTTCCCCCTTAGGACACATGAACAGAATTAATCATGGAAGGAAAACCTTTTATGAAATGTCACAAAACAAGACTATTTCACAAAAATCTTGTTCTGAAACTGAAAGCCTAATTTTCGTATTTAATGATACAACCTTCAAGTCATTAACAGAAAAGAAAATGTTGTTTATTTACTAGGGGGGAAAATGAGATTGGATTTGAAGCTGCAAAACAGTAGGCTATTCATTAATCTTTTCATGGGGGAGGGGACCAAAAGGAAGGAAATAAGTATTTAAGTGAAACCTGTTTTTAACTACTATTATTCATACAATTATTTAATTGTACTCTCAATTTTCCAAACTTCATTGGGTACATATTAATCTTTTCCATTTCACCTTCACCCAACAAAACATTCTTGAATGTAAGGAGCAAACTAATGTTTACATTTTCTTACTGAACCATCTAAAGTGACTAGCTGTCAAAAGGTCAAAGACATACATCAATGCAATGTTGATTAAAACAGGAGTAAAGTCAGAAATTCTGCATTCCGCACCCAACATGTAATCAAGACAGTTAAAATAAGATATCAAGCAAAATATGTTCCCTAAACACTAATAAATATTTCATAACTTAATATTGATATCTTCATTATTATAAGTTTTAATATTCTATTAACAAAAAATATATGAGATAAATTGACTCACAATTAGTAGAATCCTTAACATCAAAGCTTGTTTAATTTTCAGAATCTGCTACTTTTACAGCTTATTTTAATTCTATAAATAACTAGACCAAGGGGGACACGTTGGGTCCCATCCACTCAATGGGCCGTTGCGGGGGGGGGGGGGGGGGGCTGCGGCATCACACACACACTTATTATCCCACACACACAGGGGGGGGAGAGGGGGGGAAGTGGGGAGAGAGGGGGGAGAAAGGGAGGTTGAGGGAGGGAGGTGGGGGGTATATGAGAGGGGGAGGGGGAGGGAGGGAGGTGGGAGGGAGACGAGAGGGAGAGGGGAGTGGGGGATGGGGGGTGGAGGGGGGCAGAGGGGGGAAGAGAGGAGGTGGGGAGAGAGGAGGGGGGAGAGAGGAGGGGGGAGAGGGGGTGAAGAAGGGAGAGAGAGGAGGGGGAGAGAGGGGAGGGGGAGAGAGGGGTGAAGAGGGGAGAGAGAGGAGGGAGGGAGAGGGGGCGGAGTGGGGGAGAGGGTGGGAAGGAATGGGGAGGGGGAGGTGGAGGGGAGAGAGGGGTGAGGTAGAGGGAGGGCAGAGGGGTGGAGGGGGAGGGGGGGAGAGAGGGGGGAAGGGGGGGAGAGAGGGGGGAAGGGGGTGAGAGAGGGGGAAGGGGGGAGAGAGGAGGGAAGGGGGAGAGAGAGGGGGGGAGAGGGGAAGGGAGGGGGTGGGAGGTGGAGGGGGAGGGGGAGGGGCGGGGCGCTGTGCTGCGGATGGCAGGCCGAGTGTGAGTATGTTAACAGCTTGCAGGCAGGAGATCATCGAGTTGATGTATCGCCAACTTTATCAACGGAGCGCTCGACCTCCTGCGGCGACCAGCATTCGCGGAGGGCCTCCTGGGTCCCCTTGGACACCGCGTGTTCCCTCACCGGGGTCGTGCGGTCGTGGGCCTGGAGGAGGAGCAGGCAGTCGACCCCGGTGCAGCCGTCGGCTGCCCTCTGCCGGGACCCGCGGGTGGCCGTGCAGACGGACGGAGATATCCTCCCCATCCCTCCTGGCCATCCCCCTCATCCCGCCTGGCCATCCCCCTCTGTACCGGGTGCCCAGGTGTCGGGAGTGTGGGGCTGGAATGTGACCGGGGCTTGGGGAGCGGCGCCTTCTGTAGCAATGTTACAAAATTTTGAGATTTAAAAAATCAAGTCTGCAATTTATCCCATCAGATAAAGCATAAAAAGAAGTTTAATTTGACACCTAATTCACTTTCATATCTTCAGTATTAAGAAAGTTATGACCATTTTCATACTCAGAAATTAGCATCTTGTTCCCCATTGCCTTTCAATTGACTTAACTCAAAAGCTGTGATCTAGAACAGTTAAAAGCCCACAACTTTCTTAAAAATTAAGAGAACCCTAGATTTCTGAACTCATAAATTAAATCCCTACCGAAATTGTAAAAATCTCCGCGTTTTTGCGTCTGGTTTTCAAGGAGATACGTTTCACATGCAAAACGACACACACACACACACACAAACACACACACCCACACACACAGTTTTAAAACTATATAGATATGATATGATTAACAGACGGTATAATATGAAGATTACGTATACTTGAAGAAAAGCTGTTCAATAATATTCAATTCAGATTTAGTTTTGTTTCTCTTTAGAGACAGTATAAATAGTTTGAGTTTGATGAACATTTAAGTCAAGAGTACTTTCTAATATGTTTAAGAATTGTCAGAAACTGCATTATTCAGATTTAAACTAGCTATTTTGCTTGAAATATTTAAATTATGTAGACTCCAAACTGTGCTATTTTTAATTAATTTTCCTTGAAAATATGGTAACCTATTGTAAATTTAGTCAGAATGAAAGTACATTGAGAACACCTATGAAATTTTAGGGTCATCATATTTGTATGATGATATTTAAACCAAAAGATCAAAGTAAAATGATACCAATAGGTCCTCCACTTAATGAAAATTAAAATCAAACCAATAACAAAAACGGCTTTAGCTCAGTAAAATAATTTGAATTTATATTACAAATTTTGTTGTTTTTGCTAGATCTCTAAATTAAAATTAAAGAACATTAGAATAAAAAAGGGTCTTATTTCTATATCATTTGGATGTACTCAGAAGGAAATAATTGTAGTGTCAGATGCAGGCTTTATAATACATTGGAACCATATATTACAGAGGAGCTTCGCATTTTATGAGATGTTGGCAACTTACCCAATTTGTTCCATACTATCACCCATACCCCTAGACTCGAGTCCCAGCGGTAAAACACTTTTTCCATAACCTCCAGAGTTTGCAAGGATAGGAGTTTTTGTAAGAAGAACATCAACAGGTTTCCTGAATCTACGAATCCCAGGGGAGGTTCTGGGGGCATGGTGCCGAATTATTTGGGGATGATCTGGTTAACAAAGGACAAACAAATACAATTATTTTTGATCAACAGAAAAATATGTTGAAAGAGGTCCATTTTTACAATGTATGAATATGAAGGAATCAACAATGCTTATCCATTACAATTCATAACATCAATTCTATCAATATATGTGTAGCATCTCAAGATAGAAGCATTTGGGTCCATAAAGTCTCATTCTTCAACAATGCTTTTATTATTCACATCAACACTTCCTTTACACAGGATATATCTGCTACACAAGAAAAGCAAACAAATCAACAAAGCATTTGACTGCTTATATTTTGTTTTATACATTCTAATTTAGTTGCTTTCCTCAATTCAACATATCCATGACTTCACTGACTCCGCAGTTGTTATATTCCAATTCATACCAAACTACCTTTACCTGTTGTCTTTATATTTTAGAATCTGTACCGAATCAGACACTTTTAGGATAGTTTTAAAAGTGTCAGTGCATTCCGTGCTAAGCACAAAACAAAATTGTTTTCAAAATGGGAGAATAAGAAGGTCTTACAATTTTAAATCTTGTTCATTTTATCCGCAGTTCCTATAATCTGCACAGTGCAAGTTGAATAAACTGCTTTGATATGTACAGCTGTCCTTTGAATATATTTCTTCTCAGTTATCCCTTTTCCAATAGAAACAAGTAGATTTCTTTTCAATCCTTTCCTAACTTAATATTTCCTATATTTAATGCACCACAGTACTTGATTTTGGATTTTTGAAATAATTATATAAGATGTTATTTTCTACTTGCAGTAAATAATTGACAATCACACATGTTTTTTTCCCTAGGACGATCTAAATAAAAGGAAATGAATGAGGAGGTAAAATGAATGAGAAAATAAAGAGACTGAGAAGAGAGATACAGAATGCCATGGGGCTAGATAAAATGAAATAAAAGAGAATGCACCATTAACACTGTTTTCTTCTCTCCAGAGATTGTGCCTGACCAGCTAGGTCTTTTTAACACTCCATGCAAGATAGAAAGAAGAATGTAGAAACAAGGAACTGCAGATGCTGGTTTATGAAAAAAAGACACAGAGTGATGGAGTATCTCAGCGGGGTATGCAGCATCTTTGGAGGACATGCATAGGTGGCATTTTGGGTCGAGACTCTTCTTCAGATTGATTGTGGTATAGGGACAGTAAAGCTAGAAAAGAGGAGGGGCAGGGCAAAGCCTGACAAGTCATAGGTTTGTACAGGTGAGGGGGTTTTGATAGGCAGATGGTTGGGCAAAGGCCATAAGGTGCGAGACAAAAGGATTGAAGAGTTGCAAATTGTGATGCTAGAGGAAGGAATGTAGATGGGAGGGGAGCGGGAATCAAGAAATACGTGCAAGTCCATGTTGGGCAGGGTGGAGAGAGGAGGGGAAGGGAGATAAGGCATGGGAGGGGGGAAGGGGGGTGGGCTGTAGTTAATAAAAGTTGGAGAATTCAATGTTCATACTGTTGGGTTTTAAGCTACCCAAGCGGAATATAAGGTACTGTTCCTCCAGCTTGCGTGTGGCCTCACACTTGCAATGGAGGAGGCTCAGAACAGAAAGTTCAGTATGGGAATGGAAAGAGGAGTTAAAATGGTTAGCAATTGGGAGAACCAGCAGGCTTTGTTGGATCGAGTGCATATGTATGATGCGTCAATACTTGGTCTTACCGGAGGCCAAATCGGGAACACCGGTTGTAGTAGATGAGGTTAGACGAGGTGCACGTGAACCTCTGTCTCATCTGGAAGATCTGCAGGGGGTCCCTGAATGCAGGTGAGGGGGGTAGGTATAGGGACTGTGAAAGAAGGAAGTTGGAAGTCAGAGGATGTGTTGCTGAGCAAATTGGACTCTTAGTGGGTTTACATGGGAAGACATTGACGGAGAACCAGATGCTGTAAGAAGTGGCCTAGCCAATGGTGGTGGTAACCTTCAGGAACTACTAGGTACTGAGTGAAAATCATATTGTGTTGGAATTGGAATGAGATTGTACATGTGTTGTTCGGATAAATTAAACAAATCTGTCAAAGAAATGCAGACGTACTGTTCAAATGAAATTTTAATTCATCAAGGATGAAATCACCATTACAGAGCTAATAGAAAGAGATGAGAGAGCATAGCAGAACACGGATATTACCATATAGTTCGGGAAGATATTCGATTAAGGGTGGCAGTTATCGCGGGTAAAATTGCCGATTAGGAAACTGTCACTCTGCCGTAAGGTTGATTTGGAATGTGCAAACAGACTTCCCATAGGAGAATGGAGTTGCTGCTCATTAGCAAAGTTACTTTCAGCCTAGAAATTCTAGAGTTCATTGGGGGGTATGTCAGCAATCCACCACAGGAACTGAACATGATGGCGTGGGTGGTAGTGGTGGTTTGGGGGGGGGGGGGGGGGGGGGGGGAGATAAAAGTCATGTTGCAGGAAAAATGGAGGGGGAAATACAAAGGAAAAAGAGGCAATAGTTCTAGTCCAGAAGAACTGAGTGGGAAGGGTAAAATAATCCAGAAGGAAACAAGTCAGGGCAACCAATGTACAATCACATTACCTAAAGAAACATATAATGGCTGTCTGGGTCTTCACCATCACCAACCAATAAATCTTTATGGTGTTAGGCTTCCGAATGGATATTTTCCATTAGTGAAATGTAAGGCATTCTTCCAGCAGTTGTACAGTTTCAGCTTTACAATTTTCACTGGTCACTCAATTTACTTACCTGATCCCTACCTGGTTTCAACCAAGTAGAGTGCTCATCCATGAATAATATAATAAATGCTTTAAACTATCACAAGAAGGAAAGGTGGAGCTTGTTTATGTTTAAATAGGCATAGGGAAGATCTAATGAGTAACAACAAGGGACTCCAGAATAGGTGCCTGGAAGCAGCTATTATGTGCAGAACAGAGACCCAAAGTATTATTTTCAGAATGGATGGGTTTCTGTTTGGGGAACAGAAACAACCAAAAAGACATGAAGATAAAGAGGTTGTTGAGCAGAACATAGAAAAGCATTGAAATTCCAAGGAAAAGCTGGGGACTGGATCGCAGATGTAATATCCTCAGGCAAATATTTAAATATCTGTCAAGAGTCAAGAGGGAGTCAAGAGAGTTTTATACTATGCCCCAAATAGAATAATGAAATTCTTACTTGCAGCAACACAACAGCTTTTGGTGCTGGATTAGGTGGAGTCTTGTTAATTGCAGAAGAAACTGATCAGTCTTAAGAAAGAAGGATGAGGAGAACAAAAGGACAATAATATAGATATCTGTGGATGAGGCTCATAAGATATTCCATAATATTGAAGTAAATTGTTGGTGAATATACTTTCCATCTAGAGCCAGGATCAAATGATGGTGAAACAGATCAATACTTCACAGAGTCCGTCTGGACCTTACAATTAATTCAGCCCCAAGTATTGTAACAGTTTTAAGTTGTGCAGCTGAATCAATGGATTTCTAACTTGATATAAAATTATTTTTACAATTCCATTTCTATTGTGGTGACATTAACAATACAAAGTGATACATCTTGGTAGGAGGAACAAGAGTGGGCAACATATTATAAGGGCTACTTTTCTAATGTGGGTGCAGGAACATGCAGACCTGAAGTTAAAATGGTCACAGAACTTTGAAGGTAGTTTTAAAAGCAAATGGTTTTGTGGATCTTTTAAGGAAAGGAAGAGCACAAAAGCAAGGATATTTATAAATTGCTTGTTCATAAAATTGTTATAAAAATTCAGTTGTAAGATGATTATTGTGTCCAATTCTGGTCATCAAACTTTAGGAAAATATGATGGCTTTCAAAAGTGTGCAGAAGAGATTAACCAAGTTGGTCTCATGGATGGGAAACCTGGATAGACAAAATTGAGAATTTGGAGCTGTTCTATTAAGAACAAATGAGGTTGAAAGATGATTTGATAAAAGAGGTTAAACTCATAAAGAGACTGAAAAGTGATTGGGGATAATCAGCCATGATCACATTGAATGGCAGTGCTGGCTCGATGGGCCGAATGGCCTGCTCCTGCATCTATTGTCTAAAAAGCAATATCGTTTCCTTTGGCAGATCTGTAAAGCCCCAAAGACAATTGATTTAAGGTGATTGGGTAAAAAATGAAAATTGACACGAGGATAAAGCTTTTCCAAACATTTAGAATTCAATGCCTGACTAGGTTTTGGAAGAAAAAATAGGCGAGCGTTTGAAGAAAAATAAAATTCCACAAATCCTTTTCTCCCCATTGAAATCCGTTTTATAAATGGAATTGCGTTCCCACAGGAAGTGTTTCTCTCAGAGGAAATCTCCTTGCAGTTCAGGGGTTTATAGGCAAAGGAATTATGATTATATTGTAGGCAGCAGAGAAAGGGTTGTTGTTTTAACTATGTTACATTGATACTATAGCAAAGGTTGATAAAGTATCATTTAACTAGTATCAATGGTAGAGATTGCCTTGTGTAGGAAGGAACTGCAGATGCTGGTTTACACCAAAGACAGGTACAAAATGCTGGAGACATGCAGCATCTCCGAATAGAAGGAATAGGTGACGTTTCGGATTCGGACCCTTCTTCAGACTGGATTGCCTTTTCAGTTTCCAAATTAAACCCCATAATAAATCTGCCGCTATGAACCAGTGGCCTAAGATTATTGTCCTTGTTAAACTGGTTCAGTTTTCTGTATAATTTCATGTGTGTGTGTTTTTTTGTCACATCAATTCTGTAAGGAGAGTATTTCTTCCATATCTCAAATTTTTTGGTCATGATTTGTGAATTCTGTAAGGCGAATTTCCGTTACCAGTAATGCCATAATGCAGTGCACACTTATTTGTATAGGCTGTAACATCCAGGGAACTCAACTAACGGCCATTTGTGATGCAACATTTCAATGATCCACTGATGGAACTAAATTGTTATCATTTGAGTTTTTCGCAATCCGTGCAATCAGAATACTTTCATGTTAATAAAGTAATTTACCTCTGTCCATATTATGCAGCGAGACTGTCCTTTACACCCATATTTATTTCAATTTTATTTGTATTTAGCATTAAATTTAATTATTTAAAATGAATGCATTAAAAAGATGAAATTGTGTCTTTGCGGACATCTTGTCCAACACTAGACTAATATAAACAAAATCATCAACATCCTGCTGTATATCAAGATGAAATTAGTGATCAATAGGAAAAAAGAAAGTGTCTGGAATTAGTATGCATTTAAGAAACTGTGAGGAAAAAAAATCACATTTTTTAATAAATATATAAAAAGACTTGTTCCAAACAGCAGTCTGAGAAGAAAATAAATTGATATTTTAAGATTTCATAAATATTTTCTTGAACAATTTTCTTCATGATACAATTCATCAGTATGACATATATATAAAGTATTTTAATTTTAATACCATAACAAATTGTCCAATTGAAAAAAAGGCATATTAAAAAATAAATATTTCAATATAGTTTACCTATGTTCCATTGCGCCTCCTGGTCATCTATCTTATCTTTGACATTGTTTTTCCTGGCTTCTCGGAAAGCTTTCCAGTTTAATAAAAATTGTCTGGCTGTATTATTTACTTCTTTTCCATCAAGGACCTCTACAAATGGAAATAAAGAATAAGGTTGGCTGGAACCAAGCTACAACCAAAATCAATGAATTTTTTTAATTAGTTCACTTTCGTAGACACTGAAATCTAACAGATTTATGAATGACAAATTAAACTTGATTTGCTATGTGCTTTGAATTGTTAAGAAATCTGTAAGGCAAACAAATTTAATTATAACAAAAAGTGCCTGAAAACTACAAGATTTGCAAATAACCCAAAAGTGAATTATTTAATCCTCTGCAGTGTAATTGTAGTAAATAAAATGAAACACAAGGCATGGCATGTATGGGTTAACAGATAGATAAAGTTATTGAAAAAGTAGCTTGACTATTTTTAGGTGTATGTGTGTGCAAATGCTTAATAGCTTTATTGGACATTCCTGCGATTCTAACTTAAAACAAGGGATGAGATTCCTGTTAACATAAGTAGAGGAACTTCCTATGAACATTTATGTGTAATATTTTTTTATTTGAAGTAAACCGTTTACAATGTATAGCTTACTTTATAAACTAACACCTTAATTCAATATTACTACAAATAACATATCAATACTTAATATCTTCTATTTTTTGGAAATAAAGAAAAAGATATATAAAAGAGAAAAGAAAAAAGAGTAAATAAAAAGGAATAAAAAATTCTTCCCACATACTTCAACCGTAAAAAAAAAAAGAAAATTTGAAAAACAAAAATATTACATATATATAAACAAATATGAACATTTAATTAATAATAATTTATGTTTATTATTCTCTACACTATAGCTATGTAGCAATCAATATATATTCTGCACATTTTATGTACAAAATTGCCCTGAAATTTGTTGTTTTGATAGTCTGGTATGATGATCAGTTAGAAAGATGGGAAAGCAAAACTAGGGAGTTGTGTTTCATTCTTAAGGTACATTTACCAGGGCACTAAACAAATGGAGTTATCTGGAGTCTTTGTGGTCAATTGTGGGAAAACCTTAAACAAAATTTATTTCTACACTAATAAATCCGAAAAGCATTCCTTTAACAATTCAAATCTATTCCAACCTAGAATTTTATTTCAAATTTCAAATCATCTTATAACCTATTGTTTTATTTATAACCAATTGTTTCATTTATAACCAATTGTTTCATTTGAAGTGCATCGCGCATTAGCTACAACCAATTTAAACATAGCTTGCTCCCTCAAATAACATAATAATTTCCATTAAATTGGTATAACATACATGAAAGTTTTACTGCACTCAAAATGGATGAAAAAGTCTTAACTCTTTGTTATTGGTGGCACACTAGTTTCCCCTCAGCAACTTTTTGACAATCAAACTTACACCAAGAAGTCAATGTGTGGGAAATTATAAACATAGTTTTACATCCTGCAGATCTGTGGCAACATTGTATTTAGGCTGTTTGTAGTCAATAAATATATTCAATGCTTTTCTTAAAATATAAATTGTTTGTTGGATTGTTGGAAATTGGATGTTTTACTCAGTACTTGGAAACTAAAAGTATATAAACAAAGTTGAGATGCTGGCAATATAATTTTTTAATCGATTGAATAAATAAACCATTACCCCTAAATAATCATATTTTATCGTTATATATATTATGATTTAAACATTATAATTAAACTAAACTACATCTATTTTTACAGAATTCTTGATGTACCATAAATGTTTCCCAAATACTAACTTGGGCTCTCACCAGAGTGTACAAAGTATGCAATTCTAGTACATCAATCATCTTTCACACACTAATTAAGTATAGGAAAAGGTCAGACAAAAGTAAGCATATTCCATTTGATGGCTATAATGAGTGATTAAGCAAAGTGGTTCAAATATATTTTGTTATTTATCCTGACCCAAGAGTGGTATTTCTTGGAGAAAGCCCATTACAAGTCTAATTCATTTAAGTTTTTGCTTAGGGAATGACTTCCTTGAACATATATAACATAATGCAGAGCCTTAATTTCTTTGCAAAATAGTAACTCATTAAGAGGTTCAGATGTTATAAAATCAAAACAGTGAAACTCAATCAATTAATACATTTAAATCAATTAAACGTTGTCGCCATCCTCCCCACCCCATCCTTTATGGAAATACTTTCCCAAGAAATCATAGAACATAGAACAGCACGGCACAGGAATGGGCCCTTCGGCCCACAATGTTTGAGTTGAACATGATGGCAAGTTAAACTGATTTCATCTGCCTGTACATGATCCATATCCCTCTATTTCTTGCACTTTCATGTGCCTATCAAAAGCCTCTTAAATGGCACTATCGTATTTGTGTCTACCACCACCCCTGGCAGTACAATACAGGCCCCCACTATTCTCTGTGTAAAAAACTTTGTCCTGCACATCTCCATTAATCTTGTGCGAATAAGAAGATGAGATGCATGTTACAGCTGCGGTGAAGATACAGATAAAAAAGTGCAAGAGCAGGGAAGAAGTTGTTTGTGAATCGGGTAGAACGTGCTTTCAAACCGTTGTATCTTCTGCCGAATGGGAGAGGGAAGAGAGAATGACCGGGGTGTGCGTGGTCCTTGATTATATTGCCTGCTTTCCTGAATCAGCATGGTTTAGATGGGGGAAGAGACTGATTTGCATGTATTCACAACTGTCTGCAACTTTCTGCTGTCTTGATCAGTGCGGTTACTGTAAAAGGCTGTAATGCATCCTGATAGAAAACTTTCTATGGTGTATCTGTAGAAACTGGTAAGAGTCACTTGACATATGTCAAATTTTCTTTGTCTTCTGAGGAAGTAGAGGCATTGGTGTTTTCTTTTTTTTTATTTTTTTTTTATTTTCAAATTGCTCAAGAGTTTATTCTGGAAATGGCTGAGCCAAGCAGATCTGGAAAGCTGCAGGTTGAATCCCCACGTTGGTTTGGTATTTGAATAATTTTTTTATTAGCAATAAACAATTCTCAATGTTTAAAACTGAGTTATAAACATCAACTTAAATCAATATTTGTACTCTAATGATTATTATCTTTTTTCTTTTTGAAAATAAAAGTGGGTAAAGAGAAATACCATTATTAATCAATAAAATTATAATTCCTTAATAATTATTTGGTATAAAAGAAAAAGAAAAAATGAAGAAAAAGAAAAAAGACATATTATGTATATATATCAATTAAAAGCCACACAATATATTATAAATGAAACAACTACAAATAATAATATCAGTAAAGACATGCATATATCCTGGTATACCAATACATTATTTTCATCAAATCCCGCAGGGTGCCAGTCGAGCCGTGATGCCAAGAACAGCTACTTCTCTAAATACTGTATATATGGAGACCATATCTGTTGAAAAGAATTATACTCGTCCAAAAGGACAAATCTGATTCTTTCCAACTGCAACGTCTCCAACATCTCTGATGCCCACATTTTAATTGTTGGGGATAATGTTCCCTTCCAAAATTTCAATATTATTTTTTTCCCTAATATCAGACAATAATCAAGGAAATTTCTTTGATCTAGTGTAAATATCAAATTAGCCTCTGGAATTCCCAGTATTATTAGCTTTGGGTCAGGTTCTAATTTAACCTTAAGAACTTCAGAAATAACTTTAAAAATTTCTGTCCAATAATAATTCAATTTAGGACATGTAACAAAACTGTGTGTTAAATTTGCTTCTAAATTCTTACATTTATCACAAATAGAGGAGAGATTAGGAAATATACTATTTAATTTGGTTTTCGAATAATGTAATCTGTATAATACTTTAAATTGTATTAATATATGTCTAGCATTTAACGAGCACCGGTGTATTCATTGTAGACTTTCTTCCCAATTTTCTTTGGTTATAGGTGATCCAATTTCATTTTCCCATGCTTGACGATATGTTTCAGTTATTGGATTCTCCTTATCCATAATGATGTTATATATATAAGCTATTAATTTTTCTGTGGTTGGATGCCAGTTAAACGATTCATCTAATAATCCTGGTTCTTTATTTTTCAAAATCCTGTGTATTAGATTTAATATAGTCTCTAATTTGGAAATACCTAAACAAATGCTGTGAAGACAATCCGTAGATATCTTGTAACTCCTGAAATGAAAGAAATTTTCCATTTCTATAGAGGTGCTCTACCCTTGTAATTCCTAAATTATCCCAATGTCTGAACCCTCCATCCAATGTGGAGGGCTTAAATAATGGGTTATTCATAATTGGTAATCTAAATGAAAGATTGTCTAATTGTAAAGTCTTGACTATTTGTTTCCAAATACGTCTATTATTATAAATGATTGGATTGTCCCTATAAATTTTTTTTTGAAATTCCTTTGGGGCAAAAATAATTGAATCTACGTTGAAAGGCAAACAATCTTCCTTTTCTATCTTTAGCCACGTTGGTTCCAGGTCCGTATTTACCCACCAAAAATTCATATTCTTAATCTGTACTGCCCAGAAGTAGTATAGAAAATTTGGAAGTGCTAATCCTCCATTTATCTTTGACTTACATAAATGTTTTTTACTTATTCTATGATTTTTATAATCCCAGATAAAACTATTAACAATATTATCAATTTTTTAAAAAAAGGTTTTCGGAAGGAAAAAAGGGATAGCTTGAAACAGATATAATAATTGTGGTAGAAAAACCATCTTTATAGCATTTATTCTACCAATCAAAGATATAGGCAGTGTTTTCCAATATAAAATATTTTTTTTAAGTTTATCTAATAATTGAGGATAATTCGATCTAATTAATGAATTGTGAGATTTAGATACATTAATTCCTAAATATTTAATTTTGTCAGTAACTATTGATAATGGATATTGTTGTAATATGTTTAAATTTATATTAGTTATTGGCATAATATCACTTTTATTCCAATTAATCCTATATCCAGAAAATGTACTAAATTTATTTATAACATCAAACAACATTGGAATACTAATTTCAGGTTTTGTGATGTAAATCAAAACATCATCTGCATATAAGGATATTTTATTAGTTGTTGTGTCAGTATTATAACCGTATATTTCAGGTTCTGATCTAATTCTTTCCGCCAAAGGTTCTATCGCCAAGGCAAATAATAAAGGCGATAACGGACATCCTTGTCTACATCCCCTAAAGAGTTTAAATTTAACTGATAGTATTTGATTAGTTAGAATTCTTGCAGTAGGATCTGAGTATAGGATTCTTACCCATTTACAAAATTGATCCCCCAATTGAAACTTTTCCATTATATTAAATAGATATAACCATTCCACCTGGTCAAATGCTTTTTCTGCGTCTAACGATATGACTGCTAATTCCGTATCTCGTATTCTGTTAGAGTATATAATATTAAACAGGCGTCTTAGATTATGAGATGAATAGCGTTTTGGAATAAAACCTGTTTGATCATAATGTATTAATTTAGAAATCACCAAACTTAGTCTCCTAGATAAAACTTTAGCTAATATTTTTTGGTCTGTATTTAGAAGGGCAATCGCTCTATATGAACCAGGATCTTCCAGATCTTTATCTACCTTAGGTATGAGTGTAATTGTGGATTCATTTAAAGAGTCTGGTAATTTTCCTTGTTCATATGCATGTCTATACACTGTATGTAGTCTTGGAGAGATCAGATCTTGAAATTTTTTATAAAATTCTGCACTCAGGCCGTCAGGCCCCGCAGCTTTTCCATTCTTTAATGAACCAATTGATTCTGCGATATCTTTCACTGATATTTCAGCATTTAACAAGTGTCTCCCTTCCTGATCTAAACTCTTAATTTGACATTCTTGTAGAAATGTTTCCATTCCATCTGTTTGTCCTGTTAATTTTGATGAGTAAAGATTTTGGTAATATTGTAAAAATCTATCATTAATATCTTTTGGTATGGTCAATATATTTCCTTGCATTGATCTGATTCCATGTATCGTTTTTTCATCGTCTAATTTTCTTAATTGTCGTGCTAGCAATTTATGCGGTTTATCTCCAAATTCAAAATGCACTTGTTTGGTTTGTTGAAAAAGTTTGATGACTTGATTAGAGTATATTTTATTTAGTCTATACTTTGCTATTGCAATTTTATTACTTAACTCCTTAGAAGGGTGTTTTATATTCTCATTGTCTAGTTGTTTTATTTCCATTTCTAACTTCTGTTCCCTCTTTTGGTTTTCTTTATTAAAATATGCTTGTGCCGATATTATTGCACCACGCATGAATGCCTTAAATGTATCCCAAAGTAACAATGGTGAAATTTCAGGTGTGTCGTTTGTCTCAAAGAATAATTTAATCTGTTCTGTCACATGATTACAACAATCCTTGTCCTTCAGTATCTGAGGATTAAATCTCCAAGTCATAGTTTTATTAGATATATCTTTTAGTTTTATCTTAAATGTTAATGGTGCATGATCTGAAATAATAATATTGTGATATTTTGCATTGTACGTAAAGGGAAGCAGTTTTGAGTCTATTAAAAAGTAATCTATCCTCGAGTAGGTTCCGAATACGGGCGAGAAAAAAGAATATTCTCGTCCGGATGGGTTCTCTAATCTCCAAATATCCTTAACGTTAGTTGAATTAATGAAAGAATTTATAAGTTTACTTGAATTAGAAATAGCTTTCCTTTTTGTTGAGGATCTGTCTAAGTAGTTATCCAAAGTGCAATTTAAATCGCCCCCAATTATTAAATTATGTTGAGTGGATATAGGAATATTATTGAATATTTTCTTAAAAATATTGGCATTGGTGTTTTCTTGGCCGTAACGTCAATGTGGTTGGACCAGGGAGATTGTTAGTTAAGGGCCTGTCACACTAGCGCGCGATTAGACGCGATAAGCGCGACAAATTCGGACGCGGGGGTCGCGTGGGGGTCAGGCGATCCCGGTGCGAGTGAAGGGCCTGTCACACTAGCGCGCGATTACACGCGCGACGTCCGAAGGAAGGACGTTATTTTTCATCACGTGACGATGCGCATGAGCATGCGCGTTGCACGACGTCGGGCAGTGACGTCATCACGCAACGCCACGCTGAAGACGCACAACGTCAAAACGTCATCACGTTCCGCGCGACAGGATTTTGCCGCGCGTAATTTTTAAGCAGTGTCGGTTTTTGGACACTACGCGCGATGTCGACACCAGCTCCACACGAGTCCGCGGAACTCCACCAGACTCCGGCGATCGCAGTGGGACAGGGTCACGCGAGGCCGGACGACTAAAGCGACCACGGTAGGTCGCGCTTATCGCGTCTAATCGCGCGCTAGTGTGACAGGCCCTTTACAGAGGCTTGCAAAAGGTTTCATATCCCTTGAACTTTTCCACATTTTGTCACGTTACAACCACAAACATAAATGTATTTTATTGGGATTTTATGTGATAGACCAACACAAAGTGGTGCATGATTGTGGTGGAAGGAAAATGATACATGGTTTCCAAATTTTATTACAAATAAAAAACTGAAAAGTGTGGCATGCAAAAGTATTCTGCCCGCCTGAGTCAATACTTTGTAGAACCACCTTTCGCTGCAATTACAGCTGCAAGTCTTTTGGGGTATGTCTCTACCAGCTTTGCACATCTAGAGACTGACATTTTTGCCCATTCTTCTTTGCAAAATAGCTCAAGCTCAATCAGATTGGATGGTGAGCGTCTGTGAACAGCAATTTTCAAGTCTTGCCAGAGATTCTCAATTGGATTTAGGTCTGGACTTTCACTGGGCCATCCTAACACATGAATATGCTTTGATCTAAACCATTCCATTGTAGCTCTGGCTGTATGTTTAGGGTCGTTGTCCTGCTGGAAGGTGAACTTCCGCCCCAGTCTCAAGTCTTTTGCAGACTCTAACAGGTTTTCTTCCAAGATTGCCCTGTATTTGGCTCCATCCATCTTCCCATGAACTCTGACCAGCTTCCCTGTCCCTGCTGAAGAAAAGCATCCCAACAGCATGATGCTGCCACCACTGTTTCACAGTGGGGATGGTGTGTTCAGGGTGATGTGCAGTGTTAGTTTTCCGCCACACATAGCGTTTTGCATTTAGGCCAAAAACTTCAATTTTGGTCTCATCAGACCAGATCACCTTCCTCCACATGTTTGCTGTGTCCCCCACATGGCTTGTAGCAAACTGCAAACGGGACTTCTTATGGCTTTGTTTCAACAATGGCTTTCTTCTTGCCACTCTTCCATAAAGGCCCGATTTGTGGAGTGCACGACTAATAGTTGTCCTGTGGACTGATCCTCCCACCTGAGCTGTGGATCTCTGCAGCTCCTCGAGAGTTACCATGGGCCTCTTGGCTGCTTCTCTGATCAATGCTCTCCTTGCCCGGCCTGTCAGCTTAGGTGGACGGCCATGTCTTGGTAGGTTTGCAGTTGTGTCATACTCTTTCCCTTTTCGGATGATGGATTGAACAGTGCTCCGTGAGATGTTCAAAGCTTGGGATATTTTTTTATAACCTAACCCTGCTTTAAACTTCTCCACAACTTTATCCCTCACCTGTCTGGTGTGTTCCTTGGGCTTCATGATGCTGTTTGTTCACTAATGTTCTCTAACAAACCTCTGAGGCCTTCACAGAACAGCTGTATTTATACTGAGATTAGATTACACACGTGGACTCTATTTACTAATTAGGTGACTTCTGAAGGCAATTGGTTGCACTGGATTTTATTTAGGGGTGTCAGCGTAAAGGGGGCTGAATACATTTGCACGCCACACTTTTCAGTTTTTTATTTGTAAAAAAATTTGAAAACCATGTATCATTTTCCTTCCACTTCACAATTATGCGCCACTTTGTGTTGGTCTATCACATAAAATCCCAATAAAATACATTTACATTTGTGGTTGTAACGTGACAAAATGTGGAAAAGTTCAAGGGATATGATAACTTTTGCAAGCCACTGTATATTTATGCCTTCTCTATTTCAGTACCATTGATGTAAACTGGGGAGTGTACTCCACCCTATTTTCTGAGGTTGGTGTCCAGTTCCTTCATTTTTTTTATTTTGATGGAGTGGTTCCAGTCTTGATATCATACTGATCTGCTGAGTATTTCCAAAATGTTCAATTTTTATTTTTAAGCAACTTTCATTTCCCTTTGTGTCGGAAGGAACTGCAAAATGCTGGAGTAACTCAGCAAGACATGCAGCGTCTCTGGAGGGAAGGAATGGGTGACATTTCGGGTCGAGACCCTTTTTCAGACTATGGATCGCAACTGAAACGTCACCCATTCCTTCTCTCCACCATGGGGCGGCACGGTGGCACAGCGATAGAGTTGCTGCCTTACAGTACTTTCACTGCCAGAGACCCGGGTTCGATCCCGACTACAGGAGCTGTCTGCACGGAGTTTGTACATTCTCCAGTGACCGCGTGGGTTTTCTCTGAGATCTTCGGTTTTCACCCACATGCCAAAGACATACAAGTTTGTAGGTTAATTGGCTTAAATGTAAATTGTTCCTAGTGTGTGTAGATAGTGTTAATGTGCGAGGATTGCTGGTCGGCGTGGACTCGGTGGGCCGATGGGCCAGTTTCCGCGCTGTATCTCTAAACTAAACTAAGATGCTGCCTGTCCCACTGAGTTATTCTGGCATTTGTGTTTAATATCCCTTTCTTTGATGTAGTACTTTGGACTACATACAATAATATTTTGGTCTAATCATTGCCTTGTGCAAATGTTCCATAATGATTTTTGTTCTCATGTTTAATTTCCTTGCTATTACTATTTATTGACATTTTCAAGGATTTATACATTTGCACTTCAGGACATCCATTTCTCCAATAACCAAACTTTTAAAAACTGATTTTGTACTTCTATTTCATGTTTCCCTCCCAAAATTCATTGTCTCGGCTTCTATTAAAGAGCAGTAGGATAGTCTTTGAATATTTTTGGACAAAGAACGTTCCAAAGACTCAAATGACTTAGACAAAAGCCTAATCTCTGTTTTATATAAGTAATTCCTTATTTTTAAACAGTGATTCCTAGTTCCAGATTCTTCTTCAAGAGAGATCATCCTCTCCCCATCCAATCTATCAAGATCCTTTAGTTTCTTACCTGTTAACAAATTTCCAATTAATTTAAATGCACTTTTTATTGAAGCAAAATACAGGTTTTATCTGACCATTTACTTCATTTATTTGGTTCAACAATAAATTGTATTCATGTCATAGAAGCAGAATTAGGCATTAAAACAGTACATTTGTCCACATAATTTATCAGCTTGGTGGTGTTGAACATTCTCTGCATTTCTAACCGTAATAATGATTTAATCTCGAAAATCAAGTAGGGAAAGGTCATGTTCGTGCTATTAAAGCTACTATATTACATATAAATACAACAATTCCTGATGGGGACATTTAAATATAGCAAAGTTTAAATATAGAATTATCCTTTAATTTATCTTTATTTTGCATTTCAATATGTGTAATGATAAGAAACTCTATTGATAGTACATTTGTTAAGAAATTAGATTTCTCTGTAATTGAAGTATTAATCTAATGCTCTGCTTTCCTTCACTTTGATGTATCCTGATGCTGCAGGTTGTCATTTTAGATTGCAACCCCCCTGTAAGAGAATAGATGAATTGTGGCTGACTAACATTTCCATAAAAGAGAAGAACTGCAGCTCGTGGCTAGAATGTAGCACCACATATCAGATTCTTGGTCTGAAAGAGCCCATCCCTATTACATCAAGCATTTCTGTAAATGGTGTTCTAATTGAAAACGAAGAGAGAAAGGTTAGAGAGGGCAGGAAGCATAATCCTGTTTTTCAGATTTCTTAGTCCCTATTTTCCAAGATTGACCAGGGATACGAGGAAGCCATCCAAGGTACAGTCAGAAGAAGCACATTGTTACACATGGATATGCAGGGAATGGAGGGGTATGGATCATGTGCAGGCAAATGAGGCTAGTTTATCTTGGTGTTATGCTCGGCTCAGACATTATGGGCTGAAAAGCCTGTTACTGTGCTGTACTTTTCTATGTTCTAACCTGCACTATAAAGTAGTGCCATCAATAAATACCAAGACTTGACAAGATATGTCAAGATGAGAGCTCTTCCAAATGTGCAGCCTCCTGCTGCAACATTCATAAACCTTAGACAGGAACTCACACTCTCACAGTCAGAGATTGGTAGTCAGAAACACATAAATCTAGTAAACCCGTAGAAACCAGCTCTTTAGTCTGCTACCTTAACGAGTACCCATCCATACTAGTCCCAGTTGCCAGCATTGTTAACTTCAATACTCATCAAATTTTGTGGGAGTTTCTGCCTCCACCATCAACTCAGTATTCATATGGTATTCATATTTTAACCAGCCTCTAGTTAGAAAAACCTCTTCTCCAGATCCCTTCCAAATATCTTACACCTTACCTTCAAACTATTCCCTCTGGTTTTAGACTCCACTGTTATGTGGAAATGTTTCTCACTAGCTACCCGATCTAACCCTTTAATAATTTGACATACCTCAATCAGAAGCCCTCAAGTCTCCTTTCATCTAAAGAAAATCCAGCTTATCCTGTCACTCACAATTGAAATGCTCCTACCCAAACAATTTTGTGAATCACGTCTGTTTCCTTCCAGTGCAATTACATCTTTCCTATGGTGCAGCGATTAGAGAGCATGCTGACCGGTTGCATCGTGGCTTGGTTCGGCAACTTGAGCGTCCAGGAGCGGAAAAGGCTGCAAAAAGTTGTAAAAATTGCCCAGTCCATCATCGGCTCTGATCTCCCCACCATCGAGGGGATTTATCGCAGTCGCTGCCTCAAAAAGGCTGCCAACATCATCAAGGACCCATACCATCCTGGCCACACACTCATCTCTCTGCTGCCATCAGGTAGAAGGTACAGCAGCCTGAAATCTGCAACATCCAGGTTCAGGAACAGCTTCTTCCCCACAGCCATCAGACTATTGTACTTCGGAGTCACGTGAGTGACTACGTGAAGAAGCCCCGCCTGGCACTTGATCGGCATTACGTCGACGCTGTCGGTAGGGAAAGAGCTGCAGAGCGCAGCTCCACCAGCGGTAAGGAACAGGCCCGCAGGTAAGTAAATTATTTTTACTTCCAGGGCATTTCAAACTCCGTGAGGCTGGTGGGTAAAGACCAGGAGGAGTTTAAAAATAAAAATGGAGAAAGCTCCTAAAAAGTTGCGGGTAAAACGTGCGTCCCGGGGAGGAGAAGAAAAACAGGCGGGACAGCAGATTATTACGGAGCCGGTTCCGATATCGGGGGCCGTTAAAATACCCGTTAGTGAGCCTTCGGTTGCCCCACAAGCGGAAGCTACGGAGGAAAATCCAGTGCCTAAAAAATGTAAAAGGAAATCTGAAGGGCCCGTGGTTTCTGATAAATCTGAGTCTGGAAGTCCTCCAGATAGAAAAGCCTTATGGCTCAGAATGGATCAAATGGAGAAAATGATCCAGACAATTATCAACCAAAGGTCTAAAAACCCAGAATATTCCCAGGCAGCCCCTGAGGGGGTTCCATATCATGAATATGGTGCCAGTTTGAATTGGGAATTTGAAACTCCAGAGCCCGGGATTGGGCTGGAGGAAGTCTCCTTTGAGCAAGTCTCAGGAATACCAGGGCTGCATGAGACTGATCCTGAAGGTGTTGATTTTGGTCATGAGTACCCACCACAATACAAAAATATTGCTCCAGGTGAGGCCATGGAAGAAAACCTGGCGGCCAACATTAATTATTTGGTCTCTCACCAGCTTCAAGAAGCTGTTATGGTTGAAACAGCAGATTTATATAAAACACCTGTTAATTGTACCTCAATGAAGGTACCTATGGTGAATCCGGCTATTTGGACGCCAATGTCATCAATGATGCGGGCGCAGGAAATACGATTTCAAAGAGTCCTTAAACTGATTTCGGCTGGGATCACTGCTTTTGGAAGGCAAGTGGAAGGTTGTGGAATGACCAAAGTTCAGAAGGATATGTTGGCATTGTTCTGCAACTCATTTTTTGAGATTAATTGTATGAGGAAGATTGCCATTCAGCCCATTTTACATCCACGAATTTGCAGGTTTGTGCAGATCAAGCAATGTTCAAGCTCCTGATTATTTGTTCGGAGAAAATCTGTCTAAACAAATTAAAGAGATTGATGAAGAGGCAAAGGCTATTGGCCTCATGAAACCCTTCGTTTTTGGCCAATGAAGGGCTGGTCAAACGAGAAGGGGATTTGATTTTGGAGCTGGTAAAAGCCGAGGCAGGAGCATGGTAAGGAAGTATTACCAACCAGCACAGCCGAATGTTCACCCATATGTTTGGAAAAGGAGACCACCACGTCCGGTTGGAGAGGTACAAAAACTTTATCCTATTACAGAAGAATCTTTGGATGAACCTCAGATTGCTGGTAGACTACAAATGTTTTATGATGAATGGGACTGTATAACATCTGACCGTGTTATATTAGATACTGTTTTAGGATCTACCATTGATTTTGTATAAGGTATTGATCCACCGGGACAAAATAAGCCTAATCGTATTTCGGTATTTTCTGTATTTGAAAAAATTCAAATTGATAAAGAAGTTAAGAATTTGTGTAAAAAAGGAGTTATCGAGAAATCAGGTGAGGATCCACAACAATTTGTATCAAATATTTTCCCCAGACCAAAGAAGATGGGGGTTGTAGAATCATTTTAGACCTCACACAATTTAATACATTTGTCCAGTATAAACATTTTAAAGTGGATACCTTCAACACTGCAATGCAGCTGGTATCAACAGATTGTTACATGGCTACAATAGATTTCAAGGATGCATATTATTCAGTACCAATTCATCGTCACTTTCGCAGGTATTTGAAATTTAATTGGATGGGACAGCTGTGGCAATACAAAGCATTACCTAATGGATTAAGCTCAGCTCCTAGGCTGTTCACTAAATTGTTGAAACCAGCACTTGCACTGCTAAGGGCACAAAAACACATCGTTATGGCTTATCTAGATGACAATTTAATTGTCAATACTAATCAGGAGTCAGCTGAAAAATCAGTCTCAGCAACTACAAGCCTGTTTGAAAGGCTAGGGTTCCTGATTCATCCAACAAAATCTAAGTTACAGCCATCCCAAACTATTGAATATTTGGGGTGTGTGATTAATTCAGTTACCATGTTAGTGACTTTACCAATAGACAAGATTGTGGATATTACAAATGTATGTCGGTGCCTTATTGACAAACCTTATCCCTCCATCCGAGAAGTTGCTAAGGTTATTGGTAAGTTAGTAGCAGCATTCCCTGCAGTAGAATTTACCAAAATCTCCAAAGGGCAAAAACACAAGCGCTTATACAGCGAGCAGACCTTTTTGATAGGCCCATGCAATTGCCAAAGGAAGCTTTATCAGAATTGCATTGGTGGATTGAGAATGTTCCACAAGCTGTTAAAAACATATTAGTTCAGCAGCCAGCAGTGATTTTGCAAACTGATGCAAGTTCTCTTGGATGGGGTGCTACGGATAATGATACTAGCTGTGGGGGAAGATGGACTGTCCAAGAGGATTTATTTCTCCAAACATATGGTATAAATTATTTGGAGTTACTGGGAGCATTTTATGGATTAAAAGCTTATTGTTCTACTATGAAGGATTTGCATGTCCAATTACAAGTAGACAATACCACAGCTGTGGCATATATTAATCACATGGGTGGAGTAAGATCATTATCATGTGATCATCTGGTTAACCAGATATGGCATTGGTGTATTGGTAAGAATATTTGGCTTTCAGCTATTTATCTCCCAGGGAGAGACAATATTGTGGCAGACAAAATATCAAGAAAATTTAAAGACATTACAGAATGGATGTTAAATCCACAAACTTTCAGAAATATTGTCAGTCGGTATGGAGTACCGGACATTGATCTGTTTGCATCTAGATTAAATCACCAATTGCCCAAATACGTGTCTTGGGAACACGATCCAGGAGCAGTAGCGGTGGATGCTTTCTCGCTACACTGGGGGAATACGTTCTTTTATGCCTTTCCCCCATTCTGTCTGATTGGGCAATGTCTCAAGAAAATAGCGCAAGACGCTGCCGAGGGCATTTTGGTGGTGCCAAATTGGCCTACACAGTCATGGTTCCCATTGATGCTTAAAATGATTATTGAACCATGTATGACGATTCCTAGTTGCAACAATTTGTTGATACAACCAATAACAAAATAAATTCATCCATTGCATGATCATATGAATTGTTAATGGCAGGTTCTGACCAGACCATTACAAGAGCTTGGACTGTCGGATAGGACCATGGATGTTATAGCTGCAGTTTGGAGAAATAGCACTAAAAGACAATATATGTCGCATATTAAGAAATGGGAAGCCTTCTGTAGACAGTCAAAGATATCTTATCATACTGCGAACATATCAAATGTATTGGAGTTCCTTGCTGGGTTGGATTTTGATGAGCACTTAAGTTATAGTGCCATTAATAGTGCTCGTAGTGCTTTGTCGTCCTATTTAGGACAAATTTCTGATCGAGACTCAATTGGGTCTCACCCATTAGTATCCCGGTTCATGAAAGGAATTTTTAATAAAAATCCTCCCAAGCCCAGATATACAGAAATTTGGGATGTTAGCATTGTTCTCACTTTGCTCAGGCAATGGACTTCAATTACTTCAATGTCTTTGCAGAGATTAACATTCAAGGTAGTAATGTTAATGGCATTAGTGTCAGCTCAAAGAGTACAAACTTTGAAATTGTTACGGTTAGATTGCATGCATGTGGCTTCAGATAACATTGTGTTTTATGTTTATGATCTGATCAAACAAAGCAGACCAGGAAAAACTGGAACCAAGGTAATGTTTAAAGCATACCCTGTCGATGAAACATTGTGTGTAGTTAAGCATTTAATTCAATACATTGAAGTAACCAAAAATCTCCGAGGTGCTGAGACAGCGTTACTGATAACGCACAAAAAACCACATACAAAACTTTCAGTTCAAACCATTTCTAGATGGTTAAAACAGGAATTTTGGATTTAGCAGGAATAGACACTGATGAGTTTAAATCTCACTCCACTAGGTCTGCAGCTACGTCCGCGGCAAAGGTACAGGACGTACCACTCGATCATTTTTAGAGGCCGCAGGGTGGTGTAAAGAAGAAACTTTTTCAAAGTTCTACGATAAACCTGTTGTCACGGTGCCAGGATTTGGACATGCAGTGTTGGGTTCTCTTTAAATGCTTGCTTTGTTTTATATTATCGATTTATGTTATCATTTGATATCATTATCATTTTTCTTTTGAAAAATCTTCACGTAGTCACTCACGTGACTCCGAAGTAAAATAGTAAGATTAAACGAGAATTTACCTGTTCGAAGTTTGATCTTTATTTTATGAGGAGTTACGATGAGGGATTACGTGCCCTCTGCTCCCAACCCTCATAATATAAATGATCATCTGGTAGTTCTAGTCTATGTTGAGCCTTACTATCTTACTCCGGCTATTGGTTCTGTGTTTTTCATGCCGCTGCTTTGAAGTATGCCGATCAAGCGCCAGGCGGGGCTTCTTCACGTAATCCCTCATCGTAACTCCTCATAAAATAAAGATCAAACTTCGAACAGGTAAGTTCTCGTTTAATCTTACTATTAAACACAACTTCATACAAACTCTGAACTATAACAGCCTATTGCACTTTAGCTGTTTCTTTTTGTGTGTATGTATATATATTCTATGGTATATGGACACACTGATCTGTTCTGTATTTATGCCTACAATATTCTGTGGTGCTGCAGCAAGCAAGAATGTCATTGTCCTATCTGGGACACATGACAATAAACTCTCTTGACTTGACTTGAGAATTGCACAAAGTACTCGGGTATGGCGAAACCAAATGCTCCTTCACCAACTTGCCCTAAGGCTCATTTACATATGTTTGCATGTATGCTGGCAACATATGCAGAGGCCCATGAATACAGCATACTCTAACTCCTTTATTTGTGTTGTAATCAATGTAGGGTCTCTGGAGAGATCAGCATGTCATCCACCCCCTTCTGTGACAACAGGAGGAGGAAGATGTAGTGATGATGGAAGAGGGTGATTTTGACAAAATAGAGCCCATTACATCATTATTCCTGGCACTGCTAAGCATCTGCTCAGAACCTGGAAATGCAATGGCGGATGAGGCTACATGAGGGCATGTTTCACAAGCAGGATCATCGTCACTGAGGAATGCTGACAGTTTAAAAGAAAACAACTGGGAGCACACTGCTCAACAGAAGCAGATAGCAGTTTTAAACAAACAAAACAATTGGCAAGCAGAGTTCACACCTCAGCAATGCCATAAAGGATTTTAATAAACACTGCGAGAGGCAACATACATGGGAAGGTTAGTTCATATGCATTAAAAATACTTGGCAGAAAGTCCAACAAACTTCACAGTTTGCAAGAGATGCCAAATTGCATGGAGAGCCAATCACCCAGCTTGTACAGCAGTTCCTGCTGAGCCAGGCATGCATATCTCCAGTCTAGAAACAGAGCACAATTCTTTGGCACTACAACTAATGGAGCAACATTTTCTTTCCACAAAAGCACAGGCAGAGGTCATTGATTAACTATTGATTGTCTGGAAAATTAAATTGTCCTCAAAGAGCAGTCTGTTATGTTACTGCATTTGGATATTGAGATTGACAGGAGTCTGTATCGTTAATGGCAGTGTGCAATTTAGGTCACAGCAAATAAACAGTCAATTGTTAAAAGCCTGTCTCACGGTGCGAGTTGACCCACGAGGGACCCCGAGTTTTCACTCGTGGTAATCACGCACAATTAACGTAGCGGGAAAGTCAGAACTCGCGCGCGCAACTTAGCGACTCGTGGCGCTAACAGCAGGTACACATGAAACTTGTCAACTTGTGAAAACATTCAAACATGTTTGAGGTTTTCTATGAGTCAAATTTACTGTTCAAGTTAAAAATTGAAACATTTAAACTCGTTGTAATAACGTAGTGGCCCATGCGTTTACCTTATTGACTCGTGAGTCTACCGTGGCACTGTCAATGGAAACTTTTCATTTCCCAGGTGGGAATGGAGTTACCCGAGACCATTCTCCAATAGTAGCAGCATTGAAAGTGACAGCAAAAGGCGGGAGCAGGAACCTTCGTTTGAATTTGCACTGAGGTGAAATGGATTGTTATCCATGATCATAAAAAGTCACATATTGGATGTAGTGGGTTTATTTACGGGTGACTGTGGCTACCGATGACTGTGACTGTGATCCGGGAAGGGGGGGGGGGGACGGGGGGGGGACGGGGGGGGGGGGGGACACACTCTATTCACTTTCCCACAAGCATTTACCAAGATTGTCTAATATTTTGTTGACCTCACGTACATGCTTTCAATATTTATTTTACACCACGTATTGCGACTTTGTCAAGACCCTTCTGAAAGTCCGTATTCAGGTTGTTAACGTTTGCCCTCAGCATTCATTGCTTTCAGAAAGATGCTTGCTACCGACAAACTCGCCACGACGATGCACAACTACCTGATACAAACAGCATTAGGTTTAAATTTATTACTTTCATGTGTAAAGTTATGTTTTGCATGCGATCCAGTCAAATCAGATAACACTATACATAAATAGAAGTAAACTAAATTCAAGTACATAGATCGGAACAGAAACAAATTGCAGATCTTGTCGTTCTCAATATTTTAGCGCTGAATTCCAGAGACAAAGTCCAATGGCCACAATGAGGTAGAGGAGAATCAGACGGTCCCCCAATTTATGGAAGGGCCATTCAGAAGCCTGATAACAGAGGGAAATAATGCATTCCTGATTCTACTGATGCGTGCTTTTAAGCTTCTTCTTCCGATGGGAGTGGGGAGAGGAAGGAATGGCCCGGGTAGAAAAGGCCTTTAGTTAAGTTGGCTGCTTTCCCGAAGCAGCATGAAATGCAGTTGTAGTCAATGGTGGGGAGTTTGGTCATTGCATTGACATTGCTAATTCACCAATTAGATAGCAATGGAAAGTGCATATGTACAAGCATCTATCACTGTAGGATTTTTAATGAACCTATTTGATATCAGAAATAATAAATTCCACCATTTCCCTATTAAATCATAAGTCTAGTTAGAAAATAATAAAGGGCCATTGGTTGATTAAACAGTGAACTCCACATCATCCACAACAAAGCAGCGTGTTTGATCAGCAGCATCTACCATCTTAAACATCCACCCCCCACCCATATTGCATCATGGCTACACTGCATTTTATTACAGCATGTATTACATCAACCCACCAAGCTTTCTTAAACCGTGGTTCCATAGAAAATCCATGACCTCCATGATCTAGAAGGACAAGTGTAGAATGCATGGAAAAAACATTAGCTCCAATCTTCCATCTCTCATACCAATCCAACTAGTTCATGTGCCACCATATCATCATCATGCTGGGTCAAAGTTATGGAACTACCTATTTTATAGCACAATAGGGGTACATTGTGCCTTCTAGATGGTGATGAGGCTTTGACCAATCATGATGTGACCTTTGTGCAGCAAAATATATAGTCTTTGATTGTTCCAGTAGCTAGTGTAGTTTCTAGTCACTGACATTCAAAGGATTGTGATTGCAAGGGATTACATGTGCCAGGCATCATTGAAGTTCAAGGGGATCAGAGATGGTCATTTTCTACCATTTATATCTTCTTCTTAAGCAGTCTCTTGGAATCAAGGATGACTTTCACCACTCCAGCTTTGCGAGTTCTGGGGTGACTAATAAGACCAATGTGGAAATTGTATACTCTTCCACAGATGGGGCAGGTGGTAGTCATCCTTAAACTCAAGCAGCTGCTTAAGAAGAACAAAATATAAATGCTGGGTAATAAACATCTCTGATCATCTCCCCTTGATTTTCAATGACCCCCATTGATAAATAGTTTGCGAAATAGTCAGTACCTTCCAACACTAACACTGATGCATAGCCTTAAATTTGCCAATACTATCCTGAATGTTTCTTCTCCACTATGAGGTTATGGACCAGAGATTTCTGGGAGTCAATAAAGATGTTTCTTGAAGGAGGCTTTGAGCCTAATTTGGAATAGTTTCTTCTGTCTTTCTGGTGATTTCTTTCCATACAGGGCATGGAAAATAGAAGCTACGTTGCTTGTCCAACATCTCCAACTGAATGTAACTAGGGCCTTAACACTGGTGAAGTTGGCCTGAGAGAGGACATTGACATTAGTTTGCTTGAACTTCCAGTAATGATGAAATTCACCTTCTAGGTATCAGCACAGGCTTTGATTGATAGAGCTCATCATGGTTGGCACAGACATTGTGAGCCGAAGTGTCTATTCTGTGCTGTATTTTTCTATGTTCTATGAGTAAAGAGGTTTTGAAGACCCAGACCTTAAACCTGTCCCAAAACTCCTGTTTTTCTGAGAAGCAGTGATCCCTGTCCATCAATGTTTCTGTTCCCTCGACTAGATGCATTCGGCATCTCAAGGCATTGCATAAATACCACCAAGGCTGACTTTGTCATTTATACGGTGGAACTTAGCATTACACTAAACAAGTTCTTATGGTGGACAAAAGTGCTGGAGAAACTCAGCGGGTGCGGCAGCAACTATGGAGCGAAGGAAATAGGCAATGTTTCGGGCCGAAACCCTTCTTCATATGTTTTTATGGTGCGCGTTGGTTGTTTGAGATTGATTCATTTTTTTGTAGATACTTTCAGTTGATTAGTCATTTAATTTATTCTCTCTTTCTCTAAATAAGTTCTAGTCTACTTAACTTTCTCACTTTTAATGTGTGCATTCTCTACTTCATCAATTCAGATTTGCTGCTATTTACAGAACTTTGATATATTGACCAAAGAGTAAGAATACCAAAAAAAAACCTTGGCTCTTAGAGGAATTACATTTTCAGCATTTATTCTTTCATACCTTCACATGTCTTAAATCTCCTTAACTTTTAGTGATAACTGTTCAGCCACTCTTTTAATTCTAGGCATCACTGTTGCAGCTGGCACTGACCACAGTGATTAGAGTCCTACTACTATTCAGTGATCAAATATGCAAATAAGTGTGTTTTGACTATAGTGCAACTTTGGTTGATTACAATATATCCTTATCCTAACCTCATCGTACCATTGTCAGCATGCCATAAATTTCCCTGAAATCTGTTCATCAGTTCTTCTCTCAATTTAGAATCTCTGAAAACTTATTTTCATGTCCAAGCTTCTGATCTGTCTGCGTTTGCATCAGCACTGATGTTTTGTTTTATATCCACTGAAGTAATTTGGAGCATTTATCCTCATCATCTCATAAGGCACATCATAAATGAAAGTTGTTGCTGACTCAGAGAGCAATGACACAAAATCAACTATAATATAAAAATAATCAACTATAATATAATAAGAAAATGTATAACAGTGTCAGTAAAATGTGAGTAGTGTGAGCTACCTAATCAAAAGATTCACGAATTACATTTACTGAAGAGCAAAGAATTACACATACCAAGGAACAATGATGGACCATGTTGCACATGCCACATAGTGTTGTTTTTTAGAATGTCCCATACTGAAAACATTTAATGTAAATACCGCTTTGAATTAAAGTAGATATATGGGTTTTTTTAAACTTCTGGTAGTTTTTTTTAATAGATAAGCATATTTTGCAATCCAGAATCTGTCAAACACTTTACAGAATAAAATGTGACATACGATTAAAGTACGCTGAAGCTATACACGATTTATGCCTTCGGCTAATATTAGAGTTTAATTGTAAAATTGAACAGTTTCTATGTAGCCCATCAGAATATTGAAATTAACATTAATAATTTCTTACCGAGATTTGTCGACATCACCATTATTTTGTCTTTGTATTTGGCTTTTTGGCATACAGGATTTCCACTCAGATTCAGATACCAGAGTTTTGGCCATTGGTTTAATACATATTCCAGTTCCTGGATTAGAGAACAAATAAATAAATACATTTTAAAACGTAACATCTTGAACTCATTTCACCCTTAGGTTTATTAACATTCCTATTTTGTAACATTCTTCACTAATAGTCTCTAACATTTAAAAGTACAAATAGAATATTGACAAGTACAAATAAATAATCTATATTATATCATTAATACAATGCAAATATAATGTGCGGACAGAAAATAAGATGCATCGTAAGAAGCTGTACAACAAGCAAACAGTGTGTGCTTATTTAATTAAAGGTATTATTGCAAGGCAAGACTTTGCTAAATAATCAATTCCACACTGCATAAAGTACAAGAACAAGCTTTTAACATTATTACATACGTTCTAAATATCACATAAATATCTTGGTATTATTTTATTTCATGTCTTTTTTGTGGTTCTAAATAAAACGTTAAGAAGGCCACATAGTATAAATAATTATATTTGTTCATCTTTGAACAAAACCTACCTAAAGACTTGGGTGATTTCACTGACAGTTAATTCAATTTCAACCAGTCACCTATATCAAAAACTGTGTTTATCTAACTGACTATTAGTCCTAGTGGAAATATAATTACCCTTTGGACTTGGTTTTATTGTACATTGCCTTTCTACCTCTAATAAAGCGGTTCCACTTCCCAACTATTCGATAATCAGTCCTAAAGGGACCTTCTTCAGAATGGGGGTTTCTTTTGCTTTGATAAATGAACATGTCAAACTCGTCACTCAGAGGTCTGCCATAAAATACTCAAGAGCAAATTATATTCAAGGCACGAGCATCAACTGCCTCAACAGACACTCCAACAGACCTTATTTTCAGCTAATGATGGCTAGTTATGAACCTGTATTTGACCACTGTGCTCCAATCTTTATCTTGCTGTCTTGCTCAACTCCACTAACTGTGTCTGCAGACACCAATTTGTCAACCAGCTGACAGTCTGTCATAATCTATTTAAGAAAATCTATATATTTGTTTTGCTTTTCCTGACTAAATTGTGAGCAGAATAAAAATTTATATTTTCTGATAAAATCCATGGCCAATCAATTACGTGCCAAGATTTTATATTTTTATTATATTGAAGAAAATACCAACAATCAAAGCCCGAACCTTAGTAATTAATTATAAATTGCAATGTTTCTCGCTACTGAAAAAAAAAGCTGTTATCAAGTTAAACGTTTACTTGTTTTAACTCTTCACAATACGTAGTAGGAAAATCATCATTTTAATTCAGAAAACTATTTATTTAAAACAATTGATCTACATTTAAGACCACTAAATACTTTTCAATAAAACATTTCAATTGTTTTCATATTAATTTTAAATATGTTTGATATAGGACAACATCCAGGAGACAATTAACCAATTAAGTAAATCCATTCAGAATCTATGTATAACTATTTAATAGACTTTTCTCCAACGTGGTTTATTAATCACCTGATTTACAGAATGCTAAATTATTTGCCCCTTTCTTCCAATAAAAATGCCATCCTTAGCCCAAACTCCTTATTCCCATGGCCTCTTTACCTCACTCCTTACTTCCAACCTTCTCTTCCTGCTCCCTTATTCCCTGATATCTGCTTCTCTCAAGAATCATTCTTTCTGTCTCCTGTAGTTTATGTGGATAGAGAACTGGCTAGCAGACAGGAGGCAAAGGGTAGGAGTAAACGGGTCCTTTTCAGAATGGCAGGCAGTGACTAGTGGGGTACCGCAAGGCTCAGTGCTGGGATCCCAGCTATTTACAATATATATTAATGATTTGGACGAGGGAATTCAATGCAACATCTCCAAGTTCGCAGATGACACCAAGCTGGGGGGTATAGTTAGGTGTGAGGAGGATGCTTGGAGGCTGCAGGGTGATTTGGATAGGCTGAGTGAATGGACAGATGCATGGCAGATGCAGTATAATGTGGATAAATGTGAGGTTATCCACTTTGGTGGCAAAAACATGAGGGTAGACTATTATCTGAATGGTGGCAGATTAGGAAAAGGGGAGATGCAACGAGACCTGGGTGTCATGGTACACCAGTCATTGAAAGTAGACATGCAGGTGCAGCAGGCAGTGAAGAAAGCAAATGGTATGTTAGCATTCATAGCGAAAGGATTTGAGTATAGGAGCAGGGAGGTTCTACTGCAGTTGTACAGGGTTTTGGTGAGGCCACACCTGGAGTATTGCGTACAGTTTTGGTCTCCAAATCTGAGGAAAGACATCCTTGCCATAGAGGGGGTACAGAGAAGATTCACCAGACTGATTCCTGGGATGTCAGGACTTTCATATGAGGAAAGATTGGATAGACTTGGCTTGTACTCGCTGGAATTTAGAAGATTGAGGGGGGATCTTATAGAAACTTACAAAATTCTTAAGGGGTTGGACAAGCTAGATGCTGTAAGATTGTTCCCGATGTTGGGGGAGTCCAGAACAAGGGGTCACAGTCTAAGAATAAGGGGGAATTCCTTTAGGACCGATATGAGGAAAACATTCTTTACACAGAGAGTGGTGAGTCTCTGGAATTCTCTGCCACAGAAGGTAGTTGAGGCCAGTTAATTGGCTATATTTAAGAGGGCGTTAGATGTGGCACTTGTAGCTAAAGGGATCAGGGGGTATGGAGAGAAGGCAGGTACGGGATACTGAGTTGGATGATCAGCCATGATCATATTGAATGGCGGTTCAGGCTCGAAGGGCCGAATGGCCTACTCCTGCACCTATTTTTCTATGTTTCTATTTGTTGTCTTGACTTACTGAATGCAACACCATAGGAAATATGCAAGTAAAATATTGAAACTCACAAATACTGCTGTTAGAAAATAATAAAGTGTACTTTTCATTTTTTTAATATAATCTGACAAATATAAAACATACTTGTTTTAGCTTTTCAAATTTTGAGCAAATGTAGAGAAAAGGTATAATCAACAAAAGTTTATAATTTTAAGAGTAAGAGAAATAAACACCTAAAGAAATCCAACAATGAGGTAAGGGAGCCATTACAAAGACATTATGGCTGAGAAATACTGGGTATTTAGTTTAGTTTAGAGACACAGCGGGGAAAATGGCCCTTCGGCCCACTGAGTCTGTGCCGACCAGCGATCCATGTAAACTAGCACTATCCCTACATACACTTGGGACAATTTTACTATGCCAATTAACCTACAAACATGTACATCTTTGGAGTGTGGGAGGAAACTGGAGAAAACCCATGCAGGGGGTCACAGGGGAAATGTACAAACTCCATACAGACAGCACCCTTAGTCAGGATTGAATCCGGGTCTCTGACGCAGTAAGGCAGCAACTCTACCACTGTGCCATCGTGCTGCCATGCTGGTGGTGTTAATGTTATGGAAAACCATTCACAAAGGAGCGGTTATTGCCATTTTAAGGACGTTTTTGGAAGCACTTCTTGAGCCTCCTTGCCTACGAATTGATAAGATATTGAGGTGACCAGATACCACATGCGAACAGTAGTGAGCAATGAATATTTCAGTGCTACTTGTAAGAAATTTGGTAGTTCAGGCCACTTTTCCAATAATCCAAAATCTTTTGGACCTTAGTTGAGCTGAACGAGCAGATTTTGTAGGCTCAGAGTTATGCAGTGTGAAACCAGGCCCTTTTGCCAAACTCGTCCATGCCGACCAACATGCCCCGTCTACACTAGTGCCTGCGTTTGGCCCATATCCCTCTGAATCTATCCTATCCACTCACCTGCCCAAATGTTTTTTAAACATTGTGATACTACCTGCCTCAACTACCTTCTCTGGCAGCTTGTTCTATACATCTATCGCCCTTTGTGTAAAAAATGTTGCCCTTCAGGTTGCCCACCTCATCTCAAACCTATGTCCTCTGGTTCTCGATTCCTCTACTCTGGGTAAAAGAACCCAAACTCTTCAGGTTCTGAACCCTATTCTGCTTCTTAATATTCAAATACACATTTCATTAATTGTTTTAATATTAAATATTATTCCACTTGGGTAGCTTGCAACCGGACGGTATGAACAACCCCCTCCCCCCACGTAAACAATCTGAAGAAGGATTCCGACGCAAAAATTATGACCTTAAAACGTCACCTATCCTAGTTCTCCAGAAATGCTTCATGACCTGCTGAGTTACTTCAATTCAGCATTCTGTCTTTTTTTTCCCAGCTTGTGAAATCTGGCTTTTCAAACTGGCTGGTGATCAGAAGTGATTAAAATGGGAATTTATCACTTGCTACAATGTCCTTCTGCTCTTCATCACCATTCCACAACCTGATCACTATCTTGGCAGTGGAATTATATAAGGCCCAAACTTCAGGATGTCCCAAATCATTTTATTGGCAACAAAGTACTTCCAAAAAGCAGATATTACTGTGATAAAGGAAACATGGCAACCAATTTGCACACGGCAAAAAACCCATAACAAGAACTTTCATGTTGATATAGCATTAAATATCGCTCAAGACAACGTAGATTGCATTTGTGATCTTCTTTGAAAATAAGGTCATGGCACCTTTTATATCTGCTTAAGAGAACCGAGTGTGCCTTGGTTTAACATCTCTTTGAAATAGGTCATCTCTTTGAAATAGGTTAAGATTTTGAAAGGTTCTAATGCTTTATTCATTATCAATTGCCGACATCTTTGAGACCCAATGAGTCACACAACACAGCACTAGGCCCTTCAGACTACTCCAACCACACCAACTATCATGTACCCATCTTATTAATGCCATTATCAGTACTTGGTTCACAGCCTTCTACGCCTTGGCAAATTGACTGAAGCAGTCTGAAGAAGGGTCCCGACCCAAAACGTGCCACTCCTCAGATGATGGGTTCCTCCAGTACTTTGTTTTGCCAAAGATTCCAACCTCTACTGTGCCTTGTGCCCCCTAATTGACAGCCCAACTGTTCTACTCCTGCACGCTATTTTGGCATTTATAGCACATTCTTTTCAAGAAGGTTCAAGTAACTAGTTTCATTCACAAATTAGAAAAATGCTTTCATGTGCTCAAAATGTTAAATTGGGCTTCACTATTAAAATGTAGAAAACACTGCAGCCAATTTCACGTGCAGCAAGAGGGTAGTCTGTATCCGGAATGAGCTTCCCGAGGAAGCTGTGAAGAAGCGGATACAATTGTGACTTTTAAAAGATATTTGGAGAGATATATGAATAGGAAGTCTTTTGAGGGTTTTGGGCCAAATGCAGGCAAACGGGACTAGCCAAAAATGACAACTTGGTTGCATGGACCTTGTGGAGAGAAGAATTATGGCAAGGATAATAGGGAAAGCTCACTCTTTTCTCTGACCATGTCAGGGTATCATTTCTATTTACCTGATTGCAAATTGGGCCTCAGTTTAGAATATCTGAATTGCATTGTCTTAGCAATAGTCTGATGGATACCCACCTATACAGCTGTAAACATATGGAGACATTTTATAGGATCTTCTGTTTTTTTTAAACTAAGCTTACCCTTTTACCTTTATATCATGGATCTCATTCTCTTCTGCCATGAATTGGTTCAGGTTCTCAAGACAAGCCAATTCTTTAATCTCATCAATATTATTTTTCTTGATGTTTAAAACAATCAATGATTTCTGCATAAATGGAAAATAATTAATTGCATTATAATAGAATAGCTTAAGCACAGAAGGAGCCAATTTGTCTCATCAGGTCCACACTGGCTTTTTACCAGAGCTACCCTCTAATTTCACTCACCGGCCCCTTTCGCCATAGCCTTACAATTTTTTCTTCACTATATTTATCCAATTCCCTTTTGAAGACCACAGCAGACTTACCTCCACCACTTGCATAAAGTTAATTCCAGATTCCAACCATACTGTGAAAAAGGTTTTTCCTCGTGTTGTCCTTATTTTATTTTACATCTGTGATCTTTAGTACTTGACCCTCCTCCATGGGGAACAACCTCCCACTATTCACTCTGTCCAGACCCCTTGACATTTTATTTACTTCTCAGCCTTTTCTTCTCTGATGAAAATAATCCTAGACTCTCTCGTCTATCTGTGTAACTGCAATCCCTACCCTGAGGAATAGTTCTTGTAAATCCCCTTTTCTGGATCTTTTCTAACACCTTCACATCTTTCCTATAATACAGCGACTTGAACTCAACAGAATACTCCAGTTAAGGCTAGGTTAATGTTTTATAAAAAAATCCTTATGATTTTCATCCTTTTATACTCCATTTATCTGTAGAAAAAGCAGATAATTTGGTATGCTATATTATTCTTAAAATGCCCAACAACTTTCCATGATTTGTTCACACATACTACCTAAATCTCACTGTTCCTGCATCTATTTTAAAACATCCTTTATTGCTCCTTTTCATTTCCCCAACCAAAATACATTTCTTTTCATTGCCATGCTTCTTACCATTCCACCAGTTGTTTAAATCATGCTACAGTCTAATGCTATTATTTCTGTACTTCATAATAATGCCCAGTTCTGTGTCATCTGCAAATTTAGAAATTGTGAATTGCATACCCTGTATGAGTTATTAGTATAGATCAATAAAAGCAATGACCCAAACACCACTCCCTTGGGAATGCCACGATGTACGTACTCCAGTCCAAAAAACACTATCCCTGCACATCTCTGTTGTCTTTTACTTACTTTACATTCTATACTTTCTATGCATGTTATCAGATGTTCCTCGTATGCCAAGTACTTAAACATTACAAATAAACAGGTTATGTGACAGCTTTTCAAAAGCCTTTTTATGGAAGTCCATGAACATCACATAGACTGCATATTAACTCCATCTGATACTTCCTGTGGTAATTAAAAATAAATATAACAAATTGGTAAACTTTATAGTTTTCCTTTTGTATAAAAGTTGCCCATTTTCTTTTATTTTTCACCTATCTTCTACAATTGATGTCAGTTACTAAAAATTAAAATAATATAGTAAAATGCAATCAATCAAACCATTAGGAGCCGTAACCATTCAGGTTTAATTTGCAATATATGTTATAATAATCATTGCAATCATTAACAGAGTAAATACATTGCGCATTTCATAAAAAGTAATGCATATTCTATTTGATTCTAAGCGTTCATATCATATGGTGAACTATACAAATATCTGAATAAACTCCTAAGAAATAAAAAGAAATAGTTAATGAAATCCATTTGCTAACTTCTCCAAAATAAATGGTCACAATATTTACTTCCGACATTTGAAGACTTTGTCAGGGGAGTGCAATTTCATATATTTAATCCTATATATTCTCATTGCCAAAACCAGTTTTAATTCATTCCATCCATTTATTAACGGTGTAGCTTGTAGATAGGATTGATATAATTACAAATGAAAATTCACAAAATTACTATAAAACCAAAATAAATTAATCTTTGAAATCAATAATAGTTTAAAATTTTAAAAATCTTTCAAAGATCGAACAACAGGACATGTGTAAATACCAAGAACATGAAACCAATCCTCACGATTTCCACTAATTCAAATAATTTTGGTTTATTGCTAGTTTACATTTTGAGGCTGAGACATATCAGTGCTTCTCAAGTCACATGCAGCGAAATCAGATAAGGATGATAGATTATAGTACTAGGCACTACTGTCGAGTAGCATCCAGTCATCATTACTGACACCAGCCTTTTGTTCTCCTTGTAGGATTTGAATTTGCGTAGGCACAAAAAGCTGGAGTAATTCAGTGGGGCAGACAGCATCTCTGGAGAGAAGGAATGGGTGACGCTTCTTCAGAATTTGTTTGTCTGGATCAATAATCTGGATCACTGGATATTCATCCAAAATTTAAACCACAATGTTATTCTCCATAATGACACCAAAGACGGAAATTATTCTGTGACAACAGGAGCATATTGATCCATTGTCAATGGAAAGTTTTATTTACAGCTTGCTGCCTAAATATGTAGTAACAATAGATGCCAAAGGTGCATGACACTACTTAATGACATGTGCACACTTCCTTTGTGCTCTGCTCCATTGTGAATGGAAAATAAGAATCAAGTCTAGGAGCAATGGGTGGAGGAGTGGGCAATGGCAGTCAAGGAAAGAGGCATTGGAATTTAACGTCCAGTTGTGAGCCAGTGCCTGTTAGGGTCTGTAAGATTTGTAGATTGGAGCCTACACTCACTGTGGTTTTGCTCCAACCCGGAAGATGCTTCAGTCATTCACATTAAGTCATTCACATAAAAGTAAAGTGGATAGGTATATGGACGGGAAGGGAATGGAGGGGTATAGTCTGAGTGCAGGTAGATGGGACTAGGGGAAAATAAATGGTCGGCACGGACTGGAAGGGCTGAGAAGGCCTGTTTCCGTGCTGTAATTGTTATATGGTTATATGTTTATATGGTTATATGTTTATATGGTTAAATACCGAGAGCTGACCAGTTTGAAGACTCTAAATCTATCAGAAATACAAGCAAACTGGGAGTCTGGTAAGAACAAGGAACTGAAGGAAACTAGTAAATGAAGTAATAGAGAGATGCAAGCTGGCTGTGGCGGCGGTGAAGATCAGTGCTGGTGAGCGGACTGTGGGCTCATCTCTCACACCCTCAGTGGCGTTCTGGGGGGGGGGGGGGGTTCCGAAGTCGGCTGCGGTAGGTGCCCCAGGGCACAGAGCCTGAACAGTGGCTGCAGGAGGCGAGGGGATGGTGCACCCGCAGGTCAAGGTGTCAGGGGATCGCTGGGATCCGTTGCTGCTGGAGGCCCCAAGTCGGACGCACGCTTGGATAAGACGCGGCTTGCAGCAGCACAGAGAGCAGAACAGCAGTGGGGACACCAACAGCATTGGCAGACCAGACCGACCCCTGCAACACTGACCCACTGATCCAGAACAACAGGCCTTTAAGGCCAAGATAAGACTGTACTCTTAAAACTTGAAGGGCACAAGTTGGCACCAGAAACATGGCGACTCTTTTGTACTGCAGTGGTGAATGAAGTCTATTATTCTTACAATTGTTGCACCTTTTTTTACTCATCAATGATTGTGCTTATCTACAGTATGATTTTACCGGATCGCATGCAAAACAAAGAATTTCACAACACTTAGGTACGTGACAATAATGTATCAATCAATCATTGTGTGAACTAAATGTGCAGTGATTGACCATGGTATCAAGAAATCCCATACTGTTAGAAGTACAATTTTCTATGAAATGTTAAATCATGATTTCATAATCAAATCTCTAGGCACTTTAAATCTGTCTACCACATTAAATAATGCTTATTAAGACATATAATTCCACAATGTTAGAGCTTTATGCCAAAAACTAAGTCAAAAATCATTGTAACTGTAACAACTATTTACCTTTAGAGACTGGAGAGTCCTAGGATCAAATAACAGTTTCTCCCCAAGTGGAAGACGCTGATTCTCTAAGTGCAACTCTCGAAGTTCTGTTAATCCCTCGAGTTCTTCCACTACTGAAATACAATTGCCACCGAGATACCTACATGTAAAAATAAATGTATATCTCTATAATAAAGTATATTGTATAAAGAGGATTCTCAGCTATTCCAGTGGATTAAATGCTGATATATTGACATGGGCTAAAAAAGACACATGAATCAGGCAACATGTCACAGGCCACCAAATGTATTGTACTCAAAAATTCTATTGCATATGCAAGGCATTGTAAACAGTAGGACAGAATATCTACGTGTTGTGCACACAAAATTCTCTCTTTCATTCACTTTTCCAGTGGGAAACAAGTCACGTAGATGACAGATCTTGGGGGCATTGTTGTAAAGACATGGTTGTGATCAAAGAGGCCAACATTTCATTTTGGTGTGGGATATTGGGATCTTGACCTCGGTATGGGATATTGATGGATTTGTGAATGCTGCTCCTTTTTTGAGATGGGGGTGGGGGTGTGTGCAAATTTCTGACTGAGTGATGGTAATGGTGGATAACAGCTGGGTTTATAATCAGAGTGATTCATAAATGGGTGCACAAACAAATTCTGGAGCAACCATTAGATAGAGCACCAAACAACACATTTTATGCCTTTGGATCGGCTCAGGTAGAGCTTTATATATCTTTCTGAAACAGTCACATCCAGTGTGAAGTCATGATATTTATGGGCCATACATGTGAGAACAAATTGTGTGGAAGTGGCAGATAAACATTGTTAGAAATCACAGGATCCCACTACACATGTCTGGTTGTCCCAACACCCATTACCATGACTTATTTGTTGAAGACTAGGAAGCAATGTGGTGACCTCTGCAAAAGAAGCAATGAGCTTCTTCACTTCCATCAGTTTTCTGCTAAAATTTTATTATGTAATACTAATAATGTTTTGTTGCACTTAGAATTAAGGTTTTTTTATTCCATGGTGTCCGGAGTCCCAAGGATTGGCTGCTCTGGACCCATCTAATTTCCTATCTATATTTTTATCTTGCATCAAAGCTATCCCCCAATGGCATGAAACCTGAAATATACATAAGTCACGTATGATACTTCGCCAGCATTCTTCCCCTTTCCTTTAATGGTTCTGTGTATTCCGAACCTTTAATTTCTGTTTAAACACCTACAAGTAAAAATCTCTATTCTCAAGCCATCGATCCCATTCATCTCCCTGAACACCGTTTCAGAATAAACCTGACATTTTGCAAAATCAGCATCCTATCTGGTTAGCTAATAATCATAAGTTCTCTCCAATGCATGGATTAGTACTAGTATTACCTATTTTTTATCCTTGCCTAAGCCTTACCCCATCTGCTGAAGAAGTTTTTATCCATATTTTTGTTACAACGAGTTTTAACTATTCTAATTCTTTAATAGCCAACCTCTCAACATAAATGTGAGTTCATTCAAAGCTCTAACATCCACAATTGACCTATCTTATCAAATCACCACTTATGCTAATTGATCTTGATTGAATTTGCATAAATGATCCTCATTCTCAAATTCTTCCATGGAATAAATCATTCTGCACAAAAATTTAGTTGGAGCTTCACTGTCATATGAAGGAAACCAATATTCTTCGGTCTAATTTTCTATAAAATATTAAACTGATGATGGACGTAAAGGATCCTGTGATTACATTCAAAGAAGAAGCGTGGAGTTACTCTAGTTTCCTGACTAATGTTTATACAATGAATATCACTGGAATAATTCATTTATTTAATTGCTTTTTGTGAGACCTTACCACCTTCAAATTGCTTGCATTATTTCTCTATATTGCACAATGACTGGACCTCAAATGTACGCAATTAGAACATGGTACAATATAGCACAGGAATGGGCCCCTCAGCTCACAATTTCTGTGCTGATCATGATGCCAAATTAAACTAACCCCAGCTACCTGCATATGGTCAAAATCTTTCCAATCCCTGTATATACAATTGATTGACTTAATGTCTCTTAAATGTCAGTATTGTGTCTGCTTTCACCAGTCCCTACCCCCCACCCCCACATTGCCACCGGGCATTTCGGGTATCTACCACTCTCTGTAAAAAAACACTGCCTCACACATCTCTTTTAACTTTCCCCCTCTCACCATAAAGCTAGTGGGTCAAACGAGATGCGTTGCTAAAACTAGTGGTTCCTGGTTTTGATTAAACAGGACAAAATATTGCTCTAATTATATTTTAAAAGAAACAAAATTTAAGATTAGCTTACAATTTGGATAGGTTTTGTAACAAAGAGAGATTTGCGATATGCATGATGTTATTGTTCTGCAGATACAGATGGGTGAGATTAAAGGCAAAGCCTAAATTATGAATCCGTGTGATGTTATTATCATATAAATATAAGACAGATAGGTTCTTGCATGCAGAGAGGTCATCCTGAAACAAAAAAAGTTAAAGCATAAAAAACAATGTAAATCAATGTAATCTCACCTTGAATCAGAAATATTCTGATGCACTTTCTAGTTTAAAACATCCTCTGTATATGTCAACAATTTTATACTAAAATGGCAGAAATATATATCTATATACGTATTACCATGTAGAATACTAATGCTACATATACTGAACAGAAACAAACTAAACAATGATGTATTGCTTTAAAACTAAGCTAAGAGAAGATGGATGAGACCAGTGCACCAGATGTTATTTACATGGACTTTCCAGAAAAGAACAGGTAAAATATTACAAAACAAAATGAAACTCCATAGAATGAAAGAAGCAGTAGCACTATGAATATAAAATTGGTAAAAGAAAGTTGAAAATAATGTGTGCATTACATTCAAAGGAAAGAAGTAAAGTGATAGCCAGGTAGGTCAGTAGTAAAGACTTACACAAAGTGTCGGAGTAACTCAGCAGGTCAGACAGCAACCGTGGAGAAGGATGGGTTACGTTTCGGGTTGGGAACTCTTCAGATTGACAGTGCAGTGGAGGGAACTGAGGCAGAAAAAGGCAGAACAGAGTAGGGCCAGCAACAGAAGACCTCAGAAGGGTGGAGCCCATTGTTGACTGGGGAAGAGGTGATAACAGAGGTATGCAATGATGCAAACAGTGGAACTAGTAGGATGACTAGGTTGGGGGAGATCTGGGGGGGGGGGGGGAAGGGAATGCAGGGGTTACTTGAAATTAGATAAATCAATATTTATACCACTAGGTAGTAATCTGCCCAAGTGAAATATGATATGCTGTTCCTCCAATTTACCTGTGGCCTCAGTGGAGGAAGCCCAGGACAGAAAGTCAGTATGGGAATGAGATGGGGAGTTAAAATGTTTGTCAACCGGGAGATTGCATAGGCTTAAACGGACTGAGCATAGGTGTTCTGCAAAACGATCTCTCAGCTTGGTCTTGCCTATATATAGAAGCCCACACCAAGAACAATGGATACATTAGATGAGGTTGGAGGAGGTACAAGTGAACCTCTGCTCTCCTGAAAGGACTGACGGGGACCTTTGAATGGAGTTGAAGGAGAAGGTATAAGAACAGATGTTGCATCTCCTGCGGCTGCAGGGGAAAGTTCCTGGGGAGAGGAGATTTGGGTGGGAAGGGATGAGTGAACCAAGGAATTGCGGAGGGAATGGTCTCTGCGGAAAGCAGAAAGGGTGTAGATGGAAAGATGTGACTAGTAGTGGGATCCCGATGGAGGTGGCGAAAATGTTGGAGGATGATGTGTTGGACGCGACGGCTGGTAGGGTGAAAGGCGAGGACTAGGGGGACTTTGTTCCTGTTGTGACTGGGGGAGGGGGAGCAAGAGCAGAACTACAGGATACAGAGGAGATACATGTGAGGGCCTCATCTGTGAGAGAAGAGGGGAACCCCCCTCTCCCTAAGTATGACATCTTGAATGGCCTAGTACGGAACATCTCATCTTGGGAGCGGATGTGGCAGAGACAGAGGAATCTGGAGTAGATGATAGAATCTTTGCTGGAGGCAGGGGGTAGATAGACACAAAAACTCAGTGGGTCAAACTGCATCTCTGGAGAAAAGGAATAGGTGACGTTTTGGGTCGAGACCCTTCTTGAGACAGACCAGTTTTCAGTCTAGATAGCTGTGGGAGACAGTATGTTTGTAATAGGTTTGCGCATAGACTTCTAAATGAACTTTGGATCCATAATGCTTCATGCTTTTTGGGTTCCCTAAACTACTTTAGATTTCAATTGAGGGAAAAGAGTGAGGAGTGAAAAGTGCAAATGACAAGCAAATCGCAGATCAGCTTTGGAAACAGCGCCTTCTGGCTTTGGCATTAATGCAACTTAAAAACCCATCAATTTCAGATTATTAAGCTATATTTTAAATACATACATGTACATCAAAGACCAGGAAAATAGCATGGTCTCAATCAAAAATATACTTACAATTTCATCAATATTTTTGTTTGAAAAATTTAAGTGAGTTAATTTTCTTAAATACTGTTCCAAAGGTTCATCTCTTCTGTTCTTTACGTGTAGATTACTTTTTGCAACTAAATCCACTGTAAGTCGAACCATGATGGTACTGAACTTATGAAGGTATTTCACTGCAGGCTTGCGTCCGAGTTCTTAATTATTTAAATAAAAAGATCAAATTCCACCCTGGAAGTAATTAAAGAGACACTTATTCCATAATGCAAACACTACGTTTAGACACAGAAATACAGAAAGTATAAATCAAATTTGATGGAGTCAGTTGGGAAATTGTCCTTCTTCCAGGTAATTTTTAATTTATACAATTTTAATTATCTCGAAGCAAAAAAAACGCACTCATATCTGGCTATTTGTTGATAAACATTTTGGAAATCGTTACCATTTTACCATTTACGAGAGTACATCCTCTTAAGTGGAAGGAACATTGGGACACATAAAACACACTGAAAAAATTCACGCACATAAAAAGGAAGGATAAATCTGTTGAACTTGCATCTCTGACAGGTGGTTTCAAATATAATGTGTGTTTCACGATACACTATAGCAGGGGTCTCCAAACTATGGCCCGCGGGCCACACCCGGCCCACCACAAGATTTTATCTGGCCAGCAGCAAACTCTTAACACGTTCCGTGTGGCGGGCTATTTAGCGAGTTCTGTGGTAGCGCGGGAACTTACAGGTCAGTTTGGCGGAGGCTATCAAGTTGAGGGTTTGTGTGCAGCTGCTTAACGTTTACCTTCGATGGCCCCGGGGAGACAGTGAAGATTGGCAAGTGTGAGTGTGAGTGTGTGTGTGGGTGAGAGTGAGTGTGTGTGTGAGTGAGTGTGTGTGAGTGAGTGAGTGAGTGAGTGAGTGAGTGAGTGAGTGTGTGTGTGTGTGTGTGTACGGCCCGCAAAAATGTGCCACATATATAATGTGGCCCTCATGCTGAAAAGTTGAGCATGAGGCCCCTGCATTATAGCGATGATCTTCCATAAATGTTAGAACAATTCCGGTGGCTGCAAGATAGCAACTGTAGCAGTGATATGTAGGAAGGAGAGAAAGAAATAGGGAACAATGTTTTTATCCATTTCTGACACTAACTCTCTCATTCCAAGAGTGCCATTTCTACTGATGAGCTTGCATGGGACATCATGCTTGCTTTCCCCATTTGTAACTTTTTTTTTGTCCGTGATTGTTTCTTCTGAAAGCACCCTAACTGGGTAGCTTAAAGTTGCCTGGCACAATCTTAACCTCTTTTTTAACAAAACCTTTGCACTTGCCATTCTTCAATACTCTGTAACCTTCCTAGAAGAAATGGGAGATAATGGTAGTCTTTGCAATTCCCACACAAGTCACCTTAGAAACCGAAGGTGCATCTGACCAGTTGGCTTAATTCCATTGGGCAGTGAGCTTTTATATAATCTCCTTTCAAATTTAACTTCATCAATTATTTCAACTTCCTATTGTGAGACAGATGCAAATTGATCCTGATGCATTTCAGCCTTATCCTTTGCCATAGTCAACCTGTTTCCTTACTCACACTTAATATTTACAAGCCAGTAATAAGCTTTTCAGTTTTGTTTTATGTTAATTCCCATTTTATTCTCAAATGTTCTCATTAGCCATCTTATTTTTATTTTGAGCTCTTATCTCAATTTGAAATATTCAGCCATTTTCACATGAGTTGGTCACTCATCATGCACCACTTTTGTTTTAATTTATTTTCTTCCATCATATTTGCAATCATTTTTGTCATCCAGAAAGCTCATGCTTTGGTTTCTCTGCATTTCTTACTTGTGGGGACGTACCACGCAGCTGTCCCAAGTTATAATTGTTTTAAACTGTTGGGGAGGTCCAGGACAAGGGGTCACAGCTTAAGGATAAGGGGGAAATCCTTTAGGACCGAGATGAGAAGGACTTTTTTCACACAGATAGTGGTGGGTCTCTGGAACTCTCTGCCACAGAGGGTAGTTGAGGCCAGTTCATTGGCTATATTTAAGAGGGAGTTAGATGTGGCCCTTGTGGCTAAGGGGATCAGAGGGTATGGAGAGAAGGCAGGTACGGGATACTGAGTTGGATGATCAGCCATGATCATATTGAATGGCGGTGCAGGCTCGAAGGGGCAAATGGCCTACTCCTGCACCTAATTTCTATGTTTCTATGTCTATGTTTCTAAAGATCTTTCCGATTCTGTTGCAGTTTTACTTGCCAATTGTTAATTCCACTTAATCCTGGCCATTATGAAATTATGAATTTGACCTTGATCAGCCAGCAGCACTTCAAACAGATACTGTCTGCTGAGAAACATGTAACAATCTGCAGCAGGAATTTCAGACAATGAGTCTCAGCTGCCCATCCATGCTGCAAGTAACAATTTCATTGTTCTCTCTGGGACATATGACAATAAAACACTATTGACTCTTGAAGAAGGGTCCCAACGCAAAATGTCACCTAACCTAACCATGTTTTCCAGAGATGCTGGCAGCCTGCTGAGTTATTCCAGTATTTTGTGTTTTTCTTGTTCCTTGTGTCATCATCTTTTAATCTTTTTTTTTAGCCTAATGTACCAATGCTTCTCATTTTCTTGTGCTTACCTCCGGCTAGCAGTTTCATAAAGAGCCACCAGCAACATCCTCCTTACAGGTGAACTCGATTCCAACTCCTGTGTCTATACATTGAAATATAATGGTCAGCAACTCGCTGAAGATCAGGCACTAGGCTAAGGATCTCCTTGTCTGCTGCTAGATTCATCACTGGGTCCAATGGTCCAATGTATAAACATCCTGAGCTGAGGTGCAATTTGCATTTGGCTTTATAGCAGCCAATTAAAAAGTGCACATCTTTTGATTAAAAGGAAGTCTGCTTTTTTGGTTTGGTTTTAATTAATTTTGAGTAGTCCAAGTAAATCTATTAAAAAAAACCTTTTATTCATTTAAATGTTTAAAACTGATTAGGAAGATTTGAAATGCCTTTGATTATGTGGGGCTTTTAAGAATAGCTCATAGTACTTTGAATGGTATTAAAAGAGCATTAGTAGATTTCACAGGACTTCACAATTCAACATCTGGGATCCAGTATCTGCCTGGACCTACGCCATCTAGCAGAATGTCCACAACAACCAAGTTTTGAGGTCCATTAACAGTGCAGACTTGAAAATGTAAGTGCAGCCACGGTAAAAATGGGTTTGGCAAGGCAAGGGGTAAATGGGTGGGTCAGAGTGTTCGGAGGTGCAGGTGGTGAAGAAGATGAAATGAATTAAATCCTTTAATTTTTAGTTTACTAATTGTGACTAAATTGAAATGATTCATTCCATATTAAGGTTTTTAGCTTCCTGTCCTAATTGAAAACCATACATCTGCCGGCTGGTGTCTTTAATGCCACACTGTCACATTTTCCCCATTTTGAGAATTTTAAAGAGTTTGCTTACACTTTTTCAAACTCACCCTCTTAACATCCCAAACCTTATATTCAGCCTCTCGTTTTCATCTCTTTAAACTCAAACCCTCACTCTCTTGCTCCTTCAACCAGGCCTCATACATCTTTCCTCTCATTATCTTGCTCTTTTAACTTGTTCACTTATTCTCATGATCACTATAGTTGGTTTCTCCCAATCTAATATCAAAGGCTAGGAAGTAGAGAACAAAAATAATAGATTGTTTCAGTTTGTTTGATATTTATTAGTTTTGTGCTGTTGGGATAAATATTGGTCACTTACCAATTCACAATTTGCATTAGTGACAAATTAATAAACATTAATTGATAAAGTAGAGGTTGTGCGGATATAAATAAATTGTATAATGATAAGCAAACAAGGACAAATGTGCATGTGTGAGAAAGTGAAATTATACATTTTGTTTGGAAGAATGTTTTTTAATTGGTAAAAAAACCGGAACAGTCTGGATAAATTGTATATTTTCCAGTTGGAACACTGAAAACTAAGGCTCCACCCACATATCACCTTTTGACAGTCCATGCTATGAGGCTTTTTCCTCCTAATTATCTCTGATGATCAAAGGTATTTGGAGATTTTTCAAAATATATTTTTAAACATACTTTTAAAGTTGAAAGTAATTAATAAACATACTGTTTTAATGCAAATTAACAAAAAATATTAATATTAATTAAAATGAAATTTAGAAAGAACTTTCATTCACTTACCTGTACAGCAAAGATGACAAGCATGTTCAAATGAATGGGTCACACTGGGCATGCCAACTAAGGCTACTGTTAAATTGAGCCAGATACTGACTGATAAGTCCAAGGGAAACCCACATGAGGATAAAATGCAAACTTCACATGCTAATATCGGAGGTTAGAATCAAATGACAGATTACTGAAACTATGGGACAACTACACTGTCTACAACCTTATTGTGCCACTCATATATCTGCAGTGATCTACAGCAAATTCGGTACTACTACGCCTGCCAGAACATACTGACATACTGATACTTGCATCGCAGCTGGCTGATATTTCTGTCGAAAATCAGCCGCTAACCTTCAGTAAAATCTAGCCAATCATAACATGCAGATCATCTTTTGTTTGTTAACTCATCTCAATTGCTGGAGGATGTGGTTGGTGCAACAATACAACATTATCTTCACATTTGGAATGAGATAAAACGTACAATTTTAACCAGATTACAGAATAATAATTTCTGATCAATGTGCATGCATCAGAACATAAGATCCAGTCAGTTGAGCTTAGATCCAAACAGAGTATGAACTTTCCCCATCTGAGGGAATACTAAGAAGACATAATAAATTGTTAAAAACCTATTACACGTGGCTGAAAAAATAATGTGGTCTCATGTACACTGGAGAAACCAAAGCCAATTTGGGAGATTCTTTTTGTGGAAGTTGTGACTTGTCGCAAGAACCAGACGCCTGCCTGCTCAGCCTCTCCCTCTAGCTCAGGCCATCGAATTCTTGCAACATCCTTGTAAATTTTCTCTGCTTACTCTATTCCTCTTACACCAACGATCATGTGGACAAGTACAACGACAATTCGATCTGCAAATTCATTGATGAGACCGCTGTTGTTAACCAATTGACACCAATGATGAGCTGAGGTATAGGAAAGAGATCGAGAACCTAGTGTCATGGTGTCAGGCCAATAACCTAGTCCTTAATATCAGCAAGACTAAAGAGTTGCTTGTGATCTAAGGAAATGTGAGGATGAATGCAACCCTGTCCACATCAACGGAGCTGCTGTAGAAATGGTGAACGGCTTCAAGTTCATCCATATCATCTGCAATTGAATCTGGTTTATTCTATCTGCAGTGATCAAAAGAATGCATGAATATATTTATTCTTTTAGAAGATTCGGCATGTCCATGAAAGTTATTTTGAACTTGTATAAATTCACTATAGAAAGTATTTTGATTGGATACATCTCATCCTGGCATGCCAACTGTTCTGCTCTTGACCTCCTAAATCTACAAACAGTGCTGAATCTAGACCAGTCCATCACAGGCTCATCAGTTTCCTCCATCGAGTCCAACCTCAGGAAGGTTAGAAGTATCGTCAAGGATGCCCATCGCCATCATTCCTTCTCCGGCCTTCTTTGTGAAGATCCAGGAGCTTGGAAGCTTGAAGGCCCAGACTTAAGACCAGTTTCTTCCCTTCTGCTATATGATTCCTGAACCAATTACACCATCCAGGATGTGCTGCCATGTACCAGTATTCTTAACTCTACCTCTTTCGTTATTCCGTTTATTCCACTTTGGCATTCTTTTGCACTACTCAGATTTTGCGCTACAATCTTGCACCATTCTACTATTTTACACTGGTCATTTCATTTATTGTTGTATTTATCATTACTGAATTACACGGTTTATTTTGTGAGCATCGTGTGAACAAGCAATTTCATTACTCTCTAGTGTATATGATAATAAACTAATTCCAGCTGAATCTGAGGTACGGGAAATGGATGAGAGATGAGTGGGGGCTTGTTTTCTGAAAATAAAAGGACATATCCGATGTTCAGGATATGCGGAAGCCCAGAGAAAGGGATAGTGCCTTCAGAAAAGAGGATAGGAACAGGGTGTTTGTAGAAAAATATCAGTGTAGTTCACATCGGCAAATACATTGTTTAGTGGTTAGGAAAAGAAGAGTTTGCCTCAAGTCAGCTCAAGTTTCCGCAAAGGTTTGCAAAGGATCATATTGACCCAAAGCAGTGCGCACATGCTGCCGTCTGAAGAAGGGTCTCGACCCGAAACGTCACCCATTCCTTCTCTCCAGAGATGCTGCCGGTCCCGCTGAGTTCCTCCAGCCTTTTGTGTCTCTTTATTTGAAAGATTGATTGAAACATACTGCATGGGAACAGGCTCTTCAGCCCACAGAGTTCGCACCCACTATCGATCACTCGTTCACACTAGTCCTTGGATATCAGGACTTTTATATGAAGAAACACTGGATAGACTCGGCTTGTACTCGCTAGAATTTAGAAGATTGAGGGGGGGGATCTTATAGAAACGTACAACATTTTTAAGGGGTTGGACAGGCTAGATACAGGAAGATTGTTCCCGATGTTGGGGAAGTCCAGGACAAGGGGGAAATCTTTTAGGACCGAGATAAGAAAAAACATTTTTCACACAGAGAGTGGTGAATCTCTGGAATTCTCTTCCACAGAAGGTAGTTGAGGCCAGTTCATTGGCTATATTTAAGAGGGAGTTAGATGTGGCCCTTGTGGCTAAGGGGATCAGGGGGTATGGAGAGAAGGCAGGTACGGGATACTGAGTTGGATGATCAGCCATGATCACATTGAATGGCGGTGCAGGCTCGAAGGGCCGAATGGCCTACTCCTGCACCTGCACCTATTTTCTATGTTTCTATATTAGATCCACTTTCTCATCTACTTCCCACGCACTAAGGGGCAACTAACAGAAGCCAAACTAACTTACAAACCCGCACGTCTTTGGCATGTGAGCGGAATCCGAAGGAAACCCACACGGTCATGGGGAGACCGTGGAAACTCCACACAGCCAGCACCCGAGGTGAGGATCGAACCCGGGTCTCTGCCGCTGCCGCTGCCGCTGCCGCTGCACCGCCCCGACCCGCCACCACTCTGCCGCCTGTGGTTCATTCGCTGAACTTACCGGGAACCAGCAACCAAAGATACTGGAGGAGCTCAGCTCTATAATCTTTGCCAGCAACCACGTCGAGCCGGCGCACGGTGACCCGCTCGATGAGCAGCTGGACAAGTCTGCGGGAAGAGGAGCCGCGCAGCTCTTTAAACACACACCAAATGGTTAAAAGGAGGGAGCGAGGGAGGTGGCTCCCGGCGGTCACCCGGCGGCAGCAGCTGCCCACTGGCGGTAACCAACCCCGCGGCGGCGGCGGCGGCGGCGGCCGTTACCAACGCTCCAGCGTTTGAAAGCTGGCGGCTGAGGCTGCGGCGGTTGCCATGGGAGACGCCCGCGTGCCTCCCTTTGGTTGTCCCGGAAAAAGGCGACGCGTCTCACATCGTTCCGCCTCTCACAAGTCGCGAAGGAGCCACAGATCAGCGATGGGGCCCAGCCCAGTTCAACAGCATCGGGAGTGTTTTATTGTCATGTGTTCCAGATAAAACAATGACATTCTTACTTGCCGCCGCACAACAGAGTACGTAAACATAGTACACTGTAAACGATATAATAAACGAGGAAAACAAAGTCCAGTGTGTGTATACATAGAATACGTCGTTACCCATTCCTTCTCTCCAGAGATGCTGCCTGTCCCGTGAGTTACTCCAGCATTTTGTGTCTACCTTCGATTTAAACTAGCATCTGCAGTTCTTTCCTACATACACATACTAACATGTACACACACTTATATATTGTGAGGATTTTGGAATACTACCAGCGCAAGGCTTTTTTTCGGGAAGGATATTTACAATGTCCATGCACATGATTAGACAACAACTATTTTGTCTAGGACTCTGCCGGCAAATACATTTTCGTGCATATTTTTGTTTAACATTCTTAATGCCCGCAAAAGCCCAAGAGTAAGCACAGAATAAGATCACACAATAATTCAACTTAAACCAAAACATGAATCAAAGGAATGGATTTTAAGTTCTCTATACATCTACATTTCAGGGACTTTGTATCTTATTGCTGGCCTGGCTATTTATAATAGTAATTCTTTTATGGGGTACAAAGGATGATTTGAATGATTAATCAGTTGAAGCTGTGAACATGCAATCTTAGTTTTAGAAGAACTTTGTGATTGAAAGTGTAGTTCTGTGCCAAACACAAATGTTGCAAATGGTTTGCTTCAGCTTCAGTTTTCCTGGGATGTGAATGCTGCAAAGGAGCCGAGTTACTGGCAAAGATACTAGGAGCGGTGAGGCGACTTCAGGCCCACGTTGTTTCTAGGTACAGTTTGTTCCCGTTGCCTAACAACGAGCAGCGTCACTGAGCTGGGATTCAAACTCCGAGATGAGAGGGCAGAACGGCCTTATCTGTACAAGGGGAGTTTGAGAAGATTTTTATTAAACCAGGTACAAGGTGTTTGGCAAAGCTTGGTGTCGCTTGTCCTTTACTTTCGGTCATGAGATTTAAGGGCCTGTCACACTAGCGCGCGATTAGACGCGATAAGCGCGACCTACCGTGGTCGCTTTAGTCGTCCGGCCTCGCGTGACCCTGTCCCACTGCGATCGCCGGAGTCTCGTGGAGTTCCGCGGACTCGTGTGGAGCTGGTGTCGACATCGCGCGTAGTGTCCAAAAACCGACACTGCTTAAAAATTACGCGCGGCAAAATCCTGTCGCGCGGAACGTGATGACGTTTTGACGTTGTGCGTCTTCAGCGTGGCGTTGCGTGATGACGTCACTGCCCGACGTCGTGCAACGCGCATGCTCATGCGCATCGTCACGTGATGAAAAATAACGTCCTTCCTTCGGACGTCGCGCGTGTAATCGCGCGCTAGTGTGACAGGCCCTTCACTCGCACCGGGATCGCCTGACCCCCACGCGACCCCCGCGTCCGAATTTGTCGCGCTTATCGCGTCTAATCGCGCGCTAGTGTGACAGGCCCTTTAGTGGTGGTGACATTTATTTTTACGTCAAATAATCATATAGCAAGAAAACAGACCCTTTGCCCCAACTTGATCATACTGTCAAGATGTCAATTTAAGCTAGTCCTATTTCCCAAGGTTTGGCCCATATCCCTCCAAACCTTTCCTATCCATGTACATGTCCAAACCTTTCCATACTGCCCTCCATTATGTTTGGGACAAAGGCGCATCATTTATTTATTTGCCTCTACTCCACAATTTGAGATTTGTAATAGAAAAAAAAATCACATTTGGTTAAAGTACACATTGTCAGATTTTATTAAAGGCCATTTTGTATACATTTTGGTTTCACCATGTACAAATTACAGCAGTGTTTATACATAGTTCCCCCCCCCCCCCCCCCCCCATTTCAAGGCACCATAATGTTTGGGACACGTGGCTTCACAGGCGTTTGTAATTGCTCAGGTATGTTTAAATGTCTCCTTAATGTTGGTAAAAGAGAGCTCTCAACACCTAGTCTTTCCATCATCTTTGGAAACTTTTATTGCTGTTTATCAACATGAGGACCAAAGTTGTGCCAATGAAAGTCAAAGAAGCCATTATGAGACTGAAAACCAAGAATAAAACTGTTAGAGACATCAGCCAGACCTTAGCTTAATAAAATCAACTGTTTGGATCATCATTAAGAAGAAAGAGAGCACTGGTGAGCTTACTAATCGTAAAGGGACTGACAGGCCAAGGAAGACCTCCGCAGCTGATGACAGAATAATTATCTTTATAATAAAGAAAAATCCCCAAACACCTGTCTGACAGATCAGAAACATTCTTCAGGAGTTAAGTGTTTAACGAGGAACTGCACATGCTGGAAAATCAAAGGTAGACAAAAATGCTGGAGAAACTCAGTGGGTGAGGCAGCATCTCCACAGATGCTGCCTCACCCACGGAGTTTCTCCAGCATTTAAGTCTACCTTCAGGAGTTAAGTGTTGACTTGTTAATGCCCACTGACCACAGAAGACTTCATGAACAGAAATTCATAGGCTACACTGCAAGATGCAAACCACTGTTTAGCAGCAAAAATAAGATGGCCAGGTTACAGTTTGCCAAGAAGTACTTAAATGAGCAATCACAGTTCTGGAAAAATGTCTTGTGGACAGATGAGACGAAGATTAACTTATATCAGAGTGATGGCAAGAGCAAAGTATGGAGGAGAGAAGGAACTGCCCAAGATCCAAAACATACCACCTCATCTGTGAAACACGGTGGTGGGGGTGTTATGGCCTGGGCATGTATGGCTGCTGAAGGTACTGGCTCACTTATCTTCATTGATGATACAACTGCTGATGGTAGTAGCATAATGAATTCTGACGTGCATAGACACATCTTATCTGCTCAAGTTACAACAAATGCCTCAAAACTCATTGGCCGGCATTTCATTCTACAGCAAGACAATGATCCCAAACATACTGCTCAAGCAGCAAAGGAGTTTTTCAAAGCTAAAAAATGGTCAATTCTTCAGTGGCCAAGTCAATCACCTCATCTAAACCCAATTGAGCATGCCTTTCATATGCTGAAGAGGAAACTGAAGGGGACAACCCCCCAAAACAAGTATAAGCTAAAGATGGCTGCAACACAGGCCTGGCAGAGCATCATCAGAGAAGACACCCAGCAACCGATGATGTCCATGAATCGCAGACTTCAAGCAGTCATTGCGTGCAAGGAATATGCAACAAAATACTAAACATGACTACTTTCATTTACATGACAGAGTCCCAAATATTACGGTGCCCTGAACTGGCGGGACCATGTACAAACACTGCTGGAATTTCTACATGGTGAAACCAAAATGTATTAAAATGGCCTTTATTAAAATCTGACAATGTGCACTTTAACCACATGTAATTTTTTTTCTATTAGAAATTTCAAATTGTGGAGCACAGAAGCAAATAAATAAATGATGGGTCTTTATCCTAAACATTATGGAGGCACTGTAGTTCAGGTCATTGGGGCCCAGGATATTCTTGTAAATTTTCACCGCACTTTAGAGCATCTTTCATTTAGCAGTGTGACCAATAATGAACACAATATTCAAAGTACGGCCTCACGAATGTCTTGTGGAACTGCAACAATGGAATATTTCAAAAATCATAATGGTATCCACTTCTATAGCTTCCTCTGGCAGCTCATTCATGATAGGATGACCTTTTTTTTAATGTCACTTGGATGTACATATGTCCCTGAAAAAAAATGCGAAATTTAGCCAGCTAATCCAGAAATAGCAATTAACCACAGAAGGTAAAGTTAAACACAGGCAGAAGATTGTGGAGAAATTAATTGTGCTTAATGTGGGATCCTCACTCTGATTTATAGTGAACCTAATAAAATAAACACAATTAAGCCCATTCAGGACTCCAAGGGTGCTGAGAAGCAGCTTTTGTGCTATTGGATATTGTTCCATTATTGCTCCGACATACATTCAGTTTGGATTTTCTTTAAATGTTACACAGCAGAATAAATTATTTTCCAG